>OX465283.1:33481427-34835042 GCA_949987705.1 Thereva unica | reverse complement strand
ATATCGACTTCGTTGAGGTGTCGTTCGAAGCGTATTAACCGAAATATGATCTGAAAAGATTTTCATGAAATTCGGTCCAGCCGTTTTTTTGTTTAAGCGACGTAAGTGATTTTTGCACCTGCACGATATAGCACGAACCAACCATGATACCGACTTCTTTGAGGTGGCGATCGTAGCGTATTACCGAAAGTTGAAAAGATTTTCATAAAATTCGATCAAGCGGTATCAGTGTTGGGCACATTCGACTAATTTTTCAATCAGACTAATAATCATGGCTAAAACAAATCATGATTGAATCAATCATGATTAAACCAATCACTAATCAAGATTACATCGAGTAATCTTGGGGAAAATCTAATCATCAGAATGATTATTGATTATGAAATCTAATCTTAATCATGATTGAATGATTAACTCTTTAGTGATTAATATGAGCATTGTCTCCCTGAAATTTTTTCCAGTTTTTTTTTAGTAAATTGCGGAGTAATTTTGGCAATTTTGTTCCGATTGTACTGAAATTCAGTATGGGGGGATTTTAAGGGTTCTTAATAATGGATTTGTGGTCAAAATTTTAAAATTGAAAATGGTGGAGGGGGTTTTGGTAAATGTGTTCCGATTGTACTGAAATTCAATATGGGGGGGTTTTAAGGGTTCCAAATGACGGATTTGTGTTCGAAATTGTAAAATTCAAAATGGCGGACAAGTTTTGGCAAATGTGTTCCGATTGTACTGAAATTCAGTATGGGGGGGTTTTAAGGGTTCTAAATAACGGATTTGTGGTCGAAATTTTAAAATTGAAAATGGTGGAGGGGGTTTTGGTAAATGTGTTCCGATTGTACTGAAATTCACAATGGGGGGTTTTAAGGGTTCTAAATAACGGATTTGTGGTCGAAATTTTAAAATTGAAAATGGTGGAGGGGGTTTTGGTAAATGTGTTCCGATTGTACTGAAATTCACAATGGGGGGGTTTTAAGGGTTCTAAATAACGGATTTGTGGTCAAAATTTTAAAATTGAAAATGGTGGAGGGGGTTTTGGTAAATGTGTTCTGATTGTACTGACATTCAGTATGGGGGGGTTTTAAGGGTTCCAAATGACGGATTTGTGTTCGAAATTGTAAAATTCAAAATGGCGGACAAGTTTTGGCAAATGTGTTCCGATTGTACTGAAATTCAGTATGGGGGGTTTTAAGGGTTCTAAATAACGGATTTGTGGTCGAAATTTTAAAATTGAAAATGGTGGAGGGGGTTTTGGTAAATGTGATCCGATTGTACTGAAATTCAGTATGGGGGGGTTTTAAGGGTTCTAAATAACGGATTTGTGGTCGAAATTTAAAATTGAAAATGGTGGAGGGGGTTTTGGTAAATGTGTTCCGATTGTACTGAAATACAGTATGGGGGGGGTTTTAAGGGTTCTAAATAACGGATTTGTGGTCGAAATTTTAAAATTGAAAATGGTGGAGGGGGTTTTGGTAAATGTGTAGGGGTTCTAAATAGTGGATTTGTGGTCAAAATTTTAAAATTGAAAATGGTGGAGGGGGTTTTGGTAAATGTGTTCTGATTGTACTGACATTCAGTATGGGGGGGTTTTAAGGGTTCCAAATGACGGATTTGTGGTCGAAATTGTAAAATTCAAAATGGCAGACAAGTTTTGGCAAATGTGTTCCGATTGTACTGAAATTCAGTATGGGGGGTTTTAGGGGTTCCAAATGACGGATTTGTGTTCGAAATTGTAAAATTCAAAATGGCGGACAAGTTTTGGCAAATGTGTTCCGATTGTACTGAAATTCAGTATGGGGGGGTTTTAGGGGTTCTAAATAACGGATTTGTGGTCGAAATTTTAAAATTGAAAATGGTGGAGGGGGTTTTGGTAAATGTGTTCCGATTGTACTGAAATTTAGTATGGGGGGTTTTAGGGGTTCCAAATGACGGATTTGTGGTCGAAATTGTAAAATTCAAAATGGCGGACAAGTTTTGGCAAATGTGTTCCGATTGTACTGAAATTCAGTATGGGGGGTTTTAAGGGTTCTAAATAGTGGATTTGTGGTCAAAATTTTAAAATTGAAAATGGTGGAAGGGGTTTTGGTAAATGTGTTCCGATTGTACTGAAATTCAGTATGGGGGGTTTTAAGGGTTCTAAATAGTGGATTTGTGGTCAAAATTTTAAAATTGAAAATGGTGGAAGGGGTTTTGGTAAATGTGTTCCGATTGTACTGAAATTCAGTATGGGGGGGTTTTAAGGGTTCCAAATGACGGATTTGTGTTCGAAATTGTAAAATTCAAAATGGCGGGCAAGTTTTGGCAAATGTGTTCCGATTGTACTGAAATTCAGTGTGGGGGGGTTTTAAGGGTTCTAAATAACGGATTTGTGGTCGAAATTTTAAAATTGAAAATGGTGGAGGGGGTTTTGGTAAATGTGTTCCGATTGTACTGAAATGCAGTATGGGGGGGTTTTAAGGGTTCTAAATAACGGATTTGTGGTCGAAATTTTAAAATTGAAAATGGTGGAGGGGGTTTTGGTAAATGTGTTCCGATTGTACTGAAATTCAGTATGGGGGGGGGTTTTTTTAAGGGTTCTAAATAGTGTATTTGTGGTCAAAATTTTAAAATTGAAAATGGTGGAGGGGGTTTTGGTAAATGTGTTCCGATTGTACTGAAATTCAGTATGGGGGGGTTTTAAGGGTTCCAAATGACGGATTTGTGGTCGAAATTGTAAAATTCAAAATGGCGGACAAGTTTTGGCAAATGTGTTCCGAATGTACTGAAATTCAGTATGGGGGGGTTTTAGGGGTTCCAAATGACGGATTTGTGTTCGAAATTGTAAAATTCAAAATGGCGGATAAGTTTTGGCAAATGTGTTCCGATTGTACTGAAATTCAGTATGGGAAGTTTTAGGGGTTCTAAATAACGGATTTGTGGTCGAAATTTTAAAATTGAAAATGGTGGAGGGGGTTTTGGTAAATGTGTTCCGATTGTACTGAAATTTAGTATGGGGGGTTTTAGGGGTTCCAAATGACGGATTTGTGGTCGAAATTGTAAAATTCAAAATGGTGGACGAGTTTTGGCAATTTTGTTCCGATTGTACTGAAATTCAGTACGGGGGTTTTAAGGGTTCTTAATAATGGATTTGTGGTCAAAATTTTAAAATTGAAAATGGTGGAGGGGGTTTTGGTAAATGTGTTCCGATTGTACTGAAATTCAGTATGGGGGGGGTTTTAGGGGTTCCAAATGACGGATTTGTGTTCGAAATTGTAAAATTGAAAATGGTGGAAGGGGTTTTGGTAAATGTGTTCCGATTGTACTGAAATTCAGTATGGGGGGGTTTTAAGGGTTCCAAATGACGGATTTGTGTTCGAAATTGTAAAATTCAAAATGGCGGACAAGTTTTGGCAAATGTGTTCCGATTGTACTGAAATTCAGTGTGGGGGGGTTTTAAGGGTTCTAAATAACGGATTTGTGGTCGAAATTTTAAAATTGAAAATGGTGGAGGGGGTGTTGGTAAATGTGTTCCGATTGTACTGAAATGCAGTATGGGGGGGTTTTAAGGGTTCTAAATAACGGATTTGTGGTCGAAATTTTAAAATTGAAAATGGTGGAGGGGGTTTTGGTAAATGTGTTCCGATTGTACTGAAATTCAGTATGGGGGGGGTTTTTAAGGGTTCTAAATAGTGTATTTGTGGTCAAAATTTTAAAATTGAAAATGGTGGAGGGGGTTTTGGTAAATGTGTTCCGATTGTACTGAAATTCAGTATGGAGGGGTTTTAAGGGTTCCAAATGACGGATTTGTGGTCGAAATTGTAAAATTCTAAATGGCGGACAAGTTTTGGCAAATGTGTTCCGAATGTACTGAAATTCAGTATGGGGGGGTTTTAGGGGTTCCAAATGACGGATTTGTGTTCGAAATTGTAAAATTCAAAATGGCGGATAAGTTTTGGCAAATGTGTTCCGATTGTACTGAAATTCAGTATGGGAAGTTTTAGGGGTTCTAAATAACGGATTTGTGGTCGAAATTTTAAAATTGAAAATGGTGGAGGGGGTTTTGGTAAATGTGTTCCGATTGTACTGAAATTTAGTATGGGGGGTTTTAGGGGTTCCAAATGACGGATTTGTGGTCGAAATTGTAAAATTCAAAATGGCGGCCGAGTTTTGGCAATTTTGTTCCGATTGTACTGAAATTCAGTATGGGGGTTTTAAGGGTTCTTAATAATGGATTTGTGGTCAAAATTTTAAAATTGAAAATGGTGGAGGGGGTTTTGGTAAATGTGTTCCGATTGTACTGAAATTGAGTATGGGGGGGGTTTTAGGGGTTCCAAATGACGGATTTGTGTTCGAAATTGTAAAATTCAAAATGGCGGACAAGTTTTGGCAAATGTGTTCCGATTGTACTGAAATTCATTATGTGGGGGTTTGAAGGGTTCCAAATAACGAATTTGTGGTCAAAATATTAAAATTCAAAATGGCGGACTAGTTTTGGCAATCGTGCTCCGATTGTATTGAAATTCAATCCAACATAAATTTGGAAGTCTCATTTTAATCGAGGTATTTCGTCTTAATGGTTCAGAGACCGATTTCTGTTTATATTACTTGAAGAAATGAAATTATTTCAGTTAAATCACTATAGGCTAGTCGGCAAGGCTTTTTTATGGCCATTTTGGCCCATAGACGAGATTATTATTGGAATCGATTCGTTTTAAGGTGTAGTTTAATACTTTAAGTTTGTCCACAATTTGGTTGACCGCATAACTTTTTAATTAACCTATTGTGAATAAAATAGGATTTTTTTACATTTCTTTTAATATCTCCGTTCCTGATAACTTTTAGTATAACAAATGCATTAGTGAAGCTCTTCGCTATGAAATTATCTAAAAAATAAGGCCTGTTAGAAGTCCGTGGTGCAAGTGTGTTCTTGCAAACAGGTTCCAAGATTTTCAATTCACGTGACCTACACTATTTGTTTACTCGAAAAGTATTTAGTTAAGGACTGAAAATTCTTATAGGTAGAAAAATTCTTATGGCCTGAAAGGGGTCTGTCGTGGTGGTATTGTTTTTCGTGCCAAGTGACCCTATTTTTGAGGAATTATATTATTATACATATGTCGCAATTATTTAGTTAAATCTTCCACGTGTTTACAATCTTACTCACTAACATATTACATCGCTCATTTAGTGCTTAGAACTCTTTTCTTGTTTTACTTTTTTCTCATCGACATAATGATTCAGAATTTTCTCTATACAGGGTGTATCCGTTATGTTTACCAAGTGACCGGCTGTGAATAGATGAATAAAAAATCCTCAGGTATGAGGGTGGTGTGGAATCGTAACGATTTAGTCGCTACAGCGTTTTGTAATGAAATGCAGAGGTTTATGTATCACCTTGTATTTTTGTAACATTATGGCCTATTTTTATGAAAATGGTAGCAATATACGCAATGTACACAATTTTTACGCTACAGCCTTTAATTTTGAAGTTATAAGCAAATTTAATGCTAGAATTGGCGCTATTTCATATTTTTTAGTACCTTTCCATCTGAGTTTATGTCGAAAAGTATCAAATAAGGCCAATTTTAACGTCAAAATTAACTTATAACTCGTAGCATAAATATTGTTCGGACTTTATTCACAGAGAACTGTCCAAGCTTTCCAAAACAAAAATATTAACTACGCATTTTTTTGAAGAAAAAAGTGGTTGAAGTGGAAATTTTAGTGGAAAAGTCCAAACTTATGACTTGTACGACTAATACCTCTGGAAGTTGGTAGGGTGGAGAACCTTGACTTTGGCAGCATGAAATAGGTGGAAGTATCATTGCTAACTTATTCATGAAAATAAGTCCTAAGATTTTAAAGGGGAAGTATGAATGGTATGGGTGGATTCGTTACAAATTATATTTTAGTTAAATTTAGGAAAGATTCTCATTTTAATCGAGATATTTCATCTCCAAGATTCAGAGACCCACTTGTGTTTAAATTCTTCTTCTTTGTCGGCTCTACAACCGGATCCGGTCCTGGCCTCTCGCAACTGTCCTCTCCACCGGTCCCGATTCTGATCCGGTGTCATCCAGTTTGGCATCCCCAAACTCTGAGCGTCCTGGTCTACACCACCCTTCCAACGAAGGCCGGGTCTCCTTCGCTATCGCACCCCATAGGTCCTACCGCAGAGAACTTTACGAGCAGACTCATTTTCACTCATACGAGCTAGATGACCTGCCCACAGCAGCCTACCGAGCTTTATTTTCTTTACAACATTCATATCACGAAAGCGCTCGTAAATCTCGTCATTTTAGAGTCTCTGGAATCGTCCTTCCTTCCATACGAGGCTTGAATTGCTTGTTTGTGGGCCTCGGTAGTCTAGAGGTAAGGCCCCTGACTGCTATCCCCAGAGGTCCCGGGTTCGAATCCCGGCGGCGCCACGGTCCTTCGCCTTTCCCACCTAGCTTTCCTTCTTTCTTCTTCCCTCTTTACATTCTTGACTCCCCTTTCATAACCTTCGCTAGTCCTCCACCGCTCCACCAAGCGCATGCCATCGGTTGGTTGATGAGATTCAACTCGTTTCAGGAGGCATAACACTCCAGCGAGTTGTTCTCGACGCCCCGATGTCAGAGTCGCGAAATGGTTGTGAGTAGGTGGAATAAAATATCGCGGCTAGGTTGTGACAGTTACTTCCTTCTCTTCTCTCTATCTTCCGGCTAGAGCTGCTGTTCGACATTCACTCTATACGAAAAATAAATTGTCTGCAGTACAAAGGGACTTTCCCTAAGCCTCTAGTCTGTCACATAAAAAAAACCAATCCTCCGAAGTGTTTTCCTCCCGAACACGGCTAAGAGGTTTGAGTGCTTTTGCTAAGCACCCTCGTTTCAGATGCATATGTGAGTACAGATGCATATGGAGTTTGGTCTGGGACAGCGAGGTGTTCGGACGTTTGCTGTTCCGGTCTCTTAATTTCGCAGTAATAGAAGTGATCCCTAAAATAAAATAACAAAATATAAAATAAAATAAAATGAATAAAAAAAGTTAAAATCCATACAAAAAAAAAAAATCATAGTGAACAAAAACCCATAAAAAACAAACAAACAATAGAAACTCATCCGGCGCTGCAGTCTACGCGAAGGCTCACCACACTTCACTAGACGACATCAACGAAAGACACGACCGACGAACGGCAAAAGTAAGTACCCTTGCTCCCTACCCTCTCTCAGACCCCGGACTTGCAGGTGCCGCGCCCAAAATCTGTCGGTCGATAAAATTTGCCCCGTTTCAAAAGGCATAACACTTTGACGCGGACAAATTTTATTGCCTCTGATGGATGCGGCAAGTGTAATTCCGGAAAATATCCCAAAGAATGTGGCGATTGAACCCGCGCAACCGAAGTCCCGTTACAAGTCAAGTTTTGGTATTGACTTTTGTAACATTCGTGGACTTCAAGCGAATATCTCTTTTGTTGAGTGCCACTTATCTAGTTACAAACCCCCAATCTTCGCACTAAGTGAAACCCAAATATCACCCGATAATGACTTAGGTTATTACCAGGTGTCGGGGTACACTTTAGTGCACAATCTCTCCCCCCATAGGGGTATTGCCATTTATGTTAGGGACGACGTGGCTTATTACAAAATACACTCAAGCACAACTTCAGATTTTAATTATCTTTGGATTAAAATCATTTTCCAAAGCCACGTCATATTCTTCTGCTTCCTATACAGAAGCCCTAACATAGGTAACGAAGCCTCCACCTTATCTTTTGATACTATTTCCGAACAAATCTCGGGATTTTTGTCGTCCAATCCTGAGTGTGAAATCATCGTTGCGGGTGATTTCAATGTTCACAACGTTAAATGGCTGACTTACTCAAATGGCATCAGTATTTCTGGCAAGGACGTCGAGCTCTTTGCAGACATCAATAACTTGCAGCAAATTGTGGATCATCCCACAAGAGTCCCTGATGTTGCTGGTCAAGGAGGATATCTCCTTGATCTTTTTCTAACTTCTCATCCAGCGCGTTACTCCGTCGAAGTTGATTCACCTCTCGGCAATTCAGACCACTGCCTAATCAGTGCTAACTTCCCATTCGAATTTCCCACCCCTCCCAAACCAGTTCGAAGAACTGTATGGCATTATGGGAAGGCCAATTGGCTGGGGCTTATTAATTTCTTCCAGTCTACAGACTGGAACCTGTGTGTCCGGAATAGAAACGCCAACTCTGCCGCTATCCGTATTTCTAGGATCATACAGGCAGGAATGCATTTGTTCATTCCTCATACTACTAAATCTGTGAAGGCTAGGCCCAACAGATGGTTTAATCAGGAGTGTATGAATGCAATCAGAAATAAAGAAGCCGCCTTTCGAGCTTACAAGAGCTCCCCGAGTGAATCGCTCCGTGCAGAGTATATAAAACTAAGAAATTCCTGTAAAGTCACCATCAGGAATGTCAAAAATTCATTTGACAGCAAGTTGAGAAGTAAACTCCTTAATGCAACCTCTGGTAGCAAGAACTTCTGGTCCTTGGTAAGCTCCATTAAGAAGAATTTCACTTCATCCACAACCCCTTCACTTATCCACAATGAGAAGGTGATAACAGACAGCAAATCCAAGGCCGACTTATTAGCATCTCTGTTTGCTTCCAATTCTTCTTTACCCCAAACTGATATGCTACCCCCGGTTCTTGAGCTCAGCGCTCATCTAATGGACAGGCTTCAAGGAGCTCGATGTAAACAAATCGACTGGACCCGATAATATACCCCCTATCGTCTTAAAACAATGCGCCTCACCTTTGACTAGACCTCTGCGCAAACTTTTTGCCCTATCATACTCTTCCGGAGTTTACCCAGACTCTTGGAAACTTGCCCATGTTCAGCCAATACCGAAAAAAGGTGACTCCAGCGATCCCTCCAACTACCGCCCAATAGCAATTACTTCTATTCTCTCCAAAACCATGGAGACGATAATTAACAAAAGGCTTATGGGATATCTAGAATCCAACCAACTTATCAGCGACAAACAATACGGCTTCCGTCAAAAAAGACCCACTGGTGATCTTTTAGTTTGCCTTACAGAACACCTCAGCCGAAGTTTGCATGGATCTGGCGAATCTAGTTTGGTTGCTCTGGATATCTCCAAGGCTTTTGATAGAGTATGGCACTCAGCCTTGTTAGCTAAACTCCAAGCTATTGGAATTGACTCACTTCTGTATAAGTGGGTTGAGAGTTTCCTTTCCGGCCGTTCAATTAAGGTATTATTGGATGGCGTCAAATCTGAATCTCACCCCATCTCTGCGGGGGTCCCTCAGGAGTCAATTTTATCACCGGCCCTTTTTCTCATCTTTATAAATGACCTACTTTCAATCCCCTCCAACCCACTTCTCAGCTTCGCTGACGACGGTACTCTACGTTACTCGTACAGCTTCGATACAAGACGGACACATGCCAGATCCTGTCTTGATGATCGTGAACTAATGTTCAACTCTATTAAAAAAGACATCAAACTAATTCTAGATTGGGGAGAGAAGAATCGTGTCAAATTCAACCCCTCTAAAACCAAGTACTGTCTTATCTCAAAAAAGAAGTTCAACACCTCACCATCCTTGACAGTGGATGACGTTGAACTAAAGGCCGACCCATCCCTACACATCTTAGGCGTGACATTAGCCAAAGACCTTCGTTGGAATGATCACATATTCCAAATCGCCAAACAAGCATCCCAGTGCTTGGGATTTCTTAAGAGGTGCAAGTTCCTCCTCCAGCCATCGGCCCGCGCTGTTATTTATAAATCCTACATACGGCCTGTTCTCGAATATAACTCCCTCGTTTGGGGCGGCGCTCCAATAACCACCTTGGCATGGTTAGATAAGGTCCAAAAAAAGGCCCTTAAATTAATTGATGACGACACCGCTGGCTGCACCATCGACCCCCTCAGCCACCGTAGGAATGTAGCAGCATTGACTAAATTTTATCGCTACTATCATAATGACTGTTCCTCCGAGTTAAACGCTCTCCTGCCTCCACGGCAATCTTATAACCGCAACACCAGATTAGCCCACTCGTCTCATTCCCTTCACCTGCAACTCCCCTTTCACGCACTCAACAAGATATGAATTCGTTTGTTAATAGAACAACTCGACTGTGGAATAGTCTCTCGCAGTCAGTATTTTCGAGCTCCTACAACATCCAAGAGTTCAAACGCAGGGTTCATCACCACCTTCTTCAATACCCCCCCGTTCCTTTTAACCCTTAACCTATACCCCCCTCCCCTCCCCGTACTAAGCTTACTGCTAGACATTGCACCATGACGTGACAAATGACATGACGGACTGGTAGTACAAAGGGTGACTCCTGAGCTTAGCACTGTCACATAAAAAAAAAAAAAAAAAAGCTAAGACCATCGTCTTATATTGTAAAAGTTTAGACGTTATAGTTAGATGCTTGGATTTAAAGAGCCTTGACAGATTATAGTAGGCTTTGTTGGCTTTTAGCAGTCATGCGCCATTTTGAATTTTAATATTTTGGCCACACATCCGTCATTTGGAACCCCTAAAACCCCCCATACTGGATTTCAGTACAATCGGAACACATTTGCCAAAACTCGTCCGCCATTTTGAATTTTAAAATTTTGACCACAAATCCGTCATTTGGAACCCCTAAACCCCCCCCATACTGAATTTCCGTACAATCGGAACACATTTGCCAAAACTTGTCCGCCATTTTGAATTATACAATTTCGACCACAAATCCGTTATTCAGAACCCCTAAACCCCCCCCAATACTGAATTTCAGTACAATCGGAACAAAATTGCCAAAACTTGTCCGCCATTTTGAATTTTAAAATTTTGACCACAAATCCGTCGTTTGGAACCCCTGAAACCCCCCCATACTGAATTTTAGTACAATCGGAAGAAAATTGCCAAAACTTGTCCGCCATTTTGAATTTTAAAATTTCGACCACAAATCCCTTATTTAGAACCCTTAAAACCCCTCATACTGAATTTCGGTACAATCGGAACACATTTGCCAAAACTTGTACGCCATTTTGAATTTTACAATTTCGACCACAAATCCGTCATTTGGAACCCCTAAAACCCCGCCATACTGAATTTCAGTACAATCGGAACAAAATTGCCAAAACTTCTCCGCCATTTTGAATTTTAAAATTTCGACCACAAATCCGTTATTTAGAACCCTTAAAACCCCCCCATACTGAATTTCAGCACAATCGGAACACATTTGCCAAAACTTGTCCGCCATTTTGAATTTTACAATTTCGACCACAAATCCGTTATTTAGAACCCCTAAAACCCCCCCATACTGAATTTCAGTACAATCGGAACAAAATTGCCAAAACTAGACCACCATTTTGAATTTTAAAATTTCGACCACAAATCCGTCATTTGGAACCCCTAAAACCCGCCCATACTGAATTTCAGTACTATCGGAACACATTTCCCAAAATTCGTCCGCCAATACATACTTCATAATCATAGCGCACAGTTCATAGTCCGAGTACATATTTAGTACCTAATACATAGTACACACTTAGTACATAAAACTTAGTATATAGTATATATTACGTGGTACATAGTACTAACTCATACAATAAAAACTGAAATCCCCAAAGGAAAATTTTTCCCACGGTACGCATAAAAAACGACCGTGACTGAAAATTGCCCAACGTGCCTAAAAAGTTTTCACATCAAAAACTACAAACATGCTTTTAAAAATGAACTAATAAAATATAAAAGATAATTTTAAAATTACAGTACTTAAATGTAAAAATTCTGGGCCGATTTTCAGTGCAATCGGAGCACAATTGCCAAAATTATTCCCACTTTTTAATTCACAAATTTTCACCACACAACTCTTAACTGACGGATTCACAAAATAAAATATTCAAATAAAACCTTAAAGAATAGAAATCCAACGTTAAAACTTAACATCTCCAAAAAAAATTCATTTTTAATCTAAAATTTTAATCATTTAATCATGATTGCGGTTGAAATTGATCAATCATCAATCACCTAAAATTATTACTTTTCTGATTAAATATATCAATCTCTAATCATGATTACAGACTACAGCTTTTAGTCGCAATCATTAATCATCAATCAGATTAAATTTTGCCCAACACTGAGCGGTATATACATATGTTTAAAGGGCGTAAGTGATTTTTGTACATGCTCGATAGAGCGCAAACCAAAAATGATATTGACCTCATTGAGGTGCCGATCGAAGCGTTGGAATGACACCCGTTCAAAAAGAAGTTCACTTTTATGGATTCAGCCGAGCAATAGCTTCCCAAAAGAGTCATCACTCGTCAAAATCCGAGTTTTCTTTAAAAACGGAAATACTGTGTATGAATTATTGTCAATTGAAACTGATCTTAATATCGCGTAAAAACTTCATCAAAGGAGGTTTCATCTTTCGTGGTGCTCTCATCAACATTTGAAATCGTTAAATTCAATTTTTCATACAGAAAATGTAGTAAAGGGCGCATCGTCTCTGATGAAAAATTAATATTGAAATCACCACTCTAAATCAATTGTTATGCGCCCATGCATAAATAGCTAAAATTAAAATATTTTGTTCATTCTCTGCCTACACACACTTCGCTGCTAGGACTAATGATAGTGTTTTTGGTAACTTCGGAATGAATTGTTAAAGATATAGCAATGTGGTCATTATTTTGGTAGATCGTAGCACCATTAGCTGCAACTTGAGGTGGCTAAAATTTAACAATATAGTTGAAGTTTGGAATAACAACATATTTTTCATTTATTACCCAAGTGTGAGCTATAACATTAATACATCAATTTTATATACATTTTCGTCATCCTAATCTTGTAAGTGCGCACATTTAGTTTGACATTTTAGCGAAAATATTGATAAACAATTGTGACAAATTCTCGGTATTATACATATATTCTATATTGCCTATTGTTCATTTATTATTAAAATATCCAATCATAATATTCAACATCCATCATACTGGGAAGTTGATCGTGTGGACCGAAAGGGTCGAACCCACATCCCAACTAGTTCTATACCGATTCCAACCTACTTCTACATATTCCAGGATTCTACCAAAAAAGAGTTTTTGTGGCCCGAACGTTGTGCAAGCTAAAATTTGATTTATTGTCTAGTACAATGCCTAGATCTACAACTTGATCGACACGGTCAATGCTCTGGTTGTTGAGATAATATTCCTGCAGCTGTGTGTTGCTTTTGCAGGAGAAGAATTTCACATGACATGTTGATGTTGAGTTGTAATTTATTGGTGGTACGCCAGTCTTACAACGCGATTAGCTTTGTTTGAAGGAAGGTTACGTCATTCTGGGGCCTTATGACATAAATTTTGAGATTATCAGCATAGAAGAGTTGCGGAATATTCTCTAGTTTTTCGGACAGGTCTGAGTTAAATATATTGAATAACAGCTGGCCTAGAAGGCTACAGCCCTGCACTAAGCAAAGAAGCAGGATGTTAGGAAGGACCATGACCTTTATTGATGTCGTGATTGTACATACCATATCGTCGAGATAGCTACAAAGAACTTCTGAGAGGGAAGAACACGGAATTCTCTACATTTGTCTCTTTGTTGTAAAACTGTACATGTTGGATGTATGTGCCCGATTCTGCGAATGCTTCACGAAATTATCTCGAGCTGCTCAAAAACCTAGTCAACTACAAGAAAGTAAATGAAGATATTTCACGGGTGGCTCTTCCAAAATTCCTTGGATACTTGGGAATGCCGAATTCTCTCATGGCTTTGTAGAGTTCTACTCTGGCTATGCTATCATAGGCGGCTTTAAATTACTCTAGATAAAAGACTCGACTGGATTTCACATACTGATTGTGTTGTTTAGAAAACCTCCATAGTGTTATTTGCCTGTTAGAAGCTAATGGAGATAACTTGGGGTTTAAAATCCATATTACCTACTGAACATGCATTTCAATCATCAAACCTATGATAAGCTAAGCAGCCCTAGTCTGGTGGTCGCAGATCCAAAGAAATAACACAGAAAAAGTAACTTGAATGGTCTTCTTGGGAATCACGAGAGCAATCCCTATTGCAGCGATAGTTGCAAACGTAAATATGACACCACTCCAGTTTAACACTATAAATACTCAATGAGTTTCAAGATGAGTCCCTGTTTAGGATCGTCGAATTCATTCCCGTTAACGGCGATTGTTAATTCAAAGTATCGATCGACGACGGTCGAAAGTTGCACACTGTGGTATTTAACCCGCAAAAAGGGTCGCAACTGTGGTATACAGACAGATGGATCCACAATGAAAACAGGATAAGGTAGACCTTAGATTTATGGACAGATATGTCGATTATCCGTAGCTCTAGATTAATCCCTGATAATTTTCCAAACGGAAGTATACACTATAGAGGGCTGGGTCCTGAATGTCTGAGGCGAATGTCTACATATGTAATAGGTTAAGCAGCTTTAAAAACCATTAGTTCATATACAATGAAATCAAAGCTTAGAAAGAGATGTATAGATTACTCTCTCGCATAGTCTTTGGTGGAACATCTAGTAGCCACACGAAAATGGTCTGTTCGGATATGGGGAAAAGTGCTTGTTTCCCCAACTAAAGTGATGCACCGGAAATGAGACAAGCCAAGCCAGGCCTACCACTGCTCAAGCAAAATCGAGGAAATATCTCGAGATTACAAAGTCAGAACTCAGTATTAACAAGGCTTTTCACAGGACATGCATCCTGTCAGAAGAACTAGTGCCACATTTTAGATAATGCCAGGTAGAAACAGAAACGAAAGAAAATGTCCTCTGCAATTGCGTTACACTTAAGAGACACAGGTTTCGCTCTTGGCTAATCAATGTTTAAAGTAACTACCAAAAGATCTACTACAGGTCGAAGTGTTTGAACAACAAACAACACCCCGAAAGCGATATTTTAATATTTCGAAAAGCTAAAAGTATGTTACAATGACAAACTATTGTCATAAAGTGCAATTCACTACTTTTGTCATAATTTTACGATATATCTAAATGAATTTGTTTAAAGCAAAAATAAACATAAAACATGTACAAGTCAATATTAACATATACCTGAAATTTTCTACAAAGCTCTCATCTCTCATATAAATACCCACTTCATTTCTATTAATCTTGAATAAATTCGTTTTGCTCATAAATTACGAAAACTGTTTTATTATGAGTAATAAAGTGCAATCTCGTTCTATTTATAATATGCCCGTAATGGCACGAACACAATTCCATGAATTTTTACAAATTTAAATTTTTTTTCACCTTTTTCCAATTTATTTACGAGTAAGCAAGAAAAGGAAAAGTCTAGAAAGTTTGAAATTCATTTCTTTTTTCTGTACTTTTAAATAAATATTTTTCGTATACTTATATAAAGTCAAGAGTTGAATAGTAAAACGAAAATTGTATTAAATTGCATAAAATAATTTGTCAGACTCAGAATATAAATTTGAAATATGTACATTCAAAAATAAATTGGAGAAATTCTACCTGAAGTTTTAGATGTATGGAAATTTATTTAATAAGACATTTTTATGATAATATTGAAAAGAAATTCGTAGTAATTAACGTGTATTTGCAAATAGGTGTATATAGTTTGAAAAACCCATTCCAATGAAATGAATACTATTTCTATACGATTTTCATGTTGTTTGTTAGAAACCTTACTTACCTACTTATTCGGCTCTGCAACCAAGGTCTCATCCTAGCACCTCCCAACTACTTCCTTCACTGATCCTGTATTATAAGTCGATGTCATCCAGTTTGGACTACTTAAGTACAAGGCTGATCTAGCTGATCTTTGCCATCCTTCCGGCGGACGTTTGGCCTATCTAGTTCTCTAATATCATAAACTCTACCGCTAGATTCTTTTTCACTCATATCAGCTAGATGCCCTACTTGCCAAAGTCTAACGGCATTCCTTGCCTTAAGACATATGTATATGTCGAGATAGCACCCGTAGATAGTCTTTATTGCCTCTATCCTCCATCGTCCTATACAGTAGCGTGTGGATATTTTGTAAGACACTTCTTCTCTCCGGATTTCTATTTTTTATATCAGGGCCAAAGGGACCAATCAAAATCATCAAAAGATCGATAACTTCCTTCAGCAAAGAGCTGTTGTATGATCACAAAATATCAGTGTCCTCCTGTGAAAAAATTGTAAAATCTGGGAAGGAGGATGCTCCTGGAACGAATTTAGCAACCAATATACTTCAGTGCTGTTTCGCTTTGGCCAAGTCTTTGCAGCCCTATTAAGAAGAAATTAGTTAGTAAACTGTTTTACAAGCAAGCACGCGCCAGCAGTATGCACGTTCCCACCACAATCATGCACGCTCCTGCCGCAGGCACGAAAATCTAAAAATTCCCGGTACAGAAGAATTATTTCGGAACGAGCAACATTTGTGTCGTTCAATGTAGAAATTGTATTTTAAAGGTTGATTTGCTTTGCAGTCGCATATTGTCATGTCTTTCGCTGTGGGGGTAGAGCGGCTCCAGAAATGTACGATAAGTGCAGTTATGGTGCACTTCTGGGGTTGCTTTGGTTTTGTAAAGGGGATGTGATTTAATGTGACTCCAAAGCGGGTCAACCTCTAGGGTTTTGTAGTGTGGAGCTGCACCGCTTTTGCAGTGATCGAAACATTTGTTACGGGAGGCTGTTTGTAGATCACTTAAAGAAGAAGATAAGTCTAGAAAAGTTCATGCCTGTAGTGAGAGTGTGCTTGCCTGTGGTGGGAATGTGAATGTCTGTGCCGGAAGTGTGCTTGCTAGATACGAGCGAGTTTCATTTTTACTCGGGTGTCAGAATTTTGTTCTGACGTTTCCATTTCCACTCCCGTCAAGTGCTCAATCTCTTGTCACAACGCCTGCAGTAACTGTCTTCATTAACTTCATTAAAGGTTTTTCAATCGCCATATCACCCTAGGGTGCACACCAGAGTTTCTCACTACTGAAAATTGTGGAACATCCTCGGCTGGTGAAACTTTCTAATACTGCAGATAACATTGCAGTTTTCAGAGTATGCATTGGTGCTTGGAAGTAAAGATGGCTGCATTTGGCATACAGATTGTGGCACCAGTGAAAGAAAGACAGCACTTAATACATATATGGTTTGAATGTGCTCATTCTAGTTGGTGCTTCTTTATGCTTCAATAAGGTGCTTAATCAAAGTCGCAACTTAAAAATATTCAACACAAAGCTTGGCAGTAGGGCCACATTCTGCCAACCGTTGAAAGTTAGACATGAATTCTTCTCCAGCTTATCGGCAAAAATAAGCCTCTCTTTCTTTACTGCAAAGTTGGGCCTATGAAATGTGCTTATACTAACTGTCAAAGTTCCCAAATAATTACCTTACACCAGTGTTTCCTGGAATGTTGTTGAGCATATGCCATGCTGATCCTCTTGCAGAAGAATCTTTGGGATCGGCGTTCAGATTACCGTCTCCGACCTTGCTTTGTGCGCTGCAGGTACTTTTCTAGTTCACATAAGAGATTTTTTTCCAAGCTTCTGTTTTCGTATGATGTCTTTTTCTTCCCTTATAAGCACTTTGCATACTTTTTCGCGTACCCAAATTCTATGATATTATTGCATTGCTCGGAAGGTAGCGGTACCACTGTTACATCGAGTCTCTTTATACAGTCATCAGCCAACGGCTTAGATATCTACGACTTTTGTATGAGCGAGGCTGCCGATAAAGGTGGACGGCACATCGCGGATACTATCCGTGCCAGTGGCTTCCGAGATGAATTTTAGATTTACATTCACACTGCAACGCCCTTTTTCGAATCAGTGTTAAATGGCACTAGACACTGTTGTTTCGAAACTTGGACAATGATCCTAAGTGCGTCGAGGAATTTAGCGGGAAGATAGTGAGTTCGCCCCAGGTATACTCTTTGCTAACTTGTAATAAAAACAGGTTTGAGTATATTTCAAATCAACTTTACTTAAAGTTCTGTTGAGTTCCTATAAAAGTTTCCAATAAATTTAAAAAAAATATTTGTTTTCACGTCCGGGATAAGTTAAAAAATATCGGTAGCAACGTCTTTTTTGACTTTTTCACGGTCGCCTGAAGGATTCTGACCTCGCCGGAGCCCATCTGCATCGGATGCCTGGAACATATCACGTCTTTCTCAATTTATTCCAGTCGATTATGTCATACCGATAATTTCTTTTCACTGATGCTCCCTGAACTGCACTGAAGACGCCGTCAAGTCACAGATATGTATGGATCGACATTAAGTGAACAACCATTGAGGTTTTCATTTAGTGATGATAAAAATGGTTTTTTACTCTTGCATTCTTGGTCTTGTTGTAGCACAAAACCAAACCCACCTATTCGTCTGCAAGACCAAGAATTAGACCCCGCTTACATTGCAAGATCTTATGTGTTCATTTATTTTGATCGGGTTGAACCTGCTGGTTTGTGCTCTTCTGACATGTCTCTTATAAAGTAGACTCTGTTTTTTTATGCGGCATTTTTTAAAATTAACGTATCAGTCTTTGTACTCCCGATAGTCGGTCACGTCATGGTGCAATGTCTAGTAGTAAGCTTAGTGCGAAAGGTAGAATAAGCTTGAGATCATGAGGGTATTCAAGGAAGTGGCGATGAAACCCTGCGTCTGTTTTTGGATGATGCAGGAGTTCGGAAATATAAACTGTGTAAGGTTGTTCCGCAGACGGGTTATTCTAATTTTTAACGAACGCCTTGTTTGTAGAGTGGAAGAAAACGGGGCTGTAGGCAGTGGGGATCAGCCGAGTCTTCTTATGCTTGTGGTTTTAAAACTGTGGTGGAGCAGGAAAGCGTTTATTCGCTTTGATAGTACTGCTGGAAGCTGGTCAGGCTGCATTCCTACGGTGACTTAGGGTGTCGATGGTCGTTCTGGTTGTTTATAAAATAAAATTTTCATTTATTTTTTATTTACTTACTAAACAAACAATTCAACTATTGTTTTTTCCCTTACAGGAGGAGTGTACATCCATACTAGATACCATTAGCCATCACATAAATTCCGAACACAGTGAGTTACAGGCGCATCGCCTTCTTAGCATATTTAAAATGTCCGAGGTGGAGGTGGTATGGCCAGAGAAGAGTAGTTCAACGTCATTAAGGATAAGTTTAGTAACTAATAAAATAGCAATTTATACGTTAGCTTTAGCCTTGGTAGCGAATGTAAGATGGACAATTCTAAATAATTTCGTCGCAATCACATGACATTAACTTGCTTCGTTTTTTTATTTCCTCATTTCATCTTCGGTTGTTATTGTTTAACTCTTACGTTTTTGTATAAACTAGTGAAAAAAAATTGAATTAAATTTTGAGAGTTAGATAAATAAAAAAACAAGAAAAAATGGTATTATACAAGGGGAAAAATATAGTAGAAGAAAAACGACAAACTGGAAACTGAATCAACAACAACAACAACCACAACAACAAAATATACGAACAACTTTCAGGTTTCGCTTTTTCTTTATTTTTTATTTGTTGTGAAAAACTTTCCGACATTGTTTTTAACGGACTCTAAACATAGAGCGGTGGACTTTCTGATCTTTATTTTGTTTTTGTTCAAAAGAAGAGTTTGTAGTTAAGGAAATAGAAAAAAAAATGTCCTCGTTCTCAGTGTCCAGGTTGCAAGGAGCGAGTGAGCCATTTTATTTTCTTATGCTGCTTTCGGTAAGTTCACTTTTCAAACACTGCCAGAAAGTTGGAAAGTTTCCACCAGACTATCATCAGGTGCGTTCAGAGTTGACTTTTATTGGCTTTATGGGTTTGTTTTCTGTTTTTAAGTTATCGGGTTTTTTTTTTCTTTTTTGGTAAATACTCGTGCTAAAATGATGGAGTTGGTGGAATCCTTTTGTTTTTCTTTTAAAATGCCATTTTTCGAGACCGTAAATAATTTTGTATTAACTTTAGAGTCACTTTTGTGTAATTACTGTTTTCTGGAGAAAAATGCTCCTGTAAATATTTTTTGGCTGTCCCTGTTTCAAAGCACTCTCATACTTACTATCCTACTTATTCTCCTTTAATCCCTCATGGGACATAGGGCGACACCACTTACCCTCCAGCGAACTCTGTTTTATGCGACATCTCTCAGCTTCGTCCAGGGTCTCCCAGTTGTTGCGGCCTCTGCTAATAGAGTTTTCCTTCACGTTGTTGTAGGTCTTCTAAATCGACGGGTTCCTTGCGAGTTGCAGTCAAGGGCCTGTTTGGCTAGGTTTTCGTTGTGGCCAATCCAACTTCATTTACATCGCCAGTTTAGTCGTCAATCCTTTCTTGGGCGGCACGGCGCCATAGTTCTTCATTTGTGATTCTATCTTGCCCGAGAATTTAGTTTGTCAACTATGTATAACCTCGATGATTTAAAAGTTTGTCCGCGTTGGCTTTGTGGATTTGGAGAATCTTTTAGCTTGACGGGCACCCTTTGTCTTTGTCCAGCTATGTCGAAACAAATGGTCGACCCAATTCTTGATTGCTGATTTTACGTGGCAAGTGGCTAAGTCGCAGAAAGGTTCTGGGTAATCAAGTGATGATTTTTCTCCTAATCTTCCTGCTGCGGAATTTCAGAGATAGAAGACAATCCAGGATAATCTTTGATGACGCATTGTGGGGTTTATTGGCCAACAGGGCAACTTGGTCGTGAAAATGACGATGTTGGAGCTATTTAGAGCTTTAATAACACAAACCTGGCGAGTACCCGAATGGCAGGAAACCTATCGAACAGTGATATCAGAGGCACCAGGTTTTGTTACTTGAGAGTCGATAAGTGCTGCTGGTCTCCTGGCTTAAAAAGTAATAGCCTGCAAACGCAGTGCCCGCCAACAGAGCCTCCTTTACTACTGGTTGGAATGTTCAGTTGGGTCTCCATAGTCAGACAGGTCTTCTTAACTCCCGTGATACCAAGACAGGGCCAGTCTTTACACGTTTGGCAACTTAAAAACAGCACTCTTTAGTTTAGTCTTTACCCCCTTGAATCGTCATGTATAACAACAACATCAACCTAGGTCTAAGCTCTGACATAATGCCATCATGACCGCCGTTGATCATTATGACTATATCATCCGCATAAGCCTGTACTTTGAAGCCCAATTGATTTATAATCGTCGAGACGGAATTGCAAAAATTCGGCGGAAACGAAATCAATCCGTCCGATTCGTCGACATGGTCACGGCCACTACCGATAGTAAGCAATTGCTTTGAGAAATCAGCAGATGGATCGATTAGCAAGGCAATGTATAGCTCAATGAAATTAAATGAAAATTCTAAGGAACTTTATCAGCTGTAAAAGGATAATGAATATAACGCCATCGACTTGCATTACAGGAACCAGCATACAACGCAATGCTCATTTTTGTTTCTTTTTTACTTTCTCCAATACGCGAGAAAACTACTCGAGGCCGAGACGAAGAAAAAAACAAAATTCATCCAAATCATTCAATCCGTTCTCAAAATATCATCAAAAACCGTTCCATACAAATTGGCTTGCGTGAATTTTTCTAGTTATTCGCTATTTGGGGCGGAGACAACTCCAACAAATCAAAAATCATCAAAATCGGTCCAGCCGTTCTTGAGTTATACATACTGTGTGTAAATAATCCGACTTTGTTTTATATACTAGCTGATCCGACAGACCTAATCCTGTCCAAATTTCAATAAATTTGTTTGTGAGTGATCATTGTATTCAATTCGAGGATGACTACATGCATAAGTACGCTAATGAGAAATTTTTTGGCGAGATTAGTTCTATCGGCAGTGCACCGCTGAAATGCTGGAAATTTGTGATGTGCATGTAAACTCAATTGCCTCATTTTTAATTTCTTCAACCATTTCCAAATCTGGATATTCTAGTAAGCATCTGATGCAAGAATCGTCATACGGTCGGCATTCTGCGCGTGGCCGCTAGCATTGATGGCATCTCGAAGTGATATGATCGGTGCTTTTCGTACACACGCAGATGGTTCCGGCTATGTAGAACGAATTGTTAATCCATTGAGACGTCTTGCGTTTGCCTCTGCAGGGATCTTATGGGCTCTGATTGAAATTTTGTGATTATCAGATGGCATTCTTTTGATTGTGTTTGCTGTTATACCACAATTGGTTTTTTGGTGTGCACAACGCTGATCTACTTCTGTTAGCAAATTGCCCATGAAATGAATTTCAATTTCTGCGATCCTGTTCGATGATATAATTGACCTGGAATCTGTAAAGGTGAATGATAATAATTTGTGTTGGGTGTAAGTGTCGAATGGTGTGAAAGATGATTATGTTGCAATTACCTTGGAAGTATGTAGGAAATTGTTCCGACCCTCATTTATTGAGCCAAATGAAGTCAACTGCTGTATTTCTGTATTTGTGGAATCTGTTCCTGTTCCAGAAACTAATAAGCGCAATGGCTCTGGTGGTGGGGTTTTATTTCTGTGTTTCAATGCCTGACAATGTGGGCATACAACTCTCACCAACCCAAAAGTACCGGGTTAATCGGAACTGTGTAACGTTGGAATGCAGATTAGATCGAAAATTAGTTTGGTTTGTAGCATTGTTGATTCGTTCTGCAACCTTAACTGCTCCGCCTTTTTGGCGGTATCGCAACGGGGCACAATATGCGATGCGATGACTAAATATAGAAAATTACATGCACTGTTCTGTTGCTGCGAACTGTGTGAACTTCGCTGGGGTATTCTACCAGGCTGATTAACCTGTTACAGGCTGGCTGTCTGTATAGCTGTCCAACTGAGAGCTTTAATTTAATTTATAATGTTTCATATACAAATTGTTGTAACTATACAGATAGCCCATGGAGGTAGCTACACGGCTAGACTAGTTGGTTTGTCTGGTTTGCTTGACCGGTCTATCTGGTCTGTCTGTCTGGGCGATCTAAGCTTTCAAAGACACAAACCGAAGCTTCCACCCAAGACACAAACGAAAAGCTCCATTCCGCAACAGGTGGCACCAGACCAACATAACTATACTTCGTAATGCGAGCCTATATTGCCTATGCTTAAATCCGGCCCTATTGCCACCTATAGATATGATTTTTTAGGTTTAGTATTATTCTTTTAGTTTCCCTTATTGTTACTGGTTTTATGGATGGAGATAATTTTTAGTCTGTATTGATCAATTTCTCCACATTTGCTTCAAATTCCTGTATGAAGGATTCGTTAAGGTAAATACGTTGTACGAATGATTTGCAAACATCTCCGGCTTTTCACCACAACTCTGGACTAACACTCCTGATAGAATTTTTAGACATGATTCTGGCTTTTGGCAATTTTCCATTATGATAGCTAGATTGAAGTGTCGAGAAATCATAGAAGCAATACCGTAGCGTTGGTGATTTTTTAGGTCATCGCACAATAAGAATATTAAAGCACGAATTTTTTTAACACAATCGTTTTTCTTTATCTAACTGCTTTATTTTTTAAGGTAACAAATATAAACTTTTGTTATTAAACTAATTTGAAAATATTTTACCTTTAATATGTAATAATATGTTTAATGTGGAATCGGCGCATTTTGAACGACGACTTTTGAGCTTAAACCATTTTCTATTTCCTTACACTACAACCACGACATTTACGAATTAATTTGATTACATTATTAACGTTCCAAAACATGTGTTCATTGTTTAAATAATTTTGAAAAACAAAAAAAGATTACTTTCCAAAAACCAAAACGGTTCATGTCCATTCCCCTTCTTAATATTGACGTAGCAATAAAAAAAAGAAACTTTTGTAACAAAAGAATTAAAATTAAAAACAAATACAAGGTATAAGAAAAACTAACATTAAATTAGGCTTAAAAATAAATTAATGCATTTTAAAAAACCCAAAAAAAAAACGCATACCATGCAAAAAATCATTACATATTATCATTTTCTTCCCTCAAAATGAAACAAATTAACACCGTATCAACCGAAATTGTGAAATTGTAGTCAAAAGAACAATAGTTTAAAATTAAATTAAATCAAATTAAAGTTCAGTATTCAGTAAAAAAAAGTAATACCTACCAGGAGATAAAATACAACAAAATATAAATATAAATAAAATACAAAAACAAAAAAAAAACGCTTATCAACACAGAGCCCAGTGCGGGTGGACAGCAGTTCATTGCCGTTCATTCATTCACCGAAAACGTTCACCAATTGGACGCGTCCTGCGTGTCCTCAAATTGGTAAATCGTAATGGTGTATTAATTGTCGCCAGTGGAATTTTTAATCCTGTTTTCATTTACACTGTTTCAATATTTTACAATAATTTCTGTTGGCAGCGCGTTTAATGATGTTTTCGGGGATTCCTTAAAAAGGATAATTTTTTCGTACTTGCCCGCGGGATTTTTGTGTTATATTTTTTTTGGGTTTTCAGTTTAAATTGAAATAATTCGTGCCATATACAGTTTTTGGAAATATTAAAGTTTTCATGATAATGAGTGCAGAAATTGATTTTCAGGAAAAGTATTGGGGCACCAAATTAGCTATGAAAAAGGAGTAAATGATTAACAGTGGAAATGGACTGCAACCAATTGCCATTCCATGCGAAATAAATATGTTTTGTTTTAATCTAATTTGTAACTGGGCTGGTTTTCACTTTCATTGTTAAATAATCGTAATGTTTCCATGTGGTTATTGAGGCTGGATTTTCGATAAATTCTTTATGGAAGTGTTAAATTCGACACGATTCTTGCGGCCTCAATACTGATTGATGCGATGCCCCTGTTGATTAAATTGGACATGAGTTTCCGATCATAAGGACAAGAATTTTTTTTAATGTGAAAGCCTAAGGGGCTGCCATTTGCCGCAATTATGACTAGGTTGATATGTTGAGTCGAGGTTGAGTTGAAATTTCGACCATCGTTTATGGTGTCGAGTAGAGTTCACTTTGGGTTGGATAACTCTATTCTTAACTGAAATCATAACATTACCTCAAATTTGTGTGAAATTCTCATTTGTAGATAAGTAAAAATTTAAAATAAAATAATTTTTTATTCCTGTGCAAGCAGAAACACAAAACTAACGCCGAAAACGGACTTCACGAAGGGTAAACAAACAAAACAAATGGCACTTCAACACAATTACAACTCAACCCTCTTATAAGGCGAAATATCAACTCTACCCAGGTAGGAAAGCTGAGTTGGGCTAAGTAGACCCAGTTTCAACTCGACCCCCGTTTATGACTGGGTTGAACCTGTGTTGAAGTTTTTACTACACTCCGCGCCGTAAAATGAGGGAAGCTCCAAATAGACTGTTTCGCAGTGAGAGTCCCCAACGCAAATAACCGGACCATTTATATTCTCAATCACAATTTTAAATTATCATTTTATAGCGCGGGGTCTACTAGTTCGCCCAGTTGTTCACGTCATGGAACAATCTCTTGAAGCAGTCATATCAAAGCATGGAAAAAGGATAAAATAGCTTAAGGGGAGATTGCATTGAGGAGCCAGCAGTGAGCCAACTCTTGTAAGTTCTGAGTTCAGTTTTTTAACAGCCGCGCCGGCTGAGTCAGAGACGTAATCGTCGGGATTAGCTGGAGCAGCCTTGTCAGAGTGTTACTCCTCCTGAAGTTGAATAATGTTGCTTCTAGTTCATTTGCAGAAAACGGCATAACGATGCTAGGATTGAGCCACATGAATAACTACACAATTCGTTTATATCCAATCCAATATTAGCTTGATTGAACGGCCAGGAAATGATTCCCTATCTAGTTCTTTAGAAATAATTCGATTAACATTAGTTTGGAGTCAACAAGGTAAAGTATCACACTCTGTCGAAGGTTTTGGAGATTTGTAGAAAACCAGACCAAACTTACCAAAGAGCTGATTGCTTGGTTGAAGTGGTCTGTTAGACACGGAAGAATTACGCTAGCAGAACTGTTTCGCCTAACATCTGCTAGTTTCCAAAAAAACTCCAAAAAGTAAGACAGGGTTAAACCTTTGCTCTTTAGTATATCAATACACTTTGAGAGTATCACAGCAGTTACTACGTATACATGATGAGTTGAACAGTTGAGTTGAGGTTGAGTTGAATTTTCAACTCGCGTTACATATCACAAACAAAACATATACTGAATTCAACTACTCAAGTACTGAACTTAAACCACTGGGTCGGCCGTTATCATCCATATTCGACGGATTTTCCGTTCTGATTTAGTCGCCATTTACTTTGGCCGCCTACGTGATACGCGCGCAATGAACGTTGGCCAGGCACATTCCTGATTGTTAACCTACATAATAGGTTCTGCTTATTGGGGGTGGCGAAAAGTCAACAAGCGCGGCAATTCTGATTAAAATAACTCTCGCCCGCACTTAGCATAAAACAAGCACGGTTCTACTCGTCCTTCGATTCTAATCGTGCAAAAGCAGCCAGCTTCAAGAAAGTACCACGGACGCACGGAATAGCTCAAACGAAGCACGGCACGCTCATTATATTTTTGACTAAAGGGGAAAGGAGACCCTTTAAAAAATTGTATAGGGCGAAGAAAACGGGCAATATTCTCGGCGGCCCTTTCAATGTCCTCAGCGTTCTGTAAATATTTCTGAGATTTCATGGCTGAGGCTAGGATTTGCTGAGAGAGCTTGGCTATTCCTATTCAGCTCTTTTCATGTATCGCGGAGATGGTGTCGCATTCAGAGAAGCTATGTACGAGGATCGTCTTAGAAAATGGAAGCTGTAGAAGTTGTCGCATCGAAAACGGTTTGATCTTCACTTTCCCATGGCTTTACTTCATGAAGTACTGTTGATATACGGGGGTGCCATTCCAATGAGAATAACTATCAAGTCCACATCCCCTCCAACTATTGCTACGTTTGGATATACAGCAGCTTTATCCAAACCGTACCTCAAAATAGTGCAACCAGCATCCTCTGTGGCAAAAGTTGTTTCAATCCTTGCTGCTGTCATTTTATCGCTGATCAAGTGATTCAGTCTAGTTTGTTCCTTTCATTAGCAACAAAATGCTCCTGTTGAACTATGATCATCGTGTTTTCATCAAAGTTGACTTCAATTAACGTCTTTGTTAGCCCTCTTCATTTTTCTCTGTTTGTTTCGTGCTGTACCATACACTTTTTACTGTAATACGCAATGTACTGATGGCAAATTGAAGAAATATAAGAGGACTCTTTCCATTTCATGCGGTGGAGAAGAAACCCACCGTCTACCACATTGGCCATTTGAGTTAGATAGAGAGTTGTGTTGTCCTCTACTATGAATATACAGCATCTTCGTCGCTCTTTTTTGCTATGACAGTTTTTCGGAAATTTGCCAGAGGGTCGACACTAACTACCCCACAATGGTACTGCTGATAGTGACAAAACAACATTTTTCTTACACTGCTTTATGGAATAAAATTTGCTGCTAATGAAACTTTCCATGGGTTTGGTTCTAGTGTTCAGAGTTTGGTGGTAGTTTACTCGAAGGTTTGCAAGGAGGCCTGTTATCAGCGACATAAGCGAATTCAATTTAGGCCCCCTTTTCCAAAGTCATTGAACCATTTGTGAATCTTAGCTCGACCTCGCGAATCTCTTTTTTGCCCTGATACCAAGGAATAAACTGCTGCTTCTCACTTGCGAACACCTCTAATGATGTAACCTTCTTCTACATCTGTGTTAAAATTGGCTTCTATATGTATTTTCTCCTATATTTACCCTTTGTTGTCTTGGATAATAGAGGCTACTAGACAGACAGACAGACTAGACAGCCACTAAGTGAAACCGACCAAAGTAGCATTATCTTGCTTTTGTGTGGCGCAACGAATTTCTCCGGGGTTTAAATTTCTAAACAAAATATTGTGACCCGTGTAGCACCTGGCCCGACAATCCGTGGCCCATGTGGTGACCGTGCTTTTGGTGCGAATTATCCAAAAATTGAACTTTGGTTTACTGGGTCTTAGCCGCTTAAAACTTCACTTCACTTAAAAAATCAGGACTATCTATGAAATCTTTGAATGTATAACGAAATACCATTAAATAAGTCATTGCCCTAAAATTCTCTCTACGTCTCTTCTCTTATAAATCATTAATTAGGTACTCAACCAAACAAAGTTTCTTTGCCACAAAAATAAACCTAATAAACTCAAGCAAATCATTTAAAAAAATATTCAAAGACGAAAGTAAATTTCTTGCGAAAAATCCTTTTTAAGTAATGCAAATAATGCTGACATCCGTCTGCTAGGACATTTAAAATTCAGTCCTTGGCTTGTTTTTAACGAGCGATGAGGTAAGAAGTCACGTAATGAAGCTTTGAAACTTATCAGTAAAAGTAAATGGTGACATTCGAAAAATTTTACACAATTTTCATTACCACATAATAGTTATAATTTTTGTATATAAATTAATTTTAAGAACTACAAAATATAAAAGGATTTTATACATACATATAATCCTGTATTAATTTCCCAACAAATTGATGACATTAAAGGATACCCAGAGGATCTCAATCAATAAATTCTCAGTATCAGAAATTCGTTTTAAAAGCTGGCGGGGTGTAAATGAGGGCATCTTCGACTAGGACAAGATCTAGGAACCCGAAAGTCCCCATATTAAATTTATTCTGTCCCATTCCGAGAATTTCAAATGAGATTTTTCAAACAATTTTAAAAATATCGCCCCCAATCTGTGATAATTTTAACTAGTATTATTTGATGGTAGGAAAATTACAAAAATTCTATGAAACATATTGTTTTTGTTGTTAATGATATTAAATAAATTTCCATGAAACCCTTTTATGCCAAGAATTATTTTCATTGAGGGTTTATTTTGTATAATCCTTATTAATAATGACTGATTGCTACTTATTTATTTTTTCAAACTAATTAAAAAAAATCCACTTAATTAACTAATTATTAGAGATGCCGCGAATACTCGGTATTATTCGATATTCGGCATTACTTGACATTTGTTTCGTTATTCGCCGACATTCGACGGTTAGTTGTCTAAAATAAATTTTATGCCCGGTTTCACAGTGTTCCCTTAAACTTTCGCTCAACTTACTTTACTGTTTCACAGTAGTCGTTCACGTGTTGAACTTGGTTCAAAACTGACTTGAACTGAGGGACAAAATTTGGCTAGTTAAGCCAAAGCTAAAGGGGGACCCAACAATATGCGACAACTGGAGAGGCATGTGCCCATTTTCTACTGTTGACCTCTTGTACCACATATTACTATCAAGAAATAGAGGGGCAGTGGCAGTAGACTGAACGCTTAGAAGGCAGCAAGCTGTATTCAGAAAGGGCCGTTCCTGCATAGACCATATTAACACTTTGAGTAGAGCAATCGATGAATAATGATCCTCGCCTTACCTTACTTTCATCGACTATGAGAAAGCATTCGACTCGGTTAACAGGAGCTTTATATGGCAGGCTCTACGTCAACGTGGACTGCCTGACAAAATAATTGAATTGATAAAAGCTCTATACAATAATTCTAAAAGCGAAATTATCCTACAGCTTTGAGGTGAGCTTAGAAGTGCGATAAGGATGCCTACTTTCGACTTTCGAACTAAGTTCAGTTGAACTGAGTACAAAAGCAAACTGTGCAACACTTTTGACTTGAGATAAAGCTCATAATGACTGCTCAGGTTCAGCTGAGCGAAAGGTTAAATCGTTTAGCTTTATTTGAAAGAAAGTTACGTCATTCTGGGACCTTATGAGATAATTAATTTTGAGGTCGTAGGCATAGAAGAGATGCGGAATATTTTCTAGTTTAAGGGTCGTCCATAAATTACGTGAGATTTTTCAGATTTTAAAAAATCTCTATTATTTTAATAAAAATACGTATTTACCGTCGTAGCTGCTAGCTTTAATTATAGATAAGTAATAATTCGAACTCCAACTTGCCCTCCTCTATTCCACTCGCTTATGGTGGACATACAACTACCAAATCGTGAGCACTCATAATCAACAAGAATTTCATTACGCTAAAATTCGAGGAGGGCCATTCCTGTAGATATATTCTAATGGCCTTTTCGCGGGTCAGCATCGTCGAGTCATGCGTTTGGCTGGCCGATGGCGGCTACACAATCGAGAGGCTACTGTACTACTTTCTGGCGTTCGCATAAAATTTTTTGTGTAGGATTTAGCCATATTTTAAGGCAACCTTTCACACACAGATCGACAACAGGCCGTGGCCTGAGAGTTTTCGCCACACCTCCTCGGCCGCCATCTGGATGGGGCCTGCAGTCCAAGAAATCTGAAAAAAATCTTTATATGCGTGTACAGTTGTCATCAGATTGTGCCTGAAGATCTGAGGTGGTAGCACGTAAGCTGCTTCAATCGATCACTTCATACAAAATTTTTGAAACACTTGTATGAAAAGGTCAACTGAAACAACTTACGTGTTACCACCGCAAAATTTCTATTCAGTCTCAAGCCGCGAATTCACCGGACGAATTCCCGCCATATCCAGTCGGACCCGAAAGCAAGGCACAAACTAGGCGCGAAAACCATTTTTCGCATTCACGCTTGTTCGCGGGTGTTCACGGCGTGAGTCTGGAGCCGCCTTAAGTCAGAAACATATTAGCGCAAAGGCGAGAGAATTTCTCATACATTTATTTTTTCCGCGCCTGTTCATTATGTCAGCAAATGTGGTGGTCCGTGTATTTTAAAGGTTTTTCCAGTCACCAATCTGTTTGTGCCTTTAAAGTTTTCGTTGAGGCCATGCACTTATATTAACAGCCTGGTATGCTAAACTGTCGTCTTCGCCTGTGTTTTTCTATAGGGAATCATGACGTTACCTGCCCGTCACGGCCTGTCAGGCGGATATCTGAAGTTCTCATCCCTAGCCAGACTGAATATTGTATTGCCTTCATCGGGCCGTGACTGCAGGTCTATCCTGGCGGCGGCTTGTAAGTGAATGCGAGTCGTTAGTGGAGAAACAGGTTTTACTCCAACCCACTTTTTTTGGTAATTTTACACTGCTTCTTGAGGAAAAAAAAATTACGTGATATTTGAATTAAAAAATATTCCACTGAATTACCTAATTATATATTAAATATTACAAATTATTATTAATTTTTTTAATTATAAACGAGAGAATGAATTTTGATCTTATTTTGATGCTGATAAAGCAAGATTAAAATGAACTCTCTCTCTCTCACCACCAATAAAATGAACTGCTTTCTAGCCACACAGAAGTCACACAAGTATACCATTATCTTTAGCGGTTATATGTACAAGATTTTTTTATTTAAAATGATTATTCATAAAAATTGTAAATAATGTAAATGTTGCTTACAATTAGATAAAAATTGTATAAAAAGAAAACATAGATAATATGAAAAAAAAAAAACAAATAGTGAAAAATGATCGATGTATCGAAGAAAAACAAAATAAACCATATTTAAAAAAAAATAGCAAAATGCTAAACTGAAAATATGAAATGTAGAGTAACAAATTGTGAATGGTGTGTATTTAATTAAGAAAGAATTAAATATTTTTTACGATCCGAACACTGAAACATATCACGTAAAAAATAATAGAAAAAAAAGTTTCTAAACAATATAACTAGTGTTTGCTTGTCCAAAAATTAAAAATAAAAACAAACAAGAAACTACTAATTTCAAGAATAGAAAAAAACTGACTGTCACTAGTTCTAAATAGTAAAATTTTACTAAAACTCTTATTTTATAATTAACTATATTTTTTTTATATATCCTAAAAACGAATTTTATATCTATAAATGCAAAAATTCCATAAAAGTTGTCAATAAATTCATAATCACCACTAAAATCAACAGAATCCAAACTTAATTTGTGGTCTTTGAATTTCTTTTCTCAAATTAAAAATAAAATCACGCCTCCATTCATGCAAGGTTCGGGAATTTTATTTAATTAGTTGAGGTCAATCTCAGGGAAAAAAACCCCCCGAGGATTAGTCGCCGGTTAAACGGAAAACAAAAAATAAAAAAAATGTTGATTTCTATCCAAAGTCCAATTAAATTCAGTCATGAAAGCCGCTGCCAATTAATTAAACTAAATAAATAAAAAAACACAAGGTTTCACTGGATGGATGTTCGCTTAAAATCTCATAAGCATAATGAATTGATTTTTTTTTCAGCCAAATGATTTTTTTGAATTTGTTAGCAGATATCCATGATTTTCATAGTATAACTTTTTACAATTCACGGTTGAATACCTGTGGAGCATATTGGGGGAGAGTAGTGTAATAAGTGTCCAAATAAAAATATTTAAATTTTTCATTTTAAAACTAAAGCAAATGGTAAATGGGAAAGAGGTCGCAGCACTCATGCTAGTCCAGGAATTTTATGAATGAGCACAGTTTATTTTAGTAAAAGGTAACAAAATCACATAAATTTCTTTACAGAAAAAATGATAGATCCAACCTCGGCCGATCATTTGGTCTCTTATACTTCACCCTATAGACCCCATATTTGTGGGGGCCAGACCGTACGAACAGGTTCAACAGTCTTCGTTATAGCATGTCGCTTACATTGGGCTGCTCGAGCTGTAAACGGAAAACGGCCTTGGGTGTGCTTTTCATCCCAGTAGGACGGCTATTTAGGCTCCCCTTTTCATTTCTTTTGGAGTCCCTATTCTGCTGGATGATTTGGGAGCTGGTGTTGCCACTGTTTTGGTGGGTCGAGAAACTTAGGGCAAAGCGGCGGCTACCTGGGTCTCTTTCTTGGCTACCCGGGTTCCTACCAACCATCCTCCTTTCTGTCTGTTGAGAAGGAGTTTGCGCAAATGGGTTTCGGGTGAGCTCCTTGAAACTCCCCAACCCCATTCCGGCCATCCTTGCTTTGATCCCTTCCAGCTTAATTGGTCTATAAAAGTCACACAAGTATGGTAAGAAGAGAAAGAGCCTTCATTACATTATAGAACTGAATGCACCGTGCACCAGATGCCCAGAAGAGATCGTCACGACATGCAGTTACGATAACTTAACATCTTTGCTTGATGGGCCGAACATATTTCAGAACTGCTTTCTCGCTCGATCAGACTTCCACCAGTCCGAGATAGTTACAGAAAGCGCGTATTTACATAAGCTACTTGTTGCTATTTCTCCGCTGGTGAATGAGCACCAAGCAAATTTTTTACTAGTTGAATCATCAGGCCCATAGGTATAGGACGATTCTCTTCCTGCATCTTCATTGGGTTTCACACATTTTTTATTCAATTTTGAAATAGTTGCCTAGTCGATCATCAGGTGGATCTACTGGAAATGGATCTGCTCATGATCGGTGCAGCATGCATATCAAGTGGGGACAATATTGATTCCGAGGATCACAACGATCATTGGGAGTGATTTAGGTGCTTTGAGTATTGTTAATATGTACAATATACTCGCCAAATATCTCTTAACTTTTGCACAATTTCTTTTACATAAATCCATCCTGAACTTATTTTTGTAATTCCAGGTAAAAAAGATCTTTCTAGTGTTATATGGCCCACATATTCAAGAATGGATAGCTCCAGTACCGAGGAATAAATTGCCAAATAGCACAATCCGTTGAAAACTCCCGCAGAAATGAATTAAAAGTTGTAGATTTTTCTGCTGCAATTTAAAGGAAAAGGTCTTGTCAACTAGCTTAATACATCATTAATTAATAAATAGTACCTACAGGTAAAATAGTAAAAATGAACGGAAATGATTGGGTACAGGCTGAAAATTGGCACAGAGCTTCCTTTTAGGGTTCTTAATAAGGGTTTATAAAGTCTACCGATTTTCTACCCCTGGAAGCTCACTTTTTAAGGGGTTTTGAAATCAAAAAATTTCAAAACGCCCTAGCTGCTAAACCGTTACGATATCCCCCCACCCATACGATATTTTGTTCCCCTATACAAGACCTATCCACAGCCAGGCGTTTCGACATTTTCACTGATACGCCCTGTATAGCAATGAAAACCACTGAAGTTTGGCTAAATAACCTAGATTAAACTCTTTCATAGATATTTGTATCCAGTTTAAAACTATCTTCTTGAACAACCTCGAAACTACCTAACTTCCACACAAAATGATTTAAAATTATTGAATTATTAATATATGTGCTTAAATCGATTTTTATTCTGAAGGCCATGGTTAAACCCAATTTTTTTGTATAAGCCAAAAATGCATTTTTCCGGTCCTGTTTCTTCCTTCCAAGAATTTAAGATATTAAAGATCAAGGTACATATTTTTTCATTATTAAAAAAAATGTCCTCCCCAGTGGGGATTGGGATATAAATGAATGTACAAAAAAGGTTTCAAATTGTATCTCGATATTTTGAAGGTCACTTAAGGGGGTAGACTACAGTAAAATTTTCAAAAAATTCATTTCTTTTTTTTTTGCTTTAAATTTGAAATCAGCCACCTCGAAAACCACCGAGTTAGAAATTTCATCACAAAATAATCAAGATTTCACGTTTTGGCCAGAAATTTGGGACTCTGTCCCACAGTGCAATGTTCAAACGCGTTTTTCTCGAAACGATGTTTTTCAAAACGGTGTACATGATATCTCAAGATCTAATCAACGAATTGACTTGAAATTTGACACACTTCTTTTATGGATGAGTGCCTCTGGCGTCACGTAGGATTTTGTCAATATCTTGCTTTGTTCAATAATTATTAACAATCATAACATAAAATTTGTGCAAATACGTTTTTTCGGCACAAATTTCATGTTATGATTGTTAATAATTATTGAACAAAGCAAGATATTGACAAAATCCTACGTGACGCCAGAGGCACTCATCCATAAAAGAAGTGTGTCAAATTTCAAGTCAATTCGTTGATTAGATCTTGAGATATCATGTACACCGTTTTGAAAAACATCGTTTCGAGAAAAACGCGTTTGAACATTGCACTGTGGGACAGAGTCCCAAATTTCTGGCCAAAACGTGAAATCTTGATTATTTTGTGATGAAATTTCTAACTCGGTGGTTTTCGAGGTGGCTGATTTCAAATTTAAAGCAAAAAAAAAAGAAATGAATTTTTTGAAAATTTTACTGTAGTCTACCCCCTTAAAGGTATTTTTTTTCTTATATATTTAGTGTTTTTCTGTGGATTTTATTTGGAATTTAAGGAAATGATTAGAGTATGGTATTGCTTTTTTGGTCACTAAGTTTTAAAAATTTATATATGGTGAGATATTTTGTGTTAGACGCATTGTAGCATGAGGGTACTCTTTGAAGTTGATGTACCAATTGAAGAAAATGAACCCATTTTAATTGAATTGATAATATCTATGTATTTGTCTTGTACAAGTATAAAGTATCTCCTAACAAAAAACTTGTTTAAGGGCTTGATAAAGCATATACATATGTACACATAGAGAAATATAGTAGATTTCTTAATAAAGTCTGCAAGGAAGTTATTTAAGGCGTATTTTAAACATCTTCATAATTAAGAAAAGCAACAAACTTATTGTTGTTGATATGTTTCATTTACTCGGGACGAATTTATGTCTCACCAGCAGGCGCTTTTAAACTCAATGAAAAGTTAACCATTCATAAAACATCCTCCAGACAATGCAATTCATATAACTTCAGAAGTTGATTTGATAATGTAAATTTCATAGCAGCATAAGAATTGTTCAAATTATAGTGAAAATAATGAGAAATTATTTGGTATGATTTTTAAATATAGTATTCTCGTTTGAAACTTCAAGTAACGTTTTCTGTCAATATTTTTCATCTTCTGTGCCCTTATTTTCCAAGTCTTTGGGGGTCGCGATTCCCAATCCGATTGCACTATTTTGAGCAATTATACCACTTCTGTTTTAATCGCATCGTGGCTATATCTTTCTTTTTGATTTCTATCGAGGTGGTTGGTGGTGGTCGCTGTATTTGCAGTCAACCAATACTTATTTCCTATCTGGTAGTACATTCAGGACTTATTCACGAAGCCTTGAATTTCTCTCTGCTATTGCTGCTCTGCGATCTTCATAAAACCAATCATTTCTCACTCTTCTTGCTTCTACTCCTACTGTCAGCAGCCATTTTCAATACACGCTTAATATGTAGATGTTCACATGCCCCCAATAACGTTGGACATTCTTTCAGAGAGTATTCTCGTTTGTATTAACTCTCTGTACTGTACTTATTTTATCTGTACTTATTACTTTTAACTTATCAATGTTAACTTTTGGTTCCCTGGGAGTTCTTTGTAACCTCTGAACTGATAGTAGCACTCTAAACCTTGTTTTCACCATGTGGTGATCAGAGCCGCAGCAGGCACCTCTGTAGGTTATCACACCCAATATATTTGTTGCAGATCTCTTTTCAATGAGTACATGATCGATCTTATTGCTAGTCCTCCCATCCGGTGACGAGCAGGTCATTTTATGGATGTTTTTTTGTGGCGAAAGCGTCGAGCTTACAACCATTCCTTTACTACTGGCGGGTTCGATAAGCGTGTCACCATTATCATTGGTGGTTGCCTGAAGGCTTTGTTGCCTATTGTCGCCATATGCTGAACTTCCTTCCCGATCTTAGCGTTGAATTCCCTAACATCATTTTTATATCTTTAAATGGTCGAATATCTTCAAAATATTCTGGTAAAATTCATCCTTTTCATCTTCAGGTTTTTCTTCCGTTGGGCATGTGCGTTGATTATGAAGATGCTGCGAAATTTTGTCACAATTGGCTGTAAATCCAGAATTTGAGGCTTTAGACATATATAGACAACGAAAGCTACTCTGAATTAACGTGTCCCTGTTTGGCTTCCACTTGAGAGGATTGTATGGGTTCTAGCATCACTTCCGTCTTTGTTGGTCCACCTTGTACCTTTCTAATTCCAAGAGCAGCGATCGTAGATCTCCTACTCTATTCTTTGTCTTTACGTTCCATGTAGCCAATTCGAAGTCAATATTTCCAATATTTCGTCGCTTGAGTATTAACCGTAACCGTGTGTTCAATCCGGTCCGAGGCCTTCTTAGAGGATTCGTAACAGTAGATTTTTTCTAGAACCGGGTCGTCAGGTCGGTTGGGCTCCAGACCAGCAGGTTCAATTTTTACGTGCCGAACACTCACGTTCGCCCTTTGACCTCTGCTACAATTAAATTGCAATGCTCGGGGGTTACGATGTCGACGAGGTGAATAGGATCTAGCCGATAGCGCTGTGGTTGTAAGTTGAGTAAACGTTACTCAGTTTTTGCAACCCCAGAGCCTTCCCCCAATTTGATCTATTTCTTCTAAATCTAGACTCGTATTCACCGATTACTGTTTTGTCATTGGTCATAGTAGTTCGAGTATAGCTGCTGACAGATTATCGCCTTCTTGGTTAATCAATTCTCCAGAGAATGATACTTTGTACTTTTTCCAGTATTGGTGCGTTTGTTTCTCTGGAGTCATAAATATCTGTAGATGGGGTTCTGATAAGGGTCGGAAGAAGGTTTAAAGCCTTTTTTGGTACCCTAGTGTTAACTGGTTAAACTAACGAGATGCTTTATTTGAGCTACCCTATTACCAACTGGTTAAATTCATTCTAAAGAATAGGATTCTCGTCCATGTAAACTTTACCATTCACTTCTTCTATACAGATATTTAAAAGCATGGGTGCCAGCACACTACCTTGCTCGAAGCCATCCTCTTACATTATTTCTGCTTTGTATTTACCAATGTAATTTTCATTATTTTATCTATTTTTAGGTGAAACATTGTCGAATAAATTGCTTCCTTATCTATTCTATTGTAAATTTACTTTAAATCGAGGAAAATTGTATACCCGTTTATGTATCTACATATATGTTGCATTCCCATCTTATTCAGAGTTCTTCAGAGTTCAGAGTCTTACTAAAAAGTATTTCTTTATTATTGAGCTTCTTCTTCTGCTTGGTTTGTATATTCACTAAATGGTCGTTAGATAAGGTTCCAGTATTAATTTAGTAATTCTTTTTGGGAGCTTATGACTCAAAGATTTGTACATATTGGGCAGATAATGCTACTACTCCTGTAACATGACTACAGAAATCATTATTTGTATTTCAATATTTATTTTTTATTCAAAATTCTTTAAAGAAAACAATAATGATATTTTTGTATATTCCCGATAACGTTACCTGAAAATAAATTGGTAGCAGGCAAAATATTTAACATGACACGCATTTACTTCAAATAATTCTGAAACTAACTTAAAACTTTCCTAACTTACCCAAAAAAGATAAAAACCTTAACAGTTTTATTTAATATAATATATTCCCCAAACATCACTAAACAACAATCATTGTTGTTAAAAACATACACAAAATTACCTACAACATTCTACATTTCTCAAAATTCTAAAGAGACATTTCAATTATGAATGCTAAAACATATCCTTTATAAAAAAACTGTAATTATATTATTATTTACTAGTTATAAATTCTTTATTATCTTAAGCATTAATATATTTCAAGTGCCCATCAATAATTATTTCTACTAAATAAAAAGTATTTCAAAAAACTAAAATACAAAATAAAAATAATAAAAAAAAACAAAAAACAAAAATACATATTAATTATTAATATGTGACACTGGACCATTTAATAATACATATAATACAAACTCCGTAAAAAAAACGTCTTTAAATGTAATTATACTACAAAAGAAAAATTACGAGGAAGTTTAATAATAAATAAATAAATAAAAAATAAAAACAAAAAAATGGTCACAATCAAGTAAAATGTCTTCCTTAAAAGCATATTATTGTCGTTAAAAAAATGAATAAATTGTTCTATACAATTATGTATTTATTTAATATGTTATTAAAAAAACAGAGCTATAAAAAATTTAAGAAAAAAAAAGAATATCTTTAGGCAATTATAGAAATATGAAATATATAAGTAGTTATGTATTATTATATATATAAATATATACATACATATTATTAAGTATAAAAAATTAATAATAAAAAAATAATATTAAATATAAATAAGAATAAAAAATTGTATATAATCTGAAAATAAAAAAGATGAAAAACTACGCTGTATTTAAACTATAAACCGACAAATAGGGAAATTATAATAATGAAAAAAATAAAATAATATTAAATAAAACAAAAATGTAATAAACAAAACAAAAATAAATAAATAGGGAGTTATTATTGAGAATGTAACTAGCCACAAAATGAAGAAACCACACAAAACATATTTCCATGCATATCTAACCGAAAAACCAAAATATTAAGAAGAAAGTTGATACTTTAAAAAATAAAAACACCAAAAAACAAAAAATTATTTAAAAAAAAATTGTAAAAAAATATATGCTTTCATATACCAAAAAATACGGGAAAAAAATGCTTAAACACACTACTAAACTAATCCACTAGTCATTGTTACCGTCAAACAAAAATATATATAGGTATAAATTTAATTAAACAATTGTTTCTGAACTGATATCCTTAAAAAAAACTGATTAAAAAGATATTTATATAAATATATTTAATAATATTTATTTTCATCTTATAAACACTCACACAAACACTCCAAAAAAACACTTTCCTTATGCTTTCTTATATCGTTAAAATACAATATTAAAAAAAAATAAATGAAACAAATCACACAACCATCAGCCTTTGATTACTATCCACTAAACAAACAACAAAAAACATAATTTACACTTTTAAAAGCATTATTTCTGTAAAAATAAAATATTTTCATTTTTTTATTAATTATTATTATTATTAAAATTTGTGTAGAAATTATATAAACAAAAAAAATGAATTTCAATAATTCGAATCTACTTCGTTTTTGTACTGAAGCAAGAAAAATAAAAAATAGAATAATAAATATGTTTGTTCAAAAAAAAAAACCTATTTTAAAAAAATTGTAAATTTTATTTTGTAAATAATAATATTAAAAAAAATTTATAAAAGTAAAAATAAAAAATTTGAGCTAAATGGAACAAAATAAAAAAAATATAAATAAAAACAAAAAAAAATAGCGAAAAAATGTTTAGAGAAAAAAAAATTATTGTTTATATTGAGAAAGGTTGAATTATATGCTACAGAATGAAAGTCTTGTGATTAATAAATATTATTAAAGAAGAATAAAAAAAAAACAAAAAAATTAAAAATTGAGGGGAAATGATAGCTTTTTAAAACAAAAACATATGTTATAAATATATATATAAAGAGTTGTAAAAAGAAAAATTGAAATACGAAATGAATTTGTCCAATAAAAAAACGCTGATTGTCAAAATATTAATAATTGTTGTTTTGAATTGTTTTTTTATTTTTATCGAGATGTTCTGTATTTTGCAACATCAGATCTCTTCATTTTTAAGAGCAAGAGTCTCTAACCCAAAAGAAATCATATCAAGGTGGTGGATAAGAGGTAAATAAAATATCTCCCGAAGCTCAACCAATTTCATAAATATACTAACTCCACTATGGAACAACCTTACACAGTTTGTATTTCCGAACTATACTACAACATTCAAGAGTTCAAACCCAAGGTTCTTCGCCAGCTCCTTCGAAACCCTCCTAACCCTTTATTACAACAAACTGAGATTATTACTAGACCGTGATGTGATGAACGACATGTTGGACTGGTAGTACAAAAAGGTGAGGTTACTGAGCTTACTATGCACTAATGTCAGAACGACTTTTCCTTATCCTGTGACCATGAGGAATGATGGTCACAGGATAAGGAAAAGTCGTTCTGACATTAGTTTACAAGGAACATCCTTAGGCATTGTTTTATTCAGTTACTATGCACTAAAAATATCTTTGCAAGCGAATTACGACGTGTTGATTGTCATGTTAAATTGTGTACCTTACTATAGTTAACTATGGTAAACTTTTGACGTTCAAAACTCTTGTGGTTAACCATTGTATAGTTGAATTTTAACCCTGCTCAGGGGCATGATTAGCGATTACTGAGAAGAAGAAAAGGAACACATGAACAATTCAAAGTGAGATTTCGAAGAATTTCTTCGTAAAGCTCCGCACTTCTTCCAGGACGAGGATAATAAGCGGTAATTTCGGCTCGGATTTTCTTTACGGTTATCTTTCCTTCGATGCTATGAAGTGAAGAACCGTACGAATTCCTGTCGAATGAGCAGCGAAATAAAATTGAAAGTAAGTAATTTTTTGTTCTGCTTTTTGGTTGAATAGGTATTATTAGTAATAGTAATAGAGTTTACCCTTCTAATACAGAAGGCGCACTTCTTAGCTGAACCAAGAAAGGTTTACCTACTCAGCAGAACCAAGCACTGAGATTAGGCTCAACACTAAGCATGCAAACATAAAAATTAGTAAATTAAATTAACATGTAACCAATGCAAGCAACAGGAAACATAAGTGGTCACGTGAGATTTAAAAGACTCCTTTTAAGGACATCTTGACCAATGCTCACGCTAAAGACAGTAATATTATTATTTACATTAATGAACATACGGTTTACAGGTTCAAATCTGCCGTAATTCGTGTTAGAGGAGTTGATTTGTAAAAGAGGTGGTCCTCTCAGGTTATAACGACTCTCTCTAAACGATGCACGGCGACCTAGAAAACCTGAGTCAACCTTTCCATTAAGGAGCTACAAATACAACATCGGCCACCTCACGACGCTTATGAAGAGAGCTTAAGTTGAGTAACTTAAGCCGGGATTCATATGATGGAAGAACTATTGGGTTTTCCCAAGGAAGATGATTCAATGCGAATCGAACAAACCTTCGTTGAACCGATTCAATAGTTCTAACATGCGAATTGTAATGAGGAGACCAAACCTGGGACGCATATTCGAGTAATGGTCTGACAAGGGAAATGTATAGGTGTTTAGTAATCAAGGGGTTGTTAAATTCTTTGGACCACCTTTTAATAAAACCCAGGACTAAACTACCTCTGGAAGAGATATAGTTGATGTGTGTGGAGAAATCCAGCTTACTATCAAATCTAATCCCGAGATCTTTAACAAAATTAACACGAGGGATACCCTCACCAGAAAAGGTGTAGTTAAAAATTATAGGATCACGTCTCCTACTAAATGTCATGACTTCACATTTACCAATATTAAGAACCAGGTTGTTGTTAGCACACCAAGAGTAAAAGGTGTCAAGGTCAACTTGCAAAAGTTTGCAATCCTCAATACTCTTTATGTGACGGTACAATTTGATGTCATCAGCATAAATCAATATTCTACAGTATCTTAGCAAGGGAACAATGTCATCAATTGACAAGATAAAGAGAAGAGGGCCAAGATGACTTCCTTGAGGGACACCGGATGTCGCTTCAATGGTTACTGATTTGGAACCACGAAAAAGAACTTGGTAGGTCCTGTCAGCTAAATAGGACTGGAACCATACTAGAAGGGCTTGCGGAAAGCCAAGCTTACTTAATTTTAGAATTATAATAGAATGGGAGAGCTTGTCAAATGCCTTACTAAAATCAGTATAAACACAATCAGTTTGACAACCAAAAACGAGGCCCTCGACAGCATGAGAAGTGAACTCAAGAAGGTTGGTGGTAGTGGAACGAGCTGCAAGAAAACCATGTTGATACGTTGAGACCATCCTCTTGCAGATACGAGCGATTGCAGAATAGATAATTGATTGGAAAAGTTTTGGAATAACAGACAACTTCGCAACTGGTCTATAATTCGATATTTCGTTCTTGCTACCACTTTTGTGAATAGGAATTATGAACAAATTCTTCCAAAGCGTTGGGAAGTACCCTTTATCCAGGGATTTTTGAAACAAGGTTTTCAGTGGAGACTGCAGAACCTCTACACAGGATTTATGGACAGCGGGAGGAACACCGTCGGGGCCAGAAGTGAAGTCAAATGGGAGTTCGTCGATATGTTTCACGATTATCAGCCAAAAGTAAATTATTTTCAACCCTTAAGATACGGTTTGCAAAGAATTGTACCGACGTAAATTCGCGACGGAACTGCGCCGGCTTTCTTGTATTATCATTGACGTAATGCAAGTTCGTCGCATGTGGTTTCCAAGCAAATATGTGTATTTCAGTTACAAGCAGTCAATTGGCTAGGGGAGTAATAAGAATGATAAAATTTATGCAAAAACTAATACTGGAAAACTTATAATGAAAGATGACTTTCCATTTCCTGATCCAGAGACTATCCCAGGAACGCGGATTACATTGCATTATGTTTTAATTAGAGATGAAACATTTTCCTCAAGCGAGACTATGATGAAACGATATTCTCAAAATCAGTCATTGTGCGATATTACCAAAACTACGTGTAGTTATCGATATTCGCTCCATACATTCGCTTATCCAACCAATTGGACTCTTTGCGCAAGCAGAAAAAGCGACCCAAACCATCCTCCAAAATTTCGACTCCACAGAACTTCAGGTTTTTTCTTTTTCATCTGGGCAGTTTAGATCAATTTTTTTTTCCTTAGAAAAAATAATACTTTGCCATTCCTTGTCCTACCACATTACATTTTCCATAAATTTAAGCCTTAGCAATTTATGCTGTAGTGTTAAGATAGCCTTTTTTGCTATTTTTCGCTTTTTTTGCTCGCGCAAAGAGTCCTATTAGTTGAATAAGTAGCCGGATGTGTGCAGCACACTACATTTCACTGTTGGACCATGTTTTAGTGTCATTTGAATCGGATGGACTTGGCTATGATTGGACGTTTCAACAGGATAGAGGAACAAAAGATTTCAGTTATGGAGTGGCTGGCACGCTCTCCGGCTCTAAATCCGATAGAAAATTTATGGGGCATTGTAGTCAGCAAGGTTATGCTCTTGGAAGGCAGTCTGAAAATATAGAATCGCTCAAAATAAGCATTGAACAAGCTTGGAACAAGCCGGTGAGTATGAGAAAAAGAATTTTTCATGTCAAAAAATCACAGTTACTAAATAAAGTTAAGTTATAAAAGTAAGAACACTTTTTTCTTTATATTTTCTTACTGGACTTAAATCAATTTCGCACTTAAAATGCTTCAAATTGAAATGTTTTTACTTCCGATATGCATTTTACCGTTATTAAAAGAGCTAGCGATGTAACTTGCCACTTATTATTCGCAACCCCTAGAAAGGCAACTATGTTAAAATTCATGTTTCTACAACAAAAGGGTGCTGAGAAGCACGCTCCGAAACATATGTAGAAGTGTTGGGTGAACTTAAATCATTTTCGGGCACTGTATAAACTTAAAAATAAATAAATAAAAGATGTCATTTTTCGAATAAAAAGATTCGATACATTTTTCTATTCAGAAAGTATCCTTTTAATAAAAATCCGCGTAAACCAAAATTTAAAATGTATCCAAAATGGAAACACTGGCCCAATAGTTAATCAAAATAACCCTGTGTAGCATATGACATACGGTCATACCATCGGCACAGCACTGGCAATATAAAAATGTGCAGTGTTGCCAGACCAGGGGGAATCTCCCCTAAATTTAGGGATTCCTAGGTTGCCGGGGGAATTTCAGGGATGAAAACCCGTCAGGGAAATTTCTAGGGGAATGCAATTTTTACGCATGCTTTTGATTTAATTTTAGAAAGTAATCAACAGAAACTCATTCAGTTTTCCCTTTTCGTAACGACTTGACGCCGCTGGTCGAATGTATCGACTATGGATAAATGATATCAATGAATTTCCGAATACTTTGTTTTGTTTTCAGTCAAACAACAATACAGCGATATTTTGATCAAACTAAAGTAAGAAAAGTCAAAAAAGGCACCAAAGAATAGCTTTCGTTTAGAGAAAACCTGCATTTTCACTCCCAAAGCTTCAATAAAATCCGACATAAAAGACATTTGTCCTTGAAATTCATAAATGTTTGTATCGTCACGTTACTTTTTTTTTTTTTTTTTTTTTATGTGGCAGTGCTAAGCTCAGGAGTCACCCTTTGTACTACTAGTCCGTCATGTCATTTGTCACGTCATGGTGCAATGTCTAGCAGTAAGCTTAGTACGGGGGGATGGGGAGGGGTATAGGTTAGGGATTAAAAGGTACGGGGGGGTATTGGAGAAGGTGGTGATGAACCCTGCGTTTGAACTCTTGGATGTTGAAGGAGCTCGGAAATACTGACTGCGAGAGGTTATTCCACAGTCGAGTTGTTCTATTAACAAACGAATTCATATCTTGTTGAGTGCGTGAAAGGGGGAGTTGCAGGTGAAGGGAATGAGACGAGTGGGCTAATCTGGTGTTGCGGGTATAAGATTGCCGTGGAGGCAGGAGAGCGTTTAACTCGGAGGAACAGTCACTATGATAGTAGCGATAAAATTTTGTCAGTGCTGCTACATTCCTACGGTGGCTCAAGGGGTCGATGGTGGAGCAGGCGGTGTCGTCATCAATTAACTTGAGTGCCCTTTTTTGCACCTTATCTAACCATGCCAAGGTGGTTATTGGGGCGCCGCCCCAAACGAGGGAGTTATATTCGAGAAGAGGCCGAATGTAGGATTTATAAATAACAGCACGGGCCGATGGCTGGAGGAGGAACTTGCACCTCTTAAGAAACCCCAAGCACTGGGATGCTTGTTTGGCGATTTGGAATATACGTTTGTAAGGAATGAAACCTTCTTCATCTTTTTGAAATAAAAATGTACGATCTACAGTCGTGCTCTGGGTAAAAGTTCTGGAAGAAATAGATGCTGGGAATGAGCCTAGGTACGGGTGTTTCTTACCAAAGTGGTAAAATCGCTGTCTTTGGCAAATATTACGTAAACTATGGGGATAACTATTTATATTTCTATAAATTTGAATTTATAACTATCTAAACTATAGTATACAATATACAAAATATCTCATTTAAAAACCTATATGGTTTCAATAACGTATTTTTTAGGTCTAAAAACATTCCTCTGGCCGGTCACCAATCCAAAGTATTTTCTATTGAGTTCATTAATTGTACTAATACTCTTAAAACAATTAAATCAATATGAAATGATTTGCTATTAGATTCTAATATTAATTTATTTAAACTATTTTTTGATTAGTTTAATTTAACCTAAATTTGGTCCCCGAAATTCATGAACAGTCCCTCTGTCACAGTTTCGAGTTACGCACCAGGCCATCATAGTAAAGACAGACTTGTTAATGGGCGTAACAAAACGTGAACGACATGAAGTTAGCTCTGTTACCACCAAAAGTAGCTATACCTCATTTTGTTTAGTGTTACACGAGTTAGAGGGGCACATGCGCGCATCGGTACGCAACATTCGACAGTCCCCTGGTAAGTGTTATTATTCTTTTTTTAAGGTGTTCCAGTTTTCTCTATTGTGCATCGTTTTAAATAAGATGGCTTATATTGTTTCTATATAACAAAATAAAGTAAAAATAAAGGGATTTTATGATACCGTAACAATTACACAAATTAAACAGTCCCCTGTCGACAGTCCCTTGTCGAAGGTTCCCTGTCAACAGTCCCCCGCTACATCCAGAAACATGGGACTCTTTCAATTATTAAGGGACTATCCTTATTGTATGTTTGCCTTTATTTTAGGTCTGTAACCATCTTTTAATCATAGCGCGAGAAAGAAGAAAGGGTCTAAGGAAGAAAAAAAAAGCTCTCAAGTTTATTTGGAACTACACAGAGAACTTGGAACTACCAAAGAAGACTGTTTTATTTTTGTATATATGCTTTATAAAGAATGTTTTTAAAGTATATATACAACTAATAAATGCTTATTTCACTTATATATACAGTCATCAGTCAATAATTCCTAAAATAAAACAAATATATTTGGGTCCTTTACTGTTTATTATCCACCAGTTAGATATCTATATTGTATAGTTTTTTTCATATTCACGTAAAAAAGTTGCTGGGACAGATTTCTTGCAAAAATTTACCAGTTTACAGAGAAACACCCGTACATATGTATAAGCGTATTTGCAAACTTGCAACCGCTTTGTTGTAATTGTCATTTTCAAAAGCCTCAGTTGAGGAGGCATCTTCCATTCAAAACGTTGTTCAAGATAAGCTGCACTACAGAATGTGAATAACGATTGGATACATTCACGCGAATACGGTTTGTCTGAACGCCAAAAACGGGCAACATCTCGAGCCATCGACAATGACCTTTTCCAATGTCCTTTTCGACCTTTTCCAATGTCAAATCTAGTTTCACGAGGTACACTTGATCGAAAAAACAACCAACCTTCATTGCGATTTTTTGACAGCATTCCGTCAACATATTTCAGTTGAGAATAGCTCATAGAGGAATAATACGAATGTTGCCGGTTCATTTTTGGGTTCAATTTTGTTTACCTCCTCTCTTCTTATTAGCACCTCTACGGTTTCCGTGGCCCGTTGTTTGACGGTGGATTTTGATAAAGCACCACAAAATAAAATTTTGCGATATCACGCTTAATTTTTGAGATAATGGGGTATTACCCAAAAAATTTTAGATATATCAAAGTTACGATTTCCGTGGCGCAATAATATACAATATTCGATAAAACACCCCAAAATAAGACGAAAACATAAAATATTTTTTTTTTTTCGAAACCTCGCTTGTTTTTTGAGATCAAGTATCGAAGTTTCAGTTATTTTCAAAAACATACTACAGCTGGAGGGAATTGAATGTGCAAAATGTGAGGATTGCCTTTTATCAATTGTTTTGATCTCAGAAAGGTTTACAGATTATGATTCTTGATGTTGCCAGAAACTTCATTGGTCCTTTTTTATACCCCCTCCCCTTAGATATACAAAACCAAATGCTTTGGAGCAGTTTTAATGATTGTTTTAGTGTCAACATGTAGTTTTGTTTCAGGAAATAATAGCTAAATAGTGTTACACAAGTGGAACCATTGCAGCCTTTCTGTTCTGTTCTATTTTCAAAGCCTCACAATACTTTCATTCTTTATATCGTGTCTGTTAAAAGTAAAATTCTTATCGAGCGATAGGCGCTGTATTACAAAAGACCCACTTCCTTTCCTATATCTACCAAGGCCAACTTTTGTCAAATTAAGTACCAGAATGCCTATGGAATGCTTTCTGAAAGTCTGTGGCGATAATAATTTAATTCTTTGTTTGTGCGATATCACAGGATCTTTGCTCTATAATTTAAAGCAAGTAATATCAGAAAGAAAGCGTAAAATTTCCATTGCTACATGTTTAGTTGGTTACTACTACTACGCTTGTCGTTAATTCACAAGGATTGTAATTTTGTATTCTGTAACCCCTTCACCGAAATCATCACCAAGCGTTACCTATATACTAATAATATATTCAAAGTATAAGCAACAACCTTAAAAACCAAACTTCAACTTCCCAAGAAAGTGTTATCTCCAATTTTCAGTCCTCCCACTCAAATCTCTTCAAAATAAAAAATCCATACAGTATCCCTCCTTTCGTTATCGTAACTCAGTTCTTAAATCGCTTCAAATTAAAAGGCAATTTCCAAGTCAGAAACATAAGAAATCCGTAGTACCTTATCAGTGATAATTAAGGAGCAATTACAAGCGATTAAGATAACCTGCGGGTAGAGTCCCCAAAAGCGATGGCGTGGGCGAGGGGTGCTGGCATATTGTCGCCACCCTTTAATATCGAAACTAATTCCAGTATACCTATAATTATTTAGCTATTAGATGATACCGACTGGCTCTACGTAATCCAGAGCAGGAGTAATTGGTTAATATATGGGTTTGCATGCCTACGTAATATCGTTAAATTACCCAAGACCCTGATATGCAGAGAGAGAGAGGCAGACGGGAAAATTCAGTTACACTGATGATAACAGGAAGAGGACTATGATAAAACCGGAAGACGACCGGCAGAGCACATACTTGAGTCTCCTTACGCTCCTGAATGTATCCTTAAAACTTGACTACGGGTGCAATCTATAACCTGGCAGCCGTTCTGGGGTGTGGGGGCAGGAATCAAGAGCCTGAAACTAATTGAAATTTGATGATCTTAGAAATTGAATCTGGGATCCAATCCCGGAAATTTCCTGCCCTCGTCCCACTCTTAAAGAGTCTTCTTTTCTGCGTCTTCTGTTGTTGCTGTTGTTGTTGTTGTTGCTTACGGAGTTATTATTTTTGGTTAGGTTGTGGCATGTTGTACATGCACTCGGAAATGCCGAAAGTCCTGCAGAAATTCTCGCTTAATCTGATCTCCTGCAGGATAGAAAATGTCTACCATGCCCTTAACTAGTATGGATTAAGTTGCAACAGGAAGCGATGGTCGACAGGCAACCTATAGGCGACTGTACAGGAATTGAATGTTAATCCAGTTACGGTAGATTTCTGCTTTTGATGAGGATTTTCATGGGTAATGTGCTGGGGTTGTTTACATGTGTAGATAGGGTTTAAGGGTGGGAAATTGTTACAGTTTGTTAGATATACACAGTAACTTGATTTCGATACTGATTAAAATAATACACGGTGGGGAAAATGAAAATCAATTAATATTAGTAACAAAAATGGGTTGTAATAAGGTTGGATATAACAAATATGAGTTGTAGGTTTTTGCTTAAAGGATCATTGTCTGAAAAAATATATGTATGTATGTATATTTTTCATGAAATAAAAATATGATGTACCACTATCTAGTCAAAGTGAAATTGAGAACCCGGAGAGCAACTAAAACGCATAGAGGGCAAACTCAACCAAAATACGATATAGAAAAGCTAAAACGGGAAGAAGTAAGAGATGCCTACCAACATGCTGCCGCACAAAACTTGAGAGAGGTAGATGAACAGTCCAACATCAACGACAAATGGGAGCAAGTCAAAAGCAGCATAAAGGGGGCAGCAGAAGAGGCACTAGGCTGAGCCCCCAGACAGACTAGAGTTGATTGGTTTGACCAGGACTGTAGAGCCGCAATTGAAGAAAGAAACCAGAGCCACCGACCTGTCAACCTGTCAGCCTGTTAACCTGTCAGCCTGTCAACCTGTCAACCTGTCAACCTGTCAGCCTGTCAACCTGTCAACCTGTCAGCCTGTCAACCTGTCAACCTGTCAGCCTGTCAACCTGCCAGCCGAGGTTTCCTTTTCAGGTCCCCTCATCAGGAGGGAGGGGTTCGAGCAGTGGGGTTATGGTGTATGAGTGTAAGGGGGTACCTCCGGAGTATCAATACCCCACGACCCTCCAGAGAGCCAGCCTCCGTATTGAAGCCCGGGGTGCAGCCTAGCGAAATGTTTTTGACGGCTTTGTCGAGATGTCCGCCTCTTCGGCATCCAGCCGAACACTTATATAAGTAAAAAGACATTTTGCCCACTCCCTGAAATGATTCTACGTTGAATGCGTCATTAATTTGTCTGAAATATGAAGTTACTTATATTCGTCAAAATGGGGCGGGGGACTATACGGAATGTACCGATGACTATGTGCTTCATGCCCGATTTGACCGGTACAAAATCATGTTCAAAAAATTGATTGTGGTGAGTTCACCATTTAGGGTATCTTTGACTTCCTAATATTCTATGGAGTGGTAGTCTCTATCACATCTATAGATTGGCCAGCCATAGTCTAATATCTCTTCTCTTTGGGAAGGCATTTGACTAAATTTCGAGTCGATAGTTTTTTTAGGTTACCTTTCCAATTTTAATAACAAAGTCTTTTGCGCTCTGGTGGGTTTGGCTTTGGCCAAGGACGGCTTCAAGTATTGTGGGGTCCAGGGCCTACCTATATTATTATGCACTAAAGGAAAGTTGATGCAAGTGCAAGCTTGAGTAATGAACATCTGCAATTCCGATGAAGTTTCGTTTATTGCAGAACCTGGCAATTATTGACTTTTTCACAGCACCTGCAAAGCCTTTGTGTCAGTAAAATGAACAGCTTGCATGAAGCACCCTATTCTACTTATGATATTGAGTGAGCAACGACTCTCTATAGTCTAAGAAGAAAAGAGAAAACAATAAAAGACCATATAACTTTCTCACTCAAACTAACAAATAAGATTAGAAGGCTTTAGAACTTACTGGGAAGCTCTTGTGACTCCAAAAAACTGCTACTACCGAGCACTGCTTTACTGGTATAAAATGGAAAGAATATGGGTATCTGCACTAGAGATATTCGATAAACATTGAATCATTGAATTCACTCGTTGTTTACAATACAATACATCGAATCGATCCAATGTTTTGAAAACCCGAGTAAAAATAAAAGATGGCCTTACAACGGGCGAACAATGGCCATGATTAAAATAGAGTCCTCTGTCATGTGCCGGGTATCATACGGGCTTTTAAATGAAAACTGATTTGTTTTCTCACTGTACTCACGTTTCAGAAAATTAAATGATAACCCACGCTTTTGTCAAAGGCCGTGAGGAGAAAAGTGGTTGCGATCTTAGTCCGCCTAGTGAGAAGCGCCGTTATTGTGAAGGCGTTGTCATTTAATAACTAAATAATTGAACACATATCTGGTTCTCGGCGGTAGAAGCCGCACCCTCAGGACCTGGTGCCCTCAGGAGGTCGCCCGTGTTCGCTCGCCTCGCCTCCCTAAAAGTTTTTATTGCAACCTACCTTCCGAGTTTCCCGTGCTTCCCGTGTTTCGCATGGTTCCGAAAACTTAAATATTAAAATTAGACACCGACTAACCATTCTCAAGTAGGTACCATTGATAGCAAAGGAGATAAAAGCTATTAAAATTTAAATATTTAAAATAACAATGCCCACGACCAGGTGACACTCTATAAAGTAAATACGGGAAAAATTTTTCTTTATTTTCCATTAAGCACGTTCGATAACTGACGTCAACACGTCCTAATCAATTAAGCCACTTCCTCTTAAATTTTACTGTTTTCAATTAATTTCATTCTGGATATCCGGTGGAAAGCTCGGTGAGATCCCAGGGGTCAACGTGGAATAGCAGGTGGACGTCGACGGCAGGGGAGAGCAACCTAAATGAATTTAGCAACATCCAAACGTAAACCAATTTAGATAGTTGGAGCAGGAGTTTCCAGGAATGCGGTGGGTTGGTTGATTCTTCTCTAAGATTCATGTAATGCGTCCTGGAACAAAAATTTAATTTGAAAGTTTTTCACGTTATTTTTTTTCTTACCTTTTGCGCGCGTTTTTTTTGTGTCGCTCCACACTTACACCTTACAGCATTTTTTTTATCCACTTAAGAAGTTTCTATTTTTTTCAGTTTCTTTCGCGTTCAGTGAAACTTTTTAATTTATTTTTTTTTTTTTGGGTAACTTTAATTTTTGTTTCCTGTTTATTTTAGAAAGTGCAATCCTGAGTGTTCCACTTGAATTTCACGAACTGTTAACTGGAAAGCAAATTGAACTAATTCCACTCATTTTGTTACTTTTTTTTATGAATTTTATTTCACCTGGATTCGTTTGTTTGCTTTTGGGAGGCTTTCATAAATGAACACAGGTGAAAATAGGTTAACCATTAGTTTTTGTAATTTTTTTGTGCGCTTTTATAAAAATCGTTTGCAACAGATTACTCGGTTGCCCTTGAAACACTTAAATTGGGACGGATTAAAGTAAGGTGAGTGGAGGTGACTATTTTCACCTTAAAACGTGAAACCAGAAACCAGAAACGTGAAACCAGAAAAAATTAATTTACGGGAAAAAGAACTATATTGACACCAGAAACAATACTCGGGAGCAGCGCGAACAGGTGATTGGCGGAGAACGCTTGCCCTCGACCGTTGACATGACCATTTTATAGGCGTCGCCCCAGGGGTCCGAGTCTGCTTCTCTGCACAACCTTTTGAAGTGCTCGGATTTACTTCTGGCCCTTGCGCACTAAATCGCTCACGTAAGTGATGTCGATTACAGATGATCTCCCACCCTTTTGGGATCTCCCACCCCTTTCGCCTCCGGTGTTGACTAACACCACGTTTAGTCGCGAGAATACTTCTATGAGTATGCGCCCTCTTGCATTCGTGTGTCGACTATCCCATTCGACAGCCCAGGCATTGAAATCACCCGCTAATATTACCGCGTAACTTTTATAGCTACAAAATAATTATTTTCCAAATTCTGGTGTCGATATAACATTTTCTGGTGTCAATATAGTTCTTTTTCCCGTAAATTAATTTTTTCTGGTTTCACGTTTCTGGTTTCTGGTTTCACGTTTTAAGGTGAAAATAGTCACTTCCTAAAGTAAAACTAGTTGGGTTGTGGGTTTAACCCTTTCGGTTCACTCGATCAACTCCGAAATAAACTGACTTTTTAGGAAATAGTAATACATACGTTTAGCACTAGTGAGAAATTGGCTAGTACCAGAACTCGTGCCAAAGTAATTCTGAGAGAGGCCAGTTCAAATAACATTATAAGTGGAAAATCTACAAGATTTTTCTAGAGAATTCGTTTTTCCTGAAAGTTAGCAAACGAACATTACATTCGTCCTTCGTTCGCTACACTAGAGCACGTCGTCGAGTGTGTTGAAGAGCCGTTGATAAACTGGGATGCAAATGACATTATTTCGAAATTCGAACGATTTCAGGAGATTTCTACAAAACTAATCAATGAAAAGGACTTGTCAGAATTGAACGGGAAGGCCAAATGTTCTGAAACCACTGGAAATTCCAGGATGAGCTTTAATTTCCATAAACTGTATGACGTGGAAATTTTTTTTTGGTACAAGTTATTACATGGAATACTATATGAATAAGATATTTTCTAGCGACCGCAGCTACGTAAATTATCGGCTATCAATGGTTACAATATGAAATTGTTTTGTGTACACATAAACTCAAAAAAAAAAAAACTTAATACACTGCTATATTTACTAGGTTAGGTAGTATTAGGTTCTTTCTCTTTGTAGTAGGTTCTATTATACACTTTATGATGGTGAGCAAGAAAATTTTTAAGTTCGAAAAAAAGTGAAAAAAATCGAAAATCGTAAATTTTTACATTGTTTTGCCACTTTTTTTCGATAAATTAGACGTTTTTAGCAAAGCTCAATTTTTATAGTCCAGGGAATTTAGCATTTTAAGTAGACAAAATTGCAGAATGACTGAAAATTGAGCCACAGCTTGTGACTCTTAAGGAAAACAAATTCGGAATCCAAAAAAAAAAAACATGTACGCCGGAGATATCGTGTTTTTCCCGAGTTTTACATGTGTATCTCGGTTGACTATGGCAACGCTCTCACAAAATATTGACCCGATTGACCCTTTGAAAGTTATTCAAATTCGAAAATCACAATTTTACTCAAAAACTAGAGTTCGAAAAATATGTTGATCAGTCAATAGGAAACGTTATTGCCTACATAAAGTCCTTTTGTCATTTTTTCGAAAACAAAATTTTCGAAGTTATTCAAGGTCAAAGTTTGCTAATATCACTTTTTTTTTTTTTTCGAAAATTGTATTTTGCAGGCAAAATATTTATTTCATCTAGTAATAGCAAAAAATTACATTGTACTTTCATTCGAGCTAGAATCTGTCTGAAGGTTTTCAGATCTCTCAACTGGTGATCAAGAAATGGCGCTTATTTGGCGAAATTCGTCCGCCATATTGGCCCTGTTCAAAGTAGACCGTTTAACTAGGTTGAGCTTTTTGATATTATTTATATTTATTCTCAATTAAAGCAACTATTGATCAAGTCGTATGGCTTTACCATTAGCATTGCTCGTGCTGCCGTAAGAGCTGTAAAATTAATACTTTAGGCATTTGTTGAAAGTTGTCGCAAACATTAAGGTGGGCGAATTTCTCTCGGACTATGGCGGGTACACTACCTGAATAGCCTCGATTCGATGCTCATACACTTTCATATACACACAACTTATGCAAATTCAAGAGTTGACCTCACCAAGAGTTTTTAGTGTCAAGGGGTTCTTAACAGCGAAGGCATTTCTCTTAATAACACTAAGTATTTGATTGGCTTTATTGCAATCCACTATGGGGATCGTAAAGAACCGGCAGCCATCAACCGAGTAATTCGTCCGCATAAAGGGGTACTGAAGCATGTTTAAAAAGAGTTGAAACAGAGATTAGAAATAGGATAAATAAAAGAGGTCCTAAGTCGCTTCCTTGGGGAACCCCGAAATACGAAGAAACAGTAGACTGGATTGAAACAGCCTGCTTACGATTTTATCAAATATGAATCGAACCATAGCAGCATACTGCCATGAAAACCGTATACTTCTAATGTGGCTACACGAAGATCATGATTTACTTTATCGAACGCTGAACACCATTTTTTTATAATACTCTTAGCATGATTTTTGAATAAAACCATGTTTGTGACGGTAAATTCACTGCTAACAAAACCATGCTGCTTATCATCAATAATATGGTTAACACAAAAGTGTGGAGTCTCCGGAATCGTTCCTCGTTGGAGATAATTACTGCCATACTATTTGCTACCATAAGATTGCACAGTTTACAACTTGGGACATTCTCGGTGAGTATCTGCATATTTTGTTGAGGCGAGTAAAACTTACTGTGAAATTTTTCCGGGAACCAAGATTTTTTTTTGCAAGAGTACTTATCTGTCTTTTTATGGCCAACAGGCGAACGCAACGGCTTGAAAAAGTTTTAGGCGGCGTTTACAACCCAAAGTCAACGCGAAAGTGAACTTTGAAGCTTTTTTATCGCAAAGAACTTTTGTATTTTTATACAAATTTCTGTGCGATGAAAGAGTTTCAAAGTGCATTTTCGCGGCGTTGACTTTGGGATTGGGATGTAAACGCGACTTTAAGCTTCTAATTAATATTTTTTAAGTACATAATTTTCTCTTGAACGATTTTAATCATTCATGTACCAATCTAAGCTGTTGGTAGCGTAGCAGTGCACTGTTTTCTGAAGAAATGTTTACTGAACTTTTTCTACTTAAACTTTGAACTCTGTCGTTTAACTCTTGATTTTTGGAAGTAAGCAAACATTTCTAAAAATAGTTCGTTTCATAGAAAAACCAATTTCTAGACACTTTTTTGGATCACAGAAGCTCCCAGGATACGTGGAAATCTATAAATTTTTTGCTGCACTATTTTTTTTTTTATAAAACATCCAAAGTTTATTTCAAAATGCAAGCTCACCTGCACCGCGTTACAATCTTGTTCAAAACTTGCACCTCTAGAGTATATTAGGGACTATTTTTTCTTTCGATAAAATCAATGTTTTAGCTCAAACCCCCCAAATCAATATTGAGCAGTCTTAGCAAACTTCTTGCTCGTTTCAAATCTCCTGTAGCTGCATTACAAGAAACCGCAATCGCTTTGGCTTGAGCATTTCCAGTGTTCATTCTAAGTCAGTAAGAAATTTCCAAGTTCACTTCCTTTTGACGATTATTCCCTTTGTTCTCCTCTAAGTTCTTTTAGCAACGCCTTTGGTTCCGCTAAGACTTAAAATTGTGGTGTACATAAGGAAAGGCTGTCGGCCCCTAAAACCCCCAAAACGACGGAGACAGTCAACAAAAAACTTAATTGTGCTTGTAATTAAATTGCCACCCCTTCCGCCACATTCATGGCTTGCCCCAGCACTTTCTTTGTTCATCTGACGTTGTTGATGGGGGTGGGGGATGGGGCGAGAATGGTGGTGAAATTTTTGGTGGGACCAACCGATCCGTTGCCAGAGGGGTTGGGGTACAATCTTTCGGATCCACCCTTTTTTGTGCCTGGTTATTTCAAGACAAGATTTTTGCAGAAGATTTTGGCAATGAACTCTGTCTTCAAGAGCACAAGGCAAAGTCTTTATTCCATAGTAGAATGAAGTACGGAACTTAAACAGAATCTCAACCCGGGCCTCCTCCGCCCCCCAGTCCGCCAGCAAAGTCGCTTCAATATCACTCTGTTATTACAAGCATCCGAGTCCTGACTTAGAGGAGTCCGGGAAGTTTATGATATCGATTTCTTCTATGCAATCATGGAGGGAAATTTGTATAGTCCTCGACGCTTCGCTATACTTTTTCGAAACATTTATTTAAGAGCAAGAAAAACAGTATTTCCACTACTGGCACTGCAATTGGTTTGTTTTATCGAATGCTTTGCGAAAAGGTAAACTTTGAAGAGGTTCCTCGATATTTTCACTTCACTAATGAGAACTTTTCGTTTTTTTTTTGGCAACTATTTAAAGGGGATGCAAATTAGTGGGGGATGATTTTTTTCCTTGTTTTTTTTTCTGTGTTATGGACTCAAGTTTTACAATTCAAGGATAATTAGCCCAGTTAACTTTCTTAGAGATGAATAATTAAAAAAGTCGTGGCAGAGATGCTGTTCTTGTGTAGATATAAGAAGAATATTGGATTGTTAAAAAAAGACAACCTTTTTAGTATTTAAATTTGCACGATTTGGTTGTCTTGACGGAAATATGTAGTGGGGTTATTAGTATTCAAGAGTTAATGCAGCTTCACGAAGAGTGTCTTGTTTTAACTATCTTATTTCCTTATAATTTGAATGTTTTATGTAAATGTAATTTTTTGTAAGGATTGAATGTAACTAACAGATATTTTTTACAAAACAAACAATATTGAATCTTTCTATGTTGATGTATCTTAATTATTGAACATCGAATTCAACTAGCATTTATTATATAAACAAAATTGAACATCCTTGCAGGCGATAATTTTGTTATTATATATGTATGTAGTACAAACGTTCTAAGTAATACAAAATAGCGCAAAATTAAATGTTGCTAATTTGAATAGTTCCTACGTTTTGGCTTGTTTATACAGAAATGTTGATGGGCAAGGTATTCTTAAAATAAATATAAAACGGAGTGATAGTCATAAAATAATGGAACACGAAAGGTTGATTTAAAATGTATCTAAGCCAATAGAGATATTATTTTGACATTCCTAGTTTTTTGGGTCGTTAAGACTTAGTTCAAAACTAAATGAAATTCTTCGAAATGATTTGACATTGACTGATACATTCTATGCTATCAGTACAAAATTTTGATTTGATTACTTTTATGTCAACCTCTTAATCCAAGCATGACATCCCAGGTTGAGGGCTCGCCAAGAGACTCATAATCTTCTTCTTCTCCTTTAACGGATCTACAACCGGGATCTGGTCCTGGCCTTGTAACTTTTCTCTTCAACGGTCTCGGTCCGTAAGCTTTGAACGTCCTGATCTACGCCATCCTTCCAGCGGAGATTGGGTCTCCCTCGCTGTAGCACCCCATAGGTCTTACCGAGACTGACAATATCTTCTTAAAAACTATCGGTTATGAGCTATCCGGGAGCCAATTTCGAGCAGGTCAAGATTTTCTGCAACATCTAATAAATTAAAATTCAGTATTTCAAAATTTTCGGTCATTTGAAAGAAAAATTGGGGAAATGATGGATGTGAAAATTTTCTATGGGGGATATTATTTGGAATGCGTAGTACGATAATAGGATAAGTTCAGGTATAAATATGGCGTCATCCTCAGGCCAAATAAATATTATTTAGGATTTCCAGGACATTTTCAAAAATGTTGCCTATAAAAATTGCGATAATAGGATAGGTTCAAATAGTTGATTCTAAGAAGCTAATCCGCTAAGAGATGATTCCTATATTTGGAGAAAAACATTGCCCTAGAGCAGGCCTGTCCAACGTGTGGCTCTTGAGCCATATGTGGCTCCTTCGATTTATTTTGTGACTCCCAACTAAATTCTGCATTAACAAGTTCAAAAACTAAATTCCATATAAAAAAATCTAAATAAAAAATGTATAAATGGATTCCATAATTTAAAATGCCAAGAAAGCACTTTTTACGGTTTACGCGATAGGAGATAGGTGTCTATCTAATACTATTGTAACTTATTCTATTCACCTCCACTGTTGAGATCAAATATGTGAAACTAATACCTAGTTTATAGCAGAAAAATTAAATCGATTTAACTCAAAGCTACGTCAAAATTTCGATTTAGCGTATAAACTGGTATTAAATACATTCTTATAACTGTGGCTTAAGCCGAAACATTTCGGTTTAAGCCATAATCCGAATTACCTCGTTTATAGGGTAAAAGTTTTGGATGATCCATGATTCGAATTATTTTTGGAGTAGCTATAAACTAGGTATAAGGCCATCTCAAGTACTCGGGATGGCCTTGGTAAAACCATAAATTCAACCCAAATGTCACTACATGGATGGAACCGTTGAAATTTTTAAAAATTATAAGAAAATAATTTTTAATTGAAGTAGGCGTATATTTAAAAGTCATGAAATAAAATCAAAAATCATCCTTGTTAAAGCTTATATTTTTATATAAAGTGGATCTTTTGTAGTAATTTTGTTAACTGTGTAATAGGATATTATTCAATTTGCCAATTATCGATATTGTTTGTAAGTATATTTTGTTGATTCTATAATTTCTATGTTGCCAATTTCATCAAATTTGCGTGTTTTGTATTAAAATCCCTTTTTAGAAATGGCAGAGAAACGCAAACGGAATGAAAATCGGCAATATCAAGAAAGCTGGGAAAACGATTATTTTAATATTATGGTTAAGGACACTGTGGTTTGTTTAATTTGCAGAACTACATTCCAAACATATAAGAGCTCAAATATTAGGAGACATTACATGACTCGACATACTAATTTTCATCATCTGGTTGGAGAAGAACGAAAGTATAAAATTTCATCACTGAAGCAAGCCTGAGCTTACAACAAAATTGTATGAAAACATCTGTACAACAGGCGACTAATATAGTCAAAGCTAGCTTAGTTTTATCGAACTTGATAGCAAAAAACATGAAATCATAGAGTGATGGTGAGTTCATTAAAAATTGCATTGTATCTGCTGTTGATAGTCTTTGCCCTGAAAAGAAGAAATTATTTGAAACAATTAGTTTATCTCGCCAAACAGTTGTTCGAAGAATTGCAATTATAGCTGAGGAAAATATAAAAATTTTGAAAGAAAGAATTCAAATATTTAAATATTTTTCCTTATGCTTAGATGAGAGCACGGATATATCCGATAGCGCAGAACTTGCAATTTTTGTTCGAGGCGTTGACCATAACTTTTGTATTACTGAGGAACTTTTGAATCTAAAAACTCTCAAAGATACCACAAAAGGGACCGACATATGTATTTAATGCATTTTGGGAAAGTTTCACCAAATACGAGTTGGATCCAGCATTTTTATCTGGTATCGCGACTGATGGAGCAAAAGCTATGGTGGGTGAAAATATTGGGTTTTTAGGTTGCTTAAAAACTAAATTAGTTGATCTTAAATTTGACGTAAAACAATTATATATTTCACTGCATAATACACCAAGAAAATTTATGTGCACAAACCATAAAAATGCAACACATTATGAAAGTTGTGATTAAAACTATAAATATTATTAGAAGTCGTCCATGCCCAATATGGAGATGTAGTTTATTTTAGTAATGTGAGATGGCTCAGTCGGGGTAAATGTTTAAAAAGATTTCTAGAATTAAAAGATGAAATTGACTTATTTATGAGCTTACGGAATGAAACTGTGGCAGAATTATCTGATCCTAATTGGCTTGTCGACTTATGCTTTCTCGTGGATATTAGTTCTCATCTCAATGAACTAAATTTAAAGCTTCAGGGAGACGATAAACTAATTATTGATTCTTGTCGAGAAATAACGTCGTTCAAGTTAAAATTACAACTATGGGAACGTCAACTTCTAAATGACGATGCTTCCCATTTTCACGAGTTAAATAATTTTTATTTTCCTGGTAACAAAAATTATAAAAAATATGCCGAAAATATAAACAATATTGCTAAAGCTTTTGAGGCAATATTCCAAGAAATAACTACTTATGGTAATTACTTTAATATATTTTCATCACCATTCAATATTGATATTAATATAGTACCAATACCATTACAAATGGAATTAATAGATTTGCAGTGTAATCCTGAGCTTCAAGGAATATTTTCTGAAACTAATAAGATAGATTTTTACCGGAAATATATAATTGAGGAAAAATATCCAAAATTACGCAATTTTGCAGCAAAAATTGTTAGTGCGTTTGGTAGCACTGCATTGTGTGAATCATTTTTTTCGACAATGAAATTCTGTAAAAACAAACATAGATCGTCTATGATAGATTATAATCTGGAAAACCAATTGAGAATTTCAAGCTCAAAACTTGAAGTTAATCTTGAAGAATTGACTAAAAAAATTGAAAAACAAACTTCTCATTAATATTAAATAAATAACTTTGTAAAAATAAAGTCGAATAGAAATATGCATTTAATATAAAAAATAAAAATACAGAATAATAAATAAAAATAAAATAACTAGTTTTTTTTCATTGTGGCTCTTGCAAATCAGGATAATTTTCAGATTGGCTCATAAGCAGATTTGGGTTGGACAGACCTGCCCTAGAGAATGGGGCTATTGTCACTATCCACTGAGTTACGGGCTGTTTAGGACTTCATAGATTTACCATCAAACAAAACAAAAGTCACTTCAACCCACTTAAACCCCAACCCGCATATATGAAGGGAAATATCACCTCGAACCGGGTAGGAGAGCTGAGTTGGGTTGTGTGATTTGAGCTAAAACTCGACCTTCGTTTATGACTGGTTTGAGCCTAGGTTGAACCATGTCATAAACAGGGTATTTGTTAACTTCAACACTATATCGACTTGCCCGGAAAAATATCAAAATAAATTCTGGTGATTCCCCTAAATATATAACCATTATAATGAAAATTTCTACTTACGCTGCCCATCAAATACGTCGTTTTAAACTAATTTGTCGTCAAATCCAAAGTCGTTATAAGCAAATATTTTTCTATTAAAATAGATTAAGAACCATTTTTTACTTCACATTTTCGCCGTTATAGACGTAATGTCGTTATAAAAGAGATCGTTATAAATGAAATCAACTGCATTTGTTTTTTCTAAATGTTAATTTCTCCGGACTATGTAGTAGGAATCTGGAGATGGTCACTGTATACTAAAAACCTTTATTACATCCAGACTGAAACGCGGTTTTAACTATAAAAGATATTTAAATTTTATAATATTAATACAATACCAGTGCATTCCCCGATCGACGTTATCGTTAATAAAACAAAACTTTTTGCGATGTGGGTTTGACTCCTATAGGGGTGACAGACATATGCATAGTATTGATACCATGATATTCCAATACTACGTACCTACTATGCTACATGTCTGTCAGCTAATTCCACGAAAAATTCGTGGTATTTACATGGTATGAAAATGACATCTCGTGGTATTTAAATCCAGAAAATTTTCATAGTTCATTCACAATTATCGTAGTGTTCTAGTTCCTTATTAGCATCAGCTCCTCTGATGAATAGAAAAATATTAAATATTCGACAAATATTTATGAATGTCATTTTTTTGCTCTGCGAAAAAGTGTTTGCTATAATTTTTAGTTTTTTAGTGCAACAGAAACTACTTTGTTTGTAAATGAAACGAACCAATAATATCAGAAAGGTCAATGAATTTCGGAAACGTTAAGAAATTCCATACTACGCAGTCTGTCAAGGATAAATTTTTTGGTAGTGTTGCGAATACCATAGTATCAATACCATGGTATCAATACCACATGTCTGTCAACCCCTTTACGGTCAACACGATCAACTTCCCAGTAAGTAAATGTTTAATATTACGATTAGATATTTTAAATATAAATAAACAATAAAAACAACAAATTGTAGGAAAAATTCACACCAAATTCATATACCTGGTGCTTTAAACTAACACAACTCCTATACGAAAGAGCAAAAATTGTACTATATTAAATAATATAATATTAATAAACTGGCTACTTCGAAAATAGTAATAACTTTAGAAAAATTGACTAGTATCAGAACTGGTGCCAAAGTAATCCCGAGAGAAACTAGTTCAAGTAACGATTATAGTGGTAAATTCACAAGATTTTTCTAGAGAAGTTGTTTTTCCTGGACGTTAACAAACGCACATTTCCTTCGCACCTTGCTCGCTACACTAGAGCGATTAGTTGAATTCGTCCTTTAAATTCGAACTATTCCAGGAGATATAAGCAAAACTGATCAATATAAAGGACTTGACTGAAAAGACAAAATTTTTCGGTAACTACTGGAAATTCTGGCATGAACTTCAATCTCCAGAAACGGAAAACAATTCTCTGCCCAAAAAGTGTTGATCTAAGGTCTGGATAGACAATGCCAACTGTAACCAAAAAAAAATATCGGGGTTTTTTCTAGATGCTACAGGCGGTACGATTCTTTGCAATTTGATTTCGGCGTCGACTCGAATGCAGAATGAGATTGTATTTGCAGTGACATCATCGGGATCATTGGTACTTGATGGAATTCAGCTCCTTTTGAATTTGACAACCAGATAGAAACACCTACATCTAACATCAGCAAAACTTCTCCTATTGCCACAGTCCTTAAAACGCGCAAAATTATAATTTGGGAGGAATGCACCATGGCCCATAAAAAATCCACAATTCCACACACATTAACATTTCGTGTATGGATAAAATAGAAGAGCACGTGCATTGTATTCGAATGTACTTTCGAGGTAGGATATGAGAATCTCACTACCTATGGAAAAACGCGATTCTGAAATTTCCAAATGTTTTGGCGCATGCCATACTATTGGATTATGGGTGCAGTGAGGCGCACCGGGTTCGAGCTAGTTAAAATTACAGCCAATAACCATTTTTACGAACGAAGAAACCAGATTCCCTTATAGCACCTCCCATAACCATGATTGTGTGGTTCTTGTGGAATATGAAAAATGTTAACGCGAATGTTTTCCATTAGTTTGGGCTTGATAATTTTGAAATAAAAATGGTTCATGATGGGACGCCGTCACAAAAGTACTGGATCGTTATGAAAAAGATGACCGGACACTAATAGGCTTGAACACCGCATAGTATACTCCAAATGGGGTAACGTAGACTAGTCACGCTTACTATGTAGTAAAACCGATTTTCAGGAAGAGAGGGGTAGAAAGGAAAGAAGGGAAGTGCAGTAACCAAACCAATAATTTTCAACCAAAAATTTTTGCGTGAAAACTAACACATTCAAAATGCGCTTCTACCTATCTCTTTTCTTCTTCTTTTTTGTCTCAGATTTTTTACTCTGCTGTGTCATTCGTATTCGGTTGTTCGAAGTGTCAACAAGTTTTGAGAAGTGAGTTTAAAAATTAATTAAGTCAATAATAATATTAAAAAATTGTTGCCTATTGGAACAAATAAGATAGTGTTTAGTTACAGAATGGTCAGGCTGAGTACAAAAGAAAAACTTTTATACAGATTCTTGTAAACCCCTTGTGATTCTTGTAAACCCCTTGTTACATTAATTGAATTGAATTGAGTTTAAAAAGTGAAAAAAGTGACTTTTAATTTATCAAGAACTAAAGAAATTAGTTTTTTTTTGTTTTAAATAATGGCAGATAATTGGACAAAAGACCAAACGCGTACATTAATAAATTTATACCAACAATGCGAATGTTTGTATGATGTTAAGCACGCAGACTACTTAAAAAGAAACAAAAGAAGTGAAAAAATGATTTTCATTCAAAATCAATTAAAATCTATAAAGCCAGATGTGACAGTAGCATCTATCAAAACAAAAATAAGGACTCTTACTAGACAAAAGATGAGAAATTCAACCAGAAGTGGTGCAGGCACAGCGGATATATACACACCAAAGTTATGGTGCTTTAAAGAATTAGAATTCTTATTTTATTTGAAGGATGAAAAAATAGGAATAACTAATATTGATTTTTTGGAGGTAAATAGTATTATTTTAAATTTGGACAGGGGTTAAACAACATTTTACTTACTACTACTTTTTTTTGTTACAGGAAGATTATAATGGAAATGCATCCGCTGTTCCAGAAGAACCAGACGAAACAGAAGAAGCTGAAGAAGCTATAGAAGTACAAGTCTCGGTAAGTCGTTTTAAGTTGAACTTTATAAAATAAATTATATTATACATATGTATATGTTCCAGAAAAAACCCAAACATAATCAAGAGGCTCAGGAGTTGCGTTCGCGAGCAGAAAAATCGTTAAATTTGGTAGACAGGTTTTTAAATAACCAGAATGTTAAAAGCAGGGAAGATAAATTCGGAGAATTTTTAGCTGCCGAATTAAAGTCATTAAAACTGGTAGAAACATTCGACGAATTGAAAATCGACATATTGCAGCTAGTAAATAAAGCCAAAGAGAAGGAAAATTTAAAAATTTTGAAGAAGACTCAGCAAGATGCATCTCTTGACTGGAGGGAAAAACTATCTGCTTCATCAACGCCGATTAGTTTCATTATGGGCACGTCCAACTCAAATTCGAGATCCTCTTCACCAGGGTCTTACTTGGAGTACAAGCAATTGGACAGGCAGTGTAAAGGCAATACAAAAATCAACGTGCAAAAGGTGCAAGTGGTGAAGGCAGCCAATTCTCATCTCATGGAGAGCCCGGATATTTTGCCAATGGCTATCGCAAATATTTTTGAAGAGGAATAAGTGTCTTAAAAAAACCAAATGAATTTATTTATTTTATTTATTAAAAGAACGAAGAAAACGAATTATGTTTTACATTAAAATAATATATTATATTTAGAAGATAAGCTTTTTTATTTAGATTTTATAAATCAAAAAGGAATTAAAAATTTATGTTGTAGTTGAAAAACATTTTGTTTTAAATTTTCCCTTCGTTTGAAAAATATTCCTTAAAAGACGTTCGCACTTCTTCATTTCGTCCTGTTGCTATATCATGTGTGGATTGGTTATTTGAAGTTGAAGCTTCGGTATTATTTTGACTATTATTTTCGCAAAGGGCGGTGTTTTCAACATACCATGTACTGTTTACAATTAAAAAATTGTGTAAAACGCAACAGGCTTGTACTATTTTCGTTGTTTTGTTTTCATCGAGCAATATTTGTTTTTGAAGAATTTGGAATCTACTGGCCAATATGCCAAATGCTCGTTCAATGTTTTGTCTGGCCCGACTTAAGCGGTAATTAAATGTTATTTTTTGAGGGTCCCTCGTTGTAAAGGGGTATGGAGTCAGCAAATGTTTTAATAGGGGGAAAGCATTGTCTCCTATGAATACGTACGGTACAATTCTATTATCACCAATTTTGCCCAATGGGGGAAGGTATTGCTCGTCTTTTTGAAGTATATCCATAAATTTGGATCTGTTGAGAACTCCTCCGTCACTAATTCTGCCGTTGCAGCCGACATCAATAAATATGAATTTTGCAAAAGCGTCAGCAACAGCTAGAAGAACAATACTCTTAAACCCTTTATAATTATAAAATATTTGAGAATTGTGTTTTCGGGGTTTAAATGCAATATGTTTCCCGTCTATAGCTCCGAGGCACAGCGGAAACTGCCAACGCCATTGAAATTCCTTTGCAATTTGCACCCACTCGCTTTTTCTGTTTGGAAACTAAATTAGTCATAATGACCGGTTAAATATTATACATATAATGTTATAACATACCTTTAAAAACTCATCTTTGCCATTTTTGTAAATGGACTCACACACTTCTATTACGGCTTTTCCAATATAATTTTCCGATAATTTAGTGTTTTCATCTAGTTCCTTGAAAGTTTCTCCTGTTGCCAGAAACCTTAAAACCACAGCTAGTTTTTCCTTAGCTGGTATGCTAGCTCGTAATTTAGTATTTTGCATTGTAATGTCTCCCTCAACAAGTGATAAAAGCCTAAGAAAGCAAACTTCGTCAATCCTTAAATGAGCCGTTTATTTTGAAAGTGGGGCAAGTCCACTTTTTGTTATTTCGAGATATTTAAGCATTTGCATTTCAATAAAATTAAAAATATTGGTAGCACCTAATAAACTACTTTTTTGCATTTTGTGTTCTTAAATAATATAAGTTTATTATCCAATAGTGCTTATATTGCTGGCTACAAGAAAATAAAGGTTTTTCCATACCCAAATGGACTTGCCTCACTTTCAAAATTAATGGATTGATATAATCGTTAATTTAAGTGGATACAATTTCAGTTGTATCAGCCTGTTTAGGCTCTTTATATTACCTTTGCATACATATGTGTCTATGTATGTATGTTTATACGTATGAATGTATGTATGTTTTAGCTTTATATAGCTTTCCCTGTATGGATGTATGTATGTTTGTATGTTTGTATGTTCTTTGTAAACAAATCTTGCAACTTTATTTTGACCCACTTCCATATAACCGATCTACTTCAGATTTTACCAATATGAATAGTTCGTGTGGCAATGAAATCTGGCTATTTTGTAAAAAAGTCAAGATGGCGGTTCTAATATGGCGGCCGAATTTTGCAATTGTGTTCCGATTCCATTTAAATTCGGTATTGGGGGGTTTTTATGAGCACTTATGACGAATCTGTTGTCAAAATCTGAAAATTCAAAATGGCGATCAACGAAAATGGCGGACTACTCTTTTCTCTACAATCCACTCAATATGGGTATCAAGTGAAAGAATATGTCAAATAAACTTCGGTTGGCATTTCAAATTCAAAATGGCGGCCAACACAAAATGGTGGATTACATTTTTTTACAACACGCTCGGTTTATGGGTATCAAATGAAAGGATATGAAAATTAGGATACTATTAGCTGTGTGGCGTCATTCCAAATTCAAAATTTCGACTAACACAAATGGCAGTTTATCCTTGCCTTACCAAGGAGTATCAAGTGAAAGTATATGACGAGTATAAATCAGTAAGCGGTACGACGTCATTTAAAATCTAATAAGGCGGTCCCTAAAAATGACAGAAGACATATATAATAGACTAAAAAGTAGAAAATAAAAAATATAGTTTAAAAAAGTTTTTTTATACTTTTTTAATAATAAAAGCAAAATACTATTCAAAATAATATAAATATTCATTTGATAAAAAGTGGAAGAAAAAGGACACAATTTGTAAATATTATAGTAGAAAATATACATAACAAAAAACAATTTATTTTAATAAGAATTATACATTATTGGAATTGTTGATGGAAGGGGTGATGGGCCGTGTAATTTGGTTTGTTAAGTTTTTAATAGTGTTTCCACGATTACTAAAATTTCCTGGTGTTGGCGTTATTATCAAAACAAAAAATTGAGATAATCTTCTTATTATTTATGAAATATTGTACAATTGGCAACTTTCAATATCAAAGATAAATAGATAAAAACACTCTACATTTCAGACTGATGTTAATCCATCAGATTTGCTTCACCATACAGCAACCGAACTTAATTTTGCTGTATGGTTAAAAAAAATTCAATCTGAGATGGACTTGCACCACTTTCAAAATAAACATACTTACAACACTGTTAAGAGCTAAAACTTCCATCCCCTTGATTACTAGGATTCTGAATTTTTTTGACCATGACATGTTTACACATTAAAAGATCATATTCAGTTTTATCTAGAACAACCTTTATCTTCATTTTTTTCAAAAATGGACTTACCCCACTTTCAAAATAAACGGCTCAAATATGACTTGAATCTTTCTCCATCAAATGCTAATTTATATTCACTTAATAACAATTGAATATTTCCGGAATCTGCCCTTGTTGCTCTCCATTTTTTTATCCAGCATCTTTTTCTGCGTGCTTCATTATTTTGTTTACTTATGGCATCCGCGGCTGCCAAAAGATCCATTATTGATGCTGTCAGCAAATGTAAAACGGCTCCTGTTTGCTCTAGATCCATTTTGTAACTAAAAATTAGTTTACTGAGCTATAATTATTTTCGGAAATCACTAACAAAAATACCAAAACTTCCACAAAAAAGCACAGAGAACTTATTTTATTATCTCAATGCGTTATTGTTATTAATTTAGTTATGTCTCTTCTTATTCAACTTCGTTTTAATTATTAATTAACTATTTAAATATTTTGTCTAAGCAAAGACGTAAATAATCATTAATAAAGATTACAAAACTCAATCTGTCAATCGAAAAATGACAGACACACACACATTGATGGCCCTTGTAAAGACAAGAAATTTTAGTGCAGTAACCAATTTTCAGTGTACGCCGTGAGTATGTAGTAAAATCTGTCTTACTACATGTTGAAGCATGACTAGTCTACGTCCCCCCAATGACCATCTATAGAGTGTCGTCGAGACGGGTGATCCCATATGCGTGTTCTGTCACTTGGGCAGGATCTCCTTATTCGGCGGAGCCTTGCCAGACAAAGCGAGCAACAAATGTCTAGACAGATTGCCGAGTCTGTTTAAGAATGCTGGCATACAACTGTGAGGTATAGGGATTATTAAGAGTATAATATTACTTAGAAGTGGCCGCCTTATTCCCTGGACCCGACATATGTATATAGGTAGGTACTAAAAGTAAAAAAAGTAAGTTATCACGAGTATCATTTGAAAAATCAAAATAATGGACACTGTATTCAAAGGAATTTTTGTGCAGGAAGGGCAGCCATTAAATGATAAAATAAATTACGGCGATTAAAAAGAACAACTGACAACATCCAACGGAACGGAAGTAAAACAAAGTAATTTATTATCCTTTCAAATCATGACTTTTTAAAGTAATAAAAAATGAAAAAAAGAACTTAGAACTCCTCCAAAAAAGAAACCTCCCTCCCGACCCGACCAGAATTTTAATTAAACTGTTAACATCTGACATTTTACCCATCCCCGATGACTGATTATGATGAATACAAGCTGGCCCTAGTACGAAAATTAAATCTGCTCACACTCGTTTCAGGAAGACGAAAATCCCATTTCTCTAATTTCATTGCCCTAATCAAAGGCACAGTCATATTGCCCGGGGAAGCCGCTATCACTCGTACTCCTTAAGTTCCACCTTTGACAACTTCTTTTACCCCTGCACATAGCTCTCTCACACCTTGCCCCCCATTGGTCTCCATTACCGCACTGTGAAATTCCGTAGGTATCCTTCTTGTATCACAACGCCGACAACACTACACAACGGGCACAGGCAGGCAGGCAACCTAGCTAGCAAGCAAGTTCATCCTTAACTCTGGGGCAATCAATTTGCTTAACGACTGCCAAATAACTCGCAAATCTGGTTCCCTCGATATTAATTGTCCTGAAGGCCAGGAGGCTATGTGAAACAAATTTTCTGTGACATAAACTTAATTAGCTTTTGTCTGGTACCCATTCACACAGAAGCTTTGAGAATGATGCTGCTGGATCCTGAATCATGCCTAGGATTCCACTCCCCCGTGCTGGGTCCCACCATTTCAGACATGCTGTAGTAAGTTCCTTCTGCTCTCCTCCACTCAGGAAAACAGTCAGCAGCCAATATAAGGGATAGCGTACTTATGTGTGTATAGACTCATGTTTCCTTCCTATTGTGCACAGCCCCCCACCTAATTCCCCAGCCCCGAGCCAGCATGGCGCTATATATCTCAGCAGGCAATTTCAGCACACCGCCCCGTAACTTTTATCTGGCTTTTCCAAGCCTGAAATTCATTACACCTACAGTAGATTCGAGGACAGCACAGCCAAAAGAAGCTATCCGCCATTCAGTAATAAAAATTACTTCTATCTCGCTAGTTTTTTTTTCTGCTTCCTTTCCATATCTGCAAGGATGACGGGAGGAAAAACCAAAAAAAACACGCACACACACAAGAAAAGAAAAAAAAAATAAATAAGGGAAGCACGCGAAGCTTCAGGGCTCTTCATCCTATTCCATTCAGTTTTTGTTCCGTTCCGTTTTTTGTACTATTTTCACTCTCAACCCTAATTAACTTGAGACGATCCTCAAAAGGATTTTTATTGACTTATTTCTCAAGGAGCAGAAACGCAGGAAACTCAATTAACGCTAACTGGAGCTGGCGGGGATTGGTTCAGGTTTGACTTTAAGTAGAAAGTTCAATAATTAATGGGTTAGTGTGCTGCCAAGGTTACAATCCCTTTCGGCGGCAGGGGGAGCAGGCAGGCAGCCAGCAAAATGGGAGAAAGGTAAGAAATGTAGCCTCGAGGATACAAATGTGAAAGCGAAAAATTTCGAAATGCCACGTCGACATGACAAAATCCGATTTATCTCTTTTGTTTAGACCTTCTTAGGGCTCCAATGGTTGTTAAGTAAACTTTGCCCGATTTTTTATGGCTTGTGATTCTTGGATCCTCGAGAATTTAAATCCTTGGTCCCAGGACTCCCCCAAAGTGTCTGGATTCTGTCTTGGATTAAAATTTATTGTGCGGTTCATTCGCGTTTGTTTTGCAATAATTTTTAGAATAATAGAAGAAATTACATGGCAAGGAATTTAGATAATAAGGTTACAGTAAATTTGTAAAAATACTAGTAGGAAGGGGAATTGTAAATAAAAGATAAATGTTTTCCTTTTAAATTCTCTTTTTTAATTAATATTAAAATATATTTTTCCCTTGGCAATAGTTCGAAATCGGGCCTTGGCGGCCTTCCTCCGTATGGCGCTTCAACCTATATCGATCATTCCCAATTGTTTTGGCGCACGCCATACTATTGGCTTATGGGTGCAGCGAGGCGCAGCGGGTTCCAGCTAGTAGCACTATAAATTTTTTAGATCATCGGCGTAAAAGATCGGAAATGAATGTGTTGAATAGAAGTGGCCCTAGATGGCTGCCCTGGGGTACACCTCATTTTACAAGAAATCATTCTTTTGAAAATAAACCCTTACCACCTGAGTTCTTCCATGAAGATAGGATGTTATCCAATCCAAAATCGTATAAGATGTTATGCAATTAATAAATAAAATACCGTGGTCTATCCGGTCAAATGCCTTGCTGACATCAGTACGGCAAACTGCTGGCCCTGTTCTATGCTGCTTAGCAGTTCGAAGGATAGTATCATAAGATTGGATGTGGTGGAACGACCTTTTCTGAAACCATGTTGCCGATGGTTTAGGTTCGGAACAATTAGAGGGGCAAACAGCAAACGTGATTGAAACTTGATTGTTCTGCCCTGGAATGGTTAAAATCATATCTGAACGGAAGAACACAGGTTATCAGATTCCAAGGATTTCTATCTAATGAGATCGAAATAACCTCTGACGTTCCTCAGGGTAGTCATCTCGGTCCCCTACTCTTCAATATTTTCATCTCCGATCTTTCCGAAAAATTAGCAAATATTCCACATCTCTTTTACACTGATGACCTCAAAATTTATAGTGTCATTAAGACCCAAACTGATGCTTCCTTCTGCAGACAAAGCTCAAGACCCAACACGACTGGTGCACCATGAACAAACTGCAACTTAACACCAGAAAATGTCATGCAATTACCTTCTCCCGCTTAAAAAACACACAGAACCATAACTATTATCTCAATGGCATAATGTTGAATCAGGTTGACCATATCGTAGATCTAGGCGTCGTCCTAGACAAAAAACTCAATTTCAACCTGCATTACTATAATTGCCAGAGCCAACAAACTACTTGGTTTCATCAAGAGGAGAGCCAAAGAATTTGGTAATGTATGGGTCACAAAAACACTCTTCTGTTCTTTAGTCCGCCCTATCCTGGAATATGCGTGTCCTATCTGGGATCCTATATTCCAAGTGAGCAGCAGGAGGATCGAATCCATTCAAAAGAGATTTCTTCTTTTTGCCCTGAGACAGCTACACCCCCATGACTACCAAACCCTGCCGCACTACTTGGACAGGCTCAAAGTGCTTGATCTCATGCCGCTGTCTAGCAGGAGGAAACTGCTCATATCTTGGGTTGCCTTTGACGTCCTAAGTGGAAAGCTTAAAGTGCAGTTTCTGTTGGACAGAATCAAATTGAATGATGTAGTCCGACACACACGACACACTAAACTACTTAGGGAATATCCACACCGCACCGATTACGCAAGGAACGAGCCCGTCAACAGATGCTGTATGGTTTTTAATAGCCATAGCTCCTCTTTCTCCCCTTCCCTCAACAAGGCATCCTATAAAAAAATACTCAAATCCCTACTAACATAACCCCTCTGACAATAGTAGGTTTTTAGTAGCTATCAGTAGTATGTATATAAAAAAGACTGTACACTATGTTTTTTAATCTAAGTATATGTATACCTAGTTTAAGTGTGCCTTGTTTGGCGAATTAATAAATAAATAATAAACCTACATAATCTTCGGGCATGTGAAGGGCATCAGAATGCTGGTTTCAGGACAGTACGGCCGTAACTATAAGTTACTACTCAAAAAAGAAATCATTTTGGGGTAAGTGTGACTTTCGCTCCGCAACAGAACTCAAAACTCACCGCGTATTTATTGAGAAAAACATCTTGATATCCGGGGCTTAAATCTTCGAATTCGAACCCTTCAAAATTTTTATCAACACACTGCAATTAAATGTTTTATTTATTTATTTATTTTTTTTTAGAGCACATAACGAAAATGTTCAAGTCCCCATGAAACCTATTCCAACAATACATTTGGTGCAAATTCTTTTTCGGTTCAAATTTTCCCGTAGAATTCCCGGGTGCACAACTTAGTTCTTGGTCAAGTTTGGCCGTCATGGGCCATATGTGCTCCCATTAAAAATGGGTAAAAATTCTACGGCCGTCATAGCCCCCTTAAAAAGCCAAGCGGCCGTGATTCGCCCACCGTAAGCCCATTTATTATTTTTACTCGGGTTGTAACCTTGTTCATACCTACATATTCGTGTCAGCTTATTGAAGAGGCCAAATTCTCTCATGGTTTTGTAGAGTTATCTTCTAAATAGCCTATTATACTCTACCTAAAAGGGAAAGAAATGCAGTAGTTATTGCATTTTCATTTCTGGAAACTTCTTTCCTAATATAGAAGGCAATCTCCAGTGAACGGAAGGACTGTGCGCAGAGCCGGCCCTAGCTCTTGTAGTGGTTGGAGCGAGATTGTCTTTCGGCGCCCTTTGGTCGACGCTTTGACTTCACATTAATTGTATTTCCAGTTGTCCTAGATAAAACTTTTTTCGAGCACTACCTGCCTGCCATTTCCTTTCGAGATTATATCTCCCCTTTTGCAAGCCTTTATGCGCTGGGGGCCCCATAAAGGATTTCGATGGTGGTTTTAGGGTCAAAGCCCCGCCTGTAGCGGCAATAGAGGAAGCATGTATTCTCAGAGTTGCTTCCCCGACGTTTCGCCAACAGCATCACCTTCTTTGGAGGCTATTTGGCTGTTTGTATTGCATGGTTGGGCATTAGAGCTAGCCCCAGCCAGTAAGGTTGAGATAGTGGAGAGAGTCATCTTCTCGTTAAAAGAGGCTTCTCCTACCATCAGCCCAAAATTGCAGTGTTCACCATCCTAACAACGTCATCTCTTTGAATTTAATGCGGTGCACTTTCTGTAGTAGTATTTACTCCTACACCCTTAGGGTCTTCTTTTGGACCCCTATCCTTGCTTGTTGCCGTCTATAGCAACAAGGCTTGCTTCTTCCAGGGCTTAAAGCGGCCCATCATAGGGCGCACCGACCCCAAGGGACCGGGGCAGTTCTGAGCCATGAGCCAATTCGGCTTGAAGACTTCCTTGCACGGTAACTAGTTGTTTCGTGGTCAGGAGAGCTCCAGATTGTTAGTCGCAAGCACACCCATTCTAAACACTTTCTGCTATTTGACAGAAGGTGGACTTTGGAGTCGTTCTAGACTTCATTATGGGAGCGTCCAACTTTTCTGAAGGCCTTTCAAACCGTATGGCTAAAAGCTTTCTTCCTTTTCGAGGATCTAACCCTCTTCTTATTAAGAAAATCGGTATCCCTTTCTTCCACGGGGGCCACACAGACCCTGCCAGCCTCTACTGGAGTAGCCAGCTTCCAGATATCGCGTAAAACGTTTTCGGGCAGCGTCCCCTCGACTTCTGAAAGCGGTCGGTTTTCGAGCCGCCTCTCCGATTAGGTGGCCTTACTTCCGCAGGAGATCTCCCAATGAAAGAGTGACCTCAACGTACTCCCTGGGTGTACCTGCTCAGATTACCCTCCCTGAAGAAGAATCCCGAAAGCTCGCCTTCACTGGGATCACCTTCGACACCTTGATGCATGAATCCAAAAATATCTAACTGGCCTCGTAGGTCGTCCGTCCTTTTGGGAGCTGAGAGAACCCCAAATATGTTTGGAGCTCCATCTTCAAAAGTTTTTTTTAAGGATTTCTATATTGATACCACGAGCTGGCGAAGAAGTACGGTCTGCCCAAGGCAGGGCTCTGTATCACCATTGGAAGGCTAACTCAAACCGAAGTTCGCCTGGTATCCGAAGTCCATCGTTAGTAGTACATTCACGTAGTACCATTCATAATTTCAGCACGATTGTTTACACATTAGGATTGCGAGTTTAGATCCGCCGTATTCAGTCTGCTCTGGACCTCGAGTAGGATGTAGCCTAAGGCCATGTACGATCGGTCTTGGATTCAGTGCTGCCTGCTTGTGCCTTGCTCGAGTCATATTGATGAGTACATAGACTTGGATAGCTACAAACAACGCCCTCAAAAAGGCCCTCAAAATTTTATTGTTTGCTCAAAATTGTTTTTCTCAATCATTTTGGCGCCCCTTACCACCTAGCGCCTAGAGCGGCCGTTCCACTCGCTCTACCCTAGGGCCGGCGCTGACTGTGCGCAAAAGTGAACTGATACAACATCAGGTGAAATTTTTAATCTCACTTCGGAAAATTGGGGAACCGTATTTATAAACCTGGCACACTACAGATAACAAATTTGCTAACGAATTTTGCAAAAATCAAAACAATAATTTTTGTTGCGATTGCGGAAACTCAATGTTCCGTGACACAACCATCGAGGATAATGATAAAAGGACTCCTCATTGGAGGGGTATGCCTGCTGATGCGAAGTTAATCTCGTCAACCCACAGACAAAATCTGGACCGTCGTAAAAGGTCAGCAGTAAGAACTTGTAACTTGCCGTCCTTCGTTAGTCCGGGGCCTACTGAAACAAATATTGACCCTCTTTGCGATAAGATAATTTTATTTTGGCGGGAATCTAAGTTTCTATCTATGTACGTAAACTAGCATTGCCTCGAAAACATTTGACTTCATTGCACGAGTTCCTTCCGCAGGTTTTATTATTTCAAATAATATTTCATCAGTGAAATTGCGTAATCTTAAGTAATGTATTAAATCAAATTTTTCAAATCTTCCCCAAAAGAAACCATGTGAACTAAATCCGCCCAGTTCTAACAAATGCGATTACTTAAAAACTTATGTTTCCACAAAATCTTAGAAATTTGCATTGTGATTGCCCCTATCCGAAACTTATGTCTTCAAAAACATACATATTTCTGATCTTCCTCGGTGGTTTTAAGGTGGAATGAAATGGATGGGGTATGCCTTTGCCTTCAGTCTTATACTTAAGCGAACTTAATAAAAATACATACCCTTCCATAGTGGACCTATGTATCTGGCAGACTTCTGGTCTCTACATACATAGATTCATCTACGTTATCGCAGCCATTCATTCGTTCTGCATGCGCCCTTCCCTATCCATAAAATTTGCTTGAGAAGAAAACTTTTGAGTCGTTTCAATCTTATCTGGCAGCGGCCAACGTATTTCGGTCATTTTTCTCCTTTCTGGTGTTTCTGGTGTAATTTATTCCGACACTTTCTCATTTTAATGCACCATTTGGTGTGGCTTGCCAAAAAATGATTAGGAGATCGTGGATGGAATCATTAAAATTTTCCCTAACGAGGTATCTGCAGCCCTGTACTGTAGCCAACAAAAAAGGAAGCTTTTTATTGAGTAAAAAAAAAAAAGATGAGAGTTTACAGGAAAAACAAGACGAGAATAATTCGGATGCTGTTTTTTATTTCATTCTACGTTTTTTTTTTTTTTTTTTTTGATATCATTATGATAAAATAAAATTCATTATGTAAATGTTGTTCGGATTCAGCATGTTTGGATATGACACGACCAAAGATTTTTTTTCTGTTTTTAAAATTTATTTCATGCATTAACATTAATGTTGAATTACACAATTTTAAAGGACGAATTGCAATATTGAATAAAAGATTAAGGACTTCGTTCGAGACGTCATAAAACTTATTTCTTTGACCAAACTTTAACAAGGACTAAATAGAAACGGAAAAGTTTAAAAAGAAAAAAAGGAAAACCACAAGGAATTCGCCAATAAACGCTTTTATAATTGGCAATTAAAAATTAATTCGTATTTAATAACGGGGTTCACTACTTATAACCATGGAATAATAATAAATTAAAGGAGTAAGTGATAAGGAATTATGGAGGAGAGAGTCATGTGAATTTTGGACAGTATCAAAAAAATAGTAAATGACGCAAAAAAGCGGAGAATTAATAATGCAGACTATGTTCAGCAACATCTGGGAAAGAAAGTAATGAAAGAAATTTAAAATCATGGTAAAACCTAGATTGGAACCAGCAGAATAACTCAATAAAGCCCAAGTCGTGTTTCCAATAGGGTTGAAGAATTATCTTCTAAGGATGAGGGACACTCGTTCTTACCTCTGGAGTTCCTCAAGGTTCTATTCTTGAGCCACTTTTGTTTAGCGTTTTTATTAATGATCTTCCTCTAGTAATAAAGCATTCTAAGGTTCATGATGATGTGCAGATTTATTTCTCTACGCCAAAAGGTCAAATCCATAATTGTGTGGAGCTGATTGCGGCTGACTTGCACAGTATCTCAAGCTGGGCAGCACTGAACGTATTTTTTTCACTCTCTCTCCCAGTTCTCAATCCGACCTCCCAGTAATTTCCTTAAATGGGGCTCCTCTGGCTCACGTTTTTAAAGTGAGAATTCTTGGAGTAGTCCTGAATAGTAGTATGACCTGCTGCGACCGCGTTAATTTAATTATTGACAACACATATGGGTTTCTATCAAAACTTAGATACCACTGCGGTTTGCTTAAAACCGTCTATCCGCTTGTATTTGGCGAAAGTCTTACTCTTGCCTTTTTTAATGCAGGGCCTCTCCATTTTCCCCTCCCTAGATTCTTCTTGCGCTCAAAAATTAGAAGTAGCCTTTAACGATTGTGTACGCTTTATTTATAACTTACGCAGGTTCGACCACATTTCGCTCTATTCAAACTCCGTGTTGGGCTGCTCCTTTAGTGATTATCGTGAGTTTAGGCTTTTGGGCCTACTTCATGGCACCAACGTAAACCCGCGTACCTTAATCAGTTTGTTCAGTTCTCACAATCACTCAGAAACAACAATTTGATTATTCCGCGTTTCCACCCACTAGTTGGGCAGCGTTCTTTCATTGTCTCTCCAGTTCTCCAGTTCCGAATGCTGAGCATTGTCTCTGCGTCAGCCGTCAACCTACTGGTCTATTTCCTGGAATTTCTGCCACCATGAGCCGTTTTGGAATACAGTTGTCGTCCATCCTAATCACGTGGCCGGCTAGTCTTAGTCTGTCGATTTTTATAAACGTTGAAAGTTGTGGGTCGTCAAAAATTTCATTCAACTCGTTGTTGTATCTCCTTCGCCATATTCCATCCTCTCTCGTTGGGCCTATTATGCATCTGAGAACTTTCCTCTCAAACCTGTTGACTCGTTCCTCTATGTCCTGGGTCATAGTCCAAGTCTCGCTGCCATAGCACAGTACTGGTCGTATTACTGTTTTGTATAGTGAAAGTTTCATTTTTCTGTGCACAAATCTTGAGTGCAGGATTTTTTGGGCATAAAAAGCTCTATTACCCAGTAGTATTCGTCTAGTTATTTCTTCCTTTTCATAGTTTCTTTTTGTAATTGTAGACCCAAGGTAGACTGTTTTGTCGACTAATTCTAGATAGTGTTCGTCGATTTATATTTCTTCCCATTCTAAACCTTCCAGGTCCGGATTGTTGCATCACCTTTGTTTTCTCTTCGTTGATATTCAGCCCTATGTCCTTGGCTGCCTCTCTTAATTCGACATAGACTTCTTTTACTGCCAAGAAGGACCTTCCCATGATGTTCACGTCATCGTCATATCCAAGGAGTTGTACAGACTGCGTTGCTATGGACGCACTTCTCTGTACTGACGTTTTTCTTTTGGGTCCCTACTTTCGCCAGGGAGCTATTCGTTGCACATTTTATCAGTGGTACCAGCCTACCAGGACTACTAATTCCAATAGGATCCTGTACAGCCTCTCTCTGTTTATCGAGTCATATGCCTGTTGAAAGTCGACAAATATCTGGTATATATCTATATTCCTTTCCGAGGTTTTCTCCAGTATTTGTTTTAAGGTCAGCAGCTGATCCGATGTTGACCTGTTGGTCCTAAAACCAGCTTGATATTTTCCTATAAGGCCTTCCGCTATAGGTTCTAGTTTTTGTTTCACAAGGATTGTGAAGGTTTTGTAGCTGGTGTTGAGGAGTGAGATGAATCTGTAGTTTTTACAAGTTAATTTATCTCCCTTCTTGTAGATTGGACATATAATCGCTTTCTTCCAGTCATCTGTTATAACTTCTTCCTTCCAGATGTTGCCTATGAGTTCGTGTAAGTTTCTTAAAAGTTGCGGTCCTCCTTCCTTTAATAACTCAGCTGCGATTCCATTGATGCCTGGGGATTTTTTGCTTCTCACAGCTTCCCGCACCTCATCCAGTGTTGGTGGTTCTATTGGAATACTATCTTGAGGGATTTCCTCCTGTGAGTCTTCGTTTATTCCTTGGGTTGGATTCAATAAGTTTTAAAAATATTGTCTCCATCTTTCCTTTATTTTATCCGGATTTGCTAATAGGTTCGCATCTATGTCTTTGCAGATATAGATTCCTGGCTGAAACTTATTGCTGATCTGGCATGTTCCTTTGTAAGCTTGCCTAATTCTCCCTTCGTTGAAGTCTTCCTGTATCTGAGGATCCTCCTGTTTAGATACTATCTTTTCTTTTTTCTGCGCAGCTTGTCTGCAGTTCTTCTTTTTAGCTTAAAGACTATTGTAGGCCTTGCGACGTACTCCCGGTGACTCTGGTTTCGTTAAGTCAAAATATGTCTGGGGGTCCAGCCTAGACCCTCTTCTGCTGCCTCCTGTACGCTGTTTTTTTTTTAGTTTTTCCCATTTTCTGCACAGCACGCTCCCCTGAAAGTTCTCACATCCAGTATACTCGTGGCCCTCTTCTCTCAATTAGGACGTGGTCTATTTGATTATTATTTGTCACGCCGTCTGGTGACTGCCACATCAGCTTATGGATATTTTTGTGCTTGAACTTGTTGAACTTACTACCATTGAGTTCGAGCTAGCGAGATCGATCAATCTACTACCATTGTCATTGGTAGCGTTATGTAGGCTGTGCTTTCCTATGATTCCTAGGAATTCCTCTTCTTTTCCTACTTTGGCGTTCATGTCTCCAAGCACCATCTTAATATCGTTTGACGGCGGTGGTTACTTCCAATCTCCCCTAAAGCTCCTGACATTCTCAACAGTTATCCATTCGCGGGTGACGGCCACTTAATCTATCAGATTTTTCGTTTTACTATCCGGGGACCTCAAGATCCCCTTGTATATTTTATATGTGACAAAAGTAAATTCCGCCTACCAAGATCTGCATACATAAGTCAACGAAAAGCTTACCGTTGCTGTTAGTGACTTAGCCTATGCCCGATTTCCAACTGTGTGATCAAGACCAGCGGGCACACTCCGGCGAGCTATTATAATGACTTTCTAACAAAGCTGGTAGGTGTACATCTGCAGTAACTCATCTCGGTTTTTGATAAAAGTGACAAATCGAGGGCCAACACCCTTCGGGATCTTTGTTACCCGCTCGCCCCCTGCTCCACAAGAATTCCAACAGATTTATTAAAGAAATTAAAATTAATTTGACAAAATGCCAATACATTTACATATGCACATATATTCAATGAGAAATTTTTAAACTATAATTTCCATGTTTTTCTGTTGAAACATTTCGTAAAAATATCCTAAAAAAATACAAAATTAAATTAAAATTACAGTAATTACTTGCAAAAAATAACAGAGGACTGTTTAATGTATCGAATACCTGAAGGTTATTTACATTGATATAAATTAAACTAGTGGGATGTTGTGCCTAGAGACTAGCCACTAATTACGCTTTTTCATGGTGTTCTTTCCGCCATCGAAAAAATCTAAGCAGTAACTAAATGGTTTTTGCAGCAATGTATTTGCATATTTTCGAACGAATTTACAAAAAAAACTTATTGTAATTGAGTTTCCCAGATCCGACGGCGCGGAAGTGAGTGCGGATTTGACACTTTGCGATTCTCAAATTCGCAGTCGCGGATTCAATTCAATCAAAAATTCGGAGTGAAGACTCACACGCTAATGAAATACCTGATGTCGGATTATCTTAGGCGCATTTGTGGTTTCAAATCCACAGAAAATTTGTTGCGGATCACACTTTTAAAGCACGGGAAATGTCAAAGAGAGATTCGCGGTTGCAGATTTGAGAATCGCAAAGTCTCAAATCCGCACTCACTTCCTACCCACTGGATCTGGGAATCGAGGCCAATAACAGCGAGCAATAATAATAAGAGTGATGAGCTAGAACAAATTTTCAAAAATATTTCAATGCCCTTGAGATCAGCTGATAAAAATTTCAGTAGGAGTGAAAAAGTCAAAATATCAAAGATGTAATATCTATGATAAAAGGAGGCGGAACTACTTTCACACAATACGCAAAGTGTGTGAAAGCAAGATAAAAAATGACGGGGAAGTGACTGGAATGTGAACTGGAAATATTTTGACAGTTCTCATTTTAATGGCATCGAAATCGGATGCAAGTTTATAAGTCATCGATTCCCGATATTTTACATTATAAAATTGATTTTTTACGAATCATATGTAGTCATGAACATTTCATTGCATTAAATTTACCATTTGCAACACCATATACAACATTATTAGCACCGTGCAGCCCGACACCAAGTTTTGCAGAGAAATTTTGAGAAAACATTATATGCTGACTTGACTGCACAATTATTTTACACAATTTTTAGAATTATAATATGAACAGTGAGCGTTAAAACTGTGTCAACACTTAAAAATTTAATATTTCAACTTCAATACCTCAACACTAAAAACGGACTTTTTCATATTTGTTTATAAATCTTTTGGTTAATGACATCGGAAGATTTCAAATCAAGGTGTACGTTCTTCCATGAGTTTGTAATCTTGAGATATTGAAGTTGAAGTATAACATTTTTGATGTTAACTCACTTATGACACTCATTGTACGTCTTCTTAATAAACACATTTTTCAATATTTTAATACTCACAATTGTTATAAATATTATTAATATTGTTATTTTAATTAAAACGTTAATTCACGTTTTTAAATCTACTCTCACTCAAATTTAATTAGTTCACTTCTATATGATAATGTAAGTCACTCTCTATGTTAATTTAAATCACTTTTATAAATCGTCTTAATAAAGACGTTTTTAAATATGCACTTTATAAGTACACTGGATAACTATAAATTAACTAAAATTGCCGATAAAATTTCGAAAAATCGCACGACTCCCGCTTTTTTTACTGACAATACAACTGTAAGTGAAATAACAAAAATGCTGTACCAACACGAAATTTTAACGCATACATTCTCAACATTTATACCGACTACACGTGCTCCGCTTTTTTTACTGACAATACAACTGTAAGTGAAATAACAGAAATGCTGTACCAACACGAAATTTTAACGCATACATTCTCAACATTTATACCGACTACACGTGCTCTGTTCCAATGTTACTTCCATTTGAATGTAAACATTCCAATAGGGGAAAAAAGGAACATCTTTCGTTTCTTTCATACTCCAGTGCTTTTTGCTTTTAGTGTATGACCATCTCGCGTTTGTTTTTTTTTTTTTGAGAATTTTTACTTAATATTATGGTTTATCTCTTCTTTCATATGTTTAACTCTTTTACTTGGCCTTGAGCTCTACCTAATCACTCTTGTTATTATTGCTCGCTGCCAATAAATCGAAAGTGTCAAATTGAAAAAAAAAAAAAAAAAAAAAACACATCACACATCACACATGTAAACACTATATAATTATGTAAAACGAATCTAAACATTTTTCTATGGATTGGAGGCAAATCTAAAATCACTTTGCACAGCAGAATTAGGTGTATTATTTTACTTAAACATACATTATCGTTAAAAATTCAGCTTACCGCGCCTTTTGTATTAATTTACACTTCAATTTAACTTTATTTTTTATTTTTAAAGAAAATATTATCATGCACGCACTTCACTTTTCTTTAAATGTAGAACATCTACTGAAAAACACAGGCACCTGTTTATCCATAGCATATATGCACGTGCACGCACACAAGTACCCCCACTTCGCAATGAGACCAACACCAATAATTACCCGCCAAAAATATGAAAGAATTGATATATTTTAATTGCACCCCATCTATGACAAAGAATAGTAAACACCATCTATGGCAATATTACATTACTCTTCGTTTTACCTATGATTATCAATTTCCATAAAATATACAAAATACATTTCATAAATAATAGAAAATCTGTTGTCATAAATCAGTTGTTTACTTCCTTCTAAAGTTTATACATATCTTGCATTGGAATGTACCTTTTTATGAAAGCATGAATAAATAGGTTTATTGCCACATTCCTACGAGTTAGAGTTTGGAGTAATGGGTTGGTGCTAGCTCGGGGTGTGACAGGACCCGGGTTCGATACTGGTGATGGCCGCGTACTATTTTTTTTTTTTAAGTTTGATGGTTTTGGTAGTGTTTGTTAAATACTTTGTTAAGTTTTAGATTACGCAAAGTCTCACAACTTATAACCTACATAAGCCTTTAACAAAAACTTTGCAAGATTAATTATATATAGCGTTGGTCAGTGTAATACTTATGAATCTCCATGGCCAAACTAGGATACAGCATTATGACAAAATTAAATCAATGCAACGTGAAATAAAAGTTTTAGCTAAAAACGGATTTGACTTATTTAGCTTATTATAGATTGAGTTATAGCTCACAATTGAATATGTCCCAAAGGTTTTAATTAGTCGCCGCTTTGAGATTTTATCATCAACGCAGGCTTCGTTTATTATACTAAAATAAATCATCATAACTAAAAAAGCTAAAAAAAAGTACTTAAAAAATTCATCAAGAATCGAACCCTGGTCTTTTCGCACCCCGACCTAGCGCCTTCCCATTACTCCCAACTCTAACTCGTAGGAATGTGGCAATAAACCTATTTATTCATGCTTTCATAAAAAGGTACATTCCAATGCAAGATATGTATAAACATTAGAAGGAAGTAAACAACTGATTTATGACAACAGATTTTCTATTATTTATGAAATGTATTTTGTATATTTTATGGAAATTGATAATCATAGGTAAAACGAAGAGTAATGTAATATTGCCATAGATGGTGTTCACTATTCTTTGTCATAGATGGGGTGCAATTAAAATATATCAATTCTCTCAAATTCTTGGCGGGCAATTTTCAGCAGCATCTCCATGAAGGATGCGTTAGTTTTTCGATTTATTTGTTTGAATATTTTCGCAATTCTTCACAATCTTCACTTAATATATTGTCATCCAGACTGAAGTGTTATTCAATAGAAAGAATACCAAGAAAAAGCGTAATTAGTGGCTAGTCTCTAGGCACAACATCCCACTTTTGTGATTCTGAAGAGATACATACAAATTTAGTTAATAAAAACTTAAAAATATGCTTTTAAACAAAGGGCTGCAAAAATTTTTAGATATGGGGCAAATCGTTTGTAAAATTTTTGTAAAATATTGAAAATTCTGAGAAAAATCACTTCCTTATATTCATGGACTCTAAGGACGGTCTTAAATACATCGTTCGTGCAATTAAATTTATAAATTTTCATTCATTTCAGTAAGCGTTTATATGCCCGGGTAAAAATTAGATATCTGCTTTTCGTTTTAAACCTACCAAATGTTTAAAAACTCAAGAAAATGATTTTTTTGCACTTTTAATTAAATAAATGTTTATGTTCTCCTGAGTATCATTATTAAATAATGTAATTTAGTGAGAAATAGAATTAAAACATGTTACACCGAAAGTAAAAAAAAAATTTTTTTTCACCATTTTGCGGTCGGGGATTGAACTTGGTTCGCCTGGAACCTGACTCCAGCGCCTTACCTCTAGGCTACCGATGGACTTTATTAGAAATCCCTTTTTTGTTGTTTAAATATACTTCGGGTTGATTGTGATAAATCCACAGCGAAGTTCGATAAAATTGAATTTTTGTTTTGGTCTACAGCACCACCTACATGACTATAAACTATAATAAAATGAACAGCATATAAAATATGCATATAAACAAATAAATACTTTATATTATTTCCGCGAAATTTCTTAATGATTTATAAAGCCGCCGAAGATCCATAAAAACTCAAGAAAATGATTTGTTTGCACTTTTAATTAAATAAATGTTTATGTTCTCCTGAGTATCATTATTAAATAATATAATTTAGTGAGAAATAGAATTAAAACATGCTACACCGGAGTAAAAAAAAAAATTTATTTCACCATTTTGCGGTCGGGGATTGAACTTGGTTCGCCTGGAACCTGACTCCAGCGCCTTACCTCTAGGCTACCGATATAATGGACTTTATTAGAAATCTCTTTTTTGTTGTTAAATATACTTTTGTTGGTAAATATACTTCTGGTTGAAATTTCCAGACCATTTTCTCAGTTTTTGGTCTTTTGACCAAGAGCTACATTTTGAGATATTTCCCAAGTCTGTATCTGCAGTACTTTCAGAGATGAAAGTAGGCTTCAGACGGACAGACGGACAGACGGACAGACGGACAGACGGACAGACGGACAGACGGACAGACGGACAGACGGACAGACGGACAGAGCCTCTGTATAAGCTTTTTTTTTTTTTGAAAAAGCTAAAAACAAAAATTGTTTTCAAAAATGAAATGTATTTGGCAACAATGATTTATGGTTTCAGAAATAATGCAAAATTATTTTTTAAATTGAATATTGGTTTATTTAATTCAGCTATTTAAGCAACTGGCAATAAAAGTTCGTCGTATTACTGGCAATTGTTTATTCGCTGGCTTCGCTTACCTCTATACTATATTTTCGTAACAGTTTTAAATGGAATTAACACAAATGTCAGAGTTGAATTTTATATTGTTAATTGTTATTTTATAATTAATGGTGTTTTGTTGGTCTTTTCGTAAAATGTATTGCGAAAAAATAAAATCATTAGCTCGTAAAATTGTTTGTAAGTTGGGAATAAAAATTACAGGGTTAAGAATTGAAAAGGTAGCACATTATTGAATTTCAGAGAGTTGAAAGGAACTTAGAAAATATAGATTTGGTGTAATTAAAAATAAACAAGTGCATTCTCGCCCGTATAGCTCTGGTGACACAGAGCTCGACAGAGTTGCATCTCTTAATACGAAAACACAAATTCTAGGCAATGAGGAGGCACCCACGGATTGTTTCTAAAAGAGCTCCCTGAGTGAATCGCATCGTGGAATAGTAAGTACATCAAACTAATAAAATCTTATGAATCCATCATCGCGAAATGATCATGTGACAACAGGATGAGAAACAAGATCGGATATAATAACTACTGAACTACCAGACGTTTTTACATCACATTATGAAAATATGATCAGCTGTTGATTTGCCCTTAACCCTCAATTGAGCCGAAATGAATCAGTGGCGTTGGTATTGAATTATTCAAAGCATCTTAAGAAATACCAGTAGAGACGAAATGCTGGGGGCCAAAGCTCCCTCCAAGATTCTAAGGGTATACACGAAGAAGGAACTACTGGATGGATCTCAAGAATTGCAAAGGAACGCAGAAGTTTGCTGACGCACGTAGCAGGGACTTTTGGAATAAAAGACCTTATGTAAGAGAAGCAGAGCCATGAGATCAAGGAATTGAAAGAGATCACAACCCAGTAGGGAATAATTGTAGAGGCATCTGTCTATTATCAACTATTGATGGGGATCCGGCTCGAAGGACCAAATGATGGGGATGGGCTCGAAGGACCAATGTGTGGGGACGGGATGGGTTTTAAAATATTATATGTAGGTAGACGTATAATTATTAAAGACTCGAGCTCGTCTGCGCACAATGAATATATGTATTTGCAAAACTAAACTTTATTTTACAAAAATTGTCAGCCTTTTTTATTATACGCTGACTCAATCAACTAATTACATTTATTTTATATAGTGTATTTCTCCAGGTGTTTTTTGGGGTTATTTTGAACTTGAACAACTATCGATAAACTTATGTGCCACATTTTATTATCTAGGATAACAAAGGCAGTAGAATGAACGTTAAAATACAGCCGGCTGGAATCAGAAAGAGCCGCTTTTGCATAAATCATTTTAAGACTTTCAAAATCATCAACTGTCTACTAAATCACGATACCTGAAAAAATAATAGATTTTATAAAAGCTCTATACAACGAATGCAGACTTCTCTAGTGGCCCGCGAGGCAGTCATCTTGGCCCTCTTCTTTTTATTTTATCAATTGACGATATTGTTACCCTGTTATGGCACTGTTAAATCCTTATTTATGCTGATGACATGAAACTGTAGGAGTATAGAGGATTGCAAACTTCTACAAGAAGACCTAAACACCTTCTATTCTTGGTATTCCAACAACAACCTGGTCCTTAATATTAGTAAATGCGAGATCATGACCTTTAATAGGAAACGAGGTGTTATAATTTATGACTATACTTTTTTCGACAACAAGGTCTCCCGCGCTAACTCTGTAATCGATCTAGGGGTTAGGTTAGAAAGTAAGTTGGATTTCTCCACCCACATCAATTATATCTCCTCCAAGGGCAATTCAGTCCTGGGATTTATAAAAAGATGGTCAAAGGAATTCAACAACCCTCTCATAACTAAATACTTGTACGTATCCTTGGCTAGGCCTTTGCTTGAATACGCCTCCCAGGTATGGTCTCGTTACTACTCCTCCCATTTCGTTGGTAGAATCGAATCGGTTCAAAGGAAGTTTGTCCGGTTTGCACTCAGCCATCTCCCGTGGGATGACCCACTTATTCTTACGCCTTATGAGAGCAGACTTAAATTACTTAACTTAAGCTCTATCCATAAGCGTCGCGAGATCGCTGACGTTATATTCGTTCATCGGCTGATGAATGATAAGGTGGACTCAGGTTTCTTAAGAAGCCGCACGTCTTTTAGAGTGAATAACTACAACCTGAGAGGTGATCCTCTCCTGCACATTTATTCCTCTAATACTAATTATGGCATGTTCGAACCATATAGGAGTGTGTTCAGCCTGCTAAGTAGTGAAGCTATCCTTAAAAGGACGCTTCTCAATTTGGCGTGACTTCCTGCCCTACTCCCTTTTTGTTTTTGCTTCTTTGTTTGATGTTTTGTGATCTTATATGTTATCTAATATTTTATGTTTGCATGTCTCAGCTTCAGTGCACCTTCTGAGCTAGAAGGGTAAACTCTATTATTCCCTTCCATTTTAAGGGGGTGCAGAAAGGACCCCAATAAGTTTAGCGCTGCAGCAAAGCAAGCAAAGCAATAAAGCAAGCAAAGCAAGGAATGCACCCAACGCATGCATCGCACGCAACGTTCGCAACGTACGTAATGTATGCAACGCACGAAACGTACGCTATGTACGCAACGCACCGAACGCACTAAACGCAACACACGACTACTTTAACTAGTCTATTAGATCCCTTGTGTGTTTCTATCACAGGTGCTAGAAGCCATTTAGCAGCAGGTAGATTTTAGTTTTTAATTATGACCATTTGACCTTCCTTCATGTTTTCTTGTTTTATTTGTTCTGTTGACCAGGACTTCCACGCATCTTCCTTTAGTTTCTCATATAAGGGCGGTGTTCACTTAGCTGGCTACTAGCGCTATTTGCACCATCTGTATACCAGTTGCTGTCCCGTTGACATATCTTTCTGTCACCTTTAGAAGTGGATCAATTTCATTGCTTTTCAGCAGTGCAGCGCGGTCTAGCCATACAATCTCATGTGGATTGCCCTATAGAGCCCACACGGGCCTTGGCCCATAAAGAATGCTCCATGCGACCCCGTTGAGGAAAAATGATTGCCGCCCGATTTTTTTTTTATTTGATAGTCTAAGCTTAAGTGTCACCCGTTGTACTACTAGTCCGTCATGCCGTAGAAGTTATGGTGCAATGTCTAGTAGTAAGCATAGAATAGGGATAGAGAGTAAGATAGGATAGATTAGGGGGAATCGGGTGGGTGGGTTGTTTAGCAATTCGGAATATATGGTTATTCCAGCGCAGATCTTCGGCTAATGCTATGCCTAGGATACTCAGAGACTGCTCTGCTGTTAGGATCTTATAGAACGACGGCCGGTACAGTTTTATTGGAGATGAGACAGTACTTCGTTTTTAAAGCATTAAATCAACACGGTTCTTGAGGCCCCAATCCATAATTAGTTCGATGTCCTGGTTGATTGAATTGGACATGAGTTCTCGATAATGCAGACAAGGTCTGGCGCGTGCTTGCCCTACAGTATCGAAGCCATAGGAATAACGTAGAGTACCGCCGTCGGCAAAGCTGTAGAATGAGTTGGAGAGGATTGAGAGCAGGTCATTTATAAAAACTATGAAGAGACCAGGTGATAGAATTTTAGCCCTGGGGAATGCCTGCGGAGATTGTGTGGGGGTTAGATTCGACGCCATCCTTTACTACCTTCATTGAACGGCCATAAAGGAAGCTCTTAATCCAATTCTTTAGAACAGTGTCAATACTAAACTCCAAGCTTTTGAATTTAGTTAACAGAGCGGGATGCCATACTCCATCAAAAGCCTTGGAGATATCTAGAGCATTTAAAAATAAAAAAATAAAACGAAAGATATGTGGGGGTGTGTTTCGAAAACGCCATATTTTTAAACACAAGTATTGTTTTACTATGTGGACCCTCAACGCAGTAGTAATCACGTCCAATGCTGCTTGACGAGAACCCGTCTATTGAGTATGCCAAATGACACTCTTTATGGTCATCAACATAATTGAAAATATGTGGCAGGGCAACAACAAAAATTAAAGTTTTGTAAGCGTTAAACTAAAGCTCTCTTACGCCATGTCTCTTATTCGTAAGGTTGTGTCCATATGCTGCATGAGGCATGCCCCTTTTAAATGCTAGTCTGGTCCATAACTGAATGTACTCTAACGGTTTGAAGTGAGCTCAAGAGTGGGGCAAGGATGCATGCTTAACAAACGACATCCTTGTCAGCGATCTAGATAGAAGGATCAACAATCTTGAGACCAAAATCTAGCCAAACTGGTCCTTGATTGGAATCCTCAAGGAACCCGTCGAGATGGAAGACCTAAAACAACGTGAAAGATAATTTTTGCGATGCAATTGTTTAACTCTAATGAAATAACAACATTCAATTTAACAAAGAAAAGGATTTAATTTGTCCTTTAGTAAATTAAAAAACTTAATTCACATCGCTTTAAAGCAAAAAAAAATAAGAATGCAACTTAAGCAAAACATCTCGAAATCAATTCCGTGGTAGCAAGTCTAACAATTACTTGAATGTACCGTGCATACAAGCACAACATACCAACATACTTTCAAAAGTAATTAAAGGAACAAATTGGAACTGAGATCGATAAAAGCATTTGCACTTAATTAAAAGACTGGAGCACAAAATAGGAACAAAAAAACAGAACTAAAGTGCCCAAAATACTTGGTCTTCCGTTCCGGAGTAACTAAATTTTTTTTTTTTTTAAATTCTCACCTTTCAAAATCAGGACTGCTTAAAATAACGCTGCACAAAGTAATTGAAAACCTGAGATTGGAGGTCTGAAAACTCTTGAAAAAAATTCCTTTAATAGTGAATTGTAAAAAAATATAAGGATGTTGAATTTTTGGTTTTTCCTTTTCTGAGCGGTCTCAGATGAAAAGTGGTTAACGTTAATTTGTTGTTTGTAAGGAAATTTTATACAAAAAACGATCTGTCAATTACCATCTCTCACCAGGTATGCTTCTGCATAAAAAATTCGCCTTCTGAACTCTTTTGTGAACCATTAGTTTACTGGAAAACCCCTTTTAATATGCAGCTGTATAAAAAATTGAGAACGAAAACGAACTTGTATGAAAAAAACATTAACAAGAAAATTTCTTTTTAATTTATTTCAAATTTTAATTGCAAGTAAAGGGTTGCAGTGTGTAAAGCATACACACAGTATTTGGAAGCACATTCTGCACAGAAAGCGCACAAAGGATACATTTTTCAGGCGATGTATCCCCCATGGCCAAAGCAAGCCCCGAACACCTTTGTATTCCACTACCAAGGAAATTCCATTCCCCCGCACATTGTTCCATTGGAAGCAACAACTTTCCGAACTCTCTATAGTTATTCCGCAACGATGATAGTGGATAAGGGTAGCTACTACTACAAGGGATTGAAGTCTTGTGATAGGTAAGCAAGCGACTAGCGGAGGAGGGTGGCAACAAAACAAGTTAAATTCTGCACCGTCGAGCGTAAATTTGGCAGCGGATCTGCTAAGCTGAAGATGTGTTGCGTTCAACTAAAAACTGCAAATTGCATTGCATTTAAGGAGTTCATTTTTTACCCTCCCCTCGCTATAGACTAAAATAGTCCGCCATAGTCCCGCAGTCCTGCACTGTTATCGTTTATTCCATTTTAGCTCTGCATTTTATCTGAACAACTGCTGGTGGCTGCCAATGGCCCACCATAGTAGTGGGTGCAGATTATAGCAACAGAAACAGCAACAAACATTTCTCCGGTAGTGGTCCCATCTTCTGGAGGGGCGGTTTCGAGCACTAAGGGCTTGATGTAAAACAAATTCCCTTACGCCAAGCCGGATGCCTAAGTAAATCCGGCTTCTGTGTAAATTTTTGTTCCGGTTGCATATAAACGCTGTAATCTTTCTCAGTAAAGTGGATGATGGTGGTTACTGACGGTTGCCTAGCCGCAAACAAGGGATTTTGTAAAATTCAAAGCCATGCTGCAGTGTGAATAATTGTGATTGTATTTTTGCAGAGCCAAAGCAAGAAAATGACAAGTAGCAAATGCCATAAGCGGACTAGAGGAAGTCATTGTGTAGGGGAAACGCGCGAATATTGTGTTACAGTGGGGAAAATATGCTAGTTTTATGTTTTGGTGATTTTAGAACTTTTTTTTAAGTTATAAGTAATCTGTTTCGTAGTATTGTAACATTTGCGGATTAGTGGGTAAAGGTACTTGGCCAAGCAAGAAAGTTTAAGCCTAAACAGAAGACCTTTGGACATAATCGTGTCAATGCAACTAGAAGTAACCAAATGGCACATACTATGTTCACACATCGAGCTATCAGGTAGGCGAGTCGGGCGTTTACACCTTACAAGTTCCAAGGTTTTTAATTCTCCTGCAGGATCAAAAAACTTCCGTATTTTTCCAAATACTCAAGGCTTCCTTGACCTTTCGTTATATCCTTTTTTAGTGGAAGAACGGCAATATTGCATTAAAAGCAATAAGAACAACCCTAATTCAATAAATGACCACATCAAATTATATGTAAGAAAATGCTCAACAAATAAGCTCTAGGAATTTTTTTATGTAGAATCAGTAATAAAAGAGTTACGCTTTAGAGTAGAAAATAAGAAAATACCAAGGTCAAAAAATCATTATTCTGCCAAAATCTCTTATATGCTAGTCTTATAATAAATTAGTTTTTCCAAAATTTTACTAGCTGGAACCCGGTACGCCTCCATCACCATACATTGACTTGATATTTTTCGATATGAATTTTACACAGATGAAGTGCCTCAAAGAACGGGTACATAGGTCTTGAGACGGCCCCATGGATCTAACGGTCTGTTGAGTATACTACATTGCTTATTGTATTCTTCTTATCATACCCTTTTATTTGAGACCCATGTCGAGGGGGTTGTGAAGAGAGCGGTAATCCGCCCTCTTAAGACGGCCGCCATGGATCTAACGGTATATTGAATATACTATATTGCTTATTGTATTTCAGTATAGTTTCAATAGCGTCATGGCCTACCTATTGTTTGACTTTTGCGTAAATTTGAAATTGTCATTAAATGGAATGATTCAATTTAATGGCAATTTCACATTTACGAAGCTGTGAATCAATAGGTAGGCCATGAAGCTAGTGCAACTAAACTGATGAGAAAATTGCCAAAATTACCAATTTTTTAGATTTTTCAGCTGTTCCTTTTGGTTTAGGGTATAAAAAAGTTTAACAGCCCTAAAATTGTTTAGTCCTTCGAGCCGGATGTAGGATATTGAATTCCGGTAAAATAAAGGTGTACTCAGGAATTGCAGTGTGACTTGGATATCTGTTGCGTTAATATTCTCAAGTTGACTTCCAACTATGGATTAACTTCTGAAATAGCAAAGGTTATTATTTGAGGAGCTACACGCCTCCTTGAGAAATTACGCAAAGGATTCAAAATCGAAAAGAGCAATCCTCAAGTGATGTTTTGGGCGTATAGATACACTATGGGAGCAGATCGTAAACAACCATGCTGCCCTCTTGGACGAAGCTATGGTGCAAAACCAAATTGATGCCTTAACCACAGCAGACCCTGCGTACATGAAATTGAAGGAATATTTTTTCTTCACATACGTGAATTAGAGGACCTGATAACGTAACCAAAATCTTCCAGAAACAGCACCCCCGTAGAAAACTGTGTGCCAGCTTGTTCCCCTCGATCAGACCAAAGCATTGCTTCCGAAGAAACTACGTCATTAAAACTTCATCGCATATCACTACCAAGCTTTTCTGGAAACTATACTGACAACTGACTGGACCTCATTCCAAGATCAGTTGCTACAATATAGAGGGTCATCTTTTTTGTGTTACCTCGTTACACTCATCAGGCATCTCTTTCCGTCTCCAGATTTCCACTGTTACTTCATGCAGTTTTTGGATAGCTTCCTCTGCGTCTTGATTGATGAGTTCTGCAGGTCATGCTGTCAGACCCTGATGACTTATTAAATTTTTATACTCGCAATGCTTGGGGTACTTCTGCTGTGGTAAGGGCAGCTGTGCTGTCATTCTCATCGTCCGAGTTCCTGTTCCTGTTCGGTTTCAGATACCACTGTCTCCTGGGTTCATTTAATTTATTCTTACATGGAGTAGGTTCTCATATTCAGCCCTAGTTTTTTCTTCTAGTTTGCCATGTTATATTTTCTGTCTCTGTTTTCTGTTCTTGTTTTTATTGCAGATATCCTGGCCCTAATTTTTGAAGAAGAAGTGGTCAGAGTCTATATTTGCTCCGTGCTATGCTCTCACATCAAATACATTAGATTAGTGTCCTGCGTCTATAAGGACATGATCATGGTTACTCCATTTAGCGAATTCCACTTTTTTTTGGAATTTGGTGTTGAATATTTTGCGCCACCGCGAAGTGTATCAGTCTTAATACATTATCATGATGGTGTTCGTGCAAACTAAACTTTCCGATTGTGAGCTGAAACCCTGCTTCTTGTCCTATTTTTGTATTGGCATGCATCTCCAATGACTATTTGTATGTCATGACAGTTTCTGTATACTATCTCTAAAGAGTCATAAAACATCTCCTTAACTTCTTTCGGTATCTCTTCTGTTGTAGCATGTACAATGTATACGTTTGTAACTGAATAATTGAAGAATTTACCCCTTAAACCAATGTTGCACATTCTTTCATCTATGGCTTCAAACCCACTGACGAGGTGCTTTATTTCGGTCCGAACAATGAATGCCGGACCTAATATGTGGTCTCTTTCTTTCCAGCTATAAAATATGTTGTGTTCTTTTTTCAAATATTCCCGATCCAGTCTATCACATCTCCTGAATGGCCGCTATGTCCACTCTGCATTTCATCAATTCATCTAGGAGAATGTTTATGAATAGGTTGGTTTAGGGCGCTTAGGTTAGGTTAGGTTAGGTTGAAATGGCTGCCCCCACCAGGGAGCCCACTTAGGCACGCTATTGGGCCCATTTTGATGCCATTCTGGTATTGGGACGTAGTTCAGGCCATTTCAAGCCATTTTGAGCTTTTGATAAAGCGACAGAGTCTAGAGACACTAATATTTTGCAGCTCGCTCAATCCATCAAGGAAAGGTGAGCCAAGGAAGGCCCCTCTTTTCCTTGCTAGGGCGAGACATGTACAGAGAAGATGGGAGACAGTTTCTTCCTCTTCTTCATTACCACAACTTCTACATAAGTCGTTGTGGGGGAGTCCTAATCTTTCGGCGTGTGGGCCAAAGGGACAGTGACCAGTCAGCACCTTTACCACGTGGCTTATCTCCTTTTTGTTCAACTGAACCAGAGATTTTGAACGCTTTGTGTCCAAAGTTGGCCACATTGCATGAATAGTGCGACAAACCGTTGCTGTGGTCCATCTCAGCCCGGCACGAGCTAAGCTGATTTTTCTCACATCTAGTTTATAGGTGGCTAAGGGCATTCCCATTCGGGTTAAGTGGGGTGTCCTTTCCACTTCGGTTCCCTGTCTAGCAAGCTCATCTGCCCTACAGTTTCCCCTAATCCCACTGTGTCCAGGAACCCAACACAGTGTTATATCAAACTGAATGACAGTCTCACACAGAGACCTGCGGCTGCGGCAGTTCAGAAGAGTCGTGGATGTTGTGACGACGGAATTAAGAGCCTTGAGGGCCGCCTGGCTATCCGATAGAATACCTACATATATTCTTATGAGATATATTATTTATCTTCAACCATTCGAGAGCCTCCCAGATCGCAGTGACTTCCGCTTGGAAGACGCTGCAGTGGTCGGGTAGACGAAGAGAGGTATTTATATTTAATGCCTCGGAAAAAATACCAGAGCCTACATTATTCCCAATTTTTGAGCCATCTGTGAAGATAAGTATGTACATAATGACCCAGTTGGGATAACACCATCTGTCCAGTCATCTCTGGCCGGAATGATGGTATTGAAACCTTTCTCCAAGGTCCACGTAGGTGTAGTATAATCTAGGTTGTTCGCAGCGGTGGCGAACTTCCTAAGGATGGATGAATGGCCATATGAGTATGGAGTCCATCCAAGAGAAGCCTTTGTCCTGGCAGCCGTCCAGGCTGCCATTTGCTCGGCGTGTATATCCAAAGGGGTAAGATGCAATAAGACATCCAGCGCAGCTGTAGGGGTGCTTCTCATTGCACCACTGATACACGGCTCAGCTGTTCTTTGGACCCTTTCCAGTATCTTACGATACGTAATCTTCTGTAATGCAGTCCACCATACCGATATGCCATGCATAAGTATAGGTCTGATTACGGCTCTATAGATCCAGTGGACGATGCGGGGTTGACTCCGATCGTTCTCTGGCATAAGAAGAGAGCTGTTTTGGCCTTATTTGCTCCTTCTAAAAGATTCGGCCTCCACGTTAGTTTCTTATCGAGTATGAGACCTAGAAATTTCGCATCCTCCTTTATATGCAGTGTTTCATTACAAAGTCTTAAAGAAGGAAAATTGGGAAGTCTATGCTTCTTTGTAAAGAGCACTACTTACATTCCATGAAAATAACTTCAAATCGTTGGTTTTTGTACGTTTTCCGGTTCGTTTTCATGAAATCTGTCGTGTCCGAAGTTCTGCCGTAGGTTCCATAGCAAAAATTTAATGCCAGAAAGAGTTGCTAGCCCTTCGATGGTAAACGGGAATATAGCGTCTCACACTCGCTACTACCGTTGTTAGTTGATTATCGAGGGGTGCACAAGCAGGTGACGGGTTGATTTGCCCCCCCCCCCTTCTGGTTTTTTCCTTTGTTCAAATTGAATCTGTACCAACACAAAATGACGTTGAGCATATTGAATTCCACGATTTACAATGCTTGGAGATACTTTATCTCCACAACTATTTAATAAGGACGCATCTACCCACTATTTTTATTTCAATAAACTCTTCATTCCCTCGTGGCCGTCCTTTGTCTATCCACCGAATAACCACACATTTTTTGAGGTCTATTAAAATCAAGTTCCTTATATGGTAATTATCCAGAAATTGCATTATTTATCCCATTCCATACTACAATATTTTACTGATCTAAATAGAAACCGAAACTAAAACTGGCATTGGGGAAAAATCTATCATCCAATTACTTTGTTATAGGGGTGAATTGTTTTTGCTTAACATGCGATAAACCTGGTGTTTAACACAGATGGGTATTCGCACGCACTGCACAATAGCAATTAAGCAAACAAACGCCCATATTTTTTGCAAGGGATTTATCGTATTACCTAAAATACAGAGGAAGCTACAATATTAAATTGTTTGATAATTATTACAGTTCCGCACAACAAGCCCTGATTGCAGTGTGCTGGCTCAATTCTGGCCTTAATTTATATGCTGCCAGCTATTTGTTTAACTTACCCCGAATTTATGACTATGCAATAAGTATCCGCATCTAAATGAACTAGAAATCAGCCCTTATGTTACTCATTAAAGTCTGGTGTACCAAAGTCAACACAGTCCCGGTACAAGAGGGCCGCGAGCAATCCGAGTGCAATAAATGCAATAATTTAGCGAAAATCACTCTGCAAATAAATTCGAACGAAATTTTATGTCGATTACGCATGAAGTGCACAAAACCACCTGCAACATTCGAATGTAGTATTTTCGGTGGTCCTACACTACAAATTTCACCCATGAGGGCACAGAAATTACGGATGTGTATTGAACAGAGCAGGGTTGTTGGAGTGGGGGGAGGATAGGAGCTTGGAAATTCGTTTCAATTTAAAATGAATTTCCCGGTGTAATTTAGAAGACCACACAAGATCCTGTAAAGCGTTGAAATATTCCCAGGAACGTGTGCGTGAAGGACAACTGGAAATGGATGTGTTTGGTCCAGCCTAGGAGACAAAAACACGCACTACGTTTCCGGATGATAATAATATTCAGACCGTGCAAATTTGTTTGATCCGACCAAGTCATCAACTTTTGGGGAGACTCATTGAATGGTGCATATCTTTTAAGCCGATTTAAAAGCTAGTAACCCCATCCCCCGTATATCTGCAGCTTTACCATTCAATTTGCGTTGATAACAGTTCCTATTCATTGGGCTTGCTACCATATACGCAGAGTTGAAAATTACAAGGCTGATCAGGCAGGCCACAGAATCCTGCATGTACACAATCAACTTTCCATAATGGACAAGGGCAGTATGCCCGAAATCTTTACAGGGTTAGCACGATAGCAGGCCTTTTGTAGTCTTTAGAACAAAGTACAAAGTCATGCATTGGATCTCATTCAATTAACTCGATTAGATCCTGGTGACATCCATGAAATTGGGCCTTAATTAATGGAATGCGAATGAGTTGCCTCGGACATCAAAATAAATTATGCATGATTGAATAGCCAGAAGCCAGACCGAAATCAGATCGCAAATTTTATTGTTAATCCAAAGTTAATACTATCACAGAAAATTTGCAACGTAATTGCTGCTCTACCGTCAGTGATAATTCCATCAGGAAATTTTGGAAATAATTTCAATCCTTCGGGCATCGCCGACAGCTTAACAGATGTATTACTAACTGCCTCCTAACACGATTATGCTCATATAATATATAGGATATTCTCTTGGCCTGGAACTGAAAAATCAACGTAATGGATTCACATTGGGATATGGATACGAATGTTTAAGGTTTTTGGTATCAAGTTTTGGATAGATATGCTTAAAGGGATGAGTAAAACTCTTTATGGAAATCGCCAATACTTTTATATAGTAGAAATGCAGACTTCTTATCGTATTATCGCAAACAGTTCAGTGTGCTGTTTTGCCTTAATCCTCTGTTTGGTTTGGGTAAAGGAGCCGTCCATTAATTACGTGACGCGGTCCGGGGGAGGGAGTCGAGTAGAATCTCACCCAATCTCACGTGGGGAAGAGGGGGTCTTTTACGTAATTTTTGTTCCAACAAACAATGTAAAAATGCTAAAAAACAGGCCTTTTTTACGAGGTCTGCCGGCGAGGCCCGCAAAGGCCACAGATTTCTCAGTCTAACTGAGGGATGATACTTCAGGTATCCGCCTGACAGGCCGTAGCATACAGGTGGTTATGATTCTCTACAGCCAAACAGGCGAAGAAGACAGCTTATCATAGCATACTACGATTACATGCCGGACTGAGGACTTGACTTGAACTTGAACTGACAGTTAAATGCTCTTGATTTGAAGTCGATCTGAGGTTACATGATTTTCAAGTCTACTTGAAGCCGACTTCTTCAAGTATGCATGTAATCATAGTAGCAGATTGATAGTTCAAGCGCCAAAATGTTCATGGCCTCAACGAAAACTTCAAGGCGGCTCCAGAATCATGCCGTGAAGACTCGGGAACAAGCGCGAACGTGAGTGTGGATGGTTTTCTCGCTTTTGTTTCCTCTCCGAGTGAATAGAAGTGCTGATCTTCAGGCACGAACTGACGATAATTGCCCAAATATAAAGTTTTTAACTTCCCAGTATAGGAAGTTATTGTAATCGGTCCGAAAATCGAAATCGAAAATTTCAACGTATTTTCATCTTTCAAGGTCCCAGGAGCATTTTAAGCAAAAAATTGGGAGGAAGTATGTGTGTGTGTGTGTATGTGCGTACGGAGGTGGTCATTTTTTCCTGCACGATATCGCGCGAACCAAAACTGATATCGACTTCGTTGAGGTGTTGTTCGAAGCGTATTAGCCGAAATATGATCTGAAAAGATCTGATTCGGTCCAGCCGTTTTTTTGTTTGAGCGATGTAAGTGATTTTTGTACCTGCACGATATCGCCCGAACCACGAAAGATATTGATTTACTTGAGGTGCCGTTCGAAGCGTATTAGCGACAATATTATCTGAAAAGATTTTTATAATATTCGGTCCAGCGGTTTTTTGGTTTAAATGACTTAAGTGATTTTTGTACCTGCACGATCTCGCGCAAACTATAAAAGATATCGACTTAGTTGACGTGCCGTTCGAAGAGTATTAACCAAAATATGATCTGAAAAGATTTTCATAAAATTCGGTCGAGCCGTTTTTTTGTTTGAGCGATGTAAGTGATTTTTGTACCTGCACGATATGGCCCGAACCACAAAAGATATTGACTTACTTGAGGTGCCGTTCGAAGCGTATTAGCGACAATATAATCTGAAAATATTTTTATAATATTCGGTCCAGCGGGTTTTTGGTTTAAATGACTTAAGTGATTTTTGTACCTGCACGATACCGCGCGAACTAAAAACTATATCGACTTCATTGAGGTGCCGAAAAATATTAATACATCAATTTTATATACATTTTCGTCATCCTAATCTTGTAAGTGCGCACATTTAGTTTGACATTTTAGCGAAAATATTTATAAACAATTGTGACAAAATCTCGGTATTATGCATATATTCTATATTGCCTATTGTTCATTTATTATTAAAATATCCAATCATAATATTCAACATCCATCATACTGGGAAGTTGATCGTGTGGACCGAAAGGGTCGAACCCACATCGCAACTAGTTTGTCAGTTTTCTTAGACTGCAGGCCCCATACAGTTGTCGGCTGGTGCGTGTGATATGATACTTAGCTTCATTCAAGCCGAAAACTTTCAGGCCACGGCCTGCCGACGATCTGGGTATAAAAGGGGGCCTTAAGATATATGGCTAAATCATACACAAAAATTTTCACGCGGTTACAGTCCAGTGTATAGCGGTTTTTGGCTCCGAATTCTTTCGGGCAGCACCGATTGACGCGAAATTTGGACAGTAAGTAGGTAGAAAATCAAGAAACAAAAGCTATATTGTGTTGATGTGTGCTTTTTCCTTGGGGGGAATTCTACCCCTTCTAAGGGGTGGAAAATGACACATTCAAAATAATGGCAGAAGTCGATAGAGGGATGGATAACTCTAAAAAATGCATGTGCTAGCGCGGGTTTTCACGAATAACTTAAAAACTATACTTTTTTCAAAAACAAAACTATTATGGTAAAAATGAAGAATTTAGAATAACGAATCGATTGGTGTTTTAGTTATTTTTGTAGATAAAACGCAACTCGAGTTATGAGTGGTTAAAGATGACCGTTTGCTCGCCGAAAAGTCGTTAAATAAAGACAAAACAACGAATTTTCAAAGAAAAACTTATTGGACCTTATTTAAAGTACTTGAAAAGACCTTATAATGAGCTTTGGTAAAATTGATTAGCATCAAAACTTACGGAGTTATGATGAAAATTGTATGGTTGTCTCCATTTTTCGGCCAAAAAAGCAACAATGAAACGAATGGGCAAGAATTGAAAACAAACAAAACCCAACTACAATTAACTTTGTTTTGATATTAATAATATGTTCTAAAACTTTGAACGGTTTAGAATGTCTATATTTGAAAAAAAAAAAAGTTAGATTTACGTTAATAATAAATTTTGAAAATTTTGAAAAAAAAATCCTTTTTTCCGCAATAACTAAAAAACTAAGTGAGATACGAATAATATGATAACATGAAAAATCGCTCTGAATGCCTCAAAAAAATTTAAACAATTTAGTCAGAAGCCCTAATTCACCCTCCATCCCGCTGATAACAAAATATGCCTCACCTGCCATGAAACTACTTTTGGGCACTCAAAAATCACCCTTCATGCCTGAAAATTTTTTGGAGCAATTTTACTCTGGAGCCCCAATTCTAAACATTTACTAGAAGTATATGTAGTACAATATAAATGCTCCATTCCAAAGTTGTTGAAATTTTATTTTACAAGTTTCGTAATATGGGGTAGTTTTTACAGGCTCAGACGTAGCAATGAATTAAAAATAATAATATAATAAAGAGGCGACTGTAATTTATCATATATGCACGATTATAAAATTTTAAACTGTTAAAAACTAATTTTGTTGTGAATTTCGTCATAGAGAGTTTGGAGGGGCTGAAACATTGAATTCAATCATAAATTACATTCCAGTATATGAAAGAAAGTTTATTTTACATATCTAAACATGATTTAATTGAATTATTTCTTAAATATATTGTTTTTAAATTTTTTGTCAAAAACGAGAGTTTTCACCCCCTAAAAACAAAAAGCACACATCAAGAACATACAACTTTTTAAGAAGGGATTAAAAACGAAGATAAGCTTACCCAATTTTACAAATATCGGTGCTGTCCGAAAGAATTCATTGGTAATACACTATTTTTTCCGCGTACACTATTTTTCACCGGCATATTGTAAAGAAAATGGTAATCCGCCATTTTGTGGTGGCCGCCATATTGGATTTCAAATGGCTTCACATATCTTACTGTATCAACTTGTCACACTTTTTCATTTGACACCCATGTCGGGCGATGGGGGGTTGTAAAGAAAAAGGTAATTCTCCATTTTATGGTGGCAGCCTTATTGGATGTACCATAAAATTGAATATACTATACTATACTATGTCTTCAGAACTAAACGTGTGTCACCGGATATCGGGACAAATCGATCGTAAGACTTTATAAGATGTACCTCTATTATGGTCAATTGTTCATTTTCTTATAGTTCGGGCTTAACACAAAAATAGTATTTGTATTGTTAACATTCGATAGGCTTAAATTTGTTATTTATTAAAGTTTTGGTTCCATGCGTCCAAACAACATGAAAATACATATTTTGAATTGGCTAGACCCGATTCATAAAAGTCTGGGATGAGTTTACCTTATATTTAAAAAAAATCCAATTCTAAATCATTTTAATATCCAAATTAATTCGAAAAAAAAAACTTTTTTTAAAGGAGGAAGGCAATGTGTACCTTTATATATGAATTATAAAGTTGAACTTAAGAAATCCCTGTATTCATCCACTTGCTCACCTCCATTAAAACACATTTAACGAAGCGAAACAAAACAGAAAATTATTCATGAGACATCGTCTCTAAAAGAAAACTTCATCCGAAAGTCCTTTAGTTAAAATCTCCCAAAAAAAAAAATTTACACATCACAGAGTTCCAGTGACCCTGATAAAAAGGTCCCCGTTTTCTGTAAAAGTACCTTTTTTAAAAGGACATAGAAAAGAGCAGACATCCTTATACATATATACGATTTTTTGCCCTCTGTCTTTGCAATTTTCGATTAACAATACCGAAAGAATATTGTTCCCATGACATCAAAGTATTTGAAAAGTAGTATTTATCATTTTCTGTGTTTCTGCTTGAATGATCGCCCAACAGTTCAGTTATCTTCCTTCAGACAGTTAAGTCAATAGAAAGTTGGAGAAAAGCTGGCGTTAAATTCATCCTCCGTGTGATATGATTGATTAACTCATCCTGACTCAACTCTGGTAACCCGTTTCCTCTATAATCACAAGTCAACTTCCATCAGACTGTGACTAATGTTCATCCAAGCGTTTGACTTAAGTCCACTCAACAAAATTGGAGTTTGGGTGCAAGACGTTGAATAAAGGAGCAAATAATTTTAGGGCGGTCCTGTTTCAGCATCTGGTGACTGGCTATACAGAAAGAATGGTAAGGACTTTTCAAGATTAAATTATTGGATTTGGTGGTGATGGAGGTCTCTTTTGGGGCACAGAAGCGGGGGGAACAATGCGGATTGTTCTTATTCAAAATCATATTTTCTAGGAAATTAAATTCGTCTTTTTGTGTTAGTTTGGACGATTACAAAACTTTACATAAATTTACTTTAACTTTCTTTTAAATTAAATAGAAATGTTATTTGGTGAAACAGTCGTTTACAATTGGACAGCCTCTGTACACGCTTTGGAATTAATATTAAAGCTGCCATAAAACAATTTTCAATAAAATTCCGACTTTATTTGATCGTTAGCTCATATCCAAAGCTTTCAATAGGGAGAGAGAACTTGTTCTTGACTGGAAACGCAAGTTTCGCGTCAAATGGTATCTTATTTCTAATAGAACATACGCCAATCTCACTTTTATCTCAATGGACTTTGTGAATCTAGCCTCTCTATTATGATCGTAAGTGTAACGCCAACAGAGGATTTACAGTGAATCACCACACATTCTTTCTCCCATGGCGGGTCACCAATTCTGCAAGCTGGGCTCTTCGGAAATGGTCCGAGATGGGATTTCTTGCGATGGTGTCTGTGGGGGCGTTTTTCACTGTACTTGCCTCTACGCGCAAGTCAGTTGCAAATCTTCGGCCCGTGGAGGGTCAAGTTGTAGCGAATGCTTTGACATCAGACTCTGCATGCGTCAAGACTGATGAAAGACATCTCTGTCGTCTTTCACATGAATAAGTCATTGGTCGTCTTAACTCCTTCTAAGGCAACATGATGAATCGATGATGTCCAGTCCATCAACGACCTGATTGACACGCTGTCTGACACCCTGACTTCTGTTGCGACCAACTGGAGCCCCTTGATGAATAAATTCCAGGAAATTTCTTCCCGGGCTGCAACGGCCTTAGACTCTATTGACGACATACATTCGACGATCCTGAATCCTGTCGCCACCTCTTCCAACACTTTTAACTCCACGGCTTCTCTTCATCCTATATCGGACAATATTTAAAGGAGTAAGAAGCGTGTTCAGGATGATATTGAATCGCAACTCTTTGTCTTTAAAATTTCAAATCCTCTTCGATGAGAAAAACTATCCCTCTGCGACGGCAGTATCCGATGGCGCCCCACAGGTAAGGAGGCAGCTTCTTCCGTTAACCTGCTACACGGCTGTTTCTCTTTCGAAGAATGTTATCTTCAAACAGGCTGGTGACAATCCAATGGCGCCAGATCTTAAGGCAAAGGTCGTAGGAATGGTCGAAGTCGCCAAACCACCATCGGTGATGCTCTTGCCTGGAGTTCCTCGTCCCATGTTTTAGAGACAGAGTCGATCCGATCTGATCTAAGCCTATTAACCTCTTCGCCTCCAATAGTGGGTAGTCCCCCGGCCACTGAAGCTACATATCCTCTGGAACCTTGTACCCCTCTGCTTATTGCGCCGAGACCTTTCAGTTTCTTCATCACGCCATTCTCACCTGAAACTAAGGCGGAGATTATGAATATTTAGGAATGATTTTGGAACTGTGTTTTGCAGAAGAGTCAGCAAAGCTTCTAAGCCTGTTACTTCTTTTGTTTTATCTGCACTGCCTGTTATTTGATACTTTTGGACCCCGGTATCTGGCCCGCTGGTATCCTTATACCATTTTTCCATCGCACTTGAAATCCGCAGGTTTTGATAAAACGATTTGGCGAAATCCAAATGTGTTTCCATCGCACCAGGCAGTTTTCGCTTGTCATAACAAACTTGCACATCAAATTTTAAAAACCTAATTATATCAACAAAACTGAGGAATTTGGAAAGAATAGGCTGTAAAATAAGGAAAAAATATAAACATTCATTTAAGCTCCATTTTAAACGTTAAAGATAGAAAATTATAAAATGACAAATTCGTACTGTCAAAATTTTTAACAGCTGAGATATTTCCCCAAGCTGAGTACACTTGCTGAATAGGCTGAATAGTCATTACCAAGATTTCGATCGAGATTTCATTGAAATCTCCTCCGAAAGGCGATTTCATTTTATATGCTAAAACATGAGATTTCAAACGAGATTTCGTCCGAAATCCTCATTTTTGCCGAAATCTGAAGATTTCGAGTGCGATGGAAACATGGTATTACCAAGTTTTTTGTTTCGCGTACCCGTAACCGAGCTCAACACGCAAACGTTATGGGTTCGTTGTCATAGCATTCACTTAAACCTGGCTGGAGCCAGGCTGAAGGCATTCTCAATGCTGAACTTTTTGATTCCTCCTACCGAGTCTTTCGGAAAGACCGTCACACTGACCCATTTTTTTTTCTTTTTTTAAATAAGCCCTATTAGCAGTAGGTACATGTGAGGAGTTCTAACATTTCAAAGTTTTCGTCCGGTTACTCGTTACGTCACGGTTTTTGCAGCCAGTACTTGGACTGTTAGGGTGGATTAGAAGGGTGGACGGGTGGTTCCAACACAGATGTAGGCGCCGAAATCTGGAGTGAAAGCCCCAAATTCAGCAAAGCGATAAAGCAGTCGTTTGTATCTTCTTTTACTAACCCCGAAAGCTCGTTCACTGGGTATGTTTATTATTTATCAGTTCCGTCCATTTGCCATTACTAAAAAGATGTATTCAAGTCAACGAAACAAACAAGACTGAGAAAAAACCGTACAACAAAGAGATGAATCAACACACTTTCAGTTAAGTTTATCGTACAGTTTTTTTACACAGTTCAACTGCGCAGATAAAACTGAGTGTCCGTTTAAGGAATTTATTTCAGGAGAGTGACATGATTGGCAATAGAGAAATACTAATTTCATTAATTATTTGAATATTTTGAAAGAAGTTTACCACTGGTGTTATTAGTTAACTACCAATTCTATTATTAAACTTGGTTTAAATTGTGGTTATTGAAAACTCGCAACGTTTCGACAGAAGAGTTGAGGAAGTCAGAATGAAGAATATATAGGCAATAGTTGAAGAAAACTCCATAAATTGCTATAAAATCCGTTTTCAATATTTCAAATAAATGACTATGTATAGGTACAACTACGACTTCTAAACTAATTTTTAAAAATGCACCTTTAGTGTCCAAACAATTAAAAGCATTAAATGTCACTTTTTCTAATTAAAACACAGTCAAAATACTAAACGAATTCTTCTCGGACGGATGTTTATGTTTTGCAACGCTTCGCTCAAACTACGAATCAAAATCCTTATCTACAGCATTTCCGCCGTCAACTCTAAGAAATGCCCAACCAAATAATAAATAAACATTCTTACATCGGCGAAAGACGAAAACTTCCTCCCTTTTCACCTTAGGAGGGAAAAAAACCAAAATTGATTGACATAATCCCTCTGAAAAACAATTTTCAATTTTCTCTTTTTCCTGGTACATTTCACTTGATATATCCACTCCCCGTGCTTAAGTACTCACTCGGGAACGTTTTATCGAAAATTTGTAACAAAATACGCCAACATAAATCGGAAATGTGTGATAAACATATTGGTAGAATGAAAAACATGTCATGATATACCGGCAAGTGAAAACAAAAAAGAAAAACAGATTTTCCGCCCATTACATGAGAAATTGCTTACTGGCGGCACAACTGATAACAGTAGCAAAAAAAAGGACATACATACATATATACACACACCTCGGCTGCTCCATTTTCATGAACTAAGCCATAAGCTGCTAGCAATGTGAATAAAGGATCTTTGAATTCCGTCCTTAGTGTATGAAGGGAATAGGATATTTGTTGACAATACCTACAAGTTTTTCCACTTCATTCGCACAAACAAGTTTTCCCTATTTTATATCACAAATAACCAGGAAAGACAGGACACGAATTTCGTGTGATTTTTGTATTTGAAATTTTTCATCAGTTTTTTTTTTCTGTGGTTGTGGGGAATAAAAAATGATGCCGATAAAATAATATCCTCGAGGATGGAATAAATTTGTGCCGGGGGATGAGGGACTTGTGGGGAGTGCCACTTGAAGTCACTTACTCTGCATAATATGAGAAGCACTTATGGTCCCTGAAGTAGCATCAATGTCCGTTTTAAATCCCTTCAATTAATTTACATTTGGCACATACCGTCCTAGCTTTTAGGTAGTGGTTATGCAAATTTCAATCAGTCCTGTCGAAACATTAAAATATTGACACCTGGTTGGAGTTATGAAATTCATAATTCTAATTTTATCTTGGCAGAAGGTATTGTCTTATAAAAATGGTGATTGTTGAACTGATTTGGTAACGAATTGTACTAAATGAAAGGCGCCAGCATTTGAATTTTGCCAGAAGGTCTAGTAGATTAGGAAAACGATCGATGGGTATGTTCATGATGTGATTCCAAATTTCCGCAGACCAGCTTTTAAGAATAAGGTTTGTGTCTCGGCTTGGGTGAAAGCTTTTTGGTGGGTAAATTTTGATAAGATTCGTATCTCTGCTAGGATATTGTATGATACACACAATAATGGAAAGAGATCCGGACCTGTCTGGATATACTACTAGGATGGAGCTTAGGCCATTTCTTGTGTTTGCCCATTAGCCGTTGGACTGGCTATTCACCGTTGACGTGCAGCTAGCACCGGAGAATATACTGGACCAGATTATAAGGTTGGCGGATGTGTGGAAAATGGTGGAATGGCTTCTTCTTCTTCTTCTTTGATCCGTTAGCTGGCGGTCCGAGCGGGACGTCCCCGCAACGGATACGCTGCTGTCGGTGCCGCTTTAAAAAATTTCGGTTTCTTGCCTAGTTTCTTCGGTTTCCCGATTCGGGTCAATTCGGCAGGTTGACCACCATCCTCACCCAGAGTTTGGAACGAACGTTGATCCTTTCTATTCTTCTTTATGCATTTGAAACGTGGACACTGCTCAAACCGGACGTTAAGAAGCTCGAGGTCTTCCAAATGCGATGCTTGAGGCAGATCCTCGGTGCCTTACTCCTTGATCGCCTTCGAAACGATACAATGCAACAAAGATGCGATCAGCAGACACTGATCGAAGAAGAAATACAAAAACGTCGACTACGGTGGTTTGGACATGTTTGTCGAATAGATGATAACCGCTTGCCACTTAAACTTCTCTGGCGAGACCGTCCCACAAACAGGAAAATCCAGCGATCGGCACCGAAAAAAACCTGACTAAAGAACATCGAGGGTCAACGATTATCAGTTACCTAGTCTCGAGACGTCGCCAAAAACCGGCAAGTATGAAAACAAATCGTGAATAGAGTTCGACACCCAGTGGCACCGACAGCAGCGTATCCGATGCGGGACGTCCCGCTCGGACCGTCAGTTAAAGGAACAAAGAAGAAGAAGAAGACCATCGAATTGAAGTGGGAAAGGTTGCAGACGCTATGCAAATGTCCAAAGAACGTGTTTTGTTTGGGGGCCTCGGTAGTCTAGAGGTAAGGCGCCTGACTGCTATCCCCAGAGGTCCCGGGTTCGAATCACGGCGGTGCCACGGTCCTTCGCCTTTCCCACCTAACTTTCCTTCTTTCTTCTTCCCTCTTTACATTCCTGATTCCCTTGTCATAGCCTTCGCTAGTCCTTCCCCGCTCCACCAAGCGCATGCCATTGGTTGGTTGATGAGATTCAACTCGTTTCAGGAGGCATAACACTCCATCGAGTTGTTCTCGACGCCCCGATGTCAGAGTCGCGAAATGGTTGTGAGTAGGTGGAATAAAATATCGCGGCTAGGTTGTGACAGTTACTTCCTTCTCTTCTATCTATCTTCCGGCTAGAGCTGCTGTTCGACATTCACTCTATACGAAAAATAGATTGTCGACAGTACAAAGGGACTTTCCCTAAGCCTCTAGTCTGTCACATAAAAAAAAAAAAATATTAAATAAAGATTTATCCCTGAACTACATTGAAAAGCAGTGCAATGCAGCACTGCCCAATGAAACTTAGACTTCTTATAAGAGAATGTGGCAACTTCCGTTAACTGCGCTGCCTTAAACTGCACTGCACTGCGCTGCCTTGTGTTAGGCTAATTTCCAAAAAAACTGCTTCCCACTGCATGCCAATTTCTAGTAAAACTTTTTATGAAGTTGTTATTGCCAAATTGAATGACGAAGAATTGAAGGACTTTCAACAACAACAAAAAGTCACAGGGACTTCAAACAAAATTACACGCGGCTATATAAGAACAGTCAATGTCTACACACTGTTTATTCAATGTGTTTTACCAGGCGTTCTCTAAAAAAAAAACACTGCGACATACTGCACAGTGCCGCATTGCACTTCAATGTAGCTCAGGCTTTAGGCATGAGAAAGCTGTCCGCACGTTAGGTGCAGCGTTTGCATACGTTAGACCAAAAATGTGTGTTCAAACGAAAATTTCCAACGCTCTGTTGGCGCAATAAATCAGAGTTTTGGCACCGATTAATTAAAATGTCGTACAATTTGCTTACCGAAATCCGTACGTTTGTCGAGAGTGATGTCGACAATCGTTTCAAATCTGAAATCTCAATTCGTAACGTCATCGGTAGTTTTGTGGAGATCAATTTCAGTTTGTAGTCGAAAACGATCTCAAAAGTAATTAACAGAATACAGCTCGTGCCATTGAGAGTATTATTGCGGTTAAGGTGTAGGAGCGGCGAGTCAGCTGAAAATAATGGAAATGGGATGGAGTGTGATTAGTCGGTCGGCGCTACTGGATCAATTGTCCGTGGCCGGTAAATGTATTGGTCTTTCGGTACCACTGGATCAGCTCTCCGAGGCTTGTCTGTATTGTCTGTCTATAAACCATACGAACAACTCTCATATGGCCTCACCCAGTTATTAGACAGAGGAATCATCTCTTCCAGTGTCTGATCACGACTGACTTGCGCAGGCATGCACTGGCCTTTTATATTGGTGAATAGCTGTGCGTCGCTGTTCTGTTTCGTAATGTCTTGTACAGCGGTTTTGGCTTTATGTTAACAGCGGTGGTGCTATTGTGTTTGTTTACAGCGGCCTGTTTCGTTAAAGTAAGTGGCAAACGGTAAAAACAGGGAGACTATTCAAGGAGATATAACTCTTATGGGAAAAATAACCGGAAATGGATGGGTAGCAGAAACTAAACTTCTAGTTCATTGTTCGCCACAGATGTTGCCTAAAGCTGACGTGCCCCACATGAAGTTAGCTGAATTTTACCCATTTGGACGATTTCTTCAAAATTGTCAGCCGAAATGCAAAAAAATTCATTGAGAATTAATAAAAATTCATTGGAAAGTCCATAAAATGGTTAAATACGAAATATCAGAAGCTGATTTTTCTAGTTAGGCGTAAACATAAAATATCTTAATAGTTAACGAACTTGGCCTTGAACCGGATGAATATAATTGGCCATGTTTTTTGGGGTACATGTGACTGTGGCGCCCTTATTAATCAAACGAAAAGTGACAACACGGAGTTACATATATCTCCTTGTATAGTCTCCCTGGGTAAAAATATGATGTTTCAGATGTGCATAGCCGCGATGTGCACTTTCTTGGTGACGTCATTTTGCCCTCGAGCAAATGTCCGTTTGCCTTAGTGGATACCTACCTTTATAAAGAAGTTCTTAAAGAACATCCAAAAACATCAATTCAATATCGATCCCAACAAATCGATATCGGCAAAAGTACTATACCCCGTATTTTGACCAAAGACCTTTATGCTTACAAAGTTGGATTGACTCAACTGAAGCAAAGGGTTCATTTACAGCCCCTTATGAACCAAGATCATTCTCAGTGATGATTTGATGTTCTATCACGATGGCTCATTTCCAAAGACGCCAACCTTCTAAAATCAAATTGACAGCTTTAATTGAATTTTCATGCAAATTAACGTTTAAAAAGGTGGTTTGGCACATACCCTCAGTTTCTTTAATGATCATGTCAGCAGTCAATGTCCTCAAAACTATTATATTTTTCATTTCATTAACGCGTTAGTCACTAAAACCGGTAAGGTGACGTCAATTTACAACGGGGATTATTCATCATTAAAATTTTTAAAAACTACCCCTTAGACAACTCAGCATTATATCATTTTTTAATAACTTTCAAAATCGAAGAGCAGCTCTATCTAAAGTTTCGAGTTTCCGCACGAATGTCATTTGCCTGATTGACACTCCATCGCGGATATGCTGCTCCAACAAATAAACCGCCCATCATAAAGCGTGCAAACTAAGGAAGCTAATACCAGAGTTGGGCACAAATCCGCAACCAAATATTCATCAAAACTGAATTTTTGTCCAAACCCCATAACCACCCCCAGTGCAACTTTCAGTCCATGGCTCGTACAGCCCGAGGGTGGATTCTGCATTTGTGCCTGTAGTAGGTATGCTGCGCATAAATTAAGGCGAATTTCGATCTAGGACATCCGTCATTAAAAATTTTCGAGGGCGTTTAATGTGTAATGAAAGCACCTACATAGTTCCTCTGCCGTTCGGAAATGATAGCACAGCTATTTCCGCCAGGTGAGGCCCCCGGTTACATGCCTGCAACAATAGTAGTGTTGGTAGGTACAGTCAAGAATTCCTGGTTAAGAAGGGTATGAATAAAAAATTCGATGTAGAGGCTCATTAACATATTTCAAGACGGTGGCGCTTCACCAGCGTAGGCCTCACTTCACTTAGTATTCGTCGAGGGCTACAAGAAGAGAGAAGGCAGAAAAAACTCATTTTTCCTTATTCTTTCTAACTTCTCTCCAGGAGTTTCCCTTTGTACTTTTACTTTTGTCCTAAATTTATACAGTTGTGTCTCTTTCACACGTTAAAATGGATGTTGGCAATCTGCACGTCTTCATATGGGTCCTGTGCCAAATTGAGGATATCGAGGAGTGTTTTTCACAATTTGCTTGCAAAGTAGATGTGAAAATTTTATTCAGTTGCTGGAAAACTTTAAAGGTGCGATCCACTTTGTACCATTGCCAAAAAGGAATGCTGCTGTGAATGTAGTATTCACCAAGCCCAGAAATGGTGGTAGTGAATAGAGAGATGGAACGTAGCTCTCTATACTGTAGTAGTAACATCAAAGGTTATGGCGGCAATAGGATATTTTGGGTAGGTCATGATTGCCGTAGTTTCATGCGGAAAAAGTTTTTCTTGTTTTTATTTCACTTGTAGAAGAGAATCTTGCTTCTGAATATTGTTATGGGAGAACTTTTGTGGAAATAGGGAAATTTAGACACATGCATTACAAATGTAGAAGGCAATAAAAAAGTTTTTGGTTCTTACTTTTTAGGAATGTTTTTTTTTTCGTCTGTTTTGTAGGCAGTACACTTTTATGGGCCAGAAAAATATTGAAAACAATGTAACTTTAACACGATAGATATTGTCGGGATCGAAGTTTGATTCAATTTGGGTTAGACGCAGTATGTGCCTAAAATATTCAGGTTTTTATGTTAGTAGTAGTACTTCGCGACCTTTTACACAATATCTTATTAGATAAAAACGATGGTGTAGTGGGTTGGGGTGCGATCTAGCACAGCTTTTCCGTCTAGAGATAAATGCAAAATGGTTACATACTTACTTTTCGATTCCAATAAAAGTTTTAGGAATATTTTGAAATTGTAGTTTAATTTAAGGGGTTTGAGCTTGATTATTGCAGTTCAGCTGACTATGAAAGAAGTTTCAGCAGTGTGAACAATGTAATCACACCATCAAGAAGTTCGTTGGCCGAGTTTATACCGCTGTTAATTTAACTGAGCTGCTCATGTTAACAATAGAGAGTATAACGGAAATGCTACTCAGCCAAGGTATGCGGTACCCGTCGGAATTGGTGGTAATCCGTAAGAGCTGGTCTAGATAATACGGCGGGTGGACTCGAAAGTACCAATTCAGTGTTTGCAGGTTTTAACGATATTAGCAGCATGCCGTCGAGCGTTGTCTTGCTGCAAAATTACATACTTTGTCCTGTGTGCTTGAATTTTGGTCCTTTTTGCTATTTTGCAGCTCAAACGCATTAGTATATTGCGCCCATCAGCTGTCTATTTTTTGATCGCAGTGAAGAACAAAAAAAGCAGAAACACCTTTCAATTGAATTTTTTTTCTTTCTTTTTTTTCTTCAAAAATTTAAAGTTTTTGAAAAATCTTAATTTCTGAAATTAGGCCCCCGTCCAATTGCGCCCGGTGTTATTGCACCAATCGTACTTATGCAAGGGGCGCCCTTGATTGTGTTTCGAAGCGAGCTCGTGTAATGAGCATTTCGTTGTTTTTCGATCATTCCCAAGGCTTTGAAACGATGCCCGTGTCTTATTGAGCCACATTCAATGAATTTGCAAGTACTTGTTGCTTTTCTTTTGAGATATACATTCATCGCAGTAGAATCAGATCTTCAGATGTGAACGCGATGTCGAAATCCCTACTTAGAGTAGAACCATTCGCGCGAAAGTGCCTATGGCAAATGTGTCTCTAGATTTAGTTTTCCCTCAATGATGAATACGCGGCTAATGATGACTTGTTGAAGATCTTAAATAGTTCTTTACACCACGTAGGGTAGAGAAGGATTTCTCTCCTATGCAGTTTGTGTGGCAGGAGCGCTAAGAACCATGCTTAAGGCAAGTGATCTCAATTTTTCTTTTGAAGCATTGATTTCATTCCTTGCTGAGGGTCTTTCATCAAACTTTCTAAAAATGCCTTTTCTGGTTTTATATACAAAACGGTTGGTGTCGCACAGTGGGACCAAATCCAAAAAAGCTGGCCAAAAGTCAAAAAGTGCATTAAATGATCTCAAATTCTATACTCGGGGGTTTTCGGGGTCGCTGATGACGAATCCGGTGTCGAAATTTCGATTTTCAAAATGGCGGACTCAATATGGTTAACATAACCCCTCCAAATAGTCAAAAACTTTAGTAAATGATACCAAAACATCTCACTTAGGGGTTTTCGGGGTCGCTGATGACGAATCCGGTGTCGAAATTTCGATTTTCAAAATGGCGGACTCAATATGGTTAACATAACCTCTTAAAAAATCAAAAAATTTGTTTTAATATAATGTTTAATACTTTTGATTAATTTTTTTATAAGCAAGTTATTTTATTAGGAAGTTATTGTTTATTAGAAAAACAAAATAAGAATTTTTAAGAATGCAATTACAGAAGAAAATCATTGTGAATACAAGTAAAAGTTGTATCTTTATCTTCTGATGTCGAACATTCAGAGCTCAAATCTTCATATTGTAAAACATTATCACTACTTCCTATATGTGGTGGTAATAGGGGATGTGGTGGGGGGGAGTGGGGTAGAATCCCGAAAACTCAGATTTAAGCTCACACTGACCCCCCCTACACATCCCAAAAAAAAAAACCTTGTCCCGCATTTTTGCAATATTGTAGTACCATTTCCATGGGCTAGTGCTGGACGTATGTGACCCCTTAAAACACGGAGGGGCAATTTTGGGCAGCGGATTTTTTTTGGAGGTGAAGGAATACACCTTTACCAACAACGCCCAGCAAGTTTTCCAGTGGAGCAGAGTGGAGCAATATTACTTTTTGTCCAATATATATATGGCATTCTTACAATCCTAATTCATAAGAAGCACGTGTAATAGATGGTTACTGTGTATTATATACTTGCTTAATGGGTATAGTGCAATTTTTTTTATATTCTACATACCTTCCAAAGAAAATTCCACTTTACACGACCACGATTGCTTGGTTACTTAATTTTTTATAGCGTTTTTAAAACGTTAACCTTTTTTCACAATATTAACGTTTAAAAATAAGCAAAAAGAGTAAAATAGCAACTACAATTTCTCAGTCCGTAGAAAAAAATCTAACCTTCCGTGAATGATTGCTCACTATTGGAAGTGTCCTCGAATCACCCCCCCCCCCCCCCCCCAAAAAAAACCGCAATCTATAAACTTTTTTTTTAGACTTTTGGCCAGCTTTTTTGGATTTGGTCCCACTGTGTGTCGTGACGAGCAAACCATCGCGTCTTCGATAGATTTTTTGGTTGTAAAGAAACCTATTTCCTTAGGCTGGCCAATCTGTGTCTTGAGGCACTGCAGAAAATAAACTAATACAAAACATGGTACATGATTCTGCTGCACATGATCCTATAAAATTTAGAGAATGCGCTGGTATAAACTCCGCCACAGGGCACAGTTTCTTCATACGAGCGTAAAGCGTTGTCGTATGCCTAGCCAAATGTTTAAACTAAATTTTTTAAAGAGCTCCAGGACTGTGGTGATAATTTCATCAGCTTTATGTCCAACAGCTTCAAAATATACAGCTTGATAAAAACAAAACAAATAAACCTTTCAATCATCACGCCAACCATTAACAACATATCTGAGTACGAAAATCAGTTGGTCCACTTGTAAAATGTCTGGTGAAGAATCTAATACTTTACCAAAGTATTTAGCTTCATCAAAATTTTTCAAAAAAGTGTTTTTGTCACTTTGTCTGCTATGTCGGAAAAAAAATTTCAATAGTCCGAAATAATTTCAACTATCAGGCCCATCCAAGTATGCATGTTTTCCACGTAATGACAGCCCTTGAACGGTCTGATATTTAACTAATGTTACTACCCCCTTTGGTATTTTTCTGCAGTAGTGAATCGAGTGCCTCAACAAATTGTCTTCTGGTTTTTCAAACCACCTTTTAGTTTTAGTTTTCCTAGGATATTTTAACACCTGACAGCTAAATGTACATCTCGACCGATCAGCGCCGGTGCAGCGGCCTCCGATAGACTCAGGTCAGACAAGTTTGAGTGTTTGAGCTGACTCAGAGTCATACTCTCGGCACCACGGTCTGAGCTTACCGTCTGCCTAACTGATTGCCAAGTTACACGCTACTTCAATCAACAATAATTACGTACACCAATAAAATGTATAAAAAAATGAAGACTATTCTTAACTAATCATAAACGTTTTATTAGTAAATTAACCAAATTTTTTTCTAATGCACTGACGCCTCCTGGCATTGTGCGCCCCTAAGCCCAGGCCTTGTATAGTTAATGGCAACAGTCAATGAAAATTATTCTAATTCGTAATTTCAGTAAATAGTGTCCGCATCATAAAAGAAGGGAAATGAGCGCACACATCGAGAACGTAAATGAGCCGATAATTTGCGTTTTGAATAAAACCGAGTAACGTTACGGAGACTTTCACTGCGCATGGAAGCAGCACAAGACGTCGATGGGTTGAAAAATATTTCAGACCTATTCGAACTGTCACTTGTACATTAATAGATCAAGCGAGGAGCTTAGACGGTCTATCATTTCATTATTACCTTCATACACAACCCGGTTTCATAGGCACAAGGGGTGTATTTTTCCTCACTTTTACAAAATTTGGTTATGTAAAAACAGTGAGAAATTTTTCGTCCTTCTGTGCACAACTACGCAGACATCACAATCGATAAACGAAAAATATGCAGAAAAACAAGTAGCTACACCATACAATATCTGCATCACACACAGAACCAGTTTGAGGTGAATATAGAATGACGAATCGAGTAATTTACCTCCTTTGAGATGCAAAACATCCTCACGAATGACACTTCGAACAGAATCTCGAAGCCCAGAAATTCCATCTAAAAATGTTTAGCAATCAAATCCTTGTTGAATATTTTCTTTGACTAGCGTCTTGTTGTTCGCTCTAAATTCCTTCCGGATATTTGCGGAAAAACAATCCGTTGCCCTATGACAATACTATCTCTCCCATCGACCGACTCTTGTACATGCATTCAAGTCAGACTTTTCGTGTTTTCCGAACTCGAAAATTTTACTTCATGAAAGATGAAGTGTACAAAATAAAATTCTCAGAAACAATTGCAGGTAGTTATATGTACATATTTGGACGGGACCAGGTTATTCTGTGTAGTACTGCAGCAAAACCTGCTTCAAAACAGGGCATAATTAATTTGGAACAACATTTCCGTTTTGTTGAATAATTTATTCGAAAATAATATATGCATATGCATAAATATTGTTGGTTTTTAGAATCAGGGTTAGCCACAGTGCATTTTCTCTAATTTTTGTGATCAAGACTGTTCGAATAAATAATGGAAAACTTGATTTAATAATTTATTTATTTATTGCCAAGCAAGACACATAAAAAAATGGATTACAAATTAAATACAAAAAATACGTTCAGTGCGATGCCGGTACTCTTTAAGTAGTTTAATTTAAACTTTTAGTTTAATTTTTCAGATAGAACAGAAATGAATATGTTGAATAGAAGTGGCCCTAGGTGGCTGCCTTTCGGTACACCTGAGGTCAAATTGATTTCTTTTGAAAGGAAACCCTAAAATCTTAAGATAGGATGTTATCCAATACAGAACGGGGCCGGATATCCCAAATCATAATAGTTTCATGAATATAATGTGGTAGTCTACCCGATCAAATGCCTTGCTGAAATCAGTGTAGGCAGCGTCAAACTGCTGGCCTTTTTCCATACCGCATAGCAGTTCGGGGATCAGTATCATAAGATTGGATGTGGTGGAACGACCTTTTCTGAAACCATGCTGCTGATCGTTTAGGCTCGGAGCAATTAGAGGGGCAATCTGATAATAGATAAGTTTTTCACATAGTGTAGGGATAACATGTAGAATAGCTATGCCCCTATAGTTTTCCACCGCATGTTTATCACCTGATTTAAAGATAGGTGTGAGGTAGGATTTCTTTCTTATCGAAGGAAACTAACCAGCAGATAGGGACTTGTTAAAAATTAGGTGAAGAGGGAGAAGAAAGAGTTGGGTATGGTTGTGCAAAAAACTTACAGGTAGACAGTCCGGATCGTGATCTTTATTGACCTCCAGAGCTTAGACTTATATCGGTCATTATATCTTCGGCCGATGGAGATATATTGTCTATAAGCACCGTCAGGGTCGGCGCTTTCATAGGAGCAAAAGGTGCACTTGCACCGGGCGCAATGGACGGGACACTGCGAAAAAAAATTGGCCGGCACGATGCTATAGTTCTTCATTTTCCGTTGGTACTAGTCGTACTATTATAGCTTAATAATTCTACGAGAGACACCTGGATAGCCACTGTTCTGAATTTGTTGAAAGCGCCTTCTTTGTTCAGAGAGGCTGCCAAGGTGTACTGCAGAAGAGTTTTGTGAAGTTAAAGCGCAAGCAAATCTAGTTCAAAAGCAAAATCCCAAAGCAAATCCTGATTGGACCCAGGCTTTCATAGATGCAAATGGTGCACTTGCACCGGGTGCTATTTCAGAAATTAAGATTTTAAGAAACAAATTTAAAACTTCGAAAAAAAAATGGCTTCATTTTCATATATTAAAGGAACTTCACATAGTGTTTGTGTCTTTTTCCATTGCCACTCAATGCTATAAAAGTGAACAGCTGATGGGGCGCAATATGGAATACTGCACCGGGTGCAAAAAACTCAAACGCGAGTGAGGAGTGTGTGTGACACCGTTTGTCATTTCAGATTAACGAAATCAAAAAAAAATTTGGATTACGTATGATATTTTCACCGACAGCCTTTGCGTAGGTAGTATAGGCCTCCCGTGACCCATGATTAAATTCCGTGGCTAACCTGGCGTATTCAGATTTCCGCTCAGCACTAACATTGTTGTTATTTTTCACACTACGCATTGACGCATTGACGCATTGTCGCATTGTAGCATCATTATCGCATTGTCGCATTGCCGCATTGCCGCATTGTCGCATTGTCGCATTGTCGCATTGCCGCATTGTCGCATTGTCGCATTGTCGCATTGACGCATTGTCGCATTATCGCGTTGTCGCATTGTCGCATTGTCGCATTGTCGCATTGACGCATTGTCACATTGTCGCATTGCCGCATTGTCGCATTATCGCGTTGTCGCATTGACTCATTGTCGCATTGTCGCATTGCCGCATTGCCGCATTGTCGCATTTCCGCATTGCCGTATTGCCGCATTGTCGCACTATCGCGTTGTCGCATTGCCGCATTGACGCATTGTCGCATTGCCGCATTGCCGCATTGCCGCATTGCCGCATTGTCGCATTGCCGCATTGTCGCATTGTCGCATTGTCGCATTGCCGCATTGTCGCATTGTCGCATTGTCGCATTGCCGCATTGTCGCATTGTCGCATTGCCGCATTGTCGCATTGTCGCATTGCCGCATTGCCGCATTGCCGCATTGTGGCATTGCCGCATTGTCGCATTGTCGCATTGACGCATTGTCGCATTGCCGCATTGTCGCATTGCCGCATTGCCGCATTGTCGCATCGTTGCATTGTCGCATTGCCGCATTGTCGCATTGTCGCATTGCCGCATTGCCGCATTGCCGCATTGTCGCATTGCCGCATTGCCGCATTGTCGCATTGTCGCATTGCCGCATTGCCGCATTGCCGCATTGTCGCATTGTCGCATTGCCGCATTGTCGCATTGTCGCATTGACGCATTGTCGCATTGCCGCATTGCCGCATTGTCGCATTGCCGCATTGCCGCATTGTCGCATCGTTGCATTGTCGCATTGCCGCATTGTCGCATTGTCGCATTGCCGCATTGCCGCATTGTCGCATTGTCGCATTGTCGCATTGCCGCATTGCCGCATTGCCGCATTGTCGCATTGCCGCATTGCCGCATTGTCGCATTGCCGCATTGCCGCATTGTCGCATTTCCGCATTGCCGCATTGTCGCACTATCGCGTTGTCGCATTGCCGCATTGTCGCATTGACGCATTGTCGCATTGTCGCATTGCCGCATTGCCGCATTGTCGCATTGTCGCATTGCCGCATTGCCGCATTGTCGCATTGCCGCATTGCCGCATTGTCACATTGTCGCATTGCCGCATTGCCGCATTGCCGCATTGTCGCATTGCCGCATTGCTGCATTGCCGCATTGTCGCATTGTCGCATTGACGCATTGTCGCATTGTCGTATTGCCGCATTGCCGCATTGTCGCATTGCCGCATTGACGCATTGTCGCATTGCCGCATTGCCGCATTGTCGCATTGCCGCATTGTCGCATTGTCGCATTGTCGCATTGACGCATTGTCGCATTGCCGCATTGCCGCATTGTCGCATTGTCGCATTGCCGCATTGTCGCATTATCGCGTTGGCGCATTGCCGTATTGTCGCATTGCCGCATTGACGCATTGTCGCATTGCCGCATTGTCGCATTGCCGCATTGCCGCATTGTCGCATTGTCGCATTGTCGCATTGTCGCATTGCCGCATTGTCGCATTGTCGCATTGTCGCATTGCCGCATTGCCGCATTGTCGCATTGACGCATTGCCGCATTGTCGCATTGTCGCATTGCCGCATTGACGCATTGTCGCATTGCCGCATTATCGCATTGCCGTATTGTCGCATTGTCGCATTGTCGCATTGTCGCATTGCCGCATTGACGCATTGTCGCATTGTCGCATGGACGCATTGTCGCATTGCCGCATTGCCGCATTGTCGCATCGTTGCATTGTCGCATTGCCGCATTGTCGCATTGCCGCATTGCCGCATTGTCGCATTGTCGCATTGTCGCATTGCCGCATTGCCGCATTGCTGCATTGCCGCATTGTCGCATTGTCGCATTGTCGCATTGCCGCATTGTCGCATTTCCGCATTGCCGCATTGTCGCACTATCGCGTTGTCGCATTGTCGCATTGCCGCATTGTCGCATTGTCGCATTGTCGCATTGCCGCATTGTCGCATTGTCGCAATGTCGCATTGCCGCATTGCCGCATTGCCGCGTTGTCGCATTGCCGCATTGCCGCATTGTCGCATCGTTGCATCGTTGCATTGTCGCATTGCCGCATTGTCGCATTGTCGCATTGTCGCATTGTCGCATTGTCGCATTGCCGCATTGCCGCATTGCCGCATTGCCGCATTGTCCCATTGTCCCATTGTCGCATTGTCGCATTGCCGCATTGCCGAATTGCCGAATTGCCGCATTGTCGCATTGCCGCATTGCCGCATTGCCGCATTGTCGCATTGCCGCATTGTCGCATTGTCGCATTGACGCATTGTCGCATTGTCGCATTGTCGCATTGCCGCATTGCCGCATTGCCGCATTGTCGCATTGTCGCATTGCCGCATTGCCGCATTGTCGCATTGCCGCATTGCCGCATTGCCGCATTGTCGCATCGTTGCATTGTCGCATTGCCGCATTGTCGCATTGTCGCATTGCCGCATTGCCGCATTGTCGCATTGTCGCATTGCCGCATTGCCGCATTGTCGCATTGCCGCATTGCCGCATTGCCGCATTGCCGCATTGCCGCATTGCCGCATTGTCGCATTGTCGGATTGACGCATTGTCGCATTGACGCATTGTCGCATTGTCGCATTGCCGCATTGCCGCATTGTCGCATTGTCGCATTGCCGCATTGCCGCATTGTCGCATTGCCGCATTGCCGCATTGTCACATTGTCGCATTGCCGCATTGCCGCATTGCCGCATTGTCGCATTGCCGCATTGCTGCATTGCCGCATTGTCGCATTGTCGCATTGACGCATTGTCGCATTGTCGTATTGCCGCATTGCCGCATTGTCGCATTGCCGCATTGACGCATTGTCGCATTGCCGCATTGCCGCATTGTCGCATTGCCGCATTGTCGCATTGTCGCATTGTCGCATTGACGCATTGTCGCATTGCCGCATTGCCGCATTGTCGCATTGTCGCATTGCCGCATTGTCGCATTATCGCGTTGGCGCATTGCCGTATTGTCGCATTGCCGCATTGACGCATTGTCGCATTGCCGCATTGTCGCATTGCCGCATTGCCGCATTGTCGCATTGTCGCATTGTCGCATTGTCGCATTGCCGCATTGTCGCATTGTCGCATTGTCGCATTGCCGCATTGCCGCATTGTCGCATTGACGCATTGCCGCATTGCCGCATTGCCGCATTGTCGCATTGCCGCATTGCCGCATTGCCGCATTGTCGCATCGTTGCATTGTCGCATTGCCGCATTGCCGCATTGTCGCATTGTCGCATTGCCGCATTGCCGCATTGACGCATTGTCGCATTGCCGCATTGCCGCATTGCCGCATTGCCGCATTGCCGCATTGCCGCATTGTCGCATTGTCGCATTGCCGCATTGACGCATTGTCGCATTGCCGCATTGTCGCATTGCCGCATTGTCGCATTGTCGCATTGTCGCATTGACGCATTGTCGCATTGCCGCATTGCCGCATTGTCGCATTGTCGCATTGCCGCATTGTCGCATTATCGCATTGCCGTATTGTCGCATTGTCGCATTGTCGCATTGTCGCATTGCCGCATTGACGCATTGTCGCATTGTCGCATGGACGCATTGTCGCATTGCCGCATTGCCGCATTGTCGCATCGTTGCATTGTCGCATTGCCGCATTGTCGCATTGCCGCATTGCCGCATTGTCGCATTGTCGCATTGTCGCATTGCCGCATTGCCGCATTGCTGCATTGCCGCATTGTCGCATTGTCGCATTGTCGCATTGCCGCATTGTCGCATTTCCGCATTGCCGCATTGTCGCACTATCGCGTTGTCGCATTGTCGCATTGCCGCATTGTCGCATTGTCGCATTGTCGCATTGCCGCATTGTCGCATTGTCGCAATGTCGCATTGCCGCATTGCCGCATTGCCGCGTTGTCGCATTGCCGCATTGCCGCATTGTCGCATCGTTGCATCGTTGCATTGTCGCATTGCCGCATTGTCGCATTGTCGCATTGTCGCATTGTCGCATTGTCGCATTGCCGCATTGCCGCATTGCCGCATTGCCGCATTGTCCCATTGTCCCATTGTCGCATTGTCGCATTGCCGCATTGCCGAATTGCCGAATTGCCGCATTGTCGCATTGCCGCATTGCCGCATTGCCGCATTGTCGCATTGCCGCATTGTCGCATTGTCGCATTGACGCATTGTCGCATTGTCGCATTGTCGCATTGCCGCATTGCCGCATTGCCGCATTGTCGCATTGTCGCATTGCCGCATTGCCGCATTGTCGCATTGCCGCATTGCCGCATTGCCGCATTGTCGCATCGTTGCATTGTCGCATTGCCGCATTGTCGCATTGTCGCATTGCCGCATTGCCGCATTGTCGCATTGTCGCATTGCCGCATTGCCGCATTGTCGCATTGCCGCATTGCCGCATTGCCGCATTGCCGCATTGCCGCATTGCCGCATTGTCGCATTGTCGGATTGACGCATTGTCGCATTGTCGCATTGCCGCATTGCCGCATTGTCGCATTGCCGCATTGTCGCATTATCGCGTTGGCGCATTGACGCATTGTCGCATTGCCGCATATATATATATATATATATGGGTAATTCTTTTACAAACCGAACACTTTCTGACCGACCCCTCTTCGATTTGTCTGAAACTTTTTTTATGGTTTCTATATCGAAAAATAAGATATACGTGTCCGAGGATTTTCCCATTTTTTATTTTTATTTTTTTTTACGGGGGGTGGAAAATTCGAGATTTTCGTGATTTTTGGATTGAAGACCTATTCTCAAAAATTCATAACTCCGGTTCTATTTGAGCTAGAAAAAACATTTTTTTTAAATTAAAGGTAAAAGAGGGAATTTTAAGGAAAAAAATATTTCAAGAAAATTTATGACAATTTTTCCATTGTTATTAGCAATTTAAATATTAAAATCGATATTTAGCAATGTTCCCCACCACGTAGCACTTTTTAAATATAACCATTGTATTCTACGTTAAATTTTACATTGAAAATGCTTTTTTAAAAAATGGAGAAAAGATGGTTTCTATTGGAGAAAAACCAAATAAACAAGCGCGACATGTTTGCGTGCTGGTTGCAATACCTAGAAGCCACATTTTTGCAGCCTCATACTATTTTTTTTTCTATTATATTATCAGCAGTAAATATATTTGTAAGAAAATTATGTTATTTATTAGTGAATAAGGCTTCATGAAGGATTAGGTGTATTATATATTTCACTTGAAAATTTTAACAACTTTTTTTGAACAGTAAATCACAGCCGCGAGGCATTTCCTAACACCGCACAGAATTTCAACGTTAAGGAATTCCAGGGCATTGGATATGGATTGTTTTATCTTGAAAGACCGGAGACCGTTCTTAACATAGACAGGGACTCCAGTGAAATGGATATTGAAGGAACATGATCGCGTAATGAGGCCTCAGAGACCAGTAAGATGTTAATGTTGGACCCATGTAAGATTTCCCGCAGTTCGTCGATTTTATTACGCCGGCCCAGGTCCTGGAATCGTAACTGCCGGCGTAGGTCCTCTAATTTGTTCGAAACTACGGCGATGTCATGTTGAACTGTTTCCACATCGTCTCTCAGTTCTGCGATTTTAATATTTAAAGTATTACATATGTATCTCATCAATGCGGGCTATTAGGCGAGTCTCGAGTGAGTTCAAACGGACCTCGAAGGTCGCAAATTTAACATACGATTGAAGCTTGGCAATGAGAACTTTAGTGCTTCAATTGATTTCTTGTGCGCTATTGTACATTTGTTCCAAAGAATCAGTTTGCATTCAATCAACAATTTTCCTATAGCACTGTTCCAGGGGCTGTTGCACCTTGTTGTTTCCGTTGTGTTCAAATTCAATGGCAATTTGAGCGCGGAATGTGCAGTACGTCCTCCGTCTAATATCGTCCCTGCTACTCTGGATGATGCGAAAGCTAGTGCAACGTCAGCTCGCGATTGAATTATGGTCCGAATCAGCGAAATACCGAATGTTTTTCCTGTTCCACCCATCCAGGAAAGAGATCCGACCAGTGCGGTTGTTCACGTCCAATTCAATGTTTCGTAAGCATTTCTATATTTAGTTCAAATACATCCAGCTTGTCTGCGGATTTCTGGGAGATACTCCAAGCTTCACATCCATACGTAGCTACTGTACGTATGATGGTTTTGTAGATTCTTATTTTAGTTTTTCTGTAGATGTCTCTGGATTTCATTACTGGCAGTAGTGAGAAGTATGTTCTGTTCGCGGCGTTTATTCTTCTTTGTACGTCTATCGTTTCATCGTTGTCTTCGCTGACTGTTGACCCCAGGTAGTTAAATTGGTTTACTCGTTCGAAGTTATATTCCCCCCAGGTGGTATTGTGGTTTCTTCTTCTTCTTTCCACCCTTGACTGAATTAGAATCTTACTCTTCTCTGCGTTTATTTGCAGCCCTATATGTTTTGCTCCATCTTCTAATTCTGTAAATGTTTCTCTAAGATATGACAGTGATCTTGCAAGGCAGTTTATATCGTCGGCATATCCTGCCAACTGTTTGGATTTGTTAAGCAGGGTTGCGTTCGCATCAATGTTAACCTTGCGAATTACTCCTTCTAGGCAGACATTAAATAGCATGGGTGCCAGCCCATCGCCCTGCTTTAAGCCTTGCTTGACTGGGAAGGATTCCGTCAATTCTCCTTGTATTCTGACTGACATCTTGTATTAACAAACATGTCGCGCTTGTTTATTTGGGTTTTCTCCAATAGAAACCATCTTTTCTCCATTTTTTAAAAAAGCATTTTCAATGTAAAATTTAACGTAGAATACAATGGTTATATTTAAAAAGTGCTACGAGGTGGGGAACATTGTTAAATATCGATTTTAACATTTAAATTGCTAATAACAATGGAAAAATAGTCATAAATTTTCTTGAAATATTTTTTTCCTTAAAATTCCCTCTTTTACCTTTAATTTAAAAAAAAAATGTTTTTTCTAGCTCAAATAGAACCGGAGTTATGAATTTTTGAAAATAGGTCTTCAATCCAAAAATCACGAAAATCTCGAATTTTCCACCCCCCGTAAAAAAAAATAAAAATAAAAAATGGGAAAATCCTCGGACACGTATATCTTATTTTTCGATATAGAATCCGTAAAAAAAGTTTCAGACAAATCGAAGAGGGGTCGGTCAGAAAGTGTTCGGTTTGTAAAAGAATTACCCATATACAGGGTGTGGAAAAAGTGTGGGAACGGTTCGATATTTCCTGAAGGGTAGGTTTTCGTGAAAAAAGTTTGTAGCAAAAGTTGCTCAGGTTGGAGGGTAGAATCGTTTGCACACGAAACTCACCCCCACCCACTCACCCCCTCGCAGGGGGTGGGGGTAAGTCTGAAATTTCAAATGGCAACCCCTATTTTTTCTCACGGATTGTGATTCTCCGAAGAAGAATATGAAACTTTTGTCTTAAAAGTTTTTTTATCCGAAGCTTCCCTGCACCCCCAAACGAACCGTTCTCGGACATTTTCCACCCCCAAAAATTCGTTTGGGGGTCCAGGGAAGCTTCGGATAAAAAAAATTTTAAAACAAAAGTTTCATATTTTTCTTCGGAGAATCATAATCCGTGAAAAAAAAAATAGCGGTTACTATTTAAAATTTTTATCGAACAATTGCCGGACTATTCCCCACCCCTAAAAATTCGTTTTGGGGGTGCAATGAAGCTTCGGATAAAAAAACTTTTAAGACAAAAGTTTCATATTTTTCTTCGGAGAATCACAATCCGTGAGAAAAAATAGGGGTTGCCATTTGAAATTTCAGACTTACCCCCACCCCCTGCGAGGGGGTGAGTGGGTGGGGGTGAGTTTCGTGTGCAAACGATTCTACCCTCCAACCTGAGCAACTTTTGCTACAAACTTTTTTCACGAAAACCTACCCTTCAGGAAATATCGAACCGTTCCCACACCTTTTCCACACCCTGTATATATATATATATATATATATATATATTGCGCTTGCGCGGCTCTTTGCTCTTTTCTTGGGGCCGTTTCTCTCCAGCATCCGCGGTTGAACGGCTCTCTTGTTTGTGCGGCGAAACTTGTGTTTGAGCCGACGTATCCTTCAGCTCTTTCGCCCTCTGCTGGGTCATTTTTTCCTCCTTTGCTTTGTGGTAGGTGGACCTAACAGACCTAATTTTCTCCTTTATGGCGAGCTCGACGTTTTTCTTTGCGTCGACATACTCCATGAGGTCTCTTATCATAACCCCTAAATTATCAAAAGGGGATGATTGAGCCTCCTCCGCTGTGGTCGCCGGAGTGCTCACCCTCACTTCGCCATTTTTCGCTGACCCAAGGTCCTTGGTACACTTTAATGGCGGTGTTCTAGCCGTTTTGTTGCTCCTAGGAACGGAATTTGGATTTCCTTCTTGAGGAGCCGCACTTTGTTGCTCAGAACCAGGATGCTCCTGGTCCTTAGCACTCTTTGGTGGTGGTGTTCTCACCGTCTTTCTGCCCCTTTGGATGGGATTACCATCTTCCGGAGTCGCCCTTTGTTGGACTATAAAAGCCCTAGCTGCGTTTGGAGCTTTGGGAGGTGCTCCAACCTCATTGTTTTTGGTTGGTTTCTCTATTTTGAATCCCACGAGTTGCGCGAGAAAGGACAGTCACCCATGGCAGAGCTCCGCATTACCACGGAATAATTGCTGCGTATATCACTCCGCTCAACAAATCTGTAAGTTTTGAAGCAAAGATTGGCATGTATATGTCATCAAGAGAAGTGACATTTTAGGTTTTGATGAACGTTCGTTAAGTTTGTTCGCCCATTTACGTGGGTGCAAGAAATTATGAAGCAATCACAAATGAATATTAAATAAAGTGAATTTGGAGTCATTCATTTCTACGTGGTTATAGGGGATGCACTGTCAAAATTTCAGCCCATCAGCTTCAGAGGTTTGGGTTAACCCTATTTCACCCCCTTAGAGGATGAATTTCGAGCAATCGCCTCTTAGTGGATGTTCACGTCATTATAGGGATGCACTGTCCAAATTTCAGCGCTATAGCTCCAGTAGTTTGGTAACCCCATTTCACCCCGTTAGGGGATGAATTTCAAAAATCGCTTCTTAGTGAATGTCCACTTCATTATAGAGATGCACTGTCATAATTTCAGCCGTTTAGCTCCAGCGGTTTAGGTTAACCTCATTTAAACCCCCTTAGGGGATAAATTTCAAAAAATCGCTCCTGAATGGATGTCCACGTCATTATAGGGATGCACGGTCAAAATTAAAGCCCTTCAGCTTCAGCGGTTTTGGGTTGACCCCATTTCACCTCCTTAGGGGATGAATTTCGAAAAATCGCTTTTTAGTGGATATCCATGCCATTATAAGGATGCACTGTCAAAATTTCAGCCCTATAAGCTCCAGCGGTTTTGGGTTGACCCCATTTCACCACCTTAGGGGATGAATTTCGGAAAATCGCTTATTTTTTTTTATATGAAAAAACCAAGCTTAGGCGTAACCCTTTGTACTACCAGTCCGTCATGTCGTTCAGTTCATGGTGCAATGTCTAGTAGTAAGCTTGGTTTGAAGAATAGAGGAGAATAGGAAAGGTTAGAGGGGGTCTGGAGGGTGTAGAAGAAAATGACGATGAACCTCACGTTTGAACTCGAACTGTTGTACGAGTTCGGAAATACTGACTGCGGGAGATTATTCCAATGAGTTATCACCAATGAGTTTGAGGGCACGATTTTGCACCTTGTCGAGACAAGCCAAGGTGGTTTTTGGGGCGCCTGCCCAGATATACGAGTTGTATTCGAGGCGCGGCCGAATGTAGGATTTGTATATTGTAGCCAATGCGGCTGGCTGGAGGAGGAACTTGCATCTATTGAGAAATCCAAGGCATTGGGAGGCTTGTTTGGCGATTTGAAATATGTGATCATTCCATCGCAGATGCTACGATAAAGTTACCCCTAGGATGTTGAGAGTTGAGTCAGCCGTTAGATTCTCTTTATCCACTGAGATAGGAGGAAGGTCGGTACAATTTTTGTTTTAGATCATACAGTACTTCGTTTTGGTGGCATTGAATTCAACGCGGTTCATTTCGCCCCAATGAAGAATCGATTCGATATCCCGGTTGATCGAAGTCGACATCAATTGACGATGGTAAAGACAAGGTCTGGCACGTGCTTGTCTTATATTGTCGAAGGAGTAAGAGAAATTCAGAGTACCGTCATCAGCGAAGCAGTGAAGTGGGTTGGAGGGGATTGAGGGCAGATCATTAATGAAGATTAGAAAAAGTGCGGGTGAGAGAATTGACCCCTGGGGAACTCCGGCCGAAATGACATGTGGGTTGGATTCTACGCCGTCCAACACTACCTTGATTTGTAACTAACAACCAAAGGAATTCACTTAATAGAAATGACCTTAGTTAAAAAATGAAATTTCTGGTAGACTACGATTTTTTTTTATAAATCAACCCCCGCCACAACAAAGTGCTACAAGCCTTCAACAACTTCTGCAAGAGTCAAGAAAAACTTCCAGCAATAACTTACAACAAAAATTACTGTTATTCCTCATAAAGTGGAGAGGAAAAACCTAGAACTCACATAACAACAGATCATCGTGCATGAAATTGCCACCCACCCTCGTCCAGGCTACACTCCGGCAGTGTTTTATGGACATTTCAACTCAACAAGGAGGACTCACCCGAATAATCCCCGATACTGTACAACAAGCAGCGAACTGGACAGACAAGTACTAGAGCAACGCTTTATTGGGATGGCAGCTGAAAGACAAACAGCCATTTATCCTCGAGAACAAATGACTTGTGCCGTGCAAAATAATAGTATGTGCCGGTCTGCTCCTTGACGGCGAGAAGTTGATATCTTGCCAGTTGTATAAATGCGGACAGCCCAGCCTCCGACCGGCAATCATATCTAAAAATTCGGCACACGTCCTTGCCACCATAAAAATGCAATAATAAAAATTGTTGTCACGTCTAGACATAATTTCTTCAATCATTCATTACTGAATTAAGTGGCTAGTTTCCACGTATAGGTTTCATAAGGACTTGCATTGCCGCCTCTCAACAGCTCCTATAAATATCATCGCCAGGGAATTCTACAACGATTCCTCCGAAAATCTGTAGTTTGCCGAAGTTTGCTCCTGGCCGATAGCGAAAGGAGCACTGGGATCTGGCAGGAGAGAGCGGCACACGGCAGCCAATAATGTCGGAAGGAGGATATTAAAGCACTGCTATACTAGGGTCTTATTATTAAAGATTCCAACCTAACTTTCCTCGCTCCAATGCTAGACTGGGAAAGTGTTAAAGATTTGAGTGGGGTTAGGTAACTTGCCATACCTTTGTGTCGGGTTATGTTCCCAAAGGTGGGTGCTGAACAAACTGGTGAAATTGTAAAAGACATAAAGTCGATGGGCTGTGCACCATTTGACCTTACCTTGTGTATAAGAGTACGTGATAGACGTGACCGAGAGATCAACACTTACTTGGAGTATCACGTTACGTTTATCCAATTTCTTCAAGTATATATACGATGGCACGTTGGTGGTTTTTATCTGAAGTTGCTACCATTGATTTTTGTATCAGGTATCGAAACTTTATGGTCCTCTCAGAAACGAGATGACTCCTTCCTGTTGCTGGTGCTGCTGCTGCTGCTGCGCTTCAAATTAAAGAGATGGGAATTTTCGCCTGGAGAATGATGATGTGGTGTGCTTGGCTTCTTTTTCTGCTGAACATATATGTATATATAGAGAGATTTCTGATAATGTGAGGTTTGTGTTTTAGTTTAGAAACAGCTATTTAACACTTTGCAAAAACAAGATGTATGTTATTTTACTGCAAAGTTTTGGTGATTAACATCTAGCAAGACTCAACGTCTTTCGATATAATCCATTCTTGAGTGAAGAACGTGGTTTTATTACGTGCAGAAGCTTACAAATAATAAATTCTAGAAACTGCAAAACAACTCTCATAAAATTTTGTTGTTTTTTCATAAAATTGGAAAGCTTCCTGACCTGCTTCCTGAGAGCCAGGTAGCTAAATGTGGTGTGTTCTGATCTAATTCATATTAGATGATGAGCGTCCTATCTCCTTCTGAAAAAGAGAACCTTCCCAATAAATGCATTGCCCACCCCCCATGGACCTTCGAGCTTACTTCAGCAACTATAAATTATCACACGTCCTACAACAGCTCTGTTGCTTACAACTTCAGAAATTCTGATTTTATTAATATTGGCGCTGATACTTAACTGGAACGATGGGCTAATAAGTAATGACATAAATTTGGTAGTTTTCATCCATCTATCCAATGAAACAACTGTCCAAATCGAATTTTGGCCTCCTTTAGGCAAGGCCGTGCCTAGCCAAAATACAGACAAAATTCGATCCACACATATCCGTAACGCTACGGCGCCGATGCTTTCCGTGTCAGTGGCTTCCGTGATGAATTTTTCACTGACAGCACCGTTTTTTCCGTGTCAGTGATCAATGTCATCTGGCATTTTAATTTTGAAATTTGGACAGTAATCTCAAGTGTATCAGGGAATTTAGCGTGGAGAGAGTGGGTTGGTCCCAGAATAGTGAAGAAAAAAGTTTGAGTGTATTTCAAATAAACTTTCCTTTATAAAAAGTTCAGTTGAATTTAAAAAATATTTGTTTCACGTCCGGGAAAAATTAAAAATATCGGTGTCAAAGTAGTTTTTTTTTCACTGATGCCTGAAGGGTACTGAAATCGTCGGTGCCTCACTGCATCGGATAGTGATTAGCAAACGCAAGAACAAGACGAGACTCGTCTAGTCTTGTTCTTGTCTTGTTCTTGTTGAGCCTGTCTTGTTCTTATTCTTACAAGCATAACTAAGTTTTGTACTTGTTCTTGATCTTGCTAAATGTGCAAGAACAAGGCAACACTGCAATAACAAGACCATTTTCGCTCATCACTAGCAACGTATGTCTGAGAACATGTCGCTCCTTTCCCAATTTTTTGAATGGAATTGGGTTAGGTTAGATAAAGCTGGTGTTGGTTTGAGCTCATACACTCAGGCCAAAAAGATAGGCCCATTATGATACGACAGTGATAAGACTTCAAACCTGATGTTCAAGTGTCGTTTCTTCGCTAAACCATCTCGAGGAAGTAATAAACCTGGAAAGTTGCGGGATCCCGATCTTCGAGATCTCCGCAAGTGTGTTTAGAAAGGGCTTGCCAAATGTGGTTAGGTTTCTAATTTCAGTGGAACAGTCGCAATGCTAATAGCGGTAAAATTTGCTAAAGGCTACTACATTCCTACTGTGGCTCAAAGGGTCGATGGAAGAGCAAAGGGTGTTATCGCCAATCAGTTTGATAACGCGATTTTGTAATGGTGTTTCGGGTGGAAGTGTTCTCTAACCTCCTTTTTTAAGGGAGGGTTGCCGGGGGCTCTCGAGTTGTCCAGGGTCGTGCGAGAACAAACACCTTATTACAAAATAAAATTCATTTATTGATTCAAAAGTTCTTATATACTAACAATTTAGGTCTCTTAAATCTAGGTAAATGCTTACAACCTCTAGATACATGTTTACATATGGTGAGTAAGTATATCTACATAGCTAACTACGGGCTATAGTACTAGTATATTACTAAGCAGCTATCTACTCACTACGACAGGTTTACATGTGCGTAAGCCCAGCAAACATCATCTCGAAGTTTAGAGTGCTTCGAAAAATTCTCGAACAGGAAGAGAGCGAGAAAGAAATACTTTGGAAATAAAATTACGGTAATATTTCGTTTTTACGAAAAAAAACCGAAATTTTAAAAGAAGAGAACCGCGTACAATACTAAAAGTAAAATTCGCCTTTAAAAGGTTTCGAGAATTTTTCGTTTTGGCGAAAAAAACGAAAGAAACTCGAATCGCTTTTGCGATTCGACCTAGCGGTCCTTTTCGTTCTTTTTTACTTCGATTTCAATTCGAAAACGTCTTCGAGATCGCAATTGTAGTTCATTTTAACGATTAGCTTTCGATTCGATCTCAAATCATAATGTTTGCTGGGAGCTGGGGTCAATGGTCTGGCAGGATGTGCGTGTGTGTGTGTGAGTGTGTGTGTGTGTGTGTGTGTGTGTCGGTACGTGGTCGGTCTCGTATGTGGTCAAACCGCGACACTGGTATAGGCAATGCTGCCGGGAACAATGTCGGATCATACACCACGACATTGGTTCAGGAAACATTCCTATTTACAATCTCTAGATACATGTTTACATATGGTGAGTAAGTATCTCTACATAGCTAACTACGGGTAGTACTAGTATATTACTAAGCAGTCATCCACTCACTACTATGAACTACATGTACCTAATGTGTGTTGGGTGTGTAGGTCTGACCGTGCCGGATCGTACACCTCGACACGGTCTAGGAATCGCTACCTCGGTACATTGTCGGGCCGTACACCTCGACAAGGCCTCGGTAACACCCCTCTGGTAAAGTCGGGTAGGAATAATTACTTCGGCGTCTAGTCGGATCATACACCACGACAAGGCCTCGGTAACACCCCTCTGGTAAAGTCGGGTAGGAATAATTACTTCGGCGTTTAGTCGGATCATACACCACGACAAGGCCTCGGTAACACCCCTCTGGTAAAGTCGGGTAGGAATAATTACTTCGGCGTCTAGTCGGATCATACACCACGACAAGGCCTCGGTAACACCCCTCTGGTAAAGTCGGGTAGGAATAATTACTTCGGCGTCTAGTCGGATCATACACCACGACAAGGCCTCGGTAACACCCCTCTGGTAAAGTCGGGTAGGAATAATTACTTCGGCGTCTAGTCGGATCATACACCACGACCAGGCCTCGGTAATATTCCTCTGGTAAAAGTATGACCGTGTCGGATCGTACACCACGACACGGTATAGGACCAGAGAGGGTGACCTCCCTGGAACGAGTCTGATTAAAGACTGAATTTTAGTCTGGTGAAGCCGTTTATTTTATAGCCGTGAAACTGTCAAAGGATATTCGCCCAGCCTGCTGGGTGAATATTTTATTTTCCTAAAGTTTACTTAAAAGAATTTCCCCGCCTGCTGAGTGAATAGTTTTCCTTATGGTCGTGGAGTGAAATTCTTAGTAACGAAAACGTGGTTCGTTACAATTTTGCAACCGTCCAGATATACGAGTTGTATTCAAGGCGGGCCGGTAAATTATGTAATTATATTACATTCATAATATTTAACAGAATCAAACTGTTCACGTCCGGGCTGGTCTCGTTTAGCGCATAAACGGAATGGGTTTAATCGTTCCACCGATGGTTCTTATAACCGCCAAACGCTCGAATATCGGTTGGAATGCAATATCGCTTCTGGCATCCAGTCGATTGACCATAAACCTGATGCCTTCCACTCGTTTCGCACCACCGAAATAGTAAAGCGTCATCGTTTCGTCGATTGTTAGCGAGACGATCGTTAATGTCCCGGATCCGGCAAGCCGAAGTTCTGATAACGCAACAACTGATATTTTGCATTTCAATAATTCCATTTCTATGGTTTCTTTTTGACCGACAAGATGTCCTGTTCGTACATTCCACGCCGAGATTTTAAACTCCATTTCCGGTGTGACTAATTTGGGTGTTCGGCCAGTAACCCACTTCTCACCCCCATCCCTGGTCCCCAGTCAGCGTTGCCAACTTAGTGGTTTTACCACTAGGACTAGTGGTTTAGACTTGACTTTAGTGGGAAAAAAATCTTATGTAGTGGCTAGTGGGTTGTTTAGGTTGTAAGAGGAAAGTATACAACTACACCAAATTTGTGTTGGCCATTCACTAAACCATAATAAGACAACTATTACTACTGACCTAATGATTCCCTTAAATATTGTCAAAGTTGATGAACAGCGGCATCCATCTTCTGAAGTGTAATCAAACCAAAAATACCAATAAATTTTCCTATGAAGTTCTGCAGTTTAAAGAAACATTTCATTACTAATTTTGCCTCAGTCGAACACCGATGTTAATGAACATGTCAAGAATAAGTTAACGTCTAACCTGGTGTCACCCTTTTTAATAACGTCGCGTCGTTTATGTCACATAGTACAGTGCCTAGTAGGAACCTTAGCTCGAAGAATAGAAAAAGGATAGTATGGGAAGAGGCGGCGGTGACCCTAGAGTGCATAAATTCAGAGGCAACTGTCGGGGTTAGCGGAAGATATTCTCATTGGAGTCTTACGCCTCCTGAAAATGGTAGATCCCAGTAACCAGCTGACAAGGGCTGTGACGCCGGCAGATCCAGACTACCATAGTCCAGTCAAATTAGAATTTAATCTACAAACGTTGTAAACACAATTTTCTGATAAGACGTACGGTTTAGCATATATTTGCAAAAAACTGATATTTTGACCCTTTGACCTTGATTAAAAAAGTTTGCAGTCGTCCAATCGCGTGGCAGTCTCTACAGCTTATGTATAATAATGTTTTTAAGGGCTGTTCCAATTTTCAGCAACTTCCGAATTATCTTCCAATTATGGCGTTTTTTCGTCTATTTTGACTGGACTAACCAGGCGGACAAGGAGGCATGTTATCCGTTAGGTAAAGACCCAACCTTAGTGAAACTTTGGTACACCGATTAACCAGATAAGCCGACAAGATGCGTTATTAAAGTAGGCTTCACCTACCTCAGTTAAATAACGTTCAGTTCAATCCACATAAGTGGGTTAATTGGCTTTTTCCAGACGTTAGAAATGCCAAAGCTCACTAAAATTTCATTCCATTATTCCAGTTGATTACTCTCTTTATAGCGAGCTTTTAGAACTGAGGTCTGTTTTATTCTCAGTTGAAGATGTAAAAATTGTATGCGAACTGAGGTTATTTTAAGTTCCGTTTAACAATCTGCTCGAACTGGTGCAGCCGAAAATATAATATGGTTGCATTTTAAAGCTTTCCTTTCTGTTACGTTCGTTAAAAATTCTTATTAAAAACACAGAAACCCCAAGAAATTTAAATTCACAAATTGAACAAATAAATTAATATTTATCGATGTTGAAAATTCAATTTTATGCGCGATTACATTCCTGCACAAGTAAAAGAAAAAAAAAAACATCGAATGCCGTGAAAAAAAAGTAGACATCTTAGAGCCTATGTCACCAGCGATTTATAGCACGAATCGAAGATTTACGAAGGTAGTTTTCTCCACTTCATCTATAGTACTTAGGTAGGAAGCTCCCGTTGTATACAGTCGTATATACGAAAAGTCTTATCTGTACCTAGAGCGCTATCAACTGCATAAGGATGAGTATCAACTCGGGAGAATGGAATGCTTACATATAGAAAATGGGGAAATTGTAGAAATGTGTAAAAGACCCCACAAATACTGTTAGTTTGTTGAAGAGGGAATATAGGGGACCTTTGTATCCAACCCTTATGGAGATAGTCGTAGGAGGCACACACAATATATAAGTATACATAGATATGTGTATTAAAATCCAAAATAAAATATAAGGATATAATAGTGTTATAATGTGCCTACTACACAATTTACATAGATGCATATATAGGGTGGAAACGAAGATAAATTCAAGTTGAGTTACACGTTTGCCTAACGTGACAATTTCCGCAAAGGACACAAACTGACAGTGATAAATTACATAAAATACCATTCTACATAAATATACATATGTTTAGCCAAGCGAAAATTCATCGGGATATGGTGGAAAAAAACAAAACAATAAAAATGCATTTGCAGCCACAATGATGCGAAAGAAAAACAATGACCGCAGCTTTAATAATTTCATCCAATCGTCCACTATATTATTTGGCTTATGCTTTCCGTTGGAATGAAATTTATTTTATTATATGGAAAGCCTCAATTGATAGCGGTGTATTGGGCAGGGAAGTCCTGATTGCATTGCTTTTTTTTCTGTTATTGCACTATATTCAATTTAAAATTGAATACATTTACACCGGGGGTCCCGGTCGGTAAGTGATTGATAATGTGAAATTTGTTCCATTATGTTCGATAGGTTGATTAAAGCACTGCGAAATGATGATGGAACATGACGGGTGTACGTTGCAGAAATGAACAAAAATATTATTGATAAAGTTAATTCCTTCGATGTTTTCAATCAAAATTGACTTTGTTGGTGTTAGTAGCACCGAATAATAATATACACATTCATATTATTCTATAGTTGTGTCTGCTCTGCTGTGATATCCTTTCACTTTCAATAATACGCATTCCGGCATTCGTATGAAATTCGTATAGGAAGTCGGTAAACAGGTAATGCCAGGCTCAACTTTAAACAAATCGCCTTAAGAAATTTCTCTCTTGTGTTTGGGTATCTAAAAATTTAAAAATAAGCGTATTTTTTTATCTTCTAACAGTCGAAATTTCCCGATTCAAAATAAAACTCGCCCGCACCTACATACCATTCACGCTCCCGCTACAGGCACACTCTCGCCACAGAAATGCACGCCGCCACTGGCATGCACTTTAGACTAAAATTGGGGCTTTCAAAAATGACGAAGAAAACGGGAAATTATCTTGAATCTTACTGTTACTCAAACGTGCATGCTAGCGCAGCCGCCGTACGTGCTAGTGCGTGCCAAAGTCTAGAAATTAACAAGTCTTTCATCTTCATATGGTTAATGAGTGAAAGGCGAACAGCTGCATGCACAAGTTTTTCAAATGACGATGTCAGGCTATCAGAGAGAGAATGCAACATTTTTATACGCGCTGGAATACAACCATAAGTCGGAAAATTTTATGAGTTTATATGGGGATGTATTGGTGCATCTTTGCTCGTTTGTTTTGATTTATGAAAGAAAACAGCTGATTCAATTTTCTTTCCTTTTCTGTTCTGCATACTTTATCGTAAAGAGATAATCTGGCTTTGTCTGGCCGAGTTCACGAAGTATGCGTTGAGTTTTGCTCAGCAGTGATGTTCATATATGCACGCACACAATCAACGGTCGGACATTTTTGTATGAAGATGAAAGACTTGTTATTACTAGACTTTGGTGCGTGCCTGCTGCATGCCAGTTTCATTTTTACTCGAGAAGACCGGATCCCTGTTGTAGAGCCGTCAAAGTAAGTAAGTAGTAGCTAAATATTAGCTCTGTTCCAGAACTCGAATGTGGGAGAATGCGGGAGCAAGAATTCATCCGAACTAGCCCAATGCCAAGCGGCATACCCATGCACAAACATTTATGTTATCTTCTTCTTAATTTGCAAGAAATTGCCCAAAAAGCGCTACTTTACTTTCTGGATTTTTGGCAAAACTATCCCCACCATTCAAGAAAGTTTTTACCCAACAAGTCTTTGCAGGAAAAACATTGGAACAAACCTTTTATTTAACTGCTGTGACTGACCTACCTATTTTGTGGATATCATCGAGAATCCTTCTTTTAGTGAAAGACTAACGTTCAGCGGTAATGCCCCTTTCTGATGGAGAGTGAAAGAATTGATAACACCAAAACGCAGTTTTATTCCACCGAATCCTTTTCCCGCTGTGGTTCCGAACGCAGGTTCGATGATCATGCCGATGGCAGTAAGAGAATGGAGTTTTTTTTTGTAAAAAGAGAAGACAAAAAAGAAGGAAAGTTATCTAGGTAGAAAAAGTTGAAAGATAAAGCACAATGCTGCAGAGTGTAATCGAAACACGAACCTCAGGGGTGATGTCGGACGCCTCAATTTACTCTTAAGCTATCCGATCACATGACCGGATTTGTTTATCAAGACATAAGTTCGTGAAACTGACGTCTTTCTAATGAATACTTCCAATGCTACATTAAGTATTATTGGCGGACTTCTTTTTAAATAACTGTGTACTTATGGATGGGGAGAAACATGCCCTCTAAGTATTAAAAACTGTACAACGTCTGTTAACAGGTGTGATGTAGATATAAACTGTTTCATGTATCTCTTCTGTCGGACAGCGTTATTGGACTTAATTATATCTAATAGAAACCGATCTTTGAGATTGCTGTTAAAAAAGTTCAAGCAGGCCCAGCAGCAGCAGTATATCATCTTACGGGGCCTGGGGCTAAAATATGATTTGGACCCCTTTTATTATTATTATTATTATTGTGAGTGTGGGGCAGCCCATATGGTAAACGTCACGGCCAAGTTAGAAATACACATCCAAGTTAGATATGTCCACTAGGAACCAAAAGGACCGTCTGCACGCCCATCGAAGGCAAGGTTTAGTAACAGGACTTGAGCTGGGTTCAAATCTCTCTGATAAACTGGGAGATCTTCTCGCCTTCGATGCAGGCTGGGCACTCTGTCTCTTCTAAGACAGTCCTATGTATGGAGGTGATACCGTGACCGGTCAGATATCCTTCTTATAATCAGTCCTGTTGGAATGTCTCAATTCCTCATTGTAACCTATTAGAGTGAACCGGTATTCTTCCCTTTATCCAGCATGCTGTATCTTATTGAACAATCTCCTAACTTCTCTCCGAATTCTAGGCAGTCTGTCGTTCCACTAGGGTAGACTGGTAAGGAAAAACAGTGTTGCTGCCGTAGTAGAAGGAGATTAGCACCACAGTGAGCTTCGCTGCCATCTTTAGTTCACACACTGAGCTGAACAGGTTTGATTTCGAGGCCACAAATCTCTGAAAATTAGACCAGTTGGTTTCTTTAGGAACCATGAACAGGCGCGTATATGTGGGAGGCTGACAATATTAAGCCTGATATGCAAATGGACCAATAGTGAGGCCTCTTGCAGAACATGCCAGTTTTGGATACTCTCAGAGAGTAGCCTGCTAGTGAGAGTGAGGCACAACACCTCCTTCCTACCACCAGTGATAAAGGTGAGTTTCCCCTATTTTCAAGTTCTATGATATCTAACATGAAATTCTAGGAGGCACCCACCTCTCTCGTTTACATCGGCATCGTTTACAAGATTGAACGGAACAGTGAGTAGAAAATGGGTTTAGAAAACCATACATTTCCAAATTCTTTAGCTCTTAACTGATCTGTTTTTACTGTTTTTAGTGTTACACAATACTAAAAACCTGATTTACATCGAAGTACGGATGTACAACTAAAACTATCGAATGTGTGCTGGTCGACCGATCAAAACTCATTGCAAGCATGGGTTTGATGAAAATCTGGATGTGCATCCAATTTGACCGTGTGTGGGAGCCTTAATGGAAATGGTTTTCGGGAAATTTCACCATGGCAGTACGATTCGGGTCAAAATTTCAAGTGAGGGCAATCAAGTATCGCGCAGTGTATGTCAAAATTACATGCGAATTAACAGTGTATATAATTCAAAGAAGGCCGAGAATTGGTAGTGGCCTAAAAACAAAACATCTACATTGTCCTCAAAGATTTTATGTTACATATTGGCTCCTGATTCAACAAACCTTTCTTGCATGAAAAACAATCCTCACCTTCACACCTGTCCACCTCAACAAAAAAATGAAATTTAATAACTTTCTTTAATAATATAACAAAAAAAAAATGCGAATTAATTAAATGACAATGTGTCCTTTAATGGATAAACATTATTCAGTGTGAATGTCTCGCTGTTATCCAGCAATGTAATCCTGATTTCGGGTGTTGGTTTTATTTGACTTTTGGGTACGCTTTGGCTATTTAAAAGGCATTAGGGAATTTCCCGTAAATTAATTTAAAATTGTTTGATAAAAACTCACGCTGAATTGTATTACGGAAAGTTCACTGTTAGGAATGTAAATTTGATTATTAAATATGCGGTTTAAATTTTTTTTCGCAAGTTCCGTTTGGAACAATTTTCACTTTAAAGACGATAATTGGTCAATTGCAATACAATATGCTAAAACATGTTGATAGACCAGTATTAACGCACCCTTGAGAAATATAGAGTATATTTTGGTGGCAGCGGTAAACTGTTTTTTTTTAATTTATTAGCATAAGGCTGACCTGGGATCGGATGGACGGATGCCAAGTTATTACAAAGTCTCTTTGATGGTAAATACAAGGGGAGAGAGAATGGGGTAAAAATCTTTGTAGGTTTTCAAATTCGCATTAGTTTTATATTTCTCTTATATCTAAGAAATTTTCTCTCCCAAACAAGTAGAATTAATTGAGTAGAGAGCCAGGGGGAGTTAGAAAATAACATCAATTTGTTTTTCTTCTTCTTTAAAGGCTCTACAACTAGGATCCGGTCCTGGCCTCTCGCAACGGTCCCGATTCTAAGCTGGTCATGCAGTGTGCAGCCCTAAGTTCTGGGCGTCCTCGTCTCCGCCATCCTTCCAACGGGTCTCTTCACTGTCGCACCGCATATAGATATCACCACAGCAGACTTTCCGAGTAGGTTCCACTTCGCTTATACTAGAGCTAGATGTCCTGCACGCCGGATCCTTTTGAGCTTTATTTTACTCACAACATCTATTTCGCAAACCCCTCGTAATCTCGCTGTTTCCGGAATCGTCCTCCCTCACATTTTTCAATTGTGTTGGCGGTTCCCGGACACCTACAGTTTTTGGTCAAGGAACCACCACTTGAACAGAACAGCCTAGCAGGGTCCTTGCATACTCATGCCCCGGTTTTGATAACTCGTTTGAATGGTCAATTGATCCGATTGGTCCCATCGGATAGCTTCGCAATCTTCGCCTTGAATTTGTAGTTCGGCGATGGTTTGCACGTCAGTCCGCCGGATTTATAATAAATACTCTGGCCTCTGGTTGTTGAAAATTTGTGCTAGTTGGTCCTCATAATAAATTATCGCTACTCGTCTGCTTAGAGTTTACGTGGCGGTAATATATTCCCGGATGCTCTCGCTGGGGCTCATCTTCTAACCTCTGTAATCTTTCAAATGTTGCTGGTATCTTGTCGGAATAAATAAGTTTCTTTATTTGTTCCAGGAAGTCGTCCCATGTCCTCCAATTGGCTTAGTTATTTCGGTACCAAAGCTGTGCTTTACCTCTGAGTAATTCAGATAGTACTGGTACGAGGACTTTTTTGCGATTCCGTTGGTTTCGGTTAGTTCTTCCACCCGTTCTATAAATCGGTATAGGTCATTCGTTTTATCAAAGAAAGTGCCTCTTTTTCAGGTTTTGTCCATGATTTCTGTATTTGGACTTTGTTTTTCGGTCACTGGTCCTGATGTTCTTACTGGTGTCTGCCTGATGGTGTTATCGGCGGGGTGGGTTACAGATGAACTTTTCCCTGGTGTGCTTTACTGGAGTTGACGTTCCCTTAGCGTATACACGTCTCCGGTGGTGGATAGTCCGGGGAATATTAATTCAGCAACTAGCTCCGCCTTTTTCCTTTGGAGGATTTCCTGGTGCCGGTTGCCCATGACGAAACTTTGCCTTTTCTTTTCTGGATTGTTTTTTTTACCAGCTTGGTTTTCTGTTTCTAGTTGGTTGAGATGTGTCCGCTTTGAGCTCTGATCTAATTTTCTTTAGTCCGGAGCCCGATATTTAAATGTTTTTTTCTCATCCCTGTTGGTGTTTAGTCGGGTCACACCTCGATACTGGTCTAGAAAATGTTGCCAGGTACACTAACGGATCGTACACCTCGACAAAGCCTGGGCAGCATTCCACAGGTATTCGGCTGGTGGTCTGTATGTAGTCGGTATGGGGTCTGTAGGTGGAGGGTATATGGTCGATATGCGGTATATATGGGTCGAACCGTGCCGAATCGCACACATCGTCACGGTATAGGACCGAACAAGATGACCTATCCGGAACGAGCCTGGTGAAAAACTGAATTTAGCCTGGTGAAGCGGTTTCTTTTATAGCTGGAAAGCTCGTCGAGGTTGGAAGCTTTAAAGCTTCGAAGTGAATCTTTCAAAGAGAGAATCACCTCTCTTTGATCTGATGGTAGAATATTTATTTTTCTAAAGCTTTTTTGGGGAAAGGATTATTAGTAATGATTCGTGCTTGTTACAAAATCAGCTGTTCGGATGTTCGACTGTACCCCGATAACATTCAATTTGTCTTCGTCAAGCCTACTTCAAACAGCTCTGTCAAATTTCGTCCTACTAGTGCCCATTCCAAGCGTATCTTCATTTTTCTCGTAAGCAGAGGTTTCTCGGTCGGCCTAAACCCATGTTTGTGTACTCATTTGTGATCCAGTAGCTTCGGCAAGTTCCTATCTTATCCATAAGACTGGTTCGAATCGAAGCTCTAACCGACTTAAATAAAGCCTGATCCAAATATGTCGTGCCGTACCGTAACCGCATAGCAAGTCTGTGACTGTCAAAAATTGTGACTGAAACACGAGAATACGAAATAGTCACAAATATTACTTAGCACGCTTTTAGTAGTATACAATAAAACTAGATGAAATACTACGAAAAATATTTATTTATAATTTGTTTTAAAGAAGGCCGGAGGTTGCCCAACGTTGATATAGAGAAGACACCCAAAGATTTTTTAATAGTATTTGAATAAGCTGAACGCCTGACCCACAGAGAAACTCTTCCAAATTGTCATATTATTTACCCACTTTCATTGTCTAACTCCGAATTCCGATCCCCCCTTTACCTTGCTTTCGTAGATTATGAGAAAGCGTTCGACTCGGTCAATAGGAGCTTTATATGGCAGGCACTACGGCGACGTGGATTGCCTGATAAAATAATAGAATTGATAAAAGCCCTATATAACAATTCCAAATGCAGAGTTCTCCATAATGGAAAATTATCCGACAGCTTTGAGGTGAGCTCAGGAGTACGACAAGGATGCCTACTTTCGCCTTTACTATTTCTTATAGTAATAAATGACATCCTTGTCGGCGCTCTAGATAATCGAACAGGCGGCATACAATGGGGTTTGGTAGACCGCCTTAAGGACCTCGACTACGCCGATGATATCTGTTTGCTGGCCCACAGACACCAGGACCTTAAAAACATGTTGAACAATTTGGCAACAGAAAGTAGTCCAGCAGGCTTAAGGCTAAATCCGACTAAAACTAAAGAAATGCGGATAAATGCAAACACCATTGAACGGACAGCGCTGAATAACCGTGACGTGGAACTGGTAAATAAATTCTGCTACCTCGGTAGTGTTATTACCGAAAATGGTGGGGCAGAAGAAGACGTAAGTTCCAGAATAAACAAAGCACGAGGCGCATATGCATGCCTGTTCCGCATATGGAGATCAACGGAGATCTCAACTAACACCAAATTGCGGCTGTTCAACTCCAACGTTAAGGCAGTTCTTTTGTACGGTTGCGAAACATGGAAAGTCACCCAATTCATCACAGGGCGCCTACAAGTCTTCATCAACAGATGCCTTCGTCGTATCCTAAAAATCCGCTGGCAAGATAGAATTTCAAACGAAGAACTTTGGCGCCGTGCCGGCCAAGAAAGGATAGACGACCAAATCAGGCGAAGGAAATGGAATTGGGTTGGCCACACCTTGCGACGCGAAAACGAAAACCTAGCCAAACAGGCCCTTGACTGGAATCCGCAAGGTTCCCGTCGAGTAGGAAGACCTAGAACAACGTGGAGGAGAACCCTACTAGAAGAAGCCGCAACAACTGGGAGATCCTGGTCGGAGCTGAGAGCTGTCGCGCAAAACAGAGTCCGCTGGAGGGCAACTGTTTCCGCCCTATGTCCCATGAGGGATTAAAGGAGTTTAAAGAAAGAAGAAGAAGATTGTCTAACTGCTTTAATCTCGTTTAACTCACGAATGGCGACGATAAAAAGGTTAAAATTTCTTTACTTCTCAAATATTACCTTTTCCGTACTTTTATAAAGTTCTTACTTCCACTCCTATCCAAATAATGAAGCTTGAATTTAGCGCTGATCTGACAATATTACCATCATCATCTTGCCATCCGCATCAAACAAAATGAAATTATCATGAAACAAAACTGGCTGCTCCTTAGTGTCCTGCCCTTAACACTAAACCAACGGCTTTGTAATAATTAAGCCTGGCAGGTGTCGGTCGATGGAATAAGATTCAGAAGGATTCTGCTAAAAGATACCTGACCCAAATGACACCGGAGTTAGGATAAAACTTTCCCTAGTTTACCCTGCTTCTATTAAGGATGTGTTGCATCCCAATTATATCCTGCTCGGCTATGATGTAACCCTCTAGGCAAGGGACCACAATCTTAAACAAATTCAACCGTTGGATGCTACGCTCCACCCGGCGACAATGACACAGGTGTCGAGTTCACAGGGAAAACACTCGCAAAAGTCTTTCATTATTTAGTCGTCACTGGTGCTCCGCCACTAGCTGTGGCAGCAGAATGAGAGAAAATTCAAGAAATCGACTGTCCTCCGCCCTGTCCTTACCCAGGTTAACGGTGGTCCCTTTTCTGTCGTTTCTGTTGCCTTTGGGTAAATTTTGTTTTCATTACAACCAGGTTAATAGATGGTGAATTACAAACGAAAGTTTCCTCTCGTGTAAGGCTTTAATTGCTTTTGGCCATTATTGGTGGCGATAGCTGAGCAGGGGAAAAAAATAGAAGAACTCCCAACTCCGGCCGTGGAGCGACAAAAGTTTGAAGAGTTTCTAACAGAATCGAATTTGCTCCACAAAGTGAGGGAATAGAACTTAGTAAATGGCGAAAGTAATGAGCTTCGGCACTCGGTGTCAACTTAAGGAAATTGTTTCTACCAACTTTCTGGTATTCTGGAAAAGGTTGCTCGTGGGATGCTTTCGCAAAATTATTTGGACGGATTACTTTCGGCTGTTGACGGTTTCTAACAAAAAGTTTATAAGAGTTTGTGGCTCCAAGTTTAACCGAAGGAATAATTTTTATGTAGAATTGCGCTTTTTGTTAAATTTATTTGCGAATAATCGAATGTCCAAATCCATATTCAATTTTAATCGCAATCTTTACCAGAAATGCATAATGCTATCAGCAAGACTTAGCCTGAAAAATCTACCTTGTACTCTACTTCGTCAATAGTGGTGTGAAAAGGAAGGCCCGTTTCATGAGAAACATAAAGATTACAACCCTGGGAATGAAAATATCCTAAAATCGGTTACTCTTACTAAGAAATCTTATTTGTAGGAAATTTCCTAAGCTACAAATTTGATAACATACAATTTTTCTGTAAAAGTGGGCATATTTACGACGAATCGCTTTTGGTGACCTTTGACTCCGTGTAAAATATTCAACGGCTCCTGAATCGATGATGGGGGGACTTTTGCAGTTTTGTTTCAATATCACAATAACAATATTAAGGCTCATACCAGAATCCATCTTTCTGGGAATTTTTCTGAAACAAACTCTTGTTTTTCACTTGTTGATGTTTCCAAAAAATTTTGCAACAATATTGTACACTTAATTAAATTCGGCGAAATTTGACGACAAACTTTCCAAATTAATTAAGTTTAGTAGCCCTAAGATTAGAAAAACATTAATATACGCGATGCAACTCATAAATCCCAGCAGGAAATGCAGTCATTACCGAAGTATATATGTAATTCATTACAGTAAGCTCGGACGGATACTTTTAGCATTACAGAATAGCTTACTTTTACACAGGCATGTCATAGGCGGTAATCAGTATATTACTTTTCCGACTACTAAAGAATGCCTTTTGTAATGTAATGAGAAAATGCATGGGATCCTTTTTGCATTACAGGGTAATGTAAAGTGTAATGACTTTGGAATAATGTACTCATTCGTCAATTTTTTCATGTATTACATGACAATTTATTACTTTTCACCAAATGTTATCATAGAAATAATGCATTACGACAGTAATGACATCCAAAATTTCCTGCTGGGATATAGGCTTAACGCCTCCCTTACTTGAGGAAATATACATTGGTGGTAGTTTGGAGACCCATCATTATAAATAGGTGGTCAACATTTTCTCTCACAATTTCAACGAGCTTGTGAGCGGATACTACCTTCATTACATATTGAATGGTGATTAGTTCATTCTTGTTCTTCGCATTCAATAGAAAATTTACTTGTGAAACTGTTGGTGTCATCGTGCTGCTAAATTGCATATCCACTGATTGATTTTTAATCGATCTCATCAACTGCTCCATGGACTTGGTGCTCTTGTGTCCGTCCGAGTATCTATCGAACACTATAGTCACTTCGATCTCCACTGTACAAAAGTTACTCAACATCGAATTGGACCGTTGCAGAAGAGTCTAGGGACTCCAATATGACCATACCAAGAGTTCAGAAAGCTAAAGTGTTCCATATTATTTTCATTGCTGCTGACTGCATAGATAGTAGCTCAAGGTCTTCTACACGACTCGTTATTATATCTCGTGCAATGAGGTAGAGAGGTTGATCTAACGTGACGAAATTTGTACTCTGCAGCAACGAGTATGTCTTTTTATCGGCAGACAGCAAAGATATGTACCTCTTGTCTTACTCCTCGAAAGGAGCATTTATAAGGGGTTGACAGTCTAGGAATGTTTTTTGGTAAGGTAAGTACCTACCTTTGTTTACCTTCTCGTTAAAACCAATTCATCCACAAATTCTTGCACTTTTTTTATGGGCAGGAGTTGCACTGATGGATCGATGGTCTTATAGTACAGTCAATATGTCGTCAAAAAAGACTGTTTGTGGAAACAGTTACACCGACGAAAAATTCATAAAACGTTAGAGGGTCATGAAGAAAGCTTAAAGCCAGATTTGTGACCTCCCACTCTTTGCAGGTTTTTAGAAAACTCATCAGCTTTCAGAAAAGCCAGGCCAACGACCGATACAGGAAGCTGGCCCGCCACAATTTGAATGCAACTGCGAAGAGTTTCCCCGGGTCCTAGATTAGAGGGACCCCGAAAAAAGAATTAAACCCAAAAAGTTAAAGGCGCCTGCGCTCTTCTAGACTATGAAACCCCAACATTTAGCACTCTAAAATAAAATCAATAAACTTATTCCTAACACATATTTTAAAATGTAAAAAACAATTTTTTCAGTAATAGATTTTATGAATTTTCAATCTCCTTAAAGGGTCCCCCAATCATGTTTTAGCCCCAGGCCCCGCAAGGTTATGTGGCGGGCCTGATAGAAAGTATAGTGACAAGCCTATCTAGGGACTTGATATAAGTGCAATTTCAAAATATCAATAATTATGAATTCATATTTACATTAAAACCTAAAAACGAAACAATAGATTCGCGAAAAAAAACTGCTTCAAGTGAGGTTTGACATGTTGTCGTGCTTTCGTCAACATTATTTAAAATCGTTAAAATGAATTTTTCATGCAGGAAATGTATTAATGGACGAACACTCAAAATCATAGGCATTTCGTTGAAGTTTTGACCTAGTAAAGCATAAATAACTCTAATCAAAATCATATATCCTGACTAACTGATAGCGTTTTTGGTAACATAACGTCCATATCAGTTGTTAAAATTTTAGCAGAGTCCTCATTATTTTGGTAGATCGCAACTCCGCCAGGTAAAATTTCTGGTGGTTTAAGTTCAATAATATATAGTTGAAGTTTGGAATAACATTACATAATTCCACATTTTCTATTCACCTTTCTGATAAAAGTAATATATTACAATTTCTTCTTCCTAATATTGTACGTGCAAGGATATTTTGACAATTTGGAGACTAATTGCCCTGGTCTATCCGAAATAGAATCTATAATTGCAGAAGTGATTTGAACATTATTTAAAGATATATTAGGTTAGGTTAGGTTCGGCTGAAATGGCTGCCCCCACCAGGGAGCCCACTTAGGCACGCTATTGGGCCCATTGTGATGCCATTCTAGTGTTGGGACATAGTTCAGGCCATTTCAAGCCATTTTGAGCTTTTGATAAAGCGACAGAGTCTAGAGACACCAATAAATTTGCAGCCCGCTCAATCCATCAAGGAAAGGTGAGCCAAGGAAGGTCCCTCTTTTCCTTGCTAGGGCGGGACATGAGCAGAGAAGATGGAAGACCGTTTCTTCCTCTTCTTCATTACCACAACTTCTGCATAAGTCGTTGTGGGGAAGTCCTAATCTTTCGGCGTGTAGGCCAAAGGGACAGTGATCATTTAGTACCTTTACCACATGGCTTATCTCCTTTTTGTTCAACTGAACAAAGCTTTGCGTCCAAAGTTGGCCACATTGAATGAAGAGTGCAACAAACCGTTGCTGTTGTCCATCTCAGCCCAGCTCGGGCTAAGCTGATTTTTCTCACAGCTAGTTTATAGGTGGCTAAGGGCATTCCCATTCGGGTTAAGTGGGGTGTCCTTTCCACTTCGGTTCCTGGTCTAGCAAGCTCATCTGCCCTACAGTTTCCCCTAATCCCACTGTGTCCAGGAACCCAACACAGTGTTATATCAAACTGAGTGGCAGTCTCACACAGAGACCTGCGGCAGTTCAGAAGAGTCTCCTGAATTCATTTTGTAAGTCGTTTACATATCCTTCATCTTTTAGTCCATTTTATCATGGACTAGTAGGGGAGAAGTGGTATGAAAGAGCAAGTGGCTCTTTCAAAACCTGGCTCCTTCATACCACTTCTCCCCTATTATCATCTTTAGTGATAATATACAAACCTTCAGTATTTGTCATTCTTGATAAAGTAACACAGGCACAGGACTTTCCCCCAATTGCACACTTTTGAACCGCGCCGTCAGCGGAAAAATTAGAGAGAGCATTGAACGCAACCACAAGATAGGCACACTCGATTCACTCTCATCCTACAGCCCCCTTTTAGCTCACATTACGGTGTACAAGCTCGTTTATAAATAGAACAACTCGATTATAGAATAATCTTCCGCAATTAGAATTTCCTAAATCGTACAGCACCCTAGAGCTCAAACGTTCAGTGACATCTACTGGAGCACAACCCAGACCTCATAGCTTGTCCTATTCTCCTATATTCATCAAACTAAGCTTACTACTAGATATTTCACCATGCCCTGAACGACATACGCCTAAAAAATTCATAAGAGTCACGCAAAGTATCGTCATTAGGAAAGCTGTCAAGTATTTTGGGGAGGCTTAAGAGTAGATAATTTCTCAAAATTAGGAAAAGAGCGGGTAATAGAATTGACCCTTGGGGAACATCATACGAGATGGATGGTGTGGGGTTTAGATTCGACGCGATACAATACTACCTTGATTTAACTGTCAGGAGATATGGAAACACATATCTAGAGCAGCCAGGCCAGACTCACTAAAATTATATATACTTTGGTTGGGGTGCTCGGTTAGGCGCACAGTAGATTTTTTCTGTCTAAAGTCTAATCATCTAACCGATATTCGGTTACTTCGAAGATATTCCTTAAGCTTTCTATAGATTACCTCCGTGATTTGCAGAACAGTGTTATTCGTTTATAAAGGTCTCATTGAAAATTAAATGGAAAATATCCCAATATCCAATAAATAAAATTCTCAAAATTCATTTCTACCTGCTGTACTTTCTTTTCATGAAATCATTTAATTAAGTGGTTTTCGTTAAACATAAGTACATTTAAAATTTCCTTGTACCTCTCTCCATTAAAAAATATAAAATTTCATACCAATTCCTCCCATAAAACCCTAATCAATACATAATAAAGCACTTCTTGATTGATAAAAAATTTAAAACTAACGTTTCTAGATATCCCATAAATAAAATAAGATTAAAAATTCAAAGAAGATTTAACAAAATCAGCAGTAACGAGCCCCCACAATATTCCACAGACCCTCCGGGGACTACACCACTATTCCATTCTTATTCAACAAACAAATTTCAACTGGGAATTGAAGGATATAGCGTTCGTTCCAGGACACGGTCTTGGCGGAGTCCTGGCGGGGGATGGAATGGTATTTTACAAATGCATAGTGAAATCAATCATTGAAATTTATTCGTTTTTGGTATGGATGCTGACTTGGGAAAAACTTGCAGCCAACGAAGACGAGAACTAAAATGAAAGTAGAAAAAAAAATTTTTTTGAAGGAAAATAAATCTTTAGCAAAGATTTTTTCCCCGTGTTCTTCGTTTACTAAAAATGGCAGAAATAAAGGAAAAAGGAGAAAAATAATAATATTCCACGTAAAATAGAAGGCAACTAACGGACGTTTGACAGAACAGGACGAGTTGAATTTTACCCTACCAAAGGATGGGAAATATTCAATTCTCAGGGAGATGCACAGTGCATGGATAAGTGTAGGTTTGGTGGTATTTGTAGGTACGTAAGTGTACGTTGAAGGTATGTTGCATCTTTCTCCTCAATCCATAAGTCAACGACAGAAATTTTATTTTATTGAACGTCAAGTATGAACCTACTGGATATCAATGGAATATTTTTGAAAGTATTTTACATGATTTAATTCATTTTATCCCTGCTCTTGGCTATATAAGGATGCTTGGGGATAAGTCCGTGTATCTACTTAGGATTTATTGTTTTGTTCAAGAACCTGTTTCGTAGTTTCTAGAAGGATAATTCAAACTGAAGACCGAACAATCCTAACTTCAATTAAATTAAATAATAGATTCATTGATTTTTTGAAAGTAATAGATTGAAACCGAAAACTCACAACGAGTATACCACTTTTACGATAGAACTTGCATTGAATGATGTCGCATCATTAGAATTGACGAGTTTTGACTATTTATGAAAATCCAACGACGAAAGGCTCAGCAACGCGGATATAATGCGAAACATATCGCTAATCACCATGTACCCCAATTTGATTTTATGCACCCTGCCCAATTGACTTTAATTGTTTATTGGGTCGTACAGCGTACGGTGTGCGAGAATATGAAATTAATTGCAACATTGAAACGCAACTCCTCATACCCCCGTAGCTATTTTGCTTCATACACTGTAGAATTATACGCTGCGATGTCTTGCTGGAGCTCGACCAAAAGTTGCCATGCTCCCGACAGCTACATGGCTACAAGTGCCCAGAAAAGGGTGCGCAACAAAAGTGCGCGTGACGGAATTTCAAGTTTTTGCCCCAGGCCAAAAAGTGCCAGTCGTGCCTAAAGAAATTATCACTTCAAAAACAGCCAACACCAAAAATAAACTTATGTTAAAACAAAAGTGATGTAAATAAAGCTGCAACCATCGACTTATTGAAATCAAAATTTGGCAATAAGCTGATTTCGAAGAAATTATCCGTCAATTGGCCTCCAATGTCGGGCGATTTAACACCTTTCCATTATTTCTTGTGGAACTAGGAGAAGTCACTGGTTTAGGTTAATAAACCAGCAACAATTGACGCCTTGGAGGTTGTCATTGTTCATGCTGTTCGTGACATACGGCCAGCAGTACTCGAAAAAGTCACCCAGCTTGGACGTCTTGAATGTGCTTCGGCAAGAACAGCCGCAGTGGTCATATGCCCGAAATCGATTTCAAATTATAATGTCATGAATTGGTGTTTCGGATAAAAATATGATTTTGATTAAACTTGAATTTTTTGTGTTACTTTTCACAATTTTAAGTTCTATCGGGCTTAAAAAACACCCTTTATATCCTTTTTTTTATTAATTAATGCTGCCATTTTGACCTTAAAAGTGTAACTGAGCAATATGAAATGCATGCTGAATTTTTTATAAGCAATATCTCAAAAATTTAAGTTCAATCTCTTCTTTGCATACAATTTGAAGCAATTTCTAGGGCAGAGCTTTCAGAATGAGATTGATCTTTTAGTATGAGTATGAGATATAACTCAAATCTAATGTTTTTTTGCTTTTTCAAAAAAAAAAGCTTATACAGAGGCTCTGTCCGTCTGTCCGTCTGAAGCCTACTTTCATCTCTGAAAGTACTGCCGCTACAGACTTGGGCCATATCTCAAAATGTAGCTCTTGGTCAAAAGACCAAAAACTGAGAAAATGGTCTGGAAATTTCAACCAGAAGTATATTTAAACAACAAAAAAGAGATTTCTAATAAAGTCCATATATTGATAGCCTATAAGGTAAGGCGCTGGAGTCCTATCCCAGGGGAACCAAGTTCAATCCCCGGCCGCAAAATGGTGAAATACAATTTTTTTTTTACTTCGGTGCAACATGTTTTGATTATATTTCTCACTAAATTATATTATTTAATAATGATACACAGGAGAACATAAACATTTATTTAATTAAAAGTGCAAAAAAATCATTTTCTTGAGTTTTTATGGCTCTTCGGCGGCTTTATAAATCATTAAGAAATTTCGCGGAAATAATATAAAGTATTTATTTGTTTATATGCATATTTTATATGCTGTTCATTTTATTATAGTTTGTAGTCATGTAGGTGGTGCTGTAGACCAAAACAAAAATTCAATTTTATCGAACTTCGCTGTGGATTTGTCACAAAAAATATGTATGATTTAAACGAAACATTTGGTAGGTTTAAAACGAAAAGTAGATATCAAATTTTTACCAGGGCATATAAGCGCTTACTGAAATGAATGAAAATTTATAAATTTAATTGCACGAACGATGTATTTAAGACCGTCCTTATAGTCCATGAATATAAGGAAATGACTTTTCTCAGAATTTTTAATATTTTACAAAAATTTTACAAACGATTTGCCCCATATCTAAAAAATTTTGCAGCCCTTTGTTTAAAAGCATCGTTTTACGTTTTTCTTAACTAAATTTGTATGTATCTCTTCAGAATAACAAAACAAAAGTGGGATGTTGTGCCTAGAGACTAGCCACTAATTACGCTTTTTCTTGGTATTCTTTCTGTTGAATAACACTTCAGACTGGATGACAATATATTAAGTGGAGATTGTGAAGAATCACGAAAACATTCCAACAAATAACTTGAAAAACTAACGCATCTTTCATGGAGATGCTGCTGTAAGAATTATACAATAATTACCCGCCAAGAATTTGAAAGAATTGATATATTTTAATTGCACCCCATCTATGACAAAGAATAGTGAACACCATCTATCTTATCTTATCAATTTCCATAAAATATACAAAATACATTTCATAAATAATAGAAAATCTGTTGTCATAATTCAGTTGTTTACTTCCTTCGAAACTTTATACATATCTTGCATTGGAATGTACCTTTTTACGTAAGCGTGAATAAATATGTTTATTGCCACATTCCTACAAGTTAGTGTTTGGAGTAATGGGAAGGCCCTAGATCGGGGTGCGAAAGGGCCAGGGTTCGATTCCTGGTGGTGTTTTCTTTTTCTCTTTTTCTTCTTTCTGAAATGATTTATTAACATATTAGTCAACCGCCGATAGTAGGGCTATGGCGCGAAGGGCTAGCGAGTAGTGCCGTCGCCTGTGGACTCTGTGGGGCTGCGAGTTCGATTCTTCGGCTCGCGGTGCTTTTTTTTCGTCATAATAATTTTTTTTAATTTCCTTCGGGGATTTTGTTTCATATAAAACATGTTTTAGACATGAACACGTCTCTAAATTTGCTTCCAGAACATAAACCGATAACGAAATTATGGCATATAGTTTTTATTTGCAGCTCAAAAACTATTGTTTATATTGAATAAAGAAATATACCATGACGTGGGTGAAGAATCAAAGAATTTTATTGTTTACATTTGATTTCCCTTTTTTTAAGCTATGATGATTATATTGTAGTGTTTGTTAAATACTTTGTTAAGTTGTGCCTTTAACAAAAACTTTTCAAGATTAATTATATATAGCGTTGGTCAGTGTAATACTTATGAATCTCCATGGCCAAACTAGGATACAGCATTATGACAATAATTAAATCAATGCAACGTGAAATAAAAGTCTTAGTTAAGAACGGATTTGGCTTATTTAGCTTAGGCGGGTAATTATTGGTGTTGGTCTCATTGCGAGGTGGGGGTACTTGTGTGCGTGCACGTGCATATATGCTATGGATAAACAGGTGCCTATGTTTTTCAGTAGATGTTCTACATTTAAAGAAAAGTGAAGTGCGTGCGTGATTTTTTCTTTAAAAATGAAAAAAAAGTTACATTGAAGTGTAAATTAATACAAAAGGTGCGGTAAGCCGAATTTTTAACAATAATACATGTATGTTTAAGTAAAATAATACACCTAATTCTGTTGTGCAAAGTGCATCACATTAGATTTGCCTCCAATCCAAAGAAAAGTGTTTAGATTCGTGTTATATAGTGTTTACGTGTATGATGTGCTTTTTTTTTCAATTTGACACATTCGAATTATTGGCCTCGATTCCCAGATCCGGCGGGTTGGAAGTGAGTGCGGATCAATCTCCACTTAATATATTGTCATCCAGTCTGAAGTGTTATTTAACAGAAAGAATACCATGAAAAAGCGTAATTAGTGGCTAGTCTCTAGGCACAACATCCCACTAGTTTTTTTTTTTGGCATACGAAATGATAAAATAAATGCTCAGAAATATGAGATAAACGTCACTTCTCATTTTTTTTTCATACGACACAATATGCGACACGAGATCATCATCATGATGTTTGCTGGTATACTGACTTAATCTTTAGACTTCTAATCTTGCAGACAATAGCGTTTGCCATGCTGATGCTTATGATTAGCGGGTGCTTTGCAGATCACTATTTTACCATTCCCAATGATTCCGGCAGTAGTGTTGATAAACTTGTGATATAAATCGCCACATCGTCCTTATAAGCAAAGTGCCTCCGGTTCTTCTAACTTAAGCAGAAAGTTTTACAGAAAAGATGAAAGGATCCCGCCTTCTACCCATCCTTTGCTGACTCATCCTGTAAGCCACAAATCTCCTGCCATCTGAAATAATATTGTTCTATTTTTAGCTTGTTATCCACACACCTCACAACACGGGATGTGCCACACACCTTTTGTAGATCTCCAAACCTGATAGGCACTCTTGCTTTCACTTAATAAAGGATGCCTTTATAGTACTTTCTAGATATTCTTGTTTTCAACCGCGATGTCCGGAGGGAGATGTAGCTTAAGGAGAAATACAACCTTAGGTTCAGTCCATACTGCCGGAATAGGATCTAGGATAGGGTAGTGAATATATCACGACGAAGGTCCGATTACCCTAACTGAAGCAAAGAGAAGGATATACCGTCAAATCATCATAAAATTGAACAAACCCTTACTTCACCCTCTCTTCAGTAACGATCCTTTCAGCCTAATCTCGTTTTGAATAACCCAAGACCCGGAGCTTCTCCAGAGACGAGACACAGTAGCCAGTATAATGAGCTTCAAGCAGGATCGCTGTCTTCCAAGTTGCAATTCTACGAACCGAGCCTTGGAGTCAGTAAATCTGGAAATCATTTTCTGAGGTCCACTGACCTCCCATATGCTCTCCATGTTTGAATAAAATTTTCTTCCCTCTTTTTGTCGTTAATTACACTTTTCTAGGAATTGTAATTCGATGGTCGCACCTTATTGCCTGAGTGAAAGCCCTTTTATCATCTTCTCCAGTATCGGGGCAATGCAAATTGACTTGCGCAAGCCAGTTGGTACAAGCAAAACGTTGCATGCAAACCTTAATGTGTAGGGTCGTGGTTAACGAATTACATATTTTCTGAAATCTTCATTTAAAGCCAATTTTTCTGGATAGCTATAAAAATTCTTATATCAAAAAATTGCATTTCAGTGCAAAAGAATGGGTTAGCGTTAGATGGTATTATTTATACACTAGTCACAATCGACTAACTTAGCAAGGATGCTAGAAACAACAGTCAATCAGTCAAATATTAAATTAGACTACATATTAGCAAATTTAAAAAAAATTTAAAAAAATTGCTAGTCCTTGATAATAAATAAAGCAAAATTAACATTTAACAATTTCTACAAAATTTCAGTTCAATAATATTAATATTTTTTTTTAAAACAAAAAATTTGTTGCTGTGAAAGATAACAGGTAAATGTAATCTGATGTAGATCCTTAGGTACTTAAAAAGTCTTTAAAATGTATGTTTTCTAAAGGAATATTAAATTGGATTCTCTTCTGTGAAATGGGACCCCTCTGCCCGCCCCTCCACCCATTTAAAAAACGTTCCTACATCGTATAAATTCTAGAGAGAGGCAAAAGTCATACTCCTTACCAAAAAAAAAAAAAATATATTTTTACTCATTTTAAAATTCATAAAAGAAAAGCAATTAACGATGTAAATTTTCTCGCTTGGTTGTTAAGCAGATTTCGCCCTTCACATTTACTTAAGAACTTGCCTTTAATCCATCTAAACAAGTCATCCCTTAAGTTCATGTATTTTTTCTTGTGGAAGTTATGCAAGGTCACAGGAATCAGATTAAGTCAACAGGTGAAACTCAATTCCAGCGCAGAGAGTTGTTTCCAGCATCTATCCACCTTTTTGTCATGGATATAAACAAGAGTTTGAGGATATATATGTATGTATGTATGTATATAGGGTCCTGTGGGGGTATGTCATGTACATAATAACAATATTCGCATGTCAGACACAGCAATTAACATTACTCCATGCATTAGAAGATCATGCATAGCTGTGCCCCATAATTTTGTCAACTTTGTGCCTCCTCTCATTGTGGATAGCTACAATTTCTGGATATATACATATATGCTCACGCAACAAGGTCTTTCATAGAGCTTTGTAGGCATTGCATAAGGTGACAGCATCCTTCTTAGCAAAGGTATCTACTTTACAGTACGTGCTGGCCCTGTGTTATACCTTCATTACATCGCACTATGCTTGTTATACAGAGAGTTGAGTCAAACCGACGGAGTATACACGTCAAAGTGGAACGAGGTTATGAACCCAATAAAGCTCTACACTAAACTTGGAATAACTGTTTGACGTGAAGTGATTAAGAAGATCTACAGCCTTAGACAGAATACGCTATTGTAGAGGTCATACACACAGTACACAGCACAGCTCTCTACAGTGGGTGGCGCAGAATCCTGCCCCAATTCGGGGTTAACGTATACATTATATCCCCATATGACAGCGGGGAAGACAAGTTGTGTCAAAATAGATGACATCCACTACCAAAGATGAACGTTCGGGTGCGGGGCTACAAGGATGTTGGTATAGGAGGAATGATAAAGTTTTTTCCTTAAAACAGACACCATATAACTCGTCAGAGCGTTACGTTATCAGCGATGCTTGACATTCTTTATCACAAGTAAGTGAACAACATAATCAAAGTGTTATACCCAAGATGGTGCCATTTTGATCAATTTGTTCACCACATCTGGCACTTATTGCACGCTCTCTCTGCAATTTAAGGCGATTCCACCAAAAACACCATTCTCCTCGTATACATTAACTGCAGCTGCCGGCGGCTATTCATTGTACTTTAATCGGCAGCAATAAGCTAGATTAAACACCTCCCGGCGAAATCCGAAATCCCCTGTTCCAATACTCCTTAATTCAATTTGGATCTGCAGCCCCCGCACCAGGAAAAAACATTTTGAGCTGAGATTTACTCCAAATAAACTGACATTCACTTATGCCCTGGCATCATATGGAGGAAATACAAAAAGGAATTCTCTCTGTTAACCGCCACTCACCTTCAAGAAAGTCGACAATCTGGGTATAGAAACTGAATATAACAAGGATATACTATACATACCGTACGAAAAAAGGACAAGGATACAGAGAACAGTCAGAAAATCTATTAATAAATTGGTTCGACGTGAGAGACATCCCAAATGCAGATCAAATGGTCGTGAATGCATAATAAGATGGAGGGAACCTTTGGCTATGAATGTTAAAGAGAATAGATCCACCGTTTGCCGGTAGAATGTGAGGAGATCCATTAAATCAAATTTTTTCCTCTAAGTATGCAACCGTTACCTAAAAGGTCGGCCCTTTCTCCCAGGGCTATCCCTTACACTACGTTCAAATAAAAAAAAATAAAAAAAAAAAAACCAAAAAAAAACGTTCCATCAACTTTCTTTCTGTATACTTTTGAGAGGATATAGAGGGTTGGCGGTGGGCGTGATGAAGGTGGTTTTTTAGGTGATAGGCCCCTCATAGATTAGAAGCACACGTCCTTTTCCACCTTACACGGACAAGGATGTCTGACAGAAGGCTATAAATTCTTGTTTACCGGTAATTGCTGCCTTTCAAAAAGGGTTCAAAAAAGGATTTTTAATGCTTTTTTTAATGACTCTTAAAGTTCCTTTCCTTCTACCACACATAATTGCTGTGTTCCTGCTACACAACCAGTCCAAAGATATAAGGAGGTTGAATTTTCGTTGTAATATGTATGTAATAATATATCGAGAGCGTGTAGTTTGTTGTATTTGCTTTCTTTTTTAGTTCAGAAGGTATCAGAATGAACTGAAAAGTTATGGTGATTATATCTTAATAATTTCCTCAAGTATTTATAACAAATCGATAAATTATTGATTTATATTTTTTTAATGAAATATTTAATTTTTTTAGGAGTAATTAAAGTTGTTTCTACTTGACATTTAAACTTTTTAACACGTGCTGTTACATGCCAGCAGTAATTAAGTCTACAGTGGGTAATTTACTCATAGCAGAGTTCTTTACTTTCTTCTTCTTCTTCTATTGGTATGGGGTCCAACACCACGGCTCTTGCTTGACACTCCTTGACTAGATCCCTATACCTAATATTTTTAGGGCAGACGCCGAAAGAAGACTGCCTAGTGGCTTGTCGCTCTTCTAGCTTGGTCTCATTGGACAACATACAACAGTCATGGCTTGCCGGTTCCAGCTCGCTGTCCCTTCTTTCTATTGGGAAGGAGTTCACAAAAACGGGGCCACAGATGAGGCATACCTCACTTCAGTATCAATGATTTTCGTGAGAAAAGTAAGGGAAACAACTTTTTGGCATGCCCTTCAATTGACACATGGGCCCTCATGAGGAATTCACCAGGAAATCCCTCCTTCGACATGCCCCTGAAGTAATCCCTCTTTTAAATGCTATTCGGGTGGGGGTTAAAAAGCTTAGGCTATACAGTTATAATTTCTTAATAGTTTTAATATAATACTCGCATATTTGGTGTTCGTATGAAAAACATTGCTTGTATGAGACCTTTCGACCAAGTTTTGTCGCCATGAGCCAAGACGCTCCTCTAATATTCTGGGTTATTAGATGTGGCTTTCCCCACTCAACGCGAAAGTGCGTGTGCCCTTTTCCTTCCATTCATAAGCCCTCTGCCGCACCTGCTGGGTAAACTCCGGATACTATGACAGAGCAAATAATTCGTGCAGTGGTTTAACCAAAGGTGCAGCCCATTTTTAAGCACCGACCCGAATCCTGAAACGCGAAAACCTAATTGGGTGGGAGAAATACTCTCGGGCATCATAGCCAAATGGGATAAGGAAAAATTCGGGGCGAACACATTTATGTGGCAGTACCAAGCTGAGAAATCATGTCATTTGTCCGTCATGTCATTTCACGTCATGTACTACGTTTATAAGCGGAGTTTTCCTCCGGATGGAAGTTTCGATCCGAAGTGAAACACCGCTTATAAACCGGGAGTGAAAATCCAGAACTTGGATTTTCGCTCCCGAAGAAAAAGCTGGAGTGAAACTTCGATCCCGGTTTATGTTGTGCTTATAAACGCTGACTGGGAGTGAGAATTTTTTCCGAAGGGGGAAAACTTTGTAAAGAAGAAGCTGGGTGTTTTATTTTGCTACAATAGTTTTTTTTCTTTGTTTATGGATATTTTTAAATTACATTAAATTAAACATTGGGTTTATATTTGTCTTTACTATGATTTTGAATTTGAGCTTGGAGCTGTCATCTCAAACCAGAAAGTATTTTGGATTTACACTCCCATTGCTTATAAACCCATGGGGAGTTTTACTTTGGATTGAGAATCCGGGAGTGAAACTCCGCTTATAAACGTAGTAATGGTGGAATGTCTAGCAGTAACCTTAGTACGGGGGAAATAGGTTAAGGTTTATGAGGGACCGGGGAGGATGTTAAAGAAGGTGGCGAAGAACCATGCGTTTGAACTCTTAGATTTAGTTTCTGAACGCCATTGATTTATTTGGTGTAAGACATTATTGAGCTCCGGATGCAATCCGATTAAGAGGGAGCATGAAGTGTACAGCTCGCGATCATCAGCTACAATGGAACTACTACTTACATAGCGATGATACAGTTGCCCTTCAGCGAACACTGCTTTGGGCCACAGCTCTCAAGTCCGTCCAGGGTCTCCCAGTTGCTGCGGCCTCTTCTAATAGGGTTCTCTTCTACGTTTTTCTAGGTCGACTAACACGACGTGTTCCTTGCAGATTTCAAGCTATGAGCTATGCGCGAACGCACCTATCTGATATGTTAAAGCGTGGCCTGAAAGCACGCTGAGCACATAGCTGTAACTGCGCCGATCAGAAACCTGGGAAAAGAAGCATCCTTAAAATCGAGATATGGGAACAGATCATTCACTCACAACTCGCCTTAAGGTACCTAGGAGATCGACCATGACCTTAATTTTAAAACACAATTGGAGGGCATGACGGATAAAGCTTCGCTATTTATGCAGCATTTCCGAGAATACTTCCCAACATTGGGGCCGAAACAATCCGTTGCCTGCTGTCGACGAGGGTGGTTAGTTCTGTCTAGCTTCACGCAGTCCCAGTATAGGCCGTAGCAAGAAAGACGGCAGAAAATGGAGGGCCGCATACAGACTGAAGCTGGAAACAGATATGTGCGTGCGTACAGTGCCTGCGGTGTATGCGGCAAAATTTCGCTGACAAACAGTTGCGTGCTTAGTCTTTTACAAATAACCATAAAATGTAAGTAACGAGTACATGTGTCTGTTGTGTGTGCTTTTGTTTGGATATTTGAGGCTATGGTGAAAGCGGCAATGAGGAAAAGCTGGAAGTAGACTATCGTTAGCGTTGCGTGCGTTCTGTTTACGTAACTATACGGCAGTTTGCAATTGAATATACGCACTTCTGTTATATCAATCACCGCACGCCCCAACGTACGCATATATCTGCTTCGAACGTGCTGCGCATACAGGACCATATCAGACCGGAACCCAGACAAGGATAACTTGATTGAGAACGCCCAACTCATCAAGACCACGTTGGCAGTCCCAAACTAATATCGTGCTGCTTATGGATAATGAACTGTTGCCCTGTGCCCTGACGAACCGTAGACATTGTTTGTTTGACATCTGTAAAGAAATCGGATCAGCTACCTCATGGTCTAAAGACATATACGAATAGAAGACACCATGTCTTCGTCACATATAATTTTCGTAAGGTTATGTGAAATTTTATGGGCCTAATATATTACAACATAATGGTGTTTGCATTTACCCGCATTTCTTCAGTTTTAATCGGATTTAGCCTTAAGCCTGTCGACCTACTTCTGTTGCTAAATTGTTTAACACATTTTTGGGGTCCTGATGGCTGTGGGATAGCAAGCAAATCTTAAGCGCTGTCAAGGACATCAGGAGGGAAGATCACTTAGTTACAATGAAAAAAGTAAAGGGCCAAAGATTTAGCCTTGTGGAACTCCGAATGGCACGGATAGAAAGGAGGATACTACGACGCTATGGCGAACACATTGGAGTCTATTAGAATGAAAAGAAGAGAAAAGTGTAGTAGCAGAAAAAGAAAAGTGGTCGAGTTTGCTAAGTTTGGAAAGCAGAAGTGAGCGAACGACTAATTCTTATGAATATTAGCTAGCGGAAAAACCACGGAACTTCCTTGAATATGTCAACAAATGTATGCCCTAGCTTTACCACCAGAGATCCAGAATTAGTATTTAACTAGAAAATGGTTAAAACGTACAAATTTTAGAATGATAGACACGCTTCTATATTAGATCGAAAGATTCCCTAAAATCACGATTAAGACCGCTATTCCAAGAACCCCTATTTTTGGATGCCTTAAGAAAATCGAATTTCCACAACAACCTCATTATTGATTTTTCTACCTTCGATTACCACACTTCATTTTGCTACTTCAAATTGAGAAACCGAAATATCATAATAAAAACAAACAAGAGAAGACTTTCCATTCTCGATAGGAACAGGTGAAATACATCAGTCAAACCTGTCTTGAAAAAAATAAAATAAAAAAAAGGAAATAAAGAACATATGGAAATTTATTTTCTGAATCATTTTGTGAACAAGTTTTTCCACTCTACTAACGATATCGGAAATCCTGAGAGCGTGGGAATGTGGCAATCATATACGAATCCTATGAATGGATGTTTCCCACGATGCCTTAACATAAAGGACCCCTATTCTGAAATCATAAAAAATTTATATGAAAAGAAATTCTTCCAAAACGGTTGTTGTCACTGACATCACACCATTAAAAGTTTTAAAAGTTTTCCTTGTCATCAAATTGAAGACGTTTTTGACTACGACAGGTAAAAGTGTCAGGATATCGTAGGACCGGAATGGGCTCGGCGGTGGGCCGGGGAATGCATGGAGAGAGATTGAAGACGTTCTAATTCAAGTAAACAGAGAAAGTTTTTGGAGATGTGTAAGATGAATCAGTTTTAAAAAGTGAATTATTAATAACAATTGATCCCTGGAACAGATGATATCGTTGAAACCTGTAAGGATAAGGATTGAAAAGAGTTTTAACCTTTTACGAAAAATATGCGAACTTTTGTGGTCAAGTTTAAATCGAGTTCATAAAAGACGAACTCAAGTTTGAACTGGTGATTTGATATTTGCTATTAAAGCGACTTGAAAGAAGATTAAAGTAATTTTTTAACGATATTAAAAATTATTAAATTCTAAAATTGCCAATCTATTATCCATTTAAATAACTTTCACATTGACCATAACAAAAAAAACCAACTTTCATGCAAATGTGACATTTCTGGAATTTTCCCAAATACACAACAAAACTTCGAATGAAACTTTTAAACTACTGCTGAAGTGCACATGTACCCCACAGGACCAATCAAGCATAAAATGAATAAATAATTATTAAATTGAATTTTACTGCATGCTTCCTTCCTATTTTCCAGCAAATCAATACCACTTCGTGATTTGGTTAAAATTTTGTAATATGCCGGGGACTATTTCCGAAATTGAAATTTTATGTAATTATTAATATTTATTCATATTTCAAAGGATATTTTCCTGATGACGCAGGTCCACCGAATAAAAACTTATCATGGGGACTTTTTATTTTAATCATCGACTAACTTGTGGTAGTATTTTTTTAAATTGCATTTCTATTTTCGGCTTTTGTGAAATTGTAAATGTGCTTTAGTTTACGGAATATACTTGTACTGGCACTGTAATCGCTGGTAACACTATTGGAATTCTTTAAAGTTATTTAAGTTTATTTGTTTTGAAGTGACTACCCTTTTATAAGTAGCAACTGTTCGCCTCAAAATCGCCACAATCAGACACGCTCAACGCGATGTCATAGACCGTAGACGGTTTAACGTAGACCTTCTGCGGGACAGCATTAAAAGGCGAGAATTTGCTGGAAAACTACAACAAACCTTAAGTCAGCAAAGAGTTTCTGACGAAAAAAACCTTGATGAGTTGTATAGTACTATAAAGGGCGCTATTATAACAGCAGCGGAAACAAGCATCGGCTATGTCCAAAGAAACCAGCATCAATGGATCTTGGACACAGCATAAAAAATAACGTGAGCTCTACAGGCGACCCGGTCAAACGTCACCAACTTGAACGGGAATACACCTAATTGAACCGGGAGATAAAAGGAAGCGCAGAAAAAGCGAAAAACGCGGCAAACACAGGCAACCGTAAAGTGCTGTACAAAATCACTTAACAGCTCTCGCCAAAGCACTCTACTAAAAAACATGCCGTAAAGAGTGCGGATGAAATGCTGCTGTACAACGACGAGAAGCAACTCCAAAGATGGAGAGATTACTTCTTCACCGCCTTGAATGGTTGATTTGCACAGGAACCTCAAGAATGCAGCAATAAAGCACAGCCAATAAGCGTCAACACCCGTGCACCATCCAAAACAGAAATAGTAACAGCAATTCAAGCAATGACCAATGGTAAAGCAGTTGGAAAAGATGGCATCCCGCCAGAATTGTTGAAAGGCGATTCAAGCCTCATAGTAGATGCGCTGCAGCCAATCCTGGAAATAGCATGGAACACCTGCACCGGAGAATTGGACGGAAGGTATCATAGTAAAAATTCCAAGAAAGTAGATCTCAACTAACTCCAAAATGCGGCTGTTAACTCCAACGTTAAGGCAGTTCTTATGAATGGCAGTGAAACATGGAAAGTCACCCAATTAATCACAGGGTGCCTACAAGTCTTCATCAATAGATGCCTGCGTCGTATCCTAAAAACCCGCTGGAAAGATAGAATTTCAAATGAAGAACTATGGCGCCGTGCCGGCCAAGAAAGCTTAGACGACCAAATCAGGCGAACGTAATGGAATTGGATTGGCCGCTCCTTGCGATGCGAAAAAGAGAATCTACCCAAAGTAGTCGAGGAATCGAGTCGGAAGACCTAGAACAAAGTGGAGTAGAACCCTAATAGCCGCAACAACTGGAAGATCCTGGTCAGAACTGAGAGCTGTCGCACAAAACAGAGTCTGCTGAAGAGGAACTGTTTCCGTCTTATGTCCCATGAGGAACCCAATGTAACCTTTCTAACGCCGCAGACGGCATCTCTTTGGAGCTGGATAAGTAAGTGGGTCAATCACTACACCACACTCGAAGAGTAAACAAAAACCACAAGAACGGATCTTTTGCCAGTAAGCAGATTTTCGGCAGGAAATAAAACTAAAAAAGACATAGCTGGTACTTTGGCTCCATCAGCCTGTCATACAGCTCTGGCATATGGTGGTCCGGTCTTGCAAAAGAATTAAAAGAAAGAAAAAACAGATTAGGCCACGTTCATAGAATGGAAAACCTCGGAGAAACAGGAGCTTTCTGGACACCTCCCACTAAAGCACTAAATACAATCCGCGAACGAACTGCTATCACCATTAGTCCCAATAAAGGGTGATTTGTACCCCCAGTCCAAAGGTTACAAAGTATAAAATAATTTTGTTGATTATCTCTCTATCTCTTCTAACTCCACTTCTTGCATGTTGTCGTCTTCATCAACACCCAACTCAGAGGAAAATAACGAAATTCGAGTGCTGGACCTTGTGGCGGATCGTGGTGTACAGCTATTGGAAGAATTGTCTCCACCGCTGCATGCGCCCTTGAAGAGAAGTCACGAAAGTTCCATCCGAAGTTTTGTTGTTAACGTTTGCTGATGTTGTTTTGGCAACTAACCGCCGGATTGTCTGGTACGGTGTCCGGTACTTGTGCCTCGACGTCGCTTCTTCAATGTCGGCCGCAAAGTTATTCCAGTACGCTTCCCCTTCCGATTTCATTTTTTGTCGAACTTCTTTGTTCAATCGTCGGTATTGCTCAAAGTTGACTTGTTTCATTCGCTTCCGCTGATCGACGAACTCCAGACAGCTGTTCGATATCCATGGCTGCGTCGGTTTACGGATAGGTGGACACAACTCCATTGCACACCCCACAATAGACTCCAACAATAGACTCCGAGCCTTTCTTCTACATCGATATCGTCCAGTATTGCGAGCCCCATGAATATGTTGGATAATGCCATTTGAAACCCTTTCTCGATGGCCGGGTCCTGCAGGCACGCCGAATTCGTCTTGGCTGGTGGTGGCGCTTTTTGTGATCGCATCTGTAATTTTACTCGAACAAGACAATGGTCCGATCCGCAATCGGGCCCACGCATTGCACGTACGTCTTCGGGCGTCGATCGGAATCTTGATCAATAAGTAGTCTAACATCGCCGATTCTTTGCCGGATGGATTTCGCCAGGTGAGTTGGTGTTTGAGTGCATGGCGGAAAATGCTGTTGCCAACGATCGAGTTGTTTGACGCTGCGAATAAAAACAGGCGTAAGCCGTTGTCGTTAATTACTCCGTGTCCGAAATGCTCATCGCTCCTTCGCAGCCGGTTCGATCTGCTCCTTTCGCATTAAAGTCCCCCGGGAGACTTATTAATTCGGTTCGAGGTATCATATACAGCGTCTATTGAAGCTGGTCGTAAATTTCGTTCTTGTTCGCGTCTGGGCTGGTCTCGGTTTGGCGCATAAACGGATACGATACAGGTCTTGGAAGTCCACCCATGGTTATAACCGCGAAATGCTCGGATGTCGGTTGGAATGCGATAACGCTGCTGGCAGCCCGTCGATTGACCATAAACCCGTCGTCGGCCTCTCGTCTTTCACCACCGGAATAGTAAAGCGTAATCGTTTCGTCGATTGCTGGCGGGACGATCGTGATTGTCGCGGATCCGGTAAGCCATAGTTCCGATAGTGCAGCAGCATATATTTTACATTTCAACAATTCCATTGCTATGATTTCTTTTTGACTGACGTGATGACCTGTTCGTACATCCCACGCGGCGAATTGAATTTCCATTTTCCGTGTGACTAATTTGGGTTTTCGGCCAGCAACCCACTTCTCACCACCATCCCTGGTGAATAAGTAGCATTATTTCGTGAATATATAGTTCGTGTATCCATGCAATGTCTTGCCTAGTTTCTTCCGTTTCCCGATTCTGGTCAATTCGGCAGGTCGACCAGCCTCCTCCTTTCAAACCCTGGACTTGGGGCCAGACGACACCATGAGATAAGACATGACGAACTGGTAGTATAAAGGGTGACACCTAAGCTTAGACTCTTCCCCTTAAAAAAACAATCAAAGGCAATGAATAATCGATAATCTGGCAACGACCTGGGAATAACGACAGCTCCGAACATCAATCTAACCCAATTACCTCTCAGAAAAATATTTAACAACAAACTAGACAAGAACAATTGAAATTCCACCAGCGTGCAAGAAATATTAAACAAACAATTAAAAGAACCCCGAAAACAAAACTTCCTTCACAGGATCTCCAATAAATTCATCGATGTGTCCCAGCGGTATTAGACGATAATCCCCGAGCTAAAATGATTTGACAGGAACTTAATTTCGATTATCGTTTAGGAACGGAGACTAAATAAATAAGGACGAGAAAGGAAAAAAAAGTGCTGATGTGAAGTTCTGGGCGAAATCTCCAAGGAGCGGAACTTCCCAATGCGAAAACAACATGTGTTCGGTTGGTATAGTGGCGAGCCTGGTGTTATTCCATTTTCGTGTGGGCAAGGGGGACTTATCATTTCAGAATGACATGATTCCTTGTACACACTCGTGTATATCTAGCTCCCTGTCTAAGCTGAATGGTGCCCAACGGTAATCCTTTTTGGATCAAAAGTTGGTTAGCGGGTGAAATGGTGAATGATGATGGGATTACAAGGATCTGACCATGACCTATGCGACATAGTGTTAATTAATTCAGGCTGATTCAAAGAAGGAAAACTTTTCAAATTTTATGTTAAATAATAGCATAAAAAGCCTCGAAAATGAGAAACATTTTCTTCGCCCCTAAAATCCACCTGCGGCCAGCAAAGTCTTCTTCTAGTCCAAGAAGCCAGAAGATGGCAACTTGTTGTTGGCGGGTATAGTAATGGTCTTTAATCCTCGCCACAAGGTGGCGAAAGCTCCCATTTTCTTATCCGTCCTACATCTCCCGAAGCCACCATCATCCATCCATTCACCAGATTCAAGTTAAAGAGATGATAAAACTTGTAATTCATAACCTCCAATTAGAGTAACAAAGGAGAGGAGCGCGGCACGGAGGCGCCATCATCGCGCGAGGGGGTTAGATAGAATGGAGGAAGCGTGCGGGAGATATGGTTACGGATGCTGAATATACAACCTGAAGAAAATGGGATGGATGCCCCCGAATTAAAATGCGGAGCTATCACAAGCATCAGCATCCGCAACGGAACGAACACACACAGGTAATTTCATTTCAAGGCAAATTGAAGAACGAATGAGGCCGAAATTTGCACACCTTGTGCGCTCGTTTTGTTCACCTTCTTTCGAACGTTTCATAGATATTATTCCAGGGTATATATCTCTACCCGGTTTTGCCCTACACCATCCGCCTGGTGCTGCTGCTACCATCCTCTTAAATTGATAGGTTCTCCCCCACAATTTTCGTGTTTTCTTAGGGTATTTGCAATGGAGTGGCTGGAAAATAAAATGGAATTTTTATAGATTTATCGACGAAAAAAGTGCGATGTTCTGATTTTGCATTGACTTTGTTAATTGGCATTGTAATAACTTTTCGATTGTAATAATATTAAGTGACTAATTGATAAAATTAAAATTTATCTTTCAATAACCCTAGAATTCAGGTTATTTTCAATTTGGTAAAAATAGTCCTCTGGAGCAGAAATCATTCGTACTATTCTGCTCAGGAGAGCTGTGACCTGATCACTCCGATACTCTTCCAAATACTTAAAGTTTAGTTATCTTAGGTTAGAAATTTCCGCATCTCATTCATACCCAAACCAGGATCTTCTAATAAAACCCTGGCTAAATCCTTCAGGCCGATAAGTCTCTCGAGTCAACCTTCGACAATACATGCTTTGACATTAGTAAGATCTTTAGGTAGACGAGGCAAAAGCAGAACTTTTTTGACGGGGTCGACTCTATGTTGAGACCTCGCAGACTAAAGGTGAAACCTCAATGTAGTCTTGGTTTGCTTGAACCTAATATTTAACAAAAGCCACAGGGCAACACTGGTAGTTTCGAGTTTTGCTTTGCTGTGCTTTGCTTTTGTCGCTTTGGCATTTGGTTTTGCCTCATAGCAACGCTTTGGTTTATTCGATATGTTAAAGCAAAGCAGGCCAAGCGTACAATGAATCACATTAATGGACACACATTTTGAGTAGCTCTTGAAGCTGCTATAGCAAAAGGATGCTTACCGCCAGCAGTTATAGGTACACCAATAGAGCTAATAAATGGTCAAAAGTTATGCAGATGATGTTCTTATCGATATAATCGGTGAAAAAGAGGTTAGTATGTGGAGTCGTCTACAACAGGCACTCCAGCTGCTGCATAAACGAAAGACTAAAGACGGGATTCCAATGCATCCACTCCATTTCGATCCGTCCGAAAAAGTTGAAAGTTAGTCAACTTCTTCCTTCTGCTCATTTGACATCTTATGCTGTAGTAAATGGTTTATAGACATTTCCTTTCTGTTCAGCATATAAGTTGTGTGAAATATGATATGCTGCATAACGCCATCTGTCCAAAGCAACTGAAAATTTGTAAGAGGGGTCAGCTGTTGTCGTGCAGCTAGACTGGATATATCGTAAAGGCAAATGGACTAATGGTGTATAGTCATCAGGAGATAATTGTGCAGGCATTCTTCCACTTTAGAGATCTAATTGTACGGGCTGGCGGGGTTAATGGAACTTTATCCTCATAATCAAACTCCTCATCAGATGGACAAAAATTCTCACCTAACAAAACCTCTTGCGCAACATTTGTACTTTCTTCAATTTCGGATTGAATTTTTGTATCATAGCCATCACCGTCCGCACAGCTATCAGTATCTGAAGGCATTTCTTCATAGATTAAAACGTTTTCAATTCCCCGACCCGATAACTTCTTTGCCCATTCCTACAAAAAACATAAATTTTCAGTTCATCTTACATTTCATCAAAAAGCAAAAAAAAAAACTTTTCAATACTTCGAAACCTATGATTTTGAATGAAATTTTAGTTAGTAAACGATTGTGGCGCTAGTTTCTAGTTAGCTACATTTGTTAAATATGCAAAATATCACTCCCTCAAAAAATGTAAGACATGTCTCTCTAGTTCATATTTTCAACCTCAACCTAGACTCAGAAGTGTATCTCCTGGTCGGATTTACAACCACACAATCATGTATCTAAGTACAAGAACGGTTTTTAACGGTACATTTAAAAAAATTGGCCCTCAGTACCATTAACCATGCTGTAAGGGACAAATGTACTGTCTCGTGTAAGTCCGGTTCAATTTTAGAATTTACCTAGTTTCCGTTCCGTTTTCCGACTGTGGCTTCATCAGAAGATACCCTGGTGGTTTCTGGATATTTTAACCCGTAAATATAGTACTTGCAACTAAGCTCCCGTTTAACTACTTCGAAGAATTCTACTTTTTCATTTGGGCCCTTTAACTCTTTCAGCCACAGTATACTTCATTAAGCTTTCAGGGAATAAGGTGGTTAGTTTACTAACCACCGTGGCGGTCAGCATAAAACATTATCAGGAAAAGGTTATTATATAAAGTCAAAAATTATATGAAAAAACTATTTTTTATGAAAATCTAAAAAACACGTTTTACCTTTGCGGATGCAAAGAGGAACTTTACAGGTGCTGCATTGCCATACAGTACTTGCTGGACTTTTTTTAGTGCTGCACTTTGCACATCTTCGTGATGTAGATCGCTCTGGCTGATGCATATTGCTTTCCAGGCGTAATTCTGTTGGAACTGTTGGCTTGTGGCGTTTTATGAAAACAGGTAATGGAGAAGATAGAGAAGAGCTATTGAGGGAGCGTTTAGAGCGCCGTTTAGGATTCTTCGCATGAGCTGGTGCTAGGATACCTTGGTAAACACTTCTGCGAAAATCTTTTGTGCTCAATTGATCCAGTTCTGGATGGTGTTCTTTCTGGAGCTCTTTATATACTAAAAATGAATTTATGACAGCGCAATCCAGAAAGTGGAAAAAAATTCGATGCCACCATTTGTGAGATTTTCTGTCGATGGCATAGGTACTTTTCAATTGGTCAAATTTGTCGACATAGTTCATGCAACTGTTGTACTCCATCACAGCTTCAGGACAAGCTATTTCATTTCTCTCTCCATTCCTTTCCGTGCGAGTAACAACACCTGTCTTAGTCGGATCTAAATAGTTCGTAAGAATGAAAACTGATCGCTTGTCTTTCCACTTTAAAATTGCGACGTTCGTGTCACTGATCCTATAATCATGCTGTCCCCGTCTTAGATCTATGTCTTCTTTTAGTTTTGGTAGATGTTTGCGATTTGAATTCACAGTGCCGCAAGCCAATATTTTGTCTTTATATAGGTCTACTTGCAAGGAGTAACTGTTGAAGTAGTTATCAAAGAATACTCTATGGTTTTTAGATTTTAAATTTGTGCAATATTGTCGAACAATCTTTCCGCCCAGATCAGTTTGTACTTTGTCACCTTGTTTTCCAGTATATATTTCGAAATCCAAACAATATCCCGACTTAGCACACTTCATCCATACTTTATATCCGCGTTTTATTGGTTTCTTCGGCATAAACTGTTTTATATTATTTCGGCCCTTGAACTTGATCATGCTTTCGTCTATAGCCACTTTTTCTGATGTGTAGTAGTTTTTATTAAAATTTCTTTTTAGGATATCTATCACAGGTCTAATTTTGTAAAGTTTGTCATAATTAGCCTCGGTTTTATTCGGCATTAGGTTGTTATCATTCAAATGCAAGTTATTGAGAAGCCAGCCAAAGCGGTTGAGTGACATAAAAGATGATATATAGGGGTCATTCAAATCTGGGGCAGAAGACCAGTAATCTTTATAACTAGACGATTTTTTCACACCCATTACCAAATTCAAGGCGAGAAACACTTCTATTTCTTCTGGTGTGGTAGGTGTGAAAGGTCTTCCTTTTTGCGTGGCATATAGATTTGTTTGAAAGCAGATTCTGACCAAAATAAGCGGAATAGCTGCGTAGGAGTAACATTCTCCAATTCTATGATATTATTTGGTATACCTTCACTTCCTGTGTAGTCAGCCGGCTCTTCCATTTTGAAGTTTTTTTTCCACTTTGGTTCCTTCACAGCAGTATGAGTAGATGATGCTGTAACACTCCTAGCTGAAGGACCCGCAAAATATGATAAAGGTATGTCGTCATCCGTATCAAATTCTGGCTGAAGCTCTGGAGGTAGATCACCAAGCACCATCATAGCTTGTTGTCCGTCATTACATTCCTCGTTCGATTCCAGGCTGCAAATACTCTCAACATCTGAAGGTATGTCTTCCACAAGAAGCTCTTGAATATTGCAATTATTAAATACACGAGGCATCCTAAAAAAACTTATACGAAATAAATAAAATAAAACCTACTAGAGTCACAGTGGTTAGTAATCTAACCACCATATTATTTACATAATTTATAAAAAAGTATAAAAGATAATATTTAATTTTTATTATAAATCAACTAAACGAGTTCTAAATAACAAATAAACACTAGCATTTTAACATAATAATCACTCTTACCTTAATTATTGAATTTTAATAACACTTCGTTGAAAAATCAGAACTGCACATTCTTTTACATATGTGTTTTATCTCACCATCGAACCTTAGCGCCACAGTTTTGTAACATTTCTCTTAATTGTGAAATAGAAAAGCGTAATAATTAAGCTAATTGTCAATAGATGGCGCAAAAATGGGTTTTAAAAAATCATAAGTAGGTGGTTAGATAAATGACCACCAAAGCTGAAAGAGTTAAAACGCCCAGTACACTTAAATTCACAAAACAGTGTCCAGTACATATATGTAAATTTTACCTAAAACTTCCCTAATAGTATTATTAAAGCCAAACAACTTTAATTTTAATAAACCGAACTAACAATTCATTATTCGCTCCTTAAATAAGCATTCATCCTTCGTATGTGGTGCTCCATATTCGAATAGAAAAGCATTCCAGCACGGGAATAACTTCCAAGGCCATGTGGCGATATGTCACAACGATTCCACTGCAAAATTCCTCATTCAAACCGAAGGTATTTTTCATTAGGTATCTCGCAGCGCATTTGTCATATCGTGTTCTATTATCTGCAGGCTTTGCACTTATTAACTGGCAGCAACAACACGGCAAAAGTATAGTCCTTGAATTATGTGGAACGCATTCATGGCACAGAAACGAAAAAAAAAAACTAGGCTTTAGTCAAGCCAAGCATCATGCCAGATAAAAAATCTCGAGTCCATGTAATAGTATGGTACAAGTCCATTATCATCAGCTCTGTACGCCACAGGGAGACAACTGCAACCTTTGTGTAGAGCCAATATCTGATGTTTATATTTCAGTAATTTTACACTAAATCCCGAGCTCGCAACTGCACAGTGCTCGTTCGTTACGTGGCCATATCACGATATCCTCAATTCCACCGATGCCCACCATATGACGTACTCACAACAGCTTCCTGCCACACAACAGTTGTTTAGCCCTGAGAGAACTTCGCTAGTACCCTGTGGAGGTTAGGACTGAGGTTGAATTTCGTATATCCGGACGGATTTTTTCCTGTTCTTTTTTTTTTGTGCAGAAACCCTTTTCCTGACATTACAAATTTCCAGTTCACATCCTGCGCTGGTTTATATGATAAAACCGCAGCCCCAATCGATGGTTTCGTTGGTTTGATCAAATCCCGTAATTAAAAAGTCCTTCAAGCAATTTGCAACCAACTTCCAGTAGTTTTATGGAGTTTCATCAATGCGGGGATTTTTTTTTTAAATGGCATAAAATGTCAACTGCGGCGCTTAAAATTACTGGCAGCGAACGGGGGTTAATGAATTTCGCCAGATTGATTTAGTGGCAATCATCCTTTCGGATCATAGTGAAGTAGAATTTAATTGATGAGCTGCTTCTACGGCGGTTTCTTTGCTATGCTGTACGATGATTCCGGGAAAAATTCAAATATATTAATGTTAAAAAATTTCATTTTTTAAGAGGAGTTGATATGTGAAATAGAGCGTCATGTTTTTTTCACCTTGATATGTAATACTTCAAAAACTAGAGTCAAGGTCCGCTCTAATAACCTTAAAAATGGGGTCTGTTTATAGCATAAAATTCTTTAGAATATTTAGTCATTAAGAACGTTAATTAATCCTTATGGTTTCTACCAGTTGCTACGCTGACATCCTTGACTAAAGAATAAGATGAAGTTGCAAAATTTTTAAAAATGATACTGCCTCAAAACGAGGGTAATGTTTTGGGTATACACGATGGTCGTAACAGCTCATGATCAATTATGCAGCTTTTGCATAGACCAATCAAACAAAAGCTGACCAACGTTCAAAGGCTAACCTGTGTCGTTGTCATGGGAGCTATAATCACATGTCCGACTGCAACCATGAATGCCCTGCTAATCCTCCCTGCGCTCTACCTAGTTAGAATTGAAGAAGGAGGCTCTGGCTGGGATTTTGTGTCTGCACGTCTTTTAAGCCAGGAGACCTTATAGATTACCAATCGATTCTGAAGGAATCAAACCTAGAGCGAAGCCTTGCATTGTCCAATACCATTCGTACCAGTCTGGACTTTGACGAACCATTTCCGACGATTAACAGAGGTCGATCGGAATGGTAGCGGAGTAGGCTCCTCTTTCACGAAAAAACCTTTCGGTATACGGACGGTTCCAGGTGCAAAGTAATCTTGGCATTACGCACCACGCCTCAAACCGTGGTACTTGGCATTCAGTTGTATGGTTAGACTTTTGTTAATAGAGCGCCAAATAGTTCTAACATCGTTTTTTTTCCTCAGACCTATTTGGCTGTTTAATTCGGCACCATGTTATCTAAAACTGTCCTGAAATATATTCTATCGCTAAAATCCCTCCGCTAAAATCCAAAGAATATGCTCAACCGACTATTTTTTCATAATTGGAAAAATACCCAGTGTGCCCGTCAATCTCAATATTTCTATGAAAAACGAGGTCACCTCGAAAGATTTTAATAAGACGGGTTGGCTCAATAGATCAAATAGGTCGGAGTGCGTACAAAGAGGGCATGAAGAAGGACCATGAGAACATGAAGTTATTGCAGCCCTTAATATCTCATCGTCTTTCCAAGTCTCCTCAATATTTTCTTTTAGAATATTGACATTTTTGTCCGGCAATTCTCAATCGAGTTTCAATATGAAGGAATGCCCGCTCAAGGAAACATATCTAAATTTTTTTCACCAAATGAACTGCACAAATTCGAGTAAATTGGTAAGCTGAACTTCAGTTTAAATCTCAGGTCCCATATATTTCCACATATTGAACTGTGGATATATCAGACCTCAGTTCGCCCAACTGAACATCTGACTGAAGTTAATCGTAACAAAGAGAGTAATCAATTGAATATCGAGAATATTGGGACGCGATTCCGCTGGGTTGATGTATTTCTGACGTTCTTATGACATTAGTATCAACAAATTCATTTCAGTACACCTCAGTAACGAAGCTTTCAGATGTAATACGTCAGTCTCGAAGCTTTTTGAGCTAAACAATGCCGATGAAGGCACTTATGTGCCTTAAACTGATCATTATTGAACTGAAGTCGGTGAAGCCGAGGCATAACATGTTTTTACAGAATTCCTTACGAACTTTGCAGACATCCTCGATTAAGAGCCTGCTCCTTAAAAGAGTACTGTTTAATATCCATGCTTAAAATTCTACGTAACGTCGTTTTTGACAGCGCTAAAGCTAATACGCTCTTACGCACGAACTGGCGCGGATGGTTTTGTACGCCGGTTTAAACTTGGCACAGCTCGTGAATGTTACAAAATTCATCTAAAAACCATAACAAGGCCAATGATCACGTGAGCGAATGGTGACAAAAAGGCACTAATGTGTTAGTTGGAGATCAGCACAGTATACTCAGATCTCGCGACATCCACCGACCAACCAACAATTGCCGCATTGTTCTATCGGCAAAATAAATGGGTCCAAGGGCTTGATCTCTAATACAGTTCTAAATCATCCATTTTAAGTAGAGAATCTCACTCCCCCGTGCCGCATCTAGGACGCACTCGTGGTAAAATCGTTAAACTAGGTACTGTCAATTGTGCACTCTGTGAAGCCTGGGCCATCAAAGCCAATCGTAGTCATTGAAAAAGCGGCTATAAAGGCCCCCATCAGTTTTACGTGTCATGCAAGAAGGCTATTTTCCCATCCATTATCATGCTAGCAGTCAATCGTCACTTTCAGGAAGAAGCGGTAGCGAAAAGTTGGTGTAATTTCTGATTTTACAAACCGATTTTGCTGTTAGTTGCCCTACTCACTCCGAAATTCTCAGTGAGAATGACGAAATGATTGACAGCAACAGCATCCACTGTCCTTCATGCTGTCAATCATATCGCTCCACCCATAAGATTTCAAAAATCATGCTGTTAATCATTTCGCTCCGCCCAAAGATTTCGGATTCCGATGGAATGTGAACTGCAAGCGGACAATGGTGTGAACGGAATAAAGGATTTGCCCACCGGCCACTGTGCACTGAATTACCACCTATGACCACTGCCACGTGTTGACCAGATTAGAAAGTTTGCTGACCCTATAAAGCGGTCTAACATATATGTATAAACATACAAGCACGCACGCGCCTGCCACAAGCATGTACGCTCCCTTCACAGGCACGAAAATCTAAGCATTTGTTCGATAGGGACATGCACGTTCCCACCGCAGTCATGCACGATCCCGCTGCAGGCACGAAAATCCGCAACGGAATATACGATTCCAAACGCGAGTGCTGTTTTACTAAGCAGTCCCCCAGCTAAGTACTAACCACATCCAATGCTGGTTGATCTACGCAATCGAACGTGAACCGTCTACTGAGTCTGCTATTTGCACTCTTTATGGCCACTGAGAAAATTGCCGTTTTCTTCTGGCTACACAATTTTTTTAAGGGTACAATTCTGGCAATTCCGTGCGTGCGGGCGCCATGCAGGCTAGTGCATGCGTAGATGCGGGCGAGTTCCATTTTTACTCGGGATATCACAATATCTTAATCCCCCTCTTATGAAAAATACTTTTTCAGGAAACTACCACCTTCTCTTATCAGTGTTATCTACCTAATGCTTTATTATTTACTTCTTATCCTTTACGCTCCCACATGAAATTTAAATCAGTTTCGTTTTCATTACCAGAGACCTTGTTATCAGCGCTAGTACTTCTGATACTGTTTTTTCATGCTCTAACCTTGGTTCTATGAGCCAGTTTATCTAATTATTATTGTTCCTTTTTCAAGACAGAAGAGAGAGCTAACCAAAGCTATTACAAAAGAAGCAACATTTTTAGAGACCTGTCTTTAAAGTATGGATAAGTAGATTAAATAAAGAAGCACCAAAAACATTATTTCCTTTAAATCAATTAATCTAAACAAAATACCAAATCCACAAGACATCTCTTGACTTTACGTTCAATACAATACAACAAAATCTGCATTTAATTTGCATAAATCCCAAATATTGCAGCAAAGACAAATTTTGTCTAGATGTTTAGAATAACATTTGTCTACATGAAACAGAAATTTACCTCCGCCACATAAAGATAAAATATAAAACATAAAACACAATCTCTAACTAGACCAAAAGGAACATTTTTCAATTCTTTTTATCCCTCAGAGCCCCAGGATTAAAGGTAAACGTTTAAAGTACGTCAAACAAAGAAAACTTTTCCTCCCTTTGTGTATTCCATGTAAACATTGACTATCCATACCTTTTCTAAAATAACAAAAAAAAAAAACAGAAAAAACACGAAAGAATAAAAATACGAACAATGCGAAAATATGAGTAAAATTGCGCCCGTATGTGGGGTAACCTGTGCTCTAGCTCACAGGTGATGTGTACACACGTATAATAACACTGAATTTTCATTTATTTACAGAAATATGAAAAGCGCAAAAATTTTTATACACAATTGTCAGAAACTGATTGATTTGCTCCAAAAATCTCAAGGTTTTTCTCCCCTGTGTTTTTTAACGTATGAAAATCCGAGCTCACATTTCCCTTATTATGCGGAAATTCTCATGTGAACAGCGTTTTCACATACACAAAATAAACTTTTTGAGTGGCTTAGGATGAATATGAATATTTATGATTGTACGAAACGGAAGGGAGCATTTTCCTCAACATTTTCTTGAAAAGTCAAGGAATTTCTCATTTTCGATGATATTTTTAGATCGGGAAAGTATCAAACAAAAAATGCTTTAAAGGTGAATTGAAGCAGGGGTTTTGTAGTTTATTACGAGGAGAATTATTTGTATCTATTTGAAAGAAAAAACTCACCGGGGGTTTATTTCAAGGAAAAGACTAGAGCTCAAAGGTAGAGCGCCTTTGTACTGCCCACTATTCTAACATAGAATTCAATATTGAGCTCTAGTCAAAAGGAGGAAAGGAATGTCAACGCCAACACTTGATTTTACTCCACTGGCTACTACACAATAAAACAATGACTTCAGCAATTGAACAGGCGATATCTTCCTCGTGTTTTGGAAGGAAAATAGCTTCGGAACGTTGGATTGACAATCAGAACACTTGGTAATTTACTTGAACAAATATTAGTTTAAGGTTTTTACATGTATTTATTTTATAATGCACACGCCATGTTTTTGGGTGTCAATGAGAAAACACTCAAAACAATGTGGATGAATACTAAGCCTATAGTCTAGTGTGGAATATCCATCCTTATAAGCATAGTCTCAGAGTTTCCTGAGAAGTCGGAGACGGAGTTTTCTGAGAAGACCATAGGTTTTACTCACTATATAACGGGTGTGGTCCAAAGCCTTCTATATTTACAAGCCATGTACAACAAAATCTCACACTCGCATTCAAAGATTCATGGGACTTCAATTTCAAAGATTCATGGGACTTCGAAGTGTGGTTATGTGTTTTTTTTTTTGGGAATAAATTCGAAAAATTACTGCTGCCTTCACCTTTTTAACGGATTGTTGACATATTACGTTGATAAATTGTAACCCTTTTTATCTCCAAAATAGAATTAATTAACACAAAATTAAGTTAAAAGAATTTTATTAGGCACTTAAATGAAATCTCGAATACATCTTTCAAAATGTACACAAATAACATTTTGTTCTTTCTTATTTTGTTCCAACAACAAACAAAATAAATACAGCAATATTTTCCTATTTTCACAATAAAAACTTCGTAAAAAATATCTTATTTAATCAAACGCACTAAAAATTACTTAAATCTTAAAAAACATCTTATGGATGAGTTTCGCTTTCATTTTGGCAATGTTGACTTAAAATCCATTTTACTTCCGTGATACTGTCTGTGATATGTTCTGCACCTGTTTCAAATATTTTTATATTCAGAAATAGGTTTTAATATAACAGAAAAACAAAATACCTTGCATAGCAACAGACAATGCCCTGGTGCTTGGATTTTTCAGGACTTCACGAGATAATTCTGCGTCTAGCCTTAAAGTGCATATTGTATTGCCTTAATTCTTTCCTCGCTATGAATTGTGGTCTTGTCTAGTTCTGTTACGTATTTATGGAAACTTTCCTCGTAAATATCTTTAATTTAATTATCCAAATCCACTTGAAACACAGTAAAATACATATGTACATATATCAGTATATTTTCTACTATGAAATTGAAGAATGTGCACCACGCACTTTATCATTAGCCGCGTTCTTTTTACACCGTGATCCAGATCAGATCAGCCGAGCATAAAAGAACCACTGACATATAGTAATGGACTGCTAAATGAGCAAAATCCCATACAAATAAATGGCACCAAAAACTATTCCTGCCTCGCTCCCACGTTAAATCCCAACGAACTGTAATCGTCAACGCATGTCAGCGATATAAACATAATTAGAAAAAAATAGACAGGTATAGTTTTCGTTCTTCTGTCTTACTCTTGAGCTATTTTGAAAACTTCGTTAAACAGGGGAAATAACCGCCACGGTTTTGGAATAAATACATTTATTTAATGAAAAAACTGCTAATAAATAAAAATAAGTGATGGACATTTATTTCCGTTAATTATAACAAACATCTTATCACTTATTTTCTCCTAAATTCGAAGAAAATTTTTTTGTTTGCATAAAAAAGGTTTTCTATTTCTGGATAAAAATGGTGCCATTCAGCATCGTCAATCAGCAGTCCATTACTATATGTCAGTGAAAAGAACGGACTTGGATCATGGAAGAAATTTAGTTTTTTACAGTTGTAGTTCTGATTTTTGATATGTTCTGTCGCAATTTATATCGGTCTCTAAAACTTATTAAAAATATTTCTGATTTAAAAAGAATTTATTAAAATGTTTAATTGACTTCCAAAATTAACAAAAGGTAACTTTCAATCATTTTTCCTAATAAATTTATGAAATTTTGCAGACCTACCAACCCTTAAAATTAAAAAAACCGGAACAAAATTATAAAAGCTCTGGATTTTCCAATGAGATGTGTCTTGGATATGGTTGTTACACAAGCTATTTTTGTATCACAGATCTTGATCCAAATCTTTTTTGGATCAAGTTGTTGTTGGTTTGCTTGAAAGTTAATGATCTGAGTGGGATCACGGTGTAAAAAGAACGCAGCTATTATAACACTGCAGAGATAAATAATTTACTAATTCCTTTTTGAAGTCAAGTCCCTTTTAATATATTTTTATTAACTAAGCTAGTTGCAACATATCTCAGAAGACGTTTAGATATAAGCTGAGAACAAAACGGTCCTCCATGACTAACATAAATTCCGCAAACGAATCAAACATATTATTTAAATTGCTAACTTATGTCACTTATTTTGAGCACTTTTTGCATGTCTTTTATTTTGATGAAATAACTATAATTTTTAATAAAACCTCACTCGCAACAGCACTTTTCGCGGCACGAAACCATTTTCACCTTGTTTTTAATGGGATTTTGACATTTCACGAATTGAAGTTGGGACTTCATACAACTACATACACACACCTACAGCATGGCTTGTAAATGTAGAAGGCTTTGGTGTGGTCACAACAGGTCATAACGTGGTTTAGAGTTACTCCGAGATTTTTAGCACGATCGACACTCTGAATAGGAATGACATTTAATATGACTTTTGGGAAAAACAAGACTGGGGTTTACAAAGTGAGCTCAACCCTGATATTGCGACTTGCCTGGATTGAGTGAAAGGCTATTAACCGTAGGAATGCAGCAGCACTAACAAAATTTTATCGCTACTATTATAGTGACTGTTCCTCCGAAATAAACCCTCTCCTGCCTCCACGGCAATCTTATAGCCGCAACTCGAGATTAGCCCACTCTACCTCTACCTGCAACCCCCCGTTTCACACACTCAACAAGATATAAATTCGTTTGTAAATAGAACAACTCGACTGTGGAATAATCTCTCGCAGTCAGTATTTCCGAGCTCCTACAGCATCCAAGAGTTCAAAAGCAGGGTTCTTCGCCACCTTCTTCAGCACCCCTTCGAACCCCCATAAGCCTTAACCTATTCCCCCCGTACTAAGCTTGCTGCTAGACATTGCACCATGACGTGACAAACGACATGTCGGACTGATAGTACAAAGGGTGATTCCTGAGCTTAGCACTGCCACATAAAAAACCGAAGCCAAAGAAGAACATTTTGTAAGTACGCGGGAATTTTCCGTACTTCTGGCACCAATTGATCCTTAGGCATAAAGAGGTACAGCTGTACATGTGGATTTTGGAGCTGTTTACTACTGCAGAAAGGTCATTGAATAAATATAAATTTAATATACTGAATAAAAGAGGGTCAAGAATTGAACTTTGCGGAACACCACAGCAGAGGTTGAAGCATGATTATGCAACATTTCCTGTCGCTATCGATTATTTCAGAAACTATGCATAACCTAAACTAAAATGGGTGTGGATTTTATCGAGAAGTAGGGAGTGGTCAACATTATCAAAGTCCTTGGAAAAGTCTAGAAGTGCAAGATTAGTTGTATCTAAGTAATTCCTAATGTCGATTGTGATTTTAATAAATACAGTATCACAGCTGTGGGATTATAGAAAACCAGATTGGTAGGGATTTATAAGCTGATAACATTCACAGAGCTCAACAATTTGAAATGCAATCAGTTTCTCAAGAACTTTTTCTAAAAGCGGTAAGATACTAATAGGGCGGAAGCAGGGCCGGCTCTTGGGGTTTTTACGCCCGGCGCAGTATGCCATATTGCGCCCCATCAGCTCTTCATTTTTTGATCGCAATGAAGGAAAATGGAAAAAGAAGTCAAGTAGTCACGGAAACACTTTTACAACATTTTCTGAAATTGCGCCCTCGTTCAATTGCGCCCGGTGCAAGTACACCATTTTCACCTATGAAAGCGCCGCCCCTGGGCGGAAGTCATAAGGGCGCACAGGGGAAGAGAATTTGGCAACAAGCAGTACAAGGGCATGTTTCCAAGAATTGGGAAATTTGGAAGTGGTAAGGCATGAATTTATTAAAGAGTTATAGTAGCAAAGTAACAATAATTTAAGAAATCTTGGCGATGTCTTGGCACTACTCGTACCATTAGATTTAATGCGATTTATGGAAACTAAATCGACTAGACGACGACTCAGGAATATGAGTATTACGGGCAGAATTACTTCCGCCCTATGTCCCGTGAGGGATTTAACGAGCATAAAGTAAAGAAAGAAAGGGCAGAATTACTTGAAGTAACGTGCAAATTCAGACTTTCTGCGTCGAAGTCATGAGCTAAAGGCCCTTTTTTTATTAAAGCCCTAACTTACTTAAGTTATTGCATAGTTTCTTTGGTAGCAGAGACGAATTGAGTAGGCATGTATAGAAATTTCGCTTGGCGTCTTTAATTTTAGTCGTGGTTATATTGGGAAGTCGTTTATAACAGTTTTTGGCGCTTTCGGGTTTTAGTTTTACGAATCTTTTATAAACATACTCCCGCTCAATAATTAAGGACTTAATTTTAAAACTGAAGCAAGGCTTGGATTTTTCATTAATGGTTTCTTTTCGGATAGGAACAAACTCAGCAAACAGGTGCTGCATAAGCGCCTCAAAAAACTTGATTTTATCATCAATACAGGGCGGCGCTATCAAATGTGCGAATGGTGCGCTTGCACCGGGCGCAATTACAAAAATTAAGATTTTAAAAAATTTAAAACTGAAAAAAAAGGATCCTCACAGGTGCAAGCAATTACCCAATTCGAGAAGCGAAAAATTCTAAGTCAAAAAAAATCTTTCATTTATTAATACTACGCTGGAGCTCTTTATGCAAATTCAGTAAAAAGTAACATATCCATTCACATAAAGGAATGAAAATTAACTGTGATTGATATAAACTTCAGGGCATTGTAGCTTCACTTTTAAATTGTGCTCCAAGAATTTTTAAAGGAGGTAAAGGAGAAGGACAACATTTCTTGTGGAGAGAACTCCTCCTTAAAATTTTCTTTTTTTGATTATTCCTGTACTGTCTAACAAATTTATATGGCCAGTATCACACGGATAAACCAACAAAAATTGGCCGTAATTCGCATGGGTTTTCACAAGAATCAACTTTTCCAACGAATTGTACGTTAGAATGCTTTAGGCTGTTGTTGTTGTTTTTAATCTTAATTCTCCCCTCTACCATTCCTTTTATTTTATTTGCCTAGCAAAAGGGAGGCATAAACCAACAAATCAAAGGTTCAAAAATCTATTCACCCTATCGTCCTCTTCTACTCACTTCTCCGCAAACGACGTTTTCAGTAGATTTTTGTAGGTTGAATGTTTACGCATGTGAAACTTTCTATCTGTGTAATCTTTTTTTATGTTGTACGCATTATTATGCTGCAATCTTAAATTTTGCGTAAACTTTGAAAATTATTTCTCCCAACCAACGAGTGCTTGCGTCTTTTTCCATTGTCCTTCACCGCATTCAAAAATGAACAGCATATGGGGCGCAATATGGCATAGTGCACCGGGCGCAAAAAAATCAAAACGCCGGCCATGCGTCAATGTCGGAAAATGTGATAATGATTTCCCAGGGTAAACGCTCACAACAATCAACTACAAGGATCAGAGTTAGTAAAGTCACGGTCGGTAATAATTGTTTTAGCTGGTTGAGATCCAATTGGAATATTGCAACAGATTTATAATATATCATGGTCTAGGAAACTCGGAAGGGAAATTTGGTTCTGCAAAGACAGTTAGACGATAGTCACTGGTTAGTAGCAAATTGAGTTGTGATGGATGAACAGTATATATATCTACCGTCATTTGTCATCAAGAATTGCTCATAGTGGAGCCTGTGTTGATCTTGTTATTTTCTCCCTTCACCTAACTGGTAGTTTCATCTGTTCCTTTCCTTGTTCTGGTTTTTCTGCTGTAGACGGGTGTACTCTGATGAGCATTTGTGTAATACGAATAAATATAGTACATTGTTTGTAATGTGCAAAAAAAAACATCCTATCTTAATTTCCCCAAACTTTAAATTTCGTCTTATTCTGTCACATTTTATCAATATTTACCTAAACTCAAATTTTCCGACACAAAACCAGGATCAAACTTAATCAAAAATTTGACAAGAAAATCGTTTACACAAAAGATAACATAAGAAGGTATTTGCTTTAGCTTCCTTTATTTTATTTTATTTTATTAAAAAATCAATAAACCGTTATGCGCATTTAGGCAACCAAAAACATGCAAAAAAATCAAGAAGAATGAAATCTCCAAACACCCTAATTAAATGTAAGCACAGCCGGGGCTATGTAAGAGTATATCCGGAAAATCTTTAAAAGTGCTACTTAATAGCGATAATTTGGAAAACGGAATCATCTTAGCAACAAGAAGACGTCCTCGAGTGAAAATGCCACGAAACAAATTTACAAAGGACCTTTTGAACTTGTATATGTATATAAAAAAATTGTGTAAACAAGAAAATATCCTGCAGAGCAACTTTTTCTGTTAAAGTTTTTTTTTTTTAATTTTTTTTTTTATAAAAAGTTTTCCTCAAACTGACAAAAGCAACTGCCTAAAGAGACCGAAGTCAACTGACATTGGCCAGTTTTTAAAGCATAAATTTGCATTTGCTCCAAGCTTTTCAAAAAAAGGACCTTTTCACAGGACGTCCTTACCTTCGAAGCCTGGGACTTGGTACTCTAGATTAGCTCTTTTTTTAAATTAAATTACCTTGAAAGCCTGGAAGTCGCTTTAGGTTGACATTACCAACGTCTTTAGGTGGATCAGGGCGGACTGTGGCGTTTCCCAGTTCCAGCCAGTGGTATCCCAAGGAAATTTTCAATAATTACTGCACACAAAAATTTACAAGAAAAAAAAAATCCAGGACGGAAGGGACTCCCCAGGAAAAGGAAGAAAAAATATAGAAAAAAAGGGTGCAAGGTTACCATTTCCTCCAGAAATCCAATCATCATCCTCTTTCGCAAAAGATAAAATTTGTCAAGGATTTTGTGGGCAGAGTTTGTTTTATATATACACACACATACATATACATTTCGTTAAGGGTGGTTTTTAACTTTGTTCAAAGCAACTAAAAAAAAGGTTAAAGGCTTGACCAAAATGTAATTTATCACAATTGTCTTTAGTCGGAGGATATTCATGATAGGAATGCTGCGAAGATTCGTACGTATTAAAGCGTATTAAAAGGGGATTCCAAAAGATCAACACAGTCTGACTGTGTGATGGTGGTCGTCCTCATTTTGTGATGGTAGTGGTAGTCGACAGGCGGCGGCGGGGGTAGATCAACTGGAAAACACAAAATCGGTTTGCATCCATAAATCAATGCCATTTTATGCAAATTGGATGAATTGTGGAGAGATGTGAAAAAATGTTATCGGAATGCTCCTGTTCCGCTTAAACATTAAAATTCCTCACGTTTATGTTGGGGGCGGAGGGGTGATTTTGCGGAAAAGCATAAAAGCTTGACTTAAAGTGATTAAAATTTAAAATCAGTTTAATTGTGATATATTCTACTCAATCTTCTGATTTGTGCAGCTGCAATCCTATTAACCAAGGTCTGTGGAGCGCCTGGGATAATAAATAATGGGATTTTAAATTATAATTGGATTGGGAGAAGCTTGTTCATTTGTTGCATTTGAAGCTCTTTAAATCTAGGATTTTCAATAATAATTTAATTTTAGGGTACGGAGTTTTTATTTAGCGATAAACGATAGACTAAGCACTCTTCGTGTGCTTTAAGGACAAGGAATCCAGTTAGATTATATCAGCAACAACCTGGTGCCCCAACAAACTGGCGTCGTAAAAGCTTGGAATGTTTCCTTGGCTACATTAATTACATAAGCCGGGAACGTTTCCACCTTATAAAAGGCGAGTAAATGATTTAAAGCATGAAATTGTAAACTTAAACGTATTATAACCTCACCCCTACTTCCTACAAAAAAATATGGAGACAAACAATAAAATCCACACAGCCACTTCACGCAATACTTCTCAATCCCAACATTCGAACAAACCTAACCAAAAAAATAATTATATAAACTAAACATATATAAACTACAATGACTAAAAAAATAAACGGAAAGTTTTCTAGGTTTTAACCAGTACAATGAGCTAACGTGTGACTCGACCCACGACCCTAAGATACAAACTTCATGTTATCTTTACTGAGTTAGCCGGGCTCGATAGGATAAATACTGGCACCAGTTAAATGTAGCAGTCGCTACTTGTATATACGTTTTTCGTTGTAATAAGTTTTATTCAAGTATCCACTCAGTTTCTGTTCTAATAATTTTAAGTACAGTGTTTTTGGTTACGTCACAATTTGGATTCTCACTACTACTATGAAATACACTTGGGGAATTTGGATTGTCATATCACGTATGTATACACTGTACACAAAATCAATTTTAAAAACATAGCCACACAAATATTGTGATATTAAAAATTATTTTGAATTTTTGTAAGAGTATTAGTTAGGAGTTGATTCGATAAGGAAGTCTCCTATAATAAGTTGTCTAATTAAAAACCGTTATGTAATTTTCGGTGTGACATAATAAAAAAATAGAAAAATCTTAAACTAGTAAAATCAAAAACTATTAAATATAATAATAGATAAATGTTAAATAAACGTATTAAATAAAAGAATAATATTAATACAAAATATGTGAAATAAAAGTTTTTATTGGCAATATATATACAATACATATATCACTTATATATTGCAATGAGATGAGGAAAGACGCAAAAGTTAGTACGTCCCCCATTTCATATTGGTGACCCCGACATTAGAAGAACGAAGAAATTTTTCAAAGAAAAAAGAAGAAAGAAGATTTAAAAAAATTTTTATGAAAGAAAATTTATGAAGAAAGAGAATATGAAGAAAATTTTGAAAATTTTACGAAGAAAAGAAGAAGATTTAAGAAAGAAAAGCATTTGGTGAAAAATTTTAAGAAGAGGTTCATTTTTTAATAAGGAGACCAAGTATTTATTTTAATTAAATATTTTTCTTTAATTTTAAAATTTAAATTGTACGGAATTGCTTACACTAAAAAAAACATTACACTTACATAATTTAGTAGTGGTGACAATTCAATTTATTTCCTCTTTCAAATATTTTTCCTCTAAAAAAATTTTTTTTTTTTTAGGAAGTGAGACTTGAATAAAATTTTCGGGAATTTATTTAAGTTTGAGTATTAATCGACTCTTTTCGCGAACGTCCACGGGTGTTATTTTAAAGTATCGCGAAGTTTTTAAGTAAAGTCGAAATTTTATTGAACTTCTTTTTACGCGAGTTTTATTTTAAAAAAATTGTGATTAATATGAGTGTCCAAGGTGGTGATAGTGAAAGAATGCACGTTGATAATGAGAATATTAGTGCATCGGCTGTTAAGCTACCAACTTTCTGGTCTCCATGCCCAGAAGCATGGTTTATTTTAACAGAAAGCCAATTTAACTCGAAAGGAATTAGACTGGATGAGACTAAATTCGAACATGTGATACAAGCTCTTCCTTTAGAAATCATAATGAATATATTGGATTTCATTCAAAACCCACCATCGGAGAACAAATACCAAGCATTAAAAACAACATTAATTCAAAGATTTACAGAGTCTGAAGAGAAAAAGTTGGAACAATTATTATGCAATTCTGAGATGGGAGATCGAAAACCATCAGAATTTTATAGATCAATGGAGATACTTGCGGGAACATCTTCGAATTTAGGACCATCGGGTCTACCCTCGAGCAATATCGCATTGCCTTTGACCTAACCATGTGGAACGCAAGGAAACACTCCGCCGATAGAGTTTCACTAGACTGGCCGAAACGATCAAAACTACAAAGGAAACGATTTATACATAGGACTCTAGTCACTCTTTTCTTGATTGTTTGTCATGACATTGTAAAAATGCTTTCTAATCGTGAATTAGGCTCAAATCATCACAGCTGAGCTATGCAATCAAGGGGTCAGACATACCTATGGCCAGGTACTGGAATAGGGGGCTCTCTCTCTCTACTCAGATCTTTGCTTAATGTTATGCTTAGTCCTATACCCTGTTGAATTAGCTGGTCATGATCTGACGATATAAAAGTCTTCCACGTACTTGTCTTACATTGTCGAAGCTTTCTATTGATTATTGTCTCCGTGACTATTCGGAGGCACTTGGAAGGGTTATTACAGTCGGGTTTTTTTTGTAAGGCTGAACATGAGCTAGTGACCAAAACATTGGAAAACTCCGGAAAAGTATGAAAAGACGAAAATTTTGCGCAGATGGCAAATTTTTATGGGCCATAGAGGGAATACTATCAAGTCCTATTTATTGCTCCCAAGCTCCCAAGTGTAGACCTTCTCTTTGAGAGTTTTGAAAAAAATGTCACCCGCTCCAGGCCCTTACTTAGGTGTCAGGATGACGCCATTAATGCAGTACTCGGGAGGATTCTGCCTAATAGAGAGTGCCCGGGACCAAGACGACGACTCCTTACCAAGAGAATAGTTATTTCGGTGTTATTATATGCAACGCCAGTGTGCTAAGGTGATTTGAATAGAATAGGTAATAGGAGGGAATTAAAATCTGCCGTTCGAGCGTGCTGTGCATACCGTACCACGCCCGATGAAGCAGCTGGTGTCATAGGATAAATTCGCTTGATCGTATACTGGGGGCGGAGAATAGGAGCCTTTACGATCGGAATATACAAGGGAATTTCGAAGCAGTGCAACGGATCCTAGCGCACAGCCAGGCCATTTCAACATGCCAGGGAAGGTAAGACGAATCGACTAAAGGGCAATGGACTCATACCAAATGTGGAGAAGTGGGTTCTGAGGGTACATCCGAGAGTTAGCTCCTAGATATACTAGGTTGGACGTTTTACCATTCTGTCCGGAATGTTCAGACGATAAAGAAGCCAGGAAGCATGCTGAATGACCGAGATTTGCCGGGCTTTTTGAGCGGCTTTTTCTGTATGTCCAGTGTTCCAGCTCTGGTAAGTCCTTAACTCCTTTTAAATTGATGATGCCAGGTTGAAGTAATGCCTTTATGGCTTGTGCCGGTCTGAACCCAAACGTTATCGTAAAGGGTTGGTGTGCTTAGTCAGTAGGAGTGCGACCCTAGGTCAGTGCGGTGCCTTTTGTCTTAGATATGATCCTTACATTCTTACGCATGATGATACATTCTCACCACTCGCCCGTAAAAATGGCAGCGACGAAAAGACCAAGCTAGCGTAATTAAAGTATTGTGACCCTAGAAATTTAATTATCGTTAAGCGAGACCCTAAGCGTAGGATGGAGGCGTATAGCCAGAGACGCCGTAAATTACATAAATTTTAGATAACGTATATGAGGGAAGAAAGTAGGAATGGTACCTAGGTATGAGAAATTGAAAGACGAAGGACAATAGTGCTGTATGGAATCTGAACCATTATCCTCTGTGTTGGTTAGTCGGGTGTGTTAACCCCAAGGATAGGTCTTCCAAGAAAAAAGGGTTCAGATATTGGTATGAGATGTCGATCACGTCGAAGTACATTTTGGTGTCGTATTGTGGAGCTTCGATTCAATTAACAACGATCGTTAAACTAAATGTATCAAAAAATGCTCAAAAACGAGAAATTAGGTAAAACATCGAACCCGATGGTATTTTAACCTCAAAAAACCTCCATCTTGCCAATAATTGAATAACGAAAATGATTTACTCTAACGAGTGCTGAACAATCACCATTCGGCATTGACTAAAGCATTTACACAATACAAGTGGATCCATTATCCAAATTAATATCAGATATCAAACCCATACCGGAAAATATTCGATTAATGAACATTTTCATAAAAATTCTCTCAGTATCAAAGCCATCAAATACTAGAATCCAATCCCCTCAATATCGTTTCTTTACTCACCTAATAGCAAAACAGAAAAAAAAAATAAATATAGAAGAGAAGACACGAAATATCTAACATATAAAATCTTCGGATAAAACTCTCAAAAAACACTTTAATCCCATTTTGCTACAGGATATATCCCCCTTTCGAGAAATAACAGAATAAGAGGGAATCAAGTATTAATACGAGATATAAATGAAAAGTAAATTCAGTTACGTTTCAAGGATATTTATCCAGGAACATGAAAAAATCGAGCAGAGAAGGGGAAAAACAGAACCGACAGGATAGAAAAAGATATATATCTCAAAATTCTAGACACAAAGAAAATTCCGAGTAACAGGCCAATCATACACGTGATAGACATGTTATATCTGCTTTACGTATCTGACGGTTGTGGCACAAGGTATAGTGGGTGCACATACACAGATATTCCTACCCCATTAGATTAAGGTAAACGTTCCGATCAAACAATCCATTTAAGAGGCAGGACGTTCGAATATAGCAGAGATACCCAAACAGAATAGAGGTGGGGGTAATGATAAGAAACTAGATAAGTTGCGGATGAGCTGTTCTGTGAAGGAGCTTTATAGATGGATCCACAAAAGGGAAGGATTTTATAATGTCGTCGATATTGTATTAAGTCTCATTTTGCTGGTATCAACTGCAGATTGAGCCATATACTACTCCCCTGTCTAAATGGCTTAACCGCAGAGCTCTGTTACAAGGACTTATTGGAAGATGAGTACATAGTTCCACAAATGCATATTGCTGCTGTCCTCTGAGATCCAATATGGTTAGCATCTCCCCAGGCTAGAAACAGAATTCGAACTATGACTAATGCATCGTAGGTAAATCTTCTTTCTAGCTCAAAATTGATATCCTTTAAGCTATGGAATACGAGAGAGACTATGCTGTTCGGTTACGGATGGTATTCTCTAATATTGAGCTTAAAAAATATCGATTGGATATTGAGATAGAAAGACATGTTCGAATTTTTACATTGGAGTTTGATGGAGCTTCCGGGGATGACAGAGAAATGTTGCGAGAATTGCATATCACTGCTGTGTTCGTAGAATTATTTTTATGTCTCGAGTACATGAAAAATATTTTTATTAAGGGTAAATTATTGTTTAAAAAAATAATCTTTATGTAGTTTAAAAAAACAAAATAAAACAAAATATGTTCTGTTGGAATACATAAGTGCCGGTTACAGCAACATGCTAAGTCAATTCAGAAATAATTGACAAATAGCAACTATGTCGCCATAGAAATGTAACAGAGGTGACAAAATTTTTTTACTGCTACCGTAGAAGTAAACAGATAATCCCTCCCGATTCATTTCTACTATATACAGCAGCGCCTCTTTTCCCATTTATAGTAGTATCAAAAATAGAGACGAATCTAACCAAACAGGCCTTTGACTAGAATCCGTAAGGCTCCCGTCGAGTCGGAAGACCTAGAACAACGTGGAGGAGAACCCTATTAGCAGAGGCCACAACAACTGGAAGATCCTATTTGGAACTAAGGGCTGTCGCACAAAACAGAGTCCGCTGTAGGGTAACTGTTTCTGCCCTATTTTCCATGAGAGATTAAAGGAGCTTAAAGAAAGAAAGAAAGAAGAAGATCAAATGGCAACAACAATAAGAGAACGTCATCAAATACGAGAGGCTTCTATTTCAACAGCAGTGACACCTAGCTACCAGCAGCTCGAATGTCTTGGAAATCATCAAAAAAATTACAAAGGAAATCCTGGTTGATATTCATTTTGTCTGAGTAGGAGGAAACCATAAACTTAATGAGTTTACGTCAAAAACGCGTTAAGCGTCAAAAACGTTTATAGTAAAAACGCCCTATTTATACCAGAATCTTATCCAAATATATTGTTGCGTAGTGTAGAAAAACTGCCCTGAGTGAGAAAACATTGAAGTCAGTGCTTCTTCGGAAATGGCGAAGAATTTCACAGCCCCATATTCGTTCAGCGTGCAAAGCCTCTATCACAAGTCCTTAAGCCGTCATTTCTGTCAGAAGTAACCATATCGAACAGTGAGATGCATTTCAAGGAATTTAAGGTATTTTAAAAATTATTTTAATACATATCTATATTTATAAAAGAAAGTGTCTGTCAGTGTATCTGCTTGTAAGTACCGTCACGGGTTGGAGCCAAACTAGAAGACATAGTAACCTGTTTTTTTTTTTTTTTGTAAATGAATGGATAACCAAACAAGTGACTAAAAGTTTTTGTTTTTCCAAATTTTAATTTTTTTTTATTAATTAATTAGTTTTTGACAATTTTTTGGCGTCATTCCAAATGGCGACAAACACAAAATGGCGGATTACCCTTTTCTTTACACTAGCTGCTCGGTATGGGTAACAAATCAAAGGGTATGACAATTAGAATACTATTAGCTGTTTAGCATCATTCCAAATTCAAAATGGCAGCAAACACAAAATGGCGGACAACACAAAACAGGGGATAACTTTTTTCTTTGGATGCCACTCGATATGGGTATCAAATTAAAGAGTATAAATAGTAGAATACTATTGTCTGTGTCACGTCATTCCAAATTCAAAATGGCGGCCAATACAAAATGACGGTTTACCATGTTCTTTACAACGCCCACGGTATGGTTATCAAATGAAAGTGTATGACGAGTACAGTACAGTAAGCTATGTACCACACATAATGGACTAAAACTAGAAAATAAAAATAAGCAAAAAATTAACTAAAAAGTAAAAAAAATATTTTGAATGTAGAGGTTTTATTGCTCCAGCAAGTATATGGAGATAACATACATTTCAAAATGGAGGGCTTGTGGGCTCTGACGAAAAGTTCCAGTGTTAATGCAATAAGCTTGGTAGTAGACTTTTTTGGGGGCACCAAATTGTGCATTTTTGAGCTGCACGGTAGGTGCCAAATTTGCAATTTTGATTACTTTTTTGGCTTTTTTTTGGAAAAATAATTTGGAAGATACTTCGCTCCATAAGCCAAGCTCTGCACAAGGCGTCTAATCTTCCAATAGCAAACTTTATGCAGACGATTCTGAATAAATTTGGCTAGGTGCCTGTTGTGCACGTTAGCACGTAGTACACAATACTTCATCATCGAATCTTACAAAGGATGCAACATACTCTAAAAATCACACTTTGAGTGAAAAATGTGTACAAAATGTATACAAGGTGTCCCACACTAAGAAAAATGCGCCCTTCATTGCATTTACCTAATCATTCCTGTTCAGTTGCTAAATTTCAAATAAGTTTTAGTTACGCTCCCGAGGAATTACCTACAAATCACTACTATAGAACTTTCGAGCAGAAAACTAGCAATTAACTCATTTACCCATTAATATTAAAGTCTCCGAATAATTTAAGATTGCGGCTCTTGATATGAACAAGATCGAGATTTAAGCTCTAGAAGTTGCTCCCCTTATCAGTTAATACATCGCGGCAAATGAGGAATTTGTTTAAAAATTACACAAAATTCTCATTTCTAGCTTCCGCTTAATTTAAGAAGATTAGGGCTGCATAAAATCTCACATTCAAGATAAGCTAAAAAACTTTGCTAATTTCTCGACTCGAAAACCAACAGCACAGCGCGGAAGTCATTACGAGGTTCCGTTTTTAAAAGGACTCGATTAGCTAACTGCTAGAGCTAGTAGTTCTGCATCCCGCCGTGTAAAGCAAATGCAACGATGAAAAAGGGTAAGTTTTGAGTTATTATATCTGAAATCACCAACCCCCATCCCCAAGTCAACTACTTCACAGATGCAATTATGTATTGCTGTTGAACTTCTGGACAAAATTACCGCCCCATCGCAGGGGTCTAGCCTTTAATAAAGGACGTTGTCTAGAGATCAGAATCTCTTGCAACTGGCCTTTCTGACTAATTTGTTATTAATTGTTATAAATTTGGTTAAAGGTGCACATCGCATAGCAGAGGAAATGAACGCATCAACTACAAGTAATATTTTATATTCGGTATATCTGATTAAATTGTCACTATATGTATATGGCTTATTCAGCTTGAGTGTGTGCGTGCGGCAAATAATAATGGAATGGGCAATTTTATCCAAATAAGGGATGAACGAAAAGTGCCTTCGGATTGAAATTAGCTTTCTAAAGCTTGAAAGTTGCCTGCTTACAATTAAAACTTTTGTAATTAAGAAATGGCATCAGCAAGGGTTGCTATGATGAGGTGCTTTATAGAGACGCATGGGGGAATGGTGATATGATGTCGTCGTTTTAAACCTGATGCTTGATGTCTTTCCACCCCTTATCCCTCCATCTAATACTGTCTTATACCCTCTCACAGAAATACGATTAATTCCATCTTTTCATTAGTATACAAGGGACTTGGAAATTGCTTTCAACTATCAAAATTGACCTAGCATAAAGTTGAGCTTCGTTTTACGTTTTAAAGTTCAAAGCAAAAAGGGGTAACAAAATTACGCTCAAATATCACAGGTAATAAAATTTTGTTAACCGAAAAGGTAACATCAAATAAGGATTTAAATTATGGAAACTGTGCTATATACATTCTTGGTATCTCTTTAACAACATAGAGATTTATATGGCTTAATTTGCTTATGAATAAATTAATATTTCGTTGTAGCATCTGGATAAAATAACACTACACAATTGCAGCCTATATCCTCGTCTCATTCCCCCGCTGCCCCGTGCCATCCACCATATCTAGCACATCTGTTAAATGGATTTAGTGAGCATAAATTTTGGATTTTCAGTGATAAATAATTATGGGAGTTGAATACAATTATAGTAGGCATAACAACTACTGAATAAACGCTAAAAGTTACCCTTCCATTTGGTGAAATATGTTTGCATGAATACAAATGGTTATAGTGGACGGAAGCTGTGAAGGCTTGAATGCATCCGACCAGCTCTCAAGCTCAACCATCAAGGACCCTGTATATGATGCTGGTCCTGGTCCGCACAGTGGACGCGCAGAATACGCCTCTATATCCATGCATATGTGGTGAACTTATATTGTTGTTTATTAAATACCAAACAGGAATTCTCTTTTTAATCTAATTGTACTCTGGGGTTAACCAAAAATAATTTAAACACAAGCTGCATAATTATGACGCACTTGCATAGTTAGCCGCAAAATACATGACAACATAATAAAGTTAGAAATTTTGTGTTAAAGTTAAAATCTTAATTCGCTTAGGTTGTTTTTAGGTGGGTACTTACTTGTTGTTTTGGTGTTATTGCCATTGGTTGGTGTGTACTCGTCGTCGTGTGCCATAATATTTTTAGTGGTGGCAGTACGAGATTGTCCAGAGGACGGCTGGAATGATTTTGTTGGACCAGTGGTGGATACAATTTCGCCAAATGATTCATTAGCATCGAAGCACGTACAAGTATATTAAAAATGGATACTGGTGGAAAGACCCGAACAGGACTTTCCTACTTCGATTCTCTTTTATCTAATATCCAAAGAGGCAAGGACGATGCATAACGTTCATGGCATACATATGTTTAGGTTCATTGATAGAAGAACAAGAACAGAAACGAAGGTAAATGAATTTTCGAAAGGATATTTGCACATAAATTCGTTTGCACAATAGAAATATGATAATGAAGTATTTGGGGCGGAAATACATAATTACTTATGCTATGGACAAAGGTATGGTATTATATTTATGCAATTGGTATACTATTAGCTGTATTTTGCATGTCTATATTCCACAGGTGTAGGGGAAAGTGAAGGTGGTCTTTATACCAAAAGCCGGGGAAGAGATAACATTATACAGCTAAAGATTTCAGGCCGATAACTCTCTTTTCTTTGCTGTTGAAAACTCTGGACAGGCTAATCGAACTAGAGTTAAGGAAAGCCCTGGAGAAAGAGCCATTTTACCAAGCCCGACAAAAGAAAGTCCGCGTAAACTGCGCTCAGTGAAGTGGCCGAACTATTGAGCATTCCATAGTATAAACAATGCATATTAGCGAGCTTTCTAGCAATAGAAGGCGTTTTCAATCAAAGATTATCTATTTTCAATAAGATGTGACACTCTCGAATCACAAACACACCTAAAATTTTTCATAAATACATAAACAAAAATCTCCTATTAGCTGAAAAAGAATAACTACAGTGCTTTTTATCCAAACAACTGTCTTATGGAAATTCCCATTAAAAAGAAAGCGTACGAAGCATATCGCAAAAACAAAAAACACACCCATAAAATGTGTACAATAAATAAACACCGGTTTTTTTACAATGCATTTTTAAAGGCGATCCCCGGCATATGGCATGGTGTTAGTGGTTCAATTTCAACCAGCCCACACAATGTAAATTATAGGGAAATGTGGAACTGACACAAAATTAACACATGTACAAGGGGTACACGCATTACAAACAGGAAATTTTTTCATCCCATAGTTTTAAAGGCGATCCCCGGCAATCATACTTGTGTTAGCACTGATAATAGAAATATCACAGGCTGGTGCAGAAATTTTGTGTAATTTATAAAAGAAAGTGATTTTTTATAAGGTATAGCAAAGTAAAGTATTTTATAAAGTGCGGGAAGAATTAGAAGAAACTAAATTTTTTCGTAACTAGTTTAGGCTATCTGTGACAATTTATTTATGTTATATCGGTAATTATTGTTTCATTTTGAATTTGGTGAAAAGTGGTTAATGATTTTATTAATAATTGTGCAAGTTTTTTGATATTTTGAATTTGGTGAAAATTCGTTAGTGACTTTCACTTTATTAATAATTGTACAGTTTTTTGGTATTTTGAATTAGGTGAAAATTCGTTAATGACTTTATTAATAATTGTGTAGTTTTTTAATATTATAACGCGAGGACGGTATTAGAATTATTGTTTGAGGAATTTATTAGGGCTACCTGGAACAGTTAGTGATAATTTTATAGGCTACCTGGAGAAATTTGTTTGTGGTAGATCGGCTTTTTATTTTATTTTGGTAAGTGATTTTGTTAATAAATTTGTAGATTGTAGATTTGTTGTTTGTAAATTCTTGGTATTTTAGAATTTTGTCAATGAAAAATGGATAATTAACAGTCCTTTTTTACTTGCAATTTTAATACACCAAACCATTACCTTAAAGAATTTCAAACACATGAATGGTCTAGGTCGTAAACTTTTCCAGGTAGTCAGTTTTAGCCGGCACAGGTAAAAATGAAACTAAAGACCTAAAAAACACCCATTATGTCAACAATCCCTTTAATTACTTATTTCCAGGTAAATTCAATAATAACAAAACCGAACAAACAATATAATAAAATTTTTGATCTACGGACTATTAATAAAATAATTAATTTTTTACCTCTTCCGTTACAACTGACTACCTGGAAAAGTTTACGACCTAGACCATTCTTGTGTTTGAAATTATTTCAGGTACTGGTTTGGTGCATCTGAAACAAATTCTAGAATTCTAAGAGTTTTGAAAAGTTCAGTATCAGTAGTATCAGGCCTATATATCTTATAAATGCAGTTACTAAATTTTCTCTAGTTTATAAAAGAATACACATTTACCTAACAAATTATCCAAACTGTGTTGTCTACAATAGTCTGTTTAGAAGTTATTAACGTTTAAGCAAATTAAAAAAGTGAATGCGTGGTCGCCACACACGTTAAGGGTTGCTATTATTTTGTCATTATGCATCTTCAATTTGAATTTATTATCTAAGAAGTCCATCAGTGATTGTACTTCTGGCTTGGCGAAAATTGCACTAAAATCACTGCTAAATTCATTGGCCTTTCACTTTAATTTTTGTTTATTAAAGTTAGACCTTCTGTTGTGTATGACAGTAATACTTCGTGTATTCTATTATCTATTAATTAACTATAATTATTTTATTCAGTGATATATAAGCCAAAGGCCATTTTTTCCTTCAGAACTAGCATTGGCCCTTACTAAAACCCCAAAACAGGATTCGGCAACCTTTTGCTCATACTAAAATCCCCAAAGGCTAGTTTTCCCCGCAGAACCACCTTTTGCCCTAAGTAAACTCTCAAAAACTAATTCGGCAGCAAAACCACATATTGCTCAAACTCAAACTTAAACAGAATCAGTTTTTGCCCTGACAACTCCAAAGTGGATTTCGCGTACTTCCCCTCAGCCAGCCTATTTTGTCGATTCCCCTCAATTCCATACATTTTTCATGACAATTTCATATCTCTACACAGACTACTACACTTACTCAACCGCGACAAAAAATTTTCACTTCAAAACTTTTCCAAACGTCTGTCCCGATAGCCAAGGAACAATTATTTGTCCAGAAATAATCCACTAAACGATTTGCCACTTAGCGAAAACACTCCGCATAATTAATTTCGTAAAATGAAATAAAAACTTAGCTTCTAGCTCTTATTCCAAGGTTTAGTTTTTAAATCGCCATATTTGACTTGCGTATGTCATTAAATTTATTTTAAACCAAAAAATTTCATTAAATTATATGCACACCCTGTAAAAATTGTATCAATTTCCACTTTGTTCCTCATCATATTGCATCCTTTTCTTACAAATGGCTTTTCTATCGCTATCTATTTCTTACAATTCCGGCAAGGTCGTTTAAATAACGGTACCAAGGTCAAAAATAGATAAGCGAAAACGTCGAGAGTGTCACATCTTATTGTAATAGATAATCTTTGTTTTCAATAATATTGTAAAAAACCTCGATTCATTACTAGAATCCCTTTTTCCAGACAGCGCATATAAAGCTCCAGACTGAAGAGAGGTTTTCTGTTTTTGAAAGCTTCACGCCGCTACTCGGAAGGTTAAAGCTCCTTAGCGCTTTCGTGGACGACTATAAAATAAGCCAATCCACCCGTCTATGTTCAGTTTTTTCCCGGACTCGTTTCTACGAAGTCATCTTCAATCAGCAGAAGGATTAGTAGAGGAATACTACAAGGACGAGTGCTGTTTCCTTGTTAGTTGAGGAAATTCTCAGGAAACTACAAGAAGAAGGGACTAAAATGGCCGCTTATGCTAACAATCTGGTAATTTTGGGTCCGCGTAAATACCTACACGTGAGCGAGATTGTGAAAAAAGATCTGAACAGTAGATTGGGCAAAGACTGTGGTCTGTGTGCTAACCCTGCAAAGACAGAACTGATGCTGTTAACAATAGAAAACAATTTTAAATTGTCCAAGATAGGATGGAGCACAGTTACATCTAGACGGTCAAGTTCATAGGTTTTGTACTTGACTCTAATTGAACTGAAGACTTAATATTGATAAAAGAGTCAGCAGGGCTCTCTAGTCATGGAAAGGTTTGAATGGTGTTATGGATGTACTTACCCATCGTATGTTCCAACCTCACATATGGATCAATAGTATGGTGGGCAGCATTAAGGAAGGACTACAATTGAATCAATAGAGACAAGGTTCAGTAAATGGGATGCATATGCACCCCAAGAGCATTGCGTACGATACCAAGGAACGAGTTATGCTCTGCCTTCTTTCACTGAACCTGCATACTAAGTACCTATAGACTCTTGTAGCGCTGCCAGACTTAACGAAAATGAGTGCTGGCGTGAAAAGCCATATAGTACAGGTAAAATAGTAAAAATATCGGAAATGATTGTTGGGTACAGGGTGAAAACTTTACAGAGCTTCATTTTGGGGTTCTTAATAAGGAGTTATAAAGCCTACCGATTTTCTACCCCGGGAAGCTCACTTTTTAGGTTAGTTTTAGGACTAACCCTTTCGAAGTTATTCAAGGTTAAAGTTTGCAAAAATCACAGGAGGAGTTTTTGTAAGTGGGATGATACACGAGTCAACGTGATCAACACACTGTCAGTTTGTTGAGCGGAGGTGATACACGACTCAACACGCTTCACTCAACACTCTGTATAATAACATTGCGATTTCATATGTGTGGGTGTGCATTCCAAATTATTTTCACCCAGAATCGCTTGACAGTTACGCATACATAAACATTTTTCATGCAACTGGAGGAAAAATAGAAATCGTTTCTAGTTTCAGTCAACACCGCAAACTTCACCCTTACCCTTCCCTTGGCCTACGAACTGCGCAGAAAGAGCTCGTGTTGATCAGCATGTTGACCCGTGTATCGTCCCCCTAAGCAATAACGTTTCGTGTTGACTGATCAAAGCGAAAATTCCAAAATTCCAGTTTTTGGGTGAAATTGTGGACAAAAAAGTGATTTTCAAAAACTTTGACCTTGAATAACTTTCAAAGGGTTAATCGGGTCAACTTTTTTGTAAGAACTAAAGTTGTAGAGGATTTCATTGTCAACACGTCGTCGCATGGAGTTGTGTGACCTATGGAAACCGAGATACATGGAGAACTCGGGAAAGCGCGATATCTCCGGCGGCCATGTTTCATTTATTTTTTTTTTTTTTTGGATTCCGAAATTGTTTTCTTAAAAAGTCATAAGAAAGCTGTGTACTAATTTTCAGCCATTTTAAATTTTGTCTCCTTTCAATGCTAATTTCCTATTTGTAGATCAAGCGATTCTCTACTTTATTCATGAGATATCACCGTTTTAACGATTTAAAATAGGTACTCATATGCATTAACTCGCGACTTGTATAGGTTATCAGACGTTCAAGTTGGACTAAGTTGCTAATTTTTTTAGGGGTGATTCCTATGTGTATTTGGAGGAAACGTTTGTTCTAGAGAGGGGGCTTACCACTAAGATACAGCGAGTTTACGAAAAACCAAGGTATTTTTTTTATTTCTTTAGAGATGAATAACTCCTAGACTAATTATCGCAAAGCAATATACTTAGGGTCGTCTTTCAGGTAAATGTATTAGAGTGATTCTATTTAGAAGATATATAGGTTGAAAAATGCTAAAAACGAAGAAAATTGCGATACGTTGAAAATTACGATTTCACCTAACTTGCACGAAGAAAAGAAATTCCTGTTGGCTTCATGCGTCCTCGTATATTTTTGTTTAGCTAAGACTGCTAAATTGCTGTGTAACCCTCGCTCCCTGTTTTTTAAATTAAGACAAATGTTTTCCTTCGCTCTCTATCTTTCAGGTACTTAAATTTATTTGTTTTTTGAGTATTAATGTCATTTATTCAGTATTAGTTACTGGACAAACAGTTTACATACGACAAACAGATATGCAGTCATCTTGAGATTTGAAGAACGTTTCAATGCTAAGGATAATTGAATTACTGTGTAAGTACTTCTAATTGTTTATAATAGTCGTTCGATGGGAGACGTTTAAGCTCGTATTATGTATCCAAATACTTAATCAAAGTTTGTCTGGAGTGCTCTTGCTTTAGAACCCATCCATATTCACAAAAATTCGATTAAATCAATAAATATTAAAAACAGGACGTCCTACTGTGAAAAAAGGATAAAACTTAATAAAAACAATACAAATAAACAAGCAAACACAAATGAACAAATAAAACACTCATAACTGAATTATGTACATTTCTCTCAGTTGCGACAAGGTGAACAACTGATAACATACAAACATACACAAACCGGAGAAAGCACTTTGCTATAATTAAATTACTTCGACCATGTAATGAGATACAAATAAAGCCCCACCACCACCACCACTATTCACTTGACAATAGGCTTTTGATAGTGCGCTGCGCTGGGTGCAGTCCAGTCCAGCAACAATAAGCTGAAAAACACAACTGCTAGAAACAGGACGAATAGACCAACTGTGATAGTCCTGATTGCTGCATGTCCTGGACTGAATGAATGGCCCCACAGGCCGAGGGCGGGCAGGAGGTGAAGCTAGTGATAATTTGCTAATAGCTTCATGGCTAATCAAAGCGGCTCGATACATACATATTTATGGATTTTGTATGAGTAGTAATTAAGGCTGTTTGTAATGCAAATCTAAATGAGGTATTTATCAAAATGTTTGATATGATTGTTAATATGCAAATAGCTGACAGCGCTCGAGAGTTGCTTCAGCGGATGATATAGTGCTGTTCGTTATTGAATAAAAATTTAATCTTCCTGCTCGTTTTTATTGACTGCTAATTATGTGGGAATATAGAGCGAAAAATATACATATAAAAGTTAATTTAATATCAATCAATCATTTCCCTAGTTTACATACGAATCGAGTTTTAATCAACTATGAAACTACGAACTACTTGGTGCGACTTTGATGTTTAGATGAAATATATCTTTCCTTTTGGAGCTTATAACGAGAGAAGATAGTGAAGAGAGAAATGAAGGAAGGAGCTGCCACAACCTACCCGCGATATTTTCATTCCACCTAATCCCAACCATTACTATCGCGGTGCATCGAGAAACAACAACTCGCTGGGGTGCTTCGCTTTCTGAAACGAGTAGGATCTCATCAATCAACCGATGACGGATGACATGCGCTTTGGAGGAGTGGGGAGGACTAAGAAAGGCTATGACAGGAGGAATCAGGAATGTAAAGAGGGAAGAAGAAAGAAGGAAAGTTATGTAGTTGGGAAAGTGGAAAAGGCGAAAAACCTGGAGTTGACGAGATTCGACCCCGGGACCTCTGGGATGGTAGCTACACATCGGCTTATATATGAAGTAAAATTCTTCTTGATGAAACTCATTCAACTTTCTCTATGTTTAATATGTTCCAAGAGAGGTTGTTGGAATATCGGTTTGAAATGAAATTATGACTGTACCCATCATCCAGGGTGCTGAGCAGACACCTCAAGGTTTCTTCATGGTTATGAAGAATGGTTACTTTTTAAGCAGGCCTTCTCCTTTCGAAAGGAGCTTTTAAAGTTTAATTGCCTCTAGTAGAGTCTGCAGGCTGCTCCAAAGATTTCTCCAGCCAAACCTTTTGAAACGTTTCAAATTTTCGTTGTAGGCTGTAAGGGTGAACCTGAACATGTATTCATCCCGTTGTCCAGCATGTTTAGCCTTATTGAACAATCTCCTAAGTCTCCCACGCATGGAAGCAAGATTGTCATCCGCCAGGGAACTTTACACGACGACTGAGAGGAAGAGACAGTATTATTGTCCTGATAGGAGGATATCAGCATTTCAGTAGGCTGTGTGGCAGCCGTTTCCGGTTCCATCAGTGAGCTGATATCAGCGGCGAGCAGATTTGAATTAGAGGTCTCAAGCCCTTAGACCGGTTGGTTTTCTTCGAAAACACGGAAGAGGCGCCGATATGTAGGAGACCCGAAATTTCGAATGTGCAGATTGTTCCATCTTCATGCCTCGTCCAGGAACCGCCAAATTCGATCCTGTTGAAAAGATACCCACTAGACAGGCATGATTTGCCGCCTGCTCCACCTCTACACTGCAAATCCCAGAGTATTTTTTCCGTGTGAATTTAACACACTACACACTTCATAAGTGTGTAAATTCAGTTAATCGTGTTAAAATATTGCATTTTAGGAATCAACCGTGTTAAAATAATGCGGACGTACGTCTATAGCGTCATAGCGTGTACGTGTAAAATCACACACATTCAGCGTATTGTTACGTTTTTACGGCTTAACGGATTCGTAGGATTAATTAAGGAATACACTTTTTAATTATATACACAAAAATTTATTTATTACAAACCAAAGCACAATTTAATAACAAACACAATTCTTATCATCATCATTGCGCTCCCTTAATCCCTCATGGGACATAGGGCGGAAACAGTTGCCCTCCAGCGGACTCTGTTTTGCGCGACAGCTCTCAGCTCCGACCAGGATCTCCCAGTTTTTGCGGCTTCTGCTAGTAGGGTTCTCCTCCACGTTATTCTAGGTCTTCCGACTCGACGGGATCCTTGCGGATTCACGGTGAGGGCCTGTTTGGCTAGATTTTCGTTTTCGCGTCGCAAGGTGTGGCCAACCCAATTCCATTTCCTTCGCCTGATTTGGTCGTCTATCCTTTCTTGGCCGGCACGGCGCCATAGTTCTTCGTTTGAAATTCTATCCTGCCAGCGAATTTTTAGGATACGACGCAGGCATCTGTTGATGAAGACTTGTAGGCGCCCTGTGATGAATTGATTGACTTTCCATGTTTCGCAACCGTACAAAAGTACTGCCTTAACGTTGGAGTTGAACAGCCGCAATTTGGTGTTAGTTGAGATCTCCGTTGATCTCCATATGCGGAACAGGCATGCATATGCGCCTCGTGCTTTATTTATTCTGGAACTGACATCTTCTTCTGCACCGCCATTTTCGGTAATAATGCTACCGAGGTAGCAGAATTTATCTACCAGTTCCACGTCACGGTTATTCAGCGCAGTCCGTTCAATGGTGTTTGCATTTATCCGCATTTATTTAGTTTTAGTTGGATTTAGCCTTTTTTTTTTTATGTGACACACTAGAGACTTAGGGAAGGCCCCTTTGTACTGTCGACCATGTATTTATTTTTGAAATGTCGAATAGCAGCTCTAGTCGGAAGATTGAGAGAGAAGTGAAGGAAAGAACTGTCACAACCTAGCTGCGGTATTTTTTATTTCGCCTACTCCCAACCATTTCGCGACTCTGACATCGGGGCATCGAGAACAACTCGCTGGAGTGTTATGCCTCCTGAAACGAGTTGAATCTCATCAACCAACCGATGACATGCGCTTGGTGGAGCGGGGAAGAGAACTAGTGAAGGCTATGACAGGAGGAATCAGGAATGCAAAGAGGGAAGAAGAAAGAAGGAAAGTTATGTAGGCGGGAAATTGGGAAAGGCTAGGACCGTGGCACCGCCGGGAATCGAACCCGGGACCTCTGGGGATAGTAGTCAGGCGCCTTACCTCTAGACTACCGAGGCCCACCTCGCCTTGGCAACAGAAAGTAGTCCAGCAGGCTTAAGGCTAAATCCAACAATTCTTATAGTTATAATCACACTATAATCACTTTCAATTTAATATTTCGCACTATTAAATTCTATCTATCGCTTTATAGTTCACTTTTAAATCACCACTTTTCACTGTTCTCTCTTTAGAATTTTAGTTTAGTACATAAATCATTAGTTCAGACATCAAACAGAGTTGTTATCGACAATCGTTGATTATGCTTTTTAATAGACAGATGGCGCATAAATCATCACAGTATAATATTTTTTACACGCTAAAGAAATTGAAACGTTTCATCGTTTGACGTCCTAAATGTGTAAAAATCAAACATCAAGTATCATTTCATACACTTCTCTTCCTACACACATCCTCCAATATAGACTACGCGCCAACTGAGTTGATGCCGGAGCGCGCAGCTGGGGAAATTAAAGCTGCACACAAATAAAAATTGCGCACATATCGATAAGAAATGCGCTTATGTATTTTCAAATTTCCCCTTCGAAATTTGTTGCGACTAGAGCAAAGGGACGGGAACGGCATGCGGGGATTCTACTGCGCATGGAAAACGCGACTTTCTCGGCATCAACTCAGTTGGCGCGTAAGCTGCTGACAGAATTTCGCTCAAACGCGGTGCGGACATTGACAGATAGAGTAAAGTGTGTGTATTGCAATGCGAACTAACGAGATGTGGCTTGAGCACTACGCACACACCGCGTAAGTTGCTTTACTTTCTACTTCTTGCGCGTTGCCGCGCGGTCCAGTGTAAAAAAGTTGTTTGTGTGTTGTGTTTTGAGTCGTGTTTTGGTGTTGGTGGGCATTTTGTTTATGTTTTGAATCGTGTGCTGGTGATGGGGATAAGAAATTTGTTGAATTTCATAATTATTTCGAAATTGTGGTGATGAAATTAGTACCTAGAACAAATACAAGTCCTGTAGGATAGAAAATTGATACGCAAATCATACAGCTTTTTCTATTTATTTCGTATCACGTCCACTTGCCACTTTGATTTTTAGGTTGTGTCACAGTCTGAACGCGACACCAGCACGGCGACTTTGTGTCAGTGAAAAATCCGCTCACGCCGCGAAGCCAATGTCCGCACCGCCTTTGAGCGAAATTCTGTCACCAGCTGTAGTCTATCAGGAACCGCGGTCACCAGAGAGCCGCACAACCCTTTTGACAGTCAGTCAGTAACAGAAAGGCGGCGAGGGAAGACATTACGGTGACGATTTTTCTAGGTTAACTTCCTGCAAAAAGTGGCTAAAAAAGCTTTACTCACAAAAGCTTCATAGTAATACATATTTGGTGTGTTTAAAATACACGCATTAAGTGTGTTAAATTTACACACTTTTCACGTGTTAACACATTTTAAACGAGTAAAAAGTTACTACACGATTTCACACGCGAAATGCGTTTTAAAACCACCGCCGCCAGGAGTGCTCTTTCTTCGCCCTATAGATGCAGGAGCAGGGTTGACTAACTATATAGGAAAGTCGCATCCCCAAGTTAATTTACGGCAATACAATACAACTAATTCCTATTTCTTTTCATAATTTTTAGAATTATAGTAACAGGACTCTTTTGCTTAAGAGATCATAAATACTATTGAGGAATTATTGTTTGCTGACGTCAGCATCATTAAATGATTTTTACTCTTCAGTGCATTTCTTCCCCAATTGCAAGGACTCTATACCTATACCGAAAACCCTTATTACCCAAAATTTGGTAAAGAAAATAGTTGTTATGTCCACAAGCATCCTTTTCAAAATTGTATTATATTTAATCATTTCCTTTAACCCCAAATTAACTTTGGAGAAAAATCTCTGAAAACTGTGGAAGTCCAAGTGGAGCAATTCAATATAAATAAGAAGGACAACTCACGTCCCAACAATTTCCTTCCGTTATCCTTGGTATCGCAGTCATCATTCGAACCTTCCCTTAATTTTGTTGCTATTCCTTTTCCCTTCGGTCGTCATATCCTGTCGATAAGGGCAAAATCAATAGAAGTCGAAGATACAGTAATGAGCGACAGCATCTTCTGGGGCAGCGAGGGCGGCAGAAGGGTAGGTGCGGCCCCAGAATGTTGGGGTCAAGCAGCCAAACAAGAAGGCAGGACAAATATTTATTGAGCCACTTCCACTACTAGAGTTGTGGGGGAGCATTGCAAAGGTCGGCGTAGGCTGGGGTATGCGAACGCAAGAACGGCATCTTGGCCGAAGCCAGAGCTGTTATCTTTATGCCGCCACCACCACTCATATCTTTATTCCACATGAGACAACAGTTTATGACCAAAAACCAGAATAATGAAACAAAACTGAAATAAAGTGTTTTTGCGGGAGGCGGCGTAGCTGGACGCAATATGGTGGCATTCCCACCCCGATTAGGAGAATGTTAACCGCACATGGGCTGAGCGAGCGGCCGGGCGTCCCTGCATATGCATGCATGGGATGAGGGTGGCGGGATGAGATCAGGAACATATGTTCGGAGCTTCAGACTTTCAGAGGATAATAAAGTGATCTCATAGTATTTTTGTGATATGCTGACACTCCCTGTTTGATGTGTGACCGGGTGGCGCTGCTACTGTATACCCAGGGCATTCCACAGAGAAGGACCAGATACACGTACAAGGGACACAGTAATGATATGGTTACGGTGCCGCTGAATGTTGCCGTTTTTCTGATACTAGCTTCACATTTCGGGGTTATCCAGTGGGTGGGCTGCTGCTGCTGGTGGGCTACACACAGGATCCTACAGGATTCTGGATTCTGAAATTCAGGATAGAAGCCACTTGAAAAGGGGACACTTGCGGTATTTTTGAAGCCATTTGGACTGGATGGCGTATTATATATCAATTTGCGTGACATCTGTGATCAGGGTACTATGATTATGTTAAATCATATCATCAAATTGGTTCTGTATATTAAGGACGAATCTTTTTGGTTGAAATTGAGAAAGGAAAATTGTCTGGATAGAAAATATGGATGATTGGATTGGGATTTTATATTATGTGCTCTTTTTGGGGCCCCGAAAGAAGACCTATAAAAATGCTTTTACATACATACATATTTTTTAAAAGCGGATACATGTGCTAATAAATAAAAATTGTTAGGATTTGGTTTTGTGGGTGTTTTTCATGTTTAGTTATATAATAAAATACACTTACGAAACTACTATTACAACTTAACTACATATTCTATAAAAATGAAATTTTATATTTATATTTTTTTTTCTAGATTGCACATTTCCATTTGGAGGGCTATTCACAAAAGTGTAAATTCTGAGAAGCTGTGCAAGTTTAATAGGGTTGGTCGAAATTTATACCCAAAATTGGTGATATATGGCAGTAGCGTAGCATGGAGGAGACCACGCTGCCAAGTTGGACATCCCGTTCAATATATGTATGTTGCTATTGCTGCGGGGAGACGAACGAGTGGGAAAAACTTGTTCACTTTTTGTGTAAAAGACCAGCTTTGGCTAAAACCAGTTACTTTTTGGAAGACTTAAGTAAGCTCTCCAGTTAAGAGATCAAACCACTGTTTTCATCATCATAAATAGTTTCACAGCCTGTTATTGACCTTGGCTTCCTGCAACATCCTCCTCTCGAATTGTCAGTCCCTGACTTGAAGTTTACTATACATACCTAGAGCTCGTAGATTTTCTTCTACGTTATCTGCATCACTTTTTTGGACGTCCCGTGTCCCTGTGTCCGTCTGATCTCTTGTTCATAATATTTTTGTTATGCTGTCATCACTGCTACTGCTATTTTTTGTTGTACCGTCATCATGTCCCACCCATCGGATTCTGCCAATTTTTATAGTTTTTATGATGTTTCTATCTTTATACAACTAATACAGTTCGTGATTGTATCTTCTCCTAAAAACACCTTTCTCGTTGATTCTTCCATATAAAGTGTGCAGGATTTTTTTTCGAAGCCCCCTATTCTTCGTTCGGTATTCTTCGTTAGTTCTCTATGTCCAGGATACGAATCCATACAGTAGTATTGGCCTTATAAGAGTTCTGAATAGTTTTACTCTGGTCCACCTTGATAAGTGCCTAGTTAAGAAGTGTTTACGTAGCCCAAAGTAGCATCTATTTTCCAGGGCTGTCACGTCGTCATCTTTTGAAATTAGCGTTTCTAAGTATATAAATTCTTTTACTCCTTCGATGTTGTATGTATCAATTATCATATATTTCGTTGTCTCTTCATTTATTGCTTGTCCGAATTTCTTTGCTGCTCTTTCTAGCGATATGAGGGCTTCTTTCATTGCTACAATGGATCTGGCTAGTATTACGATGGTGTCAGGGTATGCCAATAGTTGTACCCAGGGGCGGATGGGCCATACGACGAACCGGGAAATTTCTCGGTGGGCCGGCTGTTCAGAGGCCCGCAGGGCCGGTGGCTGAAAGTACGTCTAAGTCAAGGGTGGGCAATCCTTTTATAACATGGGCAAAAATAAACTTTACGTTTTTTCCGCGGGCCGTAATAGTTAATTGGCATCTTGTTATGACCTGTAATTTTTTAATCTGCATTTGAAGTGACAGATCTTTAATGTGGTAAATTACACTATCCATCACTGGGTCCTAAACTCAAAAACGTTTCTGTATAGTTTGGATAGCCACGCACCGCCCAGGCCTTTTACAACAGTGTGTATCGGCCTGTGTGCGTCTTGAGATTCGAAGCCATGACAAAATGGCCAAGTGAAAGGAAACGTATCGTTGCAGCTGCGGCCTTACTGGTATTATTTAGAATTAAGAAATTAAGAAAGAAATTAAAAATAAGCTCGTTCGTTCACTCTATTGTTCATGCTCGTCTGTTTTTATACGCTACAGATATACCAGCGTTTCCACAAAAGGCACTCGTCCCATGGTGCTCCGTCCGCGTCTGTTTCTAAAGCTGGAAGCAGATTGAACGTTCATCAGCGCTGTGAAATGTCAAAAGACGTTCTTAACGTCGGGCGTAAACACATTGGACGGTGATCAGCGTTCGCATGCGCTGACAAACTTTTGATGCTTAAAAAAATTTAATGTAAAAATAATGTAATTTAAAATAAATTAACCTAAAATAATAAAAAAATAACCACTTTATTTTTAAATTATAAAACAATAAATAAAAAACAACCTAAATTGACAATCACAACCGGCAGAAACGTCAAACAACGCTGAACTATGTCCATCAGAATAGAAATAGAACCTATTCCAGCGTTGATAGACGCTGATAACCGTGCAATCTATTCACTAAAATTAGGTTGTATGTATTCATTTTCATTTTGACATCTCTCAGCGCTGATGAACGTTTAATCTGTTTCCAGCTTAATATCACGCGCCGTGGAAGTGAGCTTGAGAATTAAATTGACTACGAAGAGGTTTAGAGCGACATACTCGCGTGAACAAAACGAGGGCACGAATGAGGAACACCGACGATAGTGGAAATGGCAAGGACTTTTAAGATTCCAAAAGAGAACCAATTTTTTGTCAGTTTCAGGAGAAATGAGTGAAGAAAATGTCAAATGGCACTTCGAAATCCTGAGATTCAGAAAGACGCAATGGATGCCAGTTCAATATTAGTACTAAATTATGAACATATGTACGTGCTGCTATGTGCGTTTAATTTTCAATTTAATTTACATAAAACAATTAAAATTTAGTTATAATTTCTTCCAAAGTTCTCGCGGGCCGGATAAAAACTTTCGTGGGCCGGAGAGAAACTTTCGGCTTTGAAAGATTTTTGTACATTTTTTTCTATATTTACTCTATTATTTGCCTATATAAATAAGCAGCAAAAAATGGAGTTTTTATATATCTCCTTCCGACTGCACATAAATAACTCTCAAACTTTCATGTTTTGTTTATTTTGTGGTATAGATGTTTTCAAATTCCGTGACATTTGGCGCACGCTGGAGTACAAAGCTCTTAAAAATGCTAAAAATCTTGACAAAAGCTTCATTTAGCTCCTCCTATCAGTACACCCACAGCCACCAGAAATCACACATAGCGTTATGTTTTTTCTCGTACTTGCTCCAAAACAACAGTCGCAACGATAGCTGTTTTGATTTGTCAAATGGTTCTCGCGAAAGTGCATTTAACAGAGTGTTGTTTAAACTTTGTGTAAAAAATTAAGATCGTCGTGGATAGCCATACCAAAAATGGAATCTACTTCTGAATGTAAGTAGAATGTAAAAAAAAATAACAAAGAGAGATTTCCCATGCCACAAAAATTTTAGTGACACCACAATTATTACTAATTTTTATCGCTTGAAATCAAATAATCTGTGTAAGTCATCATGCGAATAGAAAAATGTTCCGCGTTGTTCCGCTCTGAAATTTGGTGGAGGTTATTCCTTGAGGTATTAGTTACAGAATAAAACAAGATTTAGCTGCCCCAACTTGCCCGCTTTTTTTAAAGAAGGTTTTGAAAAACCCTATAAATTGACATAAATCTTGATTATGATGAATAATATACGCTATCTCACGCGAGGGGGTGGCCAATAGGAGTGGAAGGGGGTGGCTTTTCAAATTTTTAATATCAAATTCGTAATCAGCGACCCCGAAAACCTATAAATTGACATGCATTTTGATTGTGTTGAATAATATACGCTATTTCACGCGAGGGGGTGGCCAATAAGGGTTGAAGGGGGTGGCTTTTCTAATTTTTAATATCAAATTCGTAATCAGCGACCCCGAAAACCTATAAACTGACATGCATCTTGATTATGTTGAATAATATACGCTATTTCACACGAGGGGGTGGCTAATAGGGGTGGACGGGGGTGGCTTTTCTAATTTTTAATATCAAATTCGTAATCAGCGACCCCGAAAACCCCCGAGTAAGAAATTTTGTATCAATTACTTGATTTATCGACTTTTGGCCAGCTTTTTGGGAATCGGCCGCACTGTGCGACTGGTTGAAAATACTGCCCGTGGTCTCTTATCACTTTTTCCATAGCTACGTTAAATAGTAAGCACGATAGGGCATCTCCTTGTCCACTAAAGGATGGCAGAAGAGAGAATACAATCAACAAGATTACAATCAACAACAAGCTAAAGCAATCTAAAGTATAGTTCGTTAGAAAAGTTGCCTCTCGTTGGGTTTTCCCATGAGACTCTTAACCGAATTTCAAAGCGGAATAGACGATTACAGACAATTTTTGTTGGTTGGCCTGTGTGAAACTGGCCATATTAATTTGTTAGACAGTAAACAAACATACGAAAAAGAGAAATACTCGCCACAAGGAGATTTTGTTCTCCTCATTTCATCATTTACCTCTTTAAACAATTCTTGAAACAGAATTTAGAAGTACAGCAATAGCGCCCTGAAGTTTATTTCGAACTTAATTTTTAAGTAAAATCGCGAGTAACATTTCTTGAGTAAAATTTTATGAAAATGTCGGAGCTCAAATCTCTGGAAACTTCCTGCACGAGGAGAAGTAAAATGTTCGGGATTTTTCTTAAATGAAAAAGTACAGTACAGTACAATTATGTAATTTCTTGCGCCAGTGAGAACACTATTCAATATTTTTTTTTTAACTTTTAGGCTGCTCGCATACTGGATCAGAATTTGTACGAATTTGTGCGAATTCCGATGAAATAGCATACAATTTCATCAGAATTCGCACAAAATCGTACAAATTCTGATGCAGTGTGCGAGCAGCCTTAAGTTTCTTTATTTCTTAATTTCTGAAACTACGCCCCGACAAATCGCGCCCGATGAAAGTGCACCATTCGCACCTATGAAAGCGCCGCCCCTGTCCCTGTCTTAGTCCTACTGTGACATTGAATGGCTCTGACAGCTCTCCTTCAGGTACGTGAAGATGGCCCGGAAAATTTTGGGCTGAGTGGAAAAACGTCGCATTCGAAAGCTTCTAGTTATTCCACGTTTTTCCACCGATTATTTTCGTTTTTCCACTTACCACAAATTTTTTATGAAAAGAAATATTTTTTCGGGCTAACTTCACAAGCCCGAAAAATTTTGCGGGCTGGGTGGAAAAACGTCCCATTCCACAGCCTATCGTTAGACCTTGTTTTTCCAAAAAAAAATTTCGTTTTTCCACCCTTAGAAAAAAAGTTATTTCAAAAAAAGTTTTTTTTTTCAAAAATGGATTTATATCGATGTTTGGGGTTTTTTCCGTGTTCTCTTACCATGTAAAAACTAAGAAACCTCCAAAAATAATCTAACATCACTGTATTTTGATTTCTTAACTCCGCGAATAGGATGGTATTACCATAGCGAAATTACGGAACTCCAAAAATCGGATAAAAGACCTGAAAACGCCAAGAGGGTTCGGGAGAACTTCACATACCGCGGAAACGCCGATAGGGTTGATTGTAGGGGTTCAAAAGCTTTTACCATTTTTCTCCCTTGACTAAAAACGTTTTTCCACCCCACCATCTTGTTTTTCCACCCCTCTAAACTTAGCCCATGCGAATAAGTCACACAAAAAAAACGGGCCAACTTCACATGCCGCGTAAAAGGCGAGGGGGTTGATCGTAGGGGATAAAAACGTTTTACCATTTTTCTCCCTTGCCTAGAAAGATTTTTCCACACCGCCATTTTGTTTTTCCACCCTTCAGAACTTAGCCCATGCGAATAAAAAAAACGGGCCAACTTCACATGCCGCGGAAAAGGCGAGGGGGTTGATTATAGGGGATAAAAACGTTTTACCATTTTTCTCCCTTGCCTAGAAAGATTTTTCCACACCGCCATTTTGTTTTTCCACCCCTCAGAACTGAGCCCATGCGAATAAAAAAAACGGGCCAACTTCACATGCCGCGGAAGAGGCGAGGGGGTTGATTGTAGGGGATGAAAACGTTTTACCATTTTTCTCCCTTGCCTAGAAAGATTTTTCCACACCGCCATTTTGTTTTTCCACCCCTCAGAACTTAGCCCATGCGAATAAAAAAACGGGCCAACTTCACATGCCGCGGAAAAGGCGAGGGGGTTGATCGTAGGGGATAAAAACGTTTTACCATTTTTCTCCCTTGCCTATAAAGATTTTTCCACACCGCCATTTTGTTTTTCCACCCCTCAAAACTTAGCCCACGCGAATAATGTCACAGAAAAAAATTTGCTAAGAAAAAATCTAAATTTGTTGATTTTTGGGGTCGCTGATCACGAAAATCGGGGTCCCGCGGTCCTAAAACATGGGCGTCACCCTTAAAAATGCAAAAACATCCCTTTTTAGGGGTTTTTCGCAATTATTTCAATTATAATGAAAACTAATGCAATGAAATACACTTATTTTTTCTTTTTTTTGCGAAGGTGGTTGATTTTTACTAAATCAAGGCGAACTTTATGATAAGGGGTAGTCCTAAAGGGTTGAAATCACCCCTAAATCGGCTAAAAATAGAAAAAGATGTAAACATTATTTTTTTAAGTTTATGCCTCAAATTCGATTTTGTGGGGGTACTGTCAGGCAAAAATAAATTATTTTCAACCCTTAAGGGGTTAGAACTACCCCTACAATTATAAAAATCAACTTTATATAAAAAAATTGCATTTGCATTTTTTTCAATTATAATTGTAATGTAGGGGTAGTTTTACCCCCTTGATGGTTGAAAATAATAAATTTTTGGCTGATAATACCTATTGAACCTAATTTCAAGGAAAAAGTAAAAAAAAATTTGCAATTTTTTTTATATAAAGTTGATTTTTATAATTGTAGGGCTGGTTTTACCCCCTTAAGGGTTGAAAATTATTTATTTTTCCTGACAGTACGCCCACATTCGAATTTGAAGCATAAAATTAAAAAAAAATGTTTTTATGTTTTTCTATTTTTATCCGATTTAGGGGTGGTTTCAACCCTTTAGGACTTCCCCGTATCATAAAGTTCGCCTTCATTTAGTACAAATTAACCACCTTCGCAAATAAATATTAAAAAAGTGTATTTCATTGCATTAGTTTTCATTATTATTGAAATAATCGCGAAAACCCCTAAAAAGGGGTGTTTTTTGCATTTTTAAGGGTGACGCCCATGTTTTAGGACCGCGGGACCCCGATTTTCGTGATCAGCGACCCCAAAAATCAACAAATTTAGATTTTTTCTTAGCAAATTTTTTTCTGTGACATTATTCGCGTGGGCTAAGTTTTGAGGGGTGGAAAAACAAAATGGCGGTGTGGAAAAATTTTTCTAGGCAAGGGAGAAAAATGGTAAAACGTTTTTATCCCCTACGATCAACCCCCTCGCCTTTTCCGCGGCATGTGAAGTTGGCCCGTTTTTTTATTCGCATGGGCTAAGTTCTGAGGGGTGGAAAAACAAAATGGCGGTGTGGAAAAATCTTTCTAGGCAAGGGAGAAAAATGGTAAAACGTTTTTATCCCCTACGATCAACCCCCTCGCCTTTTCCGCGGCATATGAAGTTGGCCCGTTTTTTTTGTGTGACTTATTCGCATGGGCTAAGTTTAGAGGGGTGGAAAAACAAGATGGTGGGGTGGAAAAACGTTTTTAGTCAAGGGAGAAAAATGGTAAAAGCTTTTGAACCCCTACAATCAACCCTATCGGCGTTTCCGCGGTATGTGAGTTCTCCCGAACCCTCTTGGCGTTTTCAGGTCTTTTATCCGATTTTTGGAGTTCCGTAATTTCGCTATGGTAATACCATCCTGTTCGCGGAGTTAAGAAATCAAAATACAGTGATGTTAGATTATTTTTGGAGGTTTCTTAGTTTTTACATGGTAAGAGAACACGGAAAAAAACCCAAACATCGATATAAATCCATTTTTGAAAAAACAAAACTTTTTTTGAAATAACTTTTTTTCTAAGGGTGGAAAAACAAATTTTTTTTTTGGAAAAACAAGGTCTAACGATAGGCTGTGGAATGGGACGTTTTTCCACCCAGCCCGCAAAATTTTTCGGGCTTGTGAAGTTAGCCCGAAAAAATATTTTTTTTCATAAAAAATTTGTGGTAAGTGGAAAAACGAAAATAATCGGTGGAAAAACGTGGAATAACTAGAAGCTTTCGAATGCGACGTTTTTCCACTCAGCCCGAAAATTTTCCGGGCCATCTTCACGTACCTCTCTCCTTCAATTTTTATTCTTCATATAATTCTTCGCGTTTTATTTTATCATAAGCGTTTCTGAAGTATATGAATAGAGAATGTATGTTAATGTTCAATTCACTTGCCTTTTCTAGGACCTGCCTGAGTGAAAATATGGTCTATGGTAGATCTTCCAGGACTGAAATGACTTGGATCGTTTTCCAGAGCTTCTGCGTAAGGCTACGTTCAGTAGAGTAATGCCTCTATAATTACGGCAGTTTATGTGATCTGCTTTGTTATATTGTATAGGGCACCATGTACCTTTCAAACAGGCGGAGATTTGTTGTTTTTTAGTTTTTTCATTGCGTCTTGTACGTCTTCTAATGGTCTTCTAATGTAGGCATGTCTACAGCTAGTTTCTCTGCTAGTTCCACGTTTTCTGTTAACGTTTGCTCCTCATCTCTAGCTAGCAGTTCTTTGAAGTTTTTACAATATCTAGTTAGAACTAGTTCTCTGATACCTAAGATCTCCCCATCCTTATTTCTGCACATCAGGTTTGAAACCGACTCGGTGCTCATCAAGTATAACGCACCAAAAGGAGCCGTGACCTCCAGTTTTGTACTTTCTGTACAGTCGCTATCTCTACTATAATTACCTACTAATCACTATTAGTAGGTTTTAATTGCCCGGTTTATGTTCCCACGCCAAAGCGCTGCAGTACCTACTTACATTGTTGATTGTTTGTGGAGTTATTTCACGAACAGCCCAACAGATTTTGTTCTTAAGTTCGGGAGTTGCTTACGGATCGGTGGAATAACATTAATTTCATTTAGTTAAAATTTCAATTCCATTTCACTGTTAATGATAAGATCAAAGTCAATTATGGCTTTCTGACTGAAAACTACAAAATACAAAAAGAAGATGTTACTGCATGTCGTGCTAGAACTCTAAAAATAGCTTAATAAATCCTAAATATGTTACTTTGGACTTCCATAATCAGTTACGAGAGATTTACAATAGGACTCTAATAAAAGTTCTGAAGTTCAAGCTTATATGTTTTCGTTTACCACTATTAGAACGAGAACACTACTAAACGTCTATTAGCAAAGGCCGCAACAACTGGGAGATCCTGGACGGAACTGAGAGCTGTCGCAGAAAACACAGAGACTGCTGGAAGGGAATTGTTGCCGCCCTAGGTCCCATGAGGGATTAAAGGGAAATAAGTAAGTAAGTTTACCAATATACCATTGGCTGCAAAAAAATTAAAAGAAAAATCTTCTCAAAAATTAATTTATCTTACTTTTAGCATCACCTATAACCCTGTTATTTCCTGGCCCCACAACATAATTTTTATTTACCAAAGGGACATATTTCCAGTAATTTTCTTTAAATTACCTTCCGGCCATAGCCTTCAGATCCTTATCTCAAGTCCAGTTTACAATTTTGTAATTACATATCAAATCTAAAACAGAAACATTTCACATTTTGACCATATTTCTTTTTTTTCTTTCTCAAAACATCTAAACATCATAAAAGAAAAATTTCAATTGGAGTAAAGTACAGAAAAGTACAGACAACAAAAAAATAATGTGAAGACTAAAACATGAATACAATTTGCTTGAGGGCGCCACCACCAAAAAAAAAGCACGAAATCAGAAAATCACAAAATTCATTGTTTCATTCAGGCTCATATAAAATTTAGTGATGTGAAAGAAAAATGCCCTAAAGGACTTTTTGCAGCAAAAGCACATCCTTAAACGAATAAATGTTATATGGCTTTCGCTAAATACATTTTCAACATTGTCAACGAGCGAAAAGCCACAAAGGGAAGGAATAATCCTTTCATATTCAATAATCTCAATTCTTTGATAAGGGCACATGTGGCGGAAATAACATATATTCTAACAAAAAAAAAGCGAAACACCCACACAATTTTTTTGTAGATATTTGACGATCAAAGGATTAGCCAGAGGCAATCAAAAAAGGATAATACTATTTGTGTGTGTGTTTGTTATTTTTTTTTTTTTTTATTTTGTTCAACATGAAATGAATAATTTTTGTTTTTCGTTTAAAAATCAAAGAGAAAAAATACTAGTTTTTTCCTTATGTGAAATGCACAGATTCAATACAGAATTTTGTATCATTTTTTTGGAATTTTAAAAACCATTTTAAATTCATCTTAATACATGCGGCCATAAAGCACAGTGGCAAGCATGTTAAATTTGCACAATCTGTCGCAGAGAATATGTTTAAATTCACTGAACATGGCTGAGGAGCAGTGTTTCTTAATTACATGCAAAATCCCCAATTCACACGTCATTTGAAATTCCCCAATTTCCATAACATCTCCTTCAAGCTACTGTAGGTCCTTTTTGGCATCAGGACGTCAACAAGACTAAAACCCTTTTTTTCCATATTTACTTTACTAGTAGCCCAATGTACCACCACCAAACACTCTGGCAAAGGACACGAGAACATCAAAATTGGGGCAGAAGAGAGTTTAGTTGGCGAAACTTGGGACAACGGGGTGTAAAATTGTTGAAATTCTTGTCTTTGACGAAAGATAGTCTTAAATCGTCCCCTTGTTAACATGGGTCCATTTCCAAATTTATGTAAATTTGTTTTAGTCAGGAAATTACCAACTGCTTTGTGATAAATTTAACAAGTCACTTGTTATTTGTGAAGGACACATTCCGACTGATTGGCAAGTACTTATTGAATATATTTTGAAGTGCTGAATAAAATATAAATCAAGGAGAATATTTATTTATTTTTCTTTTTTTTTGTGGGCGAACTGGTTTAATTTCTTTATTTATGGAGGAGCCAGCCTGGAACACTTTCAGAATAATCTAAATTAGCAGCAAGGTCATCTACATCTTTACAAGGTCATAGTAATTGCTTATGCTTCAAAGAAATGCTTTCATTGGTTTCTGTGGAAATTCATTTACAAATAACCAAGGATTTCCTCTTTTCGTGATGAAAAGATAATCATAAACAATATTAATTACAAGAAAAAATTGGTTTGGGTAAGTGATAACAAAAGTCTGAAAATGTGTACTCCAGATCAAAAAAGTACTGCACAAATTTATTTGATTTGATACGGTGTCTTCTATTTTATTTGTGGACTAGCAAAAACCCGCGTGCGTTGCAACGCCTTTTAATAAAACAAAATTATGAGTACATTGTCCGGGATAAGAAAAAACATAAAAAACTTTAGAGTTGACTATAAAAATATGTTACCTCAACTTTTTTTTAAAATTCGAGGTTAATCATCACCTATCGGAAAACTACGTGCACAACAGATACCTAGCCAATTATATTCAGAATATGTCTTGTTCGCGAAGATTTTGACGTTCCCAGATAATTGGCATCCTGAACTTGCCCCATGGCGAGCATGGCTTGTGAAGATTGCCAAACTTATAGGACGACACTACTGATTTCATCCTAAACAGGGCAGTTGCTGCGTCCCGTTTTCGTTTTTCGTCGTTTCCGATCATACCGCACGGCACTGGTTAACAATCCACTGTAACGCTTGTTTGTAAACGATGTTCGATGTTTCGCTTGTAGGTATTACAACGTTTGTGGCATTACTGAGTTGAGTCGACTTAGTTGAGTTGATATTTTCGAAATCTTCATAAATGTCGCTCATCAAAATTTCCGCGTCTATTACGAACTTTCAAACAACAGCCAGCAGCTAACAGTCATGATTCTCATTAATCTCAGAACATTTTTTATATCCTATATTGAGGAGAATAGTACTGAATTCTGAGTTTTCTGATTGCACTCTCATCTTTTGCTTTAAATGACATTTTCCAATCTGTCCCTAAATGAGTGACCATTTCAGACATGCATCAATATCATCGGGCTACATATCTGTCCGGACAGCCGACATTTGGCCGAAATCTATGCCAATAAAACAGTTACTACTCAAAATAATTGGTTTTTACATCTTAAATCGCGCGGTGTTCTGTTAATAGATACTTTATTTGCCATGGTACATTCCCAGACAACCATCATGCAGTCTTGTAAAACTTTAGATTTGCTCCACGCAGGTTTTTAGATATGTTACACGCAGGATTTTCCGTATGGTCTTCTTCGATAGGTATCTAAAACATAGAATGAGCTGTTTTTCCTTATGTGAGTGAATCTCTGCTACTGTCCTGATCTCATATTGGTCAAACAACCTACCTTTCGAAATGTAAAAAACGTGAGAGTTTACCTATATTCTTATTCTATTAACACTGGAACTTTTCGCTAGCGCCCCATATATTATATATACTGGCAATTATATATACTGGAGCAATAAAAAGTTTCCATTCAACATAATTTTTTACTTTTTAGTTCATTTTTAAATAAAAGCGTATTTTTAAGTTTTTTTAACAATATTTTTAGTTTTCTACCTTTTAGTTTATTATATGTTTCCGCTATGTTGTGGTGACATACTGATACTCATCATACACTTTTATTTGGTATCCATACCGAGAGCTTTGTAAAAAACGGTAGTCCACCATTTTGTGTTGGTAATGCCAATTTTCAAACTCTGAAGCCATTTTGAATTTGGAATCACGCCACACAGCTAAGTCATATCCTTTCATTTGATAGCCATACCGATCGCGATGTAAATAAAAAAGTAATCCGCCATTTTGTTTGTGTTGGCCGCCATTTTGAATTTGGAATGACACCAAATAGAAACTTATATTATACTTATCATTCCCTTTCATTTGATACCCATGTCGGCGGTCGGCGAGCACAATTGCGAAATTCGGCCGCCATCTTGAAACGGCCATCTTGATTTTTTTACAAAATGGTCAGATTACATTGACAAGTGAACTGTATATGTGTGCAAAATTTGAAGCTGATCGGTTATGTGGAAGTGGGTCAAAATCAATTTTCAAATTTTGTCTAAATACATATGTACATCCATACATACATACACGTAGAGCTAATATATAGTGTATATAAATAACCTAAAACATGCCCGCCAAAATACGGAATCTTCCAGTAAAAGCCCCATCCCAATCGGATTAGCCGTTTCCGAGATTAGCCCGAACAAACAGACAGACAGACATACAGACATTCAGACATACAGACAGACAAAAATTTTTAAAATGCGTGATTTCGTTTTAAAATCATGTAAATAACCATATAAAATTAAAAAAACACAATTATTTTGAAATCACAGACAGACACTCCAATTATATTTATATAGATGATACAATTATATTTTATACAAAATCCAATAGAGAAACCTCCACGATCAATTAGGGGATGGTCCACTGGAATATCCAGTTTCTCTTCGAATTTGGAAACTAGCATATTTTTAGCATATAAATTGGTCCCCATCTTGGAACAGCCCTCTTAATATTTTTTACTAAATAGTCAAATTACATTTAGTACTTATACATGATGAGTTGAACTCAGGTTGAAACCGTGACCAACTACTACATGTAGACGGGAGTCGAATTTAGTTAGGGTCGACTGAGCTCAACTCAGCTCTGCCGCCTTGGTTGAGTTAAAATTATGCATACAGACGTGAGGTCCGTAGTTGAGTGATTGAATTTAGTTGACAGCAGCATCTCTGAGTTTTGTTTGTGATTTTTTGTAACGTGTAGTGCTTTTTTATTTTCAACTGAACTATTCAACTTATCATGTATGCATACTAATTATCACGCGAGCTTTTTAGTCCATTATAAGTCTTCTGCAATTTTGTGTTGGTTGCTATTTTGAATTTGGAATGACGCCATATTTGTATTCTACCTATCCCTTGATTTCATACCCATGTCTGGGGAACGCGGAGCACAATTGCAAGAATCGGCCCCCATTTTGGAACTGCCACCTCGGAGGTACCAGAGAAAACAAGCATATTTTCAAGTAAGCCCACTTCTTTAGTCAACATCTAGTCTAGCTAGTATTTTACGAGTTCAGGGTTTCCGTTTCTTCTGCTTCTTTAATCCTGCATCTGAAATATATTGCGGAAACAGTTGCCCTCCACAGTGGCCTCTTTTTGGTAGGGTTCTCGTCCACGTTGCTCTAGGTCTTTCAACTCGACGAGTTCCTTGCAGATTCCAATCAAGGGCCTGTTTGGCTAGATTCTCATTTGCACCTCATAAGGTGTGGCCAGTCCAATTCCATTTCCTTTGCATGATTTCGTCATGTATCCTTTCAGCAGGCAAACTCAGCACAAAAACAAGATCGCAAAGCAAATTCTGATTGGGTAAAGACAGGGGCGGCGCTTTCGATTGGAATTGGTGCATTTGCACCGGGCGCAATTGGACGGGGAGCAATTTCAGAAAAAAAAAACCTGAAAAAGTGTTCCTGTGCCTTGTTTGTGTTTTTTCCATTGTCCTTCACCGCAATCAAAAAATGAACAGCTGATGGGGGCGCAATAGGCATACTGCAACGGGCGCAAAAAAGCCCAACGCCAGCTCTGCGTACAGGTTTTTTTGAGATGAGATAGTAATTCGTTTCGGAGACTTTTTTATTACATATAGAGCAATCTATAGAACTAACGAGTCAGTTGTAACAAAAAAGATAATGCTGTTCAATTGAATTTCAGTGAAGCAAGATGCCTCCTATGCCAGTATAGTTGTTTTCAAACCTCGTGACATCCCGCGCATGTTCCTCAGCTAAGCTCTTAAAAATGTTTAAAAGCTCAGACAAAAGCTTCAGTTAACTCCTCCTATCAAATCACTTGCTGCCATGTAATCAGTCGCGACTGCGTATTGCTAAAGGGAGGTGTATTTTTCTGGGACTTCAATGATTATTTAAAAAATTTACAAATTATGACTGAAAAACACCCGTTTTTATATATTTTTTTTATTTTAAGGTTATTATATTTTACACATATGCTACAGAAATAATTTGTAGTAATTTCTACTAAAAAATACGAAATTTGCGTTTTTATCACTTTGATTACTAGATTGTTGACGTTTCCTGCCAGTCGCATACGCGCTTCTGCCCGGGAAGGTTGTGTTGCTTGCGACTGCTGGGAACTGTCGGTTTATGAATGAAAACGCTCATTTATTCAAAGGAATTTTTTTCAGCATTTTTTTTAAATTATTTTAAATTTAGAAATGAGAAATATTTTGCATAATTAAAGTAAAATTTTGCTTATTATGTTGAATAAACTGCCTTTGTTGAGCAGGGGCTTTACATGTATTTAAAAGCTCTGCTCAACACATAGAAAGATAAATTAACTTCCCAGTAGGACTTTTGGCAACCGCTGAAATTTCAATCAATTATTTCTTTGGTGAAAATCGGAAGTTAATACAAAGTAATGCAAAATGTAATGACCTGTATGTAAAAACCTGTATGATGTAAAAAGAAAGGCCTTACCAGGGCGGACATTGCAATGTAAATGTAATGCAGTTGGTATTGCGTGCGGTAAGGTCTAGAGTTTGTGAATTGTGATTACCAAATCGTTTCCATAGCCATTACAAGTCCTACTGGGTTTATTCATTCGGCATGCGCGCATCCCTTCCCAAATTATTTTGTTGAGTTTTTTCAGTGTTTGTTGCCGTTTTAACTAAAAAGAGGGGAAATGATAGAACATTATTTATAAAATTTGGCAACGAGGTGCGCAGAACTGCTCAAATTTTTTGTGTCACGGAGTTTGAAAAATTCTATACCTTCTACATGTGGCTGGAGGACACCTCATAACTTAGCATCTACCCTCCTTAAAATTATAATATTGGGTGGTTTTACTTGCAGTCAGTCAATTTTAAAGGATTAGATTTAGGACTTATACAGTCAAGGCTGACAGCAACGCGTCCACGCTTAGTTTAAAGAGACGAAAAGGCACCGAAAATGGAACTCGATTCGGCGACCCTCAAACAATATATTATTATTTGTAGTATTTCGTTGAAGAAACATTCTTTACCTTAGATCATTTCCCACTATAAATATTGCTTTAGCACAAACATGCTTCAAATATAATTTGCCGTTTGTGCATAAAATTTCTGAGAAAACATTCACAAGGGGACAAAATATTGCAACTCGGTTAAAATCCATTCTAAACGAAGCAGTATTAAAATTTAATTCCACCGACCAAAGCAAAAAGGAATTAAATTGGTTTTTCGTTCTTAAAATATTAATTTGCATTTTCTGTTCCTTTTCTGCTCCTACCACCAGTTCAACCAGCAGAATGCATACTCAGCTACGAGGGCGTTGAGGAAATATGTCTTCGTATCCTGTCATTACCATACAGCAAAATAGGTCCAGGCTCTGCCCAAAAAAAAATTTAATATATTGCTAGCCCGGCAGCAGTATCCTTAAGGCACTTGAATTACTGCCAGGCAAATACACCAAAGGATATAATTAGTATTGCCACAACTATCCAATTCCTTCTTGCTATGGTCTTCAGAGACAAACATAACGAAGGTCGGTTTGTTGCAGTTTAATTTGCTCACAGTTTGCGGAGGAATGTGTGGCTGCAAAAAAAATAATACAGCACTATACCGGAAAAAGTAATTCTGTGCGCCTTGTTGTTTGCATCTCCGAATATGGTTCGCCTTGATGGCTGGGGGTTGCAAATGTATGTGGAAATATATACATATATGTCTTTTGCCTGCCTCAGGCTATCCGCAGACAAGTAAAAAGGAAATAAGAGCTCGTCCTTGAAATTGTTGAGGATAGACAAGCAATCTGCTTGTGCATCCTCCTGAATACAGCAGCGAAGAGGAAATGTGAAATGGACAAAACGGATATGACATTCAAGCAGGATGTCCGGAAAGGGAATGTGAAAAGTTCCTCTCGGTATGGCCGAAAGTTTATCTGCTATAATATTTGGTTATAATATTATTTTTATTTTCACTTAATTTTGCCCAGTAACAATACGCCTTCTGGCTGTGTACCTTGACAGATCTCTTATCTGGGCTTGGTCTGTGGAAATCTCAATTTGTATTGATTTAAACATAACTTTCACTTCAATAAACAAATTAAATTGGGGACTAACTGGCGGTTATTTAATTGACCTAATGAACTGGGGGTGTGGTATGCCAAAATGGATCCTATTTAAGCTTTTGGTGTTTCCACTTCAAGTGTCTTCAAATTAAGTGCTTAAGGGAACTAAACGAAGGGCGTTTCTTAAGGGATATTATCAATGGCTTCTGTTTGTTTGTTATAGGAAAAGGTTTATAGTATACAATATTTTGGGATCATGAGTCAATCTTGGTACAAAGTATTTAAAGGTTTTGTGGCTGTTTAAATGTTTAAATATGTATTTTTGATTTAAAAAAAAACATAATGCAATTTATTTTAAGGGATGACGTTTTTTTATAATAAATATAACTATCTCATTTTAATCAATCAAAATTAATGAGCTAGGGAGCCACAACTGCCGCCGTTTGCACCTATTGTATTCTTGATAGACCCTATATCACAGATGGAATAAGTTCAGCAATCTGTTTTAAGATTTGTCGTACAGACTTCAAGAGAGAATGGTACTTTGCGGATTTGTCAAAGTGAGATCATAACCTCCAAACATAGACCAAAATGTTCGTGCTAGTCTATTCCAAGTAAAGCTTGTTTGAGAGGCATAACCTGATCTGTAAAAACCTTCTATTACGGCAATGGCGGATCTTACGGGGGTAATAAAGGACGTGTGTTAGCTGTTCCTAAGCAGAGCGCTCGAATGTCGATAGTTATCGACATGTCAGATTCAGCATTAGGTACGGCGTTACAGCAGTCGGTTATGCCGGGTTTTCATTAGTAGAATTAGTGGTAGAGTAACTGGCGTACTTTTAAGCCGAGCTAACTCTACTCTACTTATTTTGGTAGAGTACCCGTTTTCACTTAAATTGAAAATAGTATGGTGCAGAAGGTAATAGTGACTAGTTGTTAATAGTACCTACTTTAATGACAGCACACTAAATACTTAAATGCCACGAATTTCTTGTATGCTCGACTATCTCAACACTGTTTTCATTAGCATGGTGGCGGTAGAGTAGAGTGGAAAGCAGTGGTGGGGGACAGAACTAGTAGAGTAACTTTACCACGGTGCTATCCCACTCTACTCTACAGTAATCAAGTACTCTACCACTTTCGTTTTCACTAAGCGAGTTCTCAAGATAGTTAGTACTCGCCCAGTATACTCTACCACTAATTCTACTTATGAAAACCTGGCATTAAAGAAGACTGGCCTGGACTGACCCTTTAGACTTTTTTCGTGGAAGCTTTCAGACACAGAGAAACGATTTAACGCGTACGATATAGAATTGCTGGCGATGTATGCAGGGATCGAGCCATCGTAATAGACCACAAACCTCTGTGCTACACGTTTCAGCAAACTTGGGAGAAACTGTCACCACAGCACATGAATTTTATCAGTCAATTTTTAAAAAAACATGGTTCACATTAGCGAAAAGGATAACTCAGTCGCATATTTTTTGTCGCTTGCAAATACAATATCGGTTTCTTCAATGATTGATTTCGAAAGAATGAAGCAAGAGAAATTGAAACGATGCCTTGTTCCCAACAGCAAATGTGAATTGTGAAAAATCAGTACAACCCTACGCACCAGAGAAGTTCAGGAGAACAGTTTGCGAGACCTTAAACGAGTTAACGCATCCACGCTTACGAGCATTAAGGAGTCTGAAAAACATAATTGATGAATTGAGATGGATGTTTGACCAAACGAAATTACAAGTTTTGCTTGGAACTCTCCTGCTCTTTTGTTCCTTTCATAATTTTCTATTACATCGTGGTGACCGTATTGCCCGCACTGGTTACCGTATTGACCGTATTGGCCGCACGTATTGACCAGTGTTGCCATATAAGTAGCCTCTTCGATCTCCTCCAGAGTGATCGGCAAGTCTAGTGGCTCCCAATTCGAATTTATTGCTGTTGAGGTAAAATCTGCATTTGACAAATGTGTTTTTATCAGCGTATACCTCCTCCAAATACTTTAAATTCACTGCTGAGTTCTCCAGTCTTGTCTCTACTTTTTCTCACCACTATCTGCTCAAAATCAATGCTAGTGCAAATGCCCTTAGATATTTATTTGAGTAATTGGGCTTGCATATTCCAAATCATCTACCAACATTTCTAAATTGTCAAAACCCATCCTTGCTGCTACCTGCACTGATGCAGTGTTGAAGCATCATCAAATTTTCCTTCCTAGCTTAGTAAATCAAGACCTACATGTTATTCCTTTCCGATTGGTTCTCTCTTTTCGTGCCCTCCGCGTCTAGTTCGTATACTTTCCGAGATTTTTGTACCAACAATCATGATCAACGGTCCGAATCTGCTTCCGCCATGCCTTGAGATGGTATCTATCATACTACTTGTGTTGACGCTAAAGTAAATTTGCTGACTCCATTTACTCAATCCCTCTTCTTAGATTTAATGCACGCAAGCTTGATCCAAGCAACTATGGTCCAATCTTTGCTCGCATACATGCTACTGCACTTTCCACTTTTGATATCGATATAAAGCCCTCATACATTTAATCCCCTCCTGCTTCCTCTATCTCCCGATCTTTCTCAGATCTTCCTTATAGTACTTTAGCTTCCGCTGGGCGGACTCCTCGGAACTTATTGAAATACTGCTCTCTATTTCCTCTAACTGCATCGGTTTTGATGAAATCTCTTCACGCATTATTAAGCTCCTTCCCCCTTAAATTTGAATGTCATAACACGTTTTTAATTACTGACTATTTCCCAAGTTCCCTTGTTGTGAAAAAAAGCCATAGTGATCCCTTTACCGGAAAAAACTTCTCCTGCAAATATCTCAGATTTCCCATTAGCATTCTCCCTTTCTTTGCTAAAGCATTCGAGAAAATTCCTTACATCCAAGTCCTGCGCTACCTTGAATTTAATAGCTTTAATACTAAATATCAATCTGGTTTCCGTACAAATCATAGTTGTAAAACCTCTATACTAAAGGTAACAAGTGACATTCTTTCTACGCTTGATAAAGGCTCACTTATTTACATTATGTAAGATTCATCCTCTCGTCAACAACTTAATTAGTACGAACTCAGGTTGAACCCCAGTCCAACTACATGTATACGTGAGTCGAGTTGAATTAGGGTCGACTGAACTCGGCTCAGCTCTGCTACCTGAGTTAAATTGAAATTACGCATATAAACGCGAGTTCAGCAGTTGAGTAGTTGAATTTAGTTCTCAGTAGCATATCTCTGTTTTGTTTGAGATTTTTTGTAACGTGTAGTATTTTTTTATTTTTAACTCAACCTCAACTCAACTATTCAACTCATCATGTATACCTACTAAATGTTGCATTCAATGATTTCTTACGCTTTATTTTCCACTTGAGAAGATCAGATCATGTATCATCTGTTCGGAATTCACTAATTATGAAACTCGAAGTCGTTTCGTAGTTATACATGTATCGCTTACATGCATTATGGTTTCAAGTTTGCTTTAGTTTTTAGTTTTTTGTTGATACCTAATTTCCTGCGGCCATAATACATATATCCAGCATTCTTGCCCGATTTGAGTTCAACGAATATTAATCTTGAAACGGGGCCTAGTTGAACAGGGTGCAAAACTGCGCTCCCAAACTTCAGTTCGTTTTTCATTTAACGCAATGCTCCACCTAAGAATGTAGAAGCTCTGGCAATATTTTACCACAGTAACTATTCCACAATTGTAATATTTTTCCCAAAAGACAAAACTAGCGTCATTAGATCGCTCTCACAGTCTGCAGTTTTTATTGTCTTGTGACAATGCGGTCTTCGAATTCGTTTGTAAAAGTAGAAAAACTCGACTATGGAAAGGTGTGCCACAATCAGCATTCCCGAACCCATGTAATATCCAAGAGTTCAAACGTGGGGTCATTGCCTCCATCTCAGGCATCCACTAGATACCCCTTAAGCAATGCTATCCTTTCTACTAAAGAAATCATGACGTGAACGACATGATATATGTTTGTATAAAGGATTCCTCTTGAGGTTAAAACTTTCACATAACAAAAAACGAAAACGTAAGCATGGGGCCTGTGTGGTTTTCGTAATAATATATTTCTCTCACAGTTACACCAAAAGATTTATTTAAGCCGGAAGTGGTTTTCATAACATAATTCCATAAAAGAAATGAAAATTTCTCACAGCATCCCCTCCCGGCTTTAACGACTGCAGAAAAGTCGTTAATATTTCATTCCTTATCATCATAAAACTGAGTTCTCGGTTCGACCCTTTACAACCTTCGTTACATATTAAAATATTTAACCTAATAAAATCCTTGATCTGATATAGACAAATGACCACTCAAGCCCAAGGATCATCAATTACCCGTAATAAACATATCGCTTAACCTCTCCCAGATTCACCCTTCCCTTAACAGATTCGGCAATTCAAACCTTGTTTTGTAATAGTGAGAGAGAGAGAGAGATAGAGAAAGCGCGTTATGGTTGTAAGAGAGTAAGATGGAGAGTGAGAGAGTAAAAAGTATGTGCCACCACTAGCAAGGGCTGCCACCCCCACCTCTTATGCATATTGAAAGGGTAACCTTTGAATAGGAACGTTTAACAGCCGTTTGATGTAAATCGCCCTCCAGAGATTAACTTTTTGATAAGTTGCCATTTTTTATATCTTTTGTGAGACTTTTGTCTGCTGGTCGGACAAGCCAAAATAAAATCGCTGCATCTCTCCACAGGCGAAGCTCTCTCGCTCGTCCAGCTAGAGCCGCTTAGAAATATCGTTATCAGCGAAGTCTCAGGGCCATTTATCAAAATTACTGGTAATCCCTGGGAATAGGCAACAAAATGATACCACACCCTCTCCTGCGCGTCTATATAGATGTAGTAGATGTATATATCCTTCTTGGGTCGGGGCGAACAGTTTTTACCACTTGTATACCAGAGACTGTTTTTCGGGGGTGGGACAGCTGCCTTGGTGGTTGGCTGTCTGAATATTGATTCACGATTCCGATGAAAATTAGCATAAGAATTGGAAAAAAGCTTAAGGACAGCCATTATGTCTGATCATCTGTTTATTTGGACTATTTTCAAGATAATTTTCTGTTCAATTTGCTCAGATTTCGTGTAGCAATGAAGAATAATGCTTGTGTGTCTGCAGGATATACAAGAAATGAGCATTCTGATTATTTTGCCTCAAGTATCCCTTCATCGTGTTGGTGTTATGTACATCCGTCCCTATACTATATAAACAAACAAACATTTACAAATATAAAGTCTCCTGCAGTTTTGCTGTTAAGGATCGCCTGGAAATGTCTTTGTGAGAGATATTCCCTACCTTCTGTTTCTATTGATGTAATCTAGCTTTTCGTGTGGCTTTTGCAGGATTTTTTAACAAATTGTTCAGGTTATCCTATCTTCTGGAATGGATTTTATCTTGAGGATCTTTTTGGTGCCTTTATTTTTTTTTATTTTTTTTGGTTTTGTTTTGTTTAGCCTTAGTCGTCAGGGGGCTTTTGAAGGTAAATTCTGTTAATGCAAATTAAACTCAGGTGTTCTTACATAAATGGAATTGGTTTCAATGTGATATCTTGTATTGTTAAGTCCCTCTTTTGTTGATGCCTTAAAAATAAACGAAAAGACTGATTAGAAACTTTATTTTTACTATAAGATAAGAATTCTTAGATTTTACGAACGTTTCTAATTTTAACTTTTACATGGCAATTCCTAGCATCGCATGATAATAAAAATAATAGCAAGGCATAGGAATGGGTGTAAATATGTATATATACATATATATATATATATATATATATATATATATATATATATTTTTTTTTTTCCGGATTAGTTTTTCTGTTACTTGATAGTATGTTTTTGTGTTAGTATCAATATTATCCTTCATTGGAGACGACAGAATCGTGTCGAATTCAATGCCCACAAAATCTGCGACATTCCTCCATCAATATCGCTAGATTGTGTAAATCTAATGGGTGGCCCATGTCTTGGCATTGTAATTGTGAACCGTCCGTTGATTGCCCCAAATAAGGCAGCCTCAGATCCATGTTCAAAAAAAATTTAACAAGTTCTCCAAAATTCACCCTCGCGGTACCATAACCCCCAAAAAAACCTAAAAGAAACCCGCCCTGGTACCAATAACGTTTTCCGCGGCATTTGCCACTTCTTTCCGTTTTGTGATAACAAGAATATTAACTCTGGCGCAAAATGTAACATCAACAAATTATATCCTGTTAATCGCAAAATTTTACATCAATAACTCATATGAAAACCAAATGAATGCAGTGGAATATTTTGAGAAATCTTGAGAATCTTACATCGCTTGATCAATGCTCGACCGCCTGTGACGCATGACAGGAGACACCACTGAGGATCCGCACTCAGACGGTAGTGTCAGATTCTTACTGACTAAATTCACCCTTTCAGTGACTCTTACCCTACCCGGCAGCGCTGCGAGGCATTATTTCGGGCAGGCATCATCAACATGGCCCTTTACGTGTCCCTTCAGCTTGGGCGAGAGGATGCCAGGGCTCCGTGGATACAGATCAGTGACCCTCCGTCTCCGTTTTTTTCATTTTTGGGATAGCTTGGACAAACCGCGCATCCTCGACTATTCCTCGGGACCTTGAAGCATTATCCCAACAATTGTGTAGGGGGTCATGCTTGCGAGCTCCTGCTACAGCGCGCTTTGCTCCACCTTCCACCTAATGCATTCGAATAGGTGAGCGTCGTACGAAGCGGAGCCCTCTAGGAGAAAGCGGCATCTCCCACCTTACCCATTTTCTTCAGGAACGCCCAGAAATAGCCGTGCCCTGTCAAAAATTGGGTAAGATAGTAATAAACCTTGCCGAACTCCCGGTCTACCCACATGCACATCTGGCCGCTCAGGCAGGCTGTCTGCCTGCCCCTGGAATCCCGGTGTTGATGCGCTTTTTCGTGAGTAACACGATCTTCATTTTGTGAGCTAAAAGCCTAAGTCCGCAGTCGTCCATCCAGGAGGAGATTCTACGCATTGCCTGGTTGAAGCTCATCCGCGCGGCTTCAACATGTCTCTTCAACATCATCTGACGTCGTCAACGTACCGAACCAGGAAAACACTCTCGGGCATGTCCAGACGCAAAAGCCCGTCGTAGGAAATGTTCCAAACGTCAGATCTCAGAATGGAGCCCTGGGCGGCCCTGATGTTACCTCCCTCCTTCGCAAGCCATCGTTAGTTTCATATTCTATGAAGCGCTCAATCAGGTAGTCTCCAGTATCCTTTGCATGTACTGAAGGAGTCCGAAATCGAGCCCATCATCCCGAACGCCCTATCCCATCTGAAGGAGTTGAAGGCGTTCTTTACGTCTAGAGTGGCTAGGAGGCGCTCGTGTCAGGAAAAGTGGTTTCCTCGCTCGATCGACCTGGCAACCTCAATAAACTGTTGGGTCGCGTCAATAGTGAAGCGGCGCGATCGGAAGCCAAACTGTCTGTCGACCAGGTCTCCACCACCTGTACGGCCGCGTGAAGGCGTACTGTCATCAATATTTCTGCTGGAAGGCCGTCTGGACCAGGAGTCTTCCGGTTACGTATCGAGCAATCTTTATCTGCCCCTTTCGTTGAACGGGCGGGCTTCAAGGTCAGAGGGCAATGGTCGCTCGGACCTTCGTCGCGGATGGGTGGGAAAGAGGCTGTCCACTATATCGCCTAAAGTGGCTGGATCCTTGGGGGACCCTTGAGCAAAGGCTCCCAGCCTCTTTGTGAAGATCCTGTGCCCTAGTCCCCTGCCTTCTGTTGTTATTCCTCCAAGCACCAAAAACCTAAATATTATCTATGAAATGAATCAAGATGAGCACTTCTTTCACTTAAAATCACAGATTGAGCACCTAAGCTAGTTACCTGACCCAAAAGGTGAATACTGCTAGTGAATATCCTGCCATGAAGGAGTTCTTCATCATCAGCATCTTAGTGTCTGGCATTTTTAAAAGGTGCAAGTTCCTCTTCCAAGCATCCCTTACAGTAATATAACAAATCCTACTTTCAGTCTCTTCTAAACTACAAGCCTAGCAACAATATTTAGCTAATTTTATCATTTTAATATGAATATGTTTGAACAAGTTGCCCAGACATGATATTTCACTAGCAGATAGGCATGTTTTTAGCCTTAGTTGATGATGCAAAATTTCACGCCTTTAAAGCAAAATAGTTTTAAAAATTTCTGAAGTGTGAAAGCGAATGTACATAAGTACCTCGAAAAGTTCGATGTTAACAACTTCACACGATCGAATAACATTCCCACTCTGAACATTTTCCAATGAATTTTTGGGTAAATCGCTGAAAAACTTTTTGCTGTATATGTACTCCTGGTACCCATGGAATTCTGATATCTGAAAATTTGTGTTAGAATAACCTATTTCCATAAGTAGTCAAATAAATTATTTCTATCCTCTACACAGCCAAGAATAATAATACGGAAATTTAAGAAATACTTAGAAACGTATTAGCTAACATAAAATAATTAAACCGCTTCGATGGCTCCTTATAGTATCTTAAGAACTTTCCACTAAGCATGAAAATTCGATCTTCAACAAAGGTAAACATGTAGTAGACATATTAAAAAAATTAATTAACTAAGGTTAAATATATAGAAGGAGCTTGCTAGATAGAATCGGATGTAAATCCTACTTTTTCTTAGCCGATATAATCCTTTACTACCACCTCCTCGTTATTGTACTATGTATAAGCAAGCACACGTTGTACTTCACGTCGTGAGTGGAGATACAGACTCACATAGTATTCAAGGTGCCGTTAACCTTTTCGCTGATGGCTCTATGCTCGAGGTTCGAGTAGCGGGAGGAGTCTTCACCGGAGCTTGGGATTAAAGTCTACTTCCGACTACTACATCACTGCAGTATATACCAAGCGGAGGTTTTAGCTGTTCTGCAAATCAAAAATCAAGGCGACAGAAACGAAACTGCAACGGGCAGTCAGGCTGCTCTGAAGGCCCTGCGCTCTTACACTAACAGCTCTAGAAGTATCTCTGAATACCGCAGATCTCTAAACGAGATGACTCAGCAGTTCATGACCCTCCTGTTATTGGTGCCCAGTCACCAAAATATATAGGGAAATTGTAAAACTGACGAACTGGTCAGGAAGGGACGACCGCTACTCTCCTTCCAAAAAAAAGAGTTGGTATGCCTTGGGCCACTTTTAAACTCCGATGCAAATAGCACATAATGCAACAAGCAAAGGAACATTGAAGAGATCTTAACAAATGCTCCTTGGCCAAAATGACTTGCCCCTCCTACGATCTCAACCGGATAGGGACGCATGCGGGTAAGAATCTAGAAGAGGAAAAAAGTGTAAAACAGCTTCTCTGTCACTACCCAGCCCTAAGCAGAAGGAGGCTTACCACTTTTGATGAACCCTTCCTAAATACGCTTGCGGAAATCCGGAAGTTTGGGATCCCGTAACCAAGAAGATTCATTAGGTCCTCAAGGTAGTTTATCGCAGAAACGACACTTTAACATTGGGTTAAAGTGGGATCATTAAGGCCTCAAAATGGGCCTATCCCTTTGGCCTAAATGATTGGGTTGTGCACCAGCAGCTCAGTCATATCAAACCTAACCTAACCTTGTAAACACGCTTGTTTTCTCTGCTACCTCCGGGCATTTTCGAGAATTCACCATGGTAGCTACCGGTCCAGAAGTTAATATACCATTGGGACATTCCACGTCAAATCGGACAAAATTTTTCGACCCCCCTCCGTTTTGGCTGAAATTTTTCAGGGACTTTGGGCAACTATTTAAGGCTACAAAAAAATTTTTTTTAGAATTTTTTCGACAATATATTGACAATAAAAATTAAATGCGTTTTTTAGGGATTTTTATGAATTTTGACTTTCTTTCTCGATTTTGGCTCTATATCTTTCGTTGGGGTCGACGTTTTTGATAGGTTTTACATGTTTCAGGTCAGAGGGGTTGTTTACAAACAAATTTGCTGAAAAACATAAACATATTTTCGAATTCAAGGTCAAAAGGTCAAAAAATAGTAAAAAACTTTAAAATTCAATTTCTCAAATACCCCATCTCGAAAATGGATGTTTTTGGTGTCAAAATGTTCGGGAGAAGTCACTCTAACACCTCGATCCAAAATCTCGGTGGGCTCTTAAGGATTTCGAAAGTTATGAGTATTTGTTTATAATCTTTAATTTTTTACGATATTTATTGAATTCTTTGCCCTGGATATAGTTGAAACGTCATCAATTTTCACCAAAACTTGTATAAAGGGTTATTTTTGGCGGCTGATTACGAATCTGCGGCCAGATTTTCAAAATTCAAAATGGCAGCCAAGATGGCGGTCCAAAATTCATTTCATGGAAAGAGGTTCATTTTTTTGAATATCTGACAACAGATTCGTAATCAGCCGCCAAAAATAACCCTTTATACAAGTTTTGGTGAAAATTGATGACGTTTCAACTATATCCAGGGCAAAGAATTCAATAAATATCGTAAAAAATTAAAGATTATAAACAAATACTCATAACTTTCGAAATCCTTAAGAGCCCACCGAGATTTTTGATCGAGGTGTTAGAGTGACTTCTCCCGAACATTTTGACACCAAAAACATCCATTTTCGAGATGGGGTATTTGAGAAATTGAATTTTAAAGTTTTTTACTATTTTTTGACCTTTTGACCTTGAATTCGAAAATATGTTTATGTTTTTCAGCAAATTTGTTTGTAAACAACCCCTCTGACCTGAAAACATGTAAAACCTATCAATAACGTCAACCCCAACGAAAGATATAGAGCCAAAATCAAAAAATTAAGTCAAAATTCATGAAAATCCCGAAAAAACACATTTAATTTTTATTGATCAATAGATTAATGAAAAAATTCTAAAAAAAATTTTTTTGTAGTCTTAAATAGTTGCCCAAAGTCCCTGAAAAATTTCAGCCAAAACGGAGGGGGGTCGAAAAATTTTGTCCGATTTGACGTGGAATGTCCCCATTACTTTTACCCCCTTACCCTGTGGTGAGACTCTGGGTACCTTACCGGTGAATATTCGCACATGGTGAGTGGTGACTTATGGTAAATAATCGGGTTTCGAACATGGCAGATTGACTACCATGGTGAATTTTCGAAAGTGCCCTCCGTGACACTCAATTTTTGTTACGTCTCTATTTTGAATTTTTACAGATAAAATCAATTGCTCGGATATTTATCCATCAACCCTCGAGTACAATATATTTTGTTAAATCTTGTTGAAGCTCGCGGGTCGCACAAGGAAGGGCCGCGGGTTGGCCAGCCCTGGTCCAAAACATTTCTTTCGCAACAACCACATTATATAAAGTAACTCTAAAAAGATATGGAGTAATCTTAAATGCATGTATTAGGTACCTCAAAAAGTTTCGCTAACAATCGTCAAACCACACTCTGTCCCAAAAATCATAGAGAAACTTAAATCAAACACGTCCCAGTTCCAGGATATATTCTATCTAAATCTACGAATTATATAACTAGCACAGTTACTTATACATAGGCTTCTTTAATGCAGCAGGTGTTCCAGTAAACCACTTGAATTATGAGCTTAAAAACAAGCACACAGCCCTGCACATTAATTACACAACTTTTAACTAACATAAAACTCTTCCCGAAGTAAATGCATGCTATCTTGTCACATCGACATCACATTCTCGTTTATTCAAAATATACATATATATTAGCAGGGATGAATAGGGCCGCCCTATATTATTCATGGTTGGCAAACGTTACTGCACAGTTCCCAGAATTAGCAGCACCCCTGCAGTGTCATTTCTGTAAAGTTTGATTCCAGTCGTAATTCACCTTTAACTGTTGCCAAAATGTTATTAAATTCATATTTAGAAAAGGTGCTTACATTTAGTAGCTGCAGCGAACACCAGCGACTGGTGTAATTTGAGTAGGGGATGCTGGCACAATAATGGGGCTGCGAAAATGCATCGTAAATTTTAAGTGCAGATTTCATGGCAGTTTGAGACATGATAGGATAGTGGAGGAACATATGAGGGCTTCAAGGACATCTTTGTAACATAAAAAAGCGGTGGTAAAAATGAAAGAGCTATTTAGTGGTACACTAAACACTTTGGTCAATCGTACATTGGGTATAGAATAAGAAATAATGCCAGCGCCGATTTTGCGTTAAAGTCACCTAATAAAACAATTCCCAGTAGGAATTCTAGGAAGGCCTTACCGATGGAGCACTGAAATAAGTACTCATCTGGTAAGGGGTGCCCCTTATTTTCTTGGTGCTAGATGAGCCCTTACAAACCCCATTACAAGAGAAGGCAGATGGTAAGGTGTAGTCCAGAATTATACCCAAACAAGTGAGAGTCTGCCCGATAACTCAAGGGAGCTTTCCTGGAGCTTTCATAAATTTTATAGATAGAAAGAAAACGGGCAATTATATTCGTCGACATAAAATGCGACGTTAGCATACTCAATAGCGCGGCTCTCATTCGATACGGAGGACAAGCAGCTTTGGAGAAGTGGAGAATTTAGTTGGGGGACTGCTTAGGTGAAGCCACTCTCGGGCTTGGAAAAAAAAGGCATTTGTAAAAGATGAAAAAAAAATAAAAGCATTTCGACACCGGATCACATATCCACAGGCGCCCATGAATATCTCTTTTCGCAATGTTCCATTTGCTGCCTTACTATACCCCTTACAGATGAGCAGTTCTATAAGTACTCTAAGGTAAGTACCATAGTAAGGCCTTACCCCCTATGACATCGTGTGTAAAAGTAAGCACTTCTGTAAAAGGAAGTGGTAAGGCCTACCCCTTACCAGTAAGTGCTGATTTCAGTACTTCTGTAAGCTTACCGGTCCTACTGGGTTCTAACCGGACCCATCAGCATAATATAAGACCACAAAGATTAACATGACGGGACCTTATTAGAATGTTAAATCGAAGACGTTTGAAAAAAGTGTATGATAATGTCCTGCAAGGAACACGCTTATGGGGTATACCCAGAATGAGGTGGCAAAATATCGCCGTAGACCAAGCAAAACATTATTTAGCAGAAGATGGAGAAGTGTAGCCCCTTGATAGACAGCAGTGGATGATGTAACTACAGGAGGCAAGGGACTGGAATGGCCTATGGAGCTGTTAATGATGATGATGTTGAAAGTTTATTGCCTTGAAGTAATTGCTTCTAAGATGATTTATATATGATTTTTGAGTCAATACTTGCAAAACTTTTTAATTTTACAGTTTATAGAGAAGGTCTTTTTTTCCTGTACGATATCGCCCAAACAAAAAATTGTCGAATTTCATAACATTCAGTCAAGACTTTTTTTATTTCAACAAAAAGACTTCAAAAATTTGTAGAGCATTTTACTTTTGATCTTCCTAGTTAAAAGAAAGAAAAGCACCTGAAAATCGAAATGAAATTTTTCAACACACTTTTATGTTTCAAGTTCACAAGATTCTTGACAGTATAGATTATAGGAATTATTGATATAGATTAATCGGATCTAATTTGTTATGAAGGGAATCGATGCCTGCTTCCTCTTCAAACTGGTGATATCGAAAGTAATCCGAGATTTTCATTTAACAGCAAGAGATATATTCCCCTACAAGAAGATATGACTCATCTTTGGATAAGCTGTATGACCCATTTTTGTTTTAATATTATCAACTAGATGTCAACACTTAATAACTCATATGTGACACTACTACTTTATTTAGTTATTTTCTGACATATATTTATCGAAAAGTTTTAGTGAACTGAACATGGACAAACATGTGGTTAAACAATATAAAAATATAATCATGCAATCTTTAAAAAATATCAATATTTAAATAGACCAAAAAATGGAACACCCACAAACCGTCAATAATATTGCACAAATCAAAATTTTGCACAATATTATTGATAATAATCTAGAGGCCCCATAAGAACGGCTCAACCGATTAGGATGATTTTTTGTTGTTATGTTCGTCGCTGCAGGACAAGGTTTGTATGAAAAAAAAACATTTGGAAGATACACGGAAAAAGTTGGAAATTTAAATAGTATTTTTATATGAAAAAAAAATATTTTTCTAGGACCATGAGTAAAAGTTCGAAACCAGTTTCGAAAATCGAACTTTCGAAATGACTCTTAGGCTAGTACGAAATATTGTTAGCTGAAGATAGTTTGCATCAACTGCATACAACAACAGCAAAACAGTTTGGCTCGGCGCAGGTAAGTTAACCCTCGCTTCCTATCCGGGAGATTTTTCGACCCAAGTGCAATTAAATGCTTATTATAGAAAAAAATTATTTACCAATATGGCCAACTTTTTTTGACTTTTAACCTACATGATTATTTTTTTATTTCGAAAATTTTTGAGATTCAAGCACATATGGTAATTTATTTATTAGCAATTAATTACGCGTGGAGTCCAAAATGACCCCAAATGGGCTACATGTTTTTTTTATTATTGAATCATCCCAAGAACTATTGCATCCTCAAATACAGTGCATATTGCATCATCTTGAAAACGATTACATCATAGTGTGCAGTGTGCTGCATAACTTCGGAAGCCTGAAAATGGTTACTGCATTCTGTTAAGGTAGCTTTACAATATATGATTTCTCATATGAGTTCACGGTTAAAATTACGAGTTCAGAGTCCATTTGTCATCATATTACCTTGAATCAAAAGAGGATTCCTTCCAAAAGTTCTTTACAGACGATATTTTGGTCCTCGTTATCGAATACACCAACCAACGTGCATCTGATCTGAAACACTTTACTCGCTAGACCAGTGATTCCCAAAGTGGGTTCCGCGGAACCTTACGGTTCCACGAAAAAATTTTAGGGTTCCGTGTCACTAGCGCCGAAGCGCAAATACATTCGCACACTCACTGGCGCTGCGCCGGCCGTTTAACGCGTTCTTGCTAATCAGAAAGCGTGAGTGGCCCTTCTTCCTTGAAATTTGATCTACGTGACGCCGCGTAACATTTTGGTCGCCATTCCATATTCCCATGTCGAGGGGATTGTGAAGAAAATGGTAATCCGCCCTCTTGAGATGGCCGCCATGGGCCAAACGATATATTGAGTATACTATATTCTTTATGGTGTTCTACTTATCATACCCTTTCATTTGATCCCCATGTCGAAGGGGTTGTGAAGAATATTTCAATCCGCCCTCCTGAGGCTGCCGCCATGGACCATACCATATTGCATTGTCATCGGAGCTAAAGCTGTATGCAAAATTTCAGCATGATAGGATCGGAAGTATTTGAAAAATTGATTGCAAAATTTGTTCCGTGAAGAAAACAGTAATCCGTCCTCTTGAGACGGCCGCCATGGATCTAACGGTATAATGCGTATACCATATTGCATTGCCATCGGAGCTGAAGTTGTGTGCAAAATCAGGGTGTTCGGGTAACGGGAAGTATTCAAAAAATCGATTGCAAGATATGTACCGGACAAACAGACAGACAAGAAAGCGAGCTAATAAAAACGTTTTAAAATATATTAAAGGATAAATATATACATATATCATATATTATTTTATTTTTTCATTTTTGGGTTCCGCCAAATTTTATACATTGTAGAAAGGTTCCGTACGAAATAAAGTTTGGGAGCCACTGCGCTAGACTAACATCGAGAGAATGGAGCTTCATGCATTCCTGATGTCCGCCCTTCATTGTGGCGGGCCTGAGCAAACATGGTGGTCGGTATATTTTAAACGTCCCCTCACCGTCGCCACCTATGCCACGCTGTAATCTGTTTGTTTGTGCCTTAATGCGGAGATCCACAACGAGGAGTTGATTTCTGTAGAGGATTTATGCCTGATAATGTCCGGCAATATATTCCACGAATTATGACTGCCAGCGTCCAATTGCCCCATACATAATGCATTCAATCGAGAAGTTGATCGATAACGGCAATACGATCGAGATACTTAGAGTCAATCAGTACAAACAAAGGTCACACTTTTGAATCAGCAGGAAACCAGCCTTTGATTCATTGATTATTGCAGTCAGCGACGGATACAGAGGAATACTTTTCCTTGATGTACCTTGCGGAACTGGCTAATTGCATTGATTTTAGCTTCGATTTGCGAACAAGGTCAAATAGCCCTGGCAGTAGCATCATTTGCTGCCCCACTGTTAGATGGGGGACGAACAACCCATTCTCCCCTCAAACTGCCACAGGCTTTGCAAACTATAAATGAACCGTCGTAGAAAAAATCAGCAATTGTCAAAGTGCTACAAATTTGCAATAAAGGGTCCGCCATGTAACGTTTTTTTTTTTTTTTCAACTAGTGCTTATTTCGTGTATGGCAACACTTAGCTCATGTCTGATTTGACAGATAATTAGTTTTATCCTTCCGCTGAACGAATATGGCTGTGTATACGCTTGAACAACGCTGGGAAATATTGCGACATTACTTTGAAAATCATGGTAATGTTGCAGAATGTGTGCGAAAATTGCGTACGGATTTTGGAAAAGTGAAAGAAACTGGCATCCTCATCGATAAACCAACGCGTGAAAAGCCAAAAACAGTGCGTACACCCGAGAATATTGCTGCTGTGGCTGAAAGTGTGCGTGAATCGCCATCAACATCAGTTCACCGTCGTTCTCAACAATTGGACATTTCGCAGACATGCAGACATTTCGCAGTACTTAAAAATTGGACCGATCGTGTAGGCTACTGTATGGCCAGCCGAGTCAGCCATTTGAATGAAATTATTTTCCATCATTAACCGGAGGGATTGTACTTTCAAATAAAAAAAGAAATTTGAAAAAATATTCAGTAGTTTTTTTTATAGCATTTTCAAAAAAAAAAGTTATTTGGCGGACCCTGTATAATTATTTGGGTTGACTTTGTCTTTGGAGGTATCATGATACTGCTGCCCGGCGATTTTTAGCAAACACAATTCAATTCAATTCAATTTATTTTATACATAAGGAAGTACACAAGACTTACATCTTTTAGAGTACAATATCAATATGGTTTGAATTCTAACATGGAAAGAAAAATACCTAGTCTAAGCTTAATACCTAACAGAATAGAGAACAGCTAGAGTTAAGAGGAATATCAAGGTTGTTCAATAGTAGATAGAAAGAGGGGAACTTTGGATATTAGAAAGTAGAAGAAAGAAGGGAAAGCTATAGAGAAGAGGTGGATAGGAGAAGAAAAACTTGTTTCCTGAAAGTGGTGACTGTGCTAATTCTTTGTAAAGAGGAGGGAAGATCATTCCAGAGTCTAATCGCGTGCACAAAAAAGGAACGACTACCAATTCGAGACCGATGGGCTGGTATAAGAAATTTAAGTGATCTCGAGGTTTGCAAGGGGGTAAGGAAGTCGGATAGGTAAGAAGGGCTTTTAGCGTAGAAGACTTTATGTAGAAGAGCTAGTGTCATAATATCGAAAAAGCAAAAGAGGTTACAGCCTATTAGTGAATTCCGAACCGATGATACATGATCCGATCTTCTCAAGTGGAAGATAAAGCGTAAGCAGTCATTTAATGCAACATTAAGTCGTTGACGACAGGATGAATCATACACAATGTAAACAAGTGAGCCATAGAGGAAGTGCGGGAGAATGAGAGATTTTACAAGCATTGAACGAATTGTGGGTGATAGGAGACTACCATAAAGCCAGAGCTTACGTAAAGTCCCATAGATTTTGGAGAGCATTAGTGAAACTTGATCACAGCAGGTTAGTTTGGCATTAATAGCAATACCAAGATTATGGACCCGATCAACAATAGGAAGAGGTATGTTATCCAGACAAATGAGTGGCATTCTGACGGGGAGCATAGAGCTACGACTTAACACAAGTACTTGTGATTTTTTAGGGTTTAATTTAAGGAAATTGAGAGCACTCCACTCATTTATTCGAGATAGAGTGCTATTCAAGTCAGAAATACAAGAATCAATCTGTGAAGGAGGGCAAGAAGTATACAATTGGAGATCATCAGCATATAGATGAAAGGAGCAGTGGCCAATAGTAGAGGGGAGATCATTAATATATAATGAAAATAGTAGAGGACCAAGAATTGAACCTTGTGGAACACCAGAAGGCACCTGTAGGAGAGATGATACAACATTATTATGACGAACACATTGAAAACGATTAGATAGCAAAGAGGAGAAAAGCCGTGTAGCAGAAGAAGAGAAGCGATAGCGCTGACTTAGTTTGGAAAGCAGGATCGTGTGCACCACCGAGTCGAAGGCTTTCGAAAAATCAAGAAGCACTAATACTGCAACATCACCTTTATCAAGCGCAGAGCGAATGTCAGTAGTTACCTTTAGTATAGCTGTTTCGCAACTATGATTTTTACGGAAACCAGATTGATATTCAGAAATAAGGCTATTAGATTCAAGGTAGCGCTGGACTTGAATGAAAACAGTTTTCTCGAAGGCTTTAGCAAGGAAAGGAAGAATGCTAATGGGACGGAAATCTGAGAGATCAGCAGGGGACGATTTTTTCGGTAAGGGGATCACTATGGCTTTTTTCCACAACAAGGGAACTTGAGAAGTAGTCAGGCAGTAATTAAAAACATGCGTAATGATATTCAAAATTAAGGGGGCGAGCAGCTTGAAAAACCGTGGAGAGATTTCATCATAACCGATGCAGCTTGACGATATGGAGAGCAGTATTTCAAAAACTTCCGAGGAGTCCACACAGCGGAAAGCAAAGCCATCAGTACTATGCGGAAGGACTGAGAAAGATCGGGAGATAGGGAAAGCAGGAGGGGATTGAATGAATGAGCGATTTAGAAGATCAACATCGAAATCAAAATGGGAGGGTGCAGTAGCATGTATGCCCAGCGAGCGAAGGTTGGACCAGAGTTGCTTGGTGTTTAAAGAGGGATCAAGCTTACGGGCATAAAAACTACGTTTTCGTGATTTGACTTTACTAGTGACGAGGTTGCGAAGTTGTTTATAGGCATTAAGATATCTAAGGATCCTAGTCTTGCGATAACGCCTGTACATGCACTCTCGCTGACTTATCAGGTCACGGATTTCACTAGAAAACCAAGGACAGGGTGAGGATGGCCTACGGCTTCTTGTGACCAGCGGCACACATTGATCAAAGAGAGATTGAGTAAATAGAGTCAGCAAACTTACTTTAGCGTCAACACAATTAGTACGATAGATAACATCCCAAGGAATGGCGGAGGCAGCTTCAGACATTTGATCAACATTGATGTTACTAAAATCACGAAAAGTATACGAACTAGATACGGAGAGCACACCAAGAGAGAACTGAACGGAAAGGAATAATAGGTCATGGTCCAGAAAGCTAGGGGGGGAAAGTTGATGATGCTTTAACACTGCATCAGTGCAGGTAGTAGCTAGGACATCAAGCAAGGATGGGTTTTGACAATTTAGAAATGTTGGTAGATTATTTAGAATATGCAAGTCCAATGTCTCAAATAAATATCTAAGAGCATTCGCACGAGGATTGATTTTGAGCAGATCAGCATTAAAGTCACCCGCAACAATTATGTTCTCATAGTGGTGAGAAAGAGAAGAAACAAGATCGGAGAACTCATTAGCGATATCGGAATTGAAGGCATTGGGAGGACAGTATACGCTGATAACAACACATTTGTCATATGAAGATTTTACCTCAACAGCAATAAACTCGAATTGTAAGCCATTAGACTTACCGAGCACTTTTGAGGAGAGCGAAGAGGTCACATATACAGCGACACCACCACCAGTGCGGTCAAGCCGATCACCACGATGTAACACAAAATTACGAAGGGAAACAAAAGAGGAGGGGATTCCTGGTTTTAACCATGTCTCACTCACAAGCACAATCTGTATCTTTGTTTGATCAAACATCCATCTCAATTCATCCATTTTGTTGTTCAGACTTCTCGCATTTAGAACACATATGTTAAGTCCAGAGGAGGTGGAGCAAAGGATGTTTAGCAGTCTTCCCTGTTTGTGCACTCTACCAGGAAACTGATACATAAATGCAAGAAATGAGCACAGTCACAACCTCAAAAGTCAGTAAGAAACAAGCTAAAAATGTTAAATAGAAGAAGGAATAAAAGACAGGATAAGAAGGGACAGACAAAGAGGAAGAAGAATAGCCAAGAAAAGAGGCAACATAGTACATACAAATTCTATAGGAACTTAAAATTAAAATCAAAACTAAAAGTAAAAAAATTAAGAACTTATAACAACTTAAATTTAAAATCAAAACTAAGAGGATAAAAATTAAAATTAAAACTAAGAGTAAAGATAAAATAAAATAAAATGAAAACATAGCAAACAAATGCTCCACAGTATAGCAGGATGCTTCTCCAAAGTTAGGGCTTGACAGAAATGGCTTCATTCAGGTCAAGGACAGACTTAAATATTTGAGGTCTTTGATTTTTGTCCAGCTGAACAAAAATCCGACCTTGTCGTGAAAATACCGCGGCGACGAGGTTCCTCAATTGAAGCTTTCTTGCCGAACGAAAAATGTCTTCATTTTTTGGCGACAAGCTTTCGCTCAAACGAACAACGCTGTCAGCAGTAAATCCCAGATTCAATTTGTTCAGCAAGAGAGTGCCGTACTGCCGGGCTTTCCTCAGAAACTCCTGCCAACATTCCAAGATCACCAGCTGGTGATGAAATAAACGCTTGCTTAAAGTCATCGAATTCGTTGAGAGACTTGAAAACTCTAAAGTTAACAACGAATATGCGAGTTGCGTTAAAAATGACGAATCGGCGGAAATGTTTTCCACACAATTTATTAGACATTGGTACTTGAAAAATTCGTTTTTGTTTCGTTTCCACCTAATTTTTGTGAATTCACGTCGGAAGAAAAATTGATCGAAAATTGGTGCGAAATTAAGAAAACCATCTTTGGTTGAGCGAAAGGCTTATTTTGGCAGCGAAAAATAACATAAAAATACAAAGTCATATTGCTGGCCAATTGCGTTCATCGATCGATTCAATTACCAATACAGATGAAGCCGTCAATTACCCAGTTGAATTTGTCAATTCATTGGATTTGCCAGGAATGCCGGTGTATATTTTGCAACAACGGGCGAACACCGGTCGCTTGTCTTTTTAAAGGGGCGTAGAATGGCCATTTTAACAATTTTTAACGGGAGCACATACGGAGCAAAACGACCAAACCTGATCAAAAGATTTAAATGGCCGTACTTTCTGAATTACAATTGGAAAAGGTGTAGTCAAAAACAAATTGCGCAATTTCACATTTAGTGAATTAAAGTAACAATTTTCCTTTATAGCCCAGTCACTTTAAACATGAACCTCTGAAAAAATGCAACTGGAGATTTATCAGCGGGATTCTCTTTATTTTGAGCTCGCAAATAATTTCCCAAAAGTCCATAAAGCCAACTGACCGGCTACTCGAGTTATGGAAGGTCAAAGGTCACGAAAATCAGTTTTTCTCAAATATCTAGTAAATTATCGGTTTTATGCAATTTTTAGCTAAGTAAAGATTGTTCGTGAGATGAATCTGCATAAAAATGTTCTATTAGAAATTTACGTAGAACCAATATTTTTTGAGATATGGGTTTGGGAAAACTCGGTCATCGGGCCGCATTCTTTTCCGCACCACCCTTGAAGTATAATGCAAGCAACGTTTTTATATGGTATCCCTAGTAGGCCTAGCCCAAAGGTTACCAAGTATAAAAAAATGGTGTTGATTATCTCTCTATCTCTTCTATCTCCACTTCTTTGATGCAGTCATCTTCATCAACACTTATTCCAGAGGGAAATAAAGAAATGGATTTGGCGTCATCATCGTCCACCTCAAGTTCAATGGTTGTATCCTCGGACATCGAATTGACATCGGGCGGGCCCGACAAGAACCATACGCAACGGGAAATTGTAATGCTACTCTTCTGCACTCTACAATTTATACGTACATATGTACATAAACCTCTAAAAAAATGCAACTGGAAATTTTCCAACGGAATTCCCTTTATTTTTGGTTCACAAATAATTTCCCAAAAGTCCATAAAGCTAACTGGCCGGCTACTCGAGTTATGGAGGATCAAAGGTCACGAAAATCAGTTTTAGTGCATTTTGCAAAACTAAAGTACGAATATTTCTGAAAAGTTGATGCCCGATGCCCGAGTTTTCCCAAACCCATATCTCAAAAACTATTGGTTCTACGTAAATTTCGTATAGAACATTTTTATGCAGATTCATCTCACGAACAATCTTTACTTAGCCAAAAATTGCATAAAACCGATAATTTACTAGATATTTGAGAAAAATTGATTTTCGTGACCTTTGACCTTCCATAACTCGAGTAGCCGGTCAGTTGGCTTTATGGACTTTTGGGAAATTATTTGTGAGCCCAAAATAAAGAGAATCCCGCTGATAAATCTCCAGTTGCATTTATTCAGAGGTTTGACCCTTTTTTTGTATAAAGTGACTGGGTTATTAGCCAAAAGTTAGTACAAGCCTAAAACCAAAACCGATCTTAAATCTCTCTTTTGTTTCCATATTTTGAATAATTACTGTGGCTATTATTCTTTCTGAATGTTTCATTTATCATAATACGGACACATGTGGTAAGGGTTTATAACTTCTCATGCATGCACGAAAGACTCTGAACTTAATTTATTCCATATATTCCCAAAAAAAAAATATTATGTTTGAAATTCTTCGGAAGAAAGCAAAAAAAAAATATTGTGAAAATCTTCTTTTCTCCCCGATTTATAGATTAGCATTTTAATACTCTGCCGCAATATTTATGGTATTTAGCTAATAATTTATAACGTCCATACGGGGTATCGCCTCTCTCTCACTGACTGAAAAATATATAGTGTGCCAATATGTATGAGTCAACACGAAATGTATACGAGTGTATGCGTGTGCTTGATAGTACGTGATATACCATAAACATTTTTATCCAGAGTAAGGGAAGGAAAAAAACACAATTTTTTTTTTACAAAGCATTTATTTTACGAGAAAAGGGAGAAAAAGTCAAAAATTTTACCGCATAAATCAATTTTAAGGTCATTGCGTATGAAAACTGGGCGCCAGGCTGGATGGGTGGGTGGGGGATGGTGGGGATGGGGCAATGGGCCGTCCTCATAGCACTCTAGAGATGTGGAACGGGTGTGTGGGTGGCTGGCTCGGCCATACAGGATGTCGTATAATTTGAATAGCAAAACGCAACGTTAAAAGCGACACACGACTGCCAGTAACAAGAGCCACACACACCCACAAAAAAAATAGAAGTTGTGCTTAGTCCTTTTTTGTGTGCCACCCCTACGCTTTTTTCTCTTAACTTAAATATATTTTTTCATGCCCAAAAAAAATTCATATACCCCCTCCCCCTACCGCACCACCCACACACCAGAACAAACAACAACAAAAACAAAAGGAGAAAAAATCATAAATCAATTCTAATGATACGAATGTTAAAATCTTGAACGTTAGGATGTAAGAAATTTTTCTTTCTGCCACCCCCGCATCCTTCAGCCCTTAGACGGTGTGTAGAAGCTAAGGGAAAAAATGACGAACAAAAGGGAAAAAACGCACACAGCACCCCCAACAGCAACAACAACAACAAAAAATACAGGTATGGGGGGCGGCCTGCTTTTGCCCGTTGTTGGCCGGTCGTTAGCCAGAATTGGATATGAGATTATATGGCCAACGATATGAATGTGATTGTAATGGATATGGATATTTTTTATGGCTATTTTATTCACTAGCGTAAAAAGTCTGATGCGAGGAGAGTGAAGAGTGAAAGGTGGGGGGTGGGAGGGAGGAAGAAAAGGTGAAAGTGCTCCTCAAATTTTTACGCCTCGATAATCCCCTTTTATTTTCCGTACCAGGGCAGGCGGGGCATGGGAGCAAGGAGCGCGTAAGTTTGGACGGCTTGGCGGGAGGGGGGAGGAGGGGAATGGTGGTGGGGTGCGTAGATTGGAGAAACGTGTCATGAATGCTTAAGTAGTTCTGAATATTACATGAAAATTACTGGGATTTTATCAATTTTGACAAATTTTTTTTTATATTTATTACGGTATTTTGGATAAAGTGGACGATTTTACGGAAGGTTGGCTGTTAGAATATTTATATAACATTTTCAGGATTAAGAAGATTCATTTTTTTTACTTTCGTTCGTTGCGCTGTGAAAGAATATTTTGAACAGATTTGTCTTTCTTGTAAATTTAATGGAGCTTTCAAGTAGAGCACGCGGTGTTGTAGTATAGAGAAGGTGAGTTTATATTTTTTTTATGAATGGAAGATAATGTTTGATTTTTAAAGGGCGCGGGGGGGCGGGTGTCTTATGAAGAGGAATGATGCGGCATTTCGGTAAATGACACGAGAGTATCATTGCGGGATAAATAATAAATATTATCATAAGTATTTTGTGTAGACTATAAATATATGAGAGGCACCACACATGCATTATTTAGTTGGAAAAAAAAGAGATCTTTATTGCTGGCGCTCCTTCATTTATAAAGATTTGTTGTTTTTTTTGGATTAGTAAATTGTTTTAGATGATTTATTATAGAAGAACAGATTCGATATACATTTTAATTATAAGAGCGCGTAAATGGGCTTAATGAAGCTGTGAATATTTATTGCATTTAGACATCAACAAAATGATTTTGCGGTTTTATTGGGGAATTTCTTTAAGAACGTCAACACACCCTCACTCAATATTTCGTCTTTGTTCCTGCAAATGTTATGATCTTCTGAATGTCTGAATGATGAATGCCGATTAATAGAATTCTTTACAAGTGATTTGGAAAGAACGAAGGCAAATGCAGAAGAAATTCAAAGAGCATACGCGAATACCTGACTCTGTAGACTCGAAAACAACACTTTGGAAAATAGAGGTTGTTTTTCTTTATTGTGGTATCGGATAGGGGGACAAAATTGAGCCTTCGACCCCTCGTTGTGCCCCCTGGATAACTAACTAATGAATGTGTAAAATTATCGTGTTATGTTGAGGGCTGCATGGTAGTGGGTCGCTTTTGCACTCTTCTTTAACCCATTCCAGCCTATTGAGATCAATGACCAAGACCAGACCAGCGACCAAGAGATAAGAAGAATTGCTGCGGGGTCTTCCATAAATTACGTGAGGCGTTTAGGGGAGAGAGGGGGTCGAGCCGAATCTCACCAAATCTCACGTGGGGGAGAGGGGGGTCTCGGCAAATATCACGTAATTTTTTTTTGTTTTAAAGAAACAGTGTAAAATGCCGAGAAAACTGGGTTAAATTAAGTAAAACATGTTTCTCCATTAAAGACCTCCATTCACTTACAGGCCGCCGGTAGGCAGTGGCCTGTCAGACCAGGTCGACCAGCACGACTAAGCTTGACTCAGTCTAACTGAGGGATGATACTTCAGGTACCCGCCAGACAGGCCGTGGCATGCAGATGAAATTATGATTCTCTACAGACACACAGGTGAAAACGACTGCTTAACATAGCAGGTTAATAATTCAAGCGCAAAAATGTTCATGGTCTCAACGAAAGCTTCATGGCGGCTCCAGCCTCACGCCGCGCCGTGAACACCCGCAAACAAGCGCAAACGCGAGTGTGGATGTTTTCACGCTTAGCTCGCGCCTTGCTCTCTGTTACGAGTGGATACAGCGTGAATTCTTCCCCTCAATTCACGGCTCGAGAGTGAATAGAAGCTCAGATCTTCAGGCCCGAACTGATGATAAATCCGATTTTTCTTGTGCTGTAGGCATTCTTGAACTTCAGGCCATACAGTTGGCGGCCGGTGATTGTATGGTAATACTTGGCCTCAAGGCTAAAACTTTCAGGCCACGGCCTGCGGGCGAACTGTGTGTAAATTGGGCCCTTAAGATGTGGGTAAGTCCTACACAAAAAAATTACTCGATTGTTTAGTCTCTATAGGCTAGTCAAACTCGCGACTCGTCGAATGCTGCAGAGTACGAGCCAAGTAACACTGAACCGCGAAAAGGCCATTAGAATTTAGTGCTACAAGAGAGCACATGGCGAATTTTAGCGTAATGAAATGTTGGGTGAGTGTTCACGTTTTGGTAGTTGTGTGTCCACCACAAGCGGAAAAGCGAGGAGGGCAAGCAGTCCGAATTATCAGTTATCTCACATAAAATCTTGCACCCAAACTCCCCCATTCATACAGATGAACTTTTTACACACCTTTCACTAGATTTCACTACGGTTACGTACACGGATTTTATATGCGAGGGCCTTTCCTGCAGTTCTATATTCAAACTCTGTGGTTACGACCGTAATTTCGTATTTTCAATGTAAATACTATGGATTTTATAAAATTTGAAAAATCTCACGTGAGATTAGGGGGGGAGGGGGTTGGGACAAATCTCACGATATCTCACCAAGGGGGGAGGGAGGTCGAAAAATCGCAAAAATCACCTCACGTAATTTATGGACGACCCCTAATATATAAATTAAATAAAGGGCAGTGAAAATAACAAATATATTAGTAATTGTACATCTATTCTATAGGATAAACTAGAACCGTTTGTAAAAGGATCTTAGGTCAATGCCCTGTTGGCTTTAGAAAAGATAGTTCTAGAACTTACTAATTATTTAACTTGAGACAAATGCTAGAAAAAGGCTAGGATCAAAAAGTAATTATAGTAATACTAGCTGGGACCCGGTACGCCTCGCTGCATCCATAAGCTTATAGTAGCCACATATGAAGTACCTCAAAGACGGCCACCATGGATCTAACGGTATATTCAGTATACTACAATGATTATTGTATTCTACTTATCACACCCTTTCATTTGATATCCATGTCGAGGGGGTTTTGAAGAGAGTGGTAATCCACCCTTTTGAGACGGCCGCCGTGGATCTAACGGTATATTAAGTAAGTAACCTACATTGCTTATTGTATTTCAGTTTAGTTTCAATAGCGTCATGGCCTACCTATTGTATTACAGCTGCGTAAATTTTAAATTGTCATTAAATGGAGATTCAATTTAATTTTACATTTACGAAGCTGTCAAACAATAGGTAGGCTATGAAGCTCTTGAAATTAAACTGAAGTGAAAATTTCCAAAATTGCCAATTTTTAAATTTTTCACCTGTTCCTTTTGGTTGAGGGTATAAAAAATAGCCTACGACCAGACTTACCAAATATACACAAAAAATTTCAGAAAAATCGGCCAACCCGTTTCGGAGGAGTTCTGTGACATGAGATTTTTATATATTTAAATATAGTTTACCATATCTCTATCTTTATGTGTAAGTCCCGAATAATCCAAAAACGAGTTGGTAGTTGGACGAATGTATTAAACATGAACAAATTCTCCAACACTGATCCTGTTGAAAGCCCGAAAAACAACAACAAATTAAGGAACAAGAACCCCATTATTCAGATTTAAGTCGATTATTTTAGCAACGACACAACAATGCATTATTATCCTAAAACAAAACTCTCCACAGTTGTAATCTTCTTTTAACCGAAAAAAGGGCATCGTTTAGCAGAACTCCCCATTCATATTCATCTCGGCAAAGTACGATAACAGCTTTTACCGACCACGTTCAATACTAATCCTCACGTAGCATACTTAACATTTAACGCTCATCATTCAGATGCAGAGTACCTCAACCCGGATCCGCTTCTTAATCCACGAAAAAATGATCACCAGCCACCATCACCACCATAAAGTTGTACAAAAAACAAAATTTTCGCTGCAACGAACGCAAATCCAACATAATTTCGAGATAACAGTTAGAAATGGAAGAAGACGTCCGAAATGAAAGCAGCACAGGAAAAAGTGAAAGGTAAAAACTGCAAAATATGAATACAATTACAACCCTTTTTCTGGGCATCCCCTTTCTCCAGTCCTGTTGGACATTTGCCCGACATGCACTTTGCTGTGTTGCTAAGTCGGGAGTCTGTTAGCTCAGCGGGGCTTACACAAAAATAAGCTCCGGATTAAGAGTCAAAGTCGGAACGAGTTTTTGTATTATTACGTTTTTTCACATGTTTCCACGTTTTAATGCTGATTATGTAAACTCGGGTTTAATGGTATTTATTATTAGTGGTTTAAGCATACGCAGGATTTTAAAGGATTAAGGCCATGTAAAAAATTATTATTTAATGTTGTAGCAGTGTTTTATGCAATGTAATAGTTTTGCTTGCACCATAATGAACGAACATATGCAAGCTCATTAAGTCAATTTTGGTCGGTGCCATATGAACACTCATGTTCGTGCGTTACGGTATGTACGGTTACGGTACGACCCATCATATTTGGTTCAGACTTAACCCTGACAAAAAGAGTGGCAAGAACTTCGATGGAAGAAGCTTTAACATCTGTTTGGAGGAATGCCAACTTAACATGAACACTCAGTCCAGGTCAGTCTTGCTTCTCGAACCGGGACGCAAATTAGAACATGGAATGTAAAAATACTGCTTTCTTATGCACGCTTAAATGAAGTTCTCAATGAGATGATTTCGTATAATATCAAGATCATTGGACTAAGCAAGACTAGATGACACGATGCGGATATCTGCCCAAACTGTGAGTCCTTCTTATATTCTGGCAGGAACGAGACCGACAGTCGTAGGAGTGACTTTGGCGTAACACTTACCAAAGACGCTTGGAGGGTCACCAGTTTCTGAGAGGAGTATTACTGTGTATCTGCGTACCAGATTAAAAAGTACGATGATGAAATAGAAAACTCGGCAATTCTCGACAAAATGCGTCATTCTAATTACCCTGTTTATGATAAGGTTGAAAAGTTCAGTCGAAATTGAGTTGAATTCTTGACTAACCGTATATGATGTCAAGTTGAGTTCACTTTGGGTTTAAATAGAGTTGAACTGACATTAAAACATAACCTCAAATTTTTGTGTAAAATTCTCATTTATAGATACGTAATTTGTTTTTAAAAACATGGAAGGTAATCACAACGAAATAATAAACCCAATTACAACTCCATCCATCCATCCAATGGCGCTACAGCCCAAATCGAGCCTTGGCCTCCTCTAGGGCATTTCTCCAAGTCTGACGGTTCCTTGCAGCAGTTCTCCAGTTCCGAATGTTCAGCATTGTCTCTGCGTCAGCCGTCACAGAGTCCATCCATCTTCTCCTGGGTCTACCTACTGGTCTGTTTCCTGGAATTTCGGCCACCATAAGCCGTTTTGGGATACGGTTATCATTCATCCTGACTACGTGGCCGGCTAGTCTTAGTCTGTTGATTTTTATAAACGTTGAGAGTTCTGGGTCGTCAAAAATTTCATACAACTCGTTGTTGTATCTCCTTCGCCATATCCCATCCTCTCTCGTTGGGCCTATTATGCATCTGAGCACCTTCCTCTCAAACCTGTTGACTTGTTCCTCTATCTCCTGGGTCATAGTCCAAGTCTCGCTGCCATAGCACAGTACTGGTCGTATTACTGTTTTGTAGAGTGAGAGTTTCGTTTTTCTGTGCACAAATCTTGAGTGCAATATTTGTTTTTGGGCATAAAAAGCTCTATTAGCCAGTAGTATTCGTCTAGTTACTTCTTCCTTTTCATCATTTCTTTTTGTAATTGTAGACCCAAGGTAGACTGTTTTATCGACTTTACTTATGTTCGTCGATAGTTATATTTCTTCCCATTCTAAATCTTCCAGCTCTGGATTGTTGCATCACCTTCGTTTTTTCTTCATTGATGTTCAGCCCTATGTCCTTGGCCGCCTCTTTTAATTCGACATAGACTTCTTTTGCTGCCAAGAAGGACCTTCCCACGATGTTCACGTCATCCGCATATCCAAGTAATTGTACAGACTGCGTTGCTATGGACGCATTTCTCCGTACTGATGTTTTTCTTATCACCCATTCTAGGGCCAGGTTGAAAAGCATGGGGGCTAGTCCATCTCCTTGTCTAAGACCTTGTCGCACTTCGAACTCTTCTGTTATTGCATTTTGAATCCATACTTTCGCCAGGGAGCTATTCGTTGCGCATTTTATCAGTCGTACCAGCTTGGAGGGGACTCCTAATTCCAATAGGATCCTGTACAGCCTCTCTCTGTTTATCGAGTTATATGCCTGTTGAAAGTCGACAAATATCTGGTATATATCTATATTCCTTTCCCAGGTTTTCTCCAGAATTTGTTTGAAGGTCAGCAGTTGGTCCGATGTTGACCTGTTTGTCCTAAAACCAGCTTGATATTCTCCTATAAGGCCTTCCGCTATAGGTTCTAGGTTTTGTTTCACAAGGATTGTGAAGGTTTTGTAGCTGGTGCTGAGGAGTGAGACGCCTCTGTAGTTTTTACAGGTTAATTTATCTCCTTTCTTGTAGATTGGACATATAATCGCTTTCTTTCAGTCATCTGGTATAACTTCTTCCTCCCAGACGTTACATATGAGTTCGTGTAAGTTCCTTAAGAGTTGCAGCCCTCCTTCCTTTAGTAGCTCAGCTGCGATTCCATCGATGCCTGGGGATTTGCTGCTTTTTTGCCTTTTCACAGCTTCCCTTACCTCATCCAGTGTTGGTGGTTCTATTGGGATACTATCTTGAGGTATTACCATTGCTTCCGCCTGTGAGTCTTCGTTTATTCTTTGGGTTGGATTCAATAAGTTTTGAAAATATTGTCTCCATCTTTCCTTTATCCTATCCGGGTCTGCTAATAGGTTCCCATCCATGTCTCTACAAACATCCGTTCTTGGCTGAAACTTATTACTGATCTGGCGTGTTCCTTTGTAGGCTTGTCTAGTTCTACCTTCGCTGAAGTCTTCCTGTATCTGTAGGATCCTCCTGTTTAGATACTCTCTCTTTTTCTTTCTGCACAGCTTGTCTGCAGTTCTTCTTTTTAGCTTAAAGACTTCCATCCTTGCTCTTGTGGGCCTTGCGATGTACTCCCGGTGGCTCTGGTTTCGTTCTTCTATTGCAGCTCTGCAATCCCGATCAAACCAGTCAATTCTAGTCTGTCTGGGGGCCCAGCCTAGGGCGTCTTCAGCTGCCTCCTTTACGCTGTTTTTCAGCTTTTCCCATTTGTTGTTAATGTCAGGCTCTTCTCCTACTCCTTCTCTCAGGTTTTGTACGATAGCATTCTGATAGGCCTCTCTTCTTTCTTCAAGTTTCAGCTTGGCTATATCGTACCTTAGCTGTGTTTGCCCTCTTTGAGTTTTGGTCGTTATCCGGGCTCTAAATTTCACTTTGACAAGATAGTGGTCCGAGCCACAGCACGCTCCCCTCATAGTTCTCACATCCAGTATACTCGTGGCCCCTCTTCTCTCAATTAGGACGTGGTCTATTTGATTATATGTAACCCTGTCTGGTGACTGCCACGTCATCTTATGCATATATTTTTATGTGGGAACATTGTTGAACTTACTACCATTGAGTTCGAGCTAGCGAGATCGATCAATCTACTACCATTGTCATTGGTAGCGTTATGTGCTTTCCTATGACTCCTAATTACAACTCAATCCACGTATATATCAACTCGACCCAGGTAGGAGGTCTGAGTTGAGTTTAGTTGGCCCAGTTTCAACTCGACCACCGTTTTTGACTGAATGGAACCTGAGTTGAACCTAGTCATAAACGGGGTAAATGACGTGTCTTCTAGGACGGACATTTTAGCTTACTTCAATAGAGTGAAGAGTTTTCGGAAATCTCACAGTTTGAAAATAAAACGAGTTCAGATAGGTTCAGATCCCACATTCTGGGGTATCATTCGCCCCAAATAAGTAGCCCCATTCTCGTCCGCCGTGACTGCAGTTTTCCTGGGCCCCTCGTGGTCACCTATCTTTTTGAATTCATAACGGTCGTGATTCTGCCGTCTCATCACACAGTAATGAGGTCACAACAATTTAAGTTGCCCTCCTTATAGACACCTACAGCCGTATGTTTTTTTTTATCTACTATTCTCCTGTTGTGTCTTAGTAATATTTTGTTTGGCTACTCGCCTGGCAATGCTTCTTGTCTACCTTTCGCGTAGGCATGCTGCGATGGGCAAAGCATCTTCTATCAATGTTTATATGAATTTCTACAAGTCTTTCGAGGATCTTGAGGAGAAAGGATGTGAGACATATAGGTATCAAGTATTTTGGATTGAGGTTGGAGATTTTGCACGCTTTCGGAATGAAATCTTACTAGCATGAATCTCCGTATTTGATCTTCTAGTTCAAGTAACTTCAACACTGGTGCTCTTGCCAATAGTTCTTTTAATGCTTTAAATGCATTTTGCTGCTTAATTTCTTTTTTAAATATAGCGTTCTTTCTTAGCATTTCACAGAACGGCTTTGCTACTACTGCATAGTCTTCCAAAAATATTCTGAAGTAGGACGTTAGTCCCAGAACCCATTGTAAAATTTTCCTATCAGTTGGCATAGGAATTTCAAGTCCTCTCCTCTGATGGTCGTCGCACCCGCTAGTCCTCCCGTGTATTTTGTTATGAAGAGGAGTGCATTATTTTTAGTAGCCCACGGGGGTCGAATGTCTCAAGGCGGCCCTGACCTTTGCCAAAAATACCAAAAAAGAGGATATTAACAATATACGACAACTGAAGAGGCATCTGTCTATTATCTACTATTGGTAAAAACTTGTCCGATAGATAACGAAATCAGGCGAAGGTAACGGATTGGCGACACTTTGCGACTCAACACCGACTGAGAGCTGTCCCACAGAACAGACCCTGGTGGAGGTCAACTGTTTAGGCTCCATGGTCCACGAGGGATTAAAGGAGCAGAAGAAATTTGCTAAAAACTTGTTAGTCTTACCAGAAAACTCAACAACCAAATACAATATTTATTTAAGAGGTATACACATGAAAATTCTCGAGAATTTTTAATTCTCATTCAAACTTCTTTAGAAATGAAAAAAAACGACTACTGAAACAATAAACATGAAATTTTTCAATTTAAATTTCATATATCCTGTATACTCGGTAATCATTTTCCCAATTGCACATATTTCATGGAAAACACAAAACGAGAATGTCATTAAAAACAACCAAATATAATTTTTAATTATGTTTTTTTTTTGTACAAACAATTTTCATACGGAAAACCTCTCAAAAATATTAAGTGGGAACGGAGCGGTGTGCTTAATATACACAAGGAAATAAAAAAATTATGATAGACCCTAATTTTATTCCAAATCTGTTAGCACATTCCTTAGCAAGGAAAATCTTTTGTGGTTATCTGTTATTAAGGGATTAAGGGATCTAAAGGTTATGGTTTTGAAAATTAAACGCTTCTGCCATAGGGCCTCCCCCCTCGTTCGAAGCACTGATGTCCTGCCCTCACTTTAGTTTTGACATATTTCACCTGGGACCTGTTAGGTCCCCCATCAAATCCCATATTCCCAAACCATATTATTTTGGCATTTCCGAAACATTTATTTGTTTATCTCATAATGTAATTTTAATATCAAATTAAATCTCATTCCAAGAAGTATACGCGGAGCAAACACAAACCTGCAGCCGTACGAAAAAAAAAAAATAATGCCAAAATCTCAAGATAAACCACCAAAAAAATATACGATGATTAATTGTTTTAATTCTTTTGTTGCTTTTCTTTACTCTCTCTCTCTTTTATTTCCTTCAAATCTCCTGATATTTGCATATATGTCAAAGAGGAAGCAAGCCAGGAGAACGGCTGCAGAGTGTATACGGAGGTGAACCTGGAGAGGAGCAGTACGGTGTACTAGTACACGGGGAAAAAAATATACAAGGAAAGAAAAGAAAGGCGGCGCGGCGGTGTTCGGTATTTTTGGATAATACTCAAAATTGCCTCAAGGATTACTAAATATTCAACATAATTTAATCTTGCGTGCCGTAGCCAAATGGGGTGGCTTGTCAAGATAAGATGAGGGTGGCACGGGCGCTGACGATGTGGGGTGGCGTAGCTTATGCCGTCTCCAGAAGCCGGGGCGGAGATTTTTATAAGGGTGAACATGCCTCAAAAGACCAGGTTAACAACTTCATAGGCCCTTTGTATTACCTTTCGTTATATTCAAGAGGGGGGTGGTATAAACTGGAGGACAGAAGGGCATAACATATACAGCCACACGCACCAGACCAAACCAGCCTCAGCAATATCCCATGCAGAAGCGGGTGAAACTGAAGCTAATGTCGGCAACCATTTATTTTGTAATTCCGTACTAATTCATAATTTCATTCATTTTTTTTACTCCCTGTTTTTTTGCTTAGCCCAAAATATGTTTATTTTACATTACGAGTTTATTTAAAGCTCCCCGACGAAAAGAAAAGAATTTACGTCCTATATGGCTGACAAGCAAGAGCACCCATCCCCCAAAAAAAATACGAAAAGGTGCTTCCCCCGAACCACCTTCAAAATATACACTCGCTCTTCCTCCACCTCAATATCTATAAAGCATTCTGCCACGATTCTTGGAAGCCGCCGCCGCCGACATCATCTACCTTCCTACTCCAGGAAGGTATTCAACGTTTACCTGAAGAAAAAAAAATACAAGCCGACAACAAAGCGGCATCCCCACTACCACTGATTTGAGGAATTATAAATTTTTTTCTTCTCCTAATTCCGTGGATATTCATTCACATGCGATTTAACGGGGATTAAGGGTATTTAAGGGTCGATTTTTGTATCCGAATGTAATAATTGAATAGCAACAAAAAAATTAATTTAAAATAATGCGGAAGAGGCGCACCGAAGGTAAACACAAAGCAATTTGCCTTTTTTTTATAAGGGCAAAGGTGCGCAATCGGCCGAAAATAATCTGATTTGTCTTAACTTGATGATCATGCAAATTAATTACATGTGGCCTGATGTGGGATGAATTACAATTAAATTGAAATTTCTTCGAAAACAACGTGTGCTCAGAATTATTTCAAATGGAAATTAAAGGTTCAATCGAAAGCAGACCTAAAATATAATAAAAATAGCGAGTAATTAGTGATTGGTTTTGCAGTGGGTGTTGTAATTGAACGACACCTACTTACTCATTACTAAGTAGCAATCAATTCCCATTTTCTACGAAAATATTTGCTCTTAACCAACGCACATACCCAGTGTATTCAGGAGTTGATTCATGTGGCATTTATGAAAACAGCCCCACACGCAAATAAATTAAAGTTCACAGGTGCGAGTCAAAAAATATCGAACCGTGCAATATCTGTTTAATATCGAACCTTGCAATATCTTATTACCCTTTACTAGTCCGCAAAGTCTAGATTAGGTTATGCTTGGGCTACCTCCAGTGACATCGGGGTCAAGGAATGCGAGATTTTCGCGAACGAAGCGGTATGGGATATAAAGAAGTGGCTTGAGAACGCTGGTCTAACGGTAGATTAGGAGTAAGGCGTCTGGCTACCATCCCAGAGGTCCCGAGTTCGAATCCCGGTAGCCCCACGGTCCTTCGCCTTTTCCACGTTCCATCAACATAACTTTCCTTCTTTCTTTTTTACATTCCTGATTTCTCCTGTCATAGACTTCCCTACCCCTTCCCTGCTCCATCAAAGCGCATGTCATCGATTGGTTGATGAGATTCAACTCTTTTCAGCAGGTATAACACTCCAGCGAGTTGTTTTTCGATGCCCCGATCTCAGAGGCGCGATAGTAATTGTTGGGAGTAGTTGGAATAAAACAATTCCACGGCTTGGTTGCGGCAGTTCCAGCCTTCACTTCTTGCTCTCTTCACTATCTTCCGACTAGAACTGCTGTTCGACATTGCACTCTAGAAAAAGTAGATTGTCGATAGTATAAACGGCTTTTCCTGAGCCTCTAATCTTTCATATAAAAAAAGCACAAAACGGAAGTAGTGCTAATCAGCAAGTGGAAAAAGGTGGGGACCATTGCGGTGAAAGTAGGACTCCTAGTCCGTACTTAGGTATTTGGAAGTGATGATTGAACGAAGGCTGAACTTCGGACCGTTTTGCCTGCTCACCGGTGAGTATGCTGCCAACATAGGGAACGCTCAGACCAAGCGACGCCTCGCCATTATAGAAGTGGTTAATTCGGTCCTTATGCTGCGCCAGTGTGGGCAGCGGTATTGGTCAGAACGGGTCATAGGAGGAAAATAAGCTCTACCTAGCTGTTAAGTAACTTTCGAGCATCCTGGGCATACCATACTACATTCCACGAAGCAGCATGCGCGATACCAGAAATGATCCCCATTAACATTTGTCAGCGGGGCAAAAGGTTTGTACGTAGGGATAACGAATCGGTACTTTACTCATATGAATATTTGGTTTCCGATTCTACTCATATCAGTACTCGATACTTTTAACTTAATACTTGTACACATATCATTACTTAAAAGCTGGAATCGAGTACTCACTGCAATTTGCCTTTAAATCCGCACCTAACATGAAACAGGCACGGTGCGCCTGAGTAAAAACACTACTTTTTCAAATGCAGCCCGCTACAGGCACAAACTAAATAACCCAAAAGAAGCACGGTCATCCTTTTTAGGCTATTTTGGGGCTTCAAAAAATTGTTTAGATCGAAGAAATGGGCAATTATCTTGGTGACCATACAAGGTTCCATTGAGCAAACCCAGCAGACCGGTTGTCGTTCTATCACACAGGTCAAGCAGTATTGAACGAGGTGAGTATTTGTTTGGGGGCCGCTAGGTTAAACGACACTCGCATTTGGAATGATCGACTACGAATACATTCATATCTGTAACATAGGCGTGCATATTTCTGGCGTGCGTATGTCTATAGCGGGAATGTGCTGGTCCCGGTCCCGGTCGACCGGTTAGATGACTTTTATGACCGGACTAGACGAAGCATTGATTGCAATTTATAGATGTGCATTGCAAGTTTGCGCACGCGTGAACTTATTTTAATTTTGAACAAAAGTCTTAAGTTTCTCTAGAAATAGACTAACAAAAGAGTGAAAGATGGGGAATACCATTGATTTCCCGTACGGAAATATGATTAAGGTGCGTCATCTGGACCTTCGGTATTTCAACATTGAATAACTTTGACATTTTTTAGCCTATTTCGACAAATTTATCCGATTCTAGAACGTCATTCAGTACCGTTTTAGCTGTGATCGAAAACACACCGAAATATCTCGCTGAAATTGTAGACCCGCGACACGTAGTGTCGAAAAATAGTGATTTTGAGTGGCCTCCTGATACTCCGGATATAACGTCTTTTCTGTGGAATTTTTTAAAAAGTAAAGTTTATGGAAGCAAGCTGAAGACCATTAACGAACTCAAAACTAAAACATGACCCGAAATAGCTGCTATAACGCTCGAAATGCTAACCAATGCTATGCAGGATGCCCTAAAAATGCTTTTTGTTTATCCAATTGTGGTGATCATTAAAGCCCAGGACACACCGAACACGGTGTAGCGCGATGCGATTGTCGTTCAACGATTTCTGTACGAAAAACCCCTATCTGATTCACACGAGAAGTGACGCAATTAATTTTTTTTTTGTGGCAAGATGAAGCTTAGGAGTCACCCTTTGTACTACTAGTCCGTCATGTCTTACAAGTCATGGTGCAATGTATAGTAGTAAGCTTGATCTGAAGGAAAGATGAGATAGGATAGGTTAGGGGTCTGGAGGGTGCATGAGTAGATGTCGATGAACCTTGCGTTTGAACTCTGAGACGTTATATGAGCTCGGAAACACCGACTGCGGAAGAGAGTTCCACAATCGAGTTGTTCAATTTATAAACGAACTGCTAAAACGTAATGTGCGTGAAGGGGAGGGCTGAAGGGTGTAGTGGTGAGCCGAGTTGGCTAGTCTTGTGTTGCGGGAGAAAAATTGCCGTGTAGGCAGAAGGTTTTTGATTTCAGTGGAGCAGTCGCTATGAAAATAGCGGTAAAACTTGCTGAGCGCTGCTACATTCCTACGGTGGCTTAAAGGATCAATGCAAAGGGTGCTATCGCCAATGAGCTTGATGGCGCGGTTTTGCACCTTGTCTAGCCAAGCCAAGGTGGTTTTAGGGGCGCCCGCCCAGATATACGAGTTGTATTCAAGGCGTGGCCGAATGTAGGACTTGTAGATTGTAGCCAAGGCAGTTGGATGAAGGAGAAACTTGCATCTCTTAAGGAAGCCGAGGCATTGATACGCTTGTTTGGTGACTTGGAGTATGTGATTATTCCATCGCAAATCGTTGGATAGAGTCAATATTCCGTAGATTATGACGACGGTACTCATATTTACCTTCATTGTACAATTTGTGCATTATAACATAGATAATTTATCTAAAAGAAATGCTTTTATACAATTGGCGCCAGCATACCTAAAGCCGGCACTGGAACTAGTTGTCAAAGGGATGGAATCTCTCATTATCTCTACTTCTCCCTTCATTGACAAAGTTTGTGAGGATGGATAAGTCTTGCGTTTTTTGAGGCAAAAATGACACCACTACACTACAACCTAGAACCCAACTACAACGCTACAACCCCTTGTCTATAAAACCGGTGTGTGTATGGGAGTAATAGTATAAATGATGCCTAGTGTAACTTACACCAATGGATGCCAGTTTAACATTATAGTAATAAATTATGAACATCTTCTTCCTCTTCTTTGGTCCGTTAGCTGGCGGTCCTCCCTGCAACGGATACGCTGCTGTCGATGCCGATGGGTCGCGAACTCGCTATTCACAATTCGTTTTCATTCTTGCCGGTTTTTGAAGGTGTCTTGAGCCTCGGTAACTGATAATCGTTGATTCTTTAGGTCACCCTCGATCAGGGGCGGATGGGCAACATCTTAGCGGCCCGGGAAATAATATTTGACGGCCCTTTTTTTAATTTCCAGATATGGCTAAAATATACATTTACAGGGTCGTTTACGACACCTCCCTCTAGCAATACGCAGCTGTGGCTGATTAAATGAAAACAAGTGATTTGATAGGAGGAGCTAAATAAGGCTTTTGTCAAGCTTTTAAGCATTGTTAATAGCTTCAGCATGCGCCAAATGTCACGGAGTTTGAAAACATCTATAACACAAAATAAACAAAACATAAAAGTTTGAGAGTTAGAGTTTGAGGAATATAAAAACTCAATTCTTTGATGATTAATTATGTAGGCAAATAATAGTGTAAAATACAGAAAAAAAATGTAGAAAAATCCTTCAAAAATTTGTTAAGAAAATGAAAAATTCATTCCGGTTCTTTATTTTCTGTAAGTAAATGTTTATGAAGATAGGTTGGTAGATCACTTAGACCAACGGTGGGCATCTCCCGGCTCGCGGCCAACTATGGCCCGCGAAAAAATTCTATCCGGCCCGCGAGAACTTTAGAAGAAATTATAACTAAATATTTTTTGATATAATTTATCTAGTTTAAATTGAAAATTAAACGCACATAGCAACATGTTCATATGTTCATAATTTAGAACTAATATTGAACTGGCATCCATTGCGTCTTTCTGAATCTCAGGATTTCGAAGTGCCATTTGACATTTTCTTTACTGATTGCTCCTGAAACTGACAAACAAAATTTGTTCTCTTCTGGAATACTTAAAAGTCCTTGTCATTTCCACTATCGTTCGGTGTTCCTCCTTCGTGCCCCCGTTTTGCTCACGCGAGTATGGCGCTCTAAACCTTTCTATACCCCCTCAATCTAATTCTCAAGCTGACTTCCACGGCGCGTGATATTAGAAGCAGATGCGGACGGAGCACCATGGGACGAGTGTCTTCTGTAAGTCTGTAGCGGTTCGTAGGATCTGCTGCGGTCATCAACTCTCCAGGTTTAGCTGTTTCCGAACTCATATAACATCTCAGAGTTCAAACGCAAGATTCATCAACATACTTTCTCTTTTATCCTTCAGGTCAAGCTTACTACTAGACATTGCACCATGACTTAATCGACATGACGGACTAGAGGTACAAAGGGTGATCCCTGAGCTTGATCAAGCAACATACAAAAACGAAAAAAATTATTTACAAATCTTTTTGAGTTTCACTTCAAATGCAAATTAAAAAATTACAGGTCATAAGAAGATGTCAATTAACTACTACGGCCCGCGGAAAAAACGCAAAGTTTATTTTGGCCCCTATTATAAAAAGGTTGCTCACCCTTGACTTAGACGTACTTCCAGCCACCGGCCCTGCGGGTCTCTGAACAGCCGGCCCACCGGGAAATTTCCCGGTTCGTCTTATGGCCCATCCGCCCCTGCCCTCGATATTCTTTAGCCAGGTTTTCTTCGGTGTCAATCGCTGGATTCTCCACTCTGCGGGACGGTCTTGCCAGAGAAGTTTACGTGGCAAGCGGTTATCATCCATTCGGCAAACATATCCAAACCACCGTAGTCGACGTTTTTGTATTTCTTCTTCGATCAGTGTCAGGCGTACTTTTGCTTTGATGGAAATTATGAACATACATGTTGCTATGCGCGTTTAGTATTCAATTTAAAATAAACGAATTACATCAAAAAGTAGTTATTTATAATTTCTTCTAAAGATCTCGCGGGCCGGATAAAAACTATTGGCCGGCCGCAGATGGCCCGCGGGCCGGTTGTTGCCCACCGTTGAAGAGCGATGACAAGGGTGTCATTTTGATAGTGCAAGAAATTGCAATGAAAGAATAAAGTAAATCTTTAAACCTCTTGTTGAAAGACCCTACACAACTTATCGAAGCTAACTTTTCATTTGAAGATCAAAACACAACGTTTGCTTATATCAATAACATGAATTTATAACGAATAGACTAAATAACAAACAGCTAACATTTCAGTGGAGAAGGAAGCTCCTTAAATCATCTAAAAAAAATTACCATAAATTATACTATACTAAATGGATCCCAGCCAAGTACATACTTCCAATCTATTTCTCGTTTATAATCCGCATGTATAACCAGATGCATTGAACGATATCGATAATTTACCAAATGGCTCAACATACCACCCATAAACTTACCTAAAATGTGGTGGATACACTTGTGGATGCACCCTTCTTCATATCATTTCCGGTAAATGCGAGAATTTCTTACTATCTTCAAGCATCCCTATAAATTTAGCATCAAATGGAAAACTATCTCTAAATTCATGACATTTTATAGCAAGCACCACCTGCAACTATAATTTTTATAACATCTCTCCCTGGAGGCTTATGCATTGATGCAAGTGAAGAGCATATACTATGTATGTATGTATGTTTCTTGTTCTTCATCTTTTGAATTTCTCTTCCATTTCTTCATGAATATTTTTTTCTACTTAGGAATATTCTCAAATCCTTTGAATAAAATCAATAAGGAGCCATCTGAATGTTCCTTTGTGCATGCAATTCTTCTTCTCTGAATCCTAGCTGAAGTGTGAAAATGGTTTAAACAGAAAAATTCCATTTTTGTCTGTCCTTGTTTCTACCCTTATTCCTAATACTCGTGTTCCCAAGACTATTGAAGCTTTGTCTTCTTTTTATTTTATTTTTTTTTTTTTGCTGTGCTCTTCCTGTAGAATTTTCCGCTTCCTTAAGCCCTCGTCCTTTCCGTCCGTTTAGCCAAATACGTAGTACATATCGCCCCCTTCCGCGCCATCTATACACAGAGTAGCAATGCGAGAGTATATAGGATAGAGAAAATTCATCGCAGGATGTAAGGGAACACATGTCTGAATTGTTTGCCGATAACGAAATTGAATGAATATTATTGAATATTGCAAACATACAGATATACACATTCATACAAATACACATCATGGAATTCTTTATATGTAGCTTACAGCAGACTAAAGGACTTGAATCCAAAAGCGAGAGCGTATAAGAGGTGTTGCCTTAAAGTATACTACTTGGGCTCTGCATGGACTTACTGTAGATGGAGGTGATTTAGACTCAGTGATTTGAATTCAGTACGTGATTTTTTACTGTTTGTTACTACACACAAGCCAGCTGCACAAGGATTTTTTCCAAGCCCATACCACCCCCGCCCCACTCCTTCCCAGTGCTGTAAAAGATTATGAAGTTTTCCTTCAAGTTTACCATCTTGACGAAGTATTTGCACAAGTAAACTGAAAATGCATATTTTTTGGCTTCACAACGAATGATGACGTTAACGTATTTTAAAAATGAAATTTTCTTTTGATAATAATGTGCAATTTTGAAAAGTTGCTTGATGTTTGATATAAATTTGAGATCCTTTGGAGAAAGTTTTTAATGTTAAAGAGTAAAGTTTTTATGTAAACAGATTTAAACTCATAATACGTAGTACAAGGATATGATTGAGGGTACTACGAAATTGTGGTGAATCAATTGGCAATACATACATAGTTACGCAAATCTCTATATTTCAAGCAGAGTTTAGACAGACCAGATAGATAAATCCCGCAGAGAGACCAGACAGGCAGACCATTCAGAGAGAGATAGATAGACCATTCAGTCAGACCAGATAGACGGAGAAGCCAGGCAGACCAACTAGTCTAGCCGTGTAACATGGTCTATTTATATAGATGTATCAATTTGCTTACGAAACAATATAAAATAAATTAAAGCTAGTTAGACAGGTAGGTTGTTCTGCCAATGGCTTTCTTGTACAGTTTTAGACTGTCTTTGTAAAGCTGCCAAAGGCCTTGCTTGTAACAGCTATTGAAGATCTCTCATGTTAACTTCCTCAGTTTCGAGAGATCCTCATTCTACCACTGGAAAAAGTTGTTTTACTTCGCCTTAATGAGCCTTAATGATAATCTTATACGCCGAGTGGATTGCGCCTTCGAAAGTATTGATCCTATCATCTATTTTCTCTTTAAGGTCTATCCTTTCCTGTGGACACTTTCTAGAGAGTCTCGTTCTCAGGACCTGACCGAACTTCTTCCGTTTCTGTGCGGTTGAGGATTTTCAACCTGCAGGTTTATCCTGAAGAGTATCCTTCGGTCATGCGAGAAAGACATATGATCTGATACCCTGCAGTTTTCTACTTCAAATGTTTCTGTGTTTGTAGACATCAACACTTCCTTCCACCCGAGTAAAAATAAATTTCGGCCTTTTGACGGGCGTGATGGCCCGGCCATTTGGCGGTCAAATGACGGCCCGTTGCAGGGCAGTACGGCCATTCGGGGGGCGATTGACGGTCAAATGAGGGCTTTTCAGTCGCAAAAAAGGCCTTTCGGAGGGCGATTGACGGTCAAATGAGGGCTTTTCAGTCCCAAAAAAGGCCTTTCGGGGGGCGATTGACGGTCGAATGAGGGCTTTTCGAGGGCTTTTCCCCCGAATGGCCTTTTCTGCGACTGAAAAGCCCTCATTTGACCGTCAATCGCCCCCCGAAAGGCCTTTTTTGCGACTGAAAAGCCCTCATTTGACCGTCAATCGCCCCCCGAATGGCCTTTTTTGGTACTGAAAAGCCCTCATTCGACCGTCAATCGCCCCCCAAATGGCCTTTTTTGGGACTGAAAAGCCCTCATTTGACCATCAATCGCCCCCCGAAAGGCCTTTTTTGCGACTGAAAAGCCCTCAGTTGACCGTCAATCGCCCCCCAAATGGCCGTACTGTCCTGCAACGGGCCGTCATTTGACCGCCATATGGCCGGGCCATCACGCCCGTCAAAAGGCCAAAATTTATTTTTACTCGAGCGAGAAATAACGAGAAAAATACATAAATCACGCTTTATGAATTTGGCATTTTTATGGCCTCTATAAGGCCTTCTCGGAAATTGAAATCTTTTGTTCAAGTTTGCCCGTCATTTGCCTATCTGTGCTCGCCCTAAAAAATTTAAAAACTCTACGGCCGTCGTTTGACCCTTGAAAAGCCAAGTCGCCGTTTTTTGCCCCTTGAAAGGCCATCATAAAAAATGGTTTAAAATTCTACGCCCGTCATTTGCCCCAACGCCCGCCAAATGCCCTTATTTTATTTTTACTCGGGCAACCTTGGAAATTCGCCATGCTGGGGAATACAAAGGTTGGGGTGTTGCCCTGGTTACACACCACTAGGTTTGAGTTAACGATATAGTCGAATACTGACTCTCCCCGCTCGTCATTATCGTTGCTTCCCCAAAGCGTATGTCTACGACCAAGTTGGCTCCATTAGATTTTGATGCTGTTATCATCTGAACTCCCTTGAGGGTGCAGGAAGGTCAGTCATGTAGGCTGAAGCTAAGTAAAGACCCTTCCCTCTCCAAACTCCAATTTAACTACCATTAAGTCAGTTAAACTAAAGTTCGGTCAGAGGAAGGCTTTGGTGTTTCTTTTATCCAGGATGCAGTATCTAGGCTTACCTTAATCCGAGTGGTGGTAAAAGGTGTTGCATTGCCTGCCCGAGACCCCTTTTCTTTCCGTCCTCGTGCCCAGGGCTCTTGTATTAAGGCTCGTTTTCATCTTTTAGAGAAATCTGGAGGTTGTTTATGGCTATTTTGGATCTCTCCGGTGCAGCCTGAGCGCCATCCTCGGCGCTCGCTTTCAAACCCGAACCCTCCACCAGTTCCTCCACATCCGCAGACTCCTCCTCTGGGGAAGCGCTATTAAAAATTGTCGGTTTGGCATACCTGATACCAAACCATAACCGGCTTCCATTCTTCTCCAATAACTCGAAGGACTCCTCATAGATGAATGAAATTCTATTCATCACCGGTACCTCTGCTTTTATGACCACCCAGTCATCCATAGGAATGGCCGGATTTTGGGCCTGGAGACACTGGATAATCTTTCCAGGTTCCAGATTTACTTTAGGCAACCTGATGCGAGATTAGGTCTCCTCAGGATATCCGCAGCTGTGATTTGCTTGAGACTCATACTCACTTTGCCATGCGTCGCAGATCTCAATGCCTCATTTGCTCAGGATATCCCTTGAGGCCTGGTCTTCACATCTGATTACCCTAAAGCCTCTGACTACCTCCGAGGAATCATAGCAGGGCGTTGTTCCTTCCTTGCCTGAGAGAAAGTGGTCCAACACCATCTCTGATAGTTTAGCTTCCACCTCCACCCAGGTTTCGGGGCTGATGCGTCTCCCAAAGCCTGCTTCCTTACGGCCACTTGCAGGTGACCTTAGATCACGTCGCTCAGCAGCCTTTTTGGGTCCGGCTGTGATCCGCTTGCCACTGCATCAGGCTTCTTCTTGGGGGGCCCCTTCGCCTTTTGACAACTAGCTCGGCTTTCTCTTTAGGAAAGGATCGAGGTCTTTTCGGTACCTCGAGCGACTCGGGATGGTTGGCTTGGTTTAGTGCCAGCCATTTGTTGTAATTCTCAACAATCGACTGGAACTTAACTTTGTCAGACTGATCTCGCTAATACCCAGTACCGGCCTTCTCATTCTTAACAATCTTGTCAAGAATGAAAAGGAATCCATCCATACCATACCATATGACCTGTGCTTTCCAGGATTTGGTTTATCCATGGCTGGCACTTACCGAAATGGTGGTCTTCGCAGTAACCGTCTCCAAGCTGGCGTGAGTAACTTTTCCTCTGATGAGGTTGAAGGTGGTATTTGTGCAGGTGTACTATTGCTGGTACTAGCTGCACAACTGGCAATTACCGCACTAGAGGCAAGCAATTTTTTTTGGTCCATAAAGATCCCACGAGTAATGCGGAAGTGAGTCCATCCTGCCAGAGCTGCTTACCAGGGTAAGGCACTTATACACTCCGACCTTGACCGGGCATCGGAGCGAAACGTTCGCAACCAGCACTCTTTAACCCCTAGCTGGCCACGCAGCCATCGGCACAGTAAACACCTTTGCTTAATGGTGAGGAGATGTACCTAGCTTTGTCTGGCCACTTCGTAATTAGCCTGTTCGGCATCGATGTCCCCGCATTGCTAATTTTAATAAAGTTTTCACGAAACTGTTTGAAACATATGAGGCTATCAGCGCAAAAGTGGTGTAACCCACAATTTAAGCTGGTTGTGGTTTTTGTGTAATACACATTCCTTACATTATGAACTTTCAATACAATAATGGATTAAGCTATTATTTGCCTTCAAAAAACATAACCGTTAGAAACATCGTTTTTGCACAGAACATAATATAGCGAAGTAATAGAGCAAAAGTGGTGTAAGCTGAATACGCCACTTTTGCACTATGACAACACCATGTTTGGCTCACTTCCAATTTCCATCAGAGGTCAGCGTGAAAACAGTGAAAACTGAGTGATTAATTACTGAAATTGATTTTAAGATTAAAACTATTGATTATTTAATATCATGGATGCAGAAGATGATATTACTTCAGGTTAGTTAAAAATATTGTCTTCTATACTGCAAATTATAAACAAACTTGTTCACGTTGAACATGATAATTAGGTACTTAAGGGAACTTTCTCATTCTATTCGTGAGACTTAAAACTAGACAATACACCTATAAAATATTTTATTTGTTGTAATTGTACCGTTTTATACATCTTTTTCCGAAAAATTAGAAAATCACTCTTTTTCACCCATGTAAAAAAGGGGGGTAGTTTTACGAGGTTTTTACAGATCTATTATCTATTTTTTTTTTTTTTCAGAACAAACCGAAAATGTTTGGTTTTCTAAAATCGGTTCAGTAAATTTCCAAAGAAGGTGTCCCACCAGTTTGAAATTCGGAGTTTCGAGAAAAACGCGTTTGGTCATAATACTATAATATGTAATGTAAATAGTTATCACTTTTTTTCTGTTACGAATTTCTTAATAAAATTTTGGGAGAGTGTTTCTGTGATGTTGAGGATCAGGTTAATGTAAGAAAAAAATAGAATTTTTGAAAATTTCGAATGAGAAAGTCTCCTTAACTCTTCTGTACTTTTATATAATTGCTTTACTAGCCAATGTTGGTTACAGTTGGAGACCTAGAGTTTGAAGATTCTGGCTCTGAGTATCTACCATCCCCTACACCCTCAGCAGGCAATGACGACTCTGGAAAAGTTCAACAAAGCAGGACTTCTTCAGCCACGATATCAGAACAGCTTCGGCCAAGGACGTCCAGCTCAATAACTGAAGAACCTCAAATAAGCATGTCTAGACTAGAGTCAGCAGCAGACACAACAGATGAAACTCCTATCCTCAAAAGTAGAAAGCGTGTGAAAAAGCCAGAGACTTGGCAGCGAAATGTGATTAAGTTAAAACGAGCAAAAGGCGAACAATATCGCAATCACAAAAACAACATTGTTCCTGCCAAGACAGCTAAAATAGGTGAATGTCCATGTTCCAGAAAATGTCATCTAAAGATTAATGAGGAACGTCAACTGCAAATATTCAGAAGCTTTTACGCATTGGAAAATTTTAATACTCAGAATGCATTACTGTTCTCATTAGTTAGAGTGAAAAACAAATGCCGAAGTTACACGGGAAGAGAAGAGTCAAGAAGGCAAAATACACACATTTATCATTTATTGAGTGATAATGGTGTTGAAATTCAGGTGTGTAAACAATTTTTCCTGAAAATTTTTCAAGTTTCTGATGGACGTGTAACCAGGGTGTTGAAGCAAAAAAGGATACAAAACGTTCCACCTATTGATCAGAGGGGTCGACAAAGGTCTGTAAACAAAACACCAGACAATAAGATAGCAGAGGTAAAAGATTTCATTGGTCAGTTTCCAGTGTATGAGTCTCATTATACCAGACATAAAAGTGTGAATAGGAAATTTCTCTCACCAGATCTGACCCTTGGACGAATGTATTCTTTCTATAAAGAAAGTATGCTTGAACCTCTCTCATACTTCATGTTCAGTAAAATTTTTAATGAACACTTTAACCTATGTTTCCATGCACCTATCAGTGATTCTTGCAAGAAATGTGATCTTTTCCATAACAAAATTGAATGTGCTGAGAGTGAACAGCTGAAACACGAGCTGCAACGTGAACAAGAATTGCACCAGAGGAAAGCAGATAGTGCCAGACAAGGTCTACAAGACGATACGGCTTTGGCAAAATCATCTACTGACATTACTGTAATCACCTTTGACTTAATGAAAACCCTACCTACCCCTGTTTTGACTACTGGAATAGTGTATTACAAGAGGCAACTTTGGACTTTTTGCTTTGGTATTCACAACATGGGGACAAATGATGCCTACATGTTTGTTTGGGATGATTCTGATGCCTCACGAGGACCCGAAGAAATTGGTTCTTGCTTGCTTTACTTTTTAAAAAATTACGTGACTACTAAAAAAGTAATCATGTATTCTGACCAATGTGGGGGACAGAATAGAAACATCAAGTTGTCTTTGTTCTGTCAATATGTTGTATCTCACCCCGATTTTACTATTGAGGAAATAGATCATAAGTTTTTAGTCAGCGGGCATTCGTATTTACCATGTGACCAAGATTTTGGTCTAATAGAAAAAAATAAAAAATTCTTCAAAGAAATATACGTTCCACAACACTGGCTCGAAGTAATTAAAACGGCTCGAAAAAGGCAACCATTCAAGGTAATACCAATGACTGCAAGAGATTTTGTATCAAGTAAATCCCTTGAAAAAAATATTACGAACAGAAAAACTTCTATTAGCGGGACCAAGGTGGAGTGGTTGAAAATTCAGTGGTTAAAATTCCATAAAGCCCATCAATTTTCAATTTTTTACAAGTATTCCAACAATGAAGTAGTCCTTTTTGATGAATTCAGTGTAAAAAAAAGGCAACTAGATGCACAGGAAAAACGAACTATCCCAGAAAAAAAGAAAAAGGACCTTCTTGAACTGTTGCAGTTCATCCCGCCAATTCATCACACTTTTTATAATAACCTAAAAAGTTCCAACAGTCTCCCGGATACAGTCTATTATCATGAGCCAGATGAAGAATAACCCTTGGTAGACTATTTTGTTTGTTTCCTTAAATAAACTTGCACTGAAATGATGTAACCTGGTTTTTATTTTAAATTAGACCAAAATATCATAAATGCAGAAGTGGTGTAACCCACATTTTTTCCAATAATATAAGTCTAATTAATACGAAATTACACTACTATTATAGATTTGGAAGTTATTTTTATAAATTAAAAATAAAACAATTAAAATAATGTTCACAATAAGAATAAATTGAAAAATCATTTTAGCAAATTTGAAATCCCTTATTTTCTCCTAATTACATAGTCTGGGGTTACACCACTTTTGCGCTGATAGCCTCATATAAGTCTCTAGTTTATATCCATGCCCTCAAAGTGTTGCTATATAAGATGATAGTATTACAAGTCCCTATGCAACCGAGATTTGGATAACAGCTCCCCGGCTGAACCGATTAATAATAGGATATCAAAGTTCCGCTTAAATCGAGTCTTCACCTAGCGAGCAGTACACCTCCTTGCTCACCTGGTAGGCTGGTACTACCGTCATCACAGCCTTTTCCAGCTGGTTATAGAATTTCACTTGTTTTAAGAAGCAAAAACACTCCGACGAGGCTGCCTTCCGCTAACCTTGACGGGTAGGTCGTTACGTTAGGCTGCCTGCTATTTCGACTTTGCGAAACGGCGCATGTTTTTTGTTTTGGTTTTTGTTACATCTCCTCAAGCTAACTGCAAATTTCTTTCTTTTAGTGTAAACATTCATTACCCACTGGGCTGTTATTAACCTATCCTATCCTCTTTTTCTTTCTTCGAACCAAGCTTACTATTACACATTGCACCATGTTAATTACGACATGACGAATTGGTAGTACAAAGGATGTCTCCTAGGTTGATCATCAAAAGATTGCCGTGCGAATAATATAGGCTAATTATTAAATTAATAGATGCCTACAAACCCCAAAAATCACTGAATTAATAAGTTAAGATCTAAACTTCGCATACAAATGAGTAAGGACATATGAATGCGTCGACTATATTCTACATACTCACAAACGAAATTTGTGTTGTCATAAAAATCATTTCAAACCCTTTCCATTTCACATAGTTTTCATCTACACTCAGTTATTTGTCTTTAAACCGTTTGTCACTTCTTCAGCTTATCTTGAAACTTCTAAAACTAAGATTACATCAAAACCAAATGTCATGCAAATCACCAAATAAAGGTTTTACGTTATACGAGTTGAATCCAACATAGTCGTTCACGAATTATGAGATTAATTTTCAATTGCAATTAGGGAATCACCTTAAAGCTAACACACATGCAAGTGATATGATGATGCTCATATACACACAGCTTATTCCCACTCCTCTGCACTAAATTTTTAAGTCCCCATAGCGTAGTAGATTGCGACAACTATTTACCATCAAATCCTAATAAAAGGACATATAAAGTAATCAACCTTTCTAGAAAAGTTTTTAAAAAGCCATTCAACAGCAGGGATATAGCCAGAAAGCAATTTCGTTTTATGGAAATCATAGTCCAACTTGGCAACATCATTTTCAGTGTCGAGAGTTTGGAGTCTCTGTTGTCGGTCCTTGTTCGTTGAAGTAGTCTGTTCCCAGAAACTGAAACGAATCAAAAGTTACGATTATTAAAATTGGGGGGCGAGACAGAAGGGCAGTGCGACACACACCCACACACAAGGACATATACAAAACGAAAACATCCTGTATTTTGTTGGAACAAGAAGGGAATTAAGCTCATTTATGAGTGAGTTTCTGCAGCGTGAAATGGTTGAAACTGGTGGATATACCACAACCTAGTCGTAAATAGGTTTTGTAGTCACCCAGTCCTGAAAAACATAATTACAACGCAAAAGACACTGCCTCCCTTGTGGGGGTTTTGGAGGTAATATTCTCTCTGAGCAACAGGTCGTTCTCTTGTCGTTGGCTGTGTCGTTTCCTCCCCAGGTTAACACGATGTCGTAATAAGGTGCCATTATGAATGACTTTAAAGCTGCAATAGCAAATTTCATTTTTGCGGAAATTGCTTTGATTTTTCTTCATTATCATTCGTGCGATACAGGAGAGATGTTTGGGTCGTTTTACTCAATTTGGGGCGGAAATCTAGACAAATCATCCACGAAATTTTGAAAAATGCCACATACACGAGTCTAATAATCGATTGCATAGACGAATCACCGATTCAGATATAATAGCTACGCCCCAGCACCACCGTGGGCTGCTGGAGTCAACAAGGCTCCTGACGAGCGAAATATACTGATAGCGTATTATATTAAAAGAGGTCAAAGATGGATCCTTCACTTTGGTCGCGCACTGGTCGGAATACAGAGTAAGTGGTTTGGGGAAAGAGAGAGAGATGTATCGCATGGTTACAATTTATTCAGGTGCTTAACTTTAATGGCATCATAATAGCTTGGAATGGTTTGCTAAAATGATTGGAAAATCGTGGCTGGCATCGTTAAGCAATAGAATAGACAGCCAGACATCAGCCAGGAGAGCGCAAAATGTGGGCGCAAAAATTGTACTACACCCACTAAATATATAGAGCTTCTACTGCCCTAGTCTCTAGTATACCGCGCTTTACGGGGCAAAAATGCCACTACAACACACAGCACAGAGAGCGCCACTGCTGGCGGCGGCATTCAAACGTCGTTGGTGAGAAATTTTGAAATATGACACGGGAATAAACTACCCGTAGCGACGGGGCGGGGGGCGCTAGAGCGCAAGCTGTATCGAATGGCTGGGGCCCAATAGCAGGGTGCGGTGAAGGGTAGTAGACTGTCGTAAATTGAGCACAAAATTAATGATATATTTGATCATCAGTCCGGTGAGTACTTTTCTGGACTGGCTTGTGGGGGGGGGGGGGGGGGGTGGAGGAGATGTATTGCCTGGCTGATGGCATGATAATATACCCCCACCCCATTAGGCATTGTTAAGATTTATGGCTTGTACAGGACAATAAGGTGCGAGTAATTTCCTTAGATTTTATGATAGGGTAGGCAACCTTGAGGTGTAGATTGAAGGTTATGGCAATTGAGTGCTAATGGGGTTAAGATGAATTTAGAAAATTTACAATTGGAATATAAAAATTTTAAAGCACGACAAATTGTGGTTGGTCTTTGCAGTAATTATATTTTTGATGTGACAATCCGTGATGGAGTTATAAGGGGTTGTTTGTTTAAGGAATTGCTTTAGATGTATTAAATAACATTAACAAGATATTTAAATTATTCGCATAACAATCAAAATTAGCTCAAATCCGAATATAAGGCACCATAAATATTATTATAACGACTGTTACAATGACTAATTAATAGAAATTTAAAGAGCTCTAACATCGTTATTTTCGGGGACAGGCCAGCTACCAGTTGGCCATTAGAAAACAGAAGACTGTCTCCTATCTCTGAAACCCCTCAGCAGAAACAAGACTATTAGGCGGTTCCAGGCCACAACGGTCACATCGATAAATGAAATGGACAAACACGCAGGCTAAAAGATTCATTCAAATCAACAAAGCTAAAGCGAGCAAAACTTTTAAATCTCAACAGGTGGAAGCTTGCTGTCCGATTGTGAGGCTACAGCTGAAGCGAGGAGGCCATGGAGTATTCTCCATCGCCACCTCCCTGGTCCCAGTGAGATTTGGAATATGAATCCTAAATCAAATTTAGGCTAGATCAAAAGCCGCATCCTCGAAGGCTTTTAATGTGTTGGTTGGCACAATAGACCAAGTAGCTCGCAGTGCCTGCTCCCTCAAAGAATGCAATATGATGTACATTGACTAATACCAGAAGATATTAGTAAGAATTTGTGAAGATTTCAGAAGAAGCATAAGAGAAAACCCAAAAAAAACGCTTCTTTTCCAAAACTTTCGTTCTTAACTACCTATTCTGCTCATAGACTCATATTTCTTGAGGGGTAGCATTTTGGGCCCTCCGTTTTTTTAACCCTTGATAAGTTGTGATTTAGGGCGCAGTGCCAGGTCATTTGGACACCCATTGTCTTGACATCTTTCCTATTGCTCCAATACGGAACCGTTACTATACCACCACTAAACCACATAAAAGTTTGGTCACGCCAGGTTAGGACCTCCAGCGTTCACTATATTCAATGAGAGCCCGATCGTCTAGAATCCTATAAACCAAACTGGTTACGGCCCTAATATCCCGGGCTTAGACCGATGAATGCAGATATCCCGGAACCTCAACCTCAAATTTCTCGCATGAGTCTAAATATTTCGCTAAACAGATAGGATATAAATATAGGTGATTAGGTCACATCCTTTCTGAAACCATATGGGATCAATACCGTCTACTCCCTAATAACTGCACGCTTGCTTTTCCTGGGGCATCTCATGTCGCATTGAGCTGGCTCACACAACCGGACATCGAACAAACAAAAGGAACGAACGAACTGAATTTATGGGGAAGAAGGTGAGAGAGGCCGATGAGAAGACGGATAATTTAAATGAGCATTTTAAGCGGACTGCGGAACGAATATTTTGGCAGTTACTGCGCTGTTTGTTGTTGCTAGAACAATTTCAAAAAGTAACAGCAAAAAGCTAATTGCAGTTCCTTCGTTTGTTCGTTCGTTGGAGTTTCGCCTATTAAAACGCTCGTGAAACTGTGTCTGTATGTTTGGTGTCCGTTTATCTAAATCCGGTCATTCCGACTATTACCACACCGTCTATAGCCTGAACCAAATATGACATGCCGTACAGTATGCCTGAAGTATGTTCATGAGTGTTCATATGGCACCGACCTAAATTGAATTAATGAACTTGCTTGCATGAACCCTGCTCAGTTAATCCATCCATCTAAAATGGGAAAAACATATAATCCAAATTAATAAGAAATCGTCCCAGTGGCTTAGATAATTCCATAGATGCAAAATTTACTTTTCTTGTTTACAAATCCGCCCATCAGCGACTCTAATTCTTTGCCTCTCCAATAATGTTGCGGAATTTACAACACCCAAAAGTTCTAAAACAGTATTCAACGCTATATTTTTCACCAAAGATTGTGCATGCTCACCATTTCTAGTTAACGTAATTATAACGTAAATATTCACCGACCGAACTGCGCAAGTTCGAGCAAATTTGTGTACTGAACTTCAATATTTGCCTGAGTTCCCATACATTTTCACATATTGAAATCAGGAAAAATGAAGCCTGAGTTCGCCCAACAGAACATGAAATCGAGCTTGAAAGTAAAGGCTCGCTTAAAAGAAAGTGGAATATTGGAATGTCATTTCAATGAGCTTTTGCATTTCTAAATCCTAGCGAGAGAGCAACAACAATTTCAAGCACGAACTGAACATGCCAGCCAGTGAAGCCACTTATGCGGATTGAAATTAACTTTATTGAACTCCGGCCGGTGAAGCCGGGGTATTAGAAAGCTTTGTATCTACGAATCCGGCTCCAATAGATGGCCTAAATAACGAAACTGTCAAAAACATCTAACCTTACATTAGAACTCGTCATTCACCGAGAAAAGGGTACTTCAAACGCCATTCAAAGATTTCGTAAATGAAAGTAATAACTCGATCGTAAACAACCTTCTCCAATCAGTATTTCTGAGCTCGTATAACGTACAAAAGTTTAAACGCAGTGTTCAAGAGGTCCTCCTTCAACACCAAGCACACTCCTCTTAGTCTATCGTTCGTATACTCTAACTATCTAACGTATGTATTAAGCTTACAACATAATTGCACCATGGCTTGTAGGTCACGAAGAAAGATGAAAGTAAGAAAGGCGACTGACTTCTAAGCTCTGTTCTGTCACATAAAAACCTTGTAACCCTCGACTTAGATAAATCTCATACATTGACGTACAAATAAACATAATTAACTTCAATGAAAACGCACGCGAAAGATCTTCCTAAAATTCCCACAAGCCCTACGCGCGCCCGCAAGACCCACCTTAACTCCTTTACAATATACTACCGGCGTAATGAATAATACATCATCATTAAACACTGTCTAGCTACAATCAGAAATTTCAACTGAATTTAATTTCCGAAAACTTACAGATAATTAATAACCGCAGCCCAATTTCCGTACAAGTTCATTTGTCAACATGTTATTCCTCATTAAATCAAAGCAGCACCCCTCGTAAACACCAATACCGCCCCCTCTGCCCCCGCAGTGTAAGACATTAAGTTAGAAATCGTAGAAAATTATTTACCAGAAATTTGATCCGAAAATTAATTTAAATTTGAACGCAATTAAAATCCAATTAATAAATTTCCCATTTTTCTTCGTTAGCCAGTTCTATTTGAAATATCCTCTATACTCTGGAATTTTGTTCATCCGAGTTTTCTTCCTACTTTTTGGGAGCATTTTATCACAAGCCTACTACATACACAATGCTCTCTCCCTACAGAAGGGGATGTGCTCGTAGGTAGGGCAGGAAATAGCTGAGCTGGAATTGCTCCACCACCGAAATGCCCTTATTCCCCACTCTAGGCCGGTGTAATTATAGGAGAAACGAGGTGTATGCTTGTTAAATTGATTTTACGTATTCCACAGCGGAAACTTAATGTCCACTGTTGAATAATTTCATTTAATTAACGGGAGATGAATGCTTTCGAGTGTTCCAGCGCCCAGCCAGCCAGGAACACGAGCCTCTGATTGCTTGAAGGGAAATGCAACGTGGATTTCCGCATTTTTCGTTTGTTCCGTTTTTGTTATTAATTTAAAAAGGCGAAATTTCAAACACGTTTTTCCTGGGAAATCCTGGCCATGTACTCAACAATATAGGGATGCTGGTCGTTGTTCGATAACTTTAGTAATAATTTCACACGCGTCCTGCGGATCCAGTAATAAATTCGAAAAGTGGGGGTAATGAGGGATCATAACACCTGAACAGGCGAATGAAATGTTAAAATTGAGTTGATGAAATCGAAACGGGCATAACGAGACATTAAATGATGGTAACATCGAGTTGGGATCAAATGCTATTACCACAGTAAGTGCTCCACGGAAATAAAGAACCTCCCGCCCACAAGACAACTTTTTTCCCACAACACAAGACTATCCATTTCCGCTCATCTCCATACACTACAGCCCTTCTCTTCGCGCACATTACGGTATAGAAGTTCGTTTATAAATAGAACAACTCGATTGTGGAACTGTCTCCCGCAGTTGGTGTTTCCGAGCTCATATAACATCTCAGAGTTCAAACGCAAGGTTCATCGGCATCTACTCACTGTCGTATCTAGTCTCTCCCATCATTACATTAACATAATTGCTGCTGGCTATTTTAATCTTGATCTGCTGAAGGTGGACCTGGCTTCGTTAGTGAGTATCACGCCAACGCCACTCCTACGGCTTTCAATTTCATTTCTCTCAGAATATAAGGACTCACCGTTTGGGCAGATATGTTCGCCCGCATCAGGCCATCTGGTCTCGATAAGTCCCATGATCTTGATTTGATATCGATTCATCTCATTGAGGACTTCATCCAGCCGTTCCTCAGCAAGCAGTGCTCTCACTAGTGATGACCAAAAATTGTCTTGTTCTGGCAGTCTTGTCTTGTTCTTGCACATTTAACAAGACTTAGTTTTGCTTGCAAGAACAACAAGACAGACTGAACAAGAACAAGACTAGATTAGTCTTGTCTTGTTCTTGCGTTTTCTCATCACTAGTTCTCACATTCCATGATCCGATTCGTGTCCTTGTTCGAAAAGCAAAGGTTGTCGTCGTTTTGTCCATCCAGTTGCGAAGCATTGTTTGCCGATTCGTAGCAATGGTGTTTTTATGGGAGCGGGCTGCTAACCCTCAGCCCAACCGACTTAAAACTCTGTTTTGTAGCTCAGAGAGCTCGCCATTCGCCCGTCTCCCGTTAGCTCCTTCCGTAGAAGTACCCCCGGGGGCACCACGAGGAGGTGGGATTAGGACTTGCCAACAGGTATGCTAGGTGTTCGTCTGCAGTGACTTTCCTTGGGTATTTGACAGAAGTGACAAATCGGGTGCCACCACCTTCCAAGGTCTTTGTTAGCCGTTCGTCCCCGTACACGTACACGTACAAACGGGGAATTAGAACTTATATTTTTATGTCAGGCTATAGGTTTGGTGGAATTATAAGTACCAATTATCCAAAGTACTAAGTGACAAAAAGTTTCCAAAGTACTCCAAGAAGTACCCCAAAAAGTACTACAAGAGTACAAAAAGTACTACTCCAACAAGTACTTCAAGAAGTATTCTAAGGACTCCAAGAAGTACAACAAGTAGCAGTACTCCAAGAAATACTACCAAGTACTCCAAGAAGTACTACGAAATAGTAGTATTTACTACCAAGTAGAAATACTCGAAGAAGTACTACCAAGTAGAAATACTCGAAGGAGTACTACTAAGTAGAAGTACTACCAATTTGAAATACTCCTTGAAGTACTCCTAGAAGTACTTCTTCTTCTTCGATGGCTCTACAGCCCAATTCGAGCCTTGGCCTCCATCAGCTTCTTCCTCCAGACGTCTCTCTGCTCCGCAGCTTGTCTCCAGTTTCTTGTGTTGAGCAGTTTTGCTGCATCGGCCTTAACATTATCTTCCCACCTTAACCGTGGTTTGCCAACTGGTCTTTTGCCATCTGGTAGTAGATACAGGGCTTTTTTTGGTATCCTTGAGTCATCCATTCTTTGGACATCGCCGGCCCAACGAAAACGTAGTAGTTTGGCATGGGTCGAAAGTTTACATTCTTTGTATAGATCGTACAATTCGTGATTGTAGCGTATTCTCCATGCACTGTCTTCATTGATTGGGCCGTATATCCTTCGGAGAACCTTCCTCTCAAATATTTCCAACTTGTCTGCGGATTTCTGGCAGATACTCCATTTTTCACATCCATACGTAGCTACTGTACGTATGATGGTTTTGTAGATCCTTATTTTAGTTTTTCTGTGGATGTCTCTGGATTTCATTACTGGCAGTAGTGAGAAGTATGTTCTGTTCGCGGCGTTTATTCTTCTTTGTACGTCTATCGTTTCATCGTTGTCTTCGCTGACTGTGGACCCCAGGTAGTTAAATTGGTTTACCCGTTCAAAGTTATATTCCCCCCAGGTGGTGTTGTGGTTTCTTCTTCTTCTTTCCACCCTTGACTGAATTAGAATCTTACTCTTCTCTGCGTTTATTTGCAGCCCTACATGTTTTGCTCCTAGAAGTACTACCAATTAGAATCACTTCTATTTAGAAATACTCCAAGAAGTACTTCCAAGTATAAGTACTACCAAGTAGAAGTACTACCAAGTAGAAGTACTACCAATTAGAAGTGCTTCTAGAAGCACTACCAAGTAGAAGTACTCCATGAAGTACTACCAAGTACCCCAAGAGGTGCACCAAGAAGTAATACCAGATCCTGAGTGGGAGGAACTTACTCTTCCTGGGGATCCAAAACATCTCCACAGGTTTACCGATGGGTCAAAGATGGAACATGACACAGGGGCTGATATCGCAGGACCCAACTCCAAGGTCTCGATTCCAGACTGATATACATGCCATTGCGATCTGGCTCAACCTTGAGAAAGGTCTGAAAAGCGCCAACATTAAAATCTTTTTTGACAGCCAAGCTGCCATCAAAGCACTCTCAACGTGGAAGTTTTCTTCCAAAATAGTTGCACGGTGTTTTGACGTACACCAGAGCCTGCCCAGAAGAAATGAGGTCTCGCTCTGCTGGGTCCCCGGCCACTGCGGTATCGAGGGGAATGAGGCTGCAGACAGCCTCGCGAAGGAGGGGTCTGAGACGTTAAGCCCAGGTCCCAGAAACCTTCTGTCGCATCTGTGGGTCCACCTCCAAGTCCCTGGTAGAGGAGTGGATTAAGGGACTAAACCTAGCCTATTGGGAGTCAGTCCCAGATCTTTGATGGCTAAATATCTTATAAGACCCTTTGCCTTAATGGGCACTATCGCTTTAAACAGAGCGGACCTAAGGCTGCTGGTTGGTTACCTGACTGGCCATGTAGGACTGCGGTATCACCTTCACAACTTAGGACTATCTCAAGAGACAGAATGCCGACTCGGCATGGAAGGCGACGAGACTACCACACATATTCTTTGTCAATGTCCTGCTCTGCGGTGGTAGCACGTAAGTTGTTTCAATCGAGTTCTTCATACAATAATTCAAGATTTTTGTATGAAGAGGTCGATTGAAACAACTTACGTGCTACCACCCCTGATCTGGCTTAGAAGAACTTTTATCAAAGAGTTTTTGAGTCCTGCTCAAGTCCGGTCTTCGTCAATTAAAGACCCTGATTGCCTTCATCCGGAAGGCTGATAGTCTGTTCTGCTAGTGGGGTACGTACACTTACTTGCCCGCAGTGTACACCATGTGGGTTGCCCCCTCACTCCTTAACAAAAACACATCCGCGATTCAGGTGTGAGAACAGCAGGTAGATTCTTCTACAAATCCACACTAATGTTGGCCTTGATTTGACTGATTTGATCACGGTGACTAACAAGTACCTCATATATACACTGAACCTTTTTGTAAAAAAAATCGTTTTTAATCTTCTTGAAATTATTTAATTTAACGCACAGCGCTTGTGGATAGTGGTTCTAACTAATGTAATACAGAATATACTTACTTCCTCCGGCATCGCAGGAAATCATGGATCCGAATTGTATAATTCTAGGATTGGCGAAGCTTGAATCTTGTTCCTCTAAGACTACCGTTTATTTTTACTTTATAATCTCTCCTTTATTTATAAACTAGCTGGGACCCGGTGCGCCTATGCTGCACCCATAAGCCAATAGTAGTAATCAGGTGATATGAATTTTAATATACAGTAGGAGCGTTTGAAAAAGTAAATTTTTTGGTATTTTTGATTTCAAATAACAAAATGTGAAACTATTAGGGATCTGACATTTTGATCGAGACAATAAAAACCATCCATTGACATGGCATTTTTCGAGATATGAATTTTCATACACAGATGAAGTGTCTCAATGAACCGTTTATTTTCTGTATTTTGGATAGCTGGGACCCGGTACGCCTCGCTGCATCCAACGTTTATACATTTAAAATCAATCCAAACCTTCAGAATTCTACTCTTCTTAACCATTAACGAAAAACCAACTATTCCTATAAAAGTTGGAGTCATTAGATTCAAAATAAATTTATTTGAACTATGACCAAAATTGCCTGTGTATTCTGTTAAAACCATGAACATTAAAAGATTTAAAATTAATGCAAAAGCAGCATCCAGCACTCGAAATTCGAGGGCCATTTTCTATAGCTTTTCTGGAAGTCTGCAATAACAAAATTTTTCGAGAACAATAAAACTAAATTGAAAAATGAAACAAATTTTTTATAGTTGGAAAAAGCAATGCCAAAAAACCAACTTTTATTATCTCTTAATGTCACATAATGCAAAATTGTGGTCATATATGGGAATTAAATGTAACAGATGCCTTACGTTTCATAGGGGAATTAATTGTACAATTATTTTCTAATGTTTAGCGTTCTTTTGTGCCGTGTATAAATAAAATTGCGATTCTGCATTTCTTTGAGCTCATGGTGAAACAGTTTTCGTTACATTTGGAGAGTTTAATTTCTGGAAAATGGTGCTAGAAAATAAGGCTTGCCGTTTATATGATCTTCAAAATTAAACTCTGTATTCCGTAAAAACCAAGAACGTTAAAACAACCAACAACGAAAAACCAATTATTCCTATAATAATAATGAAAATAATAATGTTGTGGGAAAAATACATACCGTTCGAAAGGTAAATTAATGATTTTTTCAAATAGAAATGAAAACAGGTGTGCTCTAATACGAATTGTTGTATTTTGAAAAATGAAGGAACTTGAAATCTGTGAAAATTTCCAAGTACCACATCTCAAAAAGTACAAGTGATAAACATACGATTATTGAATTTGTTATCTTTTTGGCTTCGAGACCTTTTATTTAAGCCATAGATTTCTAAACTCGGCTCATACAGTCGAAGCTACTTCAATCCAAGTTCAGGGAACCGCGTCGTTCGCGAAAAATCCAACAAAATTGTACCGCAACTACCAGTAAATCAACTCCGATCGATCTGAAACTTTGGGAATCGTATTTTTTCGGGAAAAAACGAAAATAAAACGGATTTGAGCTCTTTAGCAGTGATTCGAAGAGTACCTCCCATACAAAAGTTCGAGATTTTACCATATCGGTACACTACAGCTACCCGAAGTGTTCGAGATAGAGCAAAATAGACCAGCTAGGAACACTCCCCGTACCCGAAAACCCCTATATCCAAAAAATTATGCCAATCGGATGAGCGGTTTCGGAGTCTATAAAGGACTTACACACACAAACATTCACTTTTATATATATATAGATTTAATAAGATAAATAATCAATAGAAAAATAAAACAACATTTAAGCAATTTATCGTTTTAGATGTTATTTTTGTTAACTAAACTAGTCAATTTCACATCCATCCACCCTACAGTCCTTGGCCCCTATGCTGAAAGTTGTACTTTCTGTCATGTAAAGTGAAGCTGCTGAAACCTTTATGAGCTTCACTTCACATGACAGAAAATACGACTTACAGCATAGGGGCTCTTGTCTACATCTATAAGAATTTGGAATACAATTTTAAAAGAATGAAATTAATTAAAATAATTTAAACTATTTAATGCAAAATAACAATACAAAATTTAAACTACTTAAAACAAAACTTTTTTATTTTGATACAATACAATGAAACTACAATAATTTCAACTTACAAATTGCCAAAAATTATTTGAACAAGGCAAAAGGAATTAAAATGGACATTTAATAATCTCTCGTAATGTCTTTCATCGAAACATAATTTAGTTACTTAACATTAATAGTACTAAATCTTCTTAATGATATGAAGAATGATTGACTTCAAAGCATTACTATATAAATATAACTATACATCATCAAATATGCCCCTTGGTGACGGTCCTATTCTTCCATCTTCATTACTCTCCTCATTATCCGAATCGAATGACATACCCTTAAAGCCAACCTGCATTCCTGTGCTTATGCCAAATCTTTCATTTATTTCCTGCGATAAGCTTCTTGTAATATCGGATGTATCACGACTGGCATAGTCAAATGGTTCTGCGTCTCTTAGTAAGCCATCAGCTGATGTTACTGTGGTATCAGGACGAAAAGGTCTGTATTTAGCTGTTTGTGTTGAGGGCGTTGCTAAATCTCTAGCAAAATCCCGTTTTCTAGCTAAAACCTCTTCGGCCCTTTGGCGTCTTCGTTTTTCACGTGCAATTAAGTCTTTACCTTCTTGCACTAATTCCGTGGCTATTGTTTCATTGAGCAGAAACTGTTGAAATCCCAGGGCATTGAGAGCTCTACTTCCAAGACTAAACCATGTTGCTAGACAAAACGCCAGCATCACCATCGGGAAGTAAATATTGAATCCATCTGAGATGATACCAATTACATCCATATGACCCATGATTTGTGTGTAGTATGTTTCCATAACTCTTCTCTTAATAATATGCGAGTCCATGTGAATGAGACCAAGGAAATTCAAGCACATTGGAGGTGTTAATCGACACAGGAGCATTCCACTAAATATAAGACTGTGCTCGTTCGTTTGATGATGCGGTGCTAAGTAATAGAGATTCAAGAATTTTATACGAAATACTGTGGAATATGCACAGTAACAAAGGTAACAAAGTGTCGCCATTGAAAACAGCTCAATAGTTAGAAAATCATAATGATCTTTCGCTATATTAAGGACATTCGCAAATATCGACAAGACAGGCCGTCGATTAAAGAATGTCAATTCACTCCACACAACCATTAGTGACAAGATTCCAGTTAGCGTAGCCATTGTCTTTAGGTATGGCGGCTTCAGCATGCACTGCCAGTACCATTCTATGCGAGGATTATAAAATATTCGTGAGATTTTTGATCGATTTTTTGGGAATTCTGTCTTAAAATATTGATCCGAAGAATTACAGTTACGTGCGACATCTTCTAAATGTAACACCTTCTCCACCTGCACACTCCATAGCGCTTCGGTGCGTTGTAATGTTTGAAGAGATTTGATCACCTGCTTGTGTATTCGTACAAGAGCCTTCTCTGTTGGGACAATTGTGCTGGATGTTGTGCTGCCTAGACGATTGTAGAGTCGACTTGCTTTTTCTAGTAGTTCTGTAGGTACTCGACGGACAATTGTATCGACACAAGGACGCAACTCGTGTGTTGATGGTACAGCTCGACTTGCGGCTTGAAGGGATTCTAGAACATCGTCGACATTCTCCTCGGCTTCAGCTTTATCGGAACTTAGTTTAGCTGCTTTGAAGTATGCATATTGCAGAGTAAAGCCAGGTTTTGAGTTGTTCCAAAGGCTTCGAGGCACTTCTACAAGGGCGTATCCTAGAAGTAAAAGTATGAGATGTGATATTACTAATTTATAGAGATCATTTTTATTGTAAAGAATATCTATGAATAAAGGGTTTAAATATGAAGTACGGACGAGTCCTAATGATCTAAGATCAATGAAGTCAATTTTAGAGAAATTAATTCCGTTTCCAATTGCGCTATACTCCAAACCGAGCTCCTCAAAGTCCTTCTCTTCGAAGTTTGACGGTCCATTGCAGCATGTGAGCAGTTCTGGATGTTGACATTGTCATTGCCTCAGCCCTCACAGATTTATCCATCACCTCTCGAGTTTGCCTACTGATCCATTTCGGCTACCATGAGACCTTTTGAGATACGGTTGGTCTCCATCCTGATTGCGAGGCCAGCTAGTCTTAGTTCATTAATCTTTAAATCGAGGACTGTTTGTAGTCTCTATAGCCTAGGATCTATTATCGTCCTAGCTATTATCGTGCCTAGGTTGCGATTCCCATCAAAAAACACCTTTTACCCTTTTTCTCCGTTCTTCATCTGTAAGTAACACTACCGGTCTTCATTTTTCACAATAGTTGCTCCGCCTATCAATTTTGTCTTCAGCTATAGTACAGCAAAATACGACCAGTCGTTTCATTTTTGTCGCGATCGTACTTGAATAGAGACGTCGGGCGAAAACTGCTAATTTAATTCTTCTGTCTCTCTTCTTTCTCTCAAATCTCTCAACGTAAAATACACTTTCTCAAAATATTTCCCGAGTCTTCGAAGTCGTAGTCTTTTTTTTTAATTTGGCAGTGCTGAACTCAGGAGTAACCCTTTGTACTACCAGCGAGCAATAATAACAAGTGATTAGGTAGAGCTCAAGGACAAGTAAAAGAGTTAAACATATGAAAGAAGAAATATGCAATAACATTAATGAAAAATTCAAAAAAAATATTAACAAACACGCGATGCAGATATCTTCTATGCAAAAAGCACTAGAGTATGAACGAAACAGAAATTTTCCTTGATTCCCCTTCCTATTGCAATGTTTACATTCAAATGGAGGCAACGTGGGAACAGAGCACACGTGTCGGTATAGAATTTGAGTATATATGCGGTTAAATTTCGTGTTGGTACAGCACTCGCGTTACTTGATTACACTTGTATTGTCCATTATTGTTCATTCGCACTTCCCCTTCATTTTTTATCTTTCTTTCACACACATTGCGTATACTGTGAAAGTAATGCTACCTCCTTTTATCATAGATATTACATCTGTGATATTTTGACTTTTTCACTCGCATTGAAATTTTTATCAGCTGATCTCAAGGACAATGAAACATTTTTAAAAATTTGTTCTAGCTCATCACTCTTATTATTATTGCTCGCTGATACTACTGTTCTTCATGGCGTTTGCCACGTGTCTAGACGTAAGCTAAGTACGGGGGGAATATGTTAAGGGTTATGAAGGTACGGAGGAGGGGAATTGAAGAAAGTGGCGATGAACCCTGCGTTAGAGCTCTTGGATGTTGTAGGAGCTCGGAAATACTTACTGCGAGAGATTATTCCACATACTACGTATACATGAGTTGAATAGTTGAGTTGAGGTTAAATTGCAATTTCGTCTCGCGTCACAAATCTCAAACAAAACACAGAGATGCTGCTGTCAACAAAATTCAACAACTGAACTCGCGTCTATATGTATAATTTTAACTCAACCCAGGTAGCAGAGGTGAGTCGAGTTCACCCCTAATTCAACTCAACTCGAATCTATATGTAGTTGGATTCGGGTTCAACCCCGTTCAACTCATCATGTATACGTACTAACAGTCGAAAAAATAAATACAACAATAGAAACGAATTTCTATCTCGTTGAGTTCGCGAGACAGGAGAGCTGTCACTAGGATAGTAGCGTCGGTGCTGCTATATTTCTACTATGGCTCAAGAGGTCGATGGTGGAGCAAGCGATGTCGTCATAGATTAATTTAAAGGCCTATTTTGCACCTTTTCTAACCCTGCCAAAGTGGTTATTGAAACGCCGCCCCAGACGGGATTTGGAATATATCGCAAATTTTTGGCTGTCACGCCTAAGATGTGTAGGGATGGGTCGGTCATTAGCTCAACTTCACCCAATATTCCGGATGGAGAGGTGTTGAGCTTTTTTGAACTAAGACAGTACTTAGCTTTGGAGGGGTTGAATTCGACACGATTCTTGCTTCCCCAATCTAGAATAAGTTTAATGTCGTTATTAATAGAGTAATGTCCAACTCACGGTCATCAAGACAGGACTTGGCAGTAACGCAGGGTACCGTCGTCAATGAAGCTGAGAAGTGGGTTGGAGGGGATTGAAAGTAGGTCATTTATAAAGATAAAAAATAGGGTGGTGATAAAATTGACTCCTGGGGCATCCCCGCAGAAATGGGGTGGGGTTCAAATTTGACGCCATCCAGTACTACTTTGATTGAACGCACGGAAAGGAAACTCTAAATCTAATTGTGTAGTAGTGCGTCAATTCCAATAGCTTCGAGTTTAGCTGACAGGGCTGAGTGCGATACTCTATCAAAAGCTTTGGAGACATCTAGAGCAACCATACTAGACTCACCAAATCTTTGCAAACTTAGATTGAGTTGGTCTCTTCCAGTGTGGTCGCTCATGTACAGGGTTTTTATACGACACAGCCGTTCCGTGTTAGTTTATATTTCTATGGTTGTGACTCCTGAAACCACAAAAACCCGCCAACCAGCAGACAGGGGCTGGGAAGCAGGCAGTACCAGACTACCTGGTGAACAAAGACGTGCATAGTCCGCTAAACTCGTCCTAAGTGGAATATTGTTACTCTGTTATTAACCGGTTAAGCCGGCGGGATGCTGTTGTGTCCTTTTCTAGTAAGATTCTCCTTCATCTTGTTCTAGGTCTAGTTCGCTAGGTGTGGCCCATCCAATTCAATTTCCTTTCAGGACGCCGCCATAGTTTTTCATTTGTAATTCAATCTTCCCAACAAATTTTTAGGATAAGACGTAGACATTTCTGCTGATGAAAGCTTGAAGGCGCCTTGTGATGATTTCAGTGACAATCAAGTATCGCTAACATACAAAAGAATTCTCCTAGCGTTGGAGTTGCTTGGTTTTAACAACTTTCTACGACAACCTTATTGTAAAATACATTCAAGCACAACTTCAGATTTTAATTATCTTTGGATTAAAATCATTTTCCAAAGCCACGTCATATTCTTCTGCTTCCTATACAGAAGCCCTAACATAAGTAACGAAGCCTCCACCTTATCTTTTGATACTATTTCCGAACAAATCTCGGGATTTTTATCGTCCAATCCTGAGTGTGAAATCATCGTTGCGGGTGATTTCAATGTTCACAATGTAAACTGGCTGACTTACTCAAATGGCACCAGTGCTTCTGGCAAGGACGTCGAGCTCTTTGCAGACATCAATAACTTGCATCAAATTGTGGATCATCCCACAAGAGTCCCTGATGCTGCTGGTCAAGGAAGATATCTCCTTGATCTTTTCCTTACCTCTCATCCAGCGCGATATACCGTCACAGTTGATTCACCTCTCGGCAATTCGGACCACTGCTTAGTTAGCGCTAGCTTCCCATTCAAATTTCCCACCCCTCCCAAACCAGTTAAAAGAACTGTATGGCATTATGGGAAGGCCAATTGGCTGGGCCTTATTAATTTTTTCCAATCTACTGACTGGAACCTGTGTTTCCGAAACAAAAACGTCAATGCTGCCGCTATCCGTATCTCTAGGATCATACAGGCAGGAATGCATTTGTTCATCTTACTAATATTATAAACGTGAATGTTTGTATGTATGTTTGTTACTCTTTCACGCAAAAACTACTGAATGGATTTTAATGAAACTTTACAATAATATAGCTCATATATCAGAATAACATATAGGCTATAATTTATAAAAAAATTCAAGATGGCCGCCGAAAACTCAAAATGGCCACGCAAATTGTGTTCCGATTTCAATGAAAGTTGGTATACAGAGGTTTTTAAGGTAGCTAATAACGAATTTGTTGTCAAAACTTATAAATTCAAAATGGCCGTGCCAATATGGCCGACGAATTTGCCAATTGTGTTCCGATTCCAATGAAAATCGAAATCTGGGGGATTTTAAGGTTGCAAATAACGAATTTATGATCAAAACTTATAAATTCAAAATGGCGGACGAATTTTTCCAATTGTATTCCGATTCCAATGAAAGTGAATATCTAGGGGTTTTTAAGGTTGCAAATAACGAATTTATGATCAAAACTTATAAATTCAAAATGGCCGCGCCAATATGGCCGACGAATTTTTCCAATTGTATTCCGATTGCAATGAAAATCGGTATCTGGGGGCTTTTAGGGCAAACAACGAATTTATGATCAAAGCTTATAAATTCAAAATTGCGGGTCCAATATGACGCACAAATTTTCCCAAGCCACATTCTGAAATGTAGTAAATTTCTAAAATTCCCTCTAACCAGTATAGAAACAGTAAAAACGGTAGAAAGAGTCGAAGTTTGCAAATTTGTGCGCCCCTACATTGTCATCACGAGGTTAAACGATGTCATCTATCGCTTCCAAAAAGTTCGATCGGAAAAAACGGGACCTGGAGGAAGCTGTGTTCGGGACGAATACTGAGTAAGAAGGGAGCAGTGTAACGGCTAACCGAAAAGAGAAAGTTAAAATTCCAATTCACCGAGAAGTTATGTTTAGATGCATCTACTTGAATACATAACGCTGTTCTAATTGAATCACCGATAAGATTGGGAAGAGGCAATTTTTTCCAGATTTATTGTTTTTTCATTATACTTTTTTTCCTACCGCGTACAACGCACACATAATTTTTTTTTATTTAAAAGCCTTGCAACGCACACGGGTTTTTTGCTATAGGCTATAATTTATAAAGCTATTGAGTAAATAGGCCAAAATATAACAATATAAGTATCACGTAAATCGGAAAAAATTCGCCCATTCTGGCGTGCGCTGCAAAAAGCTTAAAAGTTACACGAATATAATGTATGATAAATTTCTATTTTGTTGTAAATTCTTTTAACTATTTGTTTATATACAAATAAAATAACATCAAAAATGTTAAGATAGGTTTTACTCAAATCAGCAAATTTTGCGTTCCTTTTCTGCTCTGCTCACAAGTACTAAAAAGTAGAAAAGGAACACAGCTAATGTTGCCAACGTATTCTGAATATGATTGCCTAGGTGTCTGTTATGCACGTAGTACACAATTTTTCCGATAGGTGGTGCTCAACCTCGAATTTTAATAAATTTGAAGCATATTTTTTATAGGTAACTCTAAATTCTTTTATGTACCCATAACCATGCTTCATTATAACCATTTCCTATCCCGGAGTATGCCCACATAATTTTTTTTTATTAAAAGGCGTTGCAACGCACGCGGGTTTTTGCTAGTTCCTCATACAACTAAATCTGTGAAGGCTAGGCCCAACAGATGGTTTAATCAGGAATGTATGAATGCAATCAGAAATAAAGAAGCCGCCTTTCGAGCTTACAAGAGCTCCCCGAGTGAATCGCTCCGTTTAGAGTATATAAAACTAAGAAATTCCTGTAAAGTCACCATCAGGAATGTCAAAAATTCATTTGACAACAAGTTGAGAAGTAAACTCTTTAATGCAACCTCTGGTAGCAAGAACTTCTGGTCCTTGGTAAGCTCCATCAAGAAGAATTTCACTTCATCCACAGCTCCTTCATTCATCCACGATGAGAAGGTGATGACAGACAGAAAATCCAAGGCCGATTTATTAGCATCTCTGTTTGCTGCCAATTCTTCTTTGCCCCAAACTGATATGCTACCCCCAGTTCTCGAGCACAGCGCTCATTTAATGCCCAGGGTTTTCTTCAGAACTCGCGAGGTGTACAGGTGCCTCAAGGAGCTCGATGTCAATAAATGCACTGGACCCGATAATATACCCCCTGTCGTCTTAAAACAATGCGCATCACCTTTGGCTAAACCTCTGCGCAAACTTTTTGCTCTATCATACTCCTCCGGAGTTTACCCAGACTCCTGGAAACTTGCCCATGTCCAGCCAATACCGAAAAAAGGTAACTCCAGCGTTCCCTCCAACTACCGTCCAATAGCAATTACTTCTATTCTCTCCAAAACCATGGAGACGATAATTAACAAAAAGCTCATGGGATACCTAGAATCCAACCAACTTATCAACGACAAACAATACGGCTTCCGACAAAAAAGATCCACTGGTGATCTTTTAGTTTGCCTTACCGAACACCTCAGCCGTAGTCTGCATGGATCCGGTGAGTCTAGTCTGGTTGCTCTAGATATCTCCAAGGCTTTTGATAGAGTATGGCACTCAGCCTTGTTAGCTAAACTCAAAGCTATTGGAATTGACTCGCTTCTGTATAAGTGGGTTGAAAGTTTCCTTTCCGGCCGTTCAATTAAGGTAGTATTGGATGGCGTCAAATCTGAATCTCACCCCATTTCTGCGGGGTCCCCCAGGGTTCAATTTTATCACCGGCCCTATTTCTCATCTTTATAAATGACCTACTTTCAATCCCCTCCAACCCACTTCTCAGCTTCGCTGACGACGGTACTTTACGTTACTCGTACAGCTACGATACAAGACAGACTCATGCCAGATCCTGTCTTGATGATCGGGAAATTATGTCCATCTCTGTTAATAACGACATTGAACTCATTCTAGAGTGGGGAAAGAACAATCGTGTTGATTTCAACCCCGACAAAACCAAGCACTGTCTTATTTCAAAGAAAAAGATCAACACCTCACCATCCTTGAAAGTGGATGACGTGGTACTAAAGGCCGATCCATCCTTACACATCCTAGGTGTGACATTAGCCAAAGACTTGCGATGGAATGACCACATATTCCAAATCGCAAAACAAGGATCCCAGTGCTTGGGATTTCTTAAGAGGTGCAAGTTCCTCCTCCAGCCATCGGCCCGTGCTGTTATTTATAAATCCTACATTCGGCCTCTTCTCGAATACAACTCCCTCGTTTGGGGCGGCGCTCCAATAACCACCTTAGCATGGTTAGATAAGGTCCAAAAAAGGGCCCTTAAGTTAATTAATGACGATACCGCTTGCTCCACCATCGACCCCTTGAGCCACCGTAGGAATGTAGCAGCACTGACCAAATTTTATCGCTACTATCATAGTGACTGTTCCTCCGAGCTAAACGCTCTCCTGCCTCCACGGCAATCCTATACCCGCAACACAAGATTAGCCCACTCGTCTCACTCCCTCCACCTACAACTCCCCCTTTCACGCACTCAACAAGATATGAATTCGTTTGTAAATAGAACAACTCGACTGTGGAATAATCTCTCGCAGTCAGTTTTTCCGAGCTCCTACAACATCCAAGAGTTCAAACGCAGGGTTCATCACCACCTTCTTCAATACCCCCCCGTACCTTTATAATCCTTACCCTATTCCCCCTCCCTCCCTCCCGTACTAAGCTTACTGCTAGACATTGCACCATGACGTGACAAATGACATGACGGACTAGTAGTACAAAGGGTGACTCCTGAGCTTAGCACTGCCACATAAAAAAAAAAAAAAAAAAAAACCTTTTAGAAATTCACACCTTTTGCTGGCTAAACAATTGTTTTTACCTGCGCGGCAACAAGACGTATTTTTGCTATCTTAGGCTAACGTACAAGTTTAAACAGTAAAAATTAATGTCATAAACAATTTTGCTGTCCTTACCTAGAAGTAAAACTAGCAAGAAAAGACCCCAGGTATTCGATGCTGATGAAGCTATCGCTTTTAGCTTCTGCCAATCTAAAGGAACTCCCTTAAAAGCGATGTATATCAAAAGTACCCCACAAATGAAGAGGTAGGATCCATAGTAGATAATATTATCGATCAAAGCAGCTTTGAACTTTCCCTTAATAGTAAAGTCTCCAGCCTTCAAATACGACTGCATGAGTGGCATAATCAACCATGTCAGGAATTGCGATGTCCAATAAATAACCCTCCACAGATTTGGAAAAACATATTCCGGCACCATGCCCCACGGTTTCTGGCAATTTATCAAAGGTGCTGCTTGGGTAACATTCTCCGCCGTTGGTGGGGGTGTCGTTGTCTGTAAGTGAGCTTGCAAACATGTTCTGTAAACGGTCTGCGAAACAAAGTTAATCAAGCTGATGATAAAAACAATATTAGCATTAATAAATTACCGAAGTAACATCTAAAGGAATTGTAAAAACGATTAAAAATGAAAAGCTCCACGCAGTTAATACTGATAACGTAACTATTGGATGCTGCCTCTGTATGTCACCGTAGCGATACAGCGATAAGGTGGCTAAGAAAAGTGCTACAAAAACTGCGAAGACCAACAAATAAGCCATTTCGTAATCGTGCTTAAAATGATATCTGCTGTGTATATCAGTTTCACTTTCTAACAGCTGTCTTTAGTCGATTCTCTTGTAGCTGTTGCTGGGCCTCCTTTTGCATTTTCTCTAACTTTTCCAATGTAACAGATTTAAGAGGCATTAGATGCGGCTTGCAGTACAGCAATTCCGTCTTCCCCTCGAAGAATAGTTTCCCAGTTGTTGGTATTATTAAATCGATTTTTTCAATAAACTGACTCTCCTCCTCCGACATAACTTCGCAATTTGATGATTCAAAGTGTTTTCCGCGAAATCGGATTTCGTTTTCAATTTTTGGAGCAACTCATTTTCACGCTATAAAAAAAAACTTTTCTGCCAGTCTGTCTGTCCTTCAGGGATTTGTAGGCGGATCGATTGATTTTCCTGTAAGAACGTTTCCTTATTGATGAATCCTTCTGCTTTTGTTTTGTGTTGTTAGTATTAACAAACTCGATTTGTGATAAAAACTACTAAAACAATATCCAGAAATATATAAAGTTTTATGAAACAGATTGCAAAACCCACGACACAACAAAATATTCGACGTCTACGCAGAACTGTCAGTTTGACATTTGTTACTGCGAAATATCCCAGACTCGCATCATTGGATTTATACCATTCGCATTTGGTACAGTCATCAGCTGATTCATAAGGCCCTTTTTACATGAGAATGAACGCGTTTGATTCGGAAGAAGAAAGTTCTGTTGGCTGAAAAGTGAGACTAAACGAGTCAATGCATTGATCAATTCGAATTGTCAATTATCTAAATATATGTGAGAGGATGATGCTCAACACTTAAATGTTCTAAAGGTGCCTGTAAACGAGCAACTAAAAATGCACATTGCCGGAATATATCCGAAAAATATGGCCCGGCAACATTTTTGAAAATGTGTAGCCGATACTATGGCCGGGCAACTTGTAGTCAGAAATATTTTCGCAATGTTTTGGCCACAGTATTGCCCGAGAGTTTCACGCGTAGACGTATAGCAATGGCTGACAGGGGAAATGAACTTGTAAGTGCAGCATACGTAGTGCTTTCTTATTACAAAAAAAGAAGAGAAGAATATGGATTCGACCATACCTTAACAAAAGAGAGGCTCTTAATAATATTAGCAATGAGATAATTCTAGATAGTTACTTGTTCAAAAATTTCACTAGAATGTCGAAGGGAGATTTTGAACATTTAATACAGAAAATTGGGCCTAACATTGCAAAAAAAGACACAGTGATGAGAAGAGCAATACCCATTACTACAAGATTGGCAATCACCTTACGATTCTTGGCATCTGGGACTCTTACAAGTCTTTAATGTACTTATTCAGAGTGTCTGACTGTTCAATTTCTCGCATTGTCCCAGAAGTATGTGAAGCTTTAATAAAAGGATTGAAAGAATTAATTGAAGCAAGTATTTTTTTTTAACAATGTATATAATATATAAATGAAAGGATTATTCCAGAACTTGTAACGCAATTTCTTCATAACTAATATTATTATCATTGGTGTCATATGACTTTTCCGATTGATTTGTTTTGTTGCCGTTTGATAACACAGGCCTGCAAAAAACGGTTTTTTTTTCTTTTCAATTTAATAGTCGTATCCTAAGTATTTTTTCGCGCTGAATCCGAATCCGTTGGCCAAATTGCCCTATCACGTCAGGATTTTGAGCAATCCTAACCAAAAAGTGCCAAAAAGCGTGTTTTTTGCACTTTTGCGAGTTAAATATCTCAAAACTATGGAATGATAGGGCAAATCTGACAACGGGATCGTTTTCAGCATGCCAAAATCTATAGAAAACCATGTCGAAAGCGTGAAATTTGACAACACTTTTTTTGTAATACTGAAAAGAAAAAACGAGGTGCAACGATGATAACATGTCTTAATAAAAATCGTCGATTTCGCGCCAAGAAGTTTTTCTTTTCAGTATTACAAAAAAAGTGTTGTCAAATTTCACGCTTTCGACATGGTTATCTATAGATTTTGGCATGCTCAAAACGATCCCGTTGTCAGATTTGCCCTATCATTCCATAGTTTTGAGATATTTAACGCGCAAAAGTGCAAAAAACACGCTTTTTGGCACTTTTAGGTTAGGATTGCTCAAAATCCTGACGTGATAGGGCAATTTGGCCAACGGATTCGGATTCAGCGCGAAAAAATACTTAAAATACGACTATTAAATTGAAAAGAAAAAAACCTTGCAGGCCTGTGTAATTGGTGAACTTTTGTCCACGGCAAAGTTAAGAAGTTTTTGGGAGTAGCATTTGTTGAGGGTGGAGAAAAGACGTCTGTAGATGTAGCATTTGAAGAATGGCTCAAATATCCAGGAAATGAAGGTTGGCAGGGACTCTCTTGCATGGATCTTGAAATTGGAGAGGTTAATCTTTTCGGCTCGCCGTTTAGCATCTTCATATCAGCTTCAAATAAAATTTTGCTGATACTAAACTCCACATGAGCGCGAGTGGACATATCATAAGTCATTAACTTATTAGCTACGTGTTCACCGAAAGCCGAAAATTCGCTCCTTTTCTTTCCACTAGCTTCATTTATAATGTTGACAGCCTTTTCAAATGTGGCATCTGCAATCTTTGCCCTTTTCTTTTTTAATGGAGAGTTGCTAGGGACTGCAAAATCTTCCGGCAAATAAGAGTCATTTGTATTCGATTTGGGATTTTAAACTTTGTCTTCCAAACTCGCTGCTTCCTGAAACAAATAACATTTATGTACATACACTAATATTATTATTCTAATTTTTTAGATGCCATCATCTGAACAAGAGTGGAAAGCAATTGCTAAGGAGTTTGAAGATCGTTGGAATTTTCCTCATTGTCTAGGCGCAATGGATGGAAAGCATATTGCAGTCGTGTGCCCACCTAATAGTGGAAGTAAATACTACAACTACAAACAGTTTTTTAGTGTCGTATTATTTGCTGTGGTTGATGCAAGTTATAAATTTTTGTACGTTCATGTAGGATGTCAGGGTAGAATTTCTGATGGGGGAGTTTTAGACATACAGCTTTTGGGAAATCTCTCTTGGATAATACTCTAAAATTGCCCATAGCGGAACCTCTACCTGGTAGAGAAATTCTAAGCCCATACGTTTTTGTAGCTGATGATGCGTTTCCTTTAACAGAAAATATTTCTAAGCCCTATACGACAGATATGAATAAAGGATCGCCTCAACGCGTTTATAATTATTATAGATTATCCAGAGCTCGACTAATTGTTGAGAACGTGTTTGGTATATCAGCTTCGGTTTTTCGCATTTTACATACAACAATGGATATCAAGCTGGAGCATGTGCAGAGGGTTGTTATGGCTTCTGCATATTTACATAATTTTTTGATAATGAGAAAAACATCTCAGCCCTTATATAACCCGCCAGGCAGTTTGATACAGAAAATATCGATACAGGAATAGTAACACCAGGATCTTGGCGAATTGATGATGCAAGCCTAACTGCTCTTCAACGTACAGGAAGAAATACAACTGCAACAGCGAAAGAGGTTAGGGACGAGTTTATGAAGTACTTCATGACTGAACGTGGTAGAGTAGCTTGGCAAGATAGTTATCTAAATTGATGATGTTTTTGGATCGTTTTTTGTAACATGTATATATAATAAATATAACATTTACAATATACATAACCTTTTTATACTTATATAAAATATATAGTTATTATAACTTTTTACACTTACATCAATTTCGGTTATATTTTCGCTGTCAATTCCGGTATCTGGAGTATCTCGAGCTAGTAAAAACGATATAGCATCATATGCAAACCAAGTGCTCCGCCTTCCTCCTGCACTACCACTTTTCTTTTTTCTTCATTCATTTTTTGCATAAGTACGCAAGCTCCTTAATTTTTTGTAAGCTTCATCACTGCTTATTTCAAAGTTTTTGGCTATTAAAGCCCAAGCATCTTTTTTAAGATTTCTGTCTTTATAGACAGACGACTCTATTTCCCATAATTCAGGATTCAACTGATTTTCTTTAATAAAATGAAAAGTTTTTTCATTGGTCCAGTTATTATTTTTATTCATTATGGAATTCAAATTAATTTTGTAAACAAATAATAATGGGCGCTCGCAATAGACACAAGATATTTTAAAAATGCGGCTAAGTAGGAAGCCAAGGAGTTGCATATATGGCCAGCTATGTGAAATATTTTCGCTATTCGAGCGATATCAAAGGCAACATGCCGGCCAGTAGTTGCAATATGGCCAAAATCGTCGGGCTATACGGATATATTGTCGGCAAGTTTGAACATATTGATGGAAATAATGCTGAATTTTCAGCAATTTCGTTCAGCCAGTATTTCCGGCCACACATTGCTGAAAAATATTGCTCGTTTACAGGCACCTTAATAGTTTGGAAATAATGACTGCGAAAAATTGTTCCACCGTTGTTATTTTAATGAACGAATTCTTTGTCTGTAGCAAGCGTAGAAGGGGAGGTGTGAGCAAAGGGTATGAGCCACGCCGACTAATCTGGTACTGCGGATATAATATTACCCTGGAATCACCTCTTAAATGATTAGCATTTAAGTCTGGAACACCTAGTATAAGCTGCACATAAATGAAGGCCTACTTGCAATTAATGCGAGACTCGCCGCTAAGCCATCTTTTCATTCCTTTATCCGCACATTCTATCACCAATATCAAACAAGAAGAACACTTCACACTGCAACATGTTTCCCACAAAAAAAACGCAAGATTTAAACCAACAGATAACAGTTAACAGTTACAAACTCCAATTACAGGTAATCAAGCTAATGGTAAATAGCATAAATGAACTTCAATCAACGGTACAAACATGTAATGTACTCCAACCCTGTTGATCAATGACGGGTGCTGCACGGAGACTCAAAAAGTCGATTGTAAACAGATTTCAAAATATCTTAAGATTTAACGAAACCTTGTCAAAGAGAACGAAAGGTCGTCTTAAGGCCATTGTGGCTGTTTGCTCTAGCCCCATAGAAGAGTACGCTATCTTAAGCTGTCTAAAGACAACGTAAGACCATTATAGTTAGGGCTTTTCCTATAAAACCGTTTTTTTCGTACTTCTTGAATCGCCATGTAGCATTCCACAATGAAACATAGGATTTGGACATACTTACGGCTCACGCGCATCGTATAACCAATGCTAACGGCTTCAAGTCAACGCCATGATTAGTAACGAACTTCATCAGAAATTCCAACCATGAGCAAGAAAGCAACAAGTGTGGATAGTGTTGAAATAAATGAACTGTGAAAGGCAGTGAATATTTTGACTCGGGATGTGCACGGAACCTCTGATTGAGATGTAGAAGCAGGTCAGATCAAACTAGAAGGCGCATGGAAGAGAACCGAGTGAATGGATGTTTGTGTTATTGGCTGCGTTCCATAATATACTGGGAGCACTGCGCCTGTGGTATTTTTGACGTTCCGTTTTAACCGAACAGTGCCCTGTCGCAGTGCTCTAGGAACATTCATGACTTCACGAACAATCCTCATTTTACTACTGCTTTGAAAAACACTCCCAACACTTACTACATTCACTAACTGCACACTTCATTGTTCTTTTTTTTCACAGAAAACTCACTCGTAACACTTTAATTACACTAAAAACAATTCTTAAAACTATCTTTCGCTTTTTTTAAATTAGTTTTGAGAAAAACTTTGTGTAAACCTTATAAAAGAAACTAGTTTAAAATAGTATTCTCGAACGCGGGAAAAGCAGTCAACTAACCCAATTTGACAGTTGTCTGACCCCAGATTTCGCTACGCTCCCATACAGGGATTTTATACGCGAGGGCCTTTTCTCGTAATTATCTATTCTAAGCCACGAATGCTAGACCTTGGAATAGAGAATAGAAGGAAGCGCAAAAAAATATAATTGGGGAAGCATTTGTGTATAACCGGGACTTTTCAGCAACCATCACGATGAGAACACTTTCACTTGGCTGAATGTTTGGAGCAAATCCTTCACAAACATGAACAAACTTCGCTACGCCTCTGTTCAAGATAGACAATGTATTTTGTTTTTGCGGTCAAGTTTGTTTACATTTCAAATTGTGTAGAAAAAAAACTGCACTTTTAATTTATTCTATTGGCGCACTTCAAAAAAACAACTGAATATTCAACGAGACACGTTATTTCTTGGATTGGAACACTTTATATTCATAAATGAAGAAAAATTACTTACCTGTGATAGTGAATGTTCACAGTTGCCTTCCACGGCGTTTTCTTCTTCAAACAGCATTTTTCGGCGCACTTCATTTTATCGACACTAATCTTTATCACGCACAGGGTTGTCACTTTGTAAAAAACAACTATAACTTCAATTCACAATTTTAATTTTTACGAAAAAATTTTATAAACTTTTCAAGCGCTAACAGAACTGTCAAAGAGAAGCGTTGCTTGTCACCTGTGAACATTCCGTTGTTTCTTCGAATTCGGTTTGTGAGAGAATCCCTTTCTTTTATTGTGCAGAAGGTATTTTGAAATTTGATCCAACACTTAGATATTCGCGGAAGAAACTGTATACCGACTTATCCGGTATTCTCCTCTGCTTATTTACAAATAAGGGCTTAACACTTAATAAAAACAAAATCAAAAAACCAAATCAAAGTCTTCGAATTCACTTGTCGAAATTTTCGGGACCCCGTGTCGACAAATAATAAGAGCACTTTTCTTGACTGCCGTATTTAAGAAAGAACAGCATACTTAGCTTAACGAATTAAAAATATGGATAAAACCCAACCAAACGATATTTTAAGCACTACGAAAAGTTACAGTTTCAAATCCATCTCACACGTCATGTACTCACGAACCGCCAAAATTTCTTCAAAAAATTAAATGTATCAGCATTCGAAAATTTTATCAAGAGCGACATCTGCGTGTCATTAATAAAAACGATAGTTCTGGTGTAATTTCTTTTCTCTAGCAGAAAGCAGGTTACAGAAATTGATATAAAAAAAAACTTTCGTTTCGTCTTTTTGACATTTTTTTTTGGATAGATTTTAACTAGGCCTTGGGTCTAGCATACCGGGCATTAAGATTTGTAAAAATTTAACGGAAAAATAGGATAAAATAAACTGAAAAAAGAAAAAAAGGACAGAAACCATTTTTACCGCTAGATGGTGCTAGCTTCATTTCGCTGTAATTTCGCTCAACAGTACAAATTTTATCCATTCAATGTGCAGATTTTCTGCAGACAGAACTTCTGCTTAGCTGCTGCTTTTTCCGCTCTTTCGTTTCGCTGTTGCTGTCAACTGTTTGCTTGCGACCAGGACGGAGGAGGTGCGGTTCGGTGATTTTTATTTAGTGAAGATAAACAGTTGAGAATTTTCCAATTTGACCATAGTAAAGCTCAAATATTTATAAAACCTACAATTAAGTGCTAGTTTAATTAAAATACTACATAAGGTGAGTGCCGTACTGCTAAGCTGAGTGATTTGAGTCTTGAGTTGAACACTTTCTATTGAATCATCCCATATAAAGAAAAATCGATAATTTTGGTGCCAGTCCTAGTATTCTTTATGGAAAATTCCTCTCAAGTGATATAATTTCTATTTACGGGGTACTCTTGATGTACTATCAAAGAAGATGTAACAGTGCCCCCGGGGAGGCGCTCAATTGTTTGCACAGCCTGAAAACTAGAATTTTGAATATCGGTTACACGAAAACCAGTTTGCAGACAAGAATTTGAAAATTTTCAGTTTGTCTGTCTGCCAAACATAAAAAAAAGTTATTCAGCGGCTTTTTTATAAGTAGACTATAAAAGGGGATCAAGTAAGTTCCTCAATTTACGGTTCATTAATATTCTAGAGGCGTCCTTCTGTCAGTCTGTTGCCTTTAGTGCGAGGTGTGTGCCTTCACAGTGGCAGTGGATCAACTGAAGTGGAGCTGATGAGACGCCGCCAAGTCTATGAAACAATTTTAATGCGTTTTTCCAGCCGCCTTTGAATAGAAATTATATTTACGTCTGTCTAACTGTGCGTCTCTGCTTTAGTAATTATTGTGTGTGGAGCCCCAATGATCGTCGGACTCGACACTTCCCTTCCTAAAAACTGCTGGTCATTGACGTTGTTCCCGCATGATTTTCCGTTTTTGTTTTCAGCGTTTTTAAGTACCGTTACATTAAAAGTCCCCAATCTAGGGTAAGGTTTTTGCTATTGTTTTCATTTTCTTTTTGATCCATCTAAAAATCTTGCCCAGTGGAAGGAAATCTAGTTTCTACCAGTATATAAAAAGAAGTCTAGATGAATGATTTCACTTTAGAAGCAAGAAGAGCTGGCGCTAATCATCATCACCGCAGCAAGGGGGCACATAAATCAAAGCCGTATAGCTTCTTCGTTTTTTTGAAGTTGAAGAAAAGTTTCTATGCCGCGCAAAGTTCGCACAATACAATATGTATAGCATAAAACCCGTTCAGTCCGACAGCACACATAAAACTTTCATTAATTTTCCAGCATTTCACTTTTTACTAGAAAAGTTGACAAATGGCTAGAGCTCTGCTCTGTGCAACTTCAGTCAGTCAGTCAGTCATCGTGATCCTCTCTAGTAAGATGAGATGCGTAGTGATGATGATACTATGACGCAAGCCTAGCCACTATAGAGACACACGGCAACTTGATATGTGAGTTTTCTGTTGTTATTTTTTTTATAATTTTTTAAATGATTTGTGGGCAGAAAACTGATAGTTTTTTACACTTTGTGGTTTTTGGAGAGATGATTTAATCGGAGGCTGATAAAATGTCAAGAAGCACCCACGTATAATAATAGCGGGCATATAAATTGGCTTCGTTTTTTGGTTTTGTTATGTGATTGTAAACAGATGTATTTTTTTTATTGTATCTTCAAAATCAATATGTGTTTATAAATTTTCGGTTTAGGAAGTTGAAGAGATTTCAATTTTTCATCAGCTTGAATAATCTGGTTTTCATGTGACTAACGCGAGGATTTTCAAATAAACCAGTTGAAACTGCTGAGACAATTTGATCACCACCGATTTAAATTCCTGTGCGCACTGTAAAGAAATTGTTTTTTTTGTTGATTATAATAAATGTAAAAGTGCGAATGAGATAAATTTGTACATATTTATGAGTAACAATCCAATTCGCATTTGTAATACACATTCAGACTGTTTAGTAATAATATGAGATTCTATACCATTTTGTATCATCACCAGGAGGTCAACATCCTAGTGTTGGCCTTGGCTTCTTTCAGCGTTCACCTCCATGATTGTAGATCTCTAGTTTCTTATTCATAATCGTCTTAGGTCTTCCTCGATATCGTCTATATAGCCTTTCTTATGGTGACCTGGCCTCCGTTTTCCTGTCGGTATTTTCTGCTACACTGTATCTTTACCGGGTTTCGTTCCGCTCCTCTTTCAACATGACCAATCCATCATATTCTGCTTATTTTAATCACTTTGACAATGGTCTCGAGTGCGGATTTTCCACTTTGCGATTCTCAAATATGCAGTCATGGATGCAATTAAATCAAAAATTCGGAGTGAAGACTCACGCGATCATGAAATACGCGATGTCGGATTTTCTTAGGCGAATTTGTCGTTTCAAATTCGTGGAAAATTTGTTATGGATCACACTTTACAGTGCGGAAAATGTCAAAGAGAAATCCGTGGCTGGAGAGTGCGTCACCTTCCCTTAATCCTCTACTTGTACTGAGAGGTGCGAATCTTCTATCTTGCATCTTCTATTCTGACTCGACACCTTGCATCTTTCATCGAAATTTTAATCATTTCTACTAGGTCTCCCGCGAACCTCAATGGTTGCGGCTAAAAATACAGTCATACAATATTCAAGAGTTCAAACGCGAGGCTCAGCCTCCTTCAGATTACCCTTAAACTATAATATCCTTTTTCTATCCTCTAACTAGGGTCCGTAACAAAAGAGATGAGGCATCTTCGCGCATGTGGGGAAATGGAAATTAGACACAAATAAACATTGCGCACAGCAGGATAATACATGCGCTTATGTATTTTTAAATTTCCCCTTCGAAATTTTTTGTCATTTTCACTACGCCTGGAAAATGCAACTTTTGAGATATCTAATCTTTTTTGGTACGCCTCTAGCTCTAGACATTGCACCTTAACGTAAACGATATGACGAACTGATAGTATAAAGGGTGACACATATGCTTAGACTCTGTCACATAAAAAACAATGAAGAAGGTGTTTAAGTATCCCAAGCTGTTCCATAGAATGAAATAACTCATTACGGTTGAAACCAATCGTACTCATATTTGTAGTGGATGAGGATTTTTATTATATTATATTTATTTCAACAGCTTTTTCTCTAGTTTCTCTTGCACGACGAAAACCACATTGATACTTCCTAGTAACCTTTCACTGGTTATGGTCTGTTATAGAATACACATGAAAATACATACTTTCAATAGCTATAGCGTTACTCCTCTGTAGTCGCTACATGATAGTGGATCCCCACTATCCCTCACACTATGCTCTTGTTCTATTCGTCAAAAATTTCTTTCCGTCTCCAGTTTCCACTGTTATTTCATGAAGTTTTTTAATAGTTTCCTCTACCCCTTGTTGAATAAGTTTCGCCGGTATGCTGTCAGACTCTGATGTCCTATTATTTTTTAATGTTCGTACCGCTTGGTGTCTCTTGGTTGGGTTACTGCCTTTCTCATCGTCCTCGTTTATTTTCTGTTCATTTCGGGTACGAATGTGTTCCTGCTTTAGTTTCTTTACTTCTTCCTTATTATGTACTTAGTATATTCTAACATATCGTCGCTTTAGGCACTCGGCACACGAGACAGTTGATTTGCAATCCCAGTTGCAGATACAACTGTTTAGGACCTTGCCACATGGGTCGGCAGAAGCGAGAACGATTTGAAACTACATAGTTTGCCACTGGTCGCATGCAACTATTCTTGCCGATCGCAAGCGATTTCAGTTGCGTAATTGCACGTCATCTGAACTACTTGACATCTTGCCAAATTTTCGTGACTAAAATTATGTGGGCACAGAACACCGATTGATCCCAAAATAAGTGAGCTCGTGTGTGGACAAAGGTTTCATTATCACCTAGGGACTTTCGTGAACCCTTCGTTCTTGCTGCACGAAACCTAGAACATCTGCTGTTCCTTTTATTGTTCTTCTTATATCGTTCCATAAATCGTTCAAGTCTTCGTGTATATTTTGACCATTGTTAATTTTATTTATTCTTAGTAAGTTCTCAAATTTAGTCTAATTTCGTTTAAATTGATTAAATCGTACTGTGTTATATGTATAGTTTTTCATAAGAAAATCGGTGTAAATCATAAAGCTTGTGCACATTATAATATGTATTTTAATAACTTACAATCTACATAGCTTTACATCTTTTACTTCATTCATGCATTTACGTACAGAAAGACTGCTTGAGATAGATACGAGGTAGTTATTGCAATTTTGTTCTGTGCCATATGGAAACATTGTAAAATAAACCATTATGAGGCTGTCGACTTAAAAGTTATCATTTCGATTTCAATAATAATGCCGATAACAATAATGAAATTCTCTTGTTTTTATTTTTTACAACCATATATCTCCAGCCAACATTTTATCTCATCCATACTATTGTTCTGCTTTTACATTTCCTCAAATATCTTCATACCAGTTCAAACCTAGAACTGCCAACAATAAATATGATTATTTCTACTACACGATCGAAGGGTTGCTTTCTGTGTTTCGTTGGAGCATGACTTTAATGTGGTATGGCAATGAAACTGTTTTTTCTTATCAGCCAATACTAATGAGCGTGTGATAGGTGATATTTCAATTTACGCGCGAAAATAAAACCGGTTGAGTATGAGAAGAACTTCATTATAGTAAAAACAAAAAAAAAAGAAATTAATTATATGTATATTGTAATATATGCACTATAAACGCAATGTTAATGATATAATAAGCAAAAATGCGTGAAGCACTAATTTGATTTTCCCGCTTTCAATATGAAATTTGTGCTTTCAAGGACGTACCTTGTTCTGATCGATTAAGAATTGAAAAGTGAATGAAATCTTAGGAAATAATAAACAGGTGGACAATCAGCACATTGCTAAAAAAAGTGTAATGAAATTTTGGGATTTTTAAATTTCTCTGAAGGATAATGAATAGACCACATGCCCACAATATAAGGTCCGATTCCCATCAAAAAAGAATTGTGATCAATCGCCTAGCAAAACTTGATCTTTCTTTCTTCGTATAGTCTGACATTCCTTATTATAGACCCCCTCCGCTCCGTTCGCGCATAATACGGTTTAGAAGTTCACTTTTTTTTGTGACACACTAGAGACTTAGGGAAGGCCCCTTTGTACTGTCGACCATGTATTTTATTTTTGAAATGTCAAACAGCAGCTCTAGTCGGAAGATAGAGAGAGAAGTGAAGGAAAGAACTGTCACAACCTGGCTGCTGTATTTTTGTTTCACCTACTCCCAACCATTTCGCGACTCTGACATCGGGGCATCGAGAACAACTCGCTGGAGTGTTATGCTTCCTGAAACGAGTTGAATCTTATCAACCAACCGATGACATGCGCTTGGTGGAGCGGGAAGAGAACTAGTGAAGGCTATGACAGGAGGAATCAGGGATGCAAAGAGGGAAGAAGAAAGAAGGAAAGTTATGTATAGAACAACTCGACTGTGGAATAAGCTCTCGCAGTCAGTATTTCCGAACTCTTACAACACCTTTGAGTTCAAACGTAAGGTTCATCGACATTTTCGTGAACACCCTCTAGATCCCCTCTCTCTAACCTCTCCTATTCTTCTCTATTTTTCAAACCAAGCCTACTTCTAGACATTGCACTGAACAACATGTCGGATTGGTAGTATAAAGGGGGACTCCTAAGCTTGGCTTTTTCATGTAAAAAAATCGAATTAAAATAATATACATGCTGCCACCCCAGTTTTCCGTTAAACTACTTTAAAAATACTCGCCCCCATTTCGTCCCCCTGATCTAAAACCGTCTTATTGATTAAAATTTGACGAAAGCTCTGACCGTCACTATTCTGCTAATTCTATCAGTTCATGATTCATAAATACATCTTCCTCTATGAGCGCACTTCCTTCAGTTCCAGTTTCTAGGTCTTAATCGGTCCTATGAGTACTCTGCAGACTGCATTTTAAAGGTTAATTTCATGAATAGGATATTATATATTTTAACATCTACTCTTATATGCTATCATTGTACTTATGTTATATTACGACTTTATATTATAGAATCCGTTGGGTGGCGATTCGGTAATGTACTCAAGTCATCGATATTTCTATATATGCTTTTATCCGTATATGCTGGCATTTGAGTTGAATTGCTGACGAGGTTTGAAGACGAATTTGATCTAGATTATGATATAAGGGCTATATTCAGTACTTTATTTAACATTGTATTTATAAAGACATATTTCTCGCCCTTGGCTTATAAAATAAAACCAAAACCCACTTCATCATGCACTGAGGGTTTAAATTATTTTAAAATAAAATATCAATCGTTTCTTGTGTAAATACAATATATACATGTATCTATAAATATTTACTTCTTAAAGCAAATGCAACTGATGTAAAAGAAAAATATGTTTGCGCTTAAAATCAACACATTACTCTTCTTTATAATCTATGGTGATATCGTCACAAAAAAGCTGTCACCCAATCAAAACCATAAAACATGAAGAAAATTGCCGAAAATTAGATTCTGTGCATGAAAACATTATAATCTTACAAAAATCGCTATAACAGGCAGTTTTAGAAAAATTTGGATTATCAAATTGGAAAAAAAAGCATTTAAATTTATAAACAAGCAATAATCATATAATTTTAATTTGTTCATCACTCCATTCCTAAACAAAACCGAATTATACGACTGTTCTGTAACACCAATATTTACTTTTATTTTTCATCTTTATATGTATTGCCAAGTCTAAACAATTTCGAATATTTTACTTTTTAGGATAGCTCTATACTAAGGTCTGCAACAAGCAATATTATCACCAATATTGATAGTAACTGTTTACGGTAAATATATCTGCTTTTTTCTACAGTCTTCTGGATCTCTGCTTTTTTCCTTTCAATATAAATATTTGCTTGTTTAAATCTACAAACTCATGATTGATTTTATTTTGACCGCCTGGCCTGTACCTATTTTTATCTTGTCAGCTTTTCGCAAAGTATGAATTTATTTTTAAATTTTTATTTGAGACTGCGTATTTTCTGAAACTGCTTGTTATATCGATATTATTTATTCCATACTAACTAAAGAACTGTCGAAATTTTCATTGTAAAAATACCATTGTTTCCGCTGAATCTGTCCTAAATGCAAAGTTTAGGAGACGACTACGGGGAAGATAGCAATTTGTTTTACGTGTGCTGCAATAACTTGATTTATACTTTCATTACCATGCCCCTCATATTAAGGTGAGGCAGTAATGCAACCCAGTCTAGCCAAGCCCACGGCGCACCATATATTGGTCAAAGAGTATACGATTATAATAAACCTAAATGTAAAAGCTAATCCTGAATAGTGCGAACGATAATGAATGGTCTAAGTTTTAAATTGACGTTGTATACAGTTGTATAATGGCTTATTGGCCAACTACTACACTTAGATTTTCTTTTCATATGCCTATGCGTAGTAGAAATTCGAACAATTATTCTGTTGTTTCTGCATTAGACCCTTGCACATTGATACAGTGGTGCGGTGCCGAATATAATGCTTGCATGCTTGTTTCTTGTAGAAGAGGATTTCTCATTGAAAATTGGCAACATTACTTATGTAATCGAGTTTTCGAGTTAACCACACTTTTTTCGTTTACTATTATACCTTTTCAATATACATAGTTATTTTCAATATGCTTCTCTTAACTAAATTGGTTCGCTTCTTTCCAATATTAATTATAACTACATTTATTTTGAAAGATGTAAGGATTAATACCATTCGGCTCATCTTTCTGGGGCTTAAGTAGCCTAAAGGATAAAGCGGCAGACTACCATCCACGAGGACCGTGGTTCGATTGCACGCAACGCTATGGCTCGTCAATTTCGAGTTGCTCTAATGTGAGACCTCTACGAGAGAATTTCCCATACATTTGATTTCTCCGCATACCTGTCCATTGTGTTAGCACATAATATGGTCCGTGTACTTTAAACGTTTTTCCCGCCACCGTCGTCGCCGTCTAAGCCAGCGGCTTCCGCGCCAATCAGTTTGTGCCTTAATACTGCGTGTTGCTTATTGCTTGTTCCCTCAGTGTGAAAGCCGTCTAAACCGTAATGAGGGCTGCAGTAAGGGGGTATGACCGAGTTGTCTATTCCTGTATTACGGGAAAGAAGAGATGGGTCAGCTGTTAGATACTCCTTGCCCACTGAGTAGGGAACGTCGATGCAGATTATGGTAAAGATAACACAGTACTTTGTTTTTATTGCGTTCAAATCTTTGAATAGAGAAGATAAGGAACCGAAAATAGCGTACATGTACACGGATTTGAGGTAAGCACTTGGGATCAAGAAATTTTCTCTCTAATTCTCTCCCTCCACTTTAACCACAACAACAAAATACATTCACTTTAACCACAACAACAAAATACATTGTCTATCCCGGACATAGGCGTAGTGAAATTTGTTCAGGTTTTGCGAAGGGTCTGCTTCAAACATTTAGCCAAGTGAAGCGTTCTCACCGAGATGGTTGCTGAGAAACGATATCCCTCCCGGTTTTGAATAAATATAACAAAGCCACTGTCCGGGATTGACACAAATACGTAAAGAATGCTATTCATTAGTGTTGCCAAAATGCTTCCCCGTGTGTAATAAATTGCACTTCCTCGTCTTCTCTATTCAAAGGTTCAAATTGATACGATTGTCACATCCTTAATCAAGAATGAGTTTGATATCCCGTAGTATAATGTAGTATTGGACAAGAGCGTGTGGAATGAAACCGCATATTGGCGTTGGCAATTTTCATTTATTTCTAACAAAGCAGTTCAAACAAATGTCGCCTATGTTAGAAAAGTCGGATAGTGTGTTCACACGATACAGCGGTGTCAGCACAATGGAAAACTCGAAACAGATGACATGAAACGACTTCTGTGCTGCCACCCCAGAACTAACAACTTCTATTCTCCACTAAAACCTGCACCAACCTTCCCTCCATTTCAGTGGGCGAGGATAATATAACTGCTGATCCATATCTTAACATCCTCGGCGTGACTCTATCCAACGACTTGCGATGGAATAATCACATACTCCAAGTCACCAAACAAGCGTACCAATGCCTCGGCTTCCTTAAGAGATGCAAATTTCTCATTCATCCTACTGCCTTGGCTACAATCTACAAGTCCTACATTCGGCCACGCCTTGAATACAACTCGTATATCTGGGCGGCGCCCCTAAAACCACCTTGGCTTGGCTAGACAAGGTGCAAAACCGCGCCATCAAACTCATTGGCGATAGCACCCTTTCCATTGATCCTTTAAGCCACCGTAGGAATGTAGCAGCGCTCAGCAAGTTTTACCGCTATTTTCATAGCGACTGCTCCACTGAAATCAAAAACCTCCTGCCTACACGGCAATTTTTCTCCCACAACACAAGACTAGCCAACTCGGCTCACCCCTTCACCCTTCAGCCCTCCCCTTCACGCACATTGCGTTTTAGCAGTTCGTTCATAAATAGAACAACTCGATTGTGGAACTCTCTTCCGCAGTCGGTGTTTCCGAGCTCATATAACATCTCAGAGTTCAAACGCAAGGTTCATCGACATCTACTCATGCACCCTCCAGACCCTTAACCTATGCTATCTCATCTTTCCTTCAGATCAAGCTTACTACTATACATTGCACCATGACTTGTAAGACATGACGGACTAGTAGTACAAAGGGTGACTCCTAAGCTTCATCTTGCCACAAAAAAAAAAAATCTTAGCATAGACTTTTATAGAATTTTGTCTTTACAACGTTCTGAAAAATAAAAGTCTGAGTAATGAACAGCACAGACATTCCGTCGACATGTCTGTATGAACCGAAATATGAGTCATTTAAACCCACCATAATTCGATGATGTATTAAAACACTCTCCCCACTTATTAAGCCTTCTTAATCATTTAGAGTAGGACTTAACTTCCGTATCTTTTATTTTAGACGTAAAATGTATATAATATGTCCCGATGGTATAAATATATCTATCTTTGGATTGAAAAATGGTAACAAATTATACAAGCCTTTAATGCAAATGCTTTATCACAAAATAGAAACTAAACATGGATTGCAAATGTATTTCGTTTGGATTAAAATTACCCAAAACTCGGAATCCATCTGACCAGCTAAAATTGATATTTACAAAGTAAAATTATATATTTGGGCATCACATCATCTTTCGAAATTTATCGCCTTAAATGTTTTATGTTGAACCAGTCTTTACCAAATATTTGTCAGCAAAACGCACTCAAGTTTTTATTTATTTCAAATCTGCCTAAAAAAAGTTAAATAAATTGTCTCATGAAACGATTAGACTAAATTATCTGAATTTGTATTGAAAGATTTAAAAGAAAATCAATATGTATAAACTTATTGTTATTTAATCTTATGGTATTGAACGTTGTTAAGGAAGACTTGAAAGTTTCTTAAAGCTATGATCTACGCAAAATTCGAATCTTTTGTATATAAAATCTTTTTAAGTCAAGCACCTGTATTGTATAAAATTTTTGCAAATTATCTATAAATAATTTTTTTCTTCTCTTTTTTAAATGAAATATTTCTTTTTATAGATTTTTTTATTTTTTTCCATAAAAATCTTCCTAGTTGCGGATTGCACGACTATCTCTCTTAATCTCCTCATAAGTGCCTTAACAAATAAAATAAACATATAAAAATATTTTTGTAAATTTTCATGTTTTTTTATTATCTTCTGCAAATATTAAGATTAAAGATTAAATAAAATAAATGCAATTATTTTAGAAAATTTTCCATCGAATGATTCCATTGCATTGATTTTGTCCTTGAAGGCTATTCGCTTTTAGTTTCACTTAAACCAGTCTTCAACATTCTTTTTGTGACACAGAAAAAATCCAGTTTCCAATTTGTGCTCCTCGGCATTTCATGAAATGAAAAGGGTCATTATATATTTTAGGGAACAAAAGAAATCAACAAAGCCGAGAGCTAATGATCAGCTTGATGCATTTTTAAGACCTAGGAGATTCATATAATATGTTGACTTGGATATTGTAAGCGGCTTTGTTTCTTTGAAAATTGTTTTATGATTAATTTGAATGATGAGCACAAGGGCCCTCTGATTTAACAATATTTTGATTACATATGAAATCATGCCCATTTTTGAAGTGCCTCTTTAAACATGGCACTAATCTAGGCAGTGGACAGTAATCTTATGTATTAATTTCTGAAGCACTCTAGAAGGAACTTTCACGTAAACAAAATGTATGTATATGTAACATTCTATTTACGTGAAAGCCGAAGTTTATGAATCAATCTGATTGTTGATAACATCATGGAGCAATGTCTAGTAACGTATCATATGCAAAACGTGTGTTGCGTATATAACATTGCCATGGAGTCAGGAGAGGGTTTATTTTTATAAAGCATGGTAATGCTAATAAAGTTTATTGTATGCAATGATGGCACCAATAAAGTTTTGTCAGGGTTTCTACATTCCATCATACCTCGATGGTCGTTGGTGAAGCAAGTCAATGAACCAATAAATTGGTCCAGACACACGCTAAAACGGGCACTATCATAGATAACTCAGTTGAATTTCAGGCGGCATCGAATATATAAAAGTTGTAGATTGCAGAGGATCGTTTGATTAAGACTCGATTGTGGAATAATCTTTCCCAGTCAGTACTTCCAAACTCGTACAATATCTTTGAGTTCAAACTAAAGGTTTATCGACATCTACTTCTCTCACCTGTGCTATACTCATTTATCCTTGAAAGTAATTTCTTGACCTGGGCTGGCCAACCTGCGGCCCTTTTCGGGAAATTGTGCGGCCCGCGAGATTCAACAAGATTTAATAAAATATTTTGTACTAGAAGGTTCCAACATGCGAAAAAGAAAAAAAGGGCCAGCTATGAGTAATGATTCAACTTGGCAGCTTGCCATAGCGAATTAGCTCTCGGGGTGCAACGAGTGATTGTTTTGATGGATAAAAATCCAAGCAATTGCTTTTCTCGGTAACAATTCAAAATAAAGACTGCATTCGCAATAAAATTTAATGTCATGGAGGTGGCAGAGAAAACAGCCGCAATTTGGCGTTAGTTGAGATCTCCGAGGCTTGCATATGCATTTGTTGCTTTATTTATTCTGGTAGTGACGTAACAGAATTAATCTACCAATTCCACGTCACCATTAGTCAGCGCTGTGCCTTCATTGGTGATTGCATTAATCCGCATTTCTTTAGTTTTAATCGGATGTAACCTTAAACCTTCCGAACCACTTTGTGCTGCTAAATTGTTTAACATATTTTTGAGGTCCTGATTTGGGAAAACTTTTTCAGGAATCAGCTTTAAAACTTGATTTTTATGTTATAAAGTTAGAAAAGTTTTGTTGTATTTGGAAATGTCTGAAACAAGCAGTTGAAAAGTTCATGGGGCTATAATTTTGGCTAAGCTTTCAGTTGTTCCAGTAAGACGAGGATAATGGAGTTACAAAATTGGTAAGCCTCACACCATCTCTTGCAAGGTTACAGGAAAATGTGTTTCAGTATCTGTTTGATTGATTCCAGCACAACGCGGTACTGGCATTGTATCAGTTCCAAAGAAGGTGCTTATGATAGCTGGTATTGGAGATTGTTATACATACATCTGCTCGTAGTTCTACCGGTACATTGGGTAACTTCGCCAAGGCCACTTATGCTGCAATTGCTAAGACCTATATGATTACCTTACTACAGACTTGTGGAAAGAAATGCAGCATGGTAAGGCACCTTATCAAGTATATGCTGATTTCTTGGCTCAGACGCAGAAGCCGCCAGGTGATGTTCGTTAGGTCGAAGCTTGAAGCTACATTATATCGAGAATTTAAAATATATGAATTTTTTTTATTGAGATATGGGACCAAATTGTTGAAACTTTCGCATTTTCCTTGTTTAGTTTTTACTGACGGTCTGTTCTTTTAATCATGTTAGCAAACATTTTTAGCGTATCTAGTCGAAATAGTTCTAGTTGTAGTTGCAATGTCAAAAAAACGCATTTGATCGGATGGGAAATTGGCTGGTTATAATCACGCATCTGCTCGGATTCAAACGTCAAAATCTATTGTAAACAAGAGTGCAAAAAAATTCTTCATTTTGTGGTTTTTATAGCCACTTTTCGCTTTTTATAAATAATTTCATAATTTTTAACCTTGTTGACGAGTTGGTCGCCGGTAAACATTTTTACATTTCAACTTTTAACCTTATGTTTATCAAATTTTTGACAGTTCAATGCGGCAATTTGTAATCTTTTAAAAACGAATGCGCTCAAATCCGACCGAATCCGCTTGAATGCGTTCATTATATAGTGTAACCACAATTCCGGCGAAAAAAAGAAAATTTTTCTTGTTACGATGTCCGGTAATTATTAAAATTTATATAACAATATGATTTTTATCTAAAAACCAGATTATAATTCAATTTTCGGAATATTAATTTCAAGCTGTCTCGGATACCAATCAATAAAGATAAGTCTCTCTAAATCCCTCACGGATTTTGTTTTAACAATCTACATTTGAGTTATCGCCGAATCAATCGAAAATTCTTCCCCTAAACGCATACACTTATGTTTTATATCTGATTTGCGCTATTCTACAGCAACATAATAAGAAACTGGCATCACCCATTTTGAGTCATCATCCACTTTATTTTTAGCCACACCAATATACACAAAGTTATATTCCACATGTCCACACCCATTTTGAGTCTCTGGTCTCTCTGTTAATGAAAATGCATTCAGAAGTGAATGATATGTTTACTCGGTTGTAAATTGGGGATGATGTATTGTATACTAAATTATTTTGAATTGCTATGGTACCAATTTGATCCAATTGCTTTGCCCCCCATTCATGAGGGTTGGGAAGTACTTTCGCACAAAAAAAGCAAATAATTCAAACAAACTTTCCCAACTGAAATTTCTTTTTGGGGTTTTCCCTTGGCGTTCTTTTTTATTATTTGTGGCGTGATTTTGGGTTGTTGTTGAGTGTTGACCAATTTCGAAGACATTTTTGGCTCCTTATGTAAGTTACTATCCTCATCCCTAGAAAATCCCGAAATTTTATCATCGTTTTAAGGCTGTTATTTCACTTTAGCACTGGTGCTAGCTGTGTTATAAAAAACAACGCATGGACACGAAAATGTTTGATTTTTGATCTGGTTTGAGGTGAAAGTGGTGCTGTTGCGTGCCGAAAAGAGCTTAATTTTCGCTACTATTCTTGCGTTACGTGTCCAATTTTTTATTTGTATTATTATACTAGTGGTTACATGGTTAATTATCAAGGTCAAATCATTGAATTAATAAATAGGAAACTGTTGGTTTAGCACAGCACAAGACATTTGTCGTTTTAATAGGGGCTAAATTTATTTTGAGGGTGAATAAAGGAAACCGAACTGAAAGAAAACGATTTTTTATAGCAGTATCCGATCTTTGTCGTATTTTCATACATATTTTATACTCTTGTGTACCTGTTAAGTAGTTGTCTTGAGTGACCAAACCGCAAGGTCACTCAAGACAACTACTTAACACTACTGCTATCTTGAATGAAAGTTCGGTCGCAATTTTGAACATAATCCCGCCGAATCAGAAAGTTTTTCGGAAAATAAATAAGTTATATTGCAGGAGATTAGCTCTAACGCCAGTTCTGCATTGTAGTTGAAAGCGGTATTTTTAAGTTTGTCCCACCCACCAGCCCATACATTACTCACTTGTTCCCCTTTAATCCCTCATGGGACACACGACGGACCAGCACAAAAATACAAGTGCAATATGACGCACGGTATATCCGGCAAGTTTTTGTCTATCCCGCTTCGTTACATAATCTGATTTAAACTTACGTGACTGTTTCACTTCCGAAATAAGTGCAAATGCCGGTCTCGGTAGTCTAGGGATTAAGGCACCCCCGATTACCATTCCAAAGTTTTCGGTTTGATTCTACGTAGCAACAAAGTTTAGTATCCTCGGATCCTTATTTTCAGCTCTTTATGCTAATTTGAAGTTTTTAAATAACGATTTCATCAGCAAAAGTGCAAACATAGACATTTCCTCGCCCACTTTTTCAGACATCTTTTTTGTTGAAATTCGTTATATGTATATTATCAGGTTAAAGACAAATTAGACAAGTTCTTGCACTTATTAGACTTTATTGTGTTTTATACTATTTTAAATAAATTGGTTATTCATCTCCACCAGAAATACTGGTAGAGCGCGGCATTGTGATCAATTCGTAATTATTTGATTTTAAATTTTAGCTGATAAACTAAAGAAAATAATGTGGAAAAAGGACGACTTATTATAGTCGTCTGTCGTTAAAGAATGACATATTGGGAATAAAAACATGTTCCCATTCTAGCAGAAGCTAAAATTACTATTTGCTGTCGATTGATGATGGTGAAACTGCATGCCAATGATTCAAGAATGGCACACACAATAAAATTATTTTAAATAAAAATCTATCTCGTGCGAGTTCTCTATCAAAGTATGTTTAGGGTTGGTGCAGAGAAATGGAAAAGTATTATAGTTTGGTGCGACAGGCTTGCATATTGTTTAGCCACGATGTCGCAATGGTCCAGTGAACGTTCGTTTATGCGGCTGTAAGAATCACTACTAGATTAGATATGATTGGCTATATCACGACTGTAGGTAGATCCGCGATTAAAGAGTGAAACCAGAGCCACCGTGCGTAGTACATTACAAGGCCCACAAGAGCAATGGAAGTTTTCAAGCTAAAAATAAGAGCTGCAGACAAGTTGTGTAGGAAGAAGAAGAGAAGATATCTAAACAGCAGGATCCTACAGACACAAGAAGGCTTCAATGAAGGAGAATTAGACAAGCGTACAAAGGAACGCAGCCAGTGATATGAAATATTTGACGGCCCAGAACTCGAAACTTTTATAAAAATTAACAGACTAAGACTAACTGGCCACGTAATCAGGATGGAGGACAACCGATCCCAAAACGGCTTATGGCAAGACAAATTTCGAAAATAGCCCAGTAGGCAGACCCAGGAGTAGAGGAATAGATTCTGTGATTTCGTGATGCAGAGGTATTGGTCCCTGTGCTGAAAGCCGAGTCGTGTGAGCGTGCAGTCGTCTGAGTTGAAAATAGTGACGTTTCAGTCGAATTACGACTTTCAGCATAAGTGCTATAAACACTCCATTTCTACTCTCTGTGTGCTGAAAGTTGTAATTCTATTGAAATGTCACTTTCTTCAACTGAAACTACTTGTCACGTCACACGACTCGATATTCAGCATATTCGTTTAAATGACAAATCTTGTTAACAGTTTGAAATCGGCTTAACATGTTTAAACAAACACGCTGCGCCGAACTATATCCCTCTGCCGGTGGTTCGCGCAACAGTTTTACAAATACCCTCGCTCTGAAAGGAAAGAAACAATCATTTCCACAGTATATCGCGAACAGAGGCGTCCTGAAATTGGTTCGCGTTCGCTCCAAACATTTTCAGTAAAGTGATGTGTGTTCATCTGGATGGTTAAGAAACGCAATCCCCTTCTTTTTAAATATGACAGCGCTTTTGTCCGGGGTATACACAAATGCTATGGCAGTGCTGTTCATATGTGTTGCCGAAATGTTTCCCCGATTTCAATTGTTTGCGCTTCCTTTTCTTCTATATTCGAAGGGTTCGCTTCACATGACAGAAAATACCACTTTCAGCAAAGAGGTTAAATCTGCCACGGGGCTCGATGAATCAGCTATAATATAACATCACTAGAAATTTCACGTTCAACAATCTAGTAAAGTGTAACAAATCTAAAGCCTGCACTAACACTACTCGCGAAGTACTTATCTAAGTTAATCAAAGTCCAAAGTAAGCTTAGTATGGTACAAAGAATAATTTTAGGGTTATGAGGGTTCGGGAATGCATTCAAGCAGGTCACGATGAAGCCTATATTTGAACTCTTTGAAGTTGAAGGAGTTCAGAAATACTGCCTATAAAGATAGGTTTAAACGCAACGATTTGCTTGTGCCTACTGGCTTGCGCAAGTCAATTTGCACAAGTGATTGGTTACGTTTGAATGCATTGCTTGCGCAATCCAAAAAGTTTGCCTTGTGCAAAATATGTATTCATAGAAAATCGGGTTGAGGTTGGTAGCGGCAGTCACTGCACAAATAAATCGTTGCGTGTGAACCGATTCATTTTTATCCAGTTTATTTGCACCAATTGACTTGACCAAGCAAGCTTACACAAGCAAATCGTTGCGTGTAAACCGACCATAAGGCTGCTCGCACACTGCATCAGAATTTGTACGAAATTGTGCGAATTCTGATGAAATTGTATACATTTTCATCAGAATTCGCACAAATTCGTACAATTTCTGATGCAGTGTGCGAGCAGCCTTAGAGATTGTTTTACCGCCGATTTGTTCTATTTAGAGAGTGTGCAAATATGGGGGTTACATGTGGAGTGAATGAGACGACCGGACTAATCTGGTGTTGCGGATGGGTATAAGATAGCCGTAGCGGCAGGAGAGCATATCTTTCGTATCTTGTTTTAAATAGGGTGTTAAGTAAATATCAATCTTTATAAGCTACATGTGGAACACTCTGTGTAAAATATTAATCGAAAAATTAAATTGAAAATAAAGGTTAGTTTGGACTTTTTTGCAGTACATATTTCAATGTTAACAGCAAAGTTTCTGTAGTGATTTTATTACTTATTTTGCAATTATATTTATTTATATTTTTTGTTGCTATTTCCATTGTTATATTTAATTTCTTTAATAGTAGAACATTATTGATTTTAATAATTGAAATATAACAAACAAAATGAAAAAGAGACAAAAAAATCTCCAATCTATTAATAACTTTACAAAAAAGAAATGTTCCAGGTAATTTTTAATCTTATCTGAACACAACTCTCCAGATATAGATATATTTCTCCTTCACAATATCAAATATAGAAATGATTTCTTGCACGTTATCATTATCAAAAATCTATACTTCACAATCATTCTATCTAATTAAATATGATTTTTAAAGCAAATAATTTTCATTTACCATCTGTAAATGTTTTATAATTTGCAAAAATACCAAAAACAACAAAAAAATAATTTAATTTGATCATCTTTTTAATTTTGTGCTTTTTCTTTGCATTTCAGGCTCACATCACTTAGAAACTAAAAAAAAAACAAATACAAATCAAATCAAAAAAAAAACAAAACTTTGAAACGTATAAAATCACAATGGGTTCCACTGAGCTAAATCTAGGTATATCTAGCACTGCCCGACCTTCCAGCCGAGTATTGAAGCCACCAGGCGGTGGACATTCAAACATATTTGGTGAGCCCGATGTTAAGCCAAACCCACCAAGGCCAAAGTACAATCAACAGAATTCATCAAATCTTAATATTGTTATGAACACAACTGATCCAAATGAAGCTGTTGTTAAGATTAATGAAGAAATTGAAAAGGTTAAAGCAAACGAAGCAAAGCAAGCCGATGCAGCTGCCAGAGAAGCAGCCAATAATAATCAAAATGAACCACCAAAAGACAATGATCAACCACAAGGTAGAGGACGAGTACCGCCTGGTGGCTTCTCATCCGGCCTTTGGTAAAAAAATAATCTTTTAAAAAAAATCAGAAAAATATACAACCAATACAAAAACACCAGGATTCAAAATAATCCATTAATTGCTTTGCTTCACTTTTACCTGATTTTTTCGACTTTTCTTCATCGTTAATTTATTCATTATATAAAAACAAAAAAAAATCAAAATGAGTCTAGCATTGGTACTTATATTATTCTTCCGCTATGAAAATGATTGTATTTTTAAATTTATATATTTATAAGCTAAGTTTTTTGACCAAGAAGACATACAATTGAAAATGCTTCAAACAAAATAAGAAAAAAATACAATTCAACGTTTTTGCTATAACTTAAAAACAAAAATATTAATGTTAACGATTGGCTTTTATAAAGATTGTTGGTTACGATTTACCTGTTATTTTGTAAGTTTTATTGTGTTTCGTATTTGTGGAATTTTGTTATTATTTAAGGACAAAGTTGAAGCCGATTTATAAATGAATCTAATTTACGTTTTATATCAATTTCTTTTTATACTTATTTAGAAATTCATATATATTTCTTTTTTTTTTTAAATATTATCAACAAGTTCGTGTAATGTTTTTGTTATTTAAAAGGTTTTGTTTATAATCTACTAATATTGTCGTCAACCTCGATAAGATACGACAAAGCTAAGCCCACGCCTTTAAATTGTTTGATGCCCAGAATTTCTTTTGGGTGAGCCGTAAACTAATAGGGATTTAAAAATATTAATTACTTCATATTCCTACGAAAAATAATCAATCACAACGTATTTTAAATAATGTTAAAAAAGACAAGTTCTTTGAACTACGTAATACAGTAATCCCTCCAACTGCGCGGAGTAGATACGTTCTACAAATACCGCGTTTATGACTAGGTTGAAAAGCTGAGTCGAGGTGGACTTGAAATTTCGACCACGGTATATGATGTCGGGTTGAATTCACTTTGGGTTGAAATAGAGTTGAACTGAAATCAAAACATAACCTCAAATTTTTGTGTGAAATTCTTATTTATAGATACGTTAAAATTATTTATAGATACCTTAAAAACTTGGAATTAATGAGGAGCTCTTCAATTTAAAGTTGTTACTACGAGTCATCATCGAGTCCTCAAAGCGATTTGCTATAGCATTCCGTTTTTGTCCTTTACGAATCGATTTCGTTTCGATATCGATGTCGTCTCGAAGATTTCAAGATTCGTTTTTCATTCATTAATCTCGTCTCGTAAAGTTTGCAGGGCATCTACTATACACTTTTAGTCCCTTGGGTCTTAAAACCTACAAACTACACATTATTTATGTGATTTCGACTTCTACAAGCTGCGAAATCGCGCAATCGAATACCTCACAGACGGAGGGATTACTGTAATAAAATCTCATCAAGTATCTAAAAACATAACTTGATTTACTATTCCACATAATCTTACGTTCTGGCTAGTTATAAACTTAGGATTACAAATTAAACCCATGAATATATTTTGTAAAAAAAAACAAATATCCGAACTTCGACAAAGTTTTGTAACTAAGTTGTCTACTTGTTGGTTGAGTGCCCGAGTTATGGCCAAAAAAAAGTGTCCACCGTATATTATCATCCACCGTATTTTCCAAATAAGGTCTTATTTGACCTTTTCTTGTTTCTCAAAATCAAGTTACCAATTCGGGAAGGTGTTTTAAACCGCAAAAGGAAAAGTTTAAACTGGATCTTAAAGCAAATTAATGTTTTAAGTGTTTAAGTATTGAAAGATTTGTATTGCATTCACAAAGTTAGCAAAATAAGTGTAAATGACCAAACAAGTATTTTTTTTGTTTTATTTAACAACTCCGAAAACTTTATTTTTTTTTTTACAGAATACATAAACATATTATATTTAAATAGAACAACCAACTCAAACGAAAGAAATCCGTTAATTGCACGAACTTGTTGATTAATTCTCATATAAAAAATTTGAGCCTTAAGTCCTCTATTGTTAACAACTAAAAATTTAATATTTTATTTAGCAATATAAATATTTAAGCACTTTTGTTTAAATTCAAATGGCGTTAATTATTTCATGATACCTAATTCAATTTCCTCCCGTGTATGTTTTTTTTAGTTAAGTTACAACTGGAGTGTTTATAAAATAATTTCGAAATTTTTTAAATTGTTTTGATTTTTGCTGCAAGATGGTGGTATTAAATGGAAAAGTTAATATAGGTCTTCATTCCACGTTGTACAAAAGTTTTCTTTTTTGGTTTTTATATTTTTGGATTATTTTAAGGTAACAAAATTTTGTACAGTTTAAATGGCTTCGTTGAGAATAGTTATGTCTTATAATTTTAGCTGATTTAAGCCGTTGTAGACTCTACTCCGTAAAAAACAAATTTTTAATCTGTTCCAATAGGAAAGCTGGCCTGCCGTAGCCTGGGAAAAGTTACTTGATTGGGGGGAAAAATTTAGTGAAAATCCCGAAAAGTGAAGGAATGCTTTCTTTCGTGCAAATCAAGAAGGCCATAACTTAAATCACACTAGTTTTTTTTTTAATTTACATTCATCTTAAATTAACCCTTGCCTTTCGGGTGGCATCCGTCCAGGCGACGAACTTTCACGAGTTGAGAAAAATAACAAATATTCGTGGAGCTCGCACCACTTACCTAAGTTTACTTAAACCTAAATTTATTACTAGGTAAAAACTAGAACTAGATTCTATGTAAACCCTAATCTAATCATTAAAACTAAATTAAAAGCTAAACAAGTCTATTACCCCGTTTATGACTAGGTTGAAAAGTTGAGTCGAGGTTGAAGTGAAATATCATATTGCCGTATATGATGTCGAATTGAGTTCACTTTGGATTGAAATAGAGTTGAACTCAAATCAAAACACAACCTCAAATTTTTGTGTGAAATTCTCATTTATAGATACGTAAAAATTCAGATCGAAATAATTTTTTATTCCTGTACAAACAAAAACATCGTACACAAAACTAACGCCGCCGGCGGACTTTACAGAGGCTAAACAAACAAAACAAATGTCACTTCAACTCAATTACAACTCAACCCGGGTATATGAAGTGAAATACCAACTCCACTCAGGTAGGAGGGCTGGGCCTGTACTCCCGAAGACGAGACGATGACGAAACGAAACGAAAATATATTTCCTCCTGGGGACGATAATCTCGTACTGCCTTGCGTTTGTAATTTGTGACCTATTATGCAAAATAAATTCAATCAATTTGACCGCCGTTTTTGGGTGGGTTGAACCTAGTCAAAAACGGGGTATATGTCCAGGGCTGGCCGGAGGGTCCTTCCACCACCAGTACATAGTGCTGGCATTAGAGGCATTCTTGTACTGAACCTCAAGAGATCCTGAGCATTCATATACTTTTCGCTAAAAGTGTATCGTTTGTCACATGCCCTGCGATACATATAGTGAAAGAGAGGCACCTCCAATCTTTTTGAGACCAGGTAAACAAATGTCTCGCCATCTTAACTTTCGCGAGCCAATGCCTATACTCAACAAAGTCAATCAATTTCGCATCTAAATTTTAAACCATTCTGTTTTCAACTGCTTACAATATGAATTCTACTATTCACGGCAATGTTTTTCCCGCAACACAAGACTTGCCCATTCGGCTCATCCTCACTATCTACAGCCCTTATTTTCGCGCACACACCAGTTTAGTAATTCGTTCTTTTCGAGAACAACTCGACTGTGGAACAACCTTCCACAGTCAGTTTTCCCAAACTCATATAACACCCAAGAGTTTAAACGCAAGGTTCATCTCCACCTCCTCATGTACCCCCCAGACTCCCTTTAATCTGTTTTATTCTTTCTCTATTCTTCGAGCTAAGCTTACTACCAGACACCTGACTTTGACGTGTAAGACATGACGGACTGGTAGTACAAAGGGTGACACCTGAGCTTAGACTTTCACATAAAAAAAAAATAATCAAATCCATAAACAATTTCTTTAAAAACAAGAAACAATTTTATTATATAATTTAAAACTACTTGTCAAATTAATTAGTTACAAATTTTTACTAAACGGTTGGACTGATCGAATTTTAATTTATATGCTCTTCCAAGCTGTACAAGATTTATAAAAGCAACAATAGCATTCACCGAAAATAAACTCCAATTTTTTGGAATAATTACCAGTGAATATCGCGAACAAATTATTCCAGTCGAGAAGAGCGATATAGTTTGAGGTATTGAAAGCAATTCAGCCGGTCGTCCCAAGTCACCAAAACCAGCTAAAACAAGGCCCTAAAATGGAGAAATTGTTTATTATATTCTTTTAAATAATATTTAGATATTTTAGATTTAAAATTTCGGTTTAAAGATGTGCAGTGTATAAAGGAGTAATACGAATAATAATTACGCCTGGGTGCAGTTGGGGGGCTTCATATCAATTTTATCGTTTGTTTATTTCTAAAGAGCAGTGTTAAATTTACGAGTATGTACTCGATGATTCGGGAGAGTATAAAAAGGAAGAATGATTAATGACATTTTTATGTGACAATTATAAGATCAGAAATCACCCTTTGTCTAGTAATAAGCTTAGTTCGAAGGATAGAAGGGATTTCAGGTTTCGAACAGTCCGGAGAGACTTGAAAGAAGTAGCAATGAACCCGGCGTTTGTATTTTTGCATGTTGTAGGCATTTGTAAATACAGACTGTTACCTAGTTTATAGCTACTCCAAAAATAATTCGAATTATGGATCATCCCAAATTTTTTACCCTATAAACGAGGTAATTCGAATTATGGCTTAAACCGAAATATTTCGGCTTACGCCATAGTTATAAGAAAGTATTTAATACCCGTTTATACGCTAATTCGAAATTTGGATGTAACTTTGAGTTAAATCGATTTAATTTTTCTGCTATAAACTAGGTATGTGTAAGGTATGCGCGTATTGGGAGACTGTAAGGAAAGGAGATGAGCCCAACGGAGCGGGTTTCTTTGGTATTGCAGATGTAAGATTGGCCTGAAGCCAGGAGAGCATTTCGATGAAGTAATCGCTATAATAGTGACGATAGAATTTTGTCAGGGCTGCTACATTCCTACGATGGCTCAAAAGGGGGGTCTTAAAGCAAACGGTATCGTTTCCAATAACTTTGAAAGCCATTTTGCAGTTTATCTAACCACGACGAGAGTTGTATTGGAAAAGAGGCCGAATGTAGGATTTGTACATTACAGCAATGGTCGATGGTTGGAGGAGGAACTTGCATCCCATAGTACATATTAATGATGAGTTGAACTCAGGTTGAACCCGAGTTCAACTACATGCAGACGCGAATCGAGCTGAGTTATACATATACGTATCATGTACTACGTAGTACCAAGAGATTTTGGCGATTTGGAATATGTCGAAATTCCATTTTAAATCAGTTCTACATCAGCAACTAACACGAATGGCCCCAACTGGAAGAATAAAAGAGTGTAAAAAAGCGAGTGAGGAGCAAAGATCAAATTCAGCGATGTGAGCAGAATCAGAATAAACTTATCCAGCGTAACAAAACTCGAATCAATGCCAACTGCTGTGACTGGGGATTTTTTGTGCCCATGGGCAAAAGGTACGCTTGCGGAATCCGGTTTCAGCATAGATGTGTGTGGCTGAGATCTTGACGCCATCCAATACTTTCTTGATTGAACGACTGGAAAGAAAGCCGTAAATTCAGGGCGTCTGAGCTGAAGGTCGAATCGTGTGGCGTGACAAGTCGTTTGAGTTGAAAACACACACGTCTCGACATTCAACGCAGGTGCAGAGATCTTTAGAACTGAATCAATACTAATAGCTTTTTTTATCTTACAAGGGAATGGTGAGCATTTTACATCGGTATCGCAGCAGAGAATGTGTGCCACCGCCTGCCTAAGGTCCGCGCTTAGGGCAAGAGACACCGCAGGTCAGTATCTGATTTCTACTGACTTATTTCAACCCTTTTTCATGACGTTTAACTCTAGAATGGTACGAGCCGTAAAGGCATTACTTCGGCCTGGGGTTCCCTCGAGGGTGCTCACTAGAGCCAGGGCCTATACTCCCGAAGACGAGACAATAAGGAAACGAAACAAAATAATGAGACGAGACGAAAATATATTTTCTACTCCTGAAGACGATAATCTCGTACTGCCTTGCGTTTGTAAATTTTGACCTATTATGCAAAACAAATTAAAACTATCAAAATAATTAACAATCCCAACATATAATTTAAGGCACTAACGTCTAAAAGAAGACGATTACAAATATGTCATCGTTTGTTTAGACGAAAACGAGACGATATCGTCTTCCAAGGTAGCATATTGACAAAACGGTTTCGTTTTCGTTTCGTCTTCGGGAGTACAGGCCCAGGACAGTGGGGCTTGCGGATCAGCGACCTACCGTCTATACATTCTTTGTGCGAAAGGTGACTTCGACGAGGCTCTCAGTACCACTAACTACGTTAGTATCTGTAAGTTTATGGATAGGCCTCTACGGAGAAGCTCCTGCCCCTTGATTCTGTGGGTCTCTAGCCCAGCCTAAGAAAAGAACCATCTATTTAAATGAGGAGTGGGCGAACAAAACGGCACATGTCCATGGTTGGCCGTTTTCAGTGTTTTGACGGAATCGTGTTCATTACACTAAACTGCAACTAATTTCAATCTCAGACACTTCAAAAATCACTTTCATGTAATATTTTTTTGTTAGCAAAGTAACGGTTTCCCTGCAGAAAGGCATATGTCCTACGAATATTAATATTTTTTAACCATTCGTTAATGTGGATTTTCAAAAGGGCACGTATTTCATACAAACAAGTTTTTTATCAACAATGGAAGTTCATTGCACCTCACCTGGGGCTCTAATTACATCGATTTGTATGTGCATCATAAAATGCACTAAAAATGCACTAAAATTTACCTCACTTTTGCCTCCCACGGTCCCAAAACAAGCCGTAGGGGGCACTATGACCCCTTAAAATTTGCGTAACAGTCCCTACTATTAGGAAAAAATACCAGAAAAATCCCCCCTTGCCTCTAAGGGGGCCAGGGAGCTCCCCAAAAGGCTAAAAACAAAAAAAACATGTCCAGTTGGGTTCCTGCAAAAGGACACATGTCCATTCAAGGGTTTAACAAAACGGGACATGTCCCAGTTGTGTCCCTGCAAAAGGGCACATGTCCATTTTTGTTTTAATTTTTTCTCTTAAAGTATTAAACATATTTAAAAAATTTTTTCCGTCTGAATGAGTTCAAATAGTAGCACAACCTACCATACTCATAAATAGTTAATGTGATCAGTTCAGAGGCAGAAACAGTTTTTTGCGATTTCTGAACAATTTGCAAAACTGGACATGTGCCGTTTTGTTCGCCCACTCCTCAAATAAGGTGAATCTTTCAAATGATTGGCGACCAGGTCATGACTCATCATGAGGTTCTGCCCCGTTCGCGCAACATCGATCCCTTGTATTTGGAGCACTTTCGTAATGGTATAATGAGACTCAAAACACCGAACATAACAATTTCGTTTAACAATCGGTGAAGATAATAGTCATATATGTGCCAACAACCATAATATATAACTGAAGCAATGAATAGAGACCCCTAGTACGAAATTCGATTCGTCAATCAAAAGTTGATCGATTGTAAATTGTGATTGGTAGTCCGTAACGCACTGAAAATTTTCTGCCGTTTTGATGAATTTGTCGAAAAAATTAAATGGCAGGGCGCTTTCAGTAATGCAGGATGCGTGCGCAAATGACTTATTCAGCAATTGAAAGTGTGAAGCTTTCAATGACTGAATAAGTAAATTGCGCACGCATCCTGCATTACTGAAAGCGCCCGCAGTGGTGTTATACGAATGTTGTTAATGTTTAAATAAAATAAATACAGCATAAGCATTCGGCAATCTAAATGCAATCGAGAACTGTCATCGACTCGTTTCACTACAATCGAGAATCGGACTATTTACTGTTCGATTTGACATTCGTTCGACTGTTTGACGAGAATTGGACTAGAGGCCAGGGTGAAATCTATAACTTAGACTAGATATAATTGCGTACATCGAACGTAACAGACTAAGTTGGCATTTTCCTTTTATCCCGTTTACACTTAAAACTATAATGCCAAAAGTGATATTTAATACAACCGGTGCTCCATCTTACAAAACTGGCTGGCATACATTTGGCTTCATAAAAAAAGAAAAAATGTACCCTAAATTTCACTCAAAAAGATTATGAAGAAACTTTTTCGACGACCCAATAAATCGTCATTAAGAAGCACACCTTGTTATTACTATACTTAAGTAGATCCTGTGCTGCCAGTTACTGAATAGAAAACATAAAATGCAAAAAATAATTCCACTCGTGAATACAGTTTAGTTTTTCTAACCTTTTTAATTCTTTTTTATAATTTTGATAACTTATTACGCGCGGCTACTGCCATAAACGAAAAAGAATCTGTTAGAAACTGCAACTGGTTTTAGTTTAATCGATTTTTTATCTTTAAGGAATGTAGAAGTTTTACCAGCTGAGTTGACGTAATCTGAGCTAAATTAAAACGTGGTTTTCTATTACTCTTTTTCAAGTGCAAATTTCATTGCACCTAGAAAAGCACAAGTGCGCAGCACGTAATTTTTACTTTTTACCGATCGGCGTATATGACATATATTTTTATTAATCTTTATAAAATACATTTTATGAGCCAACAAAGATCTTAAGAAGATTTATGACTTTGTTTGCAATTTGCTGTTTCTTCCAATGATTAGTTTTTTGTTTTGTTGTAGCAGTAAGGTTGAAAGCAGGTTTTAAGGAAAGCTATTGTCTGTAATGTGCAAAATATGCATCGAATATTTTGTATGACAAGGGGCAGGTTTTAGATTGCACTATGGCATGTATACATTATAAAAGATAATTATGTTGCATTAAACATGCACTTTATCCTTTTAGATGTTAAATAACGTGGTAAAGTTTGCTAATGGGAGTAAGGACCGGCGATATGGATGGCCATTCGATATGACCAAACCAACTTATCAGCTTTCTAGGGAATTTGTCATCGAGGAAGCTAATGGTAGTTGTAGCTGTTTGAGGTGTGGCGTTAGTTTGCTGTAACCACGTAAGCGAAGTGTAAGAATACGGAATCGGTGGAAAGTACTCGAGTAAATACTCATGAGTAGAACCGAAAGAAAATTACTCAATGAGTTATTTTTACTCGTTCAAAAGTACTCGATTTCTTGAGAATCGAAGAGTACTCAAAAAAAAGGAACAATACCGATCAATCGGAACACCGAACTCAGAGTTAAGTGATCTAGACTTTCCGGCAACTCCGCCAAATATGGTTAAATATAGTAATTTTGTCTTTACCAGCTTTTCTGACTAACTAGCAAATCAACGATTCCTTGAAACAGATCGCACGCGTCAAAGACTTAGTTGGAGTTTACTCAAACGCTCGAGAGCTAAAATTACATTTAAAATCCGAAAAAGCAAACGAAGAGTTGTTTTAAACTTGCCGATCTGCCTTATCGTATGCATTACTTGATTTCCGGCTGGGATAGATTACAAAGCATTTACATATGTAGCTTACATGAGATATGTATAAAGACCCGTTCACATCCCAAAAGCAAAGTGGAAAGACAAATTGAAGCTCTTTTATCGCACAGCAATTTTAATGCTGTCTCTCATGGATTCCATGTTGGTGAATAGGCAGAGGAGCATACAAACTTCTGTGTAATAAAAGAGATCCAATTTTCACTTTGAGTTTGGGACGTAAACGGCACTTAACTCTCTTTAATTGAGGCAGAAAAATACATATAATGTGAAAAGTATTCACGACTAAAATAAACCTGCAGATAGCTTGAATGAAAATGGTACCCGGTACTCGATTCTACCTTATAAGCAATGATATGAGTAAAATGACTCGGTCAAAAGTATCGAGTATTGATATGAGTAGAATCGAAATACGAATACTCATATGAGTAAAGAATCGAATACTGATTCCGTATCCCTTGTAAAATGCACGGCAAGTCTCGGAACAAAATATTTGCTTCGCTTTGGTGGTAAGAATCAGCAGTGCCATTTCCACAATGAGAATTTTTAAAGAAAAATGGGCGGATTATTCCATTTAGAGCAGACCAAACAGTCTTTTTTTGGGCTGTGTATGGTTTACTTGCCCGTCAATCGCGGATTTTTTTCTTTGGTGCCCAATGTTGGCAATTTTGCCGTGTATAAAGTAGTGGCGGGCTATGGTGCATAAATCGTTGGCCCACGGGAGCACGGCGACATTATGACTAAACAATCCACATGTATGCAGCACTAAACTATGTCCTACTATCGTCTGTGTAACGGTTTTTGAAATATTTGAATTTCAGATCCTAAGTTTGCCATTTTGTACCTGTATATACTTTGGTATTTTAAGTCAATCACTTCTATTTATACGTGATCTTAAGAAGGCCATTTAATAAATAACGAAAGGTAGGGTTTTGCCGCAAGAGGTCTGCTGTCGACCTTCTAGTAAGCTTTACCTAGTATCTCAACCAATGTAGATATCGCTTTGATCTTTCTGGTTGGGTTGATATAATTTCTATTAGATTATGGCACCCCGTATTAGGCCGCCATACACTGAGTGGAAAGAACGCGCGCAATCCTTTGCATTCCCAATTTCCAGATGATTGCGCGTAAGTGGGTGGATGATATGATACGCCACGCTTACCCCTGAGAAATCATGTGCGTTAAACCGTTATGTTCTTTAAGTAATGTATTTTTGTGAAGAAGTAATAATGTTGGAGGTCAAAACTCTGCTACAATTTATTTCTATCAATTTCATTCATCATTTAAATCTCTTGCCACAGGAGATGGTACTATAGCGAATGTATTGAAATTGAAACCATTAATGTATTATTCTTTTTCTGTTGGCAAGGTTAATAGACCGATTTTTTTGAAAGGGAAAGGGACACACCACAGGATCTGCCTGGGGGCCTCCAGATGCTTAATCCGGCTCTGCCGTTTTCAGCTTTGCTTTATATGTACTAGGCATTTCGAATCAATCAGTTATATGTATATATCCTCGCTCTTTTAGAATATAATTTACTTCCTAAACAGCACTAAATAATAATAATATAATATTCATGAAATCTATTCACTTATCCGCAAATAAAACACAAAAAACATCTTTTAAAAAAATAATCATTTATTCAAAACACATTTTATCTATAAAAATAAACGTTATTTCTCTTTTAAAATTTCATTTTGGTAACTGATCCTTAGTTCTTTAAAATAAAAAAAAAATATATACCTATATTTTATTTCGAGTGTTTGAGCATGAAGTAACTTTCTTTTTTTTACAAAATATATTTTTAAAGTATTAAAATTTTACTTTTTCTCTTTTTCTATGGATATCTTAAAAATAGCACCACTTAGTAATAAATTTTGGCATAAATTACTTATGTTTAACCTTTTTAACCTGTCTTAAGCTGGCGGAATTTTTTTATCAATTAAATAAATTTCTAAATTATTTGAACAAGAAATACAAAAATTAACAATTATATCGTTTTTTAAGCTTCCGCACTTTAACTAATTTCTACTTTGCAAAAATCACTTTAAAACTTGTTGAAGCTATCTTAAAAAAATATTGTGTTTCTCTTATATACATATATCGAAATAATTTATAGTTGTCGATCTCATTTGTAAATATAATCATATTTCGTCTTGTACCCATTTTTTTGTTTTGTTGTTGCGTTTTAAAACATACATTATTTCCTTTAATCGCGTTTCTTTTACCCGAGGAGCTTATTTCTAATATATAGTTAACCCTTGATTCAGCTATAAACCCTTGACTATCCCTCTTGAAGTGTTTCAGTTAATGATTTTCCATTCTTTCTGAAATCTCTTGATAATCTCGACGTAATTAGATCTAGATGAATAATTAAACTAAAAGAAGTTATCCACCTCGATCTACTTCTTTTCTTTCTTTTCTTTTTCTTGGTCTAGTTGAAATTTGTATGCTCGTCCAAGTTGAATCATTTGTGTTAGAGCAACGAAAACGTTTACTGAAAATAAGCTCCAATTCTTTGGAATGATTACAAGGGAATATCGGGACCATATTAATCCAGTTGCTAGCAATGACGCTGATTGAGGTAGCGAAAGTTGATCGGCTGGTCGTTGTAGATCTCCTAAGCCAGCAATTACTAGACTCTGAAAATATTTTGTAATTTAGATCAGTTCTTTTGATTATATTAAGTTAGAGCACATAGATTAGGATCTAGGAAGAAAGGATCGGAATTTCATTTGTTAGTCCTGCTTGGAGGTTAGATGTTAATAATTCAATGATTGGCGTTTGATGATTTTCTTCTGTTTAATGCACCTTTTGTTTGTGAAATCAACAATTGCAAATTGGTTAATAAATCAATGAATGTTGTTCATTTTGGGTGATGAAGAATGAATGTAACATTGCTGTCACATTTTTAATCTATTTAAATCTTGTATCTGGCTTCAATTATATCAAAAAAGACTTGAAATCATAACTTTTCTTCTGCTCTTCGGTTTTTCATAATGGCCTCGATTCCCGAAAACGACGGATCGGGAACTCCCGCGGTGATTGAGATTCCCTTCACGTGAAGCTCACGGTTGCTAGCGATGCTTCAATACGCCGGGAGTAGTGCCATATTAAACTGCGGAATTAAAACTCCGAAAATAAATCAGCTGGTTTTTTGACATATGGGAAATGTGATATGGGAAAAAACAATCACCGGAAATATTTTCGATAAACTACAAGTTTGTCAAATTATTAATAAACTAATGAAATCCTTTTTTGGGGAAACAAACAATTACCGGAAAGATGTTGAATAAACTAATTCTTTTTAAATTTTTTTAAATTCCTTCTTTCTATAAATTTAAAAAGCAAACAATTATTTTAAAAAATTTCTAAGTTAAAATAAAACCACCAAATAACAACTTCAACTTCAAAAGTTTTATTCGATAAATCCATGAAAAGTTACAAAAATTGTACAATAATAGAAAATACTAGCCATAAGGGCAACCGTAAAACTAAATGAAGGGCACTTAAACACTTTAAGTTATAATGAAAGTAATAGAATACTGATGTTAAGCAAGCCAGGTGAATAGTCTGGCTGTGAGAATGTCACCAAATAAAACAAAAAACATCAACTTATGTACTTGTACATGTTCAAATATCACTCTACAAGTGTAATCCGCTAAAATTTTCCCGCGGATGTCAAATGTCAAATTCTATCACGCAAATCAGCAATCGCGTATTGCATAATCGCGTGAGTCTTCACTCCGAATTTTTTCGGAAATCAAATCAGCAACCGCGGAATAGGGAATCGCAAAGTATCAAACCCGCACTCACTTCCGATTCGCCCGGATTCGGGAATCGAGGCCAATATCTTAATTACCAACATCAACAAACGACAACATCAAAAAATCGGATGGAACTTTTGTGACTTCTCCCCATGGGCGCATGCAGCGGTGAAGAAAATTCTTCCATCATCTGTACAATCACGATCCCCCACAAGGTCCACCATTCGAACCGCCGATTATCGAACAGGCGAGGAATTAGTTTCTCCATATCGAACCGAAAAGCGCCGGGAATAGATCAAGCAGCCCCCGAGATGATCAAAGCTGGAGGTGATGTCTTTTCCCAACGACTGCATGTCTTCATAACACATAATATGGAATTCGGATCGTGTCCCGTCGACGTGGAAGAAAGCGATCGTTGTCCCAATTTTGAAAAAAAAGAGGCAACAATCGGGAATGCAAGAATTAAATCATACAAGGCTACAGAAACATCGAGAGCAAACGAGCCGGAAAGAACAAACGGGTTTTAAACCACATCGTGGATTCTTTGATCAAATATTACCACTCCGTCAGTTAATGGAAGAAAGATTGCGTCGATTGGAATAGCTTGTGGAGAGCCTTGGAAACCGAACACGTGCCATTGAAAATCATCTAACTTGTCCAAGCATCGTACGATGGCTCAACCAGCAGCGTTCGTATTCGAAGCGACTTATCCGAGGAGTTCCTGATTCAAACGGGTGTCCGACAGGAAGATCAAAGTCAGAGGACAAGCCGCGTCGCTTGCAATATGGAAATAACCATTGACGAACTCAAAGCTAACATACGAGCCGAAGTAGCTGCTATACCGCCCGAAATGCTGGCCAATGTTATGTAGGAAACCCGAAAAAGAATTGCTTTTTGCGAATCGACATTATACTAAAGAACTGATTTGAAATAATTGGTAGAGAATATCCTAAATAAATCTTGATCATTTGTCAAAATCGGCTAAAAATTGTCGCGAGTTATTTAATGTTAAAATACCGAAGATCTAGATAGTTCCCCATGTAGAATGCAAATTTACATATTCTATTGGGTGGCCCCAAGGGGTTTTTTATGTAAGAGGAGCCGCAGTATCATAAAGTTTGGAAACCGCTGATCTATATTATCCATATTAAATCGGTCCACCCAGTATCGAAAATTCCTGCCTTCAGTAGATCTAATAGCGAATCTACTGAAGGCAGGAATTTTCGTGCTATAATTCGATAAGCTCTTTTCTTCAACTGGAAGTACCATTTCTTGTGGCTTCACGAATGAAATCCTGGGCCAAGTCTTCTTTAAAAATATCCTATAAGTTTTTCGGATTTTCAGGAGCTCCAAAAATGAGGATTTGTGTGAAGAGCGTTCTCATTGCTTTTGGCATTTTGTACAATGCTGATTTTCGTAACCCATAAATCCATTGTCGACCATCATAGGTACATTAATCGTCTAGACAAGCTTGTTTGGTTGTGTTGTATTTAATACCGCTTACCACAAGTAGATTATCCTTTTTACTACATCTTGTATTTTCTACTTTTCTGCTCTATACATTCAAGAAAAATATGTGCTAACTTCTAGAACAACTGAGCAAATTTTGATTTATTTTCGATGACAATGACCTTCTTCATCTGTTGCAATTCTCCTAACATTTTCTTAAAATCAGTTTAAGATAAACACTGGTTAAAAGTGCTTCGGCTCCACCGAATCGCGCCCCCACATTATTCAAGCCAATTGTGTAAATACATACATCGATTTCGTCTGGCTTTGCTTAGATTATATGTACAGCCAGAAAAATGACAAATATGCTCTTAATACAACTATTAATAGAAGCCCATTTTATGGATCTGGCATTCTTCGTGTATTTCTATTTTTGTCTTCCATTTTCCCTTTTGTAAAATCAATAAAACCATCTTCAGAATCATTTCAAGTTTAATTATTCTACAGCTGACATGGTTGAATGTTAATCGTTTTAGTTCATGGGTCATGGAAAAATTTCCCGATAATGCCACACAGCGTGATATATTTTTTTTAACACATATTGCAATCATGATGTAGATAATGGAAAACTTGTGTCTGTGGTTTATATAATTAAAAAGTTGGTACTAAGTTCGCAACTTAAAAGCTTTGTAACATACTTATCGGCACGAAATTTGAACCATACCATCACACTGTGTGTTACACGTTAACAGGTTGATCAAACTTTAAAGATAACGATGTTATCACAGATTTCATTGGAAAATCTCTGATTTCTTTGAAAGATTAGGAAGTTGCTCATATCTTTGATCGAGAAATGGATCTCATTTTATAATTTAATTCAATGCAAAATTTAACAAAATTTGCAACAGGAGGTATATACAGTAGATTAAGCTTTTTGGGCCACATGTACTGTTCAGTAGCTGAACTCGGAAGCTGGCAGTAAGAAGTTCGGCTGGTATCTTAAGGCTTGTTGACAGAACCGGGATATTAAAGGAAGTTTATTCTATTTTTGTTTGGGGGCGCCTTGGCGGGCACTGTGACCTCTTTTATTTGGTCTATTGTGCTAAACTGCAGAGTCGACAGCTGCAATCAGTGCAGTGCACTGCAGAGTCGACAGCTGAATAGTGAGTACCTCAGCCTAAAAAACCGTGGAGATAGTGCCCAGAGCCATGGATATTTCGCTCCTTGGGCCTGGGTAGTCTAGGAAGTAAGGCTGCCATCCAAGAAGTCCAGGTTCGAATCCCGGCAGCACCACGGTTCTTCGCCTTTCCCTTTTCCTCACCTACATAACTTTCCTTCTTTCTTCCTCCCTCTTTACGTTCCTGATTCCTCCTGTAGCATAGTTGTTTCTCGATACCCCGATGTCAGAGTCGTGATATTAATGTTGGAGTAGGTGGAATAAAATATCGCGGCTTGGTTGTGACAGTCCTTCGTTCACTTCTCCCTCTCTCTTTTCACTACCTTCCGACTACGAAAAAAATATATTGTCGATAGTACAGAGAGGCTTTCCCTTAGCCTGTCGTCTCACATAAAAAAATATACACGCCCAGCCCTACTCCATTATCTGTTTTTGGAACTGTGCTTCCTCTAAAGAGGGGCCTAGGATGTTGCCATTCTAACCTACTTCGAATAATCGTGTTAAACGGTTTATCCAAGTCAAAAATGGTAGGAATGGCATGATATTGGCTCCAGGTTTAGCTCCTTGCGGATCGATAATAGATCCAGAAGGTCTCATGGCTTAAAGGAGAATAGCTCCCGTAGATGCAGCCACTAAAAAGGTGCAGTAGGGCCTACAAAGTCGCAGCCGGCAGATGCTGGTGATATCAAGACAGGCCAGTTTTTGCACCTTGGTTAGTTTAATCATGGCACCCTTTTGTTTGGTCTTGACCCACCATGCAGTGGATGCATACGTGACACCATGGGCCATATGCCAAAATATTAACTTTGAGACACAGGTTTTACCTACAAATTGACGACAGATATGGAGAGATGTTATTGCCTTGGCAGTTACTCTCTCAATCTGGGGTTTCCGGGAGAGCTTTTCACCCAGGATTATGCCTAGATTTTTAAACTTCTTTGAGAAAACCATTTCTTTACCATCCAAAAAGGGAGTTTTCATAATTAGCTTTCTCCTATTAGTATAGTAAATGGTACAATGACAGTTTTTTGTGAATTAATATCCAAGTCCTTGCCCGACACCAGCAATGCATATATGACTGAGCGTCTTGCAAGAGGTCTGAAATGATGCCATCATGACCGCCGCTAATTTTTACGACGATATCGTCTACATAGATCTATACTTTCAAGTCCCGGCAGGTCGATACGAAGTTCTTGGAGCTTTCAAACTATAGATAATTTCGGATATTCAGGTTTGGTATTAAATTAGAATAAAAACTCTCTCGCTCTTTAGAACTAGTTTTAATAGCTAGTATGGTAACCGAAAGTACAAAGAGCTCTACAGCATGTTTATAGCACCGAATATTATATATGGTTCTGTAGAGATGTTTGGGTGGACCTATGAGAAATGATACATACAGAATTCACATGACCAAATCTTAAAGAAGATGGATATGTACGTCACCAAGATTTAAAGTGTGGAAGAGGCTTAAAAGATGCTTTAAAAGTAATGATGGGAACCCACAGAGATTCTTGCTATACTAAGAAATGCTGGGCGAAAGGAAGAGAGGTATCTATTTTCTGCATTTTGCAATACAACACAACTAATTAACCATATGCAAATTGAAACGTGATCATTTTGCAATTAACTGAAGTAGTGGGTGATTACTTACTATTCGACTAAGATACCGGCTTAATCCAAACTACCTGCATATAAAATGATTATCAGCATTAATTATAGCTGCTATTTTGGGAAGTAGTGTCTATGAGACACTAATGCTACTTTCATTTCTCTAAAGTTAATTAGCGGCATTTAAAATTTAAAAATTGTTGGGGTTGTTTTCGAAGCGGGTTTCTTAGTAAATCGATATTAAATACAAGCGGTACTTAAATTCTCATAATTTTTAAGAAACCATTAAAATATATTCTGTGTTAAAATACTTGAATCTTCGAAACTTCGACTTTAAATCCTTTAGTGCTTATATGACAATGAGAAGCTAAAAATTTGGATTTGCAGTGGAAGTGCAACCAACTACTTTGTGTATTAACATAAGTATAACATTGTATTACTATTTATTCGGTCTCGACAATTTTTTTAGGTATATAACTAAGAACTCGGCAAGTAGTCACAAGATAGAGCAGTACCTAATAAAATTTAAAAATAACTTTAAAATCTGTCAAAATAAAAACAAATATGATGTAGTACGTTACATCTCTATACGGAATCTTTCTTTTGATGCGCAGCTATATCAAATAAAATTGTTTATCTAACAATTAGTCCATGTTTACTTCTCTATCGACAAAAAACTGCCGCGTAATTCACACTTTCGCGTGCTCAATATAACCATCAAAAAACTAAATTAACATTCTGACGTTAAACTGGTTTTTTTCTTCTGAACAAAAGTAAAAGCAAACAAAAATGTTCCATTTGAGATTTTGTGCAGTTGGCACATAATTAGGTCAACAATAAGCGTGTGCAACCAGCCACCACGCGATTGTGCTCCATATGTAGCTATTTTTAGATAGACGTTTTCCACTTGCACTGAGAGACACATGTGGTTAAGTAAAAAACCTAAAAGCCTAAAAGAAAAACGTTTTTGGATTACGAAATGGTTATCATCTTCCAAAGAGCGTCCTTCACCTTGAAGCCCAGTTATGTAATGAATGAATGGGATTTCATGAGTGCAGCTGATGATAGTTGCATATAAATTGGAGATTGAAGCGGAATATGTTGTGCAGGAGGCTACTCACCCATTTGAATGCTGGAGCCCAGAAGAAAACCGTTTTTGGACCTGAAATTAATATAAAAAGAAATAAAATATTAGAAAGCGTCTAGTCAAGGACAGTTGGGGGTTATGATAGGAATCAGCCGATGATTATCATCGTTTCACCACACAAGAGCACTGACACTTCCCACATGTTTATTCACTTTAAAAAAATTTTAACCACTAATAATTACCGGCTGGATGTTGCCATAACGGACGTAATTTGCTCGGAACGAATTTGTCTGCGGCACTCACAATCCCTAAGTAGCTTTTTGTAAATATTGAAGGAGCCCTAGGAACAGCAGCTGGTGCTGGCGCTGGGGCTGGAGGAGGAGGTGCTGCTGCAGACATTTCGTAGCGAGTATAATTAAATTGCTAGCAAAGAACTAATAGTGCCTACACGAATGATTTTTTTCAACTGACTTGGTATATGCCAAAACAAACGATTTAGATTTTCGGAATTTAAGAGGCGACCTTGCCCTTGCAAATTATGCAACTGAAGGTGCTCCTTCTAATTTAAATGGGAACAGACACAGATAAACAGGTCCTTTCCTGGCGGACACAAGAAACGCTTTGAGCCAAGTGACATTTGGCAAAATGTCATCTGGCAAATGGCCAACCGGAATGTACTGTAAGTTGGGGGTACAGTATGAATTTTTTTAGTGTAGTATAAAAGCTTTGGAGCTTTTTTTAGTATGAATTTTTTTAGTGTAGTATAAAAGCTTCGGGGCTTTTTTTAGTTCCTAGGCAACATTTTTGTCACAAATTTGTGTTAAATGTATTTTTAATCGGTAGAAGTAAAAAATAACCTCAAGGCGGCTTAGAACATCTTGATAAGTCTTGTTGAATGAAAATTCTCTTTCACTATTAATTTAAAATAGAGAATTGCTCTTATTGAAAAACCTTAAAACTCAAGCTTTGAGCCTAGACTTTAAGCACTGACTACAACCCAAGCTTTTGGGAAGTTGATTTTCGAGTATCGAAAGCGTAAAACTGTAAAAAAAGATACTGAAGCACCGTTATTTTATTTTTTGAAAATACCGTTTGTTTCCGTTATTTTTTGAAAATACTGAGTGTTTTATGTTGCAAAATTTCTTTCATAAATTTTGTTTGTTAGAGAGCGTTTAACATATTGTGTCCAATGAAAGCCCATTCGGTATACATAATGGTAAAATAAGGGATGGAAATATATGTACGCACATTTGCTGGTCATCAATTTCTTCTTAACAATTGCACAAAGGGGTTTGCTCTCCTGTAGGATATCGTAAAACAGCCTTTACGAAGACAGTTAACACTTTCCACTCGCTTAGTAGACAACTAGCTATTGCAAACTAATTCCATCTTTTTGAAGTCAATGAAACCAAATACAGACGACTATTTTACTAGCTAATAAGCCCCCACAGCAGAGTGTAGCGAGTCAAGTAGCCCGGCTTTCACCCTTTCCGGCACATTGTTTACAATCAGCTAGTTAACTAGTCAACATGACGACACTGGGCTAATTAGCAGCTAATGAATTCGCCGGAGAGTAGCTTGTAATTTCGCTCAATGTAATAGAGCCTTTCGCGAGCATCCCAAAACGGAGTTCGCGTAGGGTGGAATGTGGTCAAAACGGCATTCACAATCGTTAAACCTTACTTCAAGTTTCAGAGCGCATAAAGAATCGAGAGAGGGATAAATGGAAAGACCATGCATTATAAGAGGTACTAGTAAGGCCTTAAGCAAATTCATACGCACAGATCATTTTAACAAGCCAACGAAGTTTATGAAGTTTAGACAGGAGTCCGTAGGTTTTACTAACAATGGAACTTACGTGATCGCAGCTGGTCTTGCTGCGATTCAGTACCACCCCAAGATTTCTTGCTTTATTAACGCAAACCGAGAGGAAACGAGTCTAACGCTATTTCTACTATATGTCAGGGCAAACGGAAGAATACTGATAGGACGAAAATCGTACGGACTGGCAGGAGAAGTGCCCTTGTGAATGGGTATGATTAAAACATGCTTGCAAGTCGAGGGAAACTTTGGTAGCGTCAGGCAGGAGTTGAGAATGTGAGTTAAAATAAGCAATATACGAAGTATGAGCATTTTAAGAGATCAGGTAAAATTTAATGTAATGTTATAGGTGGTGCAAGTTTTCGTCAGACAGAATTACAAATGAAGAACTATTGCGATGAAGTAAACACATTCAGATGTGGAGCAACTTTCAGCCATTTTGGAGTTTTGTCTCCTTAAAATGCTAATTTCCCGGAACGATAAAAAGTTTTGTGGATATTAAAAACAAAACAAAATTGTTTGAAGAATAAAGATAGGGACACACATAATCGCACCGCATCCACACCGTGTCCGCGTAAACACTAAACTCAAGTAATTTGACGCGGTTCGCACACAGAAAGGTGGGGACTGTCTGGCAAAATTGTAATTGTTTACTATCCCTCCGACACACGGTGCGATGTTCCGGCCTTAATACGATGATTATGCAACTATGAAGCAGTCAGACTCTTCGCTCAGAGTTATCATGAGATTCATAAAGCCTTGACTGAGCTTGGCCTTGAGGAAAATCAAAAGGTCATTGGGAAGAAGCTTCTCCACTTCTTTAAAAATCGATCGCCTGAAAACTGCAGTATACTCAAAAATTTGGCCTGATATTCTTGAGAGATTTGATGCGACCAACCTATATTTGTAAAGTTCCACGATAGTTCTCAATTACTTCGGATGCATGATGAGTTGAATAGTTGAGATGGTCAACTAGATTCAGCTACTCAACTACCGAACTCGCGTCTATATGCATAATTTCAACTCAACCCTGGAAGCAGAGCTGAGTCGAGCTCATTTGACCTTAGCTCAAGTCGACTCGCGTCTACATGTAGTTGGACTCGGGTTCAACCTGAGTTCAACTCATCATGCATACGTATTAAATATCGTTGTCAAAGCACCGAATGAACGAAGACCTTAAAATTTTTCGTTGAGTCGAAAAGAAATTTTTTCGAAATGTGTGAAAATGCGGCAAAGCAATAATTGGAGAAGACTGAAAACTATGATGCAAATTCGAAAGTTCCAAACGGACGACAGCAATCAGTCTGTACAAAAAAAAATACTCTCTTTTCAGCTGGCACTAAGAAATAATTCCTCGTTAAAGCATATTTTCTTGTTTGCGAAAGGTTCGGATTTGATGATCTTAAAACAATGACCGCGTTTATGTGCGGGGACGAACCGGTCCAACCAAAGTACCAAAAACGTCAAGGTCATATTGGATTGTGTTTAATCGAGACTCTACGCCATCTCTGCCACTACATTCTAAGACAATCAGTATGAACTCTACCCTAATCCACGTTTTGTTGACGACGATTTCTGGTTACCTTTAATCTTTCGATAGTACAATGGTTTATTTCAGTCAGCTTTAGCTTAGTAGATACAAAAAACTAATTTCTGCTCGCAGTGCAATCAATTGTGGCTTCGTGTTGTTGTGTCTCTATGAAATTGTGCAATACTTTCCTTTTTGTATGAGTTAACATTCGATAATATCACGTTCATCTGAGATAGGACTACATCCAATTTGCTCGACGTCCAACTTGGATACCACTGCAACGTGACACAATTATTACTACAAAGGAATAATCCCAAACAAATGGCGCACAAAATGAAGAACCGTATGACGAAATACATACCGTTGCGCATATAAAACTAGACTACGATGGCTCGCACATGAACAAATTAATAAATTACAATTTACTTTCAAATTTCAAAGATCCGCGACAGTATCACTATGGCAAACGTTATATCACACAAGAAATATTATGTTACATTAATAATTCATATGATTGGAGCATGCGTAAGGATTCAAAACGAAATTTTAGTATAAATTGCAAATTAATTTCACCAAAAACAAAACAAAAAATCAATTCCATCGATTTATAAAAATATTAATGAACCAAAATCACCAACACTCACCAAGTGGCCCGTGCCAGAACTTATGAAGTCTTGTTGGTAACAGGGGCAGAGCCGCCTTGTCCAATGCACCCATAGACTTGATATAAATTTCACTCAATCTACCACTCATTATTTCATAAGTTTACTGCCAAAGCCTTGAATATATCAAAAATTAATAACCAGAAAACATTTTAATTAGTTTTAGATAGAAATCGCCGGACGTCTTCTTGATACTTCTGCGACTTGTTTCTTACTAAAAAAAATTGTTAGAAGAACATTCAAAAAACGAGAGTAAAAAAACGAGTTTTGCACGCATTTTGTCCCAAACACAAAATTTGCATGTTTTAAATGCCGATTCCAGATTTGGCGAATTTTACGATGTTTTGTTTACTAATTTGGAAAATGTTTTTTTTTAAATAATAGAAAATCCTGTTTGTTATGGGTGCAGTTTAATTTTGTTTATGCCAAAGCATCGGAAGAGTGGAAATGTTTAAATCGTACTTTTAATAATAAAAAGTGGGATCCAAAATTGGGGAGCAGCCCCCATCGGTTTCCGTGGTGTAGTGGTTATCACATCCGCCTAACACGCGGAAGGTCCCCGGTTCGATCCCGGGCGGAAACATGTTTTTTTTTCTCGAATTGCAGTCCTTTTTGCAGCAATACATTATGTCCTTATTAAATTTTAGCATAATGCCCTTATTGCAAGAAACATCTTCAATGCTACAGTTGGAAGAACTTCTCGTCCTTGCTGTTTTATATCAAGAATTTTGTTACATATTTTCAACCACTTAACAAAAAACTGGCTGGCATCTTGACTATCCGAAAAGATTTTATAAATATTGACGCTTTTCAAAGCTTTCCCAAGATTGAGCCTAGCTCAGGTCTCAATATTTCAGTCTGGAAAACAGAGGGCCATCTATCCATAGCAATCGAGACCTTGGAGTTGGATCTTCTTTGATCCACTGGAAAACCAGATTTTTTGGGCCCCCAGGAAGGATAAGCTCCTCCCACTCAGGCCGACCCGGAATAGTCGCCATGAATTTTCTCTGGAACCCCGGTTTACCAACCAAATGGTCGGATATAGGGCAAATTGAAGAGTTTGGGTTACTGGTAAGGATAACCACATATCCAGGCCAGTTCAATGTGGTCTAAAGTCTCAAGTCCAACGCGTACCTTTATTGCAATGTCCGCATAGCTTCAGCAATGACCCAGGTTCAACTTGTAACGTTTAGAAAAAGATAACAGGTCGGCTTTATTTGGGTTTTTTTGCTTAGCACAGTTTTATGGATTTTTTTCGGGCTCTTCGAAGATAGCCCATACCGAAAAAGGCGACCCCAACAGCACGTCAAACTTCCGCTAGATAGCATTTACTTATATTCTGTCCATAACCATGTAGATAATAATAACTAAGGTTTAGTCAACAGCAAGATAGGGGGAGTATCATGTAGTGTATTTAAATATTTAAATACGTACGGACTGGTGGAAGTGCTATCATAACCACCTCGTGGTGGCCACTGGAAGCTGTCTTGAAAGGGATGGGCTAACATGATCGGGCCTACCCGATGTATAGTTATCGTGTCGAGGGCTGCACGGCAGTGGGTAGGTTTTCCACTGTCGTTTAACCATCTCCTCTAGGCACTGGGCGCACCCAGTTGTATAATGCCTTATTTTGATATGGAGGCTCTGTCAGGATGGACATTACCATCCTTACTTTTGTGTACAAATTAATCTGGAGAAGGCTAAGGCAAGGAGGGCCGAAGTGGAACTGGAGAGCGCCACGGAGCACACCCTTCCTAGATAGTCAGGTGGCTATGAAAGCCCTGCGCTCATGCACTAACACCTCTATAACTACTTCAGAATGCCGAAGATCTCTTAAGGAGATGGCACCGAAATATAGAGAAAAATTGTAAAGCAGATGAACTGGCTGGGAAAGGTACGACCGCCACTCTCCTTCCAGGAAAGTCGAGCTCTTTGCAGACACCAATAATTTACATCAAATTGTGGATCTTCCCACGAGAGTCCCTGATGTTGCCGGTCAAGGAAACTATCTCCTTGATCTTTTTCTCACTTCCCATCCAGAGCGATACTCCGTCGATACTCCGTCACCTCTCGGCAATTCGGACCACTGCTTAATTAGCGCTAGCTTCCCATTCGAATTTCCCACCCCTCCCAAACCAGTTAGGAGAACTGTATGGCATTATGGGAAGGCCAATTGGCTGGGGCTAGTTAATTTTTTCCAAGCTACTGACTGGAATCAGTGTTTCCGAACCAAAAACGTCAACTCTGCCACTATCCGTATCACTAGAATCATACAGGCAGGAATGCATTTGTACATTCCTCATTCTACTAAATCTGTGAAGGCTAGGCCCAACAGATGGTTTAATCAGGAGTGTATGCAAGCAAACAGAAACAAAGAAGCCGCCTTTCGAGCTTACAAGAGCTCCCCGAGTGAATCGCTCCGTGAAGAGTATATAAAACTAAGAAATTCCTGTAAAGTCACCATCAGGAACGTCAAAAATTCATTTGACAGTAAGTTGAGAAGTAAACTCTTTAATGCAACCTCTGGTAGCAAAAACTTCTGGTCCTTGGTAAGTTCCATAAAGAAGAATTTCACTGCATCTACAACTCCTTCATTCATTCACGATAAGAAGGTGATAACAGACAGAAAAGCCAAGGCCGATTTATTAGCATCTCTGTTTGCTTCAAATTCTTTCCTACCCGAAACTGATGCGCTACCCCCAGTTCTCGAGCACAATGCTCACTTAATGGACAGGGTTTTCTTCAGGACTCGCGAGGTGTACAGGTGCCTCAAGGAGCTCGATGTCAACAAATCCACTGGACCCGATAATATACCCCCTATCGTCTTAAAATAATGCGCGTCACCTTTGGCTAAACCTCTGCGCAAACTTTTTGCCCTATCATACTCCTCCGGAGTTTACCCAGACTCTTGGAAACTTGCCCATGTTCAGCCAATTCCGAAAAAAAGTGAAGCCAGCGACCCCTTAAACTACCGCCCAATAGCAATTACTTCTATTCTCTCCAAAACCATGGAGACGATAATCAAACCCCGCCAAAACCAAGTACTGTCTTATCTCTAAAAAGAAGTTCAACACCCCTCCACCCTTGAAAGTGAATGAAGTTCAACTATTGGCCGAACCATCCTTACACATCTTAGGCGTGACATTAGCCAAAGACTTGCGATGGAATGACCACATATTCCAAATCGCCAAACAAGGATCTCAGTGCTTGGGATTTCTTAAGAGGTGCAAGTTCCTCCTCCAGCCATCGGCCCGTGCTGTTATTTATAAATCCTACATTCGGCCTCTTCTCGAATATAACTCCCTCGTTTGGGGCGGCGCTCCAATAACCACCTTGGCATGGTTAGATAAGGTCCAAAAAAAAGGCCCTTAAATTAATTGATGACGATACCGCTTGCTCCACCATCGACCCCCTCAGCCACCGTAGGAATGTAGCAGCACTGACAAAATTTTATCGCTACTATCATAATGACTGTTCCTCCGAGCTAAACGCTCTCCTGCCTCCACGGCATTCTTATACCCGCAACACCAGATTAGCCCACTCGTCTCATTCCCTCCACCTGCAACTCCCCCTTTCACGCACTCAACAAGATATGAATTCGTTTGTTAATAGAACAACTCGGCTGTGGAATAATCTCTCGCAGTCAGTATTTCCGAGCTCCTACAACATCCAAGAGTTCAAACTCAGGGTTCATCACCACCTCCTTCAATTCCCTCCCGTTCCTTTATAACCCCTCCAACCCCCTCCCCGTACTAAGCTTACTGCTAGACATTGCACCATGACGTGACAAATGACATGACGGACTAGTAGTACAAAGGGTGATTCCTGCACTGATAAAAAAACATTCTTAGCTTAAGACAATTTTTTTTGAACGAAGCAAATCATGTTTTGAATATAAGGAAAACAAAATTGTCTTCGGATAAGCAATACTCATAGTCTTGGTTTTATTGTCTTGGATGAAGACAAAAGTTGACTAGAAGTAAGAAAAAAAATTCTTGGTTTGAGATACTCATTTTTTTAATTTAAGCAACTCAAGGTAATAAAATAGTGAATTGCCTTAATAAATATTGTCGAATTAAAGCTTCATCGTGTCTTTATTTAATACAAATGTTATTTTTAATAAAAAAAATTAGTTTCTTGAGTAAAAATTACAACAATCTTACTTCGAGAAAAAAATATCTTGCCCGAAAATATAAGTGTTGAGCAAAGAAATATAATTGCTTGGCTCAAGAATTTCTAGTGTCTTACTCTGACACAGCATTCTCATGTTAAGACTGAAAAATGTTTCAACTCAAGACAACGAAAGGAAGACTATGGAATTGCTGGAATCAAGACAATTTTTTTATCAGTGTGAGCTTAGCACTGCCACATAAAAAAAAAGGTAAAGGTTGGTCTGATAGGGCTACATGAGACCTTCAATTTTTGCAGAAGCTGTAAGAATCCAGACGCCGAGAAAAGTGTACAACATCTTCTCTGCCACTACCCAGCCCTAAGGAGAACTAATCCAATTTCTAAGTACGCTTGCGGAAATCTCGAATATTGGGGTCCCGCAACTTAGAAGATTCATTACTTCCTCCAGATGGTTTAGCTAAGAAACGACACAATATCGTAATTCATTTCAAGTTATTCTTATAATAAGTGCAATTATGTTTATATTTTATTCCCAGATCTGTTTCAGAACTTCCTTTCCATCCATCGTCAATTATGAGTATATTTAAAGCCAAGTTGATACGTAGCTCAACAAGTGATATGAATATTTTATATCTAATATTTTAAAGGGTGACTACATTATAATTGCTACAGTTTAGTCTGCCCCTATTCTTGTGATTTGGGTAAACTATTCCTAGTGGGAACGAGTTCACATTAGCATAATTTGACGATTAAGTTGCTCTCTTCCAAACTTGTCTGTTAATTATTATTTAGTACTGGAAACACTGTAACAAAATTTCCACATCTTTATATATGTATATATATTTCTTCTGTCCGTGTGTATGTAACCAAACTCCTCCTAAACGGCTAAACTGATTTTAATGAAATTTTGTGTGCGTGGTTAATTTGTTCCGAGAATGGTTTAGATTCACAATTTGAAGCGATACCTAAACGACTGGTCTGACTTTTACAGGCTTATTAACTTCGTCCCTGTGAGGAATCTTGCGTTTTATTTTTCGACCACTTCCCGATATCCGGTGATGCTGAAATTTGGCACACACCTTTGGTTCTGAATGCAATACAATAAAGTATATTCAATTTTATGGTACATCCAATATGGCGGTCACCATAAAATGGTGGATTACTTTTTTCTTTACATGTATGACGAGTATGACGAGTAGAATACAGTAAACTATGTGGCATCGTTTTAAGTCCAATATGTTGGCCTCACGAAATGGCGCTTTACATTTTTCTGTACAACTTCTCTATATGGATGGCATTATCCTTAGTTGGAAGTTGGTTCGGTATTTATCATACTGCGAAACATCAATTAAACAAGACTTTGCAATGACGGGTCTGAGAAAAAGTTTATGAGCAATGCGATCGAACCTACCATTATCAAGGGAAAGTACCAACGATTTTTGAATCTGACAATTTCAATGATTGTGAATGATTTGCCTTTTGAATTCAAACGCCATCAATTCCCGATTCGACTTGCCATCGCAATGACAATTCATTAGAAATTTGAGGAATCAATTTAGAGTATCAGTGCTTCTCACACGGCCAATTATATGTCGCCTGATCATGCATTGGCAAACCATCCCCTTTGTTTATATACCTACGCCAGTGGTTTCGAAACTAATGTGGGGGGCGACCCCCTATTCACATCAACAAAACACGCTGAAATAGTAGCGCTTACCATAAAAATTTGGGAGAAATTCGGCGCCTTCAGACAAGTCAGGTCTCCACTGACTCGCCAGCGTCCTATTTGACAGCGCCCGCTGCGCTCCAATGCTCCAGTTGAACTCAGGAGTTAAACGTGAGTGGAACAGCTCTAAGGAGAAGTATGATCTTCATCTCTTCCCATGCATAGTAAAAATTATTCAAAGATTGTTGCCAACGTACAAGACACGTCGCTTGCAATATGGACATGCCATCGCGTCGATATCGAGCCGAAATTTGGATGACGTATGAACCTCACTTGACACTCCCTGGCGGAGTCAATAAACAAAATCGTCGAATCTGGGAAACAGAGAAACACGACATTCACGAAAAACCACTGCTCGACAGGGAAATAACTGTCTGGGCCGGATTATGGTCACAAAACACCAACGGACCATTTTCCTTCAAAGTTCGAGAAACCCTTGCGCACGCTATCGTTAGATGTTGGTGCACTTTGTGGTCCGAAAACGCGTGAAAAGGGTCTGTCGAACCTTTTTCAACAAGACGGTGCAAACTTACATATGTTATTGGGGGGCAAGGGTCTGTTTTTGTGGCAAAGGGACCGCTGTTTCATCAAGTTTTGAAACCATTGAACTACGCAGAAGATGGCAAAACGAAAAACATTGTCGTAAGGCACTGCAATTAAGATCAAAAGAATTGAAATTAATAATTTTGATCCAAATTGATATATCTTTTATTGTTTTGTTGTGTTTTCCAGTCAGTTAAGTAATTTCAGGCAGAACTAGGCCTGCCGGGTCAACTAGTATTCTTATATATTATATTTTGTTGCCAATGCTGGCTTTAGAAAGAGCAACCCGACGGGCGCCTGAGACACCAGGACCCAATTTGTTAGGAAATAATGCCATACAAAGTAAAAAATTTAATATTAGAGCATTCTCGGCCCAAAGTCTGCATTTGATAACAGCCGAGTAACATGTAACCAGTGTTGCCAGAATATCGAAAGTTAATATCCCTACTGAAAGCGGAAAAAATCCCTACGTTTCCCTACGCGAACATAAATAGCAGAAAACAAAAAAGGGAGGTAGAGAGTCAGAAAAATATACACGTAGTACGAAAGTATTTATTAAAAATAAACTTTTCAAAGGAAGAAACACAACAAGACAACATTAACAAATTAATAAAATATTCGTATTCTTAAAATTCTTATAAAGTTAGTCCTCTTCTGAGAAATCAGCGCTAACAATATCGTCTCTATTTTCTAATTGATACAAGTTATTTCGAAATAATTTCCTCATTTGCGAGCTAATTACAAAATCATGAGAATTTGTATTTGTTTTTTTCATTTCTAGCTTAATCTTTAACAATGAACTTAAAGTTTTTGTACTCAGCCTGTTCCTTTTTTTAGTTTTAATGTCTGTACATAAAGAAAATATCCTTTCCACGGAGCCGTTAGAATGTGGCAAAGCCAAAACTATTTCGGCTAGTTCATTAATATTTTTGAACATTTCTTTATCAGAAAAGTTTTTTATTGAAGATATTTTATTCCAAAAGTCTTCTATCGGCAAGGTTTCTAAATTTTGTATTTCATCTTCAGAAAAGTAAAAAACTAGCTTTTCAAATTCAGATAAGGCTTCTTCAATATTTATGATATGGTTATATTTAGTGCAAATATTTTTAATAGTGATTCGGTTTTTTTTATTCAGTGCGACCTTCGGATTTATAAACTGAAGTTCTGAAACTAATTCATCTTCGAATGGTAATCTTTGTAGAGCTTGCTCACCCGCTACTTGATAAAATTTTAAATTGTAAATATTTACTTTGGTCCTGCAGTTGACTTAATGTTTCTTCTGCTTTCTTTCCTATGTTAATTTCCTCCATAGAAGAAGTATATTATTGTTTAAAACATTGCTTTTTTCTATATTATCGCAGTAATTAGGTTTAACAAAGTTGGCACACAATAACCGTAAAAATCGTTTAGATTCTTCATATAAATTTGCTATTAAATTTCTTTCGGACTGAAATAATAAGTTGAAATTATGAAAATACGGCAAGACATACTGCATAAATTCGAGATAGGCTTTGGTATACGGATTATTTAATTCGTTGGAAATTAAGGTAGCATTCGGAGTTTTATCTTCAACAAAAGCATATAAGAATGTTTGTTGCAAAATCGACCATTGTTCTAAAATCCTGTTTACAGAATTCAATAAAGCCAACCACCTTGTTCTACTTGGGTTAATTAATTTGTGCTTTTCTTTTTTCATATTGTTTTGAATACCTTCTAATAAAGCCTGCTTTTTGGGACATCTTGAGAAATATGAATATATAGAGTGCATGAGGCCTTCTACATTTTTGGGTAACTCATCTGCAGCATGACTTGCTATCAAATGTGCGGAATGGCAAGTACAACCAATTACAAAAACGTTCGAATTATCTTTTAATAAATGACTAAGAAATGACTCTTTCTTTCCCATCATAACGTTCGCATTATCACTGCAATATCCAATTATTTGTCCTATATTTAAATTGTGTTTCTCTAGACAATTTAAAAACATTCTATACAAATTCTCCCCTGTAGCACTATCAGTAATTTTAACTAGATCCAACAAATGCACAAAAGATTGCTTATTTTTATAATATTTTACCAATATGCACATATTTTTTTCATTACTAATGTCTGTGCTTTCATCGACTAATACTGAAAAATACTTGTCTTTCAATTCACAATCAAGATCGTCTACTATCGCTTTACTCACAACATTATTAATTATGTTAGTACATTTCGTTTAATTTTTCTTGCTAGTTTTGAATCATTGAAGATATGTTTCATAGTCTCCACTACACCTTGCATAGCATGAAAACTTAAATTATATTCCGCGGTTAATAAACTTAGCCGAATTTCTGCGTCAATTTCTTCATCTATTAAAAGAGGTTTAATAAATTCGTTCAACTTTTTACTTGTTTTGATAACTTTAATTGCTTTTTGATGCCCCACTGTTTCACAATGCTTCTTAAGTTCACTTTTCCCAGCCACTAATATTTTATTACATGCTTTACAACGTGCTTTGTACTTATCCTCAGGAACTTCAGCTACCCATTCTTTAAATGACGGGTCTGACAACCATTTGTCCGAGAATGCTTGTTTCCTCCACTTTTTAATTGGTTCCTCACAATGTTTAATCCTTTTGGAGCAACTCGGCCTGCTAACATCGCAGACATCACTGCTATCACTATAACTCGATTCTGAATTCATTTCAAACTGTTATCTGTAACGTAAAAATTTCCATGTAATACTTAAATAAATTTTGTACAATTTTGCAGACTTACCAAAAAACCGATCAGATTAAATTTAATAAAGAATAAAAACTCCAATTTTTACAGATAAAAATTTAGGGGATTCCCAAAGTTTTATGATTCTCATCTCATGAGTCTTGTTCTTCTTAGTCTTAGGAAACCGTCATGGTTGTAGCTATATGTACAATTGTCATATAATTTCATTACTTCAAACAATTTGCGTTAGATGTCAGTAGTTGTTTAGGAAAATTTGCTTTGAAATCTCTTGTACTTTTTGTACAAAACAGATGCATTTTTGTGAATTCCCTACATTTTATGGAAATTTAAAATTCCTCCCCTACGGTAATTTTTATGTAATTTGTCCCTACGCGTAGGGAGAAATCCCTACGTTTGGCAACACTGCATGTAACAAACTTGAATGCTTGATCCTGAGACAGAGTTTTGGTACAAACTAAAACGTATATTACATAAAAACAATCATTATTTATACAATTTCATTCCTTCAAATATTTTTTATTTACTTAGAATGTCCTTAAATTAAAACAAAATTGAACAAAAATTCGTTCCAATAAATCTACACCTTAAGGGATCCTAGACCCTTCTTTAAACACATAAAAACCCCATAAATAACCCTCTGACCTTCTCATCGAATACATTAGAAAAACATAAAGACAAAAAATTAAACTCATCTGTCAGGGCGCAAGAGGAATTGGCCGAATTGGATTCTCCATTTGTTTTATTTATTGAAATGCTTTTTAAGCACACAACTGTTGGCTATAAAGCAATCACATAATGCCCGATATTATAGATATAAATTTAAAGTTCTTTTTTGGAGATAGCTTGTATACTATAATTTAAGAAAACTTAAATGTTTTGGTTAGGTATTTTGTTACTTTACAAAACTTAAGGCGAAGTAAATCGGTATTAGGTAATCATGATCTTGACTTGAATAGAGATGAGATTTCAGACCTTTGAATTTTGTTTAGTGAAATTTTGAACGTCGATATACTATCATAGTTTAGTAAATCTGAAATAATTCACTAAAAACATAATCTTCACTAAACCGAAGTACGACCTAGTAGGAACTGTAAGCTTACAGAAGTACTGAAATAAGCACTTACTAGTAATGGGTAGGCCTTCTTCTTCGATGGCTCTACAGTCCAATTTGAGCCTTGGCCTTCATCAGCTTCTTCCTCCAGACGTCTCTCTGCTCCGCAGCTTTTCTCCAGTTTCTTGTGTTGAGCAGTTTTGTTGCATCGGCCTTAACATTATCTTTCCACCTTAACCGTGGCTCGCCAACTGGTCTTTTGCCATCTGGTAGTAGAAACAAGGCTTTTTTGGTATTCTTGAGTCATCCATTCTTTGGACATGACCGGCCCAACGTGAACGTAGTAGTTTGGCATGGATCGAAAGTTTACATTCTTTGTATAGATCGTACAATTCGTGATTGTAGCGTATTCTCCATGCATTGTCCTCATTGATTGGACCGTATATCCTTCGGAGAGCCTTCCTCTCAAATATATCCAACTTGTCCGCGGATTTCTGGGAGATACTCCATGCTTCACATCCATACGTAGCTACTGTACGTATGATGGTTTTGTAGATTCTTATTTTGGTTTTTCTGTGGATGTCTCTGGATTTCATTACTGGCAGTAGTGAGAAGTATGTTCTGTTCGCGGCATTTTGACTGAATTAGAATCTTGCTCTTCTCTGCGTTTATTTGCAGCCCTTTGCTCCATTTTCTAATTCTGTGAATGTTTCTCTAAGATATGAGAGTGATCTTGCAAGGCAGTTTATATCGTCGACATATCCTGCCAACTGTTTGGATTTGTTGAGCAGGGTTGCGTTCGCATCAATGTTAACCTTGCGAATTACTCCTTCTAGGCAGAGATTAAATAGCATGGGTGCCAGCCCATCGCCCTGCTTTAAGCCTTGCTTGACTGGGAAGGACTCCGTAAATTCTCCTTGTATTCTGACTGCACATATTGTATTTTCCATTGTCATTTTTGTTAATTTTATTATCTTCAGGGGGATGTTTAGGTCCAGCATTGTTGCATACATTTGCTCCCTGTCGATGCTGTCGTATGCTTGTTTAAAGTCGATGAAAAGTTGATACACGTCAATGTTGTATTCCCAGCATATTCGAAGGATTTGCCTTATTGACAAAAGTTGATCCATTGTTGACCTATCTCTTCTGAATCCAGCTTGGTATTCACTTATTGCAGCTTCTGCGTAAGGTTCCAGTCTGGCCTTAATTATATTGGTCATTATTTTATATACTGTGCTTAAAAGAGATATGCCTCTATAGTTTCCACAGTTGAATCTGTCCCCTTTCTTGTGTATTGGGCAGATAATGCTTTGCTCCCATTCTTCAGGCATTTTTTCATTCCTCCATATGCAGCATAGTAATTACCATACCCCTTATAAAAGTGCTTATTTTTACACACGATGTCATTGGAGGTGAGGCCTTACTTTTTCACTTTCCCTAGAGCAGTTAGATAAGTTCATTGTTCAATGAAAATGTATGCAATGCTGTCGAGTTGTTCCCGGTTTTTGGGAATACAGGGTGGGCTAGAGGCAAGGTTCTTTGCGAAAGACTAGAGTCTCAGGAAAGGCCCTTTATACTGTTGACAATCTAATTTTATTCGTATTGAGTGCAATGTCGATCAGCGGCTCTTGTCGGGGAGAAAGGAACTACCACAACCTTCCCGCGATATTTTTAGTCCACCTACTCCAAACCATTACTATCGCGACTTTTGACATCGGGGCATCGAAAACCAACGGGGGTGGGGAAGGGCTAATAATAATAATAATAATTTATTTTGGTTGTTGTACACAAGATTTACATCTTTTTTCGTACCTACATACCTATGTACATATTTTTAATTATAATTCTAAGCTTATCATAATCTAGTTTCTATATCTAATAATTAGCAAAATTAAGAGAAAAAAAAGAAAAACAAACTTCAATTAATATTACAGAAAACCAGAAAAGACAAAAGGTAAAGGAAGTAAATGTGGAAATAAAGGAGAGCGAAAGTTAGAGAAAAGAAATACTAGGTGGAAGAAGAGGAAGAAGATAGAAAGAGAGAAGCTTGTCTTCTGGAGGCTCTGGCTGTGCCTATTCTTTGAATAGAGTTCGGAAGATTATTCCAGAGTCTGAGGGAGTGCTCAAACAAAGAACGACTACCAATTAGGGGATGATGTGCAGGAATGAGAAATTTAATTGAGCGCAGGGATTGGAGAGGCGTGAGGAAGTCAGAAAGGTAGAGAGGGCTCTTGGCGTAGAAAGCTTTATGCAGGAGGACCAAAGCCATGATATCAATAAAGCGAAAGGTGCCACAGCCCAACAAGGAGTTTCGGAAACCAGACACATGATCAGATCTTCTTAATGCTGTAAACATGCTAAGGGCGACGGCAACGGTGCACACAAATTAAAAAGCACACACAAGAATAATTATCTTCGACATCCGAATGCTACACACGCGCACAGGAACATACGAGAATAGCAACACAATCCCATGTCACACCGCCCAGGCAACTTTGAGGGGCGACGGCTACGAAACAGAACTTGGATTGACTGAGTCGCCACTCTCGGCGACCTCGTTGTCGAGTGGTCTGCATATTGTGCTGCACCCTTCATTCTCATAGAAAAGCTGTGTGTTCTATTCGTTTTTGCCAGTCGCTGTGGAAACTATTTTCGCCCTTAGCATGTTTACAGCATAAGTTGTAAATGAACCTTAAGCAATCATTAAATGCAACTTTGAGACGCTGACAAGATGAGTCGAACGATATGTATATGAGAGACCCGTAGAGAAAGTGTGGCAGGATGAGGGACTTAACAAGTTTGAACCGGATAGATGAGGATAAAAGACTGGAATAGAGCCAAAGTTTGCGTATTGTTCCATATATCTTCGAGAGCATAAGTGAAACGTGTTTGAAGCAAGAAAGTTTGGAGTTGATAACAATTCCAAGATTATTGACACAGTCAACAACGGGAAGCGAAATATTATTGAGTAGAAGAGATGAAACGTTTCCAAAGGACAGAGAGCGACGAGTAAGGAACAGAACTTGGGATTTATTAGGATTTAATTTAAGGAAATTTAAGGAGCCCCATTCATTAATTCGGGATAATGTACTATTGAATTCCGAAATACATTGTTCGATCTGGTTAGGATTACATGAAGTATACAGCCGGAGATCATCAGCATAAAGATGGAAGGAGCAATTATGGATAACAGAAGGAAGATCATTAACATAAAGCGAAAAGAGAAGGGGACCAAGTACAGAGCCTTGCGGAACTCCAAGGGACACAGGTAGGAATGAGGATACAGCATTGTTAAGGCGAACACATTGAAGCCTATTAAGGAGAAAAGAAGCGAAGAGTCGGATGGCAGAAGAGGAAAAGTGATAGAGTCGGCTAAGTTTGGAGAGCAGAAGGGAGGGAACCACAGAATCAAATGCCTTAGAGAAATCTAAAAGGACCAGTACGGCAATGTCACCAATGTCGAGCGCAGAACGCAAATCAGTCGTTACCTTTGATACTGCCGTTTCACAACTATGGGATCTACGGAAGCCAGACTGGTATTTAGAGAGGAGGTTGTTAAACTCAAGATATCGTAGTACTTGTATATAGAGGATTTTTTCAAAGGCTTTGGCAAGAAAAGGAAGAATACTGATGGGACGAAAATCAGTTATGTCATTGGGAGGCGATTTTTTAGGTAAAGGAATCACTATGGCTTTTTTCCAAAGCGACGGAACTTGAGAAGTTGTCAAGCAGTAATTATAGTTTCTGTTATTAGTGCCGATAGAAGCTAAGGAAGGCAAGACAGGAGGAATCAGGAATGTAAAAAAGGAAGAAGAAGAAAGACGGAAAGTTATGTAGGTGGGGAAGTAGAAAAGCGAAGTACCGTGGGCTGGCAGGGATTCGAGCCCGGGACCTCTGGGATGGTAGCCAGACACCTTACTCCCTAGGGTACCGAGGCCCCCTAAGTTAAGAGTGTATCTTCTCTATCTAGGATTTTATTAACTCTATTTTGAAACACCACTGCTTGATTTTCAAATATCGCTCATTCGGAAGAAGAGAGTTACATCTCAAAATTTTACATTTTTTAGTTTTCTATATGTATCAACTCAAAATTATGATTAGTTTTATGGGAAATAATGTTACATGCACGCTTCGCTTTCTGGCCGAGCGCAGGCAACATTGTATCCCTTTGGTGTCGTCACATGTCATATATCACTTATTGAGAAGACGGTAACATTTCTTCTTCTGAAAAAAGAAGTTTTTTGAGTTGTAACCCTTTTCTTCCGGATGAGCGATATGTATTAGGTTTAGGTATAATATATTTTTGGCTGCATTTGCATCTATCTATTTGTAACTAACACCGAAATTTCGCAATATTGTACAAACACAAAATTTTGTCGGTAAAGACCTGGATTAAAGATGACTAACTTCTTCCGTAGACATCTAATTAAATAATTGCATAACTGGTTCAGAAATTGTATCAAAAGGCTTTCTTTTTACGCAATAACAGGTTTACAAAATTCAACAACAAAAGTTTGAAGAGGAACCTGAAAATTTTTTATATGTAGCTCTAAAAATTTCTTAACAATGCGTCAGTTCCAAACTAGAAATTCTCTTAACCCATCTACCTCAACTATACAGAAGCCATATACCCCGTCTGACATGCAGAAGTAATATCCCAGGCATGTAACCGCCAGACATATAGTGCAGCTTCCAAATGTTCCCGTCTGTGCAAGTAAAAATCCGACCTCCATGTTCTCTCTCTAGACGTTCCACAATGCATTGAATTTCTTAAGCTAATTTTCTTCTACATATGTATATAGATTACCCCAGACGGTTGAACCCCCGCAGTATGTAGATTTCAATGTTTACAAGAAACAATGGATATTAATATGCCTAAATAAAATTAATGTACGTTTATGCTTATGAGCGGCGCATCCTTGCCGCTAAGCAAACATGAACTCATCTGTGCATATAGTGAGTGCATGGTTGCATTTTGTAATATCGCCGGCATCTCATCCCTTTCGTATTCAGCACACCACATTCAGCACACTGCATTTACGTAGCAAACCGTTCGCAAAACCTTTGTTACTTTGGGCTGCTTTGGAAAGTTGAGCGATGCGCCGGGGTAATGTTATCCTTCTATCATGATTTTAGCAGCAGAGCAAAAAGGGATTTTCTTGCAGTAGTCCTCTTAAGTTATACGAGCGTAAAAGGATGAGTTTTTATGAAATTATTTCATTTTTCCACAGCTTAAGGGCTTTAGTATAGAAAATCCTATATTTTTGCCGCTGGTTAATATGAATTCTTCCCGAGCAAAATGAGGACAATTCAGCCTTTGATAGGATATCCTGGCGGTGTGTATAGAGTGTATATAAGGGTATACAAGATGTAAACGGAGGAACATTTTAATTAAAAGCTTTCATGAAAGTCGGTTTTTGTAGGTGTAATCTTTGACTTTTTCATTTTTTGTTAAACATTGAATTTTTGACTTTGAAATATTTTTTTAATAAATGCTATCTGCAAACTACTCATTACTTTGGGCGAATAAAGTATGATTTTTAAACAGTTAGAGTTTATGGTGTTGTGGGCATTATAAATCCAAAGGCCTTCTTCCACCTCAAAAAAGACGTAGCCTTGTTGAATACAGAGTTGCAAAGTAGATGAGTGTTGATGATCCCAGGAATATCCTGTTTGATGAACGATGTCAGAGTCCTTTAGTGTATAGGTGAAAACTAAATAAATATGAAAGTGTTTTTTAGATCTTGTTAAAGAAAAGTGCATTTTTTCAATCTCAATTTCCTCTTCTCAATATTAACAAGTAATACTTATTTGACTGCTTATTTGACCAACTCCCGGTCTGTCGTTTTAATGTAGCTTCAATTAAGCGTTTGACTGAGCCATTCCATCCCCTCAAAGTGATTGTTTTGTGCGGAATTTGCAGTGAAAAGGTGATTGGTCCTTATTTTTTAGGACGCCTACGCCTCCACCGTAACAATAACTGCAGACAGATTTTAAACTAGTTTTTTCTGCTAATTTGTGAATTGAGTCTCGAGCACTGTTGATTCCAGTAGGACCGAGCAGCAATTCAGGCAGCTCGGGCAACGATGGAGATTTTGACACACAATTTCCGGCCGTGTGCTATCCTGTTTTGGCGATTTGAACAGGCAGGCCAGATCACCAGTTGTGTGTACCACAACAAACCACAACACCTTGAAAGCCAACATTGTAGAAGAAATCACCTGTTTGGAGCCAGATATTTTGTGAGCAACAATTCCAAATGCCGTAATGCGAGCACAAATGTACATCAACTCAAGAGGTCGTAATTTGACGACCGATATCATTTTTTTATTTAATGCCATCATACCTTCAAATATAGTTTTCGTTAAAACAGAGCCCATTTCTTACATTTTTAACAAAATGGCAGCCAATTCACATTATGAGATTACTTTTTGCGTCACTTTTTAGAAATAATTCCTCCTTTGCTTCTTGCAGCGCTGTGAGAAAAAGTAATGGGTGTAGTAAACAGCCTTGATTTAATCCAAAATTATGTGTTGTGGGTGCAGAGAGCTTGAATTATCTAATACTCTGTATTTACAGTTCTCATAGGTTATTTTTATAAGATTTTGCGGTTTTATCTGGAATTTTCCGCTCCGAATTTGTCGCTCTCGTTCAAGCCACACTCGAAAGTGTGATACGCCGATTGCTTTTCCTATCAAAATATTTGACTGGGCCGAAAGTGGCATGAGATTGAACCGAGAACGGCACGTTAGTGTGAACCTTTGTTTAATAGGATTATTTGTTTTTGTGTGATTTACTCGTAGATTGAACTTTGCTGAACTTTCTTCTTTGGTCGTCATTCTGCAAAGTTCTATTAATTTTTTCGGGAGACTCAAATCGCTCATCTTGTTCCACAACTCTCTTCTATCCAGCAGGCCGTAAGCATTTCTATAGTCTACAAAAAGAAGATGTATGTAGATACATATATCAATGCTTTCTTCCCAGCATTTTTAAGTATTTGTCTCATTATGAAAATCTGATCTGTTGTCCAGCTCTTCGTTCTAAATCCTGCCTGGTAATCACTTACTTTATCTTCCAAATATGGTTTCAGTCTATTAAATGAAATATGTGAAAGCACTTGGTAAGCTGCGTTCAACAAATATATTAGTCTGCAGCTCATCAATTCACCTTGTTTATGGACTGGGACTATTGTGCCTAAAAGCCATTCTTCTGGCATCTTCCTACTTCTCCATAGTTTTACTATGAGACTATGCAAGGTCTGGCATAGCTTCTCTCCACTATTTTTTAATATTTCCATGGGTGTACAATTTCGACCTAAAGCCTTATGATTTTTCAGTCTATAAAGTATTTCTTAAACACTTCGAGTATGTTATTAATACTAACATAGTGCGGGGAAATTAGATTTTTAAGGAGATAAAACTTCAAAACGGCTGCAAATTGGTCCACAGCTTCTTTCTGACTCTTTAAGAAAGCAATTGAGAAATCACAAAAAAAAAACATGGCCGCCGGAAATATCGCGTTTTTCCGAGTTTTCCTTGTATGGGCAAATGTCACAGCAGCTATCAACAGTAACTGTTACAATATTGCCTCTAGCATCATTGGAAAAATACTGCCCTGTTGTTGTCGTTGGTGTATCAATTAAGGATATTCGATTCGCCAATAGCAGATATTCTTTTTATTAACAAAGCCAGCCAAGTCGAAATGTGCCCCTTTATTCACGACGATTTTTCACCAAAAATATAGATCTTCTATACTGAGCTGTAAAATCCGTTGTTGCGGCGTTAGATGCTCCATAATAAATTGTTATCGACTACTATGCACAACTGTCAAAGATGAACTGACAAATGACAGCCGTTCGAAAATGGCCGCCAAACAAAATCGGCTTAAAACGGTAATCGGTAAAAAACTCGTTTGAGAGATGATCGCATCATTGGATTAGTTTTGATCAACTTATTAGCACAACTACAAGGACTAACAAGGCACAATACCTTTATTAAAAACTAAACATTTCAATTAATCCTTCTTTTGAATATCGAAAACAAAAACAAAAAACAACAACAACAAAAAAGAATCCCAAAATCTCATTAAGGCTAATTGAAATTGTCCTTATTCTCCTATATAGACAGGAGGTGAGCAAATAACATTTTAATTATGATGACAGCCATTAATTCGGTTCATGCTTGAATGACATGAGTTATTATGCTGAATGGCCTAAAGAGATTTTATGTAGTAAAGAGGCGACGGAGAACATTGGCAGTATACCAACAATAACCAGAAAGCAATGGGATACGTGCCAATATAGCCCAGGACTGCCAGCTGTTCTAACAGGTGAAGTGCCCTAAAGGGTATGACAACAATCAGTAGAAGAAGGATAAACATTTCTCCTTCCATTCCAGACATCATTCATGATTCCAAATTGCCAATAAATTATCCGATGATTAAGTGATATTCTACACTTTCCAGCCGAGCCCATTAATCACTTGCCTAGAGATTACATTTACTGTAGGAGTGAGAACATGACCAGCCTGCAAGGTACAAGGCGCCAAGACAGGTCCCCTGTGTACAATTATCTTCCCTGAGGGCCGCCACCCTTAGTGCTTCACTGTGTCATTTCCCGTCCAATTAAAAAAAAAATAGCAGAAGAAAATTTATGAATTGGTGGTAATTCACGTGTGAACGTACCTGATGTCGGCCCAATGGCCAAGGTATAATACTCTACCGTTTGCCCATTGGTACGTATCCCTTACAAGCTCCTGGACAAGGTTATTCAATTAAAAATAGCAGCAATCATAAACCGTGAAAATGTCACCTGGTACATGCGAAATCCCCGATGGGGGTCCGGCCGGAGTGTGGGCGCGCCATAGTTGAATGGAGCCCGAGTATAGAAGAAAAGAAGGGCCCCAATTCCATTTCACATCCGTATTTGAAAATGTATAGTTGTAGTTAGAAATTTATACGAAATGGGAACGAGCTGCGATGACGGTGGGCCCGGGCCACTACGGGCTGAATTAATGATGTTGCCGGCAAATTTAAATTAAAGGGTTTTGATTAATGGATGGGTAAGTGTAGCGATCTGCAGAACACTAAATTTTGTACATTTTAATGAAAAACGAAAATTTTATTAATGCGTTAATGTAATCTGTTGCCTTTATTTCCTTTTCATTATTTTTTATAGGCCCCTAAAACATTTTTGGCTTAACATCGCTTTTCATGAGCTTATCTGGGAATTTAATAGAATGATAATAGAATTTGCGATATTTTGCGGCAGTCCTTGTTGCAATTAAATATTAAGAAACTGTTAATAGTTATTATTGTGGATTTAGTACCAAATAAAGAGAATGTCTTGAGAATTATGAGAGGGTTCGCATTTTGAAAGTCAGTTCAATAAAGCAAGGAATTGATATAAAACATAATTTTGAATAATTTATTTCAAAGAAAGACAATTAAAATGCGCCTAGCGTAGATGGACACTGAATTAAACGGAGGTGGCGTACTTTCTGATAATGCTATTTTATTTTAAAAATGCAGCCATCCTTACTAATATTATAATTGCGAAAGTAACTCTGTCTGTTTGTCTCTCTGTTACGCTTTCACGCCTAAACCGCTGAACCGATCTTGAAGAAATTTGTTACAGAGATAGAGAAGAGACATAGGTTGCTTTTTGTCACGAAAAAGGTTGAACGGGGTGAAATAGCGGATGAAAGTTCAAACGGAAATCCAAATTATTTGCGTTTTACTACGTTTTGTTGTTCACAAATATATCTATTCTGAGGCGGTGGGGCGTTAATGTTTTTCGGTTTGTTTAATATAATTTTCTCTCTAGTGACTAAAGGTTTCCGTTTTCCGATATTTTAATAAGGTTTTTTTTTTTGAATTATTTAATTAGAACGATTTTTCACCATTTTTTTGCGTTGTACACCCCTTACAACTGGATTTTGACCCACTTTCATGTTACCGATTAACCCCAAATTTTGCCTGCGGTTCCAAGAAGGTGGCTGAATTTTGCAATTATGTTCCTCGACCCCCGATATGGGTATCAAGTGAAAGGGTATGACAAATAAAATACAATTAGTAGTGTGGCGTTATTCCAAATTCCAAATGGCGGCCAACACAAAATGGCGGAGCGACTTTTTCTTTATCAAATCAAAGGGTATGACAAGTGGAATACTAAAACTCGAGCGGCCATTTTTGTTTTTACCTCTTTTACTTCATTGCCTACGAAAGGGGACACCAGAGAAATCAGAGAAACAGCAACAACAAACCTAAAGCTGTCAAAACTGTTTATTGCAAAGTTGGTTCAAAAGCTTTATGTCCCTCCCCTAAGCTTGCAGGAAACTTTTTGTTTCGTGTTTCATCGTGTAAAATGGGCCCATATGATTGCATCAATTTCAGGTGATATTTGACAAGAGCATGTCGTGCCGCTTGACATCTGGGGTGCGACAGCGAGGGAGACTCAACGTCTGCTGGACGGATGGCGTAGACCAGGGATGTCAAACTGGATGACATAGCTTCAGAATCAGGACCGGTGGTGGGGAAAACAGCTGCGAGAGGCCAGGGCCGGATCTCGGTTGAAGAGTCGTTACAGAAGAAGAAGATACCCCGTAAGAAGATCTGCTACTATTGAGATCGGGTTTTATAATCTTGAGGAGCTTCATGGTCCGGACTCGTGCACCGGAAATGAATTTTTTTTTAGCTTGCCTCTGACATGGTACTTGATTCCAGGAGTGGAATAAAACCGTCTTTCCGCAAATTTGAAGTTTTTTTTTATGTAATTAATGGAAGCTCCACATTAAAGCTCCACGGAAAATCTCTGGACCGATAAACAGTGGCCATTTTACGCAATTCGATGTCGATTAAAAAGACAGGGAGCGCGTTCAAAAATCTTACAATGGCTAACAAGTTAAAACTTTGATTTATAACAGGTCCCCTAATACTGGAGACAGAATACAGTGTGCAATCTGTATTAAGTAGTTAATCTGAATTAATTGTAACGGCAGGATATCCCCTGCTGAAAATACACCCTGTAGACACTATGGAATTATGCAATTGATTCGAGCAGCTTTGATTAATTTGAAAAGGGGTACTTTTGTAGTTGAATAAATTTTCCATACAAAAAAATCATAAAATGTCAAATTCTTTAACACGCCCGTCTACCCTACAGTAGATGCTTTAATATAGATTTGATATACACATTTACTCCCCTACCTAGTTTCTCACACTAAATTTTATTGAAAATTACAATAACTGCAAATGTACAACCAAAAACAGAATTTAAATCTTCAAACTACAAACTAACCCCTTTTCAGACCCATCAATGTCAACAGTCCTTTACAACAGGACGATGAGTACGTTAATTTGAAATTTTTGTGTAAATCTAAATCTCCCACAAAAACCCTAAATGTGGGTGGGAAATGTTATGCATCCCCATATTATGAAGCCCACAAATTAAGGCTCGCCCTGCCACAAGGACTTTTTCTTGTAATATTGTCCCCACATCTAAGAATGTATAGTATTAAAAAACACTTTACCCATAAAGGCAGCAAACAAGAAATGCCCCATTTCCGTTTCATTTAAACTCAATTCCTTTTCCCCACAAAAAAAAAACACTTTCTCTGCTCCACCCAACTTTCTTCGTCTATCATGCCATAAAACCAGATGTCTTTTAGGGGTGGAAACTGGATATTATATCGTTTCGTACTCGGTTTCGTATATTTCTGATGGCAACTTCATATCAAATGATGGATGAGGTCAGAGGGTACCGAAATTACTTCCATATAAATTCGGGCAACAGATTTTCCACCTCACCTCTGCTTCGTAATTAAATCACGGGCATGATGGATAGGTCCAAAAGGTTCTTAATGGGATTGAACTGGACTAAAAAAAAAGTCAATTATATATGAACACTGTAAAAGGCTCATGCCGTTTCATTAACTTATGCGTGAACTTGTTATGTGTGGGACTCAATTCTGACGAGCAACATGTTTGCACAAATAAACCATTGTACATTCGGCAAAAATAAAAAGAGAAGAACTTTTTAATTGGATTAAACATGAACATCCCCTGGATCCCACCGGGACCGACCGGCTCCGTTCCGGCTGTCCTGAATTCGAAATGACCCGAAATTTTTGGACGACACAGTGCCCGGGACTGTGTTAAATTGCAAAGCTAACATTTACCACTTACTCGCCGTTTCATATATGTTTGAATAAAAATTACTTGACGGTCTATTGGGATTATTTGGATAGGTTCGGCGCGGCTCGTCCTTGTTAATATTGGCGGTCTATGTATTTAATTAAACTGTTGGCTGTCATGCCACTTTGACAGGAGAATTGCTCTGTGGGCGATAAACTTGATTCAAGTGCATCATTTGAGGTTTGATTACAGTATTTTAAATTAGACCTTTGCCCATTTAGAATTTGGGGGGATTGGAGTGATTTTATTTTCGGTGGATGTCGATTTTGTTTTATATATTTTAAACTGTTTCCTTTTTTATATATACATAGCTCTAAAAAGAAATCGTTCAAACGTAACAATCGTAGCTTAATTGAGATTTAATTGAAATCCCATACAAGATCTTTTCTAATGCAGAAAATTTTGGGATATAGTTGATAGATTCACACTCAGCATACAATTAACAAAGAAACACATTTCGAATCACAATCAGACCAAATTCCATCATAGCATAGTTTAAGTTTGGAATTATTCATACGATTGCTTCACTTCATATCAGATCCTATTTGCTATTAAGAACAATAACATCAATTCCACCGTATTTTTCCCAGTGAATTATAAAACTGCTTCAGATTAAATTTTCTCTTCCAACAATAAGTCTATCCATCCAATGGTGCTACAGCTCAAACCGAGCCTTGGCCTCCTCTAGGGCATTTCTCTAAGTTTGGCGGTCCTTGCATCATAGCTCCAGGTTCGGGTCGATATTCCATTTTTTCTCGTTGGGCCTATTATGTACCTAAGAACTGAATCATAGTTCAAGTCTCAACAGCAAAGCACTGGTCGTATATTGGTTTTTTGAGTGCGACTTTTTTTATCACTTTTGTTTTTCTTCGTTGACTAACATTTTTCGTCCCCTTGTCTATCTTGTCGTACTTCGAACTCTTTTGTTACTGCATTTTGGATCTTTACTTTCACCAGTGAGCTTGTTGAGCGTTTGATATGGCCTGCGCCAAAACTATTGGGAATTTTAGGCGCAGGCGGGCAAATGAATTCCACACACATTAACATTCCGTAGAAGCGCACGTACATTGTAATTTTCTCCGCGAACTTCGTTTACGGGCAACGACACTCCCCCATAGTAGTGCTGAGGAGGACTCGATTATAAAATGAGTTTGTAAGAGAAGCCTCTTTTTCCTTTTGAACCAGTACAATGTCTCACTTTAGTACAAAGTTGATAGTGTCTAGGATATTTAGCTTTTCTCGAATTACACCGCTTTGCTGGGTCTTTGCATTTGGTAACATTGGTTCTTCAAGGTACTCTCTAATAGTTTCAGTTGTTAGATTTGTGGTTTTTATCAACTCGCACACCTCCTTATCGAAATCATCCCGAATACTAGACTCCAACTCCGAAGGCGGAGACAATGTTGTAGTTGTAGATAATGGCATGCCTTCAGGACCACGGGTTTGAATCTCTTATGCATTAAACTGATTCAGAGTAGGTATGAAAGCTATGCCTCCAGAAAGCATATTTATATTTTACAATCTCACCTTGCCTAAAAACAAGTAAGAAATATCTCTCGAGTATAAAACTTCACTCCCTCAAAGTATGTAAGAAATATCTCTCCAGTTCGTATTTACAATCCCACCACGGCTCAGTTTAAATGGATATTTTACTGCCGCAAAAGAAGTAAGAAAATGTATTTCCACTTTGTAATTTATAATCGCTCGATACACGCTTATATCCCGGTAGGACATTAATTTTGAACCGGGACATTTAAAAAAGTTGAGGCCTCAGTACAATTTACCATCGTACTGCCTCATGACAAGAGTCGCAGTGAGCCTGATTGAGAATACAAATGGGCGGGTGACCACTGCGCTACTAGAGACTCTCACTGTGCATGGAAAACCCGATGTTGAGACTCCCAATAGTTTTGGCGCAGGCTATACCAACCTGCTGTGAGGAACTTCTAATTATGATAATCTTGTACAGTCTCTGTCTTTTTATAGAGGAGAGAGCTGTTCTGGTGGAAGTCTTATTTTTTATGTATCCACACATTCCTTTCTCCAAAAACCAGCTTCATATTCTCTTAAAAGGCTTTTCGCAGGCTTGTGCTGTAACTGGTGCTGAGGAATGAGATGCCTCTGTAGTTTTTACAAGCCTATTTATCTCCTTTCTTGCATATTGGACATATGCCAACACATTGGTCATATTTTTTCCAGTCATCTGGTATAAATTCTTCTGCCCAGATGTTACATATGAGTTCGGTGAAAAGTTCGGTTCTCCTTCCTTTACCAACTCAGTTGCGATTGAAACCACGCCTGGCAATTTGTTATTTTTTTTACCTTTTTAATAGGTTGGCGCAAATCATCTGTGGTTCTATTGAAAAAGTACCTTGAGGAAACAAGTTACAAATTTCTAAATGGATTGGATTCAATAAGTTGTGAAAATATACTCTCTATACTTGTTGTATTCAATAAGGGTCTGCTAATAGGTTCCCATATATGTCTCTGCAGATTTCGTCTTGACTGAAAGTTCTGGCGCGTCTTTTTGTGCGTTTGCTTTTAGTATTTATTACTAGCAAAAACCCACGTGCGCTGCAGCACCTTTCAATAAAAAAAGATTATGTGTGCACAGTCCGCGGTAGGAAAAAGTTATAACAAACAAAGGGCAAATCTGCAAACTTTAATTTTGGATACTTAAAAAAAATAAGAGTATGTTACAACTTCTTTAAGATTCGATGATGAAAAATTGTGTACTACGGGCACAACACCTACCCAAACATATTGAGAATCATCCGCGTAAATTTTGATATGCAGGGGGACTAGACTCGCTCATGGCGCCCTCCTCCACTCCAAATTGTTTGTCCCCAAAAAAGGCGCCCAAAATGAATTTTGCAAATTTGGCACCCACCGTACAGCCCAAAATGCACAATTTGATGCCCACAATAACAATCCAATAAATATTTACTCTTTACCTATCTTATTTTATTAACACTAGAACTTTTCCCCACAATTTTTTAAATTTCGAAAGGTAGTTTGTTCGCATATACTAGCCAGAGCAATGAAAACTATACATTCAAAATTATTTTTTCACTTCTTAGTTTATTTTAAAATAAAAACGTATTTTTTAGTTTTTCTTAAACCATATTTTTATTTTCTATTTTTAGTCTATTATATGTCTTCCGCCATTTTCCACCAAGAACTCCATATTTGATTTAAAATGACGTCAAACAGCTTACTGTAATATACTCCTCATACACTTTCATTTGATGCCCATATCGAATGGCTTGTAAAGAAAAAGGCGATCGCCCGTTTTGCATTGGCCTTCATTTTAAATTTAGAATGACGCCACACAGATAATTGTTTTCAACTTGTTATACCCTTTAGGTGTGTTCGATGACTGCTCCAGCTCAAGATTAAGCAGAAAAAATCAGCAATTTGCGTTCTTTGAGACCTTTTGACAGATCTTTTCTGCTCCCATTTGCCTTGCTCTGCGTTTTTTGAGCCTGCTCTTTGTTGAGAATTCTCACTTTTTCTGCTCCACCAAATTTGTAGGAGCAGGCAGAGCAGCCAAATTCTTCTTCTTCTTTTTCTTTTGACAATTTGTCAAATTGAAAGCAGGGAAAATCGGAAAATTGATTTATGAATGATTTATTCGGAAAATACTTGGAAATATTAAAAAATACACATTAATTTTTATAAAAATAACATTTTGATTCTATTCAATCGTTTTTATTGGTATATATTTCTTCTTCTAAAATTAACATTCGTATCTAACCTCTAAAAACAGAATTTGGAGCAGAATTTAGCAGAAAGGTGTTTTTTGAGCTTGTTGCTATTATCTGATTTTTTCTGCTTTGACATCAATTTGACAGCCGCTCCCAATTGAGCCGCTCTGCTCTGCTCTGAACTTTTTAAGCGGTCATCGAACACACATTTTCATTTGATACCCATACCGTTCGAGTGGCTTATAAAGAAAAATGCAATCCGCCATTTTTTTACCGCCATTTTTAATTTGAAATGACGCTCTAAACCCAATAGTATTCTACTTTTCACACTTTTTCATTTGATAACTATGCCGAGCGCGTTGTAAAGAAAAAAGGTAGCACCCCATTTTGTGTTGGCCGCCATTTAGTATTTGCGGCCATTTTGAATTTGGAAGGACGCCATACAACTAATAGTATTCTACATGTCATACCCTTTGACTTGATATCCATACCGAGTGGCTTTTGAAGAAAACGGTATTCCGCCATTTTGTGTTGGCCGCCATTTTCAATTTGGAAGGATGGTTGCTGGAAGCCACGGTATACAGAAACAAGGTAATGTAAAAGACTGTATATGGTATTTTAGTGCTGACGTCACGTGGGGCCCACTTTCCATATAAAGTAGAATCTGTTGTTGTTGTTTCTGCTTTAGGGCTAACGTCACCAGGTGCCCATTTTTTACGGTATTCGCAGCTGTCGTCTCTTTTACATTATCTTATGTTTCTGTATACCGTGGCTGGAAGCCTTATTTTTTATTACCGACACTTTTGTTAGTATTTCTATTGTCGCATGAGCTATAGTATTCAAAATTCCTCATTTTATATAAGGTAACGTATGAAAAACAGCCTTTCTTCCTATTTTGATTCAAATTTATTAATCATGGTTGTCTGATTTCGTTACAGAGACAACGAAGCAATTTTTTTCATTTTCCTTGCTAGATATATCATATACCATCTCCAAAGCAAAACTTTTCCAAATGTCTTTCTTGCCAAACCATTATCTTCATACTCTCTCTCAAAAATGTCGCACAAAAACAAAACCCATTTCTTTTGTTTAAGATCCTTTCATAGTGTACGGTGAACAATAGTTTCCTTTTCAAATAAAAACCAATAAATAAAAATGAAATTCAGCCAGCGGAATCTCCTATTTAAAATGCAACTTTTCTCAGCTTTATATTAAGAAGCGGAATATTTTCCCTTTTTAAAAAGAAGAATTTATCCATCCTTTTTATCTTCCTGTGTGGACAAAAAATTGAACATACAAAAGCGATTCTGTTGAACCATGAGAGCCTTGTACACTTCCTTCCGAATCTTGAATTTTTTTGTTGTCCGTTCTGCCCCCGCGCTCCTAACAATTGGGACAACAAAAGGACGAGTACAAAGTTTCGCTGGGATGGTATGTATGTATGTATCATAGTGCGGGGCATTTTTCCCTTTTTTGTGTTTTAAGGATAAAAGATAAAATGAAATTTATAATATTACATACTTTTAAAATCTCTATGCCATATTGGAGGGCAAAAGGGATAACAATTTTTTTTTTGGATAAATTTAAATTGGATAAAAATCAATCGATGGATATTAACCACAAAATGGGATATTGGTTTTAGGGATAAGTTGATTGAATATTGTATTTTGCTGCTGTAAAGGGATCCTTCCTTGCCTGAAGTATGATGTTAAAATCATCCTAGGGGGTTTGAACGATGAAAAAAGGCAGGGAGATTGGATATAGGCAGAATTTTACCGCATGATAACCCTAATGGCAATGGATAAGTAATAATTAAGTTATTTGCGCTTAAGGGTATTCTCAAAGTCACTTGGGTATCGCCCTAATGGAGTAACGCGCGTTGATAGACCGCTGTTACATTTCGGGTCTGATTATTGTACGTAAGTACCGAAGTGGGAAAAGTCGAACCGTCACCTGTGCCCGCTGGATAAACAACCAACGACGGTAGTAGCGAGTGTGGGACGATATAATCCCGCCTACCTGCGAAGCACTAGCATATCCTCGCTGGCAATATCAATTGCTATGAGCCTGACAGAAGAGCCTCGTACCGGACGGATAACTCAACGACGAGTCGGCAAACGGAAAAAGAAAATGATTTCGGAATATTTACATGGAACATGCGAACTACCACCACCATAACATACCAACCTGGTAAGTTAAGAGTATTATTGGACCAGATTGAAAAATACCAGGCTGATATAACGGCGATTCAAGAAGTTAGCTGGTTGGGAAAAGGCATAATGGAAAAAAGGAATTACACAATATATTACAGCTGCAGAGATAAGAGCACACTCTAGATACGGCATTCATCGTAAGAAAAAACATACTATAATAGGATTCGAAGCAATAAGAGAGAATGTGCAAGATAGATACGATACTCACTCATTAATATACATGCTTCAACAAAGATAAGTCGGATGAAGAAGAGGAGGCCTTCTACGAGAAAACTCCATGGAGCAGAACCCGAGCCCTCCTTTTGCCACAATAGGCCATAGGGAAAACGACGGTCGGGAATCCATGATCCCAAGAAGCAGACCCAGACGGTTGCCGATGTGCCCAAAGTTTGTGGACCTACCAGAAAATTGCTAGCACCAGCCTTTATCATCACAGGTAAGAGATCCCACGCCGGGATCATCTGGTGTGTTTCCAAGCCACCCACAGTGGTCACCATTCTGCGCAAAAAGTGAAGCATGTCCCATTTAAATATCCGAGGTTTGCGTAGCACAGTAGGTACTATGATGAAAACAGTTCAACAGCTCGACAATGGTCGAGAATATGTTTCCAGGAACACTGTCGGATCGTACAGTTCGACAAGGTTTGGGCAACATTCCACAGGTATTCGGTAGGCGGTCTCTATGGGGTCTATAGGGGGTCGGTATGTGGTCGGACCCTGTCGAATCGTACATCTCGACACAGTATAGGAAATGCTTCCAGGAACATTATCGAATTGTACACCTCGGCCAGCATTCCCCAGGTAGTCGCTATGTGGTCTGTATGTGTTATGTGTGCGGTTTGAACGTGCCGGATCGAACACCTTGCACGGTATAGGACCGGAGAAGATGGCCTATCCGGAACGAGTCTGATGAAAGACTAAATTTTACCTGGTGAAGCGGTTTCTTTTATAACTGGCAGGCTCTTCGAGGTACGAAGCTTTAAAGCTTCGAAGTGAAGCTTACGAAGAGAGAATCGCCTCTCTTTGGTCTGGTGGTTGAATATATATTTTTCTAAAGCTTTTTTGGGAGAGGGATTGTTCCTAATAAATCGCGGTTAATCAAAACTGTTACATTATAGTGTGCAATATCGAACAACAACTTCTAGTCGGAAAGTTAAGAGAGGGAAGATCTATGAACGCAAACCCGTTTTTTACCCAATCGACTTCGAGCCAATAATTTTGCGACAGAACGCTGACCCAGTCGATGTTTATTGTATCTACAGCAGAAGAAAGAAGGGAAAACAAGAAAGAAGGAATATTGCGCTGGGTGGTAAAAAAGAAAGACGAAGAGCCATGACGCTTCGTAGAATCAAATCACGGACCTCTGGCATTCAAGCTGTGAAGCCTAACCTCAAGATCACTAAGTCCCCAGACCAGACTGTCAATGAGTTAAAAAAAGAAATATGGAGTGTCCAAATGCAAATGAAATGATTGGCAGAACACTCTTGAAATTTACGGTATGCAATACCAGCTCTTGGGCCATACGAGCTTTGGATCGTCTTAGAGACCTCCTATGCTGTTTGTGACTTTACTTCATGAACTGAAGTAGCTCTATATAAAGAGGGCTATATAGCAAGTTTTTTTTCCAATTGCAGACCAGTAGTGAGCGGTAAGACCTATGGAGTGCGACAGCGAGTGAGACCCAACCTTCGCTGGAAGGACCCAGGACGCTCAGAGTTTAGGGATGCCAAACTGGATGGCGGCTCAAAATCGGGACCGGTGGGGAGAACTGTTGCGAGAGGCCAGGATCGGATCCCGGCTGTAAAGCCTTTAAAAAAGAAGAAGAAGACAAAGTAGTTACCACTGTCACTTTTTAACATTGATTTTCAGAAGTAATCACTTGTGACTTTAATAGTGTAGATAGTTCAATTGCACATTCCATATTTGAGAACTAGTGAATTGGATATAATTATAGTCCTCTGCTATTTAATGCTAAAGTGGGGAACAAACTTTGGCTGAGTAAAATGCTGTCGCTTTTTATGTTCACTACTTTAATAACAATTTTTTTCATGAATATAAATGTCTACGAAGAAACCCTTCTAAGCTTACGTTTTCTCGTAAGATACTCCCTAGTACTGAAGTAATGTTAATTTCTTTTTTCGGCAGTAAATCTGCTATATACTCGTCTAGCATCATCCTTCACCATACAGCATCCTAGACTTAAGACAAAAATCAATGGGTTTCCTCTATATAGTGCTTTCAATTAAGCTTTCCGCTTCGCATAGCATGACATTGTATGGAATGACAGACATTACTAGATAAATTGCCCCCAAAAAGCTTTAATACCGCCACATAAAAACAAGCAAAAGATTGATGTGGACAAGAAGTTACTTCGGTGCAGAATCCATGAATAATAGTTTCATACTACATATAATTTAATTTCCCCGACCATTTTGAGAATCCAACTACACGATTTCCACAATCTAATTACTATTCACATGGCATAGCTCTGGAATATATTGTACTAAAAACGCAGCTATCAATAAAACCAAAAAACGTCAGAATGTTATAATTAATAAGCGAATATGGCTCCATTCAGCACAATAAAACAAAAGGAGAATTTCGGTCAAACTGCCATACATTTATCTGCCACATAGTGGCACGTTTCCACTGGCATACCTCATTTGTCATCAAAAGTAAACCATGCCTGTCAACTCACATGTCCTATCTTGGTCCAACATTCTATTACACCAGTTCGTCAACAGGAGGGTAAACACGCCACAAAATCACCCGACATTAAAGAGGCCACCAAAGCAAATCCCACGTGTGTGGTTTCAGGGCAGAGCATTCATTAGCCGAGAGGAATCCTATGCGTATGTCATACCGTAACACCTTTCGGTAGTGCCTCGTCCCTGGTCGCCTGTCACCTTTCCTGTGTGTGTGGCAGCTAACGGGTAGCTAACAGTAAACATTGAACGAAACGTGCCTCCGCATAAAATTTAGCTCCCAACTCCAAGGATAATAAAGCCGAAAACTCTAATTCAGGAGATATCAAGCACTTTGCAGCCGTAGTATAGCACTCATCAGTTGTTTATACTCCCATACAGGGTATTACATGTACCTTCTCTCCAGCCATGGCGGCGCTCCCAACCAGCCCTTTGTTGGTGGTGGGTCAACGCAATCCAGTTCTGGTGCTGTTTGTGCCCATTTTGCGGACTTGACATTTTCTATCAAGATCCTCCCTAATTATCTAGCAACAAAAAAAAAACCGTGTAGGGAAGGACAAAGGACATTAAATTGGGAAGTTCCTGAAGATGAATAAAACGATAAAATTTCCAGCTCCAGTTGCGCCAGCATGGAATGTTTTGGGGGATGACGTACGGAATAGGAATCCACTCAGCTGTGGCCGAATGTCCTTATCCTCGAGTCATTCACAGCATTATGGTGTGTATGCAAAGCCGGGGTAGTGGAACCCATCACGGATATGTCTTTAAAATCCTTAAAACCAGCTCACGTTCCTGCAGACACGATAAAATTTCCACTAAAATATCTCGATCTGTGAGACTTTATGGCTGGGAACAGATTTTGTAGTCTTTGATACTAGAGGCATGCTCCACATCACTGCGTTTGTCGGCTCGGATATGGGAACGGGGCGCGCACGGAGGGAATGGGGCCCCCCATCAAAAACAGGGGCTCCGTAAGTAAAATCTGGGTTTCCAGGCATTTTCAAATCTTTACTTGAATAAAGGCAGCGAAACCTCGGAAGAGTTTAATTAAAACTTCCATTACTCCGCCATTCGGGGTGATTCAACTTAATTGCATTTCCACATATATCCTTTTTCCGACTTTTCAAGTTTCCAGATCATAACCCACACGGACGCTGCTACACTATGGAGGATAGCTCAATGTAGTCCACATGCACCGGAATGGAAAAGAACATTGGTTTTTCGAAAAACTAACGAAAAAAAATTCTGCTTCTCTCAGCACCATAAGCAACTTTTATGTTAGTTATGCCATGCGGACACGAATAAAAAAGGATTAAATTTTTTTCGTGTTAGCAGAAAATTTTTAAGGTTTCATGTATAATTTTTTCTTTCTTTTTTTTGGTGTAAGGGAGGAAAAGTTGGGGGGATGTGTTGATAGAGTAGAAACTTGTTGTAAAATCGGAATGACCTGGGAGATTGAACTAATTAAAAAAAATTCCAACGTGCACGTGTAAGAACGCGATTCTGGTTGGTATATTATAAGCGAAAAGGGTTTTTATAGCGGTTAAGGGAATATTGCTTTTTTAATGAAAGTGCAGAGAATATAAAGTAAATGAAATAATAAAAAACACTACCGACTCAATTAGCCCTCGTTTAACATAAATTGTAGAGGAAGTAATTCGTCTAAAAGATCAACAAGCCTCGGAACTCGTTTGGATACACTTTAAATACACTGTCTGAAAAGCAGGTGCCTAGCAGCATAGCAACTAAAACTGTCTGTCTTCCTAAGTATTTCAGGTATATTGCTCTACTAAAGCCATAGAGGGTATCTTAGGCCTTAATCTGGGATATCAGAGTCATGAAAAAAGTAGTATTGCGATTGTAGAGAAGCAAGACTGTTAAACTATTGAACCTTCTTGGAAAACGCAGGAACGTAAGAGATGCAATCTTTAAATCAATGACGTTATGCTTTACATACTAGAGGCTGAGTTACATTTTGACAAACCATTTATTGGATAACAGTAGCTGCGATAGAAATCAAGCAGATTTGTACCTCGTGGATCAATGATCTAGTATACAGTTGTCTCAAAACAGATTTGGGAAGTAGACTAGGCTATAAGGACCGAGTTGTAGTAGTATTTAAAAAGCACTGGATCTCTCAAAGTTTTTATGGCTGTACAATAGTTGTCCATTAAGACAGTTAGGTCGTTCTAAAGCAAGCTTTCACACCGGATCAAAAAAGGTCTGGAATTATATTCATGTGTATAAAGTTCTCGCTATGAATAAGACGGTTATTTTGAGACTAGTAGGTACCTAACCATGAAGGCATAAAAGCAACAAAGTAGAGGACTGTTTAGCGGACTCAGAATTTATTGGACTAGATCGACTCTGCACTCTGCACCCTGTAATTGTAAATGAAATCCCGTTGGAATTTTTGAAAAATTGCAAATTTGGTCGATTTTATGAGGTTGTCACAATAAATTAATTAAAAAGTTATGAGGTCAACCAAGTTGTGGGAAAATTTAGGGTTTTCAACTACACCCTAAAACGAAGCGATTCCAGCAATAATCTCCCCTATGGGCTAAAAAAGTACCTGCTGGGTATCCTTTTGCAGGAAAATAGAGTCCACGTTGGAAGCGTCAAGGCTGCTTAAACTATTAACTAAAACCCCAAAAATGCTTAGTTATTTGCGCAAAGAAAACAGCAATTCGACAGACTCAAGCGGAGAATCTCTCACACTACTTACCGACATCCACTTCTCGAGTAGCACTATGGTGATACAGCTTCCCTTTTTAGCTTTACCATAGCTGGTCAAATTTATAACAAGTAGAGCAGGATTGAATGGGCTGTAAACACTTTCCAGCAGCGCACCCTCAGCTACATCATGCCCTGGTTGCAGGCTTTGTTTACTAGGTGCCTTCATAATAACTGCATTCCGTCTAGTTGGAAAGAGGTAGGAAAAGCTTCTGATGCAACACTGAAAGACTTTAGACCAATTACGAAGACTCTAGAGAGGCTAATTGAAATATGTCTGAGGCAGACCATACGAACTTCGGTATTCTCTGGCGCCAACACGCCTATGCCAAGGGAAGATTCCCGGAAAGAGCCCTTCACTCATTGGTTTTGACCATTGAAAAACCACTCGAGTTCAAGGAGTATACCTTAGGCGAAAGTGGGGATCGAAGTGTCGCTGGTGTCTCTCATCCATCAAATGCTTATCTCCAAGAAAATGAGCTCGAGCCTAGCGACTGTTCGAACCGAAGGGCCGTCAATAAAGGTATCCTGCAAAGGTATCCAAAAGCCGTAATTTACAGAGTTTAAACCTAGTCTTTTTTATCACCTCTGGGTGGCAGTCTATGGGCTAAGGAGTACTTAAATTCGTGAAAACCCAAATCAGGGAGCTGCAAGTTTTAATAGCGGAAGCATGGAAGAAAGTGGAGCAAACCACAACAGCCAGCTGTTTCCGCCACGCACGCTTCAGAGATTTGTTTTTAACATCATTGGACAAAGATGATGTTCCATTAGGAAGATTAATTCTCAGACCTCTGGCAAGATTATTTCAAACCGATGAAGCTGATATCGCTGCGATCATCTTTGTAAACCAGCGATGTCCAAGAATTCATTAACGTTGACGACAATGTTGCTGTTTGTGCGAATATAACTGAAGCCATGAGATGCAATAATGAAGAAATGAGGAAGAAGTAGAAGATCAGTTTCAATTACCAACATTTCGTGACGGTCTTGGGGGAGCAATAAAGTCATTGAAAGAATTTTTTGGTTTCAATGAAGAGTGTAATATAATAATCAAGATTTTTTAAAGGAAATGTGTTGAAAAATGGAAGATAATTTTGATATTAATAAGTGGGGCAGATAAACTTAAATAACGGACCTTTTAAATGCATACATAAACTAGTTGGGATGTGGGTTTGACCCCTTCGATCCACACGATCAACTTTACAGTATGATGAACGTAGACGGAATAAACTGTCTTGTAACAAAATAGTAATACGTTTAGCACTAGTGTGAAATTGACTAGTACCAGAACTGGAGACAAAGTAATCCTGAGAGAAGCTAGTTCAAATAACTATAATAATGGTTAATCTACGAAAAAATTCTAGAGAATTTGTTTTTTCTGAACGTTAGCAAACAAACATTTTCTTCGTACATCGTTTGCTACCCTTAAGCGGCTGTTCGAATTCCTATTGAGTGTGGTGAAGCGCCGCTGATAAACTGGGAACAGAATGACTTCATTTGGAAACTCCAAAGCTTTCCGGAGATAGTACTTGTCAGACTTGACCAAAAAGAAAAATTTTTGGTAACTACTGGAAATCCCGGGATGAACCGCAATTTCCTGAAACTGTACCACGCGTAGAAAACAATTCCCCGTCAAAAAAGTGCTGATCCAAGGTTTGAAAAATGCGTAATGTTTGTAAAGGGTAACGAAATTTTTGCACGAATTTTAAAGTTTGTCGGATTTTGACAAGTGATGTTTTGTTGGAAAACTATCGCTGTTCAGAATCCGAAAAGATCAGTTCGTTTAGAACGAGTCTCATTCCATCGAGTTTATTAGATATTAGCAAAACTTATCAATTTATGGTCTTTCCGACATTTATCCGAAGTTTTTCCATTTCATCAAAAAAGGCCCGACCGAATGTAATGAAATTTGTTTCAGGGCATTTTTTCGTTAATATTCTTCTTTCGGCACCTCAAAAAAGTCGATATAGTTTTTAGTTCGTGCGAAATCGTGTAGGTTAACAAAAAAACGGTTCGACTGAATTTTATAAAAAATCTTTTCAGATCAAATTTTGGTTAATATTCTTCAAACGGCACCTCAACTAAGTCGATATCTTTTATGGTTCGCGCGATATCGTGCAGGTACAAAAATCACTTATGTCGGTTAAACCAAGTCGTTAATACGCTTCGAACGGCACCTTAGGTAAGTCGATATCTTTTGTGGTTCGGCTGATATCGTGCAGCCACAAAAAACACTTATGTCGTTTAAATCAAAAAACGGCCGGACCAAATTTTATAAAAATCTTTTCAGATCATATTTCCATTAATACACTTCGAACGACACCTCAACGAAGTCGTTATCTTTTTTGGTTTGCGCGATATCGTGCAGGAAAAAATGACCACATACGACCGCACGCACACACACACACACACACACACATACTTCCACTCAAATTTTTGCTTAAAATGCTCTTAGGACCTTGAAACATGAAAATACGTTGAAAATTTCGATTTCGATTTTCGGACCGATTACAATAACTTCCTATACTGCGAAGTTAATAAGCTGTGTGGGGGGTTTGACCCTTCAAGTCTACACAACTAACTTCGCAGTATGATGATCACCCACGGTAGATCGGGTATATAGGTTTGATTAAGCACTTTGTTACTCACTACATTGAAATTAATACGGCCTAGACCATTCTTGATCTACTTCACCCTGATCTTGTCTAAACTAGTCAAGAAATGCTTAGATGAGCTCGAACTCATAAGCAGAAATGTAATGTATCATTGATCACCTATGCTCCCTCCCTGAAAAATTTCGACTAGGAAAAAATTATATCTGCAACGACACAAAATTGTTTTTCCCACTCACCGGAGACAGGTCGGCGGCATTCTAATAATCAATTAGATATTTCTAAAAATGTTTGGCATTTTAAAAATAAAAATATTCACTCACGTGATTTTGTATCACAGATAAGAAATTTGTTTGCGTCGCGTCGTCATGATGTTAACGTTATTTCCGTATTTACGTCAACAAAACTTTGTTTTTGAACTTTTTCACTGGAATTCAATAATTGACAAAATTTCTGTCCGCCACAGGTTTCACTAGCACCCCTTCCAAAATTTTAGTTGAGTTATTTTAAATTTACTATTAGAGATTTTGTTGTGGTGTCTGCTGCTTCCTTCTCGTTCATTCTTCGGGTGCAGCTCTTGCGTTTTATTTAGCTAGACCTCGTATATTTGTTCGTTTGTTTCTTTGTGTCTTTGGTTCAAATCTTGCAACAGCTTTTTCAACTACTTCTACTTAACCGATTTTTATGAAACTTTGCACACACTTTCCCCTGGATCCCATTTGCGCAAATTACTTTCTTGGGATCGAAAGAGAGGGGATTTTTGCTTCCCCTTACAAATTAGTTAGGTTTCGAATCTGTGGAGTATGGTCTGCTGTCAAAAGCAATTCTGTAGTGAATTTGAATTGTCAAAAGGAACTGTTACTTAAGATATCAAACCAAAACGATTACAACGTGATGAAAATAAGTGGTGCCTAGTGACAAGATTAATTTTATAAATAATTTATGTGATTTAGTGATAACAGTCCACAGTCATGTCCAAACAATGGATGACTCAAGGATACCAAAAAAAGCCCTGTATCTACTACCAGATGGCAAAAGACCAGTTGGCAAACCACGGTTAAGGTGGGAAGATAATGTAAGGGCGGTGCAGCAAAACTGCTCAACACAAGAACCTGGAGACAATCTGCGGAGCAGAGAGACGTTTGGAGGAAGAAGCTGACGGAGGCCAAGGCTTGAATTTGGCTGTAGAGCCATCGAAGAAGAAGAAGTGATAACAGTGATTTTTTAGGTTATGGCCTTCTTTATTTGCACGAAACGTCCCAGAAAGCGTTTTCTTACTTTTCTATTTTTTTATCCCCACTATTCAATTTTACTGTCAAAAAACTCGGGATCCCCATTGGCGTTCCCATTTGGCGTAAGCGAACAGGCTTATTGAGTTCCGTGACAATGCAATCTGACAATTAAAAAAAATCAAAATGGCGCTTTCAAGAGGGCGGATGAATTTTTAAATTGTGAAACTGTGAATTGTCAATTTTTGAAAATCGGCATCGGGGGGTTTTAGGCCCATAAATGACGATTTTGTGGTCGAATTTTGAAAGTTCAAAATAGCGGATGAATTTTGCAAATGTGCTCTGAATGCATTGAAAATCGGTATCGGGGAGTTTTTAAGGCCACAAATAACGAATCTGTGGTAAAAATTAAAAAGAAAACCAAAATTGGAATTAATTAATCTGTTGCCAAAATTAGAAAATTTAAATTGGCGCTGGGAATATGGTATGCATAACTAAGAATCAACTGGGAATCAAATGATGGGACGTCACACAGAGTGCAAATACTGTTCTTCACGAGTTTCATGATGGAAGATCCCGGAGTGATCTTGGTATGAATAAAATCCTGGGGAAAGTAAGGGAACATTTATGCTGCCTCCATACGAAGGACGACGTCAAGGAATGGTGTCACAAATACGCGATCTGCATCGCATCCAAAGGCCCGGCGGAGAAACCCAGACTGAAAATGCATAACTCCAATATTTTCGCGAAAGAATTGCGATGGACGTAGCGGGAGCATTCGCAGGTAATGGCAATCGTTACTAGATCCGCAATTTGATGGGATGGTGGAACGTTTTAACCGGACCGTTGACGAGTATCTAAGGATGGTAATTAATGACCATCAACGTGATTGTGACAGCTACGTACCGCTCTTCTTAATGGCATACAGAGCATCTGTTCTACTCATCAAACGCCTATGATCTTTGGAAAACAGATTACGCTGCCAGAGTATTTATAGTTTGGAATCCTGTCAGAAATAAATTAACCAAAAACCACGAGACGTTCCGAAAAAATCGGCCAGCGACAGAATGAAGACTTGCTACAATCTAAAGGTGGACAGAGCTGTATTTAAGGAAGGCGATCGATTCTGGCTATATAACTGGAAGTGCTCCTCCACAAACGTTGTCGTCTATCGCATCCAAAATGTTTAGATCGGTAAGAAAAATGTTGTGCATGTGGACAGATTGTATGACTATGAAGAACGGGACCTGGAGGAGGCAGCGAAACGCCCTCCTGCCAAGGAGGGGCAGCGAAACGCCTATTCGCAAAGAGAAAGTTAAAATTCCAATTCACTGAGAAGTTATGTGACAGAAAATGCACAGACAAATCTGCTGCAAGAGAGGGCTGAAATTTGCACAGTGCATTCCTGGAATGACAAAGATATTCCTTGATATCCCAACCCTAACGCGATGAATTGGGATACTACAATATGTTTTTATTTCTCTGCGATTATTTTGGCCTCTCTTTTTTGTGCAGGGACAATGACGTTAAATATATATGTATACATTCTTTTGTCACTGAAAAGTGGATGTTTCTATTTCGGCATGAAGAGAGATAGACAGAAGATGTTCCATTAGAATCGTTCCTTCTGTAGAACATCCAGTAACCATATGAAAGAAACTATTTATATAAGACGAGAGGGTTTGTCCCACTACTTGTCTCGTCTATACTTGGTATAACACAAGCCACGAAATTCATTACCCCTGCCCCAAGCAATAGTGATGAGGCTCCACCTGAGGCGTACTGAACTTGAACTCAGAGTCTTAAGAGTCTTTTCAGTCTGTTCTAGTGGGATATCACCTGAAGATCATGGCCAAAATTGATCCCGAGACTCTAAGATAATGTCACGATAATATCACCACGTCCTTTGCAATTTCAATATTTGTCTCCCAACAAGCCAGCACACCCCTATCTTGTGATCTGTCGTCAGCCACACAAAAAACCTTCATCTTATTTGATCACCATGTCTAGTCGATACAATCTTTGACAAACTTTTCTAACAAAATTGATCAAATAAAAGCGTGATCAATTTGCAATTTAAAAAAGATTGATTCTTCTGTTTAATTAGACTTTGAACAGGTGTGTTTGCTCTGTAGTAAGATATGTAGTAAAGGAACAATGGTAATGTGACTGGCTGCTAGCATCTTTCATCATATCTGGATTGTTGGAAATCCAAGTCACGCTTTGTGGACATTGAGAAGAAGAAGCAAATTTTGTTTGTATCTAAGGCGATTGAATAGGTGATTATTATTTGAACACCTCATATTGTGAACTATCTTAGGTAATTGCTTATAAAATAACAGTTTGTATATTTTGTTTGATTGTCTGAAGAGTTGTTATGTTTCATATATCGAAAATGAAGAATAAATACACGTGGAAAAGTCACAAGCTTTAAGCGAAAATATTGTCTTAGTGATTGACGTCCTTGTTGTTCAGACTAGACTTTTTAGCCTCGTGGCTAGTGGTATATGAAATAAAAAGCTAAAAACAATTAATTTCTAGAAATTATTATTGTAGTGTAAAATGTATCAGTTGTTTTGTTCCAAACACTTTCCGGCAGATGAAGATGAACACAAAAATAAATATTGTTCATGTTGTTAGTATTCCAGGCTTTGTCGTGTTTCTTTAAAAATATTCTACTCTTCTTCTTCGTATTCTCCTTTAATCCCTCATGGGACATAGGGCGGAAACAGTTGCTTTCAGCGGACTCTGTTTTGTGCGACAACTCTCACCTCCGACCAGGATCTCCCAGTTGTTGCAGCTTCTGCTAATAGGGTCCTCCTCCACCTTGTTCTAGGGCTTCCGACTCGTCGGGATCCTTGCAGATTCCAGTCAAGGGCCTGTTTAGCTAGATTTTTGTTTTCTCGTCGCAAGGTATGGCCAACCCAATTCCATTTTCTTCGTCTGATTCCATACAAAAGAACAGCCCTAACGTTGGAGTTGAACAGTCGAAATTTGGTGTTAGTTGAGATCTCCGTTGATCTTCATATGCGGAACAGGCATGCATATTTGCTTCGGGCTTCAATTATTCTGGAACTGACGTCTTCTTCTGCCCCGCGATTTTCGATAATAATACTACCGAGGTAGCAGAATTTATCTACCAGTTCCACGTCACGATTATTCCGCGCAGTTCGTTCAAGGGTGTTTGCATTTATCCGCATTTCTTTAGTTTTAGTCGGATTTAGCCTTAAGCCTGCTGGACTACTTTTTGTTGCGAAATTGTTCAACATGTTTTTTGGGTCCTGACGAGATCCTCAAGGCGGTCTTGCAATCCCCATTGTATGCCGCCTGTTCTACTATCTAGAGCGTCGACAAGGCTGTCGTTTATTACTATAAGAAATAGTAAAGGCGAAAGTAGGCATCCTTGTTGTACTCCTGAACTCACCTCAAAGCTGTTGGATAATTTTCCATTATGGAGAACTCTGCATTTGGAATTGTTATATAGGGCTTTTATCAATTCTATTATTTTATCAGGCAGTCCATGTCGCCGTAGTGCCTACCATATAAAGCTCCTAATGACCGAGTCGAACTCTTTCTTATAGTCTACGAAAGCAAGGTAAAGGGGGGAACGTAGTTCACTAGACTGCTTCACTATGATTCGCAAGGTGTCTACACAGGAGCAGCCTTTTCTGAATCAAACCTGCTGGCTTCTAAGTGTTCGGTCTACCGCCTCTCTTATCCTTGATAATATAATGTAGGAAAAGATTTTACCCACAGTAGATAATAGACAGATGCCTATCCAACTATTACATGCCGATACCTTCCGTCCAATCCTTCGGAAAGGTAGAGGGGCTTCGTACTATTCCCAGGGTTGGCTGTAGCGCATCTGCTATGAGGCTCGAGTCGGCTTTCAGCAATTCTGGCTGGATGCTATCTTTTCCCGCTGTCTTACCATTCAAAATTGCTTGAATTGCGGTTGCTATTTCTGTTTTGGGTGGTGCACGGGTGGTGATTCTTATTGGCTGTGCATTATTGCTGCTTTCTTGAGGTTCCTCTTCAAATTCAAGGCGGCGTAGAAGTAATCTCTCCATCGTTGAAGTTGTTCCTCGTCGCTGCACAGCAACCTTCCATCCGCACTCCTTACGGCATGTTTTTTAGAATGTTTCTGACATCCTCTAGAATAGTTCTACATCTGTGGCTGATCTATCTGGTTTCTCGTTCTATCATCGGGCGATATCAAGGTTTCCTTGTGTATTTATTTGTGATGAAAGTAGGTTCCACCTACCTGGCCGGGAACTACAAAAGTAAACGAAAAGCTCACCGTTGTTGTTATTGACCTGGCCTATGCCTTGATTTCAAATTATGTGTTCAAGGACCTTGTTGCTGGGACCGATCTTTGCGTTTAGGTCACCCATTAAAACAATGATGTCTCCTCTTGGAATTGAGCGAAAAACCTCACTCAGTCGCATAAAGAATTCTTACTTGATGTCGTCGTCTGCGTTTTCAGTTGGAGCGTTGGATTGGACTAGCGTAGTAGCTCTTAGTCTGGTACGCAAGCTCGTGGTAATAATCTTCTCAGAAACTAGTGACCAGCTAATGAGGCTGGATCTGGCTTCTTTGGTAAGTATTATGCCAAAGGCTTTCAGTTTCATTTCTGCCTGAATAAAAGAAAGACTCACCGTTTGGGCAGATATGTTCCACCGCGTCGAACCATCCGGTCTCGCTGAGTCCCATGATCTTGATTTTATATCTATTCATCTCGTTGAGGACTTCATCCAGCCATCCGTCAGCAAGCAGTGTTCTCATATTCCATGATCCGATTCGTGTCCTCGTTCGAAAAGCAAAGGTCGTCGTTGTGTTGTCCATCTGGTTTGGAGGCATTGTTTGCCGATTCGTAGCAATGGTATTTTTATGGGAGCGAGTTGCTAACCCCCAGCCCAACCGACTTAAAACCCCCAGCCCAACCGACTTAAAACTCTGTTTAGAGGCGTAGAAGTATCCCAGGCGGCGCCGCGGGGAGGTGGGATTAGGACTTGCTAACAGAGCTGCTATGTGTTCTACTGCAGTCAGTCTTCTCGGGTTTTAACGGAACTGATAAATCGTGTCTATTACAAAGAACTCTCACGAAGTAACAAATTTTAAGCCAAACGAACTCCTAACGGAAACACCGGAGTACGCTTATCTAAAAGCAAAATCTAATTCGAATTGAGTCTACCTTCTAACAAGAAATTATAACTGCTCAAGTCGAGTGTGTCCTTTGTAGCGGTCGCTACGCATTAATTTTGTTGTTATCTTATTGCGAGTTTAATTTTCTAATTTAAATACGTGTACTTACAATTTTGGAGTACAGTGTGCGTTACGTCATTTTCACTACTACTTTGGAAATACACTCTAGGGAAATCACAATCACGTACGCTTACACTGTACAAGTATTAAATGTATTCAAACATAGATACACTGATTCATTGACATGAAAAATAAAAAATAGAAATGTATTAGTTTTACGTTAATAGTCGAACTGAATAGTCTTATTGTATTGTGTTCATTGTCAGTATACATTAATTGTCGTAGTATAAGTTTTCATTAATGAAATAAAAAACTTTCGGTTATATAATTTAACCGCCGTTTTAAAATAAAGTCGTTAAATTTAAAACTTAAATAAATGTTTAAAAAAAAATAAGAGAATCCGAGAAAATCGTAATAAAAGAATAAATTAAATAAAAACATAATTTATTTATCCTAACTGCAAATTTTAATGAAGTTGAGAGGAATTTCGTTATACTCTAAAAGCGCATTCAGGAGTCGCTCCTCCCACTTCATCTGGTGACCCCGAAACGAAGAAAGAAGTTTTTCCTACAATTTTAAAAAAGAAGATTGAGAAGAAAGAAGAAAGAATAAAAGAACAATTTTAAGAAGAAGGTTTTTTTAAAAAAAAAGAAGAAAGAATACACGTAAGAGAGGAGAAGAAAGAAGATTCAATAAAACTTTTAAGGGAAGTTAAGTTCATTTTAAATTAATAATTTTCACCATTTTTAATTTCTTTTAAAAAAAAACAAAACACAAATATTTTCTTTTTAAAATACAAAACTTTTCCTGGTAGTAGTGAATTTCTGATTTAATTTCTCTTCTTTAATTGATTTATATGATCTTTTCTTTTAAAAGTCGAAATTTTCCTTTTTTAACGGTCGGTTTTAAAGTTTGAGTCCTCCGTCAACGCTATCGTCCGCGAAATTAATCTATAAGAAGTTCTGCGAATTTTAAGTGAATCGAAACTCTTTTCTTTGATTTTAAAAGAATTTCGTGTTACGTTAGTGCCTATATAGTGTGAAAATAATGAGTGTGCAAAATTCGGGGGATACTTTTGCAAATAGTGAAATCAACGCTTCTGCCGTTAAACTACCCTCCTTTTGGTCACCGTGTCCAGAAGCATGGTTTGTTTTGGCGGAAAGCCAATTTCATTCTAAGGGAGTTAGGCTGGATGATACGAAATATGAGCATGTCATCCAGGCGCTTCCCTTAGAAATAATTATGAATGTTTTGGATTTCATTCAAAACCCACCTCAGGAAGGCAAGTACGAGGCCTTTAAATCGACCTTGATTCAACGCTTCACGGAATCTGAAGAGAATAAGTTGGAGCAACTCTTATCCAACTCGGAGATGGGAGACAGGAAACCGTCAGACTTCTACAGATCAATGGACATTTTGGCTGGAACATCAACACATTTAGGGAAAGAATTAATCAAGAAGTTATGGATGCGGAAACTGCCTTCGGATATAAATACTGCTCTAATGGCATCTGGAAAGCAGAATATTCAAGATTTGATTTTGTTAGCAGACAAGATTTTCGAAGCATCTAAATTTAAATTCATTTCGGCAATCGGTAACAATTCGGCAAATCCTTTCCTGAACAAAGAAGATTTCAGCATAAATAACCTTGATGTTAAAAAGAAAATAACTTTACTGGAGAATAAAATTGAAGATTTAGCAAATTTAATCAAGAGACTTACTATTAATAATAAAAATAATAATTTTCAACACGGATTTAGATCAAGAAGTAGAAGTCGTTCAAATAGCAGACATAAAGAAAATAATAAGCCTTTTTGCTGGTTTCACTTTAAATTTGGAGATAATGCCAAAAGATGTGTTAAACCATGTAGTTATAAGAATTCAAAAAACTAAGTATCCCTTCAGCGTGTTGTAAAAATGTTATTCCAAGAAAGTCATGTAGACTATTTGTTTTTGATAAAGAAAATAAATTTAAATTTCTAATAGATACAGGAGCTGAATTATCTGTTGTTCCTAACGTTTATTTTGGCAAATACAAGAAAGATCCTAATTTTATTCTTTCAGCAGCTAATGGTTCGACGATAAACACATATGGAAATAAACTGTTGAAAATCGATTTCGGATTAAGAAGAGATTTAACATTTCCATTTATAGTAGCTAGTGTCAATAAACCTATAATTGGTGCAGATTTCCTTACGCAATTTAATTTATTGGTTGATCTTAAAAGGAAACGTTTAATCGACGGCGATACTGAGTTGAGTGTTAACGGAATTATGATTAAGGCAGACAGTCCATCACCCAGGCATTGTTCCTTTGACAGTGGATACGGCAAAATACTATCAAAATTTCCCTCACTAACCCAACCACCTCGTTATGACTTACCAGTACTACACAACATAGTACACTCTGTCCAAACAAAAGGTCAGTTACCTTTTTCCAGACCTAGAAGACTTGACAACAATAAATTCAAAATAGCAAAATTGGAATTTGATCATATGATTAAGTTAGGTTTATGTAGACCATCCTCTTCCTCAGCTTCTTCCGCTTTACATATGGTACCGAAAAAGAACTGTTCAGACTGGCGACCTTGTGGTGATTATAGAAGACTTAATGCAATAACAATCCCAGATAGGTACCCAATTCCACACATCCAAAATTTCACGTTGAATTTGAATGGGTGCACGGTATTTTCGAAAATTGATTTGGTTAGAGCATATCACCATATACCTATGGCAGAGGAAGATATTTTCAAGACAGCTATTACTACACCTTTCGGTTTATTCGAATTTACTCGAATGCCCTTCGGTCTTAGGAACGCTGCCCAAACTTTTCAACGTTTTATGGATCAAGTACTAAACGGACTTGAATTTATTTTCGTTTACATTGATGACATTCTTGTAGCAAGCAAAGACGAAGAAGAGCACAAAGCTCATTTGGAAAAAGTTTTTGGAAGACTTGAAAAATTTGGAATCAACATTAATCCAGGGAAATGTCTTTTTGGTGTTCATACATTGGAATTTTTAAGCCACAAAATTACAAAGGACGGAATACTTCCATCAGAAGACAGGGTTAAATTAATTAGAAATTTTCCGTCACCCAAATCGATAAAAGAGGCACAACAGTTTATAGGAATGATAAACTACTTCCATAGATTCATTCCTCGACTAGCAGAAATTTTAAGTCCAATTCATAGTCATTTAGCCAAAGAGCTTAAAAAAGGTAAGAAAGTGAAGAATTTAGAGTGGACAAAGGAATGCGAGGACGCTTTTGTCAAAGCTAAGAACGCATTTACTTCAGCAACTCTATTAGTTCATCCCTCTGAGAACGCGATTTTTAGTTTAACAGTTGATGCATCGAACGTGGCTGTAGGAGCAATGCTGGAGCAAACAGGCAAGAATGGGCCTGAACCACTAGCATTTTATTCGAAAAAATTAAGCGCCGCGGAATCGAAATATTCAACCTTCGATAGAGAACTTTTAGCCATATACTTGGCAATTAAACATTTTAGACATTTTCTGGAAGGTCGTGAGTTTACAATTTTCACAGACCACAAGCCGCTAACTTCGGCAATATGGACAAAAGCTGAAAGAAGTCCAAGACAGGCGAGACAGTTGGATTACATTACGCAATTTACGTCGGATATTAGATATATCAAAGGGAAAGCTAACGTAGTAGCGGATACATTATCCCGAGTAGAGACAGATAGTAAGGATTGTGACGCGATTAAAGAAAAGAAAATAGATTTAGAAATTATTGCAGAAGAACAGAAAGATGATTTAGAATTAAAGTATTTAATGGAAGATTCTGGTAGAAATTCAAGAATAATATTAATAGAAAAAGATGTACCTGCAACAAGTAATAAAATTTGGCTAGAATGTTCAACGGGTAGAGACAGACCGTTCATTCCAAAAACTCTACGAAGAGAAGTTTTTAACATTGTACATAATTTAGCACACCCAGGTATTCGAAGTACAAGAAAGCTGATAACAGGAAAATATTTTTGGCCTAGGATGAGCAGCGAAATTAATTTATGGGCGAAAACATGCATAGAATGCCAGAAAGCCAAGATTTATAGACATACTAAATCCCCAGTCGAAAAATTTAAGGCGCCAACAGGAAGGTTCGAACACATTCATATAGACATAGTTGGACCACTCCAGCCAGCAGAAGGATTCACGTATTTATTAACGATCGTGGACCGTTTCACTAGGTGGCCCGAAGTCTATCCTCTTAAAAATATCACTGCACAGATGGTAGTTAGAACATTGTACGAACAGTATTTTCCAAGATTCGGAATTCCATTGACGGTTACCACTGACCAAGGAGGTCAGTTTGAAGGAAAAATGTTTGAGGAATTCTCGAAGCTTTTGGGTACACATAGGATCAGAACAACGGCATATCATCCGCAAGCGAATGGAATGGTAGAGAGGCTTCATAGACAGCTTAAAGAATCATTGAGAGCCAAGATGAATAATCCGAACTGGTTACTGCATTTACCAGCTATTTTGCTGGGTATGCGAACTACAATAAAAGAAGATCTAAAGTGTAGTCCAGCAGAGTTAGTTTACGGTCAAGCGCTAAGAATCCCAGGAGAGTTCTTCATAAGAGACACAGAGATTGTATCAGACCCAACAGATTTTGTGGCAATGCTAAGAAACCATATGAGAAATATTGTTCCAACGGACTCTCGTGAACAAAAGAAAGATTTCTTTGTGCCAAAGGGATTAAGGGACTGCGAATTTGTTTTCCTGAGGACGGATAGGATGAGAAGTTCATTGCAAAATCCATATGAAGGACCGTATAGAGTGATCAAAAAGGGAGGAAAAATTTTTTCGATAGATGTTAACGGGAAGGTAGTAAAAGTATCTATTGATAGACTAAAACCGGCACACATAGAAAGAAACGAAGACAGTAATAAGCCGGTAACACGTAGTTCGAAGAAAAGAGTTCGGTTTCGATTGTAAAGTAAATTTTCAATCATGATTTTAATATTTTTTTTTTTAGACGCTTACGCTGAAGGGGGAGTTATGTAGCGGTCGCTACGCATTAATTTTGTTGTTATCTTATTGCGAGTTTAATTTTCTAATTTAAATACGTGTACTTACAATTTTGGAGTACAGTGTGCGTTACGTCATTTTCACTACTACTTTGGAAATACACTCTAGGGAAATCACAATCACGTACGCTTACACTGTACAAGTATTAAATGTATTCAAACATAGATACACTGATTCATTGACATGAAAAATAAAAAATAGAAATGTATTAGTTTTACGTTAATAGTCGAACTGAATAGTCTTATTGTATTGTGTTCATTGTCAGTATACATTAATTGTCGTAGTATAAGTTTTCATTAATGCAATAAAAAACTTTCGGTTATATAATTTAACCGCCGTTTTAAAATAAAGTCGTTAAATTTAAAACTTAAATAAATGTTTAAAAAAAAATAAGAGAATCCGAGAAAATCGTAATAAAAGAATAAATTAAATAAAAACATAATTTATTTATCCTAACTGCAAATTTTAATGAAGTTGAGAGGAATTTCGTTATACTCTAAAAGCGCATTCAGGAGTCGCTCCTCCCACTTCATCCTTTTTCACCTCCACAAATTTACCTGCCTAATTAAAACACCCAAAGGAAATAAACAAACCCAAAACTTACCATAGTATCTATATCTTATCCCGCACACCACAGCCGCCGCCTCTACTGTTCCAAATATTCTTTAGAGCAGCAGCACACAATGCATTCACACTTCACAGCTACTTGAGAATTTTCCCCAAAATGAAAATCGCTTCTACTTGAAAAATAACTCAAGAAAATTTCCCAGACGCTTCCGTTTTCTTCCAGATAATAACCATAACAAGGAGCATAAATTTTCGGGAGCCAAGATCCATGTTTTAAGGTGTCCTTGGCTGCATATCCTCCCCATACCGCTACAAGGGCCAAAAAAGGGTGGTCCCGGTCTACAGGAAAAGTGTCAGGACTCTCACGGCAGAACATAAACCGTAAATAGTGGAACACCATCAGGGATGCATTTGTGAACAGCAAGAAGCTAAAAGCACTTTATGCAGACAGGATAATTATTTTATTGCCCAGCGCCAGGACTTTCTGTCTGGCTGTGACTGGGGAGCAGCGAACAGGTTAATTCATGTGAATGGCTTTAAATGGGTGTCCTTGAGTCCTTGTGCACTTGTACAAAATTCAAGTGTTAGTTGGGATATATATACATATATACTTAAGGTTTATCTTGTGTATTTCGAATCGGTGGGGGCTGGATTTGCACGTGCTTGGATGCCAAGGTAGGTACCAGGGTGTAGCGGAGCACTGTTTGCTTGCGGATTGTTTGAACTTCTGTTTCTAATGAACTTTTCCAAGTTTCTCCATCTTCTCTAGAGTTGGGTTTTAGGAGGTGTAGTAAAGTTGATATCACAATTTTCAGGAACAATGCGCTTTTGACATTTAGGAAATTGTTTAATAAAAGGTGCTTTTTTATTGTAGTTTATGCTAGATTCCCTTTTTGGTTTACTGACTGAAAATTGTCTTAATTTTCTTTTATTTTACTCACAAAAATAAAGCCAGGTTAAGATTTAAACTAATCACCTACATATTTTTTGGAACCCCTAGTATCTGCGTTTTGTTTGAGTAACCGCTTTTCATATCAAGGAAGGCTTCGACTATGTCTGGTAGAAAGGGAAAGTATGTGTACTGCATTAGTTTTTTGACTAGTTTTCAAAGGAAACGCCCGAAATTCGCTATGAGAAAAGGCATCGTGTTCTATACGAACAATACCGAACCTGAAACCTCTTTGGTAATCCTACAAAAATGTATGAAGCTTGGCTCACCGATATATTTATCAGATATTGGACCCTCTACTTTTCTTTTTCAATTAACGGTTAGGATTTAATCTCATCGGCGTCAAGCTGTCACTCGTTGTAGTTGGAGAGTTGTTCCTAGTATTGGTCCCAGTCCCAGATGCAACAGTTGAAAATTAACATAATCACTCAGAATAGTTTTGTCAGGAGGCTCAAGAGCTTCTGTCACAGAACAAGCCGACAATTTGTTTTCGGTTGTAATACAAACTCTCCACCTATTGGTGGAGCACTGATGTAAACGAGAGAGTTGAGTGTATGCTAGAATTTCTTGTTATGAACAAAATAGATTTTACCAATAGGGTATACAAACCTACATATCTTTGTCAGTAATAGTAAGGAACAGGTGCTGGGCCTCACTCACGCTAGCACGTTACTCTTCGGCAGGATTATAGTCCTCACTGTAAATTTCGTTCAACGTATCAGGTCTCCCATGTAGAGGCGGATCGTCCGTGGCTCCTCTGAAAACCAGCTTGTCTAAGTTTGAGGGGCCTCTTGTGCCTCTATCAGCTACGTGCGTGAACTGTTCACTGAGGTACTCATCTCCTGCTACCATGAAAGCAGTCCTGTCTCTTCCTCCAAGTCGTCTAGTAAAGTTCCCTGGTGACATGAGTCTCCTAATTCTACTTCGGCCCTCTTTGCCTAGGGCCTAGGTTTACCCTTACAGCCTATAATTATAATCTGAGACGTTCTGGAGGGAATACAAACCGAAGCATTCTGGAAGCCTGCAGATTCTCCTAGAGGCACCTAACTCTCAAAGCTGCACTTCAAGTACTCCTCTAATGGGATGGGCCTTCTTAAAAATGAGGATGGTCCATTCAACCAAAATACTACTGATTTTGGAAGTTGCCCAATTGAGTTCTTAACGATCTTTTCAACCGTAATATGCACGAAAGAGGACGTGGTGGAGTACCTTAGGGAAAAAGATTTTTTCTGTGAAAGGCTAACGCTCAGAGGTCAAGCCCTTTTGTAGACTCTATGATTGGTTCTTTCATTGAATGCGGATGCTCAACCAAAAAAGTCAAAGTCCAACTTTTGGGGTTTTTTAACAAAAATGTCAACTTCACCTACCTTTTTCTCCAAAAAATAAGTAGCTGAAGTTGACGACTGACGACTCATAACTACTAAAGTTGTGTATCCATCAGTTTTACCATCACAGATAGGTGAAGGAATTCTACTTTAATTAGTGCTTTACTCATGAAAATAGGGTTACAAAAATACAGGGTGATATGTTAAACGCTATCATTGTACAGTTCTGGTCGTATTACTCAAAAAGGACAAAGATTTCGAACTAGGCGCCATAGTAACTTATATTCAGTTCAAAAATACCTATCATATTACACATAGCTATTGGAAGTGGTACCAAAGTCCGTACATTTTCTGGCATCCTTCGCCAGGGAATGCCCGCGCGTACAGCATAAGCATTTTCAAGTTTGGCCGTCGTGTTGTGCTTCCATTAAAAATGGTTAAAAATTCTACGGCTATCATATCCTTCTTAAAAAGCCAAGTGGCCGGTGTTCACCCGCTGTAAGCCCATTTTTTATTTTTACTCGGGTTAAGAGATGCAAATTTCGCCTTTATGTAGCAATCGAAAATTATTTTACCAGATTGGTCTATTCGGCCACAGCCTACAGCCGCACCTGGACGTACCAAGGCCAATAAGTCGTATACATAGTGCAACTCAATTGTGGAACAAACTTCATAGTTTGAAGCTTTTACAAGATCAAGAAGTTCAAACCCAAAGTTCGTCGCAACGTTTGAGAGCACCCCCTATAAAATATCGACATGCCAGCTTGGAAGTACAGAAGGTGACTGCTTAGAAGGTGAAAGCTTAGGCTTTCACATAAAACACTATCGTCTATGAATTCATTCATAAATAAAATTTCTTGATTGTGGGACAATCTGTCGCAAACGGTATTTCAGAACTACTTCAACATCCAAGAGTTCGGCCGTTGATTGCAAATGTCCCTTTTAGTGGCGGTTCGGCATGTACATAGGTAGCGGTTGTTGGTAATACAAGTCTGCAGCAATTTATTTCTCCAGATTACAATATTATATAAAAAGAGCTGCTCCTGAAACATTTTAACCAAGATAAGGTGTGTTTCAAAGTCTGGTATAGCTGTTTGAACTTGTGATTAGATTTTGCAATATTTATGCTTTTTGCTTACTATGATTTATGTTTTGTTCTGGGGGGCAATTCTGGTTCGGTGCAGTGAAAACGTGAAAACACTTTACACGTTTACACCTTTGTTTACGATTCTTATTCCGTGCAAACCACTGTCAAAAACTTTGCACGTTTAAAAAAATTTTACACCGTGAAATTTAGAGTGAAGTCGTGAAAAGTTTTCACTCTAGATATGTACCTACTAGATTTGATAAACTGACACTTGCTAGTATAAAAATTCAATTCAGCCTTTATTCAGCACTAAGTTTTCACGAATGCAACGAGAATCGCTTTTTCTGGTGGAGTGCAGTGATAAAGTGAAAAAAGTGTGTAAAACGTCAAGTGCAAACTTTTTTTTTCACGTTTTCACTACACCGAACCAGAATTGACTCCCTGGGTCTTTGCAAGTGAACATCTAATTTTTTAAAGTCTTCTGACCGTAAATTATCCCTGTTTGTGAAAGTGTTAAGAAACAAACTTCAGTAGAGTTAATAACACACCTCTGGTTTATAATTTCCCACCTGTTTTTAGGACCAGACTAAACATATTTCATAATTTCCATATTGCTCTAAAAATACCCATTTAAAAGTTCTTTTTATGGAAGTTGTGTACAGCAATGCACGAGGAAAGATTTCAAAAGCGAGCATGCATTCAGAAGCCAATACGTGGTGCCCACAGCTCCACTTTTAATAGAAAAGAAACGCAAAAAAAGAGTTAGAGAGCATGCAGCAAATCCTATGGTAATCCCCTCTAAGAACTTTTGCAACTTCCATACCTGCTGTTGCAGTGGGGAAGATATAAAGGTCTGGGGAATGTGATAAAAAGCCTCAGATAAATCTTCAGTGGTTTGGCCTCTGTCTTGCTAATAGTTTTCTGGTCTGAGGTTCCAGTGCCAGATTCACTTTGGTAGCCAGCTTTAGATTTCAGATCGGAGCGGAGGTTGGCTGCACTTTACGAGGGACTTTCATTTAATGCTATCCTGAAGGCTGTTTGCATCCCTATTTGTGGGTGCATTAGTGCTAGCAATAAAAACGCAAGGACTCCTTATCTGATTTACAGTGGTATGTTACAACAGGCACTTAAAAAGATTTACGACATGTTATCAGGATACATGGAGCATCCTGAATAATACTGTGTCCCAAGGACTTAATCCCACCGTAATGATTCAGGATTAGGCTCAGCTCGTGTTTACTAACCCTGCCACCGAAACATCAGCGACAATCAAATAGAATTTGTCAACCCTTAATCCATATCAAGCTGTGTTATGCCAGCGCAAATATTTTTAGATTCAACAGGATGAGAGAGAGAAATGTTGGGGTGTACACTAAGCCAGGAGGGGCTTTAAACCGCACATTACTTAGCAGCAGCTTAAGCTCCATAAAAAATTTAACCCCATTACGGATCACGGCCAAACGAGGAATCTCATTATTCGCACAAATTATGGGCACCTGTTCATCTGATTTTTCAGGTGCGGAAGTGGTAAAACGTGCCAAAGTCTTTAATCACCCTACAGAAATTCCCTGGATGCCAGGACCTCCGAAGGCGCATTACACACCCTTGAGCCAGGCAAATTGGATTAATGACGAACTCCAGAGCATTCGAATCGAGCATTTTCACAGATTGATTTTTGATGGGGAGAATTTGCGATTTTCCGTGCTCTCCTTTGTAATTTGATTTCCTTGGGGAAATTGAACAGGGATGTTCCGTTTAAATTACTTTCAATCAAGGAGTTTCCTTAATATATTTTTTGTTTGTGTGAAAGAAATAAAAACATATATTTTGATTTAGGTGCAGAAATAGCTCTTTAAGAACATTTTTGGGGGGATTTATGCCGCCTTTATTGACTTTAAGCGATCACTTTAAGAAACCAATGAACGGTTGAGGCGGTTCAATCAATCTTGTAGTCAAGGACAGGTTTCGTGAAATTGGATATGTTTCGGGGATGTTTGCTATGGCTATGGTTTTTTTTGGGTGGCAATTACTGATTGATTTATTTTTAACCTAAAAACTTCCATAAAATTTAAGTTGGTATTAAAAAGTTCAGGTAGCTTGGGGCAGTTTTTAGAATATTTAACGACGACTATATTATGTAAAACTTCATTTCGAATGCACATTTTGAGCAAGAAATGTTAAGATATACAATCTTGTCTCAAAGAAAAAGGGAATTTTATATTAGAAAGTAATTGCATGGCTGCTGTGAGTTAAGGTTCTTAGATTTCTTTTTATTTGAGCCTAGATTAACGTGAAGTTGGTGTGGGAGATTGACTACTGGTTCATAATTTGAATTTTTATGTAAATGTATGGACTGACGGTAACCTGGATGGTTTGAACCAGCCACGATGCACAGAAGGCGTATTGTAACACTGCTAATAAATATGTATTATTTTTTAAATCAAACTTCTAGTAGTCCTGGCCGATAGTGCTACCAGCTTATATACCTCATATTTGTAGGCCAAGCCGCTTGAACAGACTCAGCAGCTCAGTTTTGAAGTCTGTTTGAGAGAGGTCAAAGTAAAATAACGAAACTCAGCTTCTCGTTACCGTCAGATAATAACACTAACGGAGAAAGCAGGGGGGGGGGGGAGAGGGGAATCTTCGACCTGATATACACCATGGATGGCAATTTAGGACGTATTGAGTGGTAATAAAGCCAACCTTAGGGGCCTCGGTAGTCTAGAGGTAAGGCGCCTGACTGCTATCCCCAGAGGTCCCGGGTTCGAATCCCGGCGGCGCCACGGTCCTTCGCCTTTCCCACCTAACTTTCCTTCTTTCTTCTTCCCTCTTTACATTCCCGATTCCCCTGTCATAGCCTTCGCTAGTCCTTGCTCCACCAAGCGCATGCCATCGGTTGGTTGATGAGATTCAACTCGTTTCAGGAGGCATAACACTCCAGCGAGTTGTTCTCGACGCCCCGATGTCAGAGTCGCGAAATGGTTGTGAGTAGGTGGAATAAAATATCGCGGCTAGGTTGCGACAGTTACTTCCTTCTCTTCTCTCTATCTTCCGGCTAGTGCTGCTGTTCGACATTCACTATATACGAAAAAATAGATTGTCGACAGTACAAAGGGACTTCCCCTAAGCCTCTAGTCTGTCACATAAAAAAAAAAACCAGTGTCTGACATCTTTCCAGCTGCGCTTTAACAACTACTAAACCCCTTTGCTAAACGATTCAGGAACCGAGTGGAGTTTGCCAAACCAGCCATTGGCCTCCAGTGCACGGTATATTTCAACGGACTACGATCGGCAAGGGCCTTGTTCTCTAAGAAATGTTGGTGCCACAATAGCTGGCTCCGGAACGATCAATACTATGGTTGAGCCCAGTTCCTGATAAAAAGTAGTCTAAACTTATCGCTGCGGCATCTGCCTCGCATGGTACCTCCAGATCATCTTCGTCCATCCTTTCCAGAGGAAAAAGGAAGGACCAAATTTTTCTATCACATTTCATAAACTTTACAGCAAATTGACTTTCCGCGTAGGTCATTCTTCGGCTACATATTGTTTTAGGCTGCTGTTATTGGCCCAAAATAAGAGAACTTCAATTCTTAATCCGGTAACCTGATTGCGGGAGCCTGAATAGGGTTATTATTTTTTTTAAATTTTGAAAATTAATATTTTTTTTAGTTTTTATCGAGCTTCTCATAAGCCACCAAACACCTCAGTTTGTAAAAACCTTCTTTGATCTGGAATGCCGTTTTCCTTTCAGTGGGGTGTCCACTTAGCTGGCTCAAGCGTGGGTTGTCTGATCCACTGGCTCCCAGGGCATTACCTGCATACTGCTCAACCCTACCAGATGCTGGCTCAACCAGCTGGAGAATAATCAGAAATTTCCAAAATCCGGATGGCTGTCAGCTGCTGGATACAACCCATCAGCAGTACAACCAGCGCTGGGAACCAGCTATGTGGAAACTCCGCTTTTAACTCCAATAGAGCTTTTATTAAAATTACTCGAGGTGGACTCGTCGTATGGTACATGGCATGTGGGTTGGTTCCGCCACAAATAGGCTTGGTGAGCTGCAAATTTTCAAGGGGAGACTGTGTCCCAAGAATATCACGGTTTCGAAGGCAATGTAAAGGTGGATAACCCGGGCTCTGTATTAATTGAATTCGGAATCGGCTATTGGTATAACACCCCTTGCGGGGCCTCGGGCTATAATATGATGCCTCTCTAACGCATATTCGCATATTCAAAATCTATATCTAAAGTTTTTTTTATTCGTTTTATTTAATAGGGCCCGTAGCCTATCTATAATATTGAGCAATATTTTGATTTGCGCAATATTATTGACAGTCTGTAAGATTGGCTGCGCAAAGAAGCAATCTGTCAATAGTTTGCACAGTATTATTAGTAGTCTAGGGACCACTTGTGCCGCATACTTGGGTTTCTTTCTATAGATTGCTGCGCAGGCGCTTTAACGTTTTAGGTTTAAAATCTATTTTCGCGCCACTCTGATCTGGGTCTCGGAGCAATTCATTCCAGCTGCCCCCATTTACGCGGGCCTGCTTAGGTATACAGAATACTGAAGGTCGGGTGATCCAGTTTTTTACTCAGAAATTTCCTTAGCTTCGTATTTGATAACGCATATTTTTTCTGTAAAATTGAGCATAACTGAGGAGTGGGCGAACAAAACGGCACATGTCCAGTTTTGCAAATTGTTCAGAAATCGCAAAAAACTGTTTCTGCCTCTGAACTGATCACATTAACTACACAGGCCTGCAAGGTTTTTTTCTTGACAATTTAATAGTCGTATTTTAAGTATTTTTTCGCGCTGAATCCGAATCCGTTGGCCAAATTGCCCTATCACGTCAGGATTTTGAGCAATCCTAACCTAAAAGTGCCAAAAAGCGTGTTTTTTGCACTTTTGCGCGTTAAATATCTCAAAACTATGGAATGATAGGGCAAATCTGACAACGGGATCGTTTTCAGCATGCCAAAATCTATAGAAAAGCATGTCGGAAGCGTGAAATTTGACAACACTTTTTTTGTAATACTGAAAAGAAAAACTTCTTGGCGCGAAATCGACGATTTTTATTAAGACATGTTATCATCGTTGCACCTCGTTTTTCGGGGGCTCGTATTTTAAGTATTTTTTCGCGCTGAATCCGAATCCGTTGCCCAAATTGCCCTATCACGTCAGGATTATAAGCAATCCTAACCTAAAAGTGCCAAAAAGCGTGTTCGCGTGATAGGGCAATTTGGGCAACGGATTCGGATTCAGCGCGAAAAAATACTTAAAATACGAGCCCCCGAAAAACGAGGTGCAACGATGATAACATGTCTTAATAAAAATCGTCGATTTCGCGCCAAGAAGTTTTTCTTTTCAGTATTACAAAAAAAGTGTTGTCAAATTTCACGCTTCCGACATGCTTTTCTATAGATTTTGGCATGCTGAAAACGATCCCGTTGTCAGATTTGCCCTATCATTCCATAGTTTTGAGATATTTAACGCGCAAAAGTGCAAAAAACACGCTTTTTGGCACTTTTAGGTTAGGATTGCTCAAAATCCTGACGTGATAGGGCAATTTGGCCAACGGATTCGGATTCAGCGCGAAAAAATACTTAAAATACGACTATTAAATTGAAAAGAAAAAAAAAACCGTTTTTTGCAGGCCTGTGCTATTTATGAGTATGGTAGGTTGTGCTACTATTTGAACTCATTCAGACGGAAACAAATTTTTTTAAATATGTTTAATACTTTAAGAGAAAAAATTAAAACAAAAATGGACATGTGCCCTTTTGCAGGGACACAACTGGGACATGACCCGTTTTGTTAAACCCTTGAATGGACATGTGTCCTTTTGCAGGAACCCAACTGGAAATGTTTTTTTTGTTTTAGCCTTTGGGGAGCTCCCTGGCCCCCTTAGAGGCAAGGGGGGATTTTTCTGGTATTTTTTCCTAATAGTAGGGACTGTTACGCAAATTTTAAGGGGTCATAGGGCCCCCTACGGCTTATTTTGGGGCCGTTGGAGGCAAAAGTGAGGTAAATTTTAGTGCATTTTTAGTGCATTTTATGATGCACATACAAATCGATGTAATTAGAGCCCCAGGTGAGGTGCAATGAACTTCCATTGTTGATTAAAAACTTTTTTGTATGAAATACGTGCCCTTTTGAAAATCCACATTAACGAATGGTTAAAAAATATGAATATTCGTAGGACATATGCCTTTCTGCAGGGAAACCGTTACTTTGCTAACAAAAAAATATTACATGAAAGTGATTTTTGAAGTGTCTGAGATTGAAATTAGTTGCAGTTTAGTGTAATGAACACGATTCCGTCAAAACACTGAAAACGGCCAACCATGGACATGTGCCGTTTTGTTCGCCCACTCCTCAACTGAGATATTTACCAAAATTCGCTTTTGGTGATTTTTGACCCCTCGTAAATTTGTTGGCGGCATTTGAATCGCTGAGTACTTTTGACATATTGTTTAGAAGAACAATATCAAGGTGCATACCAAAGCATAATGTCATTAACGCAGGAAAAAGTGTATTTTCCATTTGGGGTAGATCATTAGTGTAGAGCAAGTATAATATAGGCCCCATAGAACTAGTATGTGGCACATGCCCTTTAATTTCTCCAAATATAGAATACTCCTCGTCTTGATTAACTCTAAATAGTCTATTTTTAGATACGATTAGACTATGTCTCTGCGGTAAGACCTATGGGGTGCGACAGCGAGGAAGACCCAGCATTCCCTGGAAGGATGGCGTAGACCAGGACGCTCAGATCTTAGGGATGCCAAACTGCATGACATCGGCTCAGAATCGGGACCGGCGGAGAGAACAGTTGCGAGTGGCCAGGACCGGATTCCGGTTGTAGAGCCGTTAAAGAAGAAGAAGAATGTGTCTGCCTACAGACTGAAAAACATCTGACTCAGTTTATCTATTAAGTTAGTGCAATACCAAATGCTTGGGCTTTGTCTAGAAATATTGTGGAGCATTTCTGCTTTTCTTGTAACGCTCGTTATTCAGTGTATGTATTTGATCGATAGTTGAGTGATTTGCTCTGAATTCAAATTGGTCATATGAAAAAAATCAAATTCAATAATCACCTTTTGTACTACCAGTCCGTCAAGTCATTCAGGTTATAGAGCATTATCTCTGATGGTAAACTTAATTGGATGGATATCAGAAAATAAGCTAGATGAATGGTCTGAGAGGTCATACGAGGAAGACTATGGACCCAGGTCAGCCTTAAAACCTGCGATTCCTCGGGTTAAAAAATCGGTTGTAAAAATAAGTTCATCCACAGCATTAAATATAAATAATGAAGGTTGGTTCTTGATTCTCTAATAAACCTAAAGTTACAGTGCATCCTTAAACGGAACAGGTTTTATCTAGCCGGGCATCTGTGTTTAGCTCTAGTGCTCAATACTCATCTCAAGTCTCTCCTCCAGAAACTAACCATTGGCATTGCTAGTCGAGCCAAAATTTCTATTGCGCTCGAAAGGTGCCTGGATGTTGACTGAGAGACACCTCTCGAGTGCAACGACAACGAGTTAAGTTAAAAGAAAATAAACTCTTGGCTTTTCTTTCAGTTCTGGTTTATTAAAACTTGTCAAAACTCTAGACTTTTAATGCTCTTAAAATAACAAAAAATTTAAATTGGTTTATTTGAACTGATTACACTGGGCTCCACTTTTGATTCATAAGTTTACCATATATTCAGCTGCACCGCAGACTGTTTTATTTAAACAATTGCAACAATATAATTGAATCTTTTGTTTACATACTCTAGTTAAGAGACGTGCTTTAGTCAAAAATATTATTTCGTTCAATATAAGCGTACTATTTACTAATAAACTTCAAAACAAAATTTAATTTATAATAATTTTATATTTTTTAAAATAGATGTTTATGTTTTTTGTCATTTACCTTGATATGTCGTTGGCGCGTGTTCCTTGTACTAAATTTTTGTTTTTTTTTATAAATAATCGCATTTTCTTTAGCTGAATCGAAAATATGAACCAAACCGCATTATTCTGGATACAACCAAAGCAGAAGAGATCTTATTGAAATCAAGAATCATGAAATGACGACTCTATTTAATTTTTGCGTGGTTAATGCGAGTATTGAACCAGGAGAGGAGTCAATATCCTGGATTTAAAACGTTCATAAAATTGAGTACTTATAGTTTTATGGGATAGATTAAGACTTTGTGGTTTTAAAATGAAAAAAAAAAAAAAAAAAAAAAAAAACATATTTCGGAATTATTATTTATATTTGTACTGAAAAAAACGAGGAAAAAATAATCATTAATAAATTTTCATCTCTTGCTGATAATCATTTATTCTGCAAACATCGCCCAATATCTTGGACGTTGTCCAAATTCCTTTTTCTGATTTACATATTTACTCCAAAACTGTGCTCAAAATATGCGCTTCTTTCCCCAACACACTAAAAATTCGCAAGCAATTATTTTCACGCATCCGAAGGCACCTGTCGCTTCGACATTCACGTGTATGAACAAATATACTTTGGCCCGTGTCCAATTAAAAATATTCGAATATAGAAATTCGCCTTGGTCTTCTTACGAACGATCTTTCGTTAAGGTCAAGACGTTTTCCTTCCAATTTGTAAATTCAATTCAACCCGCAAAAAGCGCGCTCGGAAAATTAGCAAAAATGTCGGAGAGGAAAGCCCATTTCGGAGCACTTAATTGACGCTCCTAGTCCAGGCCTCGTTCCATTGAGGAAAAGTTTTTAAATAAATTTTGAATTTAATTTTTTCAAAAAAAGGAAGAAAGTTTTTCTTTTAAGGAAAACTAGAAAAAAGGAAACTTTCCTGGCTCCCATGGAAAAGTGCTCTGCACGAAAAGGAGATACTGTTGCTCCTGTCAAGCGGCAGCACGGGGTACAAGCGAAGTCTGCATACATAAATCATGTCACTTGGGAGCTGGTCGACTTTCTGTTCTTGGGGCCTTGGGAAAGTGCAGAGAAAGTTTTCCCAGAGTTTTCTGCCAGTTTTCTGTTCTCGCTCTCTCGGCTGCAACTATTTGCTTTGGAATTGTTTAAGGCCAAGGACCAAGGATGCGACGAGACTGCCGGGAACCTCTTCGTGTTTATTTAAACTTGTAGCGGTTATTTGGTCGTGCTTTTTTCATCCTTTCTTTCGTCCTTTTTTCAAAATGTTTAATTGGATTTGGAGTTTAATTCGTGAATTTTGAATATTATCGTTTTTCATCGTTTGACTCAAAGCGGGCGCTGATTGAAACTGTGCTGTGCACCAGAAACATTTTGCAAATTTTAAGTCCTTTTTAATTGGGTTTAAATTTTTAATTTCCAGGAAACTTCGTGGTTGTGGAATATTTTTCTCTAATTAGTTACTATGCGTTAGAGTGGATCTTTTCAACAAGGCAGCAAGTTAAGGACAGGGCAAAGGACAACGTGAGTATATTTTATTCTTTATATGTTTTTTATGTAAATACGAGGTTTTAGAAATAAATGTAAATATATATCGTCTGTTACTAGAGTGTTGCATCAAAGTCTTTAAGATGAACTGTATTATATTTCTGTATATACAAACTGCATTTACTATGTGTGCGCCTCTGAATTTTTGTTTGAATTTTTATGTGTACAAAGTTGCAGTAAAATAGCCAAATGTGTTTGTTGATTATGATTTAACTTATTAACTGAATTCAATTTAAATAATCTATCTTTCAAATATGATTGCCTTCTGTTGCAATATTTACAGCTAGTTTGCTTGGCATAACTCCAGGTGATTCTTGATTTTAGTCCTTCTAGATAATCTTAAAGATGATCTTGTTGATCCTCTGCCAATTTTGCGATGCATTACTCCATTGATGTTGATTCACCTTCTGCCAGTTATTTATTAAATCCATCTTGTGCTCCAATCGATACAGTCACTGTAGGGTGTGTAATGGAGTTGTGTCTACCTATCTATGCCATGGACCTTGTCGATCAGCGAAAGCGAATTAAACACGTCGACTTTGAGAAATACCAACGAATGAACAAAGAAGTTCGACAGAAGATGAAATCGGAACGGGAAGCGTACTGAAATAAGGTTAAGGTGCCCTTACACAGACAATTTTTTGAGCAATAATCGCCGGCAACAGTAATGGAGCAATCTAGAACAATTAAAGCAATTTGCGGCAACGGCACCAAGTATCATATTTGCAACAACAATTTTGAGCGATATGGTGCAACAGATTGCTCCATTAGTGTTGCCGGCGATTATTGATTAAAAAATTGCACGTGTATGTGAACCTTTACGGCTGACATGGAAGAAGCGGCGTCGAGGCACCAGTACCGGACGCTGACACGGTTAGGCGAGCCTTGGAAACCGAACTCGTATCATTAAAATTCATCCAACTTCTCCAAGAGTCATACAATGGATGAATCAGCAGCGTTCGGATTCGAGGAGTTCCCGATTCAAACGGGTGTCTGCTAGGGAGATGTCTCTTCGCCACTTCTCTTCAACGTTGTGATCGACAGGATTATTCGTGAAGCATTTGATAGACGACACTACGACAACAACTTCTTAGCCGACTCGATATTAGCCGACGATAGCGCCGTCTTCGCCGACACGGATGCTAAAGTAATTGACATCTTATACGACAATTCCCGCATCGCCCCCTAATACAGGTTAAAAATGATGCGGAAAAGACCAAAGTGCTCACAACGAATGAATTGAAAGCCAGTGTTCACTTCGATGAAACCCAAATCGAACAGGTCGGAAATGCTCAAATTTTAAGGATCGTTGGTTGAGAAAAAGAAAGTGGCATAGACGGCCGACGTTCACAGCCTCATCGTGCAGGCATCAGCGGCATCCGTCTAGCTCGAGTGGTGCATATGGAAATGAACAAATATTTCCATTAAAACAAAAGTACCCGTTTCCGAACGTTGATCCTTCCGATTTTTCTTTATGGATCGGAAACTTTGACACTGCTCAGGCAGAAACAGTTAGACAAAGATGCGATCAACAGACACTGATCTAAAAGGAAATACAAAAATGTCTACTACGGTTTGCCGAATGGACGATAACTTATCTGGCGTATGAGTTCATTTATTTAGCTGCCAAATGACCGACAGCAGTTGGGATTACCAGGAAACAGCCTCGGTAGAGTGTTATGCCTCTTAAAACAAGTGAACCCGGTAAATCGATCTATGCAGTTCAGTTCTGCTCCTAGTCCCTAGGGCGGAAGTAGTTGCTAGTTGTTGCATCTTAAAATAGCTTACGACTTTTAAACTTCTTTTACAATAATAGGCAGTATCCGGTTGGTACGCTAATGACGGACCTTGTGTTAATTCTACCAGGAGAAGGACCTTACTGGGATTCATAATAGCCATCCTTGCAACCTGAGGTTTAGCCTTCGCACAACAAGCCAAAAAATATTTTCAAAATTCCAAACTCAATTAGAACCATGACAAGAATAATCTGGTAATCAGGATACGCAGATCTCTAAAGCCTGTGAATCCAAATTTGGCCTACTACCAATATTCTAAAGTCCATGGTAGTATATACGTGGTTTTAGTTGGATGCTCCGAAAAGAACTCTGCCAATTTGAGAAAACCAACTGGCTGGGCTTACTTGCTTCTTGTATACCAGTAAGTGGGATTTGTGTTTGTGAAGTAAGAACCACAACTTCTTTGATATCAGCAAATTTAAATCATCGGATAATAAATCGGAATTCGATTATGGATGTAGTCAGTTCCAGACCGATGAATGGTGAGGGTGAGTTCCAAAATGTATCACTGCCGTATCACTGTAGAATTCAGCAATTGAGAGTCTGTAGCTGAGTTCCGACAGACCTGGAGCTGTTTTTCCGACAGGCGTGTATCTTCAATGTACAAATCTTCAATGTTAAGAACTTTCATCCAAGTTCTCTCCGGAATTTGTTGATAATCATCAACTTGTCTTTTTATTTTAAAAATAATCTAAATCCTGACTTTTTTATGTGAAATGACCCAAATTTTTCAGCTATCTCCGAGCTCTTAGCTCTTATCATCATAGAGGTTAAATCCAGGAGGTAAAATATATAAAATGTGGTGATAACGATTTATGACATCGGAATTGATCTGTTGTTTGCTCATTTATGCACATTAAAATCTCCTACTGGACAGAATAAGTTGGTATCAATACCGTCCAGTAATACAAGGTAAAGGCAGTATGCATCTGTTTTAACTAGAAATGGATGGATACGTTCGCTTTCGTTCATAATGGCCTCATGAATAATAGTTTTAGTCGAGGAACAATTTACACAGAATTGCAATTTCCGCTGGAGATAATTTTTGCTTTTGAGTCTGATATCTTGGAGCCAACAATGAATTTTGCTTATTACGTTTTTGATAATGGTCTATTTTTTGTGTGCATTGCTGAAGGAAATTTGTTATGCTTATCAATATTGCACGATCGTCTACTTATATTTGAATTGAGTCAAAGGAAAACTGCCTTTATTATTCATTATTGAATGGAGTTTTTATTTTGTAAACTGTATAGTTGAGATGTTTGATTTATATAATTTGAAATGATTAATTTATTGAGTTTTTGGAAAATAGGGTTGTTTTTAATTAAAATTGTCAAATCGACTTCTACAAAGAATTTTCAAAGGCTCACGGGTATTTGAAATGTTAAAATATTAATACAAACTTCAAAAATGCTTATTCTGCAAAATTTGATAACAAATAAAGACGAATACCCTACAAATTTCACCTCCAGTTTAATCGTGTATTTACGACATTAAAATTCAGTTGTTTATAATCCTTATATTGATGAATCTAACAATAGCGCTGTATATTTGGTATAACTAGTGAATATACCATATCCTTGTTGTTTGTCTATCTCAAACGGTAGGTAGGTAGGTAGGTAAGAACTTTCTTTCAAACGTTTTGTAGAGATTGCATTTCTTGTTGCTATGGATGAGTCTAGATCGGATCTGCTAAGGCCAAATACGTAGGGTTTGCTTGGGATATCACGATTTGTCGGTAGTTAGGTTCCCAATTATTTCCAAGCAGTTAAAGAACGCCACTTCTTTCGCTACAGTTAAGTTACGTTTCCACTTACACACTTTTCGAGTTTGAATGTAACATTAAGTGTAGGCAAGTTGTTTATGAGTGTAAACACCAAAGATTTATACACATTTAGTGGAACGTTACATTTTTATATTACGTTTACACTCAAAAGTTTAAAGAAGGCATACCACGAAGTGAGTGTATTTAAAGTTGTCTCCACTTATAAGTTTACAAAAGTATTTTGATAATTTATGAGTCGAGCTGTTGACAGAGCCTTGGGATTGGAGAAAAATGGGAATATTTTGAGTGTTTGAAATTTTTATTCCAACATGTAGATAACCAAAACAAGCCGTCATTGGTAGAATTCTCCCAATTCGAGCAAAAGCACTACATTTTTAATAATTGTAAATTTTTCCACTCACGAACCCCGCATGTCCTTTTACTCACTTTGTTTTAACGTTTTCTTCGTCTACGTAAAATAATTACCATTGCAGTTGTAGCTGCTAGAACTTTTTCATACGACGACATTTTCTCTAAGAATTTCAGATCTGCGGAAAAGTGTATAATTTAACTTTTCACTTTCCATTAAATTTAAATGTAAACACAATTTCCAGTTGAATGCATACATCTTTTAAGATGCATCTTTTGAAGCAAAAAAATGTAACTTTCCACTTTCAACAAGTTTATAAGTGTAAACAAGTTTTACACTTCCATTCGGTTCCATTCGCAAATGTATACACTTAAGTGTATAAGTGGAAACGTACTTTTACTCCCGGATTATTAGATTTTGGCTGTACAAAAATTTATAATTTGCCGTCGAACCCAATTCTTGGATCGCTATGCTAGGCTGGAGACGAAGCAGGTTGACCATTTCTTTGGAGCCAACTATAGATGTTGATTAGTTTGGAAAGATTTTTGGATATCGTAGGCATAGGTAACTTTGGTATTCTATTATTAACCGGTTAAGGCGGTGAGATCCTTCCTATTGTTTAGCATATTTAGCCAAACAATATTCAAAAGTTATAACATACGAGGATATTAAGTTTTGTACCGTGTGAGGCGTTTTTAGAACACCACGCTAAATTGCACCTAGGTGCTTACATACGTACCGCCGTCAGGCTTGAAAGGTGGTAACAGGTAGTCTATTTGCCAGTGAGTAAATCAAGGGATAATCAGGTCCTTGTGAACAGACCTCGTACTTACAAGGACTAATTTCTAACTAGCTTTGAAGAATTCTTATTTGTAGTCTTTCGAGGACTCGTTTACGGAGCTTATGTTCTTAAATTTGCGAAAAGTAGAGTCTTACGTTTAACTTAACGTTTAAGACTTTTGCTAGCCATAACACAATCCCGAGCTACTACCATTTTATATAGTATACGTAACAAATATAATTGATAAATAAAAGAAGCAACGATTAAATGCGTATCTCGTTTTTTTTCTTAACAAAATATGACAGAATAAACTGAAATTTTAAATTTTTGATTTGTTTATTAAAATTTTTGAATGTGTTAATCTGCAAAGTCCACATCAATTCATGTCTAAGTACTTTGGATATTTTTGGCATTATACACACCCCCATTTATCTTATTAATAAAGCATGTTCAATGCCCGGTTATTAATTTACACAACGAAAAAAAACTGACAAAGAAATTATTTTAGGCATAAAGTATTTTGGTAATACTTTGTTAAGTAGATTTTTAGCTTTTGTGGAAAATATGTCTCCAAAAACAAATTTTGTTAAGTAAATCAAAAATTTAACAAAACTCATAAAAGTATGAATTTCAAAAATTTATACTTAATCATATTTTTTTTTTAAATTTTTATTAATATTCTTCAGTAAATAATTTTAATTTAAAATTTTGCTGTAAGGATTCAGCTGTTTTTTATTCTTCGTGGGGTAGATTTTAGCAGCTTCTTAATTTTCGTCTGCAATGACAATGATAAATTTTTATAGTAAAAACATTATTTCATGAACGTTTGTCTTGATTTTCAATAATGAACTAATAAATAATGCTGTCACCATACGACGCTACAAACAAGCCTTGGCAAAAATTTAAGAGAATCGCATTTCGTCCACGGAAAAATTCTCACCATAAAAAATCTCTTTCTTTCTTTATATAAATAAATAAAAACTTTGCAAAATAAAATTGTTTTCCTTGTGTATATGAGACGAAACACAGTTATTTTTTCACTTACTTTTCTTTATTTACCTGAGAACACTTGTCTCTACATAAACGTGTATGTATAAGCACGAAAATCGTATCAATTCTTCACCTCTTGTCTCTAAGGGCCGCCGCAACAGCATGGCTATATAGCCAGCCTGCCGAATGTTTAGCGCCACGAGGTAAGAAGAACATAATAACCAGTTCAGCAACTGTTCGAACCAAACGGCGATCACGTGTGCGTCTTCGAAATCCGTAACCTATATGAGGCAGACACCGCGAATTTTAATACCATCTTTCTGGTAATCAGTTGACGATAACCACGATAACAGTATCACTAGCGAAAATTTATGCTGTTTTTAAAGCTTCGCCGTCTAGCCGCGAAATAAAAATATATTTAAAAAAAATAAAATAAAAAATAGAATAAAATAAAATCACAGAGTATACTTCTCAGAAGCGTGCAGAAGCTATAAGTCCATCTCGAGCAGAATTCGATCGAGAACTTGGCGTGTATTTTTTTGTATTTTTTCTTAGTTCAGTGCAGAACTTGCGAGGAATCAGACGCGCATCTTAAATCTTATATTCGCAGGAAGTCCGTCTAGCTTTAATGCAGTACGGCTCAGTTCATCGTACCGTGAACCGGACTCAAAAGTTCCTCTTATCTGCCGGCCGTTATCATCATAGTTCTTATAAGAATTAGTCGGGATCGTGGGTGATCTTGAACTTGAGAATTTTAATAATTCTTTTATTATTTTCGTTAAAGAAGTTATTTTATTTTTTTTTATTTTTTTGAGAAAATGTTTCCAATAAGTGTAGATTGTCGTTGTTAATTTGTATGTGACATGTCGTTAGCCTATTGGTAGTGAGTGATCTGCATATATTTAAAACACGCGTCTATAGTCCGGCACTTTGCATATATATTTATTCTTTGTCTATGAAGATCTATTTTTGAACCAGAAAGAAAAAGAGCGTATATTTCTTTTCTTCATCCATTGATCGTTGCGGCGCGGAAAAGAAGTTCTTTATAAGTGACTAAGTGCTGTACTGTCCACATGTGAGAATTCAGTTGTTGTTTTTATTGTTGTTGCTGTTGTTGTTGTTTTTCGTTATTCTGCAACATCGAAGATCACGCTTTAAGGAGGATCCCAGACTTACCGGATTGTACCAGTTAAAACTGATCTTGTGGTAATAAAAATTTAAATTTGAACTACAAAAACAAAATAAAAAAAAATATATTTCTTAATTAATTTTTGCTGTATCGATCAAAGTGCACGGAATTTTGGCTTTTAAATACTTTTTTGTGATTAAACTTAAAAAAAAATTTTAGGTGAATTTAGTGATACTAAAATCAGCTGTTGTTAGCCTTGCCTTTTATATGCTTAATTAAAGTTGTTTTTTAGTTTTATTTTTTAGTTTTTTATTTTTTTAGTTTTTTATTTTTTAATTTTTTCACCATCAAAATATAAACGTGATTCTTGGTTTATTCATTTAGGGAAATTAGTTTGAATTTATTAAAAACAAAAAAAAAAAAAAAGAAATTCGTGGAAATTTTTAATTTTGTTTACGATTTTATTAAATTTCTGCTTAAAATTTGTTATCTACATAAAAAAAGATCGATACTAAGAAATTTTCAATCATTTTGTTTTTCAAAATTTATTTCCCCTCTGTATTATTTTTATATTGCGGAGGATTAAAATATATGACAAACATTATGATTTTTTTTAAAGATGCTTATTTATCGACTTATTTTTATGTTTGTTATATAAATTTATATTTTTTTCCTATATTTATATTTTAAATAATATATTTAGCCAAAAAATGCTGTTATTAATGATATTTTATTCGATGACATGCATTAATAATTATTATTTTCTTGACGGCTTCCTGAACACTTTTGTTTGTTATTAATCTTAGTTATTTTATATGTACAGCAATTTTTCATGAGATTTTACAGATGACATTCGGTACAGGTTTTATTTTGAGGTGTGACAGATTTTTATTAATCTTAACAAATTTTTGTCCATTTATATACGTATCTACTTTTTCTTATTTCTTAATGGTAACATATCAGTAGTGCTATTTCTTGTTATATTAGATTAATGTAAAAACTTCCATTTTTTTTGTTAATATTTACCTAATACTACGGACTTATTTTAGAGATTGATTTTGAATGGTGTACACACGAATTTTTTATTTAGAGCTTAAATTTTTTTTTGTATTTTAACAAAAAAGAAATGCGTGATTTTATAATTTTGTTACTAAATCTTTATTTTTTAGTTTTTTGTGTTACCAAATATGTATCCTAACATATGCAGAAAAATATTTTGATTGAACTGTCTAAGCAATTTAAAAACAATTATGAATGTTGTTAACACAATCTTAAATGCCTTCTTAACATATTTGTTCTAATACTACTTAATGATTTTAATGAATAACGAAATCATTTTCCTTGTCCTACAATTTTTTAACATTATAATCACACTAAAATATCTAATAACATAAATTGTTATTTTATTAATATTCAAAGAATGAAATGCAAGATTCTTTGAAGGAATTGAATGTCCCTGGTACTACATAACAAGAATAATTGAAATCAAAAGTAGTAATATCTAATTTGAACTTAGTTTGAGACTTCCATCGTCTACATTTCGATAATTTTAGGTTTTACACAATTCATATATTTTGCATAAAGATCTTAGCAAGAAACTTCAGCTTTGTCTCCTTCAAATAATTTAATATAGACGATGAAGGAATTAAAGTAGCCAAGATCAAGGATCTTCTTCCTTCAGGTAGCGTTATTCTTCAAAGGAAGAGAGACGGTCTACCATTCATTAAAATTTTCAAGTATTTTTTAGTCAGTCAAATGGTTCAATGTTTGACCATTTCCATAATTCGCTAAGTACATTTAATGTACTTAATTAATAAGGACCTACATAGTTATACTCTTTTTTGTTATGTGAAAATCCAAGCATAGGAGTCACATTTGTACTACCAGTACGTCATGTCGTGCTTGTCATTTTGAAATATTTAGTAGTAAGTTTGGGTCGAAGGAAGGAAAATAGAGAACAGGATAGATTTGTAAGAGGCAGACGGTGCTAATGGAGGAAACGATGAGCTCCTGGAGTTTTTTGGAGTTCGCACCTCGAAGCCTATTATAACAAAAACCAAAACAAAACGAATTTGTAACGGGGTTCTGATATCGCAAAATCGATATCCTCAATAGCAGTCAGCTGATCCAGAGTGTTATGTTTTTCGAAACAAGTGAATCCTTCTAATCAGTTGAGAAAGGCAGATGAGAAACGAGGAGTACCTTCCGCTGGGCGAATATCCGACCTAAGCGTAACTTTGGTTTCCCATTATTAACTGGTTAGGCCTGTTAAGGTGCACATACACGAACGATTTTTTTAGCAATAAACGCCGGCACCAGTAATAGCGCAATCTGGAGCAATTAGTGGGACAATTTCAGTTGCTCCATATCGAACATAATTGTTGCAAAATTTTTTCAAATTGATACTTGTTGCCGTTGTCGTAAATTGCTTGAATTGCTCCAGATTGCTTCACTACTGTTGCCGACGATTATTGCTCAAAAAATTGTCCGTGTAAGAGCACCTTTAGCTAAAGACCTGTTACTTCAGATTCATAATTCCACAACTGATGTTGGTATACTAAAGGCTTTACCCAATGCCTTATTTCGGCACCCCTTGCAAGATATCTGTTATTATGCACAAATTGCGCAATAAAAGTAGGCACGAGCAGAGTCATCGTCGGCCAAATTGTGCGCAATTCTGTTAGCACAAGAAAAGTGGTAAGATCATTCGGCATTAAGCTCTAATTTGCAAAGCCAGTGTGATGTGGTTTTGGGTAGGACACGATTTTAAAATGAATTTGAAAGAGGTGCAAAGGTTTTCTCTTTTGAGGCTGTACAATGTCATGCTTCAAATGAGGCGAGGTGCCATTGTTATGTCAAAATTACAAAAAAGAATGCAAGGAAAAAAAGGAAAAAAATACGAATGACAAGCTTTTGTCACGAGGTCAATTCTAATATGCATTAAACTGCCTCCTCGATTAATTTTTTATTTTAAAATCATTCAAATTGAGTTTAACTGCCCACAAAGCAGTAAGAAAAAAGAAACCCAAGTCTCTTCCCTACGAATTTACAGTCACACCTCGCCTCATTTGTCTTACACGCAATGTCCAGTAGGACATTATTTTTGAACCGGGACATTGAGGCCTTAGTACAATTTACTTTCGTGCAAGGGACAAATGTACGGCCTTATGTAAGTTCGGCTCAGCCCTAGTTTAAAGCTACTGTTCCTAACAATTTGTCTATGGTATAATGAACAAATGGTTTTCTACATCCCACAGTCATTAATAAAAAAACCGTCTCACAAACCTCTAATGTTCATCTACAAACTGCAATCAATTCGTTGTCCAGCCTGGCGATAAAAAGCTAAAGTGCCAATAAAAGTGGGTTTTTTGCCAAGCCTGGCAATAATTCAATTTTTCAGAACACCGGCAAAGGTTTTGTTTTAGTACCATAGACATTTCCACGTAGCTCCTAATTTTTCTTGTGAGATTGAAAGCGCGAGGTATAGAAGCTTCAATAGTTTCCTTTTTTTTCTTTGAACCCTAAAGAAGAAAAGAGAGAACAATAGAGGGACCTATACCTATCTCCCTCGATTCACAAGCAACACTGGTTTATTACTAGAAACTAGAGGCAATAAATGCAAAAGTTTAATAAAGCACACTCGGCGTTTTTTCCAACACAGGTTTTGTATACCTCGGTATACGAAGCACGATACGCTCACACTTTGAAAAACTTTTGCAAAATTGTCTAGGGCGAAGAAAACTGGCAATAATATTGGTGGCCTTAAAGGGTGCCATTAGCATACTCAATACACCGCTGCTAGTTCAATTTCATAGGTCAAGCATCATTGGACGTGATTATTACTAAGTTTGGGGACCACTTGTTAAAACAAAACTCGCGTTTGAAGTCGTCGAATACATGTGCGATATTTGAATTAAATGAAACAATTTTTATTCGACAATAATTTCTCGAAAAAAAGTTTTATAAATTATATAAAAAGAGTTTTATTTTATAATTTATATATAAAATGAGACAGATCCCTTTTACTGACTTGTGGGTTTCTACATCGAAGAATATGAAATTGTTTAATATACTATTTATAAAATAGAAGTTTTTGAAGAGAATTTGTTTCAGAGGTCACTTGTGAAGTATCTACTAAATATAATACCAAACTCAATACACCGTTTGAAGTGTATTCGGGCTTGATCTTAACTAAACATTAAACAGTCGATTTTTGAAGGTAAACTCCGTAGTTGAAAATTTAATGTTGGTTCCACCTCTCGTTAAATTAAAATTATAAATTCTTTCACTTTCAATTAATCCCGTCACTCGTGAATTTAATCAATTTTTTCTGTCACAATGCCTTTTCACTCTTTCATTTTTATTGCTCGAAACAGATGTGCTATACATGGAACCACTATATGAATTATTGGTACGCCATAATATTGAATATTCAAGTTCGAAAAGCCATACTTGACAACTGCATACATTGCCTTCGGGTTACTTTTTGTGACATTAACACTGCATCATTAAAATACATCGAAAATTATATTTAAATTGAAATATCCCCCAAAAAAAAATCCACCATAGCACCACTTCTACATAAAATCAATAATTCGTCTCTAATAAATTATTTAAATTCCCGTTTACGTAGATCAAAGCGTGTTATTACCTCGACCGCTACACAAATTTTGTGGGAATCATTCATAAATTCTACAGAATTATTAATTTTATAGTTCCACATTTTTTATAATTAGTGCAAAATTCTAGATAAAATTAATTAATAAACCTGTTTGTTTATACTAATCTTGTAGTCAAGTTGTGCTACAATGTTGATAGGAGCGAAGCGTGTGCATTAGTGTTTTTTTTAAATAGTGCAAAATATAAAATATTAATATGATTTTGTATTTTTTTACTGGGTGGAAAGGTTTTGCTTAGTAATAGACTTAGTGTCTAGTCTGGACAGGAAGTTGGGGGTTCTCTTTTGAATACATGTGTATCCATTAAGGGGTCAAAAAAATTTGCAAAAAAAAGAAAGATATTTAAATTTGAATAAATATCCAATATCGGGTCTTTAACCCACTTTACAAAGCGGATTTTTTTTGTTTTATTTAGGGATTACGAAAAAATAATAAAGTTTACATTAATTTCAGCAGAGTTTTTTTAAGAGATAAAATTTAAAAGATTAAAATCATTCTCCTTGCTGTTATTAACAGTCTGGTATAGTGCCGATATTAAATCAATCAGGATCTAAAAACTTGAGATACTTATAATTAATAAAAATGGTACAACTTTAATTTGGAAATTAATAGACTTAACATATTAATATTGGATCTAGTTTGAGTTGAATTTGATTTGCCACTTTGTACCTAATAATATAAACGCATGGCTCAGAGTCCAAGTCATCAAGTGGAAGTTTGCACTACCAAACCAATTAGGACTTGATCCCACGGACTTAATCTCCATGATTGCCGTTTAGCCCTATATAGTATAAAGATCCTTTTTCCTAAAGGGAATAGATACTCTGCTGGAAAGATAGTAGCTAAGGTGTTCAAGGTGAAAATATCTACTACAGTGGGTTGCCAAATTATTAGAGACAGTCACGAAAAATTAGTATTCGCGAAGTATTAGTCTAAAATTACAGATTTACATAAATTACAAAAACTTACAGATTCACATAAATTAACAAATTACAGACCAGCGTTCGGCATAACTACTTTGGGATCAGTTTTGATAGATAAAGATCCCATTATACACAGGCCGCCGGCAAGCCATGGCCTTTCAGGTCAGTTCGGCAGGTACGGCTCGATGAAGGCCATACATTACTCACTTCGACTGAGGGACAACAATTTGAGGCATCCGTCTGACAGGTCGAGCACGGTGGACTGCACATGACCTCAGGATTCCCTAAATACACACAGGCGAATCCGACAGTTTAGCGTAGCAGTAGGTTGCTAATTTAAGTGCAAAACTGTTCTTACCCTTAACAAAATTTTCGGACTGAATAGAATTTCAGATCTTCAAGCCCGGACTGACGATAAATACCCACAGACATAGACATTTTTGTCAGTTTTCCTGGATTGTCGGCCTCATCCAGTTGGCCGCCGGTCAGTATGTGATTATACTTCGCCCCCAAGGCGAGTAACCTTCAGGCCACGGCCTACCGGCGGTGTGTATTTGAAAGAGCCTTATCATATTGATAATTAATTTTAATTTAACGTACGTTTCCGAATTGAGATCTTCACATCTTCGTGTGCCATAGGCTACCGACAACTGTACTAGACCCTGTGCCTTTCTGTGGATTCTGGCACTCATACCTAACTATATTTTGAGATATTCGTGCATCATACGAGTTTACCTGGCGATATCAAAGGAAACTTAGGATAGGAGGCTTAAACTTTAATGTTTTCGCGAGTAGGCAACCTGTTGGCGTCCAAAAGGCGATCTTTGAATTCTGTGCCAGCACACTTATGCTGCATATGCTATCATTTAGCCTCCGTAGATGAGACTATACTTATGCCACATAAAATGTTTATTTTGAAATGTGTTTGTGCATAAGTAAGATATAGAAATAAAATAGTGTAAGATCCATTTTCGGAAAACATCAAAAGAGCAAAATTGTAGAGTATAAAATTTCCCACAAATTTCATCTTCTCTGTTTTCTCGAATTCTTAATGTTATTAATTCTCTCCATCGTTCTTTCCTACTCTCTTCTCCGCAAACGACGTTTTCAGCAGAAACTCCCAATGTAATCTTTTTTATGTTATACGAATTATTATGGCTCAAACTATGAAAATTATTTCTCCATCCAGGGAGTGTTTGGTGCTTTTTCCATTATCCTTCACTGCGTTAAAAACGGACACTTATGGGGTACAATATGGAATAGTGCACCGGGCGCATAAAATCCAATCGTCGCTACTGGTTGTGTTTTTCACTTCCCCAGCCAACAGAGTCTAATGTTGCAGTTGCAGTTTTTCTTTGGAAATCCTTAGCCAAATTGCTGCAGTGCAAAATCTCCTAAAATAGCAGCCGCAAAAGTTGCTGCTTGTGGCGGGTTGGGAAGGCGAGAAGCGAGTAAAAACAAAAATTGTTGTAGTAACTCAGATGCAAGGTAGTGACTAACATGCGCATGACAGTAACTCAATGATGCGGTCACACGGTACGAGTAGCTGCATTGCAATAACTGACTAGGCCAGCTCGCATGCTAACTCCCGCTTAAGCGTAACCACCGCTTAAGTCCTACACTAGCTCCCTAGCTGGAGACAAATCAGCTGCTTATTGAATGCGGCTTTCCTGGTGCTACCTATATATTTCAGAGGGTAAGCACAGTGATCAATCATGTTACTTTTGGAGAAAAAGTTTTGGGCAGGGAGAAATTATCGGAGTTTATCCACAAAGATTTATCATAGGAGCGAAGATTTTAACCCCTCTTTTCGGACATCTTTTTTCTATAGTACCCATCGTGGTACTTTTACTTCTGTGGTGAACTTTTGAATTCACTATTGTCCAGTGATTTTAAACTCATCATTATTTATTTAGGTGATTTTCAAGTCTAATTTCCGAAATTTATTTTAATTCGATGATCAATGATCGACACGAAATTGGAGCGACATTGTCATTAGTGAAATTTGCTAATATTAAGCGATTAAGTTTTTATTTTAAAAACAAAACAAACAAAAAATCATTTCACGCGAATTTTTATTTCGCATAAATTGATATATGTATTTTTATGACTTGCAATTTCGCCATTGATAAATCCGTACAGATTTTACCACTTAAAATTCACATAAGATCCATCTTAAGCTCCAAATCATGTAATTCCAATTAGCATTCGAGACTTGATAGATATATACGACGATTTTTACTTGAGATCCATTATAGTAAATCCGATCGGACATGCGCTATGACGTCTATTTGTTGTACCTGCTCGAAAGTCTTAATCTCTTTGTCAACCTTGATTTATCATATCCAAACGAGTTTGTCCATTGTATGGTGAATTTGGGTTATTCACATACGAAGAAGGAGGGAGTATTGAATTTTTTTTATCATAAATGATTTCTGCGTAACGAAATAGCCAAAAATAAAAATAAAATAGACCATATCGAGTGGCTGATTGAAAATGGTGTAACAATTTGTAATATTAATTTATCGATGCATTTCATTATGTTTTGCAACACTTCCGCAAAGGCTTCGTCATATTTCTCATATAGTAAAATCGATATAAACAATCACAATGCACTGAAAGCTAGACACAATGATTTATTCATTGGTGCCGAATAAAAATATCTCAATCAATTCAATTTATTGATAAAAAAAAAACGATAAAAATAAAATACTTAAAACGTTCTAAAAGTCCAGGCGGTATCAGCAACGGCACAAAAATTAAATACAAAAGGGAAAAAATCACATTTTAGCACTAATTTCTGGGCAAATATCGTAACGAACGGAATTTTGCATGATTCACAGGGGGTGTAAAAAGTGCTAACGATATGCTCTCGACTCGATTGTACGTACACGTATATCGAGTTTTATCTTTCGTTGATTTGATTAGCAAAATTTCATGAATCGATGATCTTGCTGGCGGTATTATGACTCGTTTGCCAGAAGAGATTGATTGTGTATTCTGGGGGTGTTCAGAAAGTTGCTGGTTGAAAATGGAGCAAACTACAGGGTGTATAGTAGTTTGGATGTAGTAAAAGGGTGAATGGGGGTGCCGAGCATGTCGATATTGATTTTATTCCGTAATATTGTATTTTTCAATTGAAGTCAGAGAGAAATGTTGAACGATATGAAATGATTGAAACGACAATGGCGGGAGCTGATTTTACATGAGTTTATTGAAGGTCGAACATTTTGGCGTTTTATCATATATTTTTTTTTTATCATTCTGTTTTTACACATTTGTTTGAAGACGCAAATTGTTACGTGGGTTTATAAATTGGATAAATTATTTAAATTTATCACTAAACAAGTTTAATCTAGATTATTTTTTTTTGTTTGGTTTAATTTCCCGGATGATGCTAAACATTTTCAAAACTCTATAGTTTTCATTTCGCGAGTTTTTTATTTAGATTTATTTTAAGAACTATGTGAAAGTACTTCATACATTTTTTCTCGATTTTATCTAATTTATTCTTAACACGATCTGTGCAAATGTCAAATCAGCTGGTGGTATTCTGGCTGTTTTGAAAGTTCTTCTATGTGTACTAGTCTATGGGGTCTAGCTGTGTTTGTTTTCATTTATTTGGGGATTCACCGTATCAGAACAGATAAACTGCCGTAATTTGTGGCAGATATTCTGTGTTGATTGGTATTCCATAACATTCCAATGGAATAATATTATCAGTCATAACATTAGGCTTAGTGTGTTTTTTGTGTATAAACATATTTTTGGGGATCATTGTCCGGAAGGTTGGTTGGTTGGCGGAAGGTTTTTATATTGTGGTATTTATATTGCAGACCTTTATGGATAGGAATGACAAAAACATTTTTTTTTTACATTTTTGATAACATATTAAGTCTAGCAGAAGAAAACGAACAATTTTGCAATTTATGCAACATACAACTTATTATTATTATCTTCTATACGAATTTTTAAAAATTTCGTCTGGCTGTATGTCTGTACGCCAGTACGTCTGTCTATCTGTTTGTCTGGGCTAATCTCAGAAACGGCTAATCCGATTACGAAAGGACCTTCATTTTCAGTATTCAGTATTTTCTTGGGCATATTTCGTATCCGACTATCGTATCCGAGTACCGAATTAGACCGATAACTTGAACCGATAGTCGAAGGAAAGCGAGTGAACACTTTTTTTTTCATTCTAATTGTAAACCTCAAAATGCTTTATCTAAATATTTAGGTTTGCCTAAGTAAATTTTCATCGTACTATGTCAAGCCATTTTTTTTTTGGGCCGATTTTCGTGGTTAGGGTTGCCTATAGTCCGATCAATATTTACTTCGGCAACAATGGATATCTAAAGATGCAGACGAGCGACCTACCACAGAGCACAGAGATGGCCATAATGAACCGACTACGAATGAAGTCTCTGTGCTATGGGTACATCATGATAACCGGACATAATACTTCATAGAAAGTATAAAAAATTAGACATTAAAACAAAGTCAATTATTTTTCAAATTTTTTGTCGGTATGTCCGCATCTGTCTGTCTGCCTGCCTCCGGGCTAGTCTCGAAAACGGGTAATCCGGTGATAGGACTTTGACGGGAAGATTCAACATTTTCCTGGGCGTGTTTTAGGCTGGTTTTTCACTCGGATCCGACTATTGTTTCAGACGGAAAACTCGATCCGATAGTCGGAGGAAAGGGAGTGGAAACAGCTATTATTCCAATTGTAAGCTTGAAAACGGGTAGTTCGATTTTAAGACTTTCACGGCAAGATTCAGTATTTTCTTGGGCATGTTTTAGGCTACTTTTTCACTCGCAACCGACTATCGGCTCAGACGGTAAACTTGATCCGATAGCCGGAGGAAAGGGAGTAGAAATTTTAGGCCTATAATTCAGTATTTTCTTAGGTGTATGATGCTTATTTAAACAGAGGATGATTTATCGAACACATAGAACAATGGGGAGAAAAATTGAGGTTGCTATAGGGCAAGTTCTGCACATGGTGCCAAATGTCCCGGGAGCATCGTAATCTACCCACACGAAATTTTTCTAAGTAACAAATAAATTAATGACACCAAAAAATTAAGCTGCAAGAAATATTATTTATCTCAAAATAAATGAGTAGCAAAAACATAATTAATGCTATCATGTTACTCACAAAAAATCAGATAAACTCTAAAAAGCGACTTGGATTCAAGCAAAAGTTCCTTTTATTTCGTGCTTTTGTTACTATATTTCCCATTAAAGAATAGGCACGATCAGCTACGTAATACGATGATTATAACCACAAATACTATACATACCTACTTGCAATCAAATCAGCCAAATGAGCACATCAAGGCGAACCATGAGTGAAATGTTCAAAGTTGAATTGGCACCAGTTCGGGTGTTAACTACTTAAAAAGTAAATATTTATTCACCTGTGCGCTTATCTAAAAATGAACGGTGTAAAATGTAGATGGCTTTTAGGAGTTCATAAAATACTGATGTTAGGCAAAAATTTTGGAGATTGAACAATATGAACTTTTATTTGTTTAATTTTGAAATAATTGATTAATGCGATGTTTAGTTTTGAAATTAAGTTTAAAGATACAATTTTCGATCTTTTCAAGTCGCTGACCGGGATTTATGTGTTCTGTAAGAATGTCAACTCTGTCGAATTCTATATCTATAATAAACTCAATCTCCCAAATTAAGTCTATAAAAAGTAGATCAAATATTAGTCTATTGATTATGTCTTAAAGAACAGGGAGTCAATTCTGGTTCGGTGCAGTGAAAACGTGAAAAAAAGTTTACACTTGACGTTTTACACACCTTTTTTCACTTTATCACTGCACTCAACCTGAAAAAGCGATTCTCGTTGCATTCGTGTAAACTTAATGCTGAATAAAGGCTGAATTGAATTTTTATACTAGCAAGTGACAGTTTATCAAATCTAGTAGGTACATATCTAAAGTGTAAACTTTTCACGACTTCACTCTAAATTTCACGGTGTAAAAAAGTTTTATACGTGCAAAGTTTTTGACAGTGGTTTGCACGGCATAAGAATCGCAAACAAAGGTGTAAACGTGTAAAGGGTTTTCACGTTTTCACTGCACCGAACCAGAATTGCCCCCCAGGGCATTAAGGAACTAAGACGTTCACGGGGTTTGATTGCAGCAATTAGTCAATGGGTCATTTAAGAAGAAAAAACCGCGGAGTGCTGTTAAATTAGAGTGTCAATCAAATCAAAACAAGAACCGGTTTAATAAGCAAGGGGTCACAGGGAAAACAGTTTTGCTTCCATAATTTGTTCACTCAAACATTCTCAGGTTTCACCGTTCATTACCACGAAATTTTTTTTCCACCCCAGCACTACACCATAGGACATGCATAAATTCGACTAGGATTGGAGGTATACGTGTTATCGTATCGTTAGCGTTGATAATAGGGATGTTATGAATGTTCGCATTCGCATTCCCGCATCGCCAGACTCAAGCAATTAAAATTAAATTAAAATACGACAAATTGACAGATCTGGCTCGCAGATATCTGAATCGGTCAGCGTTCAGAGTGAGCAGTTGTCCAATGCAGCCGGCCTTATATATGAGCCCCTTAAGCCCGCCCGCCAGCAGGCCGTGGCCTATGAGGCCAGCTAGGCAGATATCGCCCGATGAAGATCATATATTACGGATTCCATTCAGTCGGCAATGGCCCTTTAAGCTAGATTGGTTGGCACGACCCGATAAAGGCCATATATTACAGTCTGACTGAGAGATGCGGACTTAAGGCAACCATCCGACAGGGCGTGGACTGCAGATGACCCCATGATTCTGCACAGACACACAGGCAAAGACGACAGTTTAGCGTAGCAGATTGTTTATTCAAGTGGAAAAATTTGCTTGGCCTCGACGAAAACTACAGACTAATTAGATGTTCAGATCGTTAGGCACCGACTGACGATAAATACCTACACATATAAAGCTTTTTGTTAGTTTTCTTGGACTGCAGGCCCCATCCAGTTAGCGTTAAGTGAGTATGTGGTTATACTTGGCCTCAAGGCGATACAGAAGAGGCCTGTATTACTGTGTTTCCATGAGCTAGAGTAAAATTTTCGTTGAGTAAACAGAAAGCTTTTTCCTTCAAGTTAACTCGATGCTAGCCCTTATGCTGACAGGCATAACAAATGCCTGACAAATCGTTGTAAGTTGAACAAAGTGATGTTTCAGTCGAATACGACTTTGAACACAGGGGCCTAAAATGGAAATGCTTAGTTGAGTTTAGGCCCCTGTATTGAAGGTCGTGATTCGATTGAGACATCATTTTCTTTAACTCAAACGATTTGTCTTTCAGCGCAGGGACCGCAGTTTCCATGACGGTTCTGGGTTAAAGTGGCAGATAATTAATTTTACATTGTGTCGCCGTTGCATTCGCAAGTGAAAAATATAACATTCCTATTCAGGAAAGAATATCTCTTATATTAAGTTTCGAACTTATTTGCCAAAAACGCCTAAGGAAAGGTTTTCAACTGCACGGGATCCGAGTCTCGTGACGTGTGACAGGGTGCAAGGAAAACGATTGATTATCTTTTTGGGGTGTTTTTCCCCCCACAGCTGTGGAAGCGAGTGTTGTATGGAATTCTCAATTTGGACGCATGTTCGCCAAATGACCAAAAATTAAAACTCCTCCAGTTAATTACACTTTGTTTTGCTTTATAATGTGCAGCCTCTGTTTTCGCCATGAAAATTGTTTGATCTTGTTCCAATGACGTCGATATCGTCTGCATAAGCCAGTAATAAGATGAATCTGTAGAGGATTGTGCCTCGAGTTGTCACTTCTTAATCAGTTTCACAGAGAGACATAGTCCAAACGATTCCTTTGTCGGTGTCCTCGTATCACGGCCGGCGCTTTCAAAGGAGCAAATGGTGCACTTTCACTGGGCACAATTGTACAGGGGCGCAATTTCAAAGAATTCTATTTATTTAGTTTGAATTTTGACTACCCGGGTCTGTGGTAATTTTACTTGATCCTAAGGGCGTCCTTTTTTGTATTGCTCTTAAATTAAATTTGCATGCGTATGATTATACATATAAATAGTAGCTACGTTGATGTTTTAACACAAAACGTTTAAAATAAGATAACCTAGTGGACTGAGCAATTACAATGTTGCATGCGAAGCATTATTTTAGATTACACATCTTTATTTGATTTTTAAATGTTGTTGTCAGCAGAGAAAGATTTTCTGCGATTCTTACCTATGGGTAAAAACCGCGTTAGTAATACACTAAGAAGGATTACATTTTTGTTTCTTTGGAAAGTGGGAGCAGTGTTTTTTTATTTTAGTTGATTTCTTTGCTCAAATTCTGAATGTTTGAGTTTTAATGAGGGTTGTTATAATTTTGTGTATTGCTGGAGAGATAGAAAGATTTTGTCAACATACTAACTTACTTCGGATATTCTGAGTTTAAAAGAACCTGTATGTACTTTATGTACTTTATGTACTTTTAAAAGCAAAAGGATATTCTAGTCCTTAAATAGTACTGTAGAATTTTGCGCTTAATAATAAATCGTAATAAAAAGTGTCAATTAATTTTTATAGAAGGCATGTTATGAATGTCATAAATATCATTGCCGGAGTTAGAAGATATTTTAAAGGATTAAAGAAGTTTTGTGGAGCATATTTTTGTACCATCTCTTTCCTGAGGCAAATCCCTCAGATTTCTGCCACAAGAAGAATTTTTACTTAAAAGTGATGCTTTGTTGCCTTTCTTACTATAAATCTAAGTTATAAGTTTTTCCTTAAGTTCTTAAGTATACATTTATAACACATTAGTTACCTTTTATTTACATATACCTACATATGTTTATTCACTGTTTCCTTTGTGTTGTCCTAGATGTTTGATATAATGTTTACATGTGATATTACCTATTAATGTTTTTTTTTCGTTTAATTTTTTACAATTATAAAGTGTGTGTGTCACAGGAGATGGGTTGAATAGAATTTTAATGTTTTTTTATTTTCGTGCAAGTATTTCGTGTGGAGTTAAAACAAATTTTAAGTATAAAGCATTGTTTGTATAAAAAAAACTTTATATATAATAATGTAGAAGTGATAGAAGTAACCTCTCTGCAGAGATTACAATTATTGTATACTTAAAATGCAAATGGTGTAGTGAAGTAATTGTGCTTTCAGTGTGTTACCACTAAGATTTTAATTTTAGTAAATAAATATAAAATTGAAGAAGAAAAAAAAACATAAATTAAAATTTCAGTAATACGGCCCTAAATACTTATCAAAAACATGGACTTTGACCAGATTCTGGCAAAATGTGGAGACTTCCACCGATACCAGTTTCTGCTTCTAGCCCTGTTTGGTCTGATTAATGTGCTTGTATCTATGCACTACTTCACGCAGACCATTATCAGCTTTGTGCCAAATCATTGGTAAGTTAACTTCACGTAAAATTTTATGATAAACAGGTGTTTTTGTTTTTTAATCAATTTACATTATTTTCCTTCACTAAATCACTCTAGGTGTTATCATGACGACCTTGCCAATCTGACTATGGCAGAAATTGAAGATATTTACTCAAAATTCGATGATAAATCATGCACTCGTCTGGAGGGTATTGACGGATCAGAGGTCACAGCCAGCAGTGAAAATTGTGATAGATGGATATATGACTATGATTTTGGATATCGAAGCATGAATACTGAAGTGAGCACATATTAACACATGACGACTTGCTTTGAATGCAAATTCACGTAGAATTTTCAATTGAAACATTTCAGCTGAACTGGGTCTGCGAGGCAGCATATAAGGCACGCGTCGGGCAGTCTTTATTCTTTATTGGATCGGTTATTGGAACACTTTTTTATGGATATCTTTCGGATAAAATTGGTCGATTACCAGCATTAATTATATCAAATCTATGCGGTTTCATGGGTGATTTTTCGACAATATTCACAGAAAGTGTACCAACATTCTCCCTTTGTCGATTTATATCTGGACTAGCGGCAGATACAAATTTTTATCTTATGTATATTCTAGGTAAGTTTTGGATAACATAATCAAAGTTGATTATTAATTTCTATAGAACAACAACTATAATAAAAAAATATATTTTTTATTATAGTTCTAGAATATATTCGCCCTTCAATGAGAACCCTAGGTCTTAACTTAGGCATTGGACTGTTCTACTGTCTCGGTTTAGTTTTTACACCATGGCTTGCTGTTCTTGTTGGTCATTGGAAATATTACTTGATGACAACATCATTGCCACTACTTACTGTTGTATCATTCTATTTTATTTTATCTGAAAGTGCACAATGGTTGGTTACACGAAATGATATTGATGGTGCAATTAAGCGATTGAGAAGAATTGCAAAAATTAATGGTAAACATGTTACCGAAGAGGATTTTGCTGAATTCCGTGCCTATTGCGAGAAGAGTAGAACGAAAACGGAAGACAAATCAAATTTATTAGATATGTTTAGGACGCCAAGAATGAGAAAGCATACGTTTATATTATTCTTCAAATCGTAAGTAGATCGATATGTGTTGTGTGTACGCTTTTTGTCCGTTAGTTTATTGTTGTTTTGTTTTGTCTTTATTTGTGTTTTTGTTTCTTATTGTTTTACAATGAAAATTTTAAATTGATGAGAAGTACTTGATTGAGTACTAAGATGCGAGACCACGCCCGGTCGTACCTGCTAGTAATTTCGTGATTGTTGTTTCGTAGCCGATTGTAAACCTATGATGAAGTAAAGTTTTGCTTTTCATTTTCCCAAACAGCCATTTCCCCAACCCAAACGGCCAATTAACCCTTATCAAAGATATGAAAATACTTGAATCGGCAAAATGAATTACATCAGCGAACATCACACAGAGTGTATCACAGCTAGCAAATAAATTGGTACTACATAATGAAATGGCGAAAAATAAAGCTACATCCAAAAAAGAGGATTTGAATTACTGCAGCAATTTTAATATACTTTTGCGGTTGACTCTGCTTTGCTGCCAAGAAGACCACAGCAATTTATTTTGCTTTATTATTTTAAAAGTTTTTGCTGTAGGCTGTTAAAGCTCTTTGTTTCATATTGCTGTGAATGCTGGTGCTTACAAATGATGAGGTATGATGGCCGGGCTGCGAATGCTTTACATAAACATATAAAAAAGCTGTCGCCCCTCTAAACATAGCTCCATATTAAGTTGAACCATGAAAGAAAAACTGAGGGAATTTTTCAGCCTTTGGAGGGCAAAGCTTTGAAAAACTGTAAGCAAACAGAAGGTATTTCACAGCAAAGAATTTGAAAGACGAAGCATTTGCAGCTGGACTAGTATGCCCCTCAAAGCTTTTAGGTAATTTAAAATCAACAGCATTCGCAGTAATACGAAACAAGAAGCTTTCACAGCCTACAGCATAGTAAGTTAGCTGTTTGATAGTTCTTCAAGCTGTTTTTTTATTGAAAGTATGATCCATTTCAATAATACGTGGAAAGCAATATTATCCAAAAGACTGTCTGCAAGCATGAATGCGAAAACCAAAATTTTCAATGACTTGTTGCTGGAGTTATTTTACAAATTGCAGCTTGCATATATTTAGGTCATTAATTCTTCGTGGTTTGTTTGCGTACCCTAGAATTTTCAAAAAAATTCCACCAAAAATCTTATGTTGGTAGGTAGATCACATGATCTTGGAGGGCATTGATGTCGACACAGCTTAATGAGTGCTGGAAATAATGTTTCACTCATTCTTGTTTGCGGTCGAAACTTGCAGCAATCGCTTGCATCATGTCTGCAAAAGCTTTTTCTGTGAACGCACATACTTGAAATAATAGACACTTTTACTCGCGCGTGTAAGCGCTTGTCGGCGATTGCTTGCCTGCGCTGGAAACAAGCTTTGCACTTGAACGTACCCTTACTTTCCCATATAAAACCCCAATTTTTAAATTTTTTACAGATGAAAACCCAAAAACTGGAAACTAAAACTTCTAAAACTTGTTCAGCATGTAACACCTGAACTTCATAGAAATAATCAGGCTTATTCTCGTTGTCGAGTGCCGTGACAGATGTCACTTCGACCCTCAATTGGTATTGCCATTGTCAATCTAAGTGACAATTGGCGACTAGATCGACAAACATCTAATTCTAATTGTCACTAGGTGGAAATGTCAAGTGACAATTTTATCGATACGTTTGTAGGTATCGACAGTTATATGTTTAGCAAAATGGAAGCAGAAAAGTAAAGAAAAATTCCTTTAGTTATATATTGCTTGAAAACTTACAGAAAATTAACATCCGGAAACCACAGCACAAATTAACTAATTTTAACTATTTATTTTTACAAATTCTTACGCCTTTTTCCCAACAAACGTCGCACTGTTAAATATGTCAAACTCAATTGTCAAATGAAAATGTGTTTCATGGGTTCCTCATACCCCCGTCACTAGCCAACGAAAATACCACATTCAAAGTGACGTGACACCGCGTAAGGCAATTCTCACTTGGGTGATTCGACAATGAGAATAAGGCTGAATAACACCTCTGAATTCTATAGTTAATCGTTAGTTACGATAAGGTACATGATTCTCGTGACTCTTGTTTATTCAGGTTAGTTTTATAACAGGCTGATAACACCAGATCATTTTATCCTGATAGACTTTATCCCATGTTTTATGTTCACTCGAAATAGCTGGTTCCATGTGAGGTGAGAGTCTCAAGTCTCCATAAGCGGGCAACGTCACTCTGTTTGTTTAAAAACGGCTCATTTATATTTTAAATCACAATATCACATGCGCCCTCATTTCCCTTCTTTTATGGTGCGTGCTCTACAATAATCGTTCCAGATGTTGAAACAAAAAAATTTTCATTTTAAAGAACGCTCACTTTTTTTATAAGTCTTTACGTTTTTAAGCTTTTGTTTGCGCAGATTGTCAGCACGGTCAAAATGTATAAAAGATTTTACTAACAAAAAACGTGTGGTGCGGACGGACCATTATGCGCCATCTGTTACAACATGCCCCTGATATTTTTGCACTGAGTAAAACTCAAGTCTTACCTGATCTTGATTTAGATCGATTTCTGATGACAGGGTGTGGCTTAGTGTACATCTTTTGCGACGTTGCGTTCCAGTAGTATATTCTCTGATTTTAATCATCCATAATTCTCATAATTCTCCGTAGCCACTTTATATTCTTCCGTTTTCTACATATATGGAAGTCCCAATATTAGTAATGAAGGTTCGCCTTCACCCTTCGCTACTTGTTCCAAATGCAGCTTTAAACTTTTATACTCCCACGTGGAGTGTGAAATTATTGTTGCAGAGGACTTCAATGTTCACAATATAGATTTACTGATCCCAGGGCAACGTTTACGCCAAGCTCTTTGTAAACTTCAACAATTTGCATCAAATTGTAAATTATCCTACAACAGTACCTAACGTTATAGGCTAAGGAGCTCATCTCCTTTATCTATTTCGTACTTTCCATCCAACATGGTACTCCGTCGAAGTAGACCTTACCCCTGGATACTTGAATCACTTCCTTGTTTCTTCTTACTGCTAATTTTTCATACCCACTTTCTACCCTAATCAACGCAGTTCTCAAAAGAACTAGCTCGCCCTATCGGAAAATTAATTGGGATTTATTCGGTTCTTCCAAGCCACTGACTGGGATTTGTGTTTCCGTAGTGCGAACTCTGCCGCTATCTGTGTCGGCACGTTATCAAATCTATAATGCATAGACCGAATATATGGTTCATTAGCGAATATAGGACCGAAAATCGAAATCGCTTAAAGAGGGTACACACGTTACCCAAATAAGTCCCTTCGTTGTGAGTATGAATTGAAAAACTCCTGTAATTCCACCATCAGGAAAGTCAAATCATCATTTGACAGTAGAAACTTCTCCTCAACGAAAAACCAAATTTGGTAACAATTTACCCGGACTTGACCAGCGAATAAAAAATTATTGGAGATTATAAGAATCGAAAACTATTTTAAGTATATTACACTCCGCGACAAAAGTTTAAGGGTAAGGTGGGGTGTCTGTAAACCACATCCTAACTAGTTTAGCTGTGTGAACTGCTGCCTGGTCTGGAAAATGGATGGTTATCCATTGGAAAATACATGGTTATTCTTCCTTTATATGTTACACCACCAGCATAACCTCATCTAACGTGCCCTGGTACCGTACTCCTGTCTGCAGACCCCATTGCTTTCTTCGATGAATTTAACTTCAATGGCTCTTTAACTGAAATGTTATGCCCCTTTTCCGTCAGTGATGTCGAGTCAAAAACCGTCCGGTCAATCAAGGCAGAACCATTATTCGTCTGAAAAGATAATTTGGATCCACTCTTCATTCTCGGCCATCTGAGCTCGAGCAAACTACAAGCGTTTCTCCTTGTGCCTAGGTAATAAAGGCCGGCATCGTTGTAAAACTAGTGAGCGATTTAAAATCCTCTGCACAGTGCGTAAACTTGCATTTACTCCAACATCAGTTTCAATTTCCCTGCGCGCTATCGATGAATTTGACGCTACTCGTAGGATCTGACTCTTTTCTCTCTGCGTTGATGCCCTTGGTCTCCCTGGTACCTCCTTCTTTCCGTAATTTCTTGCTTAAGCAAGTTATTGATGACTCGGGGGCTTCTACCCAATCTAGCAGCGATTTGCCTGTTAGAGTACCCTTATTCTTTCAACATTTTGACTTGTTCGATTAAACCAGTTGGAATCTTAATGTTCTTTGCCATTGCCCTGAGACTCCCACGGCTGTAGACATCACTCACGCCACATTAATTTAGTGGACAAATCATTTTTACTCTTTGTCAAGGGCCTGAACTTCATAACAGAAAGAGAAAACTCACTTGGGATCAAAATTTTTGTTGGACTCCCCTATATATTTGTAGTTATTGCACCAATGGTAGTCGTCCTCTGGATCCTTCGCAACTTTATGACATTGTAGAACCTGCTTGGGGCTGGCTACCATATTAGCGAAACATAAGTGGAATTGGGCGTACCACGGCCGTCTGATAATCTTTGACTTAAGCTCCATGTCGAACGTTCGTCGTCTTTTTACAGGCGTAGAAGGCTATCAAGTTTTATTTACCCTTTCCTCGATGATCGACTTCCAGTTGAGTTGTGTAGCCAATATTAGACTCAGAAATTTTACGACAAATTTGATTAGTTGTTTGGTGTTTGAATTGGTTGTAGATTTCACTGGGCACATATTCACAAAAATGCACACTACTTGTCATAAATAGACTTTTCCAATTTAAGCCCAAATTTGAATTTTTTAGTTAAATGTTATGTTTTAATTTTTATGTGTTTTTATCCCCTTTTAACCCGCTTTATATGTTTTTGTACCAGCCATGTTTGTAAAAATTTTAACCAACAATTGCATAACTTGACCAGCATTCTTCATTACTCAATTCCAGAATGGTCATAACTCTTTGCTATGACGCAGTCTCCCGAAACGTTGAAGGAATGGGAATATCACCATTCATAATGTTCTCAGTTAGCTCTCTAGCGGTGCTTCCAGCAAGTGTCCTTCTGATCTTCCTCCAAGATAGAATTGGTCGTAAAGCGACCGCATCAGGATCCCTGTTCTTCGGTGGCATCTTCACAACAGCAGCCGGAATTGCCATTGCTTACCAGAAGGACAATCATAATATTATTATATTGGTAACATTAACAGTTATATCAAGATTCGGTGTTGCCATTGCCTATGAATCTGGATCACAATATGCTACCGAATTGATACCGACATGTGTTCGAGGACAGGGTGTTGCTGCTGTACATGTGGCTGGCTTCGGATTGTCCTTCTTAAGTTCCTATATTTTATATTTAGCAATTTACTTCAAGCCGTTACCATCCCTGATTTTGGGGGTGTTATTTTTTGCAGGAGCATATGTCTGCCTGTTGCTTCCAGAAACTATGAATAAGTAAAGATATGGTTAAAGAATATTAAAATAAAATAATTATAATGATTTTATTTGAAACAGGACTCTTCCAAGAACTCTCGAAGAAGGTGAACAATTCGGAAAGGGTGAGAAGTGGTATGACTTTCCATGTGTTGTTAATAGAAGATCTAAGCAAGATCAGACAATCGATACAAGACTGTAGGATAAATACCAGATTTTAAGCAGTATTAAATCTAAGGCTTTTTTTATATTGTATAAAGTTTAGTATTTATATTTATAAAATTATATTTAAATAATAAAAAATAAATAAATAGATAAATATTTCCTATTAAAAAAAGTATGATTTATATTAGGTATATATTTAATGTACGAGTATTTTTTGAATGATTTTATTATACTAGAAATATAGAAATATATTTAATATTATTTTGTTGTTTTTTTTATAGTGTTTTGTTGCAAAGTATGTTTTTTTACTTTGTGGAATATTAACTACCAAAATCCAATTGATTTATTTTCTTTAAAAAAATTAAAATTTTATTCAATTCTTCTACATAATATAGAAGATATTTTTGCACACATGGTGATGATACATAAGTGTAATTTGATGGCAGTGATACATGAGATACAGTGAGTAATGCTATAAAAATTGGTCTGTCGATCAAGCTCAAATATTGTGCAGCAAATATCGACTCCACCAGTTTGGGCAAAATTTAATCTGATTGATGACTAATGTTTACGATTAAAAACTGTAGTCTGCAATCATGATTAAGGATTCATATTATTAATCAGAACAGTAATTATTTTAGGCGATTAATGTTTGATCGAATGTAACCGTAATCATGATTAAATGATTACATTTTTAGATTAAAAAAGAAAATTTCTAGAAGAACCTTTCAAGTGAGATGACAATTGAGTGGAATATGATTCCGTTTGGTGTTTTAAATAAGGTCAAAGCTGGTTTTGCTTGAGTTTGAGCAATAGGGGTGGTTTTGTGGCCGAATCAAATTTAGTAAGGGAAAGGTGGTTCTGTGGGGAAAATTAGCCTTTGGGGATTTTAGTATGATCAAAAAGTGGTTTTGATGCTAAATATTTTTGAGGCCAAAGCTGGTTCTGTAGGAAAATTTACCTTCAGTGGTTATATGTAGGTATGGACGAGTATATATCACCAAATAAAAGAATTAGTGAAATAATAGATTTAATACACGAAATACTGCTGGCATACACAACAGAAGGTCCCACTTTAATAAACAAAGATTGTATTGAAATGGCAATGATATTGAGTGGTAGTTTTAAGGTAAATTTCGACAAGCCAGAAGCACAACCACTCATTGACTTCTTAGATAATAAATTCAAATTGAAGCTGAATAATGATAAAATAATTACATCAAGAATACTCTACTCTACTCTACTTCAACATCTGAATACTCTACTCTTTATTTTGGTGTCACAAGTAATTTTCCAAAAGCTCGTAAAGCCAATTTACATTTATCTGCCATGTTGACACAATCATTTTGAATTCATAAATTTTCACCACAAATTCGTTCTTTGTGACTTGGAAAATCCTCTAAAATTAGTCAGCCATTATGAAAATTCGTCATTTGGAACCCTTAGGCACTGCTCACACGGGGATACTAAAATATCGAGACTTGGAGACTCGAAATTTTAGTTGCTCGTCGTCTCTATATGGTCGCAACTGAAATTGCAAGTTCCCTTTCAACTATTGGATGTAATAGAACTCAATCTACACACAATCTCGTCCGGTGCTACCAAAGAGTTAATTCAACCCACCTACAGGATTTTCTTTGAATTACGGATGTGCTTTTCCAGTGCACGTTGCAAGATGTCTAGTGACAGTAAGATTTCGTTACCCAGTATTAAGAGAAAGAGAACAGTGAGAAAATGACTTTCAGCACAGGGGCCTAGAATGGAAATGACAAGTTGAGCTTAGGCCCCTGTGCTAAAAGTGGTGATTCGACTAAAAAATCACTTTTTTCAACTCGAACGACTTGCGGTGTCGTGACGACTCGACTTCCAGCGCAGGGAGCCCTGGTTACACCCTTGCCCTGGTTACACCCTTGCCCTGGTTACACAGGAATTGGAGGAATCTGATGCTTTAATCCTTGCATTCGACGTAGGTTCCAAAAACGAATGCAGCTCATCACCGTTTTCGTTCGATATCAAACACCAGCATGTGTGAGCGGTGTGGAACGAGTTCTGATAAAATTGAGATGTCAGTTACAATTTTTTTCTCAGTGAAAGAAACCAAGTAATTGAGCCACTGGAAGACTAGCATGTCGAGTCTCCTAATCACTTGCGCAGTTGCTGAGTATCCTTGACTGGAGTATCCCCGTATGAGTGCCCCGATTTGATTACTTATAACGTGTCTTTTAGTTGCCGAGTATTACAGTCATTTCGAGATTTGAGTTGGAACACCATTGCCAAAGTTCGTCCACCATTTTGGAGCCACCTTCTTGAATTTGTTATAAAATGGCCAAATTGTATTATCACGCGAACTATACATACATTTATATGCCAAATTTTGAATTTGGTCAGTTATGTTATGTGCAAGTAGGTGAAAATCCATTTGCAGGATTTCTTCAAGTCATATTAATTGCTAAAGAGTTATACCCAGGACAGACCGTGCCCTTGATGTGCATTTGCCAAATGAACAATAGGCGCTCAAAGTGTATTAAAAAAGGAGGTCGCAGATATCATCCGTATGGCATTAAGCACTAAGGCAATTTGATTAACATATTTTTTTTTGACAGCGACAACTTTGAAATCTTAAAAATGAAATAAAAAGAGAAAAATACGAAAAGAAGCATATCTAAAGCATTTTATTCATTTATTTTTTAAGTCTCGAATTAAGGAGAGAAAAAATGTATTTCTTAAATATGAACATTAAACATGTGCATGGTTTGCCATCTATGAGAAGAAGAACTAACCGCTGCAACGAACTTAATTAACTCGCTAATCATCAAAATATTAGGTATCAACTAACAGCTCAGGGCGACAGACATGCAGATAACGAAGATAAGCTTTAATTAAGAGTTGTCTGTCCTGGGTATTAAACATTCAATCATGATTAAGATAAGATTTCATAATCATTAATCTCCTGATGATTAGATTTTACCCAAGATTACTCGATGTTATCTTAGTTAATGATTAATTTAATGGTGATTGATTCAATTATGATTGGTTTTTATCATGATTATCAGTCTGATTAAAAATTTAGTTGATTATGCCCAACACTGGACTCAACAATCATGCTTTTACTGCATTGATGCAATTCATTGATTCAGTAAATTAATATTGTGTGACAAGAAGATTTCTAAAGAATTGCTTCAGCAGTTGAAATAGTTTTCGCATAAACATATTCGTTAAAGTAAGATTTATGAAGTCTATCGCAATTTCGCCTGTCTGTACTCAGATAATTAAATATAGTTCTATAAGTGTTTCATTTATGTAAAAGAAAAATTGGCACGAGACTATGTTCGAACTAAATATGAAGGTGGTTAACGCTGTGCATTGCCACCTTTACTTCACTTGAATTTACGACACTCAGTCTAACATTTCCCGCTCTTTTAATTACTCCTTTATTATCCTTGAGAATTTATGAATTTCCTGTGATCATTTTAAGAATGTCTCATAAAACCGAAATATCACCACACAAAATATACACCTTCATAAAAACGCAAATACTATTTTTATATTAAAACATTTTACTACAAAACATGTTTCTAATTTGTGTTTTTGCAAAATTTGTGTTTTTGCAAAAATTTTTGATTTTAATCATCGCCACTTAAATATAAAAGTAATGCCAAGTTCAAGATCTTAAAAATAGTTTTTGGTAATTGTGAAGCGAAAAACACAATTTTGTAAAAGTTTTTACATATGTAAAAATTTGTGTAAATAATTCAATACTACTTAACAAATTGCAGATTGTTAGTCCTCTGAATCAATTTAATACACTTTCGAATTTTTGTTTTAAAATCGTGTTTTTTTATACACAGCAACTAAGTGTATATTCATACTGGGAGTGGAATTTAACGATGGAATTTATAATGATGGGAGAAAGTATTTTTCTAGTGGAAAGTATGTGCGATAAACAATTTGTTTCCATAAATAAAATTTAATTAATTATAACGATTTTAGCCGGTATAAAAATAGAAATTTTTAATTGCTAATTAAGAGCCGATCAACTAAATTTAGAATATTGCGACTTTATTGTTAATTAATTTTTTTTTTTAAGAAAAATGTAAAGATTTTTAATTGGTTTCTATTTCGATATTTACATTTTATTTTTGCCAAAAAATAACTATTTTTAATGTTTTATTTTTCATACTGAACAATAAAATAAAAAGAGTTTATTACATTTAAAGATAAAAACTCAAATTTTATCTCTTTTTTTGTATTTCGGCACTTGAGTAGTAAATTTTATGTGTTAAAAATTTACGACACAATCTCTTGATACATCTGTGACAGGTACCTTACGACCTTGGTTCAAACTAAAGCCAAAATTAAAATAAAAGTCCTGCCATAAGGTTTGGCGAATTACATAGTAGATATATATCAGTTGGTCGATGCTTATCTACTCGTTAGTGCAGTGAATATGTTGCATTTTGTGTCAACAAAGTTGTCTTTCGTTCTTTCCACATGAAGAACGTGCCAGGAAAAAGCCTAAGTTTGCTGCCAGGAACTTATGAGGATTATCGGTTTTTACTTTAGAACTATTTTAGAAGATTCAAAATTTGATATTTGGTTTTAGTAAGCTGAAAAAGTTCTAGGATGAAGAAAACGTCGAAGAAAAGGACGAAGATTAACATTAAATGCAAAAACTGTTTCACAAAATCATTAAATGAATATAAAATTTAGGTCTCTAAACTTTCTATTATGAGCTGTTAAAATATGTTGAAACCATGACTGGAAATAGTTATAGAGTATGAAAGAAAAACGACAAGAATACGCTAATGGACACGGCAAAAAAATTTCTGCATGGCGATTCACGGTCACATGTAGTTAAGCCAATCAAGGAAACGTTAGAGTTAGGATCAGCCGATCAAGGAAACGTTACAGTTAGGATATTCAACCACATTTTCTACTCCTTCTACTGAGTGATTCATTTACAACAACTTTTTTCAAAACTAAAAATAACTAAAAACCTTCCATTAAATCGGGTAATCTTTTTCATCATACAAAATAACCATTCTTTACATTTATTTAAAGAAAAAAGAGTCATCCGCTCACGTCATGGTATAATGTCTGGTAGATAGCTTAGCTTGAGGGATAGAAAAGGGATAGTATAGATCAAGGCTAATCTGAGGCAGTGGTCTCCAAACTTTTTTACCCTTATGACGAAAATATCCATAAATTGTACCCCAAATTAAAGAGAGCGGTGGCAGATTTACGATTTGAAATTCGAATTACATATATACAAAACCGATAAGCAGATAAGCGGAAGAGAGATATAGTTCGACCTGCCATGCATGCGGATTGGACAATGGTCCTGACAGGATCGCGGGTTCGCAAAGAAGTCTATGTTAAAGCCAACGATTGGGTTAGCAAGCCAAATTGTAGATATGGGGACCAATAGAGGAAAACCCACGATTGAAGCACAAACCCTGCACAGTTAGAAAGTGATCGTTTGAGCCGCTCGCTCTATTCGTGGATAGAATTATTGGTTCTTTTTTCATTTCACAATCCGCAGTCATGGTGCAGAACCATATCCCTCTTCCGCTCATCCGCCCAAATTGCAAATATATAGTTGAATTCAGATCGGAAATCTGCCATGTAGTCTAGTCAATCTGTGCTCAAACCTGCCGATTTCGTAACAAAATTTTTCGGAAATTTTTTATCAGCGGTTCTACATACATTATTTTTTGGGGTGTTGAATTTGAATTTCAACCATTGCGGCCATTTGGGAGGTTAGCTTCACACCGAAAACGGGAGAAAACCTCAAAATTTTCACGTTTTTTTTTTTTCCAATTTTTCGATTATATTTCGAAAACTATGAGTTTTTCGAAGATGATCAAATTCATTTTCAAGAACTCAGTGTCAACTATGATTTGTTAATGTTTTGATCAATTCAGTTTAATCTTAATACATAGAAAGTTTAGCGGCGTTGAGAGATAGACAGAAGGCAAGGGCCATTTTAGCTTTTGGGCGCAAAAGGTATATTATTGTAATTTTCGCTTATTGAATAGTAGGAAAAATGCACTTTCACGTGGTATTAGCGATTTAGTTCGTAACGTGTGTATTTTTCGAGTTGTATTTTTCACGTTTTCGCAGAAAGGCCAAAGAATCACGCAATACATATGATGCAGATTCTTTTTTGGCTAAAATTTGCCGTCGTATGCCCGTGTGCAACTCAGTTCTTAGCCATTTAAATCCTTTGGTCAAGTTTCGAAATTTGTGCGTCCGTATGTACTCCCATTAAAAAGGGTTAAAAACCCTAAAAACCCTACGGCCATCATATTCTCCTTCAAAAGCCAAGCGGCCGGTGTTCGCCCGTTGTAAGGTATGTTTTTATTTTTTCTCGGGAATCCCTGCACTAGCCGGGCTAATTCTGTTGAAATGTTAAACAATGCTTGCTTGCTTACGCTTATTCCCCTTTACTCCCTCATGAGACATAGGGCGGATCCTTTTTTGCACTACAGCTCTCAGATTCGCCCAGTGTCGGAGCCATAAAAGCAGATTAATCATGCTATCGGCTCACAATGAGATCGACCGACAATCCACGTAAATGGTTGTTTTTTGTGGGTGACGGAAAATTAAACCGAATTAAGTTTAATACTTGGATTAATTCCCTCATCATCTAGATTTTACCTTTAGTTATGGCAATAATTTTGTCCGTGTTTATTGGTGGCGCTAGTTATTAGTTGAAGCAAAGTAAGTTGGTGGGGAATCTTGAAGTAGGCAAAGACCCACAAAGAGGAATGTAGTGTCAAGAAATAATATTTGCTATCAAAAAATAGTATACTAGACTTTTCTTATTTACATCGCGTGAGCTTATCCGAGTAGTTTTTTTCTTAAGGTTTGTAGCACTTGGCAAAGGTAACTTGCGGACTTAACAAAAGTGATTTAAAACTGTAGATGGGGTTAAGTACAAGAATAGTATTTTGATTTTTATTTATTCACAAATGTTATTAAGGCGGGATTTTATAAAAACGTGCGGTCTTTATTGCTGGATAATTTTGGCCGATGTTTGTGAACTAACCCAATTTGGTATAAAAATGAAATGTTTTCACCTCGCAAAACGTTTTAAATTCAAGTTTACTCGTACTTATATGAGTTTTGACTTTAGATAAATATAAAATGTAACCTTCATTTAGATAGATACACTAGTCCAACATCCACCCCACGTACTAAGTAGATGCATTAAGTTCTTAATATATCCCAAAGCAAACAATCCGATCTAAATGCAATCTTACGTTTATTACTGAAATTTATACTTTATCTCCTTGCCTCTAGTTTTATTGCTAGCGCAATCTCAACTTAGGAATTGCAAACAGCCATTGAGGTGCTATAGGTGAGGTGCTACTTCTATCCACGGATCGAACAATGAGAAGAAACACAAAAAAAAAAACTAAAGACAATTAAGATACCGCGAATGACTTTTAACAATCTCTCTTGAGACGGTATAAATAGGAGTAGCCCAACAGCAATTGCAGTACTAACTTTGATTTCGATTTGAATTATTATCCACGGGGTTGAAATGTAAACGAAATAAAAGTGATAAAAACTTTTTAATTGAGTGATAAAGTTACACAAACAAACGTCATTGGCGGTGGCGTGCTCACCTTTGACAATAATTTAAAGAGAAGCACGTGCCCGAATTTTTAATGAACGACGCACTTCTTTACGATATTTTAATCCCGCCTGGTGGATACTGGTGCCAAAAATATATAGACTAACAACAAAATCCGCCAGCATCTCGAGAAATAAATTTTCTCACGCTTTTGCATGCAGATAATATAACATTGTTCTTTTTCTTTTTGGCGGTTTTCTTTATCACATTTGAATTTTTAAGGTGTGTGCTCTGGGCTTACCTGAATTCAGTAGCTTTAGCAAGTCCTAGTTTGAAGATGCTGACTTGTGTAATTATTGATATAAAACTGGAGCATGACAGAATTGTTTTATGTAGTTCATAGTATTGCGACCTCGACAGAGGTTCGTTTAGTTTAGGCTAGTGATGCAGATTAGGGATTTAGTGTAGTATTTTTGTTTTAAGTTTCTTTCACTTCTTTTCAAAATCTTTAAATAACTGAAGGTTTGTAGAATTTGTTATTTCTAGAAAATTAAGCTGATATTATCCTAAAAAATATAGTAGCAAGTTATAAACAAATTGTGATTATTTCATCCTGACGTCTTACATAACAGGGTCGATGTTCTGCATGCATACATTATGTAAGGCACAACATTTCACAAGTGGCTATTGATACAAAACTGAGTTTGTTTTTAAGAATTTATTTAGAAGGATGATGTTGGTTTATTTTGGTGATGCAGTAAAAAAAATCTAATTTTATTAAATATTTGGCGAAAACCAAGATTTATTTATACCAAAGGAATATATACACATATAATATACTGCAGTGATTCAACTAAAAAAGACTTGATTAATGTGATACTTTTGCATGTTTTTCTGTCATCGGTTAGCTTTTGCCGAATTTGCAAAAGAAATGCTGGTTGCTGTGAAAATTTCGTTAAAAATAATATTATCCGGAATTTTTCGGTTAAAAATCATGTATGGTTATTTTTTATTATATTTGTCAGCATTTTTTAAAAATAATAATAATTTTGTATCGTAACTCGGAAAGACCTCGTAATGAACTAAAAAAAAATATGCATCCTTTTTTAAAAAATAACACATTTTTCCTTGAAAAAGGTTTTGTTTAATATAATTTGAAATTACGATAATTTTTTTTGGCGTGCGCCAAAACAATTGGGAATCTCAAAATAGCTTTTTCCATGGGCAGTGAGAGTATCCCACCACGAATGTTCCTTCGAAAAGAATAGTGTCACTTCGTTTGTTTAAAAACCCAAAACACCCGCCTTTTTATATTCCCAATCACAATTCAAGGGTCTCACTGCGACTCCCACCTCCTGTCCGTAAAACGAAGGGCAATTACAATGCACGTGCGCTTGTATTTTATGCATACACGAAATGTTAATGTATGTGGAATTGTCATTTCCGGCTAGCGATTAAATTTCCAATTCTTTTGGTGTGCACTATACATAGCTTCCGTTTTTTTTGCTGTTGAGGTTATATTTTGCTGTTGAGGTTATGTTGAGGGTATATACAGTATGAGACATTAAAGACATTCATAATCAAATAATAAAATGTTCTGCTATCGATGGGAATTTCGCTATTTCCAACGTCCGAAAGTTTTTTTTTTGGCAGACCACGACATCCGCGCCACTCTGTGCTCTTACTTGGTTCGTACGACGCAGCATTTGTCGAGTCGCGCTTTTGGCTGGCCGGTAGCGGCTAAACAATCTAGGAACTACTATGACACTTTCTGCCGCTGGCATAAAAATTGTGTAGGAGTTAGCCATATCTTAAGATCCCCTTTCACACACAGGTCGACGGCAGGCCATGTCCTTAATCTTTTCGCCTTGAAACCAAGTATCACCACACACCTCCCCGGCGGCCCTGGATGGGGCCTGCAGTCCAAGAAAACTGATAAAAACTTTATATGTGTGGACATTTGTCGTCAGTTTGTGTCAGAGGATTTGGAGTGGTAGCTCGTAAGTTGTTTGTATTTTTTGTAACACTTGAATTTTTGTATGAAGAGGTCAATTAAAACAATTTACATACATGCCACCACCACAGAACGTCTATTCAGTCTCAAGCAGTGAATTTACGGCACGACCTGAAAGGAAGGCGCGAACTAGGTGCGAAACTCATCCACACACGCATTCGCGCTTATTCGGGGGTGTTCACAGCGTGAGTGTGGAGCCACTTTAAGGCACAAACATATTGACGCCGAGGCTGTAATTGCGGTCGCCTGCGAGAGAGTTTTCTATACATTTAATTTCTCCACGCCGCATGCCCATTGTGTCAGCAAATATGGTGGTCCGTGTATTTTAAAATTTTTTCCAGTCACCAATCTGTTTGTGCCTTTAAAGTTTTCGCTGAGGCCATGAACATTTTTGCACTTGAATTAATAACCTGCTATGTTAAACTGTCGTTCTACGTCTGTATTTTGGAAATCATGAATTCACCTGCATGCCACGGCCTGTCAGGTGGATACCTGATGTACTCATCGCTCAGTTAGACTGAGTATTGTACGGCGTTCATCGGGCGGTGCCTGCCGACCTGGCCTGCCGGCGGCCTGTAAATAAATGGGGTCTTTAGTGGAGAGACATGTTTTACTTAATTTCTTGGTTTCTTGAAGAGCAAAAATTACGTGATATTTGCCGAGATCCCCTCTCCTCCACGTGAGATTGGGCAAGATTCGGCCCGACCTCCTCCTCTAAATTCCTCCCGTAATTAATGGTCGACCCCACACCTACATACATAGAATTTTAGAAGAAACAACTTTCTTGCTAGAAAGTCTATCACAATCTTTGAAATAAAAAGTCCTTTGTCTGAAAGAAGTGGATTTACAAAGAAGCAAACTTTACCGATTAGCTAGTTTCTGATTGGAATACCAAATAGTGGTGAAGAGGTAGTAATTTTGATAACTAGTTTTTTTCTAGATCGTTAGCACTTGTGCATTTTGAAGAGTGATATCAAAAAAAAGTGATTTATGTTTATGACATTTCTTCTAGTCCATTATCAAATAAATTCTTATCTTAAAAAAATCGCAACAATGACCTTCAACAAAAAATTCAATCATTTAAATTCTATCCAACAACATAATCATTATAATTCCACATGAGTGTTGAAGTACTATTTCGCTGAGTTGGAATTAATCGCCAAATTGTTTATCGCAAGATAAGTGAAACGATTTCACCGATTAAACGCCCAAAGGTCTACGGAGGAACGAAAATATTATTTTATTGGAGATTAAATAAACGCCAACTTGTCTAGTGGGAGTTGCAACAACCGAATCGCTCTCTCTATGTCGATTAATCGAATAAATCCGTTCTGGGAGATATGGGAGATGAGAATCGCTTGCTTTTATTACGAGATAAAAAAAAGAAAAAGTTGTTCCGGAAATTAATCGATAAATTGTTTACTGGGTAGAAAATTTTGCAATTTCTGCTTTGGAGTTAAGTGAGAATACCAGAGAGTTCAAAGTTATTTGTTATCTGGATATTATTGAATAGGGAAAAGATAGTTCCGGGGTTCTCTCTAGTTAAAACGAATTTTACAATGAAAGGAGGAGTTATTATATTAATAAGTGCATGTTTTTTTTGTACAGCCCTTAAAACTCACTTCAATTTTACACATTCGAAGTTTAACCAATTTCGAATCAAGTATTTAAAGTAACGCTGTGTGCATATTTTTATTGAAATATGTAGATCAATTTGAATTATATGTAGGTACATATTACAAAAAATATTTTTATGGAGGAAGTAAAAAATTATTCATTCACCTTTTCTCTACGGGTACTTCCTATTACGTATTTGTTCAGCCATTATTTTGGAAAGTATTTTTGAAAATATTCGTTTAAATAAAAGTTATTTTAAATTGCACTTAATTCTTGGAATATTTTCTTTCCTGTAAATCCATTTCGCTTTTAATTTTTATACGCTTTAAATTGGCTTCACCTGTATGTTGTATGTTGTAAGCAATATGCAAACAAATCTTGCTACCACTTTAACAACCTTGATTTTGACCCACTTCCATATAATCGATAAGCTCGAAATTTTGCACATATGTTTGCTTGACAATACAATGACCATTTTGTAAAAAAATAAAAATGGCGGTTCCAAGATCCCGACCGAATTCTGCAATTGTAGTCTCCGACCCCCGAGCCCGACCTGCGTATCAAATGAAAGGGTATGACAAGTACAATACAATTAGCTATGTGCCGTCACTCCAAATTCGAAATAGCGGCTATCTTTTTTCTTTACAACCCACTCGGTATGGGTATCAAATGAAAAGATGTGACACAGTTCTTCTTCTTCTTATTTGATCCATTAGCTGGCGGTCGGAGCGGCGGATACGCTGCTGTCGGTCCCGCTGGGTCTCGAAATCTATTCACGAATTGTTTCCATTCTTGCCGATTTTTGGCGACGCCTCGAGCCTCGGTCACTAATAATCGTTGATTCTTTATGTCGCCCTCGATATTCTTTAACCAGGTTTTCTTCGGTGCCGATCGCTGAATTCTCCAATCCACGAGACGGTCTCGCTAGAGAAGTTTACGTGGCAAGCAGTTATCATCCATTCGTCAAATATGTCCAAACCACCGTATTCGAGGCTCTTGTATTTATTCTTCGATCAGTGTCTGCTGATCCCATCTTTGTCTAACTGTCTCATTTCAAAGGCGATCGCTGAGTGGGACACCGAGAATCTGCTTCAAACGTCGCATTTGGAAGACCTCGAGCTTCTTGACGTCCGGTTTGAGCAGTGTCCACGTTTCCGATCCATAAAGAAGAATCGGAATGATCAACGTTCGGTAAAGGCGTACTTTCTTTTTGATGGTAATATTTGCTCGTTTTCGTATGTACTACTTGAGTGAGGAAAATGTTGTTGCTGCCTGGCCGATGCGGCTGTGAACGTCAGCAGTCGATGCTACTTTCGTTTCGTAATCCAATGATCCCAAATATTTGAATATCGGAACCTGTTCGATCGAGGTGAACACTGGCCCTCGAACCGTCTGTTGTGCGCACGTTGTGTCTTTTCCGCATTGATTTTTAATCCGTATGACTGGGTGATGCGGGAAATATAGTATAAGATGTCCGTTGCTTCGGCATCAGTGTCGGCGAAGACCGCGCTATCGTCGACCAACATTAAGTCGTTTACGAAGTTGTTGTCGTCGTATCGACCTCGGAGTGGTCCATCGAATGCTTCACTCATAATAGCGTCGATCGCGACGTTGAAGAGAAATGGCAAAGCGATAACGGCGAAACGATAAGCGGACACCCGTTTTAATCGGGAACTCCTCATATAATCGTTTCGAATACGAACGGTGCTGGTTGAGACATCGTACGACGCTTGGAAAAGTTGGAAGATTTTCAATGTCACGTGTTCGGTTTCAAAGGCTCTCCACAAGCTGTTCCAATCGATGCAATCGAAAACGGATTTGAAAGCGATGAAAACGACGACAGTTCATTTGCCGCAACGAATTCTTTCTTCCATTAGCTGACGAAGTGCGAATATTTAATCAATACAACAATATAGCAATACAGACACAGTTACATGCGAAGGTGGCCCACTGTTTTCCAGACTAAAATTCAATGGACTTTAAGTTGCTTAGGGGCCTTTCTAGACCCATCGGGCTGCAGCACTTCCTCTAAATCACATTACACCACCACGGGTTTGTTAAAGAGGCGCCATCGTGTTTGGGACAATATCTCTCACACTTAGGTTTATTATATAAAATTGAAACGCCCCGATTTATAAATGGATTGACTTTGCTGCACTTCAATAGATACTCGCCAAAAGAAATTGGACTTTGCTATCTCGTTCAAGTTTGTATAAGACCATTGACACTATTGACACTTGTATTCTACGAATTTTCCAATATCTTGAGGTGCTCTTTACCGCTCATTTTGACTTGCTGCCATAATATTTTGTCGTCTTCAATCCTAGTCTTGTTGTCTACTAGACACGAAACTATCTGAAACGCTTACGACACCGAAATTGTCAATGTCACACTCATCGTGTTATCTTTATGTTATATGTTAAAAACAGGTCCTTCTCCCCTGTAAATTTTAAAACGTCATTCTTTTGCAAGTGCTTTCTAAGACTCTTTCTGCCATACCACGTTAAAACTTTGCACACGTGGACTAGATAATTGGTTTTGTGATGAACTTCGATCAAATGCCAAAACGAGATGAACTTTTGCACCAAACGTTAGATTTCTAAAAATATTTTTAATTAGTTAAATCTTGACATGTATACTATAAAAAGAGCGTATGTGGTGATAAGATGCATATCAATTATTGTGTCTCACTTTGCAAAAGAAATTGACATATAACCGTCTCTCTGCCTTTATACTCTTTACGTTAGGATTAGCTACACTAAGTTAACCATTCATCGACACTTAAAATATCGAGCAGAATTAACTGAAAAGTTCTTTGTAATTTCAAGTAGCACAAAAAGCAGGTTTTCTCATTTTGAAGATCAAGAATTAGTCATTGTTTATTTCAAAATCTAAAGCTTTTACTGCAGGGAATCCGGAACTACACAGGGTTCTTTTTATAGCCTACTAAAATGTATAGTTTCGCTCAATACATATTTCAATCACATATCTCGCGAATTAACGAATACTATTCTTAGAATTCAAATAGACGAATACACTCTCTGCTCTTAAGAAGCACTAATTTTTGGTTTTGTTTTATTTGCGCTGCTACAGGCGCTAGTAAAAATGTGCAAAGATAGTATTATTGTAAAATTGAATTAAAAAAAACGAAATATTTAAGATTAATAATATCAGACAATTTCTAATTAAAAACGTGTAATTTTGTCTGTATGTAAACAGCAAAATATTGAAAACTAATGTATCTACTAGGTTGTCCATTCTGACAACGTCATAGTGTCGCACTCCACCACAAAACACAATCTTTACTCTTCCGTTGTTGAAACAATGTTGTCTATCGACATTTGCGTCTCGGCATCCACGTGTTAAACGAAATTCATTTTTCCACTTGTTACTCTTACAATTCTTTCTAAACAATCAATATCAAATATACAATTGTGTAGAATTATCAAAGATTATTATTCATAAAAATTTTGTCGATACAATCACCTTGGATACAAAGTAGACATTATGTACATAGTTACCTCCTAAAAAAGTCTGGCTTTGTAATTTAGATTTCCAACAATTAACAAATGGTGAAAATTTAATCGCTGGAGACAGTCTCGTACATCTGTCTTACTACACCTTTTACTACTAAGTAAACAGATCTGAATAAAGTCTAATTGGAGTAAAAGTACAAAAAGTGTGGTTTCTCGGGGAGGTTTGACGAAATATAAAAGAATCAATCTTTTATGATTGTAATTTTATCATGTGTATTTTGTTTGAACAGTTTAAGCAGAAATTCGTATTTGGCTTTGTAAACAGGTGATGGAAATACGATGCATAGTGATGCGTACCTGAAATATTGCTTGAAATTTTCCATAATTTTACTGTGAGTCAATTATACTTACAAAAGGATTAATTTTTGATCCGGTAGTACAAAAGCGGGTGCAAACCTTCGACTTCTTTATTATTGCTTATTTATTCGGTTCTACAAGTGGAATGCAGTTCAGGCTTCTTGCACTGATCTCTTTATCAGTCACGATTTTGAGCCACTACTCAAATTTGACATCCTAAGCCTCGATCTCGATGTAGCCCATAAATCCTATCGGAAAATGTCGTTCTGCACTCCTCCGAGCTTAAATGTCCCGTCAAAATATTTCCGAAAGGCTTTCCTCTCGAACATTTCCACGAGATCAGAGTGATTTTGCTGAGTCACCCCAGTCCGTAAATGAGTATTATTGGTAAGACCATCGTCTTATTCAAAAACAATTTGGATGTCATGGTTAGATGCTTAGATTTTTTAGGTATTCTGAGTGATCTCTATCCGCTGCTGCCCGACCTGAGTGCAACACTGAAATTGATAGCATTCAAATTTTTAGCACTCAAAAATCACTCTATGTACCAGAAATTTTTTTTGGATCGATTTTTGCCTGGAAGCCCAATCCTTTATCTTTACTTTTTCTTCATGTGATGTTACCTTGGAAGCGGCCATGTAGCTTGGCATGCAGGTGACTATTTACTTAGGCACGGCCTTCTAGTGATGTCGATGTCAAATGTATTTACTTAGAATTTTATGGTACTCTCTAATCTTGGATCACTTTTTTAATCTTTAGTTTTAGAGTAGACGGAGTAGCTCGAACCGTGCTGTGATCAGACTTCATTAAAGATGTTGATTCGCCTGAACAGTGCTTAGTAACAGTCAACCTGCACATTAGTGTCAGTTTAATGTGAATGCCTAATTCGTAAAATTCTTCTCTGACTACTCTACCATTTTTCAAGTACGAGGAATCCATATGGCGAGCGTCGCGGCCAATTCAGGTCTATTGTGCACATACTCCCAAAAGACCACGAGCCCGTGAGAAAGCCGATTCTAAGTAGGGCCGAAAAGCTATTTGATAATCGTTTTTCTTCTAAGTCAGATCAGAGAAGGACATTCACAGAGAACATGTGTGGAAGCCTCGTCGCCTTCCATGCAGAGTCGGCATTCTGTCCCCTGAGACAGTCCTAGATTGTGAAGGTGGTACAGCATCCTCACATGGCCAGTCAGAGCCCCTAAGGCGAAGGGTATTATTAGCTCTTTAGACTTTCTAAGACCAGGTATCGATTCTAAATAGGTAAGAGTCAGCCCTTAATCGGAAATGCACTACGAGAAGTCACAAAAAGGTCGGTGAGCCTAGACCACCGTCTCAGACCTCACTCGCACGAACTTTTCAGCTTCTTCATTGTTATTTAGGGTATTATCAATCAATTTTAAGGCCTATTTTACACGAAGAAACACGAAAGAAAAAGTAAAAGGTTTGAGGAAACACGTGTTCCCTCTCTCCTATTTTATGTACAGCACACAGGATGTATCTTTTCTAGTTTTGTGCCATCATTTCCTGCTAAAATAACTTGCACTGTTTCATCATAAGTCGCTTTATGTAGTTAAAGTCGGCCATACTTGACCAACTACGCGGGCATGCAATCTACCCTCGAGGCCTTGTTGTTTTTGGGTTCTTTTTTATGTTGGTAAATCTTTCCTCAGTTAACTCTCTATTAAGCAATTCATGAAAGTGCTCTTCTAATCCCTCCAAAATACTTTTGATTTATTTTTGTAATATATGCAACTTGGTGTAAATTACGTCATACCATGGGCTTTGCGGTAGAATTTGTACGCTGGGTGTAGCCTTTATGCTGTAAACATGCTAAGGGCGACGGCGACGGTGCACACAAATTAAAAAGCACACACAAGAATAATCATCTTCGACATCCGAATGCTACACACGCGCACAGGAACATACGAGAATAGCAACACAATCCCAGGTCACACCGCCCAGGCAACTTTGAGGGGCGACGGCTACGAAATAGAACTTAGATTGATTGAGTCGCCACTCCCGGCGACCTCGTCGTCGAGTGGTCTGCATATTGTGCTGCACCCTTCATACTCATAGAAAAGCTGTGTGTTCTATTCGTTTTTGCCAGTCGCGGTGGAAACTATTTTCGCCCTTAGCATGTTTACAGCATTAGTCTTTGATCCTCTGTACTGTTTGAATTCACAAACGACATTTGTATGCCAGGATACTTTATATCCGCCTGGGAGGGACCTTTTTATACGCCTCTTGTAAGGTCCATTTTTTTTATCTTCGCTTACTCGTCTCTTCCTGTGTCGCCTGCTTTTCAATGTGCGCCCGGCCTAAATACCGAATCATTTGTTCCGATTTCCCTACAAAAGCTGTGTTGAGTCGAGCTTGATTCCCTGATACAAGGCTTTTCTCCGTGGTAATGCGTCGTAACAAAAGGATATAGTGATTCTAGACGAAGTTGGAGCCACGTTCATGCTATCAACAACCAAAAAAATTGGTTTTGATCTATCAAGACTTGTTTTGGTTTATAGTGTCTTTATCATACTCGGATTCTGGATACTCGGATGCTTTTGTGGATGCCCTTACGATATAACTGCGAATTTTTTACCTGCTTTATATCTAAAATTCGTAGCCTATTTTATTTACATAAGGAAGCTGTGGGTGCCGGGATGTTTCCTATATTGGCTACAAGCAGTTTAGACTTTTACTCATTAAAAACTAATTTCTCATAAACTTACTATATACGAATTTCTGAAATACCAGAATAAGAATTTTAATCATCAATCTAAAATCAGCTCTCTCAAGTAAAACTACAAATCGAAAATTGCCCTTTCCTTGACGAATCAACACTACTCCATCATACTCTTACAATTCCCAATTCGGTTGACTGATCGCATTTTGATTTAATAAATTGATTTGAAAACATCAAACTGATGACCTTTCACATTGTGAACTTCGTAAAAAATTGCGCTTGGTTTGCACAAAAAATCTCTGCCTCTCCAGAATTTTCATATCTCAAATTGCACCTAATCAAATTCACTTGTGGTCTTGTCTTGTCACTCAAGCGCAAATTTGGTATTGATGGCTTTGTTATAAGATCAACAACTAAATCAAATTTTAATTTGGACATAATATCTAGAAATTGTTGAGTTAATTTATGACAAGTCCGTCATCTTCAATTGAAGTGGTAATATTGTTGCGGTTTTCCATTTAGCTTTAATTAGTGGTGGTGTAGTGAATGACTTCCGCTCGAGTTTTATCTGGTTTCAATTAATTTGCGTCTCCTTATTACCAGAACTAGAATTTGATAGTGTGGTTTTTATTGAAATTTAGTGCCTTGTTATTTGTGGGTGGTAGGTATGATGGAATATCTTGGGCGTAGTTATTGTTAATTTGGTGGTGGGTTAAGTGTAGAGTTAAAAATAAATTAATAATAGAAATGTTGTGAGAAAAGTTTTTAAATTGATGGGTTTATTTACTTGTTATTAGTTCTACATTTTTTTGTAATAAGGATGATATTTTATCATCAAATATTGTAGTTAAAAGTTTTATTTCGTTGTTTTTGGATGCTTTGGATACAGTACCTCTTAGCGCTATTCTTCCACATAAAAAAAAAAAGAATGCCAACTACAAATATTCATAGTAACTTATCGAACTACCATTAAAAATTTGTGTTATTTGGACCACTGAAACAACAGTCGAAAGTCCTCACCTTTAGACCCCGGAGCTAGACTTGATTTTCAAAGAACCAACAGTTCACAATAAAATCTCTTTTTGCTTCTTTTTACCACAAAGCGTTTAGCCCATTATGGATTATTGTTTGTTTGTGATCTTACGCATCCAAGTCCTCGATAAAGTCCGTCCAGTTAATTGCTAATTTAAAATGTTTATAAATTGACTAGTTAATCTGGTATCGAAGCCTTGCCTCAATTATTGACTTATTTAAGAATCCAATATACATTGATTGTGTGAAGATTATTTCTTACATTAACGTTGAACTTATGGCTGTTATGTAATCGTCGAAGCAATTGCATTTACAACTTGACATAAAATTCTAAATTGGCCCTCGCGGCGTAAACTTTAATTAGCTTGAATGGTAATCGTGGAAATATTAGTCTGGTGGTGAGGAGATCCAGCGACGCCGTTTGATGTCGGTGAATATCTACGAATCCACTGGAACGTTGGGATCTTGTTAGCATTAAGTGCAAGGTTACAAGTACTGCACAAATTATTATAGTCTATAATGGTTTTATCTGGAAATGCAGTGTTTTATAATATGTAACTCCAAATAAAAATTTTATTAGGTCTCAATTTCAAGTTACTAATAAACAAAAATCCATCGCAAGCATTGTACTCATGGCCAAGTTTATTTCATGCAAAGACATTCTCAAATTCGATAATTTTCCAAAAAGCTCTTTTCATTGCTATGTAATAGTTTTTTGCATTCCAGGTTGGCCTTTGCACTTGGTTTAACTGACAGTTTGGCATTTCAAATTTCCTATTTTAACATGAAATTTTCTCTTGAATTTTGTACTTCGTTGAGATTTATAACTTGACGCCAGATAGGCTAGATGATCTGAGTATCGAGCGATTATAAATTTTCAAATTAATCGTTGTACGTCCAGCCATAGGCGTACCTAGGATTTTTTTCCGGAGGGGTTACAAAAGAATCCTATAATTTTCTTTTATAATAGACCGGGCGCTGGAGGTAGTTGAGGATGCATAATATGAGGACCGCATTCTCTTAACAGAGATCGGTTGAGAAGGGCTCAAAGAGAAACAATGTGGATGTTGTCGGTCAATTTTTGAGTCCAATTTTTTTCACCCCCCTTTTTTGTTGAGACCTCTACGGCTCCCGGGGCCTCCTGTTTGACAATGGATTATGATGAAGCACAGCAAAATAAGTCGAAAATATGAAATAAAATTTTTCGATATCACGCTTAGTTTTTCCTTAAAGTTGACGTTTTGAGGTATTTCACCAAGGTTTGTCCGAACCTCCGATCCGAACGTTTGTTGCGGACGAAGTCGAGTGTCAACAAATGTTACTGTAAGTTTTGAACCGGAGGACATTTTGATCTGAAAATTTACAGAAAACTGCCTTAAGTATTTGGCTAAAATGTAGTTTAGCCAAAAAAGTGAATTTCAAAAATCTGTAACACAACTTTTCGATTAGAAAAAAAAGTCTGACGAATCTGTTGGAAATTTTTTAAACATTCGCCATTTTATTTTTAAATGATGTAACCAGTTCGGTTAAAGTTTTATATTTAGGGAATTAGTCAAACTAGACTATGTTAAAATTTTAAATTGATATCTGCAATATCAACAGAGATATAGCGAGATAAAGTGAAAATTTCGTTCAAACCGCACTTACGAAAAAAAGGCATTTTCATGATTTTTTTATATGTTGGCCATGTCCAAACTTCGGTCAAAATCAACTGTAGATGCATTTTTCCATCCTCTATCGATTATCTCATTTCCATCACGTTTTTCATTTCTAGAGCACTTTTTGGGGATTCGCTGCAGGCCTATTTCATTTAAACACTCCTAAATAAAATGAAAATGTTAAATGGAGGGCAACTGTTTCCGCCCTATGTCCCATGAGGGATTAAAGGGGCACAAAGAAAGAAGAAGAAGAAATTTTTTCGATAGCTCGCTTCGTTTTTGAGATATCGATACTTGAATTTTAAGTTTTTTCAAAAATATGTTACAGCGTTAATCGTTTCCAAAAAAATATTAGTAGGGTGGGGGCTGTAGGGATGCAAAATGTGAAGACCGCGTTTTATCAATTGTTGTTAATAAATAAGGCCATGGACTTATTAAGATTGAGTCGAAAATAGATATTAACGTCTAGCTTGAAGTATTGCGCAGGTCACCATTCACTCTCTCAATGCTTTCACCTAGTTAATCAGTATATGTATACGTATCATCCACAAAAAGTGAAAATAGTAGTTCCGGATGACAGTAGACATATCATTCATGAATAATGTGTAGAGCAAAGGTCCGAGAACAGAGCCCTGCGGTACTCCTGATGGTACAGGAAGAAAAGATGAGTACTTATCATTGAACTTGATGCACTGTGACCTATTAGAGAAGAATGAGGAGAGGAGAGAGATAGCAGAAGACGAGAAATGGAAGAGAGCAGCAAGTACCAAAAGTATGATAAACGGTGTCAAAAGCTTTTAAGAAATTAACCAGAACCAACACAGCGGTCTCATTATCATCCAACTTAGGTCGAACATCAGTAGTGACCTTCAGCAGTGCAGCAGCCTCACAATGATGAAATCGCCGAAAGCCAGACTGGCATTCCCACAGTAGATTACGTCCTTTAAGAAACGATTGAATCTGATCATACATAATCCTCTCAAGGTCCTTAGACAGGAAGGATAGGATATAATTGACCTGAAGTCAGATATATCTGAAGGAAAGGATTTTTATACTATTGTAGTATTGCCATAAGATTGTCCACTACAATTTTTGTTGTCGATATATATCTAGTATTTTGAAGATATCCATGACGGCTAGCCATGTCTTCTGCTTTAGCACCCGTATTTGGCAGAAAGCAGAGGATCATTCAACTAGCTCTGCATTATATTGAATAAATCTCAAAATTAACGAGTGTTGATCACCATTTGTTATTGTTAATAAAAAAATAAATAAAAATTACGAATTGAGGGAAAATTTGTGGCTTAGGTCTAATGTGTAATCTTTAAGCTTTTGTTTAATGGGTCGTTATAGGTGTTGAAGTATTTGATAGGCGCAAGGCTTCAAATTCATAAAAACACATCTAAGCAAATTTAATTTTAGGTAACCTTCGAAAAATTTGTAATCTTCGTACTCTAGATTTTCGAAAAGAGCTTTTTTCTAGGTCCGCAAAATTTGGCACAGAGTTTACTTTTTGTCGCCTGGAAGTGATGCACTCAGGTTCGTCTCTGGGCAGCGTTGGTTCTTTTTATAAATATGAAAATTATTAATAGCAAGAAATATTCTGACTTCTGCATATAAAGAAGAATCCTCTACATATTCCGTCTGTCCAAGCGCAAGTTGCTAACTCATGAAAAGAAAATTACAAACAAGTGCTTGACCCAAGTACTTGACACAAATACGGAAAAAATAGGATAAAAAGAAAAACGAAATAATTTATTTGTTTATTATAATCAATAAATTATTATTCGTTTTTGTTACGAAATTTTGGGTGGGGAAAAGGTGCAATTCCTTTGATTTATTTCAGAAGTGCTCGTTTAGCCGGCAAACCTTCTCTCTATTTATAGACTTATTTAATTTAAGGTTACATAAATCTATTTATAAATAATACTATTGAAACCAATATGAAAGTAACGAAGAAAAAAAAAAGAAAATTCGTCCACTTTTCTTTATGACGTCCGTCCACTATATTTTCGCACGCAATTCTGTCATTCGGTTTTTTCGCAAAAGACTTTAGGCCTACTACATCCATGCCCCATCCATTCAAGCAAGATTATTTTCGGCTTAGGACAGTTGTTTCTGGTTTTCGCAGCTGTATGAATGGAGGAGACTTTAACTTTGGTATTTGAAATCAACTAGATAATTCTGGTTTTCGGTCTTAATTAACGTGATCGCATGTAAGCTCTCTTGGTCGATATCTCTTTAAAAACCGCCTCAAACCATCAGCCACACAGTATTTAGTGCCACGAGCACAAATGTGTGTGCGAGCGCGCGTTAATTGTCTCCTGTGTGTCGACAAACAAAATAAAAATAAATAAAGAATGTTTTTTTTCTGAACAAACCCCTTCTTATATCAGTTAAGTTTTTCACAATTTAATCGACAGTCAAGCATTATCAGAAAGTGGAGCAACATTTGGGCTGCGATCTGGGTAATAAGAGTTTTCATTGATAAAATTATCTTTCATACCAGCACCAGCATCAATTTATAACTCTAATGGAAATGTTGATTGGAGCTAATAAAAAATAAAATCGATACAGCTTCAGAATCAATTGCTCTATCAATATATTGAAGGAAATATTAAAGATTTTATCGGTTTTCTTTTATGTATCATTGCAGAGATTCAGTGAGCTCGACACCTCAACTCCCTACAAATGAGCAGGAGTCTTAATAGATTGAACTTGGCACTACCTACTTGAAAAATGGATTTCGACAGGGTTCTGGAAAAATGCGGAAACTTCAACAGATATCAATTCCTGCTCCTGGGACTCTTCGGTTTTATTAACTTTATGGTGTCTATGCACTATTTCTCCCAAACTATCATCAGCTTCGTTCCTGATCACTGGTGAGTATCTTTTCTTTCACTACGTGGAAGCATTTCATTTATCTTAAAGATATGGACTTATCATTTGGCGAATTTTATTGAACAGGTGCCATCACGAGAAGTTGGAAAATTTGTCGTTCACGGAGATAAAGTCGATTTACTCAAAGTTCGAGCATCCATCGTGCACAAAACTAGATGATATCATCGATGGCGAAGGAATTAAAAGTGATGAGCTGTGTGAAAGATGGATTTACGATTACGAGTATGGATATAACAGTATGACTACAGAGGTGGGTGTTTTGTTTATCGAAATTCAAGAAACATATATGACTATATGAATTTATATTGCAGCTCAATTGGGTGTGTCATCATGCCTTTAGGTCAACAATTGGACAATCACTGTTCTTTGTAGGGTCCGTTGTAGGTACCTTAGTTTATGGAATTTTGTCGGACAAAATCGGTCGTCTTCCGGCTATTATCATATCAAATTTATCTGGAATGATTGGTGACTTTAGTACAGTCTTTACAACAACTGTTCCAACATTTGCATTATGCAGATTTATATCGGGTCTAGCAGCTGATACAAATTATTATCTCATGTACATAATGGGTACGTAAATTTCTCTACATTCATTCTAATCATCTTTCAAATCTCAATAATAAGAAAAAAATAATAATATTAATTATTAATAATTTCATATTTCCAGTGCTAGAATATCTTCGTCCATCAATGCGTACATTTGGATTGAATTTATGTGCTGGGATATTTTATTGTTCTGGTTTGGTATTTGCACCATGGTTGGCTGTCCTGACTGGTACATGGAAGCACTATTTAGTATCGGCATCACTACCATTAGTTATTGTGATAACATTTTATTTTATTATACCTGAAAGTGCTCAATGGCTTGTAACACGTAGAAATTATAAAGGTGCTATTAAGTGTCTTAGACGAGTGGCGAAATTTAATGGACGGGATGTTAGTGAAACCGTTTTTAAGGAATTTGAAGAATATTATATTAAGAATACAATTATATTGGAAAAGAAATCCAGTTTTGTTGGTATGTTTCAAACACCGAGGCTAAGAAAATTAACATTGATATTGTTGTTTAAATCGTAAGTATTTTTTTGTTTAATGTTTTTTATTTAACTATATTACTTAAGGGGGTAGACTACAGTAAAATTTTCAAAAAATTCATTTCTTTTTTTTTTTGCTTTAAATTTGAAATCAGCCACCTCGAAAACCACCGAGTTAGAAATTTCATCACAAAATAATCAAGATTTCACGTTTTGGCTAGAAATTTGGGACTCTGTCCCACAGTGCAATGTTCAAACGCGTTTTTCTCGAAACGATGTGTTTCAAAACGGTGTACATGATATCTCAAGATCTAATCAACGAATTGACTTGAAATTTGACACACTTCTTTTATGGATGAGCGCCTCTGGCGTCACGTAGGATTTTGTCAATATCTTGCTTTGTTCAATAATTATTAACAATCATAACATGAAATTTGTGCAAATACGTTTTTTCGGCACAAATTTCATGTTATGATTGTTAATAATTATTGAACAAAGCAAGATATTGACAAAATCCTACGTGACCCCAGAGGCACTCATCCATAAAAGAAGTGTGTCAAATTTCAAGTCAATTCGTTGATTAGATCTTGAGATATCATGTACACCGTTTTGAAACACATCGTTTCGAGAAAAACGCGTTTGAACATTGCACTGTGGGACAGAGTCCCAAATTTCTGGCCAAAACGTGAAATCTTGATCATTTTGTGATGAAATTTCTAACTCGGTGGTTTTCGAGGTGGCTGATTTCAAATTTAAAGCAAAAAAAAAGAAATGAATTTTTTGAAAATTTTACTGTAGTCTACCCCGTTAAGAAAAAGTTATAACAATATTATTGCTCGAAATTAACCTTGACATTTCACGTACAGGCGAATTCTTTCAAAATTAAATTTCAATTTCATCTTCATTAAGATTTGTGACTAAATCAAGGTTATGTTAGTTGTTCCCGGCCTTAAGATGTATAGTTAAGTCAAACTCTAATATTGTTATATGTATTATTTGTATAAAACGGTGGCAAAAAGATCTCATCCAAATTCAGGAGGATTGTAATATCGGTGGTGCATTATGTGAAATAGTGAGCTTTAGTTTGACCATTAAGGAGGCGGCCGTATTAGCTCTAGCTACTTTCTTTATAAGTTCGTGATCCCATCCTTTGTATTTTCTTTTTCATTAATTGCAGCAGAAATTATATTATTTGCCTTGCTTTGGCTTCCTTAAATATTGTGTTAATTGAGTGCCACTAGTCGGTTTTCTCACTCAAGTTTAATGGCACGCGCTTTCTAAGATTTTAATTTCTAAAACCTGCGTTCTCCTTGCTGCTGGGGGGAAATTCGTACCAGGCAGAATAGGCGTATACGAAGATTGGTCTTACAATGATGTTGTATACAAGTATCTTAGTGTTGGTGAAAAGTAGTTTGGAGTACATTAGCGGTTTGAGACCGTCTATCACCAATCAGGCTTACTTTATTTTAAGTCTAATTCCAGCTTCTTTTCCCGGCTGGCTGACTTTACAACGGGCGAACACCGGCCGTGATTGAAACATAGTCCTCAGCCATGTGCCGGGGATCAGAAGGTTGTTTGCAGGACTGTACAGCCTGTACATAAAAAAAGTGTCCACTTGGCCTTTACATGCCTGTTGTATGCTCGTCTGTATAGTTCAGTATTCGGCCATTTAATTCTTTTGGTCAAGTTTGGCCGTCCTGGGCCCGTGTGAGAAGGTTAAAAGCTCCCGTTAAAGACGGTTAAAAGCTCTGCGGACATCCTATGCCTATTAAAAAGCTACTCGGCCGTTGTTCGCCCCTTTGTAAGGCCATTTTTTATTTTTACTCGGGTCGACGATATTCTGTGTCCTTTACCCGCTCAGTACTCCAGCAATTTGACAATTCTATTCACGTATACGCTTTAAGCTCTTCAGCTACTAGTAAATGGGTGGAATTGGATGATTATAACTATCTAGTATGAGCAAACTGTTTGAAAATGTCATATGCCCCGACTTCCCCGACCTCTGTTCAATAAAGTTCGGTTCAATCCCCTTATAAGTGGCTTAACCGAGGGCATGTTCAGTTCGTGCTTGAAAGTGTTGTTGCTTTTCGCCAGAAGTTAGAAATGCAAATTTCACTGGAATGATATTCCATTATTCCAGTTGACTAACTGAGGTTTGATTTATCCTGAGTTCAGTTGAAAATGTACTGAAAATTAGGTGAATTTGACTGAAGAGCGTAAACGGAAATCCGGCGGAACTTAGACGGAAAAATTTAGACATTTGGATGAAAGGAGTGACAATTAGAAAATTTTTCCAAAAATTTTCTAAGTCAAAGAAATGCCGAGTCCTCCTTCCTAAGAATATTCCAAGTCTAAAAGTGATAAAAATTTCCGTCTTGTTTCTGGCTCTTTTCAGTCTTCTGTTGATATTCGTTCAGTTTTTAGCAAATAATAATTTCTACTTTATTTCAAGCAGAATTCCGTATGAAATTCATTTTTCAGTCTTATATTTTCGCCCGGGAAATAAACCGACACATTGTAGCAACCACGCGGCTTTGACAGGTGGTTGTTATGAAATAGAAATTAGATTAGACTCCGTTCTGCCTGTCGGGGACGTAGCTCCAATGTTTGAGCACTCCTTAAAAAGCTTCCAGCGTCCCCGCTCCATACCAGTTCCATACGCATGTGTAAAGCCACCGCTTCTAGTTTCGATCTATGATCCTGGATACCTGTGCATGTCGGGCACAGCAGTGAGTCATCGCGCCCGAAGCGATGGGGGATGCATTTCTGTCATGTCCACTTAAGAATCGCGTGAGATTGCAACTCACTTCCTGACGCTTTCTCGTAACCCATCTCTCCCTGATTGGAATAAGTTTGTGAGTCCACCGACCCTTAGCAGATTTGTCCTACTTCGTTTGCCATCTGTTACCGACTCAAATCGCGCCATGTGTTGCCGTGCCGTTTTAGACTCCCTTCTAACATATTCTGTCGGACTTGGCCATATCGTCGGACTTGCTCCTGGTACGAACCTCCATTTTCTGGTGCAATCCGTCCTGTGTAATGCTGCTGCCCGCACGGGGATGCGCATAATAGGCCAGAGCTAACCAAACTTTCAATCAGTAGGTGACGTCTGGGTCTAGGGCCCCGTTGGGGAGCATTCTTCCATGGTTGTTGCGGCAATGACAAATAAGCAGACAACTTCGAAAAACCAGCGCAACATTTATTAGGCGTCCATCTGTAACGTGTCTGTCAAATGGATTATTATGATAATTTGATTAAGGGGCTCATAGACGAAAGAACTTGTACTGTATTTTTTCTTAAATGGCGCTACAGTCCATGTAGAACTCGGGCCCCTTGAAGTCTCTTCTTCCAGTCGACTCTACGTTTTGATAGTTCTCTTCAATTTGTTAAAAGAAGTTTCTGTATATTTTCTAGCAAGTCATCCATCTACCTATTCCTTGGTCACCTGTCGCTTTTCTTTCCTGATGGCCCACAATTGATAATTTTGACTAGCACTCTTTCTTCAGACTTGCCCTACAAAGTTTCTCCATTCATGGTGGTCCCAACCAACCAATGAATTTAAAATTATTTACTGGGCTAGATAGAATTTGATCAGGGCCGGCGTTTGGCTTTTTTGCGCCCGGTGCTGTATGTACATTGCGCCCCATAATTTCTGTTCATATTTTGATCGAAGTGAAGGTCAATGGAAAAAGACACAAACACTCTATGGAGTTCCTTTAATATTTATGAAAATGAAGGCACGGGAACACCTTTTCACTTTTTTCTAAAATTGCGCCCCGTCCAATTGTGCCCGGTGCAGATACACCAATCGCACCTATGAAGAAAGCGCCACTCCTGCCCTTTGAAAATCTGGATCTGCTTCGAGATCTCGCTTTTGTGTTGAGTTTTCCCTAACTATTTCCAGAACAATCCGGGGCTCCGAAAATCTATAGTACTATAAACTCGAATCTCCATAATAGAGGTCTCTATGTCGTTCTCCAAGCCTTCATATTTCGAAGGATAATAGGTGGTCACTGCTCTGCATGTATTAGTTTCTACTGCAGAATCCTGGACATAGAAGGCGCTTTTAACAACTTCAGAACAGAGGCGATCCAGGTATTTCTTGCCGAATTAGGGATCTATAATAGTACACGACTAGTACGAATTACTAATAAAAACTATGACACCGTGTTAGCCAAAATAGGATAGGCGACGAAATCAGGCGAACGAAATGCAATTGGATTGGCCACACTTTGCAGAAAATAATGGGAAAAGGCACAGACACTCTATGCAATTCCTTTAATATACATATATATGACAATGAAGGCACGGAAGCACTTTTGCAATTTCTTTTGGAAGTTTTAAATATTTTTTAAATTTTAATTTCTGAAATTGCGCCCGGTGCAAGTGCACCATTTGCACCTATGAAAGCGCCGCCCCTGAAGGTGATGATAACAAAAAGTGTAAAAAATTGTGTAAGGAGAGAAGACACGAAAGATTAAATGCTATTTAGGTAGAAAAGTGGAAACATTATGCACTAATATGCTGCCTGGAAGCGAACCACGAACTTTTGGAATGGTAGTCATCATTCAACCCTAGCTATTACCTGTGATAAACGTCTTCACTTGGTTTAATTTTGAAATTGATTTTAATCTATCTATCTATGGTGGACGGAGATCAGTTTAGGCCTAATGGAGGCTTCTTTAGGTAATCTTGCTGGCGATGTTGCTGTTTATAGGTCTAGCTCGCTGGTGATTTCAACAAGCTTCAAAAATTGTGTCATTGTCATGTGTTGACGGCTTTAACATTACTGTAACTCATATAACGTCAAAACAATGCATCATACACCCTCTCCCTGTGTAAAATTCTCTAACCTTAGTTGTCTAAAAATGTTAAATGCACAAAACAAAAAGTTCTTAACAAACGTATTTTTATTACTTTCAGAATGGTTATAACACTATGTTACGATGTCGTCTCTCGAAACGTTGAGGGAATGGGACTATCACCATTTATAATGTTTACAATCAGCTCAATTGCAGTATTGCCATCATCAATAACAATGATCTTGCTACAAGATCGTATAGGACGTAAGGGTATGGCATCTGGGTCATTATTGGTCGGTGGTATATTTACCACAGCAACTGGTGCAATAATTGCATATCAGCAAGAAAATCAAGATGCCTTATTATTGGCTATTGTGTTATTTATCGCTAGATACGGTGTCTCAATATCTTATGAATCTGGTGCTCAATATGCGGCCGAACTGATTCCAACTTGTGTACGAGGGCAAGGTGTCGCATTAGTACATGTTGCTGGCTATGCAATATCATTTCTTAGCGCGTATATTATTTATTTAGCAAATTACTTTAAGCCATTACCATCGATGATACTCAGTATACTGCTGTTTGTAGGATCGTTTTTGTGCCTTCTCTTGCCAGAGACATTGAAAAAGTAAGAACAAAAATATTCTGAATTATATTATATTTCATATTTTTAACAAATTTTTTTTTTACTTATTCCAGAAAATTACCAGATACATTAGAGGAGGGAGAAGTTTTTGGAAAAGGTGAAAAGATTTTTGATTTTCCATGTATTAAGAAAGCTGAGACCGATGAAAAGGATTTTGAGGATATTACAAGTACAAATGATACGAGATTTTAAGAAAAAAAGTCTACAATCAAACTCTTCTCTTCTCTAATAATGCTAAGAAGTATTAGAAAAACCTTAAGTGATATTAATTATACTTAATTTTTTATATTAAGGATAAGTTTAAGTTTGAATGCGCTTATATGCTTTAAAAAAATTTGGCGTTTTACTTCAAACAATTGTGTTTTTATTTAACTTATTTTTCCTTTCCAATCGAAGATGTAAGAAGATGACGTAAAATTGTAAGTAACTTTCTTATTTATGAGTGAAAGGCAAATCGTACATAAATTAGACTAGAAATAAGCTTTATACCAATATAAAAATTAAGTTATTTTTCCATTGAAGCCAGGAGTGAATGATCCTATATAACAGGAGTCTACGATTGGTTATAGTTGTTACAAATATCAGAGGGAAAAAAATCACAATGAAGACCTAGGAAGAGATATAAAGAAGGGATAGACTCAATTGTGACTGCCAAATGGAACAACAGGAGCAAGAACGAGAATATTGAAAGAAGATTCTTGAGGAGACCAAGGCTCACAAAGCGGTGTAAATGAAGTCGCCGCTGAAGGTCCCTATAGAGGTGCCGATACGCCGGTCGTAGCCGTAGTCGAGCAGACTGTGCGTTTGAACTCTTAGATGTAGTAGGAACTTAGAAATACTAACTGCGAAAGAATCGCCACAGCCGAGTTACTCCATTTAGAAACGAATCTCTAGTTGTAGTAGTAGTGCCTGAATAGAGGGCTGCAGGCCGGCATTTATTTCGATGGAACAGTCGCTATGATAGTAGCAATACAATTATTTTATCAATATTGGTATATTCCTTCCTACGGTGGATCAAAGTGTCGGTGGTGTAGCAATCAATTAGCTTAGGAGCCTCAAGTCGTCTCTTTGTACTTTAGCTAATCACGCCAAACCCAAACCCAACACCGCATGAATATTTGAATGAGTTCAATGACCCTGTCGTTTGAGTAACACATTAGCCCTCGATAGGATCTGGCGGTGCTTGTCTTGCATTTTCGAAAAGGTATTAGTAACGGATAATGCCTTCATAAATGAGCTCGCAGAAAAAGCGGAAAACGCGGCAAACACAGGCAACAGTAAAGTGCTGTACCAAATTACTAAACAGCTCTCGGGAAAGCACTCTACTAAAAAGCATGCCGTAAAGAGTGCGGATGGGAGGCTGCTGTGCAGCGACGAGGAGCAACTCCAAAGATGGAGAGATTACTTCTTCGCCGCCCTGAATGGTTCACTTGCACAGGAACCTCAGGAAAACAGCAACAATGCACAGCCGATAAGAATCAACACCCGGGCCCCATCCAAGACGGAAATAGTAACCGCAATTCATGCGATGGCCAATGGTAAAGCAGCTGGAAAAGATGGCATCCCGGCAGAATTGTTGAAAGCCGATTCAAGCCTCATAGCAGATGCGCTTCAGCCAATCCTGGAAATAGCATGGAACACCTGTACCTTTCCGGAGGATTGGACGGAAGGTATCATAGTCAAAATACCCAAAAAGGGGGACCTAACAATATGCGACAACTGGAGAGGCATCTGTCTATTATCTACTGTGGGTAAAATCTTGTCCCACGTTATATTATCAAGGATAAGAGAGGCAGTAGACCGAACGCTTAGAAGGCAGCAGGCCGGATTCAGGAAGGGCCGCTCATGTATAGACCATATTAACACCTTGAGAATCATAGTGGAGCAGTCTACTGAATTCCGATCCCCCCTTTACCTAGCTTTCGTAGATTATGAGAAAGCGTTCGACTCGGTTAATAGGAGCTTTATATGGCAGGCATTACGGCGACGTGGACTGCCTGATAAAATAATAGAATTGATAAAAGCCCTTTACAACAATTCCAAATGCAGAGTTCTCCATAATGGAAAATTATCCGACAGCTTCGAGGTGAATTCAGGAGTACGACAAGGATGTCTACTTTCGCCATTACTATTTCTTATAGTAATAAATGACATCCTTGTCGACGCTCTAGATAATAGAACAGGCGGCATACAATGGGGTTTGCTAGACCGCCTTAAGGACCTCGACTACGCGGATGATATCTGTTTGCTGGCCCACAGACATCAGGAGCTAAAAAACATGTTAAACAATTTGGCAACAGAAAGTAGTCTAGCAGGCTTAAGGCTGAATCCGAACAAAACCAAGGAAATGCGGATAAATGCAAACACACTTGAACGAACTGCGCTGAATAACCGTGACGTGGAACTGGTAGATAAATTCTGCTACCTCGGTAGCATTATTACCGAAAATGGCGGTACAGAAGAAGACGTCAGTTCCAGAATAAATAAAGCACGAGGCGCATATGCATGCCTGTTCCGCATATGGAGATCAACGGAGATCTCAACTAACACCAAATTGCGGCTGTTCAACTCCAACGTTAAGGCAGTTCTTTTGTACGGTTGCGAAACATGGAAAGTCACCCAATTCATCACAGGGCGCCTACAAGTCTTCATCAACAGATGCCTGCGTCGTATCCTAAAAATCCGCTGGCCAGATAGAATTTCAAATGAAGAGCTATGGCGCCGTGCCGGCCAAGAAAGGATAGACGACCAAATCAGGCGAAGGAAATGGAATTGGGTTGGCCACACATTGCGACGCGATAACGAAAACCTAGCCAAACAGGCCCTTGACTGGAACCCGCAAGGATCCCGTCGAGTTGGAAGACCTAGAACAACGTGGAGGAGGACCCTACTAGCAGAGGCCGCAACAACTGGGAGATCCTGGTCAGAGCTGAGAGCTGTCGCGCAAAACAGAGTCCGCTGGAGGGCAACTGTTTCCGCCCTATGTCCCATGAGGGATTAAAGGGGCACAAAGAAGAAGAAGAATGCCTTCATCAGCGAAGCTGTAAAGGGGATTGAAAATGATTAAAAGTTGGTCATTTATAAAGATAATTAATAGAGCAAATGGTAGAATTGACTCCCTGGGTACACCGGCCGATATCGTTTTTGGAAACTCTCAGTCCAGTTCTGTAGAACCGAGCCAACACCAATAGCTTGGAATTTAGTTAACAGGGCTGACATTCATACTCCATCAAAAGTCTTGGATTGGTTATCTAGGTGGGACAAATTAAAAGATGAAAAAACATGGCATGGGGTGGATAGGAACCACGCAACTCGAGAGTAGGTAACCCTTAGGGTACTGAGGCTAGATGTTGTAAGCTATATTGCATAATTTATTACGATCAGCTTGGGATCATTACGAAAGAAAAAGCCTTCTAAAATGACGACGAAGTAATAAATTTCACTCTAGAATAAGATCTGCGACAAACAGTAGCAGCTACAGTAAAATTTCTTGATATTGAATGAATGAAAACATCGTTCAACATAGGATCGATACAAGAGGTGCCCAGCCAATCAAGCAACCGCCGAGAAGACTACCACTAGCCAAGCGAGAAGAAGCAGCCAATAAGATTGAGGATATGAGAAGACAAGGCCTTATAGAGAAGTCGAAAGCCCTTGGATGTCTCCCGTGGTGCTAGTCAGAAAGAAAGATGGTAGCACAAGCTTTTGCATGGATTATCGGCGGTTAAATGATATCACTAAAAAGGATAGGCACCCATTACCTCGTATTGATGACACACTGGATACTTTGTCTGGAGCTTAATGGTTTTCTACCTTGGACCTTAAGAGCGGCCGAGAAGAAGAAACGGCTTGTGGCAGTTTACAGTTATGCCGTTTAGACTGTGTAATGCTCCAGCAACATTCGAACGACTAATGGAATGCGTCTTGCGAGGACTGACCTGGAAGACTTGTCTGGTTTATTTGGACGATATCATCGTCGTTGGAAAAAGTTTCGAGAAACATCTGGGAAATCTACGATAGATTTTTAAAAAGTTGAGAACTGCCCAACTGAAACTTAGCCCTTAAAATGCGTGCTATTAGAGACCAAGCCAACTATCTCGGGCATTTGGTTTCATCCAATGGAGTTCAAACAGATCCTCAGAAAATAGCAGCAGTTAAGAATTAGCCCACACCGAAGGATAAACATGAACTTTGAAGCTTCTTGGAAGCTTCTATTATAGGCTTTTTGTCAGGAATTTTGCCTACATACATAGCTAGGGATTACATAGACTGAGAGAAAAAGGAAAACATTTATCTGGACAGATAAGTGCTAAGGAAAGTTTCAAGACACTAAAGCGAGGACTTTGTCAGGCACCAATACTCCCATATCCAAAGCCAGGCAAAAAATTCATATTGGACACAGACGCGAGTAATGACAATATTGGTGCAGTGCTATTACAAAATTTCGAGGGACAGAAAAAGGTCATAGATTACTACAGTAGAGACTGTGTCACAAGAAAAGAACTGTTGGCCATCGGGACTCAACTAAGCACTCCCACAAGTATCTCTATGAGCAAAAATTCATTCTTCGAACGGATCATGCAGCATTAAAATGGTTGATGCAAAGCAGAAATCCTGAAGGACAAGTGGGCAGATGGATCGAGAGACTTTAGTCCTACGACTTCAATATAGGCCACAGAAAAGGAACAAAATATGGAAATGCAGATGCACTCTCCCGGCGACCATGCGTACCAGATTGCAAACATTGTGGGCGTATCAAGGAAAAATGTCATAGGACATCGAGGGAGGAATATTTAAAGGCAAATGGGAAACTGCTGATGGTACCTCTCATCGAATGCAGGTACTAGTCCATCGCGCTAGAATAGGAGATATTCTGGAGGAGTGTCATAATGGCAAGTAAGTTTGGCCATCTTAAAGCCATATTTGCCATAGCCATATGTGATCCCATTAAAAATAGTTAAAAACTCTACAGCCGTCATATGCCCCTTAAAAAGCCAAGCGGCCGGTGTTCGCCCGTTGTAAGACCATTTTTTATTCGATCAATAGGAGAAAGAGGCGTACTAGCAAGATCAAAAAATTGGTGAGTAAAAGAAATTAAGGTAACTAGCACCACCTAAAGACAGCTGAAAAAAGAGACTAAAAGGCAAGGTCTTATAATGGCTGTAGGATCTTTTAAAAAGATGAACCCGGACACACAATCATGCATTTTCAAGTAAGTAAGAAAAGTAAATTATAAATAAAAATGATTCTTCTTTGCTAGTATCATATATCTCCTATTTCCCATTTATTTCCGAACGCCAATAATGACAAGAAAATATGATTTTTAACAAAATAAATTGCGCAAGGAAATTAAAAACACAAACGAAAGCCATTTTTCATCGGCCCTTAATCGTAATTTCGCTAACGCCTCTTTCTTAAATAAATTATTAAATAAAACCTTTTATAAATAAATATCGCTTTCCTAATAGAATTTCATAAATTCCCCCCAGGCCCCAGGTCTAGTTAGCATTATTCAATGATCCACTCCATTTGAAGCCCGAAAGTCCTTCGCTTTCATACTTCACGGATCATTAATCGAAAAAGTCTTGAAAAATTGACCTCCTTTCGGGCAGGTCCCACTTCTCAATTCCTTTCAATTCAATCAGCAGAAAAAAAAGAGGAGAAGAAATTCGAAGGACGTGAAATCAGTTTTCCTGTCGTCTCAAAAATAAAACTGTTGCAACAGCCTTTAAATATGACCAATCGCTACCCTAGCTTGATAGGGGGCCCCGCTTAAGGGAGCAGCACCCAGAATCAATAGGAGGCAAAGCCCCGGGGACATGGGGCTCAGTGCCTCGTTATAAGTTTGATCACGTTGGGAGTCAATCGGAGCACAAAACACGTAAAAGTCCTTCAAGGAAAATATTTTCCGCTATACCCTAGTATCCCAGAAGTTCCGGAGATTGAAGGAGAGAATTTTTTTTTATCCACCAAGAAAAGGAGGAACAAGGATTGAAGTACATTCACAGGTAGACGATGGTCCTGCGAAGAAATTTTTTGTGTTGCCTCTGGAATGCTGCTGGAGGAAGGGTTGAAACGGTGAGTGGTGGTGGTGAATGGTGACTGTCAATATGTGTACCTACATGAATCGCTTCCTTGGAAAAATGTACTTAGCATAACTTGAATCTTATTACTCCTGTAAACATAGATAAAATTTGTTTGCTTGTTCTTGTTCAGTGGATCCCTTCTGGGGGTGTTGCTGGCGAGAAAAGGTAGAATCGTCCTCGTACGTGACGTAACAGGAAAAGTTTCCTAGGCGTGTATGAATGAATGGATGCTGCCTTCTGTAAATTTATCTCTACATATCTGGATAAAAGCTAAAAAGTGTTTACATTTTCAGCTTCATGAGGATTGAGTGTCAACTGAAGATTTAGAGAGCGATGAAAAAGGGCTGGCAAATATGCGCTGCTGAAGTGGTATATGTACTAGTACATATGCACCAAAAAAAATCCATTCTGCTACAAAGTCATATTTCGTAAATTGACTTCATCAAAACTTTCATCAACTTGTGTTATCAACAACAATGCATGCTTGAAGCTTCCATTTACTTTAAATGCATTTAAGGGGCGAGAATGTTAAGATCTAAATTGTCGGACAGCCCGCAACAACCGAAAATATTTAGATGCTCTCTCAAGTTTTGGTGAAAGTACCCTAAGGCAGTTTTGGCATCCTTACGTCAATCCTTGCACAAAGGACTTGACTTGACAAAGATACCGAAGTCTGTGGGCGGGTGGAGGGTGATTTGTTGGTCTGGTATAGAAGATTCTTTTCTTGTCCTTGAAGCGTTTTGAATAAATTACCCTGTGATAGGAAAAACCCTTTCACCCTAACGAGAAAGTTTTCGCTCCAACACTTTTAAAGGATCTTATCGGATGAGTTTCAAGAGCAAAAACTGTTTAAAAGCTAATGTTGTGAACACTTTGTTGTGTGAATTTTTGGAGGAGGAATCAATTGAATTTTTAGGGCTTAGTTTAAATTTAAAAAGACTCTGGCTTTTTTCTGAGAAAGAGTTTTACAATTTCGGAGAAGTGAAAGCGATTATAGGGAATTTGTTGGATCATGTTTAAAGTGGCGGAGGTGGTGTTGTAGTGTGCCTTTTTTGTGGAATGTATTATAGCAAATTTATTTATTTATTTTATTTATTAACTTTATGTTTCGATCATTTACTTACAAATTTAATCCTTTGATATCCTTGTGTAGTTGTGAAGGCCCGAGCTGTTTATTATTTTATGGTTATTATTTTGACCTGTTATTCTACTATTGACATGGTCTCCATTCCACCAATACTTATATGTATACCTTCTGTTGATAACGCCTGAAAATTTATCATTTTAATTGTTATTTTAAAATTTCAGCTTTGCCAATATTCATCAGTTTTATCATGGCACCTCAGTATTTAACACAAATTTAATAGAATATATCATTTGCTTTATAACCTGTAGTGCCATAGGTTTGAGTATTTTAAATAATGTCTTAAAATAAATTGAAGCGCAGTGTAATTCATCAAAATGGCTTAACTTTTTCGTGTAGAAAAGCCTAGTTGTGCCTTTCGTGCCTCCAAGGGACGCTAAAGCTGTTTTCAAGGCGCTGTGTTTTATTCAAGGCTAGGACGCATGTAGGATTTTCAGATTCAAACCCAGGCTAATGGCGAAAAAGAAACTTGTATCTTTTAAGAAATTCCGGGAATTGTTTGATCATTTGAAATATGTAATTCTTCTTTCGCGGATTCTCGTTTAAATCTATGCCCAAAAAGCTAAGAAATAACGATAATGTTAAATAATAAAAATTAACCAACCTTTTCGTCTGCACTTATAATTTTTCGCATTACGTTTATAGCAAATGGAAGAGAGCATCAACAGGAAAAATGGTGAGCAAAATTATCTTTAATATCTTTGCTATGTTTCTTCAACTTTCTTTTATTAAGAAGTAAGTTTTCCACCCCAGGTAGGGGTACTTTGATAGATTTCCGAACATAAAAACTAATAGTTAAATAACTTTCTTATTTTGATTGCTTTACTAAAGTTAATATTAAGTTTTAATACACAAAAAAAAATATAAATTTTCCGAATTCATAAATTAATATTGATTGCATAGAAGCTTTCTTATTATTGCATAGCTGTAGGCGGACCAATTCATTTTAGGTTCATTTTACGACTTCATACAATTCATTTTTGCAACACATATTTTTTGGGTTTAATTTATTATTATAAATTAGAAGTGAATATTAATTTACTTGTGTAAACAATGCTTTTCACAATTTTAAGTGGAACGCTTTCATAATTACAAAAATGTCTAGTAGATAGAGAAATTGTAATTTAAAAGCAGTGGCGGATTTACCAGGAAGCAACGGAAGCAATTGCTTGGGGACAGGGGCCCCAAAAATTGAAAAATTTTGAAAACATATTCGGAAATATGAAAAAAATAAAAAATGAAAAATGAAAAAATCCATGTAAACAATATCGATTATTCATTGTCCCCAAACGATTTTAAATTAGTTCAAAACTGTATTTCGCGTGTACTGGTTGCTTTAATCTCCACACACTCTCTCTCGAATGTTTATTGTTTTGTTTGTCTGTTGTTTTGTCTAGTAGGCCTGCAGCGCATCCCATTTTTTCGCTCGAAGTGATGGAAATGAGATAACCGGTTGAGACTAATTGCAATCGATAGAGGATGGAAAAATGCATCTACAGTTGATTTTGGCCGAAGTTTGGACATGGCCAACATATAAAAAAATCATGAAAATGCCTTTTTTTCGTAAGTGCAGTTTGAACGAAATTTTCACTTTATCTCGCCATATCTCAGTTGATATTGCAGATATCAATTTCAAATTTTAACATAGTCTAGTTTGACTAATTCCCTAAATATAAAACTTTAACCGAACTGGTTACATCATTTAAAAACAAAATGGCGAATGTTTAAAAAATTTCCAACAGATTCGGGAGACTTATTTTTCTAATCAAAAAGTTGTTATAGATTTTTGAAATTCGCTTTTTTGGCTATTGTACATTGTAGCCAAATACTTAAGGCAGTTTTCTGTAAATTTTCAGATCAAAATGTCCTCCGGTTCAAAAGTTACATTAACATTTGTTGACACTCGACTTCGTCCGCAACAAACGTTCAGATTTAAAATATTTCCTGCTAGATAGTCAATTTTTTTGTTAGAAAGTTACATATACATACTAAGTATACATATGTATGTAAGTGTTTGATTTTCATCATAAATTTTTATCCGATTAAGGTTTGATTATGATTCCCTATTGGGTAATTCATTTAATTTAAATTCATTATATTAATTTCTATACAGATCTCAAAATGTTTATTAATGGCAAAGAAGTGAAGTGTTTTTTTTGTCATTGCTGCACAAGTAAGCAAAAAAGGAATCGATGCTCTTCTTGAGTCTACTAACCAAAATAATGATGGTATTTCAAGAAATTTATTTGCTGCCGTGAGAGCAACTCTTTGAATCAAATCAAATTTCATAATGATTGTAGAAGTATATACAATAAAAAGGCGGGGACTCGGAAAAGTTTAGAATTTGATACTGATGGTAACTCACAGAAATGTATACGAAGCACGGGATCTTTGACTGGGAGAATTTATATTTTATACATATGTAATCATGGTAAAAACTTATCAGCAGTAACATCAAGGCCATTCCAAATATTTTACAAAGTAAGCAACAAGGTGACTAAAAATGTCCGCAATTTACTTACAAAAACCCCGAATTTATTAGAGGTCAATGCCAAGTATCATAAGCCGAAATCTCAAACAAAAGTGAGACGAAAAAACGTTATTTGTGGAAAATGGCTGCCACCGAGATATGGAAAAAGAATGAAAGCACCTTGCAGAACGGAGAAATAGTTTTTCTTACCTGCCTTCCATGCTGAATTTATAACAAATTTACAAAAGCAAGGCACTTCCAAGAATGAAACGCAAGCAATGCTCACCATAAAGTGAAATTAATTCTTTTGGAAACTGTTTCAGATGGTGTTATATTTCACTCAAAAAAAGGGTGCCCTGACATTATTTGTTCGACAAATTGGACCATCTACGAATTACTGAAAAGAGAAAAAAACCTCCAAATGCAATCACAGCATATAAGTAATATTAAAATTGATGCTACAAACGATTCAGTAATTTTATACCACGCTGACGAAAAAATCAGGGTAGATATCTATAAAATACCTAAAACTTGCGAATATCTGAACCCATCCGATTTGCAGATCAATTACACATATAATTTTGTTCTATTTTAACGATAAAAAATTATATATGTAGTTTTGCTACTCGTGTACTTTGCAACGGCTACAATGTCGAGTGTCAACAAATGTTACTGTAACTTTTGAACCGGAGGACATTTTGATCTGAAAATTTACAGAAAACTGCCTCAAGTATTTGGCTACAATGTACAATAGCCAAAAAAGCGAATTTCAAAAACCTATAACAACTTTTTGATTAGAAAAATAAGTCTCCCGAATCTGTTGGAAATTTTTTAAACATTCGCCATTTTGTTTTTAAATGATGTAACCAGTTCGGTTAAAGTTTTATATTTAGGGAATTAGTCAAACTAGACTATGTTAAAATTTGAAATTGATATCTGCAATATCAACTGAGATATGGCGAGATAAAGTGAAAATTTCGTTCAAACTGCACTTACGAAAAAAAAAGCATTTTCATGATTTTTTTATATGTTGGCCATGTCCAAACTTCGGCCAAAATCAACTGTAGATGCATTTTTCCATCCTCTATCGATTGCAATTAGTCTCAACCGGTTATCTCATTTCCATCACTTTTTTCATTTCTAGAGCATTTTTTGGGGATTCGCTGCAGGCCTATAGGCACCACTCGCTTTAGTGGTGACGGGTTTTCAGACTAGCGAAATTGTAACGACGTGCAAAATCATGAGGGTAATCAAAAACATCGGGATGCCCAGTTGACGGTTTTTTAGACAACGACAGCTTAATGTTTCATGTGATCTTACCGAACAAATCGACAAGGATCGGGAATACTGTCGTGTTATTGCAGGCATTCGAAGCGCAACAAGGCATAGCCTTCAGAGGGTCGAATGAGAAGTTTAGAGAATCACATTGTGGCAATTTTATTAGTTTATTAGAACTGGTGGCTCAATCCGATCCGTTTTTGAAAAACCATATTGATATGAAGGGCAATTACGGTAGTGGTAATACGTCGTATTTATCTAAAACAACTTGCGATGAATTGGTCCACCTAATGGCAAACAAAGTTCGGAAATCTATTTTTGAAGATGTAATTGATGCAGGGTAGGTACTTTAGTGTTTCAATCGAGTTCACGCCAGATGTATCTCATATTGATCAATTAACTGTCATCGTTCGTTATGTATGTTCTACAACTGGTTTACCTGTAGAAAGGTTTTTGGCCTTTCTTGAGATAGAAAGTCATACTGCAAGGTACTTAGCAAAAACTACTTTAGAGTATTTAGTTAACGGCGGGCTTGATTTCGATTTGTGTAGAGGACAGTCGTACGATAATGCGTCCAATATGTCCGGTATATATAACGGAATGTAGCAGGCACTTTTAGAGGAAAATCCTGCTCACGCATTGAATTTAGTTGGACAATCTTCTGTAGCGTCGTGCGTAGAAGCAGTGAATTTTTTTGGTATAATTCAAGCTATTTATGTATTCTTCGCAGGTTCAACGAAACGATGGACTCGTCTTGATGCATGTTTAGGTCAAACGCTCCAACCGTAAAGCAATTGTCAACACCTCGCTGGAATGCACACGCAAAAGCTGTGTCAGCTGTTTCGACGAACTATGATAAAATAGCTGATACTTTACAAAAGATCGCAGATGATCGTGATCTCGACAGTGATACTCGAAACCAAGCGCAAGTTTAGTAAAGAATTTGGAGAATCTTCAATTCGTTTTCTTGATGAATTTTTGGGGATCAGTCCTTCACGAATTTGAAAAAGCCTTAGCTACTTTACAAAATCCGTCGATTTGTCTTGAAACATGTCGTCGAAATTTATCGTGATGACTTTTCGGATATCGTAGCCAAAGCGAAGGAGCTTGTTCCTGGTTCTGATTGTAAAGCGAGCACGCAAAGAACAAGACGCAGAAAGACACAATGTAACGACGGGCCTGCTTTTAGAAAGAGGGCCCCGAAAGCCTTAGGTTGCTTGGGGCCCCGTTATAGGTAAATCCGGCACTGTTTAAAAGTGATGTCACCGACTTCTAAAATATTTTTATTTACTTTTCATCAGAGTTGAAAACCAAATACTTTGTAAAAATCAAATGTGAGCACAGCGAGCAAATTGCATAAGGGTGCCTTTTTGGTGAATTTTTAATACATCGTAACACTATTTTTCAAAAATCTACGGAGCCTGCATTCTCTCTATATATGTAGTCAAAACTCAACATGTCTTCTAGCACGTATCAATAAAAGGTGCATGGAATAGTTCAAATGAAGCCCTGGGCTAAAGGGAACAAAGTTAAATCTCTACGAAATTCAATAGAACGAAGAAAACCGGCAATTACCTGAGTGACCATAAAGAGTGCCATTATCATACTCAATAGACCCGTTCGGGTACAACTGCGTAGGTCAAGCAACATTTCCTCTGGTTAGTACTTAGTTGGGGGACCACTTGGTAAAATAACACTAGCGTTTGGAGTTGCTTCAACTGATTGAACCCACTGCTCCAATACTTTATTTAATTTATTTCAAATAAATCAACCTTTTCAAATTCTATATGGTCAAGCTTTTGATGGTAGTTTAAAACGTAAAGAAAATTCCGGCCGTGCACAAAATTGTAAATCAAAGTCTAAACAGCTTCAAATTAGAATATCGTAGTCTAGCATCTACTGCATTGTTTGTCCTTCGCAAAATACATTGTATCAATACAAAGATTAATTATCGTGCAAGAGCCAGAGCGAAGGCATCCCCTCCAATATAATTGTTGGGAACTCTAAACTGGATAGCGAAAATCGAAGATTCCGTTTAGGTAACTTGAAGGTCCTTTGTTACCTACATCGTGTATAAAATATAACACCGATGACATTGCATATGAGTATATTTGTACTACTATAGTTGTGTAGGTCAGGAATGTTCATGACCATTTGTGTTTGAGGGCATTTTCGAGTTTCTCTCTAGTAGCCTTTGTGATGATAGCCGAGTGCCCCTAGGCTACAGATGTCGACTACCGTTGCGCTATTATGTACCTAAACATGTCCTTTCAAAACGATATTGTAAAGATTGCAAACCTGAACACAAACGTTACAGAACACTGACAATAAATATCAGAATTATCTTTTTCTATAAACTTTACATAGCTATTGGATATGCCTTTCCATGCGCCATACTTTATACTCGTAAATTGAGATACCTTATCGATCCAATTCGGTCTATCAATGCTTCCCTCGCATACTTTACTGAACACATCTTGAATAGGTTATACTTCAATGCTTTTTCCATTCTATCATGTCCACTTGAGAGATTCCCCTAGATGGGGAAGAACATTATTTACAAAATCCCTTAAAGACTCTCCTAGATGCAAAATTCGTAATATTTCTTTGCCAAATGTAGATGCACAATATTTTTGTTGCTTAACAATCATCTTATTTTGATAAATCTATAACCATCAAAGCACATCAAAACTATTACTCTTCTGATGCACTAGGAGCTGCATAACAAAATCCCTTCCAGTCAATAAACCCACTCTCTTTGAAAATTTCCCTTAAATAAAAAAAAAAAACACAAACCAACCCGCAAATTATTATTCCACTCCCGAAAAATTTCCATCGGTCAGAATTATTCTGAATACGAAGTTTCTACTGAATTGGCCATGTTGGAGCTCTATCCAGAAAATCAGGCGGCCATTGAGATTCTCTGATGTGGAAATCATTGCTGCTCCACAAATGAATTGCATGCAACATTCCACATGCACCGCATGCACTCCGCTGGTTATTTTTTAAAATAAACTTTCATTCGATTCCGAAAAGTTGTAATTCGCATAAACTAGTTTAAATTGTGAATAAGTTTGGTTAATAATTTTTTTATTTTTTTGTGGTTTTACGTTGTGTGAATGCATTAACAGATAAACTGCTTGACAACTTTCAATTCCATAAATGGTGGACGGAGATAGTGGGTACTTTGGGTGCTTAAAGGACGAGCTTAATTCGATAGTAGTTCTTTTCAAAGTTAGAGATGGAATTTTTGAAGTTTTCCAGGTTCATTTACCTAAAATCAAGATAATCAAAGGTTTGCGTTTTAAATTATTTAAAAATTTAGATTACTCATACTTTGGTTTTGTAACACAAAAGTGGATAAGGAATCATATTTTTTGCACCGCGCCGGGTGAATATCTGAATTTTCTATTGCAAAAAGTTTAACAGCAGATGACATGTGTTTAAGTCATTAGAAAACACACAAAATGACGGGTTTGTCATTAGATGGTATAATTTACCATTCCCTAATTAATATAAGGCGTGTACGTGTATTATAATGAATGGAGTTGCTGAAGAGCGAATATGGATAACGATCACTATTTGGACGGAAATCTTAAAAAGTATACCTATCTGGCAACTTGAAAGCAAACGAAAAGGTTATTCACAGAAAAAGAAAGGCAAAAATAGAATCAGTGCAATTAAACAAAACTATAATAATAAAGATCCTAGAGTTTGTACATAAAACTAAATATGATAAAGAATGAGTACAAACCCATCTCTACTGTCGTAACCAGGAAGTGTGCTTCTAGAAAAGAAATTGCAAATACCATAGCAAATCGTAAAAAAACATAAGGCATCAGTTACAGGATACCCATAAAAATCTTTAAATATGATCTGGACATATAACTGAAAACACCATACATAAACCATATTTAGGTCTATTCTGAATTCCATTGAAATCGATTCCGTTTGAATTTTCTTACAATCGTATTTAAGCTGAGTTCAGAATACGCCTGGTTTTGTTAAGTAGACTAAAACCAAAGAAACGACAAAGTAGAAGATTACCAAGCAAGATTTTTACAGAATATAAAGATCGATCACAAGCGTGTTGTGTATGATAGCCGGGGAATAATGTGGTTACGATGGGTAGCAGTTCCCATCCGGAAAATTCCAGGTGGGTAAAATACCCATCCAGAATTTAAGTGCAGCCGATCGTGTATGCAGAACAAAATAAGGCACTATAGTCACAGGCAGCGAAGATGTAAAGAAAAGATGGAAGGAATTTTTTAGCGAGCTGCTGAACGCAAACGAGAGAACCCTGTCTACAACATAACGATGACACCAGAGAAACAAATGTACCCACTCTGGAAGAAGTACAAAGTGCCATACGATCATTAAAAAACAATAAATCTCCAGGAATTGATAACATCCCAGCAGAGTTGATCAAACAAGGAGGCGAATCGCTCTCAGCAGCTATACACGAATTACTATGCTGCATATGGAGGAATGAAAAAATTCCTGAAGAATGGGAGCAAAGCATTATCTGCCCAATATACAAGAAAGGGGACAGATTCAACTGTGAAAACTATAGAGGCATATCTCTTTTAAGCACAGTATATAAAATAACGACCAATATAATTAAGACCAGACTGGAACCTTACGCAGAAGCTGCAATAAGTGAATACCAAGCTGGATTCAGAAGAAATAGGTCAACAATGGATCAACTTTTTACAATAAGGCAAATCCTCCGAAAATGCTGGGAATACAACATTGACGTGTATCAACTTTTCATCGACTTTAAACAAGCATACGGCAGCATCGACAAGGAGCAAATGTATGCAATGCTGGACCTAAACATCCCCCTGAAGATAATAAAATTAACAAAAATGACAATGGAAAATACAAGATGTGCAGTCAGAATACAAGGAGAATTGACGGAATCCTTCCCAGTCAAGCAAGGCTTAAATCAGGGCGATGGGCTGGCACCCATGCTATTTAATCTCTGCCTAGAAGGAGTAATTCGCAAGGTTAACATTGATGCGAACGCAACCCTGCTTAACAAATCCAAACAGTTGGCAGGATATGCCGACGATATAAACTGCCTTGCAGGATCACTGTCATATCTTAGAGAAATATTTACAGAATTAGAAGATGGAGCAAAACATATAGGGCTGCAAATAAACGCAGAGAAGAGTAAGATTCTAATTCAGTCAAGGGTGAAAAGAAGAAGAAGAAACCACAATACCACGTGGGGGGAATATAACTTTGAACGAGTGAACCAATTTAACTACCTGGGGTCCACAGTCAGCGAAGACAACGATGAAACGATAGACGTACAAAGAAGAATAAACGCCGCGAACAGAACATACTTCTCACTACTGCCAGTAATGAAATCCAGAGACATCCACAGAAAAACCAAAATAAGAATCTACAAAACCATCATACGTACAGTAGCTACGTATGGATGTGAAGCATGGAGTATATCCCAGAAATCCGCAGACAAGCTGGATATATTTGAGAGGAAGGTTCTCCGAAGGATATACGGCCCAATCAATGAAGACAGTGCATGGAGAATACGCTACAATCACGAATTGTACGACTTTTAACAAAGAATGTAAACTTTCGACCCATGCCAAACTACTACGTTTACGTTGGGCCGGCCAAGTCCAAAGAATGGATGACTCAAGGATAATAAAAAAATCCCTGTATCTACTACCAGATGGCAAAAGACCAGTTGGCAAACCACGGTTAAGGTGGGAAGATAATGTTAAGGCAGATGCAGCAAAACTGCTCAACACAAGAAACTGGAGACAAGCTGCTGAGCAGAGAGACGTCTGGAGGAAAAAGCTGATGGAGGCCAAGGCTCGAATTGGACTGTAGAGCCATCGAAGAAGAAGAAGATCGTGTGATTTCTTATATTTATCATCTTTACCAATAATCTAATAAGGCTTTTTTCATGGTTTTCCCTTTAGGTCTGATTCATGTTTTAGGCTTGTTTTTTTATTTTGTTTTAAACAACATTTCTTTGATCTGTTTATACTAAACATTATTGCCTACAAAATACAATTTTCGAAAAAATCAGTTTTTAAGTGATTTTTTGTCCAAAAAGTTATTTTTGCAAACTTTGACCTTGAATAACTTCGAAAGGTTTAAGTTTTCGAAAAAAAAAATGACAAGACGACTTTTTGTAGGCAATAACTTTTCGTATAGACTGGTCGAGAAAAGTTTTCGAAAATACCAGTTTTTGACTAAAAACTAGTTCCCAGTTTTGGGAAAAACGCGATATCTCGGGTGGCCATGTCTGTTTTTTGTTTTATTAAAATGTCACAAGGAAGCTGTCAGCCATTTTGGAGTTTTGCCTCCTTAAAATGCTAATTTCTCCGGCCTATTAGTGCAAATATTTTAGCATAATTCTTACTGTAATTTTTTTTAATGAAGTAATGGAACCGAGAAAAGGGAATATTCGGCATTCTTTTCTTTACGAGTTAAATAAAATGTTAATCCAGGGTAAGGAGATAGAAAAATATCAGTAAACCAGTGCCATCTGAATCTGAGAATATTTTTCCTCTGCTGCCGTTAAACTTCGGGAAATATGCAACACTGCTTTTATTGACTTATGTGGGATCAGTGATGCCAAGAGTTAACCCATAATGGACTGGTGGCGCCTTTCCTCCAAACGGTAGACGTTGGAGCTCTTGTTTCCTACATGTGTTGTGATTGCCCATTGGAAAGATAGTTTTGCATATGAAAGATCTAGTTGTTCAAGAAATTTGGCTACCATTTAAAGTTGCAAAGAAGCCCCTGGGTAATGGCAATGGATGTTATTTGTCTTCTAGCGCCTCGTTTAACCCTGCTGAAAAGTCGATGCACAGAGATATTTGCTCACAAAGGCATAATAAAGTCAAATGCATGATTTGACATTAGACTTCAAACTGCATTGGTACCAACACATAGGCAATCTAATGTGGGCCTGTTGCAGAGCTCAAAGATTCGCATGTGAGGTAAATCAAACACTATATATGATTAATTCAACAACATCATAAAACCCATGATAAGAATAGAAATTTGTTGATACAGAACTAAGAATAATGGCGTTGCTACCTAATTTTGCAGAGTTTGGGCTGTGTGCCTTGTATTTTCCTCTTAATTTTAGGTATTCAATCTCTAAAGCATTCTATTATATTAACCACTGTCACTATATCTGAAACAAATTTTACCGCTGCCACCAATTTTTTAACTAGAATAAGTCCAGATGGTGGCCGGCGGGCTTGTTTAGATCCGAATCTCACTAAAATATACAAAGAAAAAAGAAGCAATAAACATAGGATAGAATCTAAATATGTATTTACGTAAGAGCGGATATGTATAGCAAGCAAATTTAATTTTTATTGCAATATTTATTCCAGGGTATTATGAAATATTTTTGTTTAATTGAGCGGAATTTTTGACATCCATCATTACCATGTTTTTTTTCTAGTTTTAGAAATTAAGAATTTAATTTAAAACAGCAAATTATCAAATTATCTAATTAACTGCATTACTTTTTTGTCCAATTAAGAGCACTGTCAGCGAATATCTATTGCCATAAACCACAAGCTATCATATCTTAGACGAAAGTAATGTGAAAAGTTTAATCAAATTTTCTGAAAGCACAAAATAATTCGGTTTTGAATTTACCATATCTAAATCTGCTCCATACTCGCGCTCGCGATATAAATCCCCTAACAACAATTCGTTGCCATTTTCAATTTAAATTCTGATAAATCTCTGCAATTCATATGCAAAATACTTGAAGACGTGCATCTCTCCTCCGACAACAAAAGTTTCCGAAATTTCCATTGCATCTTCTTTAAGATAAAAATTCACTATTTACGCTATGCAAACATCTGGCAATCTATCACTGCTATTATCTATGACCCAGTGCACTGAAAGTCTTGTAGGACGCCCGCATTTCCATGCAGAAATATGACAACAAGCACAGAGGCAAAAAAAAGACAAAATAACACAGAAAAATGAAGGAAAAAATTGTTCTCGAGCTTTTCTGACAAAATCAGCAGATTTTTCTTGGGATATAGAATGAAATGCTGGAAATGGTAGCACAATGACACAAGCTGATCATTAAGTACAGTACACCAGAAGGAAGCATTTGTAAAATGCAAGGTGCACTTTTATCTGTGCGACAGAACCGAATAGCGAGCAGCAGCTACGGAATATGATGAAAAGGATGAAGGGGTAGAAAAACATGAAAGACACCAGCCGAACACAATGCTTTAATCCAAGCAAAAATTCCGGTTGGATGCAGAAGCAAGAAGGAGCAACTCTCAGCTAACAACTTCACCACTTGCATGCCTGCACAAATAGCACCTTAACAGCTCATGCTGTCTTCCCAAAACAGTGAGGGGCACGAAGTCACTCACCTCTTTTAGTCATACGTGATTTTTATTGAAATATGCAATGTGCAGCTCTGCCGCACCCCAACCCTCCCCGAAAACAGATCTGCCTGCACTTTCTCCACCACCAAGGTTGGTAAAGAATATTCTCACTGGATAAATTTATTATACTCTAAAGCTGTCGGAGATCGGGGAATCCCAGATTTATGGCGGAATCACTTTTATCAACTGCGCACCAAATTGATTCCCCATGATCCTTGTACCCGATGTGCTGGTGTCCCTTGGGGGATGTGCACCGGGACACCATTCCGGTAGATTTTCAAGGAAATCAATAAAAAAAAATTCTCTTTATTATTGAAATGGTGGAAAAATCTGAGAAAATTTTATGGAATTGGCATGTGCTGGTGGCTGCCAGTGGAGATCGCAAAATTGCTTCCCCTTAAATGTATTAAAGTTGCAGAAAGGATTTCAATAAATTTCACATAAATATGGAAACAGTGTGCAGCCATAGCGACACGATTATATATAATGCTTTAATACCTGAGTCTTGATAATGGGGACACTGCTTACCATTGATGGAGATTTCATTGAATCCTTGGGGCGACATTATCTTCCCCGCTCTTTCTGCTGATAATAATGTTCAAGGTATCTCCTCGATAGGAAAGAAAAGAGCATAAATTAAAGAGAATTCTCTAAGTTGGAAAAAAACTGCATTTTATGTATGATTGAAATTATTTATGCAGGCATAAATATACAGGTGAATTAAACACCAGTAGGTGTTACCTTTTATATTGTACTTGTATTACAAACGAAATAATAGTTTAAAGAAAACTGCTCCTTTTTATAAAAAGCTACTTTAATTCGTAGAGTTCTTTATCGATGATGGGTCAGTTTGCTACAAGAAAGCCAAAAGCTAGACAAGCTATTTTTAAAAACATAGTTTAATGGAACCGTGACTTTACTGTAGTACTAGGTAACCTAGTGTTAAATTGGTGTCATTAATCCGTCTTTCCATTTTTGCCTGCCTTCTCATCAGCCAGTCATCTCCTGTATTCAATCACTGAAGCCAGTGCCCTTTCGCGATAGTATTGGATGAAACAAAATCGCTTGTTGTGGTTTGGCGTTTCGTTCACTCTTCTCTTTACTATCTTTCCAACTGAACAAGATTTATATTTTTAAGGCAGTATCCGGAATACTTTCCAGGATCTAATCTGTCACAGTAACAACAAGAACCACAATCCTTTACAAGTAATATCAAAATCTATTCAGGACCCTATCAGCCGAGGACTGCACACTGCACATCAAAGCAATAAGACGATAAATAAAGATTTTCCATATTCAAGATGACCCACCATTGGTCCCAACTAGTGATGAGCAAGACTGGTCTTGCAGTCTTACTTTTTCTAGCACATTTAGCAAAACCAAAGCAATACCAAGGCAAGACAGTACAATACCAGACTTCAAGATCTTGATAGCAAGACTTTTTGCTCATCACTAAGCGCCAATGATGAGTAAAAATTCTTACAAAAAGTCTTGCTAAAAGTCTTGCGGTCTTTTCTTGATCCTGCTAAACGTGCAAGACAAGACTTTTTGCTAATTATTGGAAGACTTTTGCAACTTATTGATAAGCTAAAAGCCTTGCTACCTTGATCTACCTTGCTACCTTACCTTGCTCTGTCTTGGTCTTGCTATGGTCTTGCTAAATGAGCAAGCCCAGTCTTCCCAACATCAAGCATGGGTCAATTCATATTCATCAACCAACCACAAATCTCTCTGCGATGATAGGTCAGATGTCGGCTTTTTGTATTCTTCTCGTCTTATGTCTTCTCTTTCATATTGCTTTCTTTTAAGGCCCCCATACACGGTCAAATTGGATGTTCATCCAGATTTTCATCAAACCCATAAGCCCAATGTATTTTGATCGGCCGACCGGCGCACAATCGATAGTTTTGGTTGTACATCCGCACTTCGATGTACAACCAATTTGACCGTGTATGGGGGCCTTTATGTATTGAGCTTGTTTTTCTCTTTTTGATGTAATTCTTCAATGTCGGGGACTATTTGGGACGATTCGTCTCTTCCCATTTTTATCCCGTGAAACACGGAAGATCTGCATTGAGGAAGACAAAATGAGATGGAGATATTGAAAAAAAAAGTATCAGCAAAGAAAAGTCTTATATGGCACGAGCCAAATATAATGAGACAGACTTCCAAAAGTCGCAGGTGCTATTCTTGACTTTTGCACTTAGGGGCCATCCATAAATTACGTCACACGTTAGGGGGGAGGGAGGGGGTCGGCGAAGTGTGACAAGGGGTGGGGGAGGTCTTAAATTTTGTTACGTCACATTTCAAAATCTAATATATCTAAATATAGTAATACTGCTCATTACGCGAAGGATAAGTTCCGCAAAAACTCGCGTTAAAGCTGGAGACAGACACACGCGCAATGTGTGTGATCTGTGTATTATTTTTCTATCCTACAGAGCGTATCTTTGTTTTAGGTACCAATCTCATTACTACAATTTGGAAAACATATAATTTTCCATTAATTATGAAATTCAACAAATTTCCTATCCCTATCACCATCAGACGACTCAAAAAATAAACAAAATGCCCACAAATACCAAAAAACGACTCAAAACACAAACTGCTGTTTTAGTTTAATAACTTCTAGATGCAAAATTGCACAATATGTGACGTCACACAGGGAGGGGGGGGTCTCCCAAATGTGACCAGCTGTGACAAGGACGGGGGGGGGGGGTCAAAAAATCATGAAATTCGTGTGACGTAATTTATGGATGGCCCCTTACTCGTTTTTTATAAAATATTTCCTCATGTGGAAATTGTTTTTCTATATAACCAAAACAAAATTTGATTTTTTAATTGAACTATATTCAGTTCTTTCTCATACAAATGTGAAAACTTATTTCTACCGTTTTTACAGTTTCTATACAGGTTAGGGAAAATTTAAGAAATTTCCTATATTTTAGAAACTTATTTGTTTTATATAAAATATTTCCTGATGTGGAAATTTTTTTGTGAAAAACCAAAACGAAATTAACAATTTTTTTATTGAACTAACCGGAAAATTACACTTATTTGGCAAAATTCGGCCGCCAAATTCAAAAGGTATAAGTTAAAAACCCTCAGATACCGTTTTTCATTGGAATCGGAATACAATTGGCAAACTCATCGGCCATATTGGGCTGCCATTTTGAATTTATAAGTTTTGATTATAGATTCGTTGTTTGCAGCCTTAAAAGTTAAGTAAAAATTCTACTTTTCCAAATGCAGCCAATAAAAAACGCACGTACCAATAAAAACGCACGCAATAGTCCAAATCCAAACGCAACACGGCACACTTAAACGTGGGCCACATAGCACACGTGTTCCGAGTTCCATCTATCCGTTTTCTGTCTCTCTGTCTTTCCGTGTTTTTGTGTTCCGATATTTATTTATGTAGCAACAAGCGTCTGTTTCCTTGACATTCTTGATTTTATTGACAAGTGAGTGCTTTTGCGAGTTCTATTTACTCAATCTACAAAAAAGTGAGGTAACGTTTCCGTCAAAAATCTAAAGCTGGTGACATATCCAAGCGTACAAGCATTGCATTCAGAGGCTCCATGATATCCGGCGAATTTCCTCTGACACATAATTACATGGTTGCATTCCGTGCCGGCTTTCACACATAGGCCGAAAATCTAAGTAACGTGTTCATGTGTTTGTGTGCTTATGCTTGTGTGTGCTATCTCGAATGCGGCTATGCAGAAAAAGTTGAAAGTAACCCGACCTTTGCGTGGCATGCCTTCCATTCACGGAATATTCCGTCAGCTCGCATTTGAATACACAAATTTTATATTATCTGTCAACGAATGCAACGCATGTACGCTTGGATATGTCACCAGCTTTAGTAACGAGTGCATGCAAGGTGCCTGTGTTTGTAGTGTATGCTTGTTTGTGCTATGTCGAATGCGGCAATGCAGAAAAAGTTGAAAATAGTCCGACATTTGCATGGCATGCATTCCATTCACGGAATATTCCGTCTGGTCGCATTTGAATACGCACACTTCTGTATTATCTGTCAACGAATGCAACGCATGTACGCTTGGATATGCCATCAGCTTAAGTTCTAGTTGCGTGCGCGTATATCCTTTTCAAAACATTAACTAGCTAAATTATTTTTACTCGGGACCTTAAGCTAGTCGTAAGCGTACCAATCGTGGAAGAACTGCCAAATGCCATACCATCACATCCCGAGGAATACCTCTTTAAAGCGTATATTAACTATTGGCAAGAATAATTAATTCTAGAAAGGAACTCTTTGCAGAAGCAACGATCACAAACTTTTTCAGTAAGGCAGGCCCACCGAAAATGTACAATCAAACGGCAGCATCCATTTATCGTGACTTATTAAACGATATTATTATTTAATTCGATCGGTCTAAATGATCAGAGCCAATTGAACGATTTATCAAAAAAGGTCGATCTGCCTTAAGTGGATTGTAGCATATCCCACGATTTTTTAATTCGGTCGGTGTGCTTCTAGCCCATCGTTACGATTTCTGTAGGTACTTAATTCTATAGATCTTCAATCGGATCGTATCCAGTCAAAACAATATTCTTAATCGAGTATATGCCGCAAGTCGATCCTATATTTTTAAAGCGCATTTTATTAGTGCTTTATTATTTTTAGATATTTAATATTATGACAGAAGTTTTTTATGTGAAGATTCACATTTCTTGTGTTACCATTGGTCGTCCCATGGGGGAATATTCAGTAGTATGCCTAGCTCATGCGATATCTTGACGACATATAAGTTAAGAAGAGGCCACGGAATGTTAAAGATTATAACACAGACTTTACTATTTCGTTATTTTGTTCCAAATATTTTTGTTTCCCGTTGTTTGAGTAAACTTTACCGATTCCAAAGTAAATCGTCTAACCAACAGACCCAATGCTGCCTGATATTATTAATTAAAATTTACCATCACTGCCCTCTAATGCCATTAAATATTACAATAGATTATGATTCCCATATCTTAATGTCCTAATTCAAAATAACGAAGTAAATGATAATAATTAAAAAGAAATAAAAGCAACTTTAGTATTAAAAATGAAATTTCCTAGAAGTTGTTTAGCGAGAAACTTTAATAATGAAATTGATAATTTACAATAAATTTATAAAAAAAAAAAAAATGTGGTAATCTTGTAGCAAACTCCAAAACACCTGCTGCAAGCAAATTCATAATTTCTTATCGTAGAACAAAATTCTCTCGAAAATACTGTTCTGCTCTGTTCTTTGTTGAAAATGACTAAAATCTCTCATTAACGAAATCTAGAACTTAACTGCAGTTAGGTCTCCACGTGCGGACAAGTACGAAAATTAATAAAAGCAGGACAGGTGATTAAATCCATTCAGTTTTCCGGTAAGAATTGTAGGCGGCTGTTACTGCCGCTCACAGTGGTGAATAGAGGGACAGTTTCGGTCGATGTTAAAGTTTTTGTTGGGGTTTTCAGTAATATAAATATGTAAGTCTGTAATAATTTGAAGGGAAGTTTATAAAAAGTCCCTGGGAGGTGGTGTTCAAAGTGAAAAAAATTGTGCCTATTTTAGAAATATTTAGTGCAGAAGTGAACTAAGGTGGTATTAGATTTGAGAGTTAGTAGTGCACTTGGGCTATACAGTATTACAAATTCTATAATATAAATTTATCTGTGAAATTCCTGTGTATTACAAATATTACCATTCGACACCGCAGAAGGATTTTAAATCTAGCTTAAGAAGAGTATGTATAAATTTTTATTTTTTCTTAATATAACATTTTCATCATCATTATCGCTGGTGCTAAAGCCTTGTGTGAGCCTTGGCCTCCTCAAGAATCTTCTTCCATCACTCTCTGTTAAGTTACATAGTTTTAAATTCTTTGATTATGGACCTATGTGGAAGGTTGTGAAGGGGGGGGGGGGTACGGCCCTATGCCTCATGTGGACCTCGTATGGATAGCCCTAAAAGGTCTACACAGGGCATCCAACGCCTCTCCTCATTCTCGCTTTGTCATAAGGAATGCCCCATTGGTCCCCCTTGAGGAAAAATAAATGCTCCCCAAACCCGAGTCGAAAGACAATGCTGGTAACTGGTTTGATCGATATTTATAACAGTAACGCTTTTTTTTTCAATTTTTAAAATTTAAGATTATTTTTGCACTTGAATTTACAAACTATTACGCTAAACTACCGTCTTCGCTTGTTTGTATGTAGGGAGTCATGAGGGTACATATATACCTGCAGTCCGCTGCCTGTTAGGCGAATGCCTCAAGTGCTTATCTCACAGTCAGACTGAGTAACGTTTGGTCATCATCGGGCCATACCGGGCGATCTTGTTTGAAAGGCGACGACCAGCCGGTATCCTATAAAAGGGGACTTCAATTTTAAGGATATTACATTAAAGCTTTCAAAAAGTAAGGCAGTTTTTGGATCGCCTTATTTCATTGGTAATGTGGTTGCCTTTTATAAAGCTTACTTCAGTATTGCTGATTTTTTTGTGTGTGGTGTTCATGAGGAAATTTTCATTTCACATGACCTTCATTTGCCATGTGAGGCCCAAACTCTGAATGAAGCAAGTGAGTACCTTAAAGGGTATCGAATGATTTCATGTCCGTCCAAGCAACCCTCAAAACAATAACATTTTGCACAAAATTTTGTCTATCCATATTTCAAATTCTGAAATCTAAATATGTACCTACTTAATTGAAACTACATAAGTACGCCTACAAAATTGGATGAACTACAGTTTGCATAATTTTTTTGGGACACTTAACAATTATTTTAGGGTTTCTCGTTCGTTCAGGATCCCAAATATACTGCGAATTTACTTAATGTGATTCTTCCCATTATTTAAAAGGGGTTCTCTTCAATCTCTGAAAGTTGACACATATGATATATGAAGGTTTTTCAGGGCAATTATTTCGAACCAACATGTTCAAAGATATGAAAAGTTAAAAACAGGAAGACAAAAAGGACTTTTTCCACCCGAAAATTGACGCTAAACAATGATATTTCCAGGCGACATTATGTAAAATTATAACAAACAATCTCACAGCAAGCATTAAAACGAAAATATTCAACAACAAAAACAATGAAAAACGAAAAAAAAAAAAAATACCCCATAAAACTTTAAATCCAAAACGACAACGACATCCACAACAACAACAACAGCGACAACAAAATCCCCCCGAAACATCTGATTATGATAAAAAGTAGAATTTCCATAAAACCAACGTCGGAAAACAAATGGCCTTCATTTAAACAAGGAAAAACCAAAAACTTCCGACAAGAGCTTACTCTTTGGAAGGAATCCCATCACAAATAAAACCGCAGAAACCGCAGCCTCGGAAAAATACAATACTTCAACAAGCAGCCATCACTGGCGAACTCCTCAAGACAAATCTCCGTATCCAAAAATTATGACGAGAAAAATATTTTCCCTTAACCAAATTTAAATATTCAAGAGACCTGCGGAGATGGATACCGTCGTGAACTAAAAATGAAGTAAATAAGGCTAGACAACTGGGGCCGCGAGGGCGGGAAGGGGTAGAGATCGCCGCCCTCCACCCGCAACCTTTTTGCGGGGGTGTACATCTGAAATTGTCAGCCAACAGCCACAATTCACCCCATTGGTGTCAGACAAACGAGGAACACTTTGACGGCAAAACAAACCCTTTTCCATTTTAGAACAGGACCAGAAAAAGGATAGTCGTTAGTCTACTCAAGGCTGAGTAATATGTGCTAGAAGTTTTGTTTCGTGCGTTTGTATTTGTTTTTTGTTCTTATTTGATGCTAACCAAAACCCTTTCCTTTTTTTCAATATTGTGACATATGGAAATGCATACACGTACAAGAGCGGGATGGTTCAAAATGAAATTGAACGCTTGTGATGGTTCTCAGAATAAAATTGTATTTTCGTTTAAATCCACTTTGTTATACCCAGCAGCCCAACAACACCCTGTTTATTATTCGCTTACTTTCTAGAATTAGGATTCGATATTGTCCACTCACAACACTCCACCGAACCTAATTGGAAGCCGATGCTATACAGCTTGGAATTCCTGAACCATAGGTGTCCTGGTCTACGTCATCCTTCTAAAGGAGCTTCGGTGTGCCTCCACGACGCATCCCAGAAATTCTACGCAGGATATTTTTCCGAGCAGGCTCCTCTTCACTCATACCAGATAGATATCCTGTCCACAGGAGCATTCCAAGCTTTGTTTTGTTTTAACCTTCACAAACGTCCTCGCGGACATAAAGAACAAGGCCAAGGAGCGCATATAGTCTTGCAAAGAAACAAGGTACTTTGTTTTGCTTTTATTAATACGTAGTGACGAGAACGTTCCATCTATCCATCAGTGGCGTTTCGTAAGGTTCAGGATAAGGGAAGCAATGCGCAAGGCGAACGATAAAAGTAAAAGTATCGAAGGCTTTAACTAAAAAAATTGAAAAATAACATATAGTGGAATCAGATAAGCAAAAGGTTAGTTACATCGAATCGAAAATCGTGAATTTTTGCATATTTTCATCAATTTTTTCGATATAGTTTCGCTGCTAGAGGGCATTTTGCGCCTTTTTTCTCGATTCTGTTGATATTAAAACTGCAACTACTACTTTGATCTCATTTAATGTTTTATGCAAATGCATAATTTTGACTCAAAGTCTAAAAAAGATAGTAATAATAAAACCCTTCATACCTCGCATACACCCCCTACTTTTTTGTAGCTTTCGCTCACAATCATTACAATCTTCTTAAAAAAAAATACTTCAGGCAACCCGAACACAAAAATACAATTCAAAAAATATTCTCTATCCCTTTAAATAATCTTTAAAGAGAATCATAAAAATTATAATGGAAGCTACAAGTTAATCAGCTTATTTTCAATAAACACCGCCTGCCAGCCCATTAAAATCAACAACAGATAAAGAGAAACTTCACCTATCTTCGATCTCTTTTTTCGTCACTCAATACATATACAATAAACGAAAATTCATATTTTAAGAGTCAAAAACAAATTTCGAAGCAAATTTGCAAGAGTAAATTTAGTTCTTACTCGAAAAGAGAACATTACCAGAAAACGAAACCAAGAACGTGGGCCTCGGTAGTCTAGGGGTAAGGCGCCTGACTACTATCCCCAGAGGTCCCGGGTTCGATTCCCGGCGGTGCCACGGTCCTAGCCTTTTCCAATTTCCCGCCTACATAACTTTCCTTCTTTCTTCTTCCCTCTTTGCATTCCTGATTCCTCCTGTCATAACCTTCACTAGTTCTCTTCCCCGCTCCACCAAGCGCATGTCATCGGTTGGTTGATGAGATTCAACTCGTTTCAGGAGGCATAACACTCCAGCGAGTTGTTCTCGATGCCCCGATGTCAGAGTCGCGAAATGGTTGGGACTAGGTGAAATAAAAAAAAAAAAAAAAAAATACCGCAGCTAGGTTGTGACAGTTCTTTCTTTCACTTCTCTCTCTATCTTCCGACTAGAGCTGCTGTTCGACATTTCCAAAAAATAAAATACATGGTCGACAGTACAAAGGGGCCTTCCCTAAGTCTCTAGTGTGTCACATAAAAAAAAAAAAAAAAAAAAAAAAAAAAACAAAGAGAATATGGTACAGAAAATTTCTCTATCTACGGCTTGGCATATCCCACTGTTCGGTGCCGAAGAAGCTGCGTTCAGCTCAGCTTCTGAGGGTACTGTATCAACGCAAACCTTTGCGTGAGTGTGAGTTCAATCAAATTGAATGTGTTGGAGTTTTTACATTGATTTTCTGTGGCAAAGAAGCTGAGATATTGCAGCTTCCTCATGTTGTGTAAAGGCTCGGCCATGATAAGAGCGGCGAGAGGCACTTTAGTATTTGCCACTCTGCCGCTCACCATTCTCCGCTCGTATCATGTACAAGACTTTACTCTTTGTATACAGTAGTGTGATAAATTTGAATTGTACAAAATCTGTACATTGCATCGTTAGTGTTTCCAGAGGAGTAAATATATTGAGATTTTTCTTCTGATTAATCTTGAAATATTTCAATTAACTTTTATGAAGTTGCCTCTTTCATCAAGGGAAGCAGTGCTTCCTTTGCTTCCAAAGAGGAACCGCCACTGCTATCCATCCAATGGTGCTACCGGCGCAAATGGAGCCTGGGCCTTTTTTAGGGCATTTATTAAAGTCTCATGCAGCATGTATCCAGTTCTGAATGTCTATCCATCTCCTCCTCGGTCTGCCTATTGGTCTATTTCCCAAAATTTCTGCTACCATGAGCCGTTTTGGGATATGGTTGTCCTCTATCCTGATTGCGTGGCTAGCTAACCCTAGTGTGTTAATTTTTACAAAAATGCAGTTCGCTCAATCTACGTGAAAACATCTTGTACAGCTCTTGATGTTTCCCAATGAGGTCAATATCGTTGGCATAAACCAGAACTGGGCGGGATTGTACCCCTATATACCCCGCTAAAGTCTATAATACATGTCTGAATGTAAAAAACCAAGCTTAGGTATAACCCTTTATACTACCAGCCTGCCATGCCGATTCCGTCATATAAAACGAAAATTTGACCAGCTCCGGGATAACGCACTTTTTTGCCTAATGCTCGTCTACTAGTAGAAGAGGATAGGATAGGTCTGGGAGGCGGTGTTGTAGAAGATGGCAATGAGATTTAGGCGTAAACTGTTGGATGCTGTACGAATTGGAAAAACAGATTGTGGGAGCTTGTTCCACAACCGAGGTGTTCATTTTTAAATGAACTTCTAGAAGTCAGTGTTCGAGGGTGCGAGTTCTATTTAGTTTAAAACTTTCATGGTGGCTGTTGCTGCATGGCGTTATATCTTCTTTTTATGTCACGAGTACAGGGTGCTTTGTACGCCCTCGTCAGACATAACTTCCCTTCATGAATCGCTTGGTGTCACAAAGGCTCTCCAAATTTCTGCAGTTCTGCAGGGATGCCATTAGCTTTGCTAACTTCCTCTAAGCTGGCAGCCTAAAATCATCATCAGATGTCCTCCTTGTCCTTGTTGTATTCGCAACGTGGTCATCGTATCGCGTCATACCACGGACTATTATCGTCTCTTCGGCCTGTTCATGAAAGCGGGGCTCGGATGTGCTCGGTAGAACCCCCCAATGCCACTCCGGTTTAGTTGCTAGTTTTGCATTTATATTATCAGATGAGACAGCTGACATTTCTAGAACTGAAAATTTATCAGTGGGACTGCGATATTTCTATGAGGAAACCATTGATCGCCGGATTTGTTGGCTGGAAGCCATGGATGCGAAATGTATTGCACAGACTATCGATATCCGGAAGAGAGGGTGGTGGCCTTACTTTGATAGCCAAATACTCGACTTTGATAAAGCCCATTGTAAACATGCTCCAGTTTATGGCTTTGGACGCGGTCAATACATCGCAGCACATAAAGTGCTAGCGCTGGCACACCGCATTGCACGGTTCTACTACAGGCATGGAAATCTTAAATTCTTCCGCCAGACGTATGCACGCCTCTCCTCTGCTGAATTATGAGTGTTCACAGAAAGCTAATTATGGTCGAGTACTTCGCCAAAAACGAATTTTCTAGTACAAAAACATTTCTTCACAAGTTTTATTTATTGTTCATTCATTTTTCTCCCAACCTCTATCATCTTGCCTCCTTCTAGCCGATTAGCTGGCGAAACCCTTGGCCCTATCCTTGTAAAGACTTAAGCCAGCAACTGCCCTAGACTTAAGCCAGCAATAGTAATTTCATCTATTTTCTCCAAAACAATGGTGACAATTATTAATAGAAGAAGGTAGCTATAGTCTACCCAAATCCGAAATGGCAAACATTACGGCTTCAGACCAAAAAGATTCATGGGGGACCTTTTAGTATGTCTGCCAGAGAACTTCAAGCATCTGCATCTGGCTATCTGAAAACCTTTTGATAGGGTCTGGCAGCCTGTTCTGTTAGCTAAACTTCAAGCTATTGGTACTAACTTTTTCTGAAGAACTAGATCGGGAGTTTGCTTTCCGCCCATTCATTCAATCACAGCAGTACTGAATGTAGTCAAAACTTAACCCCACACCCATCTCTGCCGATGTGCCGCAGGGATCAGTTTTATCACTCGTTCTTTTTCTAATCTCCATAAATGATCTTTTTTTCCATAAATTTTCAAATCACAAATGCCTAATTCTTTTTAAACTACCTACATATGTATGTAGATGCTGAAACAACTGAATAATATTATAGCCTGTAGTCGTATTATTCTTAGTCTCTTAACAAATCTAAAGAACAAAACTGAAAGGAGAAGTCTATTCAAAAGAAGTTCGGTTGAAAGTTGAATACTTCTAAAGTACTTTTTACTAATTAAATTCATTGAATAATATTCTGATGATCACAATAATTGTCAAATCCATCAACAAGTTTCATTAATTTATAAATTGACACAAAGACAAGATTTTAGATTTTAGAAACGTGTCTTTTATCGCATTTTTATGCATATATTTTAAAATTAAGATTTTCCACACTATTGTAAAGTCAACCGCGCACTAAAAATATTATCAACCAGCAACCCCTAGACCAAAACTTACATCACCACAGTTGCGACCGGAAGTAGTTACCCTCAAATTTGATGCTACAGCTGCATCGAGTGGGATGATTAACTGCACAATAATGCATAGTACTAATAACCTGCCTACACGACAATCTGTAATTTCTAAATTATAGCTGCGCGATTCTAGAATCTAGAAATTCACTGTTTTCTGTTCCTCTGAAAAATGCGCTCTTCTAAACCATTTCGACGTGACCAGGTACTTTCCTGAAAGCTTCTTCTCTAGCTTTTCACAATTTTACATTGGCATTGACTTTGCGCGAGCTTCGTTCATTCTGATGTAATTTGGCGGTTCATCGTTGATTTCTTGTTAATCTGCGCGCGCATCTTTTTTTTCATGTATCATTTCCCCTGATTCTGATGTGAGGAAAATGTAATGGGTTGAGTATAGGGCGTCAGGGTGAGTATATTGTTTTAAGAACAAGCTGAAGCACAAAATGTGTTTTGCATGACTTCTGTGCTAAAAGAGGCTAAAGATAGCGCGTTTTCGCGAATTTCTTTGCAGTCTTGTTTCCGCTTTCATAGGGTTATCAATCAGAGTTGGTTGGGTGGTCTATATGTGAAGTAATTCGTTGGCAGTTGAGATTTTTTTGTGTTGTTAACAAGTGGTCTTTACTTTGTAATAATGGAAAGTGATTTACTTGATCAGTCTTGAAAACTCTTCTGATTGTTTTTTTTTTGTTTTGCTGTAAGTTCGGAATCCGGAAGATGTTTAGTTTTAGTTTTCAAACAATATTTCGAATTTTTGTCTATACTAATCGGAATACGAAAGGATACATCCTCTTAAAAAATTCATTAGGTTTATAATCGAGATATTTCTAAATAAAAAAAAATAAATTTTGATATTCATCAATACAATGTAAGGAAATAACAATAACACTACCAACAATACAGACGACCTTTGTGTATAATTATTATTTTTTCACTTGATTATTTTCAGCTGGTTTGTAACAGTTTATTTATTTTTTTATTATTATTATTATTAAATAAAAACAAACAACTCAGTTCTTGTTGTATGCAGACACAATTAATTATTCTCGGTTTTGTATAGCGTAATTTTAAAGTGAACTGATTAAAAATCGGCCAAGCTATGGGGATTGTTTATTTGGGTGAGAAAAAGTTGTGAAAAAGTTGAAAAAAAATGTAAACACACGTAATATGCTATAATTTTTTTTTGTAAAAATGTTTGTATGTACATATAAATACCAACAATTAAGGGGATTCAATTTTTAATTTGAAATTTGATATGATTATCATCATTAGTTTTTTTTTGTGCATGTGAAATATTTTATAAATGAACTAAATTAAGTTTTCTTCTTTATTTAGATAATTCAACAATTATTATAATTAGAGGTGGTTTAAATAAAAACCAATAATTTGTTAGAGAATAATTGCATATTTGATAGCGATACTAGGGTATTCCTTTGGTCAATTATTGGTTATGATTTAAGTTGGAAGTTTCGCATAGGTGCATAGACTTTTAGAAATAAACAACTAAAAAAATAAATAGTTTAAAAAAACTAAAAAAAAAAAACGCTTTTATTTTAAAATGAACCCAAAAGTAAAAATTAATTTTGAATGTAAAGTTTTTAATGCTGGAGCCACTTACTTCAGTAAAAAAGCGTGGGGCGGTAGCGAAAGGTTCCAGTATTAAGAAAATAAGAATATACATAGGTAAAGAAAGCCACACGCTTTCTTACATTTAAGTAAGTGGCTGCAGCATTAAAAACTTTACATTCAAAATTATTTTTTACTTTTGGGTTCATTTTACTATAAAAGCGTTTTTTTTAGTTTTTTTTAAATTATTTATTATATTTTCTAGTTTTTAGTCTATTAGGTGCTGTCTATTAATTACGTGAGGCGTATAGGGGAGAGGGAGTCAAGCGGTATCTCACTCTATCTCACGTTGGGGAGAGAGGCAAATATCATGAAATTTGTTTTCAAGAAACAGTGTAAAATTGCGAGAGCACTGGATTAAATTAAGTAAAACATGTTTCTCCACTAAAGAACTCCACTTACAGGCCGCCGGTAGACAGTGGCCTTCAGACCAGGTCGGCCGGCACGGCCCGACAAAGTCCACAGATTTCTTAGTCTGGCTGAGAGTTGATACTTCAGGTATCCAACACATAACGATTTTTGTCAATTTGCTTGGACTGAAAGCCACATAGAGCAAAAATCGATGGCCATATTGGAACCAAGGGTATCGAGTTTATTTAGGTTCAATTGGACTCGACTCAAGTCTGCTACCTGGGTTGAGTAGAAATTATGCATACAGACGTGAGTTTAGAGGTTTAATTTAGTTGATAGTAACATCTCTATAGTTATATTTCTTACGTTTTAGTCTATTATAAGTCTTCCGATAATTTGTGCTGGCTGCCTTTTTGATTTTGGAATAACGCCGCATAGCTAATTGTATTCTACTTGTCATAACCTTTCATTTGATACCCATGTCGGAGGGCCGTGGAGCACAATTGCAAAATTCGGCCGCCATCTGGATTCTTTTGCAAAATGGTCATATTGCATTGTCATTCAAACTAAACATATATGCAAAACTGCAGCTCAATCGGATACCGCGAAGTGGGTGATATGTAGCTTCCAAGTTTTAATTACATAGTTACAAGTGAAGCTAATAAAAGCGTAATAAAATATCACTTATTTACCCCGCTGTTTACAATGAAAAATTTATATTATATTTTTTTTTTTCAATAATATTGATTGAGTAATTGAAAAAGTAAAGTTTCATAGATGAACTTTGTAATATTTGTAGGTGCATTACGCCAATCTCTAATCATTGCTATTAAATCTTGAATGTAGGATTTAATGAGCAAATATCCTCTATTGAATTAAAGTCGGCTATTCTTTGAAAGAATATATGGTGACCGGTTAAGAAACTATCGCATCAAAGCTTATACAACAGCCACTTGATTTGGGCTCTTATGCCGGCCGCGCACTAGCAACTTTTTTGATGTGCGATTAACCGCCCTAAAGGCACGCGCACTGACGACTTGATAGTTGCCAAATTGGAGACAGTTTACCATGCATTTTGTAGAGATCGTGCTTTGAGCCTAGCCCGAAATAGGTAGAAGAAAAGAAAGTCATTTTGGATCCATCCAATATTAAGCTCTAACGTACGAACATAAGTGTTCATATGGCACCGAACTAAATTAACTTAATGAGCTTGCATATATTCGATCGTTACGGTACGTGCGGCACGTCATATTTGGTTCAGGCTAAAGGCTTTTAAATGGAAAATTTTACAAGTTATTTGTACAACAAATAAACTACTGAAAAAATACCTCAGTCCATAATTTTTGAAGCGAAGCTTTTGTCCGGACGTTTTATGGGGATTTTTTATGGGGATTTTTTATGGGGAGTAAACCTGGACAAATCGTTGCCGTTAACTTTTAAAAATCATTACCGTTAACTTTTACAAAGCACTCTGATTTTTACGATTGATAGCTTAGGAATTAGTGTACTGAGTGTGCAGTAGTGATGAGCAAACGCAAGAACAAGACAAGACTAATCTAGTCTTGTTCTTGTCTTGTTCTTGTTCAGTCTGTCTTGTTCTTGTTCTTGCAAGCATAGCTAAGTCTTGTTCTTGTTCTTGCAAACATACCTAAGTCTTATTCTTGTTCTTGCAAATATACCTAAGGCTTGTTCTTGTTCTTGCATATATATCTAAGGCTTGTTCTTGTTCTTACTAAATGTGCAAGACCAAGATAAGGCAAGACAAAACTGCAAGGCCAAGGTATTTTCTCGCATGTAGTACGACGTCGGTACGAGTATGACGTCATTTTAAACCATATTTAATCAGAATAGGACAGCGAGAAGCAATGTAATATAAATAGAATAAATGGTTAAAGACATAATAGCACACCTGCTATGCATACCAGTATAGCGAGTCCCTACCGCTATATCGTTTCCAAGCGTGTATTTATACTCGAGAAGCTTGCTAGTACACTATACGTACTATTTTGAAGAAAAGTTTCACTATTTTATTGCTTTTGTTGATTGTTGCTTTTCTGGTAAACTTTGCTTCCATTCTGGGCGTTTCTCAGTATTATAGCTTTTCTCCTCAAGTGACCTAATTTTCGAGGAAAAGCATATTAAAAAACATTAACTTTTGTAAAATCCCCACAATTGGAATTTCCGTATTCACGTTGTTTGTCCGTATCCGCTGTACAGATACCCGCTTTTTGTAAATTATGTACTCCGAAAATACGCAAATGCGTTAGTGTCATAACTATTTAGCTACTGTCTCCATTCTTATCGACGGTAGCGTGTCATACTACTCGTAAAGGTAGGTTCACACGCAACGGACTATTTGTGAAAACTGTCTGGCGCAAGTGGATTTGTGCAAATAAACTGAGTGAAAATGATGAGTGGAAATCACCTCCATTAGTTATTACGCATTATTTTTATACGTATCTACTCGTTATATTGTGTTACATTGATTTTGATGTTCGATTACCTTCCCGTCCGACCGAAGGTGGTCGAACATCACCCATGCACATGCTGAAGGTTGTTGCCATGACATTTTTTGTACAAGCCAAACATTTTGGCTTGTTCAAGCCAGCCCGTTAAATTTACACGCAACGATCAATTTGTGCCAATTCACTTGCGCAAGCCAATAATTATATTAATAATTTTTTTTAACTTGCCCCCGAAAAAAATGAATAGACTAAAAAGTACCTACGAAATAAAATAAAGATTTAAAAACTGACTTTAGAAAAAACGTGAAATAAGTGATTCTTCTTTCTAAATCCATTCTGATTCGATTAATGCTGTTAAGAATTACCAACAATTATTTCTTCCTTTTTTGTGTATCACGGGATTAGTTTTTTCCTGAAGTCGGTTTTTTAAACTTTATTTTTATCTTAATATAATATGAGGAATCTTCATTTTTGTATGGATTTAACAAAAGAAGGACTAGTTTCCTAAACACCAGAAATTTAATTAAAGTAACAGACCACCCAATTGGATAGAAAAAGAGTAGGCAGTGTGGAACATCTACCTAAATCTCTTCGGAAAATTTTGCTTCGAAATGCAAAAATATTGATTCTGAATCTCGTTGACATGCAAAGTCATTATGTACTTATGTACAAATGCTTTTACAATTATCATACTAAATATATACACATATACATGTATCTATAATAATTACTTGAGCATAATAATCAATTTTATGTTTTTTGTTTTTATTAGAATGAATTTAGGTGGAATTTTTGCAAGAATCTTGCAAGAAATCTTGCTCTGGGTCTTGTTCTTGCACAGTTAGTCTTGTTCTTATTCTTGCAAGCATAACTAAGTCTTGTTCTTGTTCTTGCAAAATGTGCAAGAACAAGACAAGACTGCAAGAACAAGACCACTTTTGCTCATCACTAGTGTGCAGTGTTTACAGTGTACTGTGTACTATGGGCCTGCGTGAATTCAATGACTAAAATTTAGTGTCTATAATACAGTATTAGGGTGGTTCAAAAATGGCAAAAAATTTTCAAAAAAACGTGCACCCCCCTATCTTTAAGTTCAATTAAAATGATGATTTTTGGCGGCAACCGGAGAATTTTTGATTGACACTAACCATTGCCGCCGAGCACATTTCGTTTTAGAGATTTACGATTTTTAAACGATAATAAAAATTTGATAATTCTGTTCATTTACGTCCATTAAACTACCTAGATCGATGCTTCTATATGGTTTTCGAGGTCGCTGATTACGAATTTGACGTCAAATCGAAGGTTTGACAAATGACAGCTGTCAAAAACGCTGTCAACTATGAACAAAATATTGCATTTTTTTAAATTTTTTTCAAAATGACGTGAAATTTCGTGCTATAGAGGGTTTTCGAGGTCGCTGATTCCGAATATGACGTCAAATCAAAGTTTTGCAAAATGACAGCTGTCAAAAACGCTGTCAACTATGAACAAAATACGTTTAAAAATCGTAAATCTCTAAAACGAAATGTGCTCGGCGGCAATGGTTAGTGTCAATCAAAAATTCTCCGGTTGCCGCCAAAAATCATCATTTTAATTGAACTTAAAGATAGGGGGGTGCACGTTTTTTTGAAAATTTTTTGCCATTTTTGAACCACCCTAATACAGTATATAGGGCCTGTGCGAATACTGGCTAAATGACTAAATCGTTCCACAAAATTTCCAATGTTCAATTTAGTTCGGTAGGGGTGTGCGAATTCTCAATTGACTAAATTTGATTTGACATATTGAGATTTGAGTTTCGTTTCTCAATTTTAATTTAATTTAAATATACAATCGACCAGCTCCAATGGATATTAGATGCTCTCGACAACATAAATGATTCTAATAGGAAATTAATCATAAATCTATCGCAATTTCATACTATGCATCTACCTTTACATATCTGAAGTTAAACATTTAAAGTAGTAGCTTGCTCAGTTGCCTAAATTTGATATTTATATTATCTCCCCGTCGAACACCATGTAGTAATGTAGTTTAATATTTATGTTTTTTTTTTAATTTAGTAGCTTATATTTTTTATTTACCTAAAATAAGGAATTCTACATATAAACATAAAATACCATGAAAACAAAATTTAGTCAGTAACTGTCAACTTTAGTCACCTCGTGAAAAGACTAAACCGCACTGCAATACCGACCTTTCCAATAATTTAGTTTAGCCGCAATTTAGCCAGTATTCCACAGGACCTTAGTTACCAAAAGAACTCGCACAGCAATTCCCTACATTAACGACAAAAACTGCAAAATTGAGTTTAGTCTCCAGTTTAGTCACAATTCACCCAGGCCCTATATACTATGAACTGTGTACTATATACTATGAATTATATGTGTACATATACTATGAATTATGTAGGTACTATATACTATTAGACCGCCAGCTAGTGACAGATTTAAGTGCCCCATTTTCTCATGCTAGCCTCGAAGAGGGTTAAAAGGAAGATCGAAATTGAGTTGGAAAAAGTTAAATTAAGGTGCCGCTCCTGGGGATAACGTAACGTAACGTAACGTATTTTTCGTAACAGAAATGAGGCGTATCTCGGTCATATTTTCACGCTATTTTTGAATGGAAACTGGCTCTCGAAAAGTGAAGGCTTGAGCGTAATTGATGGCTAAGGGATGGGAAACAAGGGCGCAATCTTGTCATAATAAATAGAGAATTTGCACGCATAGCCACAAAGTACGCATTCTCCCACCACAGGCAACCACTTATTTTTTGACATAATTGAAATGGGGACTCCCCAATTTAAATTATAAATGAAATGGTGCTGCCAACTAGTGTAGATCATTATATTTATTCCTTTTAATGGTTGTGTAGTCAAATCAACTGAAAACTTAGCTTACAGTCCATAATAGCCGTGTTTCTTTTTCCTGGAGTAACTAGACCAGTGTACTTTGGAGTATATCCAACTACCCCACTACGTACTTCTTGCAGTACTTGGAGTACTTCTTGGATACTTCCTGGAATACTTCTTGGATACTTCTTGGATACCTCTTGGAGTACCTCTGGGAGTACCTCTGGGAGTGCTTGGTAGTACTTCTACTTGGTAGTACTTCTAAGTAGAAGTACAAAGTTGTAGTACTTCTTGCAGTACTTGGTAGTATTTTTTGGACTACTTCTTGGAGGACTTGTACTTGGTAGTACTTCTTGAAGTACTTCTAGGAGTACTTTCTAGGATATCTGAATTGAAAATTTATCTGAAACCAACCCCGAATTTAATATCAAAGTTTCAAATAATTTCGGATAGGGACGCAGTCTAAATCGACAGGTTATGACCGGCCGATCCGACACACTAAACGCTGTAATTGTAGTACCAAATGATAACCTAGAAATAAAGTCAAATCATTACCTGTTTGTATTTTCCTTTTACAATTCCTTAAAAGTCTAATATCCGTAAATGAAACTATCCGAAACTATCCGTAAGAATTTCATATCCGTAACCGTATCTGAAACCGATATAATATTATTCATATATCCGTATCCAGATCCGAAAATTCATCATGGTAGCGGGGCTTAAGACGATTTGATTACATCGCTCAATATCGTTTTAGTATCTTAAATTGTTTACTAACAAATCATCTAGCTGAGAATAACCTACTCTTTTTGTATAAAGTTGTTATTAGCGGCGAACCTGCGTACGTTGTTTCATTTTTACCCTCTTTTCTTTAATTTTATTTTTTTATCAATTTTTTCTAATCATTGTCGGACTTCGGACATTTAAAATATAGAAAATTAAGTAAAAATATTTTAGATTTTTTTTTTAGAAATTCCTTAACATTTAAGTCAACAACAGAACTGATTCATCGAGCAATAGCTTTAACTCGATTCGTCTTTAGATTTGTGCCATATCTGTATCAATTCTTACATTGAGATTCCTCAGAAAAGTTCTTGTGTTGTCTGCTGGCTTGAAAGCAGAGTCTGTCGTAAAATTCCTATAAAATTCTTATTTTATTCCGTCACCAGCATCTGCAGTTGAGGTGAAGCACACAAATGCGGTTATACGATTTTACGATTTCCTTAAATTTAAAGTTGACGTTTCACTTTGACAACAATTCAACGTTTCATAAAGGTGAAACTTTGAACCCTTTACTTGTTTATTTATTAATGAAATTTTATGCTATTTTTCTTTTTACCATAGAATAGATATTGTGACTTTGTATTGCAAAATAAAATATGGAAAAATAATTTTGGTGATTATAAAATTTAAAAAAATTAAAACTTATATAACGTCATTATGTAAAAATGTAATAGTGCCAATGGAAAATCTTATGAACTCTTACATCTCACCCCTAACTTAACCATCTAACCTAAGCTTACTACTACTTATTTTAATATGACGAGCTAGAAAACTACAAAGAGTTATACTTTAGGTTAGTTTTTCTACTTAAAAAGACGTTTTCCTTCATAGTGATCAAAAGCAATATTTAACTATCTTAATTACGAAAAGTGATCGTTTGATCTTGTCAAGATCGGAATTTCCCCAAGATACAAATATGTTAAATGCTGATAGGAAAGTTTTGTTTTCTGTTTTACCATATTTGCGGGAATTCTGATTCGATGACAACAGACCTTCTATAATACCGTATTCGTTCTACTACATAGTAATAACTCTTAAATATCACATTGCTCAAAACCAAATATTTACGCAGCTTTAATTTTAGTTCTACATTTCTTGTCATCACTGTTTGATAATTAGTTTTACTTTCTTGGGTGTATTGGCTTTAATTTAAATTGATCTTGAACCAAAATTAAAAGTTTTGTAAACTACGGCTAAAAACTGCAAAAGATATTTAAACAAGCAGTTGTGAAAAATCGAAAAGGCTTAAATTATTTATTGTGAATATTTTATTATAAATTATTTTTTGCCTACTTTTCGGTGTTAGTTTTAGAGAAAAAGATCTTGCAAGTAAGCACTATTTTTTCGGGTCAAGTTTGTTTATTATAATAGACTAGCCTTTAGGTCTGATATTTTTTCAAATAGCGATAATTTTTACGTTCACCGTCAGTTTGGAAAAAATTATTTGAGAGCTGCTTTCTTCGAGTTTTGAAACTTCGAATACATGTCTAGTGTTTTTGAAGCACTTGTTTGCTAGGCACCACGATCAATGAATGTTAGTTAGCGATCTAGTATCAATGTTTGTTTCCATAGTAGTTAGAAGAAAGTCATAAAAGTCTTAGGGAGAATATCACCAGACAGACCAAGAATAGAATGGAAATCTTGAAAGAAAAACAACGATATGCAGATCGAATGTTAAGGAAAAAGAAGAGGGAGCAGCAACAAAACATTAGGCAAGCGCATAAGGATGTAAGGTTGATTACTGACAAATGTACACCCAGAATTAGTATGTGAAGAGACGACATCAACATCAACAGGAAAAGAAGAGAGGACCATATAATAATAACGAGCCCAGCCCTGGACCAGGTTAAAAAAGCCATAAATGAGCTCAAAAACAATAAAGTCCCAGGAGGAGACGAAATTGCTGCTTAACTCCTTAAGTACTACAACAACAAAGTCGTTGATCGTCTACAAAGGCTAATATGTAGGAAATGGAATGAAGAATCCCTACCACAATACTGGAAGATGACAATTATATGCCCAGTGCACAAGAGCAGCGACCGACTTTGCTGCAGAAACTAAAGGAGTATATAACTACTAAGATCAGGCTACAAAGTATTCACCAATATCCTAAAAAAATAGAATAGAACCTATTGCTGAGAAAACACTGGGTGAATACCTAGGGGGTCCCCGTAAGAAAATAACCACGACAGACAACTATTTTTCCTAGTAGAAATAGCTTTTACAGAAGTGCTGGGAGCAAAATGTAAACGTATATGAGATCTTCATACATTTTAAATAGGGGTATGAATCAATATCCGGGGAAAAGGTCATTGATAACCTTATAGACGTTTACCTGCAAAATTGGTGAGGCCAATAAAAGTAACCATAACAGATACAACAGCTCAGGTAAGAGTTCAAAACTCGTTAACCGAAGGCTTCCACGTTAAACAAGGCCTCAAACAGGGAGATGGTCTAGCAGATGTTATTCAATCTAGCCCTAGAAGCTGTCATCAGAAGACCAGCATTAGACAGGAATGGAACATTAATTAATAAGTCGGTGCAAATATTGGGTTAGCCCTATGAGATGCTGCTGTCAACTAAACTCAACTATTCAACTCGCGCCTATATGCATAGGTTCAACTCAAGCCAGGTAACAGAGCTAACTCGAGTTCAGGCGACTGTAATTCAACTCGAATTGCGTCTTCATGTAGTTGGACTCGGGTTCAACCTGACTTCATCTTGTATACGTACTAACAGTTTTCTTTGCTGTGCTGTGTTGTGCTATGCTGAGCAGTGCTTGGACTAACATTCGCTTAGTCCACTACCGGTTCGTCGTGTCGTACACATCATGGTGCAATGTCTAGTAGTAAGCTAAGTTCGAAAATATAAAAAGTGTAGGATAGGTTAAAGGGGAAGTCTGGAGGATGTATGAGGAGGAGGCAGTGGACCTGGCGTTTGGACGCTTGAATGTCCACTAGGTGAAAACTCGGCCTAAGGCGAACTTTGGTACCCTATTATTTACCGGTTAATCCGACGCGGCGGTGGCGCCGAACGGAACATCGTCCGAAAAAAAGTGAAATGTATAGGAAACTATATATATACTTTCAGTTTGGATAGGGAAGTTACTTATGAAAAGTCCATAGTTTCGGAGTTATAAGCAAAAACAGCCAAAGAACGAGATTTTTTTTACGTTGTTTTTCATTTGCTTCAATGAATTTTGTTAGCAAAGTTTAGATTCGTATCAGCACCCGGAAATCATATAAAATGGAAGAAATCTAATCAAACCAACGACTTTTCCGTTAAAGTCCATTTTGAGGACAAATTGACTGTATTAATTAGGCATGTAAGTCAGTTTCTTCTTCAAAATACAGTTTTCAATATACAGTTTCACCCTTCAAGAACACCCACTCTTTTGATAATCAAATCAAAATGATGTCTCTTCAATACATAGAGTAGCTTTTCAAACATCCTAACATAGTAAACGATGAAATTTTTTCATGACGTATGAATCCACATAGGTATGGCTATACATACCAATGTATTGTGTTTTAAACTTGAGTTTGACAAAAAGAAACTTTGTGATTCCTGTGACAAGGGGGGTGGTATGTACAATGCTTTCATTCATATTATATCTAATTTTGAAATATACTTTTAGATTTCCATTACTCAAAAGTAAATTTGAGTGCAAACTGTAATTATTCCACAAACAGAGAAGTATTGTGACGAAAAAAACTCGGCATCTCTCAAGAGTAATTAATAAAAATTCCTTTTCTGAAGAACTCTCAGTTAAAATATTTGCATTTCCCTTCAGAATAAAACCGGAGGATTTCGGAAAAAAATGAAATAAAAAGAAAATTCCGCAAAATAAAATTCCTGGTGGAAAAAAACAATGAATTTTTCACTCATTAAAATCCACCCCCTCGTATCGTAGCCTGACTTCAAGCTAAAAATAATAATAAAAAAATGCAGCCAGAGTTGGTGGTGAAATTAAGTAAGATTCCAACTGGATTGGTTTCAACAATTTTTTCCACCCCTTTTATCACTCCCGCCCAGTCCATCGTTTTAGGGAAGAATTTTTTAAATCATTTTTATTTTTAGAAGAGATTATTTTTTTTTTTGCTTTTTTCTCATATTTAATTTTTCAGATCTGGTTGGGGGTCGGAAGTAGACAACTCCGCCTGTTTCTGGCCGTTTTATAAATAGCCTTGCACTGACATCCCCAGCCATGATTGAAATCGATAAGATCCTGGAAAAATGCGGTGACTTTCATCGTTATCAGTTGATACTGTTGTCACTTTTCTGCATCATTAATTTGCTATCATCCATGCACTACTACTCGCAGACGATTATTAGCTTCGTGCCAGATCATTGGTAAGTAGAAATGTGAAATTGATGGACTAATTTAATTTCCCTGGAAAGGAGTCAACCTAATATGACAAAGTATGTCATCAGGATCTAACTACAATGAATCCTTTTTAGGTGCGATGATGAAAAATTGCGGAATTTCACACTCCTGGAACTTAAAGAAAACTTCACGGAGGAATCAATGTCATGCCGGAAAATCTTGCATGATGGAAGCGATGGTGGCGACTGCACAGAGTGGAGGTATAAGCTAGACTATGGCTATGAAAGTATGACAAGTCAGGTAAAAATAGAGTTAATTGATAGAGTTTTTTTAATTGTCATTTATAGCACGAAAATGATTCCTTGAAATTATCAATTTTCGCTATTTATAGAGCAAAATGCTAATAATGTTGGTGAATAATTCTGTTCACAATGGAAAATTGTAAGAGGATTATTTATTTGTTATGAAATTCGGTAAAGGTATATAATTGCTTGGGATTTTGTGGAATGTTTTATTATGAATAATCTGTTATTTTCGTTCTATTTTTACTTAAAAATCTTGTTAATAGTGAAAGTAGCTACCCTTATTTCTATAGAATTGATGAGAAGCTTGGCAAAAACTAAGAGAGCCAAAAGGGGCTTAGAGAAGGACCTAGATTTACAGATAGTTCAAATTATTTGCAGATAGTAGGGATAGTAGATAGGGACACGGAATTGGGAGTATTTGGTTTCAATTCTTCTCGTATGAGTACTCGATAATTTTGACCGAGTACTTTTACTTATATCATTACTTACAAGGTGGAATCGAGTACAGAGTACAATTTGCATTCAAGATCGTATTCAAGCAAGCTAGCTGCAAGTTGATCTCGGTCGTGAATAATTTACATATAATTTCCGCTTTACACATTAAATGTATTTTTCTGCATTAATTAAGGGTCTCAATCGGCCCTAAACTGCGCTTAATTGAGACAGAGAAATATGTATATTCCAAACGCAAGTTGGAGCTCTTTTATAGCACCAGCTGGCAATTAGGTGGCAATGTTCTTACATTGTCCGATTCTTGTCCTGGCTCGAAAAACAAAGGTCGTCATCGAATTGTCCATCCGGTTCCAAGGCATTGTTTGCCGCTTCGTAGCAATGGTATTTTTATGGTAGGGGGTTGCTAACCTTTAGCCCCACCGACTTAAAAAAATTTTATGGCACTAAGAACTCGCCATTCGACCGTCTCCCGTCAGCTGCTTCCGAAGAAGTAATCCAGGGGACACCGCGTGGAGGTGAGGCCCCTATTGCGAGTGTCGATTAACGATCGACTCGACTATAGTCGATTGTGTCGATTAATTTTCTTTTTGGCATTGTGTAACTCAATCGACAAATATTTGGACTACTCTGATTTAGAAAATTATTTTGAGCCGTTTTTTTTTGTTAAAATTGCTGGCAAATTTTGTCGTGAGCAAAAAAGCAATCGATAAAAGTCGACTGTCAAATCGACAAATTTTGATTATAATCGACATTGGCAATATCAAACTAAATAATCGACAGTCTATAATCGATAATTGTCGCTTGTCGATTAGGTATCGACACTCGCAATAGGGGCCTGAGATTGCACTTGCTAATAGTGATGGCGTAATAAAGAGCTTACACGAATGATAAACGTGTCATTTTTAAGGCATTATTTTCCATTATCGTTTACACGGTCATAATTTGTGTTATTACTTCTATCATTAAAAATTACAAAAAATTCGTGCCATAAAAGTGCCATCTTTTAAACGCCGTATTTACACGATGTCATTTTAATGACAATTTTTATGACACGAAATTTTTGCCATTTTGACACAAATTATAATCGTGTAAACATAATGGCAAGTTAGAGGAAGTTGTCTTAAAAGAATAAACTTTCTCATGCTTTAATGACCGATCGTCATAATTAAAGTTCTGTTGTGCTCTATGTTTTTCGCAATAATTGCAATAATAAAAAAAAAATGGTCCAACAAAATAAACTTTTTGGTATATTTATTTCCAAAGGTGGTTGATTTATACCATTTTTATGATTAAAGGTAAGGGGGCGTTCAAGTATTACGTAACGCAATTTTTGAAAATTTTTGACCCCCCCCTCCCCCCCTGTAACGCGCCGTAACGTTTTTCTGTACCCCCCCCCTCCCTAAACGTTACGTAACACCCAACACTTTTACCTGAAAGTGACAATTATATGACGCAAAGTACCAGAAAGCCGCTAAAATAGCTTATTTATTGGGTGCATCCAGCGCACTCAACGGATAAGCCGCTTAGCTGAACAGCACAGCGTAAAAAGTAACTCAGCGATATGTGTCGGCTGGATGGGTAGCTAAGTTAAAATTTATTTTGACAGCTAAATTTTTTTTCCTATTTTAAATAACATCAATTCACTATCGCTGACCTACTTAGCATAAAATTTTTACGCTGAGAAATTTGCCAGCCGCTGAGCTAAGCTGCTTAGTTCAGCTAGCCATCCAACGAGCTCAGCACTTAGCCGCTACTCAGCCGCTGAGTGCGCTGGATGCACCCATTGTTTTAATCGCGATTACCCGTAAAACATAAACGAAAAGGGTTGCTAAGTTGGGAGATTTGAATGCCCTATTTTTTTATTTAAATAAAAAAGCAATGTTACGTAACGCGTTGTTCGAACTCCCCCCGCCCCTGTAACGCATCGTAACGTTTTACAAACCCCCTCCCCCCCCCAAAATGCGTTACGTATTACTTGAACGCTCCCTAATCCCAAAGGGTTAAAACCACCCCTAAATCGACTGAAAATTAACAAAAAAAGAATTAATGCATATTGTCTGCCAAAATAAATAATTCTCAAACCTTAGGGGATAAAACTACCCTTTAATTGAAGTATAACGTATTTTTGGCTAACAATACCTATTTAAGAAAATTTCAAGCATAAAACAGAGAAAAAAACATTTTAAAATTGTTTTCAATTTTTTTCATATTTAATTTTAATAATTGTGGAGGTAGTTTTAACCCCATCGGTTGAAAATAATTTCGTTTTTTAACACCACCTACAAACTGGCTAGGAGGGGCACGACCGCTACTCTCCTTCCAGAAAAGGAAAGAGTTGGTATGCCTTGGGCCTCTTTTAAACTCCGATGCAAGCTACACACAATCACACAAGCGAAAAAGCATTGGAGGGATCTTAATAAATGCACTTTGGCCAAATTAACCTGGCCCTCCTATGATCTCAGGCGAACCACCTTGATACTGAGCGTCGGGAGGCAAGAACTCTCAGTTATAGTGGGAGTGTTGACCGGACACTGTCTGATAGGGACGCGACCCGTTTAGGTCTTGAGACCTACGATTTCTGCAGAAGCTGTAAGAACCTGGACGAGGCGGAAAGTGTACTACATCTCCTCTGTCACTGCCCGGCCCTAAACAGGATAAGGTTAATCACATTTGGTGAACCCTTTCTAAGCAACCTTGCGGATATCTCGAAGTTTGGGATCCCGCCACTTAGAAGATTCATTACTTCCTCGAGATGATTTTAACGAAGAAACGACATTTTAACATCGGGTTTAAAGTGGGATCACTATGGCATCACAATGGGCCTATCCTTCTGGTGTGTGGGCTTGAACCAAAAGCTCAGCCATATCTAACCTAACCTAACCTAACCTAACACCACCTACAACACAAATAAATTCAACCCTGTCATAACATTTGTCATAATCCGACTCATCATTACTAGCCATTCGTTTAAACGCAATGAGGCAAATTACACGGCATAACATTTCTTCCATCAACACTTCCAATAATTCCAATAAACCGGTTTTATAGGCAAGGGGTCGCGGGGAAGTTTGTTACTTGTGCATCCCAAAAAATTCTCGACTGCACAGAGCAACACACTAACACAATCATAATTTCATTCTCGAGGTCTACGAAAATGACTTAGCTTAACTGAAAGTTTGTACACAGCTACATAGCCAATAGAATTGTTACACGAAAAAATGCAGAACAGTCAGTTTATCGTGTAATTCGTATAACACGCACAAACCGGTTTGTTAAGGCAGAAAGTGTTATGCCGTGTAATTTGCCTCAATTCTTGCTATTATTTATGACAACTGGTCATAACCTAATGACATGTTATGACAAATTCCAAACTCAAACTATGACCATTATGACATGGTCATTGGCGACCATTTATGCCCATTATTATGACATTGTGATTTGTAAAACCGGGGAATAATAACTGATGAAAAGTAATGTAGGGAAAGTGCGAGAGTGTGAGAGATAAAGAAAGAGTGAGAGAGGTGCGGGGTGGGGAATGCATGTTGCACTAAATTTTTGTCACGATTTATGTTATTTCGGCTTGTGGAAATTGGCAGATTATAAAAAAAAATCTACCGCACTTGAGACTGTCGAGGTTACGTTTTTTTTGCAAGTTTGTGACCTTACGTCATGTGCTCTCAAATCGTCAGATTATTGAAATGTACACTTTTAAAAATATAATTACCCCATCAGACCTTAATCTGTCGCGCTAGAGTATTTTCAACCATCGATTTTATTACTATTCTGGCCAGATATGGTAGAGGTATTCAACAGGGTGCAAGGGATGTTAATCTGTTGCGCTTAAGTAAATCCCAAAAATCCCGTCTTGGAACCTTCTACAATAATACCCGACCGAATACACCACATACAGCATGTAGTGAAGAAAATGTAGTGCCTGAGAGGTACTTGCTTGGCTTGTCGTAAGGGAAATTTGGAGTATTTTATGTAAGGATCTTGGCGTAAAAGCATACAAAATTCAACTCAACTGTTTCAGTGTTTAGGCTCTTGAAATGCTTGATCTACTGTTTTCCACCACAATATCATTCAGCGATAAGAAAGATTTCTGGCTTACTGATGCCAATGAGCAGAATTGCCGTATTTGGAGAAAAATCAACCCGAAAAGGTTCAAAAGCTGCTACTACATCCAGCCACTCATCGGTCCACATTTCTTCAGAAATGAAGCCGGCCAGAACGTAACTGTGAATGGCACCCGTTATCCCGCCATGATAACAGACTATTTGCAGCCTGAAATAGTGAAATTAAAGCCCGTGATCTCGGCGACATTAGTTTCCAACAAAAGCAGCACCAGCGTGACCATGTGTTTATTGTGAGAACAATTCAGTGAGCAGTTAGTTTCAGGCTTCGAACAGGCAAATTGGCTGTCTACATCATGTAATATCACACCTCTAGGCTTTTCCTTTTGAGGCTACGTAAAATCCAAATTCTACATGGATAAGCTCGCTAGGATTAAGGAATTGGAGGGATTCTTTTGACATACATCTATATAAGATCTTTTCGCACAACCTCAAGAAATTGGGCTTCTCTATAATAAATCGGATGCATACACAAACGGACAATCGTAATCTCCTCATTTTTATATATTCAAGGCCGGCAAAACTATAAAGTAAATTTTCGAAAAAAAAAAAAAAAAAAAAAAAACAATTTTTTGCGAAGAAAGTGTGACTTTCTCACCTCAACAAAACTATGTAAAAACTCGCCGCCTATTTACTGAGGAAACATATCCGGAAATTCGGTACTCATATCTTCGACCGTAGTGAGGTTGTATTTGCTCCCATTAAAAATAGTTAAAAAATCTACGACCATCGCATGCCCCTTAAAAAACTAAGCGGCCGTCGTTCGCCCGTTGGAAGGCCATTTTTTATTTTTAATCGGGTGCGTAGAGTATTGGCCCTTTGATTGTTGTTCAATTATACTTCTGAAATAAAACGTATAATATAACATGGAATAATTGAATGAATTCAGTAGCTATGCTGCTGAACGGCCGAAACACTCGAAAGCGATTACTTACTGAGCAGGCTACCATATACAAGTCCTACATTCGGCCTCGCCTCGAGTACAACTCATTTATCTGGGATAGCGTTTCAAAAACCACAGTAACTGAACTCATTACGCGACCAAAAAACCATAGAATACAACAAATCGATTCACCCCCAAAACCCACTAACCAATCCTAATATCTTATATCCTTCATTCTAACCGTACAACTAGACATTGCATCATGGTCTGAACGTCATGATAGACTGGTAGTATAGAAGAAAATTCGTTAACTTGGTTTTATCACATAAAAAACTGATTGGTCACGCGTTACTAAAGGGTGAAAGGATCCTAGTAAACTTAGTTTCACAAGAATTTTCAACCGCTTATGATTAAAGTCCTTAGACACGATATTAATGTTTTTTTTTTATTTTACTACTTATCCTTTATTAGTCAATATTGCACTTTTTATCAGTTTCATGTTTTAGTTGAACTGGATTTGTGGCTCAGCTTGGAAATCTGCATTAGGGCAATCAATGTTCTTCATCGGATCTGTTTTCGGCACGCTTGGGTTTGGAATACTTGCAGATATCTTTGGTATGAAGCTGTCATTAATTTTAGTAGGTACCAAAAACCACAAATAACAATTTTATAGGCAGAGTTCCAATTCTAATTTTGTCAAATATGATGGCCATGGCTGGAAACTCGTTAACAATCCTATCCACAAACGTAGCGATATTTTCCTTCTGTCGCTTTATATCTGGATTAGCGACTGACAGCAACTTTGTCATGATGTATATCTTAGGTTGGTATTAAGTCTACACACTAATTAAAACTGCAACACCTTTTACAATTGCAGTAATGGAGTACATTCGACCATCAATGAGAACAGCCGGATTAAGTATTTGCATCGGCATCTTTTATTGTTTGGGATCAATGGTGACCCCATGGATAGCTGTCGCAGTTGGAAACTGGAAGTTGTTTCTACTAACGTCATCCTTCCCAATACTGATTGTGCCATTCTTTTACTTCTTAATGTGTGAAAGTGCAGAATGGTTGATAACACGAAAACAGTACGACAAAGCAGTGGATTGTTTTAGAAGGATTGCCCGGATCAATGGGAGGGAAGTTAGCGAGGATGTTTATCAGGAATTTCTTAGGAAATGCTCAACACAAATTGAAGTCTCGAAATTAAATGCAAATGTTTTGGATCTCTTCAGGACACCACGATTGAGAAAGAATACGCTGATTCTGCTGTTTAAATCGTATAAGCTAATGACATTTTATATTGTATTTGGATAATATCGATTTGTATCAAAACAGGATGGTGATTACCCTTTGCTATGATGCAATATCGAGAAATGTCGAAGGACTTGGGATTTCTCCTTTTGTAATGTTCTCTTTAAGTGCAGCCGCGATTTTTCCTGCATGTTTAGTCTTAATCCTACTTCAGGATATCATTGGTCGTAAGGCGATGGCTTCAAGCTCTTTACTTATAAGTGGGTTTTTTACTTCTGCAACTGGTGCTATTATTGCTTTTAAAAAGTCATCACCTTCAAAAGGTAAACAACAAAATATTGTAATTGCAAAGAAATAATTTTTCAAAGTGCTATAATTTCAGACCCTTATCTGTTAGCAACCCTGGCTATAATCGGTCGATTTGGTGTAACTGTAGCATACAACTCTGGTGCCCAATATGCAACAGAACTAATACCAACTTGTGTAAGAGGTCAAGGAGTTGCATTCGTTCACGTAGCTGGCTATGCAATAACATTTTTTAGCACTTATATCCTTTTATTATCAACATATTTTAAGCCACTACCATCTTTAATATTAGGGGGTCTATCACTTATAGGAGCAGTCTTCTGCCTCTTGCTGCCTGAAACACTTAACAGGTAAAGAAGCGCAAGAAATAATTATGATCTAGTTAAAAATTAATGTTATATTTAATCAATATGCACACTAGAACGCTGCCGTGCACTCTGGAAGCTGGCGAACAATTTGGAAGAGGTGAAGGTATGTTCGACTTTGCTTGCTTTGAGAAGCAGAAAGAAATAACGACTTCAACGACGGCGCTAGAAAAGTGATTAAAGGTGATAGACGGTGAACATTCCATTTACTTAGTTATTAATGAACAAAGACGTGTACCAAAGAATTTTTTTTTTGTAAATGTTATGAATTATTTAAAAAAAAATTAAGAAAAAGTTTTTTATGATTTTTATAAAATAAAATACTATGGAAAATGTTACAAAATATGGAAAAAGGAAGGAAGGTAAACTTTTCGTCAATGTGACCTTCGTAGCCCGGAATCGATGGTCTCCTAGTCTTGAAAAGAATAGCTCCCGTGAACGCAGTGCCCCCGCCAGAGCCTCCTTCTTTACCACTAGGTGGAGTGGAGTAAAGTTCCCTGGAGCCTCCATAGCCGCAGTCGGACAGATGCTTTTAGCTTTAGCATTACCAAAACAGGCCATCCTTTGTACCTTGGCCAGCTTAATCACCGCACCCTTTTGTTTGATCTTGACCTACCAATGCATGGTCGAGTTTGCTTGCCTATACAATCTTCTCCCCGATTTAGAGAAAAGACTGCCCTAGCTGCTCTCCAACACCTCGGAATATGGGCCAGCACAAAGCTACTTCGAAATATTGTAGCAGGATTGGTAGGATCTCCTCCAAACCTCTCTGAAGTAGAGCCGCGAAGATGTGGTCCTTTCCAGCAGTCTTGATAAGCTTGAGGATGCCAAAATCCTGTTTGCCAGGCCTTTGTTGCTATTGTATAGGACTGGTGGGCAAGAATTACCTCCGATTTTATGACCTTTGTTTGGATCTTCTTAAATCTCTCTTATAATTGATTGCTTTCTTGTAGAGGTCCCAGTTTCCCGACACCTTTGCTCTAATAATTTTCTGACTTTCTGACTTCTTTGCCTGTAGAGGTCATTGTTCCACCATGCAATTCTTCGGTTGGTACCTTGTGGTTTCGCAGGACAGTTACTTTTAAAGACTGTGATGATCATTTCCTGCAGATTGGCAGAGTCAAGTTCCTGATCGGCCTCAGTGATGGGATTATTAATAACGTGACTGACTCCTAACCTGAGGGCTATGCTATAGGCCTCTTAGTCAGTCCGCCGTTCAACCCTAAATGCTTTCGAGCATATTGGAAAAGCTCTCAAGTTAAACCTTATATTAAAAGTCTGTGATCAGACATTGATGGCTCACTTGAGACGTGCCAGTGCAGTATTCCGGAACTGACGAATGTGCTGACAACAGAGTAGTCATGAAATCAAGGAGGTATTAGCCCCTAGAATTAGTATTGGCGCCTCCACACGCAAGGTGATGCACGTTGGCGTAGCAACCAATGACTAGCTGAACGTTTATCCTAGCGCAGTTTTCCACAAGTCTCCTGAGATCTGATGGCGGTAGGGCAGGGTGTTTTCTAGGGTGGTAGGCCGAGGTTATGACAAGTCTGGGCATTCCTACATTTATACCCAGAGTTGCTTCCTCGCTGTTTCCGCCAACAACACGAGCTTCTCTGGAGGCTATGCGGTTGTTTGTGTCGGATCATGGGGCATTAATCCTTGCCCCATCCACCTGCTATGTTGAGATTAGTGAAGCCCTCAGAAGGCAATGGTCAACATCGTCACATTTCAACTTACCTCTTACATTCCCGGAACAGGCTTCTGCGAGACTTCCGATGGTAACCACGCCACGGCGTTTCTGCTTCCTTGATGATAGCAGCAGAAATGGTCGCGGCTCCTTGCGAAGTGCTGGGGGTCGCTGAAGGGACATTGCAAGTTTAGCTGGCGGCAGGTTTGGTCATGGGGTTTTCTGCCGCCTTTTTTTTATGTGGTAAAGTCAAGCTTAGGAATTACCCTTTGTACTACTAGTTTGTCATGTCGTTCGAGTCATCGCCAGTCTCTAGTAGTAAGCTTGCTTTGAAGGATAAAGGAGAAAGGATAGGTTAGGGGTCTGGAAGGTGCGTGAGTAGATATCGATGAACCTTGCGTTTGAACTCTGAGATGCTATATGAGTTCGGAAACACTGACTGTACAAGACAGTTCCACAATCGAGTTGTTCTATTTATAAACGAACTACTAAACCTTAGACCTTTGTTCCACAGAGAACGTCATCTCTGTGAATGGTGGATGCTACACTTTGTGGAGTACTTTCCACATTGCGTACTTTCATGCACCCTTAGGGCTCTGTTTTCGACACCCCTATCCACTGATTTGCTAATGAAAGTGCCCATTCGTCTCCATGTTTGTTCTTCTTATAATTCCGTCGTACGCTTGCTTATAGTCCACGAAGAATAGCAAAATATTTACGTTCTTTTACGTCTTGCGTTTTAGCGGATTTTGCAGTCGTTTAGCAAACTCTTCCCTTTCAAAATCTCGTATATAAGCTCTAGCAATTGTTCTAAAAGTTTTCGCCCTCCGTCCTTGAGTACCTCCTCCTTAATACTGTAGTTATGCCTGGTGATTCATGACTGTCCTGTTTCATCATAGAAGCTTGTACCTCGAGCCGTGATGGTAATTCTATATTACTTCGTCCTTCGGTATTATTACTACAGGTTTTCCATGCTCTCTGCGCTTAGTAAATCCTTGAAGTATTCTCTCCATCCGGATTTAATATTTTCAGGATCTGCTAATATATTCCAAGCAAAACTAACTTAACAACTTCTTCTATACTGAAGAAACCCCTGAACGTTATAATCTTTCAATAAAAATCACCGTGAACTTATTTCTCAATCTAATAACCTAAGGTTTTCACCATATTTCACGGCTTTTTCCTCTTTTCTCCAAGCCTATCTTTGACATATTTTTAATCAACCTTTGTAAAAATGTAAAAAGGTGCGCCTAATAATCAACTTAACACATTAATCCGCCAAATGTTGAAAATGACTAATCTACAGCAATTGAAGATCAATTAATCATGAAGCTAATAAGACGCCCGCGAATTCAGTGTTTCGTGGCACTCTACCTTAGCATATAGCATCACCTGTTTACTGTCTGCTCTTTATGCGATTCGCAGGTAAAACATAAAAAAAGTAATATAAGCGACGTTAAATAATAGAAAAGAAAATCAACGAATCTCAGACTGCAGTTGCAGGCCGCGCTTAAGAAGAAGGTCAAATCCGATTCGCTGTTAATCCCCGCTGAAAAGGTGATAAATCGCTTCAGACCAAACGAATCGCGCCGCGACTGTGAACTTTTCAGAGATTTGTGAAGGCTCTTCCATTTCCATGCATGCATATCTAAGGAAATCGTGTGCAGGTAAGGAGAGGTAATGCTACGCAAACTGGTCAGTTGGTCTGGTGGCCTTTGCACTGTAGAGGAGTGTCGGTGGCTTAGATCGTGATTCCTCTCGTAAGAAACTAATTTGCAGACAAAACTTTCATTGGATTTCCACGAAAAGTTCACCTGCCCTTCACAGCTCTAAACACTTCATGGCCAGCAGCAGCCCAAAAGTCCATGATGAATTTTGTGAAGGTTCGTTAAAAGTTAGCAGTCCTGAACATTTTCCTCATTTCATTTCTCCAGATCTGGGGAGTTTCCAGCTTCTTTGGTTATTCTGGGAAATTTCTCCTGTTTACATAAATTGGCCAGTTTAGAATTTTACCCCGGTTAAGCACGGCACTAGAATCGGGATTGAAGCACATGAATATTTAGTGACCAGCTATGATTGCACTGAATCTGGGAGTGAGCTTTGTCTGTGTACGAGTGTTGTGTCTTACAACGGAGCTCCTGCTCTATAGTCCTGTGGAATCTGCCAGAGTGTCCTTGTTGTTCCTTGTTTGGTGGGGGGTGGTGTTAGGGATTCTGTCCTGCTCTAGTTACATTTTAATTTGGTTTTGCCCAGTTAAGATTCGTTTAGGTGGATGTTTTCAGATGATGACTTTGAGGCGAATGCGGACGTGACGAAAGCAGCAAAGTTTTTAAATAATACGTTTTAGTTGAATGTACAACTGGACTTTACACAGGCAAGGGTCGCATTCTATTTCTAGATTTAAATTTGATGCATTTCATATGCATTTCACATTCTAGTTTTATTTGGTAGTTGTTGCATCTGCAGAACTGTGTGAACATCGTTTTTAATTAAGATTATATTCAAATAAAACTTTATTACGGGTGACATGTGTTGGTCCTCTTCCCCTAACTATATAAACAGAAATTTCACTGGAGCTGCATATGTAATGACTTACATGTCCTTCTCATGTAAGCTGCCATTACTTTTACCTTTTGGGTTTTAATGTTGTAAGATTCGATTTCAAACATTGCTGGCTAATCTGCAAGGTACGCTGAAACTGCTTTTGCATACAGATAGTTTTGTGTATTTTAAACAACATTTTCCAGCAATAAATGATGCTTCATTTAGGAAGATCCTTCGCCTTCCAGAAGGTTTTTTTCACAATTACTAACTTTTTTTTTGAAGAACTCCATCATCGAGTATTATTGCAAATACATTCTATAAGAAATTTGGCTCGGTTTAAGCCATAACTCGAATTACCCCGATAATACACCAAAAAATTTTGTATGATCAGTAAATCGAATTTTTTTTTGGAGTAGCTTCAAACTAAGGAATATGGCTGCTGAAGTACATTTGGCTGGGCAAATGCCACTAAGTTGACCTTCGGTAAGATATGGAGCTTGAATCCATACTGGCAGTGATTGTGATTTGAAAATTGCTGATACTGTTCTAGGTTGTGGTGGGCCCGTTCTTCCAAGAGTATTTAACAAAACCAGACCAAGCCAATTTTAAAAAATGACATGTCTCCAGAGAGTGTAAACATAAATCTGTACGACCTACATATCCTCCACAAACATTAAATATGATAAAAATAAACAGAAAAGCTAGGCGCAGATGGCCGTAATTAAGAGACCCAGCAGATAAGACTACTTTAATTAGACTAACTCAGAACCTTAAAAGAAAAATTCAGGAGTTGAAAGGTCGATGGACAATTTTTTTCGGGTACATCTGACAATGAAAAACTCAAATTTGTGTGGTGGAAGCAGGTTTGGAAAACCCGCCTTCTTGACAAAGCAAAATCAATATTAACTTTCATAATAAATTCGGTGATTACATTAAGCTATGTAATAATGTTAAAAATAGTGAAAATAATTATGATACCAAAACCAGGAGGCCTACAAATGGGGCGACGTAAACTAGTCATGCTTTAACATGCAGTAAAGCTGATTTTATACTACATACAAACGGCGCACAGTGGGCTCGAACTGGGCAAAACGCGCGAGTTACGGCATTACACCGCAACAAAACTTTATACCAAATTTACTATTCTGCAATTCTCACGAATTTCAGAAGATAACAACAGAACAGAAGCAGAAGATAACAACACAAAATTTTATATCAAATTTACTATTCTGCAATTCTCATGAATTGCAGAAGATAACAACAGAACATTTCCGTTCCCATGAAATATGAGAACCAAACATTTTGTTACCTCTTAGCTCTAGCATCTAGGAATAGACATAAGAAAATAGTCTTTAGTCTTGTTCAAAATTTTAAGTTGAAAGGTTGAAAGCTTGTCGTAAATAAATCAATTGTAATAAATTTGGTCTTTTTTCATTTCTCATCAACTAATTTAAAAATTGCTTTTTCGAAAATTAAAACTGGCGCAGTCGAGTGGGATTCCAAAAAAAGGAATCCAGTTCGTGAGTGTATTCATTAAACAGTGGTTTCCTGAAAAAATTTCGTTCGGCACAATCGAAGGAATATCGATTGGTGGATTTTCATTCTTCAGCCGGAACCTAAGCAACGCACCAAGCAGCCATCGACATCAGTAAATGCTAAGGAATGCAGATAATAAATTTTATTGTTTTGGCATGGTAAGTCTATTTATTGATATATAAAACTCATTTTCCCTATGCCAAATTCTCCAAATCTAAACCATTCAAATTTCCCTTTAAAAATACCTTTTACAACAATCAAAGTGATAAAGAATTGGAATTAAATAAACTAGAGGATAGTACCGCGGATTACGGTAATTTTTCTAAAGATAACTCTACTTCTACCGAAAGAACAGACTCAATTGATTCTAATAACACCGCGGCTTACGGTGATTTTTCGAATTATAACTTAGTGAAACTCGAAATTGAAAATAGACATATAGCTGGTGAAAAAACCATTGATTTCGATTTAAGTGAATTAAATTTATTAGAAATTGAAGATAAAAACGAAATCGGGGCTAACAAAAAAATTAATTGGTTCGTATATCGATTTAAGTGAAATAAAACTAGTGAATTTTAAAGTAGGAAACGCGGAATATAGTTCGTCAATAATGAATCCAAATTCAGGTTCAGTTGATGTAAAGGGGATTTTTGATAGCCTCAGGATCCCGGATGCAGTGAAAGATCTGCCGACCTTTGACGGAAATCCGAGGACACTTTACGACCTTATAAGCAATGTAGAAGAGATTTTAAGTGTTATGATCAATATTTCCGGAAGTAGTTACGCGAAATTAATCTTTAGGGCTATAAGAAACAAAATCGTAGGCGATGCCAACGAAGTGTTGAATATGTACGGAACGGCGGTTTACTGCGATAGTATTAAAAATAACCTAATCATTCATTATAGTGATAAAAGAAATGAAACAAGTTTGATTCGTGACCTCCGTTTATTACGACAAAACCAAGACACGGTTGAAAGATTTTATTCAAAAATTATCGATATTTTGTCTACCATGGTCAACCATATTAAAGTACACGAAAACGACGTAAACGTAATTTCATCCAAGCAATCTTTATATGAGGAGATGTGTTTGAACACATTTCTAGCAGGTATTAGAGAACCGTTGGGGTCGACAAAAGAGCAAATTGGCTATTTAGAGCTTAATAGTCATCAATCTTTTCTCTTACCATACATACACATAAAATCTGGCAATAATACCTCTTTGAAATTTTTAATAGATAGTGGCAGCAACATGTCATTTATTAGAGAAGATCTCGTCAATTCTTCTTGCATAGAAACCATAAAGCCAATCGAGATAAAAACCGTTTTTAAAACGCATTTACTAAATAAGCAAATTACTCTCAATGGGCTTCAAGAATTTAAAACTAAGGAAAATTTGCAATTCCTCTTATTTAAGTTTGACAATTATTTTGATGGACTTATTGGACTACAAATGATGAAACAATTGGGAATTAAATTAGATTTTAAAACATCCACTTTATCAACAGACAGAGTAACAATTCCCTTAATTTATAAACCGAATTTCAGGTCCAAACTATATTTTGTCCCTCCTTACAGTAAAATGGTCGTTAACTTACCAGTCGACGTCAAAAATGGCAGCATCCACGTTAAACCAATAATGATAAATAATTTGATTTTACCTGAAGGAATATACCAAGCTCGTAATTGGTATTCCCCCATGGAAGTATTAAACCCCACTAATGCTCAAGTACCCTTTTTCTTAGAGCAACCTATTAAAGTGCAGCCACTAGATTCGAGCCAATTCTTAGAAATCCATAATTTCGCTATTTCTAATACTAACGTTTTGGAAATGGTACCTGACATAAGAAACTCGATACGCATTAATCATTTGAATAATGAGGAGAAAGAATGCAATAACGCGAATAATAAATAATTGCGAAATCTGTGAAAAATACAAATATGAGCGAAACAGACAACCGCTAAAATTTCAGCTCCCTCACCCCACAAGCCACTTGAAATCCTTCACTTAGACATACATATATTCAGTACACAAAGAAAACTTCTTAACCATTATCGATAAATTTAGCAAATTTGCTAGTGCTTATTTATTAGCAGGGAGAAATAGCGTCAATCTCATTAAATGTCTTAAACACTATTTCTCGCATCACGGTGTACCCAAGAAAATTGTAACCGACAACGGTGCCGAATTTCTATCCAGTTTATTCAAAAACTTCCTTAGTAACTACGAAGTAGTCCTCCACACCACATGCGCAAAAACCTCTACAGGTAATTCGCCTGTCGAAAGGCTCCATTCTACTTTAACTGAATTAATTAGAATAATCTACTGTGAAGATAATAAAAAACCAATTAGTGAAATCATGGACGAAGCCATACTCACATACAATAACTCAATTCATTCCACCACCAAATTAACTCCTTTCGAGTTATTAAACGGTCATTACAGTGGACCACACCCTTTCCCACGGCACAGAACCCGAACACAGAAGAAGATTATTTAAGGGAACATATTGAACAGTATAAATTATTAACGAAGCTAATACACGACCTAAGTAACAATCATGGTCTATTGCCTCTAAAATTGGAGAATGGTAGAGTAGTACTAGAACACTCTAAATTAATACATATCGTAAACCTAACTCAGTATGAAGCCAATGTAGGAATCATATACAGGAACATAGATTCTCTTAATCGGAAAATGAATATAGACAATAGATATTCTTCAGTCATCGCAACACTAATGAAAAGATATACCATGTTAGAAAATAGTCTGATATTGATCAAACCACACTATAGAGGGAAACGAGGGATCATAAACGGATTAGGTACAATAATAAAAACAATAACCGGCAATATGGACAATGAAGACGGCGTTGAAATAAATAAACAAATAGAAGCTCTCAAGTTCAATCAGCATAACTTAAACAATGAAATGATCAAACAAATAGAAATTAATGAAGGGATGATTGAACGATTCAATAATATCTCACAACACATTAACGAGCAACAATCAAATGTAGGTAAATATATTAGTAATTTTCAAAATAAAATAGCAGGCCAAATAAATAAACTCGACGAAATGTTACATTTTCATCAATATTCCAACCAATTAAGCTATGATATCGACATGTTGAATGAACACCTTAAAGAGATATCGGAAGCAATGGTTCTAGCCAAAATAAATTTAATATCCAAACACATTCTTCACCCCGAAGAGCTCGGTTATATTAGAGAAATCTTTAGAAAACAGAAAATTGAAATCATATCAAATGAAAATATATACGAACTTCTACAATTACAGGCCTATTATAATGCCACAAACATAATATTCGTTGTAAATATTCCAATTTTTCATCCCGAGATTTTTTCCTTTTACCACTTAAAAGAACTACCAATAAATAATACCTATTTCATCAAACTATCCTCTCCATTCCTACTCCTAAGTGAGTACAAGTATCAGTATGTTGATGAGCCATGCCCAACAATAGAGCAAACCAGGTACTGTCATCAAAGCTCACTAAGGACAAACGATCTAGACCAATGCGTCACCAAAATCTTGAAAAACCAACCAGCCCATTGTGAGATAGCAGAAAGAGACGTGGAAGAAGAGGAAATACTACTAATGGAGCCCAACTTCCTACTAGTGATTTCAAAAAGGGAAATAGCCACGAACTCAACATGCGACACAAGTATGCAGATGATAAAGGGAATATCTCTCATCCACTTCATCAATTGCTCAATAGAAATCAACAATATCCAATACACGAGTACATCCGCCACTTTCTGGGATTCAGCACAAATTATTTCAACCCTTTATAACAAAATTAATCGTTCAGAGACCAGCGAGAAGCTTACATTCAACAAACTACACAATTGGACAATGGAGAATACTAAAATAATTCACCTGCTTGACAAACAAACCAGAAGTTCAAATTCCTACATGTACATCTTGACAGGAGTATTAGTCATCTTCCTCATCATCTACGGAGCAACTAAATCCGGGAACCATATATTTAAGTGGAAAAGAACTTCGCAAGGAAACAATCCTGGAATCATCATCAACACGACTACGAGTCCGGCACCAGCCACCAGCCAAAGCCCTTCACACCTTTGGTCCTCATTTCCTTCGGCCCAATCTTAGAGGGGAGGAGTTACGGCATTACACCGCAACAAAACTTTATACCAAATTTACTATTCTGCAATTCTCACGAATTTCAGAAGATAACAACAGAACAGAAGCAGAAGATAACAACACAAAATTTTATATCAAATTTACTATTCTGCAATTCTCATGAATTGCAGAAGATAACAACAGAACATTTCCGTTCCCATGAAATATGAGAACCAAACATTTTGTTACCTCTTAGCTCTAGCATCTAGGAATAGACATAAGAAAATAGTCTTTAGTCTTGTTCAAAATTTTAAGTTGAAAGGTTGAAAGCTTGTCGTAAATAAATCAATTGTAATAAATTTGGTCTTTTTTCATTTCTCATCAACTAATTTAAAAATTGCTTTTTCGAAAATTAAAACTCGCGCATACGCATTTATGGACGAAGAAATCATATTAAAAGTGCTATATAAACACTTCTTTATGTTTTTGAGGTCACTAATTTCGAATTTGAGGACAAAAACGTGTTTTAACCAATTATAGGTGGCGCCACCGTCGATTTTTTATGCTAATTTAAATATATTGTGCTGTTTGATATGGTTATATAGGTTTTTGAGGCCGCTGATTCCAAATATGAGGTCAAAAACGTGTTTGGAACAATTATATGGATTTTTATATTAATTCAAGTAGAATATGCTATTTCATATAATTATGTGGGTTGTTGAGGTCGCTGAGTTTAAAATTGAGGTCAATAGATTTTTGATGAACCATTTGGCTTCTCTTTCTCTTGGATTTTCTCTTTCACACAAAATCCATTTTCGACTACCCAAGTTTCAATCTCATCAATCATTTGTTTATCACTTTTCTTTTGGTCGAAAAATTTTTTTGTAGAAAAACAATCTTCTTAAATCTGAAAACCAAGTTTTATCAGAATCTCATAGTTTCATAATTACAAAACATCATTTAACAACAATATAAAATAAGAAAACCATAATGTAACCTTTTTTCTCCATTTTTTAGATGTACAACATCAAATTTTAACTATTACACACTTCTTCGACAACTCTGTGCGAAAAAGGTTGATGCTAACTTCCTCAGAATGCATAAACAAACTTAAGTTTTGAGAGCCACAGCACTGGTATTTAAAAAACAAGGGATGCAACACTACTTACCGTTAGATGGTAGCTTAGTAGATGAAAAATCATATATGTTGCAATAAAAAAGCATTTAGATGTATACATATATACTTTCCTTTTAACACGTTGGAATATTTTATTTTACCAGAAACAAAAAGTATGAATATTTCATTTTCGTTATTTTATAAAAATGAAAATGTTTGGACCTCCAACAAGGCCAACCTTGCAGGTTTTTGCAGCTGGAAATTTGCTGACATTTTGTTGAATGTTTGAACTTTTTTTTCGTACAAATCTCATCACTGCACTCCACTGCACAAAAAGGTTCTGATCTTTTTAATTGTAAAAAAATATTTTTCTTTACAACAATCATTTTAATGCAGCCAACTTTGTGGGATTGTAAAGCAAAGATAGACCTTTATTTTCCGCAAAAAATCATTACCCATCATTGCATACAAAACATACAGTATTTTTTCCAATTTTCAAAAATAAGAAAAAACGAAAAAAATTAAAAACTATAGAATAGACGTTAATTTTACACATCACACCATAGTCAAATGATCTTGATGTGACAATTTCTGATCTTTACAATAACTGGTCTTCAAGAATTCGACATTACAATCCGAAAAAATCGAAAGTAAGTTTTTTACTGTACGCGCGCCTTTTGCGAGCTCGAGCCCACTGTGCGGCGCACGTTGAAAATTGGCTACTGCGCTCAATGGACCCTGCACTTTTATATAGAAAATGGCTTTCGGCTAATTTTCTTGAAATTTTCCAGATAGTTTTCAACATGTAGATCAAAAGTCTCAATGGCCACAAAGCCCCATCAACCCTCCTCCACCCCCATAAACCACCCCCAAGGGACAAGGGATGATAACTGATTTCTGAATGTAAAACAATTCATTCTTGTAGTCCAGCCAATGGGTACCCTAAAAAACCACACTTTTGACCCTTCAACCATCCAACCACTGCTCTCCCAGGTCCCCCCACCGCCACGACCCACCTATGAATTTTTCGATTACTGAATTACCAGGTAGGCTAATGACACTTCAACCTCTGACCATCTTAGGCTGCGGTTACGGTGGCTGAAAGTTGGTGATAGTCCAGCTGGTGCCAGCTGTTACAAGAAAATTAAACACAAGGAACTAATTCAGAGTGGTTAGGCTGAAACTTGCAAGCTTTCACACATTCATGAAAGTTCATGACAGCGTGATAGCTAATCAAATTTGTTTAGTTAGCTGGCACCAGTTGAGATTAAAATTGGGAAAATGGATTCTGAAAAATTAATAAACGAAGTGAGGAATAGGAAATTGTTGTAGGATGCAACGGCTGGCATTAAAACTTGGATGATGAGGTGCCATCGACGGAGGTAGACGTTGTAGTAGAAATTTAAGATAACTAATTTCTGTTAAAAATAACATATCTTCAAATGATTCGTCCATCATGAAAAATTGTTGTTAATAAAGCACTGAAAAGTTTATACCAAAAAACGATACGATCCGAGTTAATCGATGCCGTGTACATAACTATCATGAACTGTCTTGCAGCATAACCACTAAACAATGAAAGCTTGAATTGTAACAGCTGGCACCAGCTGGACTATTACCAACTTTCAGCCAGCGTAACCGCAGCCTTATACTCAGGTAGATCAAAAGAACCCCCTCCATCCGCCCACTCGTCTCCCACCCCCACCACCCGGACACTTAAACCCCATCTGCTCCGAAGAAAATTGGGGATGGATTTAGGTGATCATGAGTATTGAGTACTGAGTATTGGCCCCCCGACCATTTACCACCTTTCAACCTCTTTGGAGATGAAGAAGGGTTGATGGGACTTTGTACCTATTGAGACTTTTGATCTACATGTTGAAAACTATTATCCTGCAAAATTTCAAAAAAATTATCCCTAAGCCATTTTCTTTTCTTTACAAGGGCCATCAATGTGTGTGTGTGTTTGTCAGTTTTGTATTGAGATTGAGTTTGAGCCCAAAAGAAGAAAAAAAGAGGTGCCCCAGTAGGGAAAATCTTGAGTACTTACTCAGGGAAGTACTTCTTTATTTAGTGTTTTCTTAAATACGAAAGAAGTACTTCTGTATTGACTTCTTAGTAATGCTAAGACGATTGGGTTTGGTAACCATTCGTTTGATTTGCGGCTATCGGCCATTTAATAAGAAGCGGCTTTCTATTAGAATCTGTCTACACAAGGTCCCAGCTGTTCGAAACTTGTCACAGGCAGTTTTCTTTCTTTTCTAGAAGCTGAATGCCGGATGACAAAAATATCGGGGACCCCAGATACAGAAGGAAAATAAATTGTCCAAACTAAAAGCAAATCTTGTCTTCTTCTTTTTCCCTTTAATCCCCCATGGGACATATGGCGGAAGGAAGCAAATCTTGCAGACATTTTAATTGGTGGTAGTACCTACCGAGGCGCAGAAGAAGCCATCACCGATGAGTTTTACGGCGCGGTTAAGCACTTTGTCCAGCTAAACCAAAGCAGTTTTTGAAACGACAGACCGAATAACGAGTTGCATTCAGGTGGGATCGAAAATTGGACCCAAGGTGCTTGGTTATTTTAAGAAAGCTCTAGCTATAGGAGCAAATATCGTTCATTTGAAAATCACTTCTTACAGGGTTTGGGAACTTCGAAGTGTAAAACGGGAGATCCGATCTGGTGCCTGAATAAGACAGAGTTGATCTAAAATACTTCACACTGCCATATACTTACGTAAAGGTTTTTAATATGTGTAGTAAAACGCAAAATACTTGGACTTATCTGCTGCCTGTATCTACCTACCTAGCATGATCACAATTAACAAGAAACCGCGCCTTGCTCCAGCTGTGAATCTCTACATTTTTCGTGTTTCTGAGGTTTATATGAGTATACATGCCCAGCTTCACAGTGCAAGCTTACACCACATGCACATATTAAAAGTGAGTTAACCCCGTTATATAACATTAAATATATTTTATCACTCATTTGAAATGAATAAAAATCTAATCCAAAAATTATACGACCACTTAAAAACTGCTAATCTCTACACATGCTGAAGCAGTTTTAGTGCATAGCTTCCTCTTAATACACTATACTCTTGCTCATTACACTCTATAACATTATAATCAATTACGTGGGAGGTTAACCAGCAATGCCCTTCGGTGAAGATTGACTAAACCGCAGTACGACCTGATCTGAACTTTAAATTTACATTAAATTGCGAACGATTTGAAATGCTGCAGCACAAAGTTTATCGCCTCATCTAATAAATTACCACAATTGGCAGATATGACAAGATACAGACTGGAGGCTGTTACCGGTGCGCTCTCAGCCTCACATCTGTCACAGTACCACGCCTGAAATGCGTAATCATCGTACCGGAATCCGTGACTCCATTTTCGTCGGTAGCATTTATGTAGTTGCTGGTTACCAACCGGCAGCCTTTTGATCTGGAAACGAGGTTGGAGTGGAGCGCCCCCGCCTTCTGCTGATACTACTATACTAGTATATCCAAACACCGAATGCAGTTTTGTCTGTCGATTGCAATTTACTTCTTCTAGTCTAGGTCAATTGCATCAAATTCCACTTTAATTTTTTGCTAATTAATTATATTAGAGAACTCTTCACTACCTGTCAGGTGGCTGTTCTTAGACATTCATGAGCCAGGCGCATTTAATTTTATTTAGAAATGAAGCTGCTGAGTTCTGTAGAAGTGACTTGAGACGATTTTTTAATTGGATGAAATTGTAGTCGAGTGATGTCTTGAAAGTGTAGCGTTGTCCTGATTTTTTAATAAATTTAATAATAGTGGTGGGTGTTTTTTGAAAAGTTAATTTTTATATTTGCAGGGCTTGTTTTTTGTAGTCAAGAGCAGAAAGAATTTTTATTTATTTATTTTGCCAAACATGGCCCACTTAGGGCCTTATACTTAGCGAGAAATCCAAGATTTTGAGCATGTCCGTGTAGAGTAGTCTTTGATAGTCATACTATGTAGATTAGTCAAAGCAAAGATAGGACATGCACACGGTGTATAGAAACAGAAGGTAATGTAAAAGAGACAACAGTTTCGAATACCGTAAAAAATGCAGGCCGTTATGCAGATATAACAACAACATCTTCTATTTTATATGGAAAGCGGGCCCCACGTGACGTCAGCACTAAATATCGTCTTACGGTATACAGTCTTTTCCATAACCTTGTTTCTGTATACCGTGGGACATGCTTATTCCAGAAAAAGGGCGGACAAGAGAACAGTAAAGTGCTTTTTTAACCAAGAAAAAGGGTACGAATCGTTCTAGGGGGTAGGTTGAGAGGGCAGCTACCTGGTTCACAAGGTATGGTGCCGCAGTATGAAGCGGGTATTTTCTTGTCTACTTAAAGTAAGCTAGAGGATATTGAAAGCCTATATAAGCCAGTCAAAGTCCCTGATTTTTTGGGCTCAATCCAATCTGCAACACCAAAATATGAATTTTGTAGGAAAATTAATTCGAAGTCAATGATCCATGGGGACGACTAAAAATGGTCGGCTTTTCCGTGGAATTAGTTAGGCACAGTTTCAGCGCCGGCCCTAGCCCTTGTTGAGGATGGAGCGAGATTGTCTTTCGGCGCCCTTTGTTGGAAGCTTTCACTTCGCATAAATTGTATTTCCAGTTGGCATAGATAAAACTTTTTTCGAGTACTGCCAGCCTGCCATTTCCGTACGGGATTATATCTCCCTTTTTGCCTGCCTTTATGGGCTGGGGGCCCCATAAGAATTTCGATGGTGATTTACGCCTGTAGCGGCAATAGAGAAAGTATGTTTTCTCAGAGTTGTTTCCGCGACGTTTCGCCAACAGCACCCCACCTTCGTTGGAGGCTGTTTGGTTGTTTGTAATGCATGGTTGGGTATTAGGGCTTGCCCCAGCTAGTAAGGTTGAGATGGTGGAGAGGGTCACCCTCTCGTTAAAAGAGGCTTCTCCTGCCATCAGCCCAAAATTGTAGTGTTCACCATCCTGACGTCATCTCTGTGAATTTTATGCGGTACACTTTGTGCAGTATTCTCCGCTCCTATACCCTTAAGGTCTTGTTTTGGACCCCTATCTTTTCAACATAATGCCAGTGGGGTCCTCTGTTGCTGCCGGAAAGTACCCGATTACAATAAGGCTGCGCGGCAGCTTGTTCCCGTCTACAGCAAAAAGGCTTGCTCCTTCCAAGACTTAAGGCGGCCCATCTTAGAGGGCGCACCGACGCCTACTGACCTGGGCTGTTCTGAGCCGATTCGGCTACCGCTTCCAGAAGACTTCCTTGCACGGTAACTAGTTATTTCGTTGTCAGAAGAGTCTCCGGATTGTTAGTCGCAAGCACGCCAATTCTGGCACTTTCCTCTATTTGACAGAAGGTCGGTTTTCGAGTCGAGCCAATGAAGGAGTGATCTCAACGTACTCCATCCATGGGTTTACGGGCTCAGACTGCCCTCCCTGAAGAAGAATCCCGAAAACTTTCGTTCACTGGGACCACATTCGACACCTTGAAGCATGGATCCAAAAATATCTAACTGGCTGGTTCTTTTGGGAGCTGTGGAAGCCCCAGGAATGTTTGAAGCGTTAAGGAGTGCTCCACCTTCAAAAAAATTTTGACGTGACAACGTCTATTAAATCGGTTTAAGATAGGACGCGCGTGTGAAAATGTCCCGCACACAAAAAAAAATCATATCTCCGCCCCCATACATGTTAGGGGGGTGGTTAATGGCTCAAAATTTTCGTTAATTTATCCTCTACACGGGAAAAATACATTCATTTACCTTATTGACGTGACAACGTCTATTAAATCGGTTTAAGATAGGACGCACGTGTGAAAATGTCCCGCAAACAAAAAAAAAATTTGCTTCGAAATATATAATTTATTAATTGAGAAAATAATACAAAACGTAATAACAGACGTTGTCACGTTCAAATTAATAGACGTTGTCACGTTAAAATACGGACGTGATACTTCACATCCAAGACCATTAATTTTTTTAAGGTAATTTTATATTGATACCACGACGAAGTTCGCCTGGTACCTATCTGCAGTCCAGTGTTAGTAGTACATTCACGCAGTACCATTCATAACTTCAGCACGAAAGTTTACACATTAGGATTGCGGTTTTTATCGAGTTTAGAACCGCCGTATTCAGTCTGCTCCATAGATCTCGAGCAGGAGTCCCTGCTTGTGACGTGTTCGAGTCATATTGATGTGATGAGTACATAGGCTGGGCTAGCTACAAACAACGCCGTCAAAAAGTGCCATCAAAAATTTATTTTTTCTCGAAATTGTTTTTCGCATTGATTTTGGCGCCCCTTACCACCTGGCGCCTAGAGCGACCGCTCCACTCGCTCTACCCTAGGGCCGGCACTGCACTGTTTCTCTCACTTCGAATTTCCAAATTTTGTATAAATTGATCAAACATAAGGATTCCTGCAGAATTGAATTGTTCGCCAAAAAATTTGTCGCTTTTAATAAAAATTGATTTCCTCTAATATATATTTTTCCGGAAGAAATTTTAGAAAGCATATAGAGGTCAAAATTTTAAACATGAAGCAAAAGTGACATTAAACTAGAAAAAGTGTCATTAATTTCCTAATCAACACTTGGCACAAAAAAAACAAACATGCGGACCCATACATACCTACATTTATACATTCCCAATGCTTTTATAAATCCATTAATTTTTGGTAATTACCTTTTCAACTAATCTTACTCAGTGGGTTTGACACAATTTGACTTCATACTTCCCCGACCTCCTTCAAATTTTGTTTTCTGAAGGTTTTTGGTACCTACTAAAAATGTGCACAGCAACAATTATTCCGGTACGAAGTGTACACGGTGCAAAACTTGCGCATAAACCCATTCATTTGCTGCAAATAATTTACATAAGCAAAACAAAATTTTTTTAATCCAAATTTTAATCAAAGATTTGATCTGATATGTAGTGTCACAAAATTCGAGGTCTACATGTGCAGCTGTCCCTAAGCGCCGCAGAAGAGTCATGGCATTTCGAGGACGATTATGAAATTCGCAGCGGACTTAACAAACGGCTTAAGCTCTAATGAATGGCGGCTGTTCGCGAATTCAGTTACGTAATTCCTTTTCTAGAACACTTTTAAATCCACCTTTAAACGGGAACAATCAACGCCCGAAAAGAAAAGATATCAAAACCCGAAAGAAAAGCATCCGCCCACCTGAAGCTGGTCGATGGTAGTGGCATGAGCTCTCTTAAAGGTCGACCATGCCGGCATTACTTTGGGCCAACTCCCGCGCGCCAATGATACTTGCACTGTGCACCATGGACCAGTTCTTCTTATCCGGTTGTCCGGAGGTGCGCTCCTTGGTAATTGATACAAATCTTGAAAGCTATCCAAAGCCATCAAAAGCGAGAATAGCTGGCATCTAGGTGGGCCCCCAGGTAAGGACTTCCACCGAAATTAAATCAATTTACTCCAGTCTACCTCTGTCACAGGGCGAGACGCCAACGAAAGTGAACTTCGAGTGCGACCAGTTTAATTGAGCGTTGCTGCTTGCCGTTTTTGGGTGGATTTGCCCGAAGTGAACGCCGGCCGGGTACACCGGAGTTATTAACGCCAGGTGAGTAACGAAGCAGAGCTGTGTAATAAATGCCAGGTCTATCTACTATTGGATATCTGCCATAGGGAACTTAGGTAGGCCGGCGAAGTGTTGGGATTTGGTTTATCTGAAATGGTTTCAATCAATTCCGGGCGAGTTTAATTGAAAATTTTACGGAATTAATTATGGCACCCAAACGAGACTTAATTGCTGACAGTGATTAACACCACAAAGTTATTGTTTACTCAATCCGGGTAATATTGAACAGAGTCGTTCTTTTTTGGATGGCACAATATTTGTAATCACATGGAGCTTGTAATTTGGAGCTTACGTTTAACAAGTTATTTTTTCCTTGTTGATGGCGTGGTTTCATTGGCTGAATCAAATTGGAAAATGAGTTTATTTTTTTTCTGATATCAATCAAATCGGAAAAAATAATCAATCCGGAAAAATAAACATATCATGATTTCATTAGTTGCAAATGATGACTTCAAAATGATTAAGGATAAAGGCAATAACACAATACCAATCGAACAGAAAATAATTGAACGTATAGATACAATTGTATATATGTACTTTTACTAGAAGGAGCTCCCTAAAGGTCAGACCTGGAAAAATCCACAAATCCTCTATGACAGAAGATAGGCAGACGAAGCCGTAGATAGACAACAGTGGCAATGAAAATTTAAGGAGGCAAAGACAGGAGGACTGAAACAGCCGATGAATCAGATGATAGTAATAACGATGGTTCGTATGGAAGAACTCTTTTATAATACCTATCCATAAAAAAGGTGGAAGAACAAAATATCTAATTAAACCAATTGCGAAGTTATCCTCTATACCAAAACTCTTGGAATAGTATTATTTATTCTGCTATCGCCCCTGTCTGCAAGAGAGTTACATATCTCAACAAACCAACATGGATTTCTTGCAGCTCGTTACACTACTACTAATTTACTGGAGTTCTCTTCACACACAGTTCGAGGCTTTTTCACTGGCTGCTAAACTGACTTTTTTTTACACAGACTTCATTACGCCTTTCGACAAGCTCTCTCACTCTATTATAGTTCTTAAACTAAAGAAATTAGGCTTTACGCATTTCCTTGTGGTATGGTTCCAGTCGTATTTAGCCGACAGAACCTACCAGGTTCTATTCCGCGGAGTCAAATCTAAAAACATCGAAGCGTCCTCTGGTGTCCCGCAAGGCTGTCATCTTGGCCCTCTCCTTTTTATTTTATCAATTGACGACATTGTTACCCTGCTAAGGCACTGTAAAATCCTTATTTACGCTGATGACATCAAACTGTATCGCCACATAAGGAGTATAGGGGATTGCAAACTTCTGCGAGCAGACCTAAACACCTTCTTTTGTTGGTGTTCCAATAGCAACCTGGTCCTTAATATTAGTAAATGTGAGATCATGACTTTTTGTAGAAAATGTGGTATAATGTATGACTATATTTTTTCGACAACAAGATCTAACCGTGCCGGCCGGTTCGTGCTAACTCTATAATCGTTCTAGGGGTTAGGATAGAAAGTGAGTTGGATTTCTCCATCCACATCAATTATATCTCCTCCAAGGGCAATTCAGTCCTGGGATTTATAAAAGATGGTCAAACAACCCCCTCATAACTTAACAATTGTACGTATCTTTGGTTAGGCCTTTGCTTGAATACGCCTCCCTGGTATGGTCTCCTTACTACTCCTCCCATGTTGGTAGAATCGAATCGAAAGTTCGTCCGGTTTGCACTCAGCCACCTCCCGTTGGATGACCCACTTACTATTCCGCCTTATGAGCAATGTGAGTCTGCTCAACTTAAGCTCTCTCCATAAACCTCGCGAGGTCGCTGACGTTATATTCATTCATCGGCTGATGAATGACAAGGTGGACTCAGGTTTCTTAAGAAGTCGCACGCCATTTAGAGTGAATAACTACAACCTGAGAACCTTTTGCACATTTATTCCTCTAATACCAATTATGGCATGTTCGAACCGGTTAATCACATGCTGATAAATACCAATAAAAATAGGAGTGTGTAGTAAGTAGTGACGTTGTCCTTAAAAGAACCCTTATCAATGTGGCGTGACTTCCTAAACCACACCCTTTTTGTTTTTGCATGCTTCTCCGTTTGATGTTTTGGGGTCTTACTTGTTGGTTAATTTTTTTTGTCTGCATGTCTCAGCTGAGCCACTGAGCAGTGGTAAATGTTTCTCAGCCCAGGTGAGAAGTGCACTTTCTGTGCTAAGCGACAGTTAGCGTTGCCACTTCGCAAATTCATTCATATGCAGTAGGTTTTTTTTTGTGATACGATGAAGCTAGGGAGTCACCCTTTGTACTACTAGTCCGTCATGTCGGTCGAGTCATGGTGCAATGTATAGTAGTAAGCTTGATCTGAAGGATAGAATAGAAAGGATAGGTTATAAGGGTTATAAGATGTTATATGAGCTCGGAAACACCGACTGCGGAGAAGAGTTCCACAACCGAGTTGTTCTATTTATAAACGAACAGCTAAACCGTAATGTGCGCGAAGAGGAGGGCTGTAGTGTGTGGAGGTGAGCCGAATTGGCTAGTCTTGTGTTGCGGGAAAAAAGTTGCCGTGTAGGCAGGAGGTTCTTTATTTCAGTGGAGCAGTCACTGTAATAATAGCGATAAAACTTTCTGAGTGCAGCTACATTCCTACGGTGGCTTAAAGGGTCGATGGAGGAGCAAAGAGTGCTATCGCCAATGAGTTTGATGGCGTGGTTTTACACCTTGTGCAGCCAAGCCAAAGTGGTTTTAGGAGCGCCCGCCCAGATGTACGAGTTGTATTCAAGGTAGGGTCGAATGTAGGACTTGTAGATTGTGGCTAGAGTTGTAAGGAATCCGAGGCATTGATACGCTTGTTTGGCGATTTGGAATATGTGACCATTCCATTGCATATCATTGGATAGAGTCATTCCCAGGATGTTAAGAGTTGGGTCAGGTGTTAGATTATCCTTGTCCACTAAAATAGAGGGAAAGTCGGTACAGGTTTTGGTGGAGATAAGGCAGTACTTTGTTTTTGATGCGTTAAATTCGACCAGATTCTTGCGGCCCCAGTCAAGAATGAGTTCGATGTCCGCGTTAAGAGAGCTAGACATGAGCGGTCTAAGAGACAAGGTCTGCCACTTGCTTGTCTAGCGTTGGCGTAAGAGTAACGCAGAGTACTGTCATCGGCGGAACTGTGGAGTGGGTTGGAGGGGATTGAAAGCAGATCGTTAATGAATATTAGAAAGAGAGCAGGCGAGAGGATCGATCCTTGGGGAACGCCGGCCGAGATGGAGTGTGGGCTGGATTCAACGCCATCCAATACTACCTTGATTGAACGGCCAGAAAGAAAGCTCTCAATCCACTTCATAAGAACTGAGTCGATACCAATAGCTTGGAGTTTAGACAGCAGAGCGGGATGCCATACTCTGTCAAAAGCTTTGGAAATATCTAGAGCAACCAGACCGGACTCACCGGAACTATGGATGCTTCGGTGTAGATACTCGTTCAAACACACAAGAAGGTCGCCAGTAGATCTTTTCGTTCTAAAGCCGTACTGCCTGTCCTGTATGATTTGGTTAGATTCTAAATATTGCATCAGCTTTCTATTAATTATTGTCTCCATGATTTTGGAGAGAACAGAAGTTATTGCTATTGGGCAGTAGTTTAAAGGGTTTCTGGCTTCACCTTTTTTGGGAATGGGCTGAACATGAGCTAGTTTCCAAGAGTTGGGATAAACTCCGGAGAAATAAGACAAGGCAAAAAGTTTGCGCAGGGGTTTAGCCAAAGGTGAGGCACATTTTTTGAGTACCATAGGGGGAATATTATCGGGGCCAGTTGATTTGTTGACGTCAAGCTCTTTGAGACATTTATACACCTCATGTGTCCTGAAGAAAATCCCGCCCATTGAATGGGCGATACGATCGAGGACCGGTGGTGACATATCAGATTCGTGTAGAGAAGAATTTGAGGCAAACAGAGATGCCAATAAATCGGCCTTGGATTTGCTTTCTGTTATCACCTCCTTTCCATTGATGAATGGTATGGTAGGTAGTGGTTTGAAAAAAGCAAATGAGCTACAGCTAGTTGCATACCATTACTGCCATATCGTTCTTTTATGAGCTGTGTTCGATGTAGCAAAAATCTGTTGTACAAAGCTAGCACTGATTGCGAAGTTGGCCGAGCTCCTTTGAATTAAATTAACTTCAACCATTCACAGTTAAACTTTACTCACAACTGAACTAACATAAGCCGGTCATCGGTGAAAATAAACTTTAATTAAACCTGAAACAGATTTTGACCTTCCCTTCTAGCGGAATCATTTGAAAGTGCTCAAAGCTACAATTTATAGATTTCTCTACTTTATGTATGTATGTTAAATCAGCCAGAAAACTGGCTGGAGAATATTTGCAGACACACCCCCAAATCGTCTCCCATAATACTTTACCACAGTAATGTGATTACCTTAAAATTGTTTTACACATACCTAGCTGCAAGATACAAGCAATAATTACATTCATTAAATAAATAAATTTTAGTCAATTGCTTCCATAACTGTCAGATGCAATTCGAAATCATTTTGCGGCATTTATGCTTCTACCTATGACAGTTTCAACAAACATAAGCGACCGCAACTTGCCCAATTACTTCAAGAGCAATACCACATATTGAGCAAAACCAAACATGATATCCGACCGTGTGTAGACCAAACGTTTCATCAGTTTTGCACCAAGTACCCGTGAATTGTGCGCAAATTTGATACCCTTGCATTTCCGATTTCTGCCGATGCAATTTCAACATTCTGGTCTTCCCTCCGCCCTCCGTCCTCCACCTTTTTCCTACCTTGGCTGATGTGCATTTGGAGCATCATGGAGTCTCCTACAAAGTGCACATCGTTGTTACCCTGTGTGGTCTTAGTTAGGTGGATGTTATCTATGCCAATCACAGTAGTGCCTTCTATTGTGCCGCCTCGACTCATCGGGTTTATTGTTCGCAATTAAACGCGTTTCGCCGCAATAGGCAGAGGAGGTATTTGGGTACTTTTCGGGGATTCCGGGGCATTGGAGCCTCATCGTTTTACTCAATTTATTAGCCAGGCAATAAGTGCTGCATGATCAAAGGTGAATGAATTTTGGGGCGAATTTGCCCTTTTCGTTCATTAGGTCTCGATAGACGCCTGACATGGAAGAAGCCCATTACCCCGATAGCTTGTTGCCATGGATTCCCCAATACCGATTGATGCTGGAACCTGTTTTATGGGTCAAACTATTACATATACCTCGAGTGTATCTCTTGCCATGCCATAGATTTCCTAGTGCGATGCACAGAATCCATCTCTACTCTCTGGGCTCATGCCGATTTTCTTACATTTGCACAAATTCCCATCCGATTATCGTTGTTGCCTATTGATCACGGCTAAATTCATTGTGGATACAATTTTTGTGTAAATCTAACGCCATTGTGCCGTTTGCAGTTGACCTTATTCCCCCCGTCCTCCCCCGGTTTCATCATTTGACCTGAGTTTTTCCTCGTCTCGTTACGTAATCGGAAAACATTTTGTCTATGGCTGAATGGATTCTCCTCTCCGCAAAGAAACAAGATTTCCTCCTTCGGTTGGGGATTCTTGCTTTTTACTCTTATTGAATCCGAGCATGTGGACGTGGTGTTCTATCGATTTGTTATTGTTATTTTCATGGTGTCTATCGGCACAATGCAAGGAAGTTAAACGAAATTTATGTTTCTGTGAACTTTATGTAGTTTTTTTATGTTTAGGTATTTTTTTGGTATTACGTCCTTAAAGGAGATTTAGGGCCAGGAAAGTGGTATTAGAAGAAGAATAATATTTTGTGATAATAAATTTGATATTTGCAGTTAAATCGCCTGAGCTTTTAGTCGATGGTCCTTTTATTTTTACCAATATTGGAACGAAAGGACTTTAAGGAAAATTTATGCTGAATGCTGTAACCAATGAGTGTGAGCCTTCTTATATTCCGTAGTTTATAAAAAGGATTATTCCTCAAGATGGTTTTTATAACACTGCAACGTAAGCACCTCCTGTCTAACCATTTAGAGAACATCAACAATTCTGTTGTAAACGTTCATATCTATTTTTCGTGATCATGCTCTTCTTTTATGTGGTATTCACCTTTGCATCTCGTACCATATTTGGGTTTCTTTTATTAATAGGTACTATGCTGCTATGAAGACGCAAAGAGAAGTTCAAGTCGTGACAAGTTACACTCAAAAAATAAAGAAAATAATTGGATCTTTCTTAAGGCTTAAGGGAATGACATAACCGCGGACTTCCAGAATCAATCTTTTTCCGGATATCTATTTGAACATTTTTCTGCAAATAAAATTGTAAAAAAATGTAAGAAAGTGAAAGAGTTCAGGGGATTATAAGGAAAAAAAAGCTAATTAGCAAAATTAAGAAACACCCATAGAAGCCGTATCCATTCATACCGCCGCGCCGGGAGCAAATTAAAAAAAATATAAAGAGGCTCCTCCCTACGAAGAACCAAACTCGAAATTCCAGATCGGCACCTATGGCCAATGCCACCGAGATCTAGAGTATAGAATGGACAAAATATGTATTGTATTTGTTTTGAATTTACATATTACCCCTTGCATGAGGATAAATTTGTTTTTGACGTTAAATCTACTTCCAGTTTGAACTTCCAACTCATTTTCTCATTTTGAAGTCTCCTCACCAAGGCCTACAGTTCAAGTTAAAGGAAGTTACTTTAGGAAGTTCATCAGCGATTGCAAAATAATTGCAATTGTAGAATGCACCGACTGAAGTCCCGACCTAAGCGGAAATTTGGTACCCTATTATTAACCAGTTAGGACGGCGGAATGCCTAATTAGGGCTACCTAAAGAGCGAGTAATTTCGAATATTACAGCTATGGGGATCCGGTACAATGAAGTCTTCGGTTGTTGACTGGAGTGTGGATGTGGTCTTGGGTGCTGGCGTGAGATTAGTTGAACTTCACTGCTTCTTGGATGAGCTTTCATGCTGGGTAATTAGGTTGAGCTTCCATATGTTTCGGATGAGCTTTTGAATTTTGCTGAGTTTTGGCTGAGCTTGAATTGAACTAGCTAACTAATAGTTGTTATCAATGTGGATTTCGACCAGGTAGGTTTATTACAAACAATATTTCCACTTTAAGAAGAATTTTGGAAAAATAATGGGAATTTAACATCACGTACTGTTCAAGACTTCAAGCAAGCATATGACAGCGTGAGAAGTTACTTAAAGCTATGGAGAACTTCCGATTTCCAAAACACATAATCGAAGTAACAAAAGCTACAGTCGAAGTAGAACGATGCAGAGTAAGAGTTGACCTCTCCTCTCAGAAAGTTTCACATCACAGAGAGGCCTGAGGCTGAGACAAGGTGAAGCGCTGTCATACCTCCTATTTAACATAGCGTTAGGGAAGATGGTAAGAGACGCTGGGATAGAAATGATGGGATCCATCTTTAACAAGTCAATACAATGGCTTAGAGGTTCCGCCAAAAGAGTTGATGCCGGAGCGCGCAGCTGGGGAAATTAAAGCTGCACACAAATAAAAATTGCGCACATATTGATAAGAAATGCGCTTATGTATTTTCAAATTTCGCCTTCGAAATTTGTTGCGACTAGGCTAAGGGACGGGAACGGCATGCGGGGATTCTACTGCGCATGGAAAACGCGACTTTCTCGGCATCAACTCTTTTGGCGGAACCTCTACCATGATGACCCAGCTACCGCTCTAATAGGTAGGTCTTTTGCAAGTGTGAAAGAAGTCTTCATCAAACTGGAAACAGCTGCAAAAAGAATGGGATTACTCATCTCGAGTACCTTTGTACTTTAAAAAGATACATAAGTCCAAGACAAAACATTACAATAGATGCATATAATATAGAAACCGTTAAAGAATTTAAGTTTTTTGGAACAGTATTGCAAGCTGACAGTGGCGAGACAACGGAGATCAGGAGGAGAATAAACGTTGCTAACAGACCCTATTTCGGCCTTCGACAACATCTTACATCACGCATTTTGTCTAGAGGAAGTGTAAACTATATACCACGCTAATAAAACACGTTCTGATGTTTGGATCAGAGGCATCGACTTTGAAAGTGGCTGATGAGACTCTTTTACGCACTTTTAAAAGAAAAATTCTACGCACAATTGGCGGTGTCTGCGAAAATAGTCAATGGAGGAGGAGATATAATCATGAACTATACCAACTGTACAAGGAACCCGACATTTTCAAAAGTATAAAATTAAGTAAAGTAAGATGGTTGGCACACGTACAAAGATGTCTTCTTCTTCTTTCATTTATTCGACTTCAAATACAATTACAAAAGAAACAATTCAACTTAAGATAACTTGTTTTACAATTATTAATGGACTATAATGTTCAGTCCATTTGACTTAATTTATTTTAATCCTGCCAAGCTTTGTGCGATAATTATCATTTATTCAGCGCATTTGCGACTGATGCGCCCTAGTATTCATAACATTCCCTCAGTGGGGTAAAAAAACTTACATCTAATCTAACCTAAAGAACACGTCATCTAAAAATAACGAGTGTATTAGAGTGAAGCTCCATACACAAGAGATGACGTGTTCTATCACAGTATAAACTGTATATGATGGCAGGTTTTCTTATGTGTTAGATTATAGAGTAGTATGCCCTATACATGACATGTTAATTTATTTCTTTGTTTTTTATTCAAAAGACATATTTAATAATACATGTAAGCATAGTCCTCAGATATAATGGAGGGTATGTTTACAGTATAACAAAAGTTCATAACAAGAATAATGTAATATTTTATATTATTCTTAAAGTAGACAAGATTATTAAGTTCAAAATATGATTATTATAGACATGAACCTCAATAGCTGAGGTTATTGTGTATATGTTGGCAAATTTTTCTTTTCATTTTAATTGAATTTTCCTATTACTTAACCACTTTATAGGAATATGGTTATTCAAAACAACTATTATATATTGAAAGAAATCAAATTCAGTAAATACATTTGTTGTTATTGAGAGACATGAACCTCAATAGTTGAGGTTATAGTGTATATATTGACAAATTTTTTGTTTTCCTTTTAATTGAATTTTCCTATTACTTAACCACTTTATAGGAATATGGTTATTCAAAGCAACTATTATATATTGAAAGAATAAATTCAGTAAATACATTAGTTGTTGTTGAGAGACATGAGCCTCAATAGTTGAAGTTATTGTGTATATTGACAAAGGTAAATTGATATGAGCTCGGATAATATTTCCCCCTTAGATTACCATTACAAGATTGTTTTTGTTTTATATTTACAAATTACTATATTCTTTAAGGTATTTGATACTTTTCATTGGCTTATTTTTACTATAGCCTTTCGGAATTATAGACATTACATAATTAATTTTGTTTTATAATCTCAAGTTACTTATTTGCTTTAAGATATATATTTACTTTTCCTAAAATCCACTTATTTTTTGCGAAGCCTTTAAGAGTTATCTCAATTACATAATTAATTTTATTGTGTCTTTTCAAATCACTTATTTCTTTTAAGATACTTATTTATATCTCTTAAAAACCTAACTTATTTTTAGTATAACCTTGCGAATCGAAATTAACTCCATTACATCGTTGGTATTGTTTTATATCATCAATTATGATATCTGTCATCTTGGACGACGCCGTCCTGCACATGTTAATCCATTCCTGCTTCCAAAAAAAAAAAAATCCTCGAATATTGGACGAATCCAGTGACCCATAATTATTTCCTTTATTTGATAGATCAAATACCATCGGTAGCGATCCATATTCGATTATATTAAAATTCTTTGTGGTTTTAATATTAATGAATTAAGAGGTGAACCCTCATTTTTTTTTTTTTTTTAATAAAATCCTTTGTTAATTTATTTTGCTAATTTTATTTGAGTCCATTATTAGCATTAAGCTTTACTAACACTTCACTGTTTAATTAATATTATTTAAACTAATTACTAAATATATTATATGGCTTACAAGCCTCCATTTTAATTTTTATTTTGCGGCGCAGCCGCAGCTGCACGTCCGCCTCGTACCGTGTTTGCCAGCAACTCTCCCTCGCAGAAATGTCGTACAAAGATGTCATAAACATAAGGTGTCAACTTAGGTGTCAAAGAACATAAAGTAAAATATGAACAAAACGTGTATTATTAAAAATGCCGCATGGTACGAAACACATCACTGCTAGGGTTATCCCTCATGGGGCCCATCCACAGGCCAACTGGTTGCCCAAACTGAGTTGTGCAAAGAGTTGGTGTTTTGCCACAAACGCTTCAACTGAGTTGATACTTCAACTGTCAATTCAGTATTTTATAGGCAATTTGAACGTTAAATAAAATTGTAGAAAACCTGCGATTACGTTTTATGATTATAAAAAATGGGTAGTAATGATGTTTTATGTTAATTATAAATTTTTTAATTATTAATATAAATATTTGTATGTTTTTAAAATATAAATTAAATCCTAAACATATAAATTATGAAAATAATTTAATATTATGTGATCTTTCATAATTTAAATTAAAAATTATGCAATACAATGAAAATATAAACTTGCAAAAAAATATAATTTTCGAATTCAGGCTTAATTAATGCAAGTAGTTTGCCAAACTGCAACATACACGCCCCGCCCCCATAAAATTAAAAGATTTTGATTTATCCCAACTGCAACCCCAACTGTCAAATCAGTTTGCCAACTGCCCCATACACGCTGCGATTCAGTGCCAACACAACTCAGTTTGGGCAACCAGTTGGCCTGTGGATGGGCCCCATCAGGAGCTTCAGCAGCCGAGAAATTGTTTGCAGGGATGACTTTGTGAAACTCAGTAGTCTTGGTGTTGGGTTATCTTTCAGGACCTTCATAGCAACTTTAACGAGGGCGAATTGCACCCAACGCCATTGATTTTTGGGTATCTTGCCATTTTTCTTGTTCTCGTTTAGGCCGCCTACTTTTTTGCGATGCTTCGCTACTTCTGCGAAGGATATCGCTTTGGTTTCGTGCGTCTTAGACTTTTCTCGAACTGGACTGTAGTGCTTGATTCCTCCACAGAATAGTTTGTGTTTTATTTGCTTTATTTTTTCCTTATTTACTCCCACGAGTAGCAGAAAAGGGAGGGCCGCCAGGCAGAGATCCGTAGAACTCGAGTAAAGCGTAGGTCGCCATGTATCCGAAGTGCACCGTTCATGACTCAGCTATTTTTATAACGTAGGTTCGCAGCGAAGCTGATCATTGGAACCGTTCGCATTAAACCTTAAGCCGACCCAGACGATTGGGGACGATGGGCTGCAAGGGTTAAAACAAGGAGAGGAATGCAAGATTGGGAAAACCACTTTCTACTAAGTTCGAGAACGCATTGGCCAAGATGAACCAGCGTGATGGACTCTTCACGCATACGGAAGTGTAAACAATATCTGAATCGCTTTGCTTATAATAGGATACTGATGATCTCAATAGCCATTTCAGGTGCCTATGTTCCTTTTTCCCTTTCTCGGTTAACTTTTGTTTCACTTTATAGGATTCCGTTTCATTTCTATCTAGCACTTCAAGAAAATCCTTATATTGGATCTGATTGCAAAGGCTAGTATCTAAATGTTTCTTTTGAAGATGTTATATCCTCTGTTTAGTACTACTTTCTTCCACAGTATTGCGACCAAAGCAGAGTGTTGGTGAGATCGCATATCCTTGTCGCAGACAGAATTCTCGAGGAACGTTTATCGAATTATAATTTCGTATTCTCACTTGTTTGTCGTCATTTTACGTGATTCTATCATATTTTTCGGGAGACCTATTTGTCTTATGTTGTTCTTTAGCCCTCCTTTATAATGCAGGTTGGATGAACAAATCAGTAAGAAAAATTAATGTCAAAAAATAATGTTACATATTGTTACGTCATGCAGAATCAAACTCATCATCCAAAGCTTATACTAAATTATTTTCGATTAATCCCTCAGATATTTCTAATTGCAATAAATTTTCTAAAATTAATTAGTAAGCCTAATGTTACAATTATTAGTCCCAATAGCATATTTTATCATTTTGCTGATTCTCATAAAACATTCTTAGCAAATTACACTCGTCTCTCACCTTGCGAATGGCGAAAAATCAGGAAATTTATTACATCATTCATTCAGCATCGGCAGGAATCAATAAATATCGAGGCTAATATAATTTTTCTTATTACCGAAATTTACAACTTCCCCTAATTCCTTTCATTCACGGCAAACATAGTCACGAGAAATTAAGATAAATCAACGCCGAAATCAATTATGCCCCCGCCCAGGACAGGCCAACATATCTCAATCATGCTGGGAAGATTAAAGGCCCTCTAACACGCCTCAATTAGGCCTCCCTGTATAAGTTTGAAGTTTCGTAACCCCCGCACTCTTCAATTAAAGGAAATTTGTTGATAGTATTGAAAGGTCAAGTGCGCGTCGAGTCAAGTTTTTGTGCTGTTGTTCAAGATGCCAAACGCAAAGTGTATCGGTCACCTGGATCCCCAGGTGCCTCAAGGTACAAGAGACATTGATAGATTTTTTTTGGGGAGCTATGGGATTGACAGGTTTTCACTTCGGGCATAGCCTTCTTTCTATTGTCATGTTGTCTAGTTGGGTTTTGGGTTGACACAATTTCGACCAATAGCCAGGAGGATGGACAAGCGATATAATTGCGCCATGCATGGCCTGGATTTATATCTTAGATTAGGTGAGCAATCCGGAGCCTACGGGGCTCCATCTGTGCATCTGTGAAGACCATTTTCTTAGTCAGCTGGAGTATGACCTTTATTGCACTGCACAATGGCAACCAGTATCGCACCCACAATTCCGCTGTTGGTGTTTCGCTGGAAATGCATATACCCAAGAATAGATATCGGTTGGGTCGTGATTGATTGATTATCCAAGAGTTTAATTATCTCGCGTAAGTGCGAGGGGGGCCCATGCTTCTCACACAGTCCCCAAAGAAGACTGTAAGAGCAGAAAGCAGCAGCATCAGCAGCGGCATCTGTCTTCTTGGTGAGGAGTTTGGGGCTGAATTAAGAAGCAGACAGACCAAAGACCAAAGAAGCAAAGACGAGCCCAACAAAGACGTCTCTTTCTGGAAGAAGCATGGAATCCAAATGGCTTTTGTCCGGGGATTATGTGATTAATGGCGATGATTTTCGTGCGGGGTCAGAGGGTATGGGAAAGGGAGATTTGTCAATGGTTTGATTGATAAATTTTTTTCCTACTTTTTACTCTCATTTTCCTGATCTTCTTCCTGGTATCGCGCGTTGTTTTAGGAGTCCTTTCTTGGCCCCTTGGGGCATGACCGATGACAGGATTACTTCAGCCAAGTCGTGCCACTAACTAGCCCTGGGGGCAAAAATTTATCATCCCTAACTAATTGAATCATGCTAACAAGCGTGGTGGGGGGGGGAGTGACTAATGTCTGTAATTTTATCTAAACGGTCTGGTAGGGATGATAATTACTACATTGTACCAAATGAGATTTTTTCCCTGATTATATCATTTGTTTTGCAGATAAAAAGGTATTAAAATGGGGAAAACTAATCTTTTTACGTGGAATTCCAATGGAACAAAAAAAAATTTTTTTTTATTGTTCGAGATTATTCTGGAATGGAAGCAGAAACGTTGAGCTAGAAGTTACTTTAAACGGAGCTGAATTGAGGGATTTTTTGGGTTTAGTTGTATGAACATAATCAGATTTTTTTTGCAGGACATAAGGGTCGAGGAAGGTCATTTGGGAAAATCTCCTTCTTAGAAATTATATTACATTTGTACCTTTAATAAATTACTCTGGAAAATAAAAATTGTAGATTATGAAAAATTAACAAAATATGACGATGCTTACTAATCCACTTGATATACCATTTTTATTACTGTTTAACAGGGTATGAAATTTTTCAGACTATTCGTTTATGATCACATACATACATATATGTTGGCATTTTTCTCATTTTATTAGTTGTTAACCAAACACACCTCTTCAATACTACTTCATATTGTTGGTTGATTTCATGTATGTATATCTTTGCAATTGATTCGATATTTGTTGCTTTACGTGGGTGGGACAGTTAAAAGATAATTTTAGTGTACTTGCTTCAAATATTATTATTCGTATTCGAATTTTATGATTTCTGATCAAGCAAGAAATCAGAATAACGTATACATTCTAACATTTCGTCATATGCTTGGGGTGAACGGCTAACAAAGACCTCGGACGGTGGTGGCACCCGATTTGTCGGTTCTATCAAAACCTAAGAAGAGTCACTGCAGATGACCGAGCAGATCTGTTAGCAAGTCCTAATTTCACCTCCGCGCGTTGGCATATGATGGGCATAGAGTGTTTAACAATTTTTAATGGAAGCACATACCGCCCCAGGACTGCAAAACTGCACCAAAAGAGTTAAATGGCCGAGTACTGAGACACGAGCATACGACGAGCATATAAACGACAAGGGCATAACATTTCCGTGATGTACAATCGGCCTTTGGATTATGTGGTGCGTGGTTTAGTGGGAAATTTCATTATTTAACCGCTTGAAGAAAACAAAACAATCGAAAAAAAATAAAAAAAATGATTGCAGTGCGTCGATAAAATTTTTGGAATGTTAGACTTCGAACATACATATGAGCTTCGCTCAATAAATACTCGGTTGCGAAGCGGGTAAATGTCATCAGCATGAGCCCAATTCCTACATCGGGATGTAAAGAGAAGTGTCCGGCTTGATAAAAGCCGGCAGATAAACGCTGTGCAGCGACGAAGAGTAACTTCAAAGATGGAGAGATAATTTCTTCGTCGCTCTGAATGATTCATCCACACAGGAACCTCAAAAAAGTAGCCCCATCCAAGACAGAAATAGCACCCGCTATTCATGCAAAGACCAATGGCAAAGCAGCTCGAAAAGATGGCACCCCGCCAGAATTGTTGAAAGCCGACTCAAGCCTTATAGCAGATGCTCTACAGCTAATCCAGGAAATAGCATTGAACACCTGTACTTTTCCGGAGGATAGGAAGGAAGGTATCATAGTCAAAATACCAAAAAAGGGGACCTAACAATATGTGACAATTTGAGAGGCATCTGTCTATTATCTATTGTCGGTAAAATCTTGTACCCTTTCTATTATAAAGGATAAGAAAAGCAGTAGACCGAACGCTTATCATAGTGTAGCAGTCTACTGAATTACGATCTCCCCTGTACCTTGCTTTCGTAGATTATGAGAAAGCGCTCGACTCGGTCAATAGGAGCTTTATTTGGCAGGCGCTACGCCAACGTGCACTGCCCTATACAACAATTCCAAATGCAGAGTTCTTTACAATGGAAAATTGTCAGCTTTGAGGGGAGTTCAGGAGTACGACAAGGATGCCTACTTTCGCCTTTACTATTTCTTATAGTAATAAATGACATCCTTGCCAGCGCTTTCGATAGTAGAACATGTGGCCTACAATTCTAGGTCGCCTTAAGGATGATATCTGTTTTCTGGCCCACAAACATCAGGACATCAAAAACGTGTTAAACAATTTGGCAGCAGAAAGTAGTCCAGCAGGCTTAAGGCTGAATCCGAATAAAACCAAAAAATTGCGGATAAACACCATTGAACGGACAGCGCTGAAAACCCGTGACGTGGTAGATAAATTCTGCTGGCTCGGTAGAGTATTAGTACCGAAAACGGCGGGGGGCAGAAGAAGACGCCGAAGCGAATATGCATGCCTGTTTCGCATATGGAGATCAACGGAGATCTCAACTAACACCAAATTGCGGCTCCAACGTTAAGGCAGTTCTTTTGTACGGTTGCGAAAGATGGAAAGTCACCCAATTCATCACACGGCGCCTACAAGTTATCATCAACTACGTCGTATCCTAAAAATCCGCCCTATGTCTCATGAGAGATTAAAGGGGAATAAAGTAACTAAGTAAAAGAAGAATTAATTACAGACTCGAGTTATTTACACGGGCTTGGTTGTGCTGCGTTGGAATACGCGACCTGCATGGACAGATGACGGGTCATCGAGGTACCCCTACCTGTCCAAGGAATAAACTGAATACCGCGGATGTAGAGAACACATACTCAAATTGACCCGCAATCCCAAGGTGTAAGCAATTGTGTTGAAGGAATGAATGGTTCTATGTGAATGTACTACCAACTATGGACTCCAGGTACCAGGCGATCTCTACAGTCACTTCTCGGGGAGTAATGATCCATGTTCTGAGTAGATGGATGGAGACTAAAGGCCCCCATACACGGTCAAATTGGCTGTACAACCAGATTTTCATCAAACCTATAAGCGCAATGTATTTTGATCGGCCGACCGGCCCACAATCGATAGTTTTGGTTGTACAACCGCACTTCGCTGTACAACCAATTGGACCGTGTATGGGGGCCTTAAGGTAGTTTTTATCCCTAAAGCGGGAGATCATACAAAAAAGACAAATTCTATCGACCCATCAGCCTCTCTTACTTTCTCCTGAAAACGATGGAGTTTTTCGTCAAGCATGTTTACGCTCGAAGGTAAGGCCGTTTTGTCACAATAGACTAAAAGGTCGCAGTGCTTGTAAACGCGTCCCTTTAAACGAATAAAAGAGAGAACTGCCTGGACTGGAATAATCAACTAGTCGCGATTTGATAACCAAACAACACATATGCAAACCCTTCTGCCTCGCAACTCGCGAAATTCCGCGGTAATCGTTAAACAATTCACTTTCTATGCATTTTAACTTTTGTCGAAACGGGTGAATGCAACTTTTCAGACGCAGAAACATTTCGTGACAATGTCAGGCCTCCTCAGTATGCGTTTAGCGTTCGCCCGCAAATCTACCCGCAATATGCACATTGCAGATCAGTCAGCTGCTAAAGTCCAATCTGCCTCAATTATTTTTACCAAAAAGTACTTCAGCTGTCTGTCAATGTTGTTGCAATGAAATTCCCCCGTGATCAGTTGATCCACCGTTGACCAGTTCCAGGTAAGTTGCTTTCAATGTGACGACGCTCATGCAGTTTTTGCGGCAAGAGGTCAGCACAGGAGCAGAAATGGATCAGTGTGTCTTCGGGTATATGAAGCTCGACCTGGTCTCGGCAGCCTTGCATTATATCACTGCGATTGCGTGTACTTGAAATGGATTTTGTCTTCTTTGAGTGGTTCAGGTATGCACTGTGGTGTGGTACCTGCGGAGGTACGCCGACCACTCGTACTACGAGGTGAGCCACGTGCACCGGCGCAGCGGCAGTGTTCGAACAGGAGTTGGAAGAAAGTAAAATTTCTTGATCGGTACTTTGACATTGCCAAGGTGGAGTTTCTCGCTGGATACCGCGTCGTCCGCTGTTCGTTGCTCTTCTTATCGCCGCAATTTTTGCCACTTTTTTTCTCTCGGGCGGAAAACAAGTTCTGCCGCTTCATGTTTGGATTATGCAAAAGGTAAGCGCTGGGGACATGCCATGAGAAATGGATTAATTGGGGATCTCTCAGCTGCAAATGGGAATAATGAAGTAATTACTCTGCACGCCGGTCGTTTTGACTGCCTCAACGTCAACCGCCGCGGAGGCTTAGTGGAGCAATAGGCAATATTTGCATTTTTTATGCAATCGACGAATTAACAGCTGTAAATAACTCTTTTATTGCCAGTAGTAATAAATAGTTAATGATCAGGTATTCCTTTTTTTAGGGCGAGCACCGCCGGTTAACTGCCCTCAAGTACACACCCGTTTTATATTACATAAACTTTCACTTTCCGTTGTCCTTGCAGCCACAACAACGCAGCAGCGGGCGCCGGATGTCGTATTTTCGTACTGCAGAATAAATTAATTACAGGACTTGGGCTGATCGCAAATTCAGAGGGTTTCTTGTTTTTTGAAAGTGTCTCAAGGGCAAAACCTTTTTATGCCATGAAGATCGTTTTCGTTTTGCAGCCAACTTTTTTGATATTTTTTTTTGTCTTTTGCAAATGTCAAATTGAAATTTTGTTGTGACAAGCAAAATTAAACTATTTGTCATTTATATAAGTATCATTACGAATATTTTTTTGGGTTAGCCACAAAAACTTGTTTTACTTGATTAATTCGATAAGAAGAAAGAAAGAGTTTCAAGGTACTCTGAATAAAATGATATTCTGGGGCAGTACCAATGATAGTTTCGTTAACATTGTAATTACATAGTGAAGAATAACTTTAACGAATATCGTTTTCAAGGTCAAGGGTATTAATGCAAAAGGAGCACTAATAAGCATGATCAGATTTGAAATAGTGAAATTTACGTTTCCGGTTACGGTCTCACTTTTTTAGATTTAAAAAAATGGTAATATCAATAAAAGACTTATGAATAGATTTTATAGTTGTGATTCACACGTAGATCATTATTTTATCTTAAATTTTAATTTGATCCGATGTAATAAATTAATATGATGATGCTTAATTAATAGAAGGATTCGTTCTTAAGTTGTTCAATGGTAACTGGTAACACCCTTAAAACCAGTAGCAATAAGGGAAGCGGCAAGAATAATATGATACTGTGAGTTAAAATTCCATTGTAAGGTCCCATCATTATTATCCCAATGGAAAGTGTCACAAATATGCATGTATGATAGCAAAGACAGGAAGCCAGATATGAGCTCATATAGATCAATATTAGGTAATACCAAAAGTATTTAAAAATATATTATATAATATATTTAATATTATAAACCATAACCCCAGATCATAAATACATAAAGATGTACATCAAATCAGGAATAACTTGGAAAACAAGGAATACCGCTCAGCATATACAAAATTTCACGTAGCGGAGGGGGGGGTTAGCAAATATAGCGTATTTTTTTTATTTTTTATTTTTTTTTTCTCAAAAACAATGTAAAATTGCCAGAAAACTGGGTTAAATTAAGTAAAACATGTCTCTAAACTAAAGACCCCATTCTCTAACAGGCCGCCGGTAGGCAATGGCCTTTCAGATCAGGTCGGCCGGCACGACTAATCTTATGTCAGTCTAACTGAGGGATGATAATTCAGGCCTGACAGGCCGTGACATGCAGGTGAAGTAATGATTCCCTATAGACACACAGGCGAAAACGGCAGCTTAGTATAGCAGATTATTAATTCAAGTGCAAAAATGTGCGTATCCGTTGCGGGGACGTCTCGCTGGGACCGCCAGCTAACGGATCAAAGAAGAAAGAAGAAGAGCGAAAGTTCTAGGCGGGTCCAGACTCACACCGTGAACACCGAACGTTCCGAATGATACGGCGTAAATTCTTGCCGTAAGCTCACTGCTTAAGAGCGAATAGAAGTTTAGATCTTTAGACACCAACTGACAATAAATGTGATTTTTGTCAGCTTTCTTGGACTGCAAGCCCCATACAGTTGGCGGCCGGTAAGCGTATGGTGATACTTGGCCTCAAGGGCAAAATTTTCAGACCCCGGCCTGCCCGACCTTTGTTGTAAATTGGGGCCTTAAGATATGGCTAAATCCTACACAAAAAAATTTACGCTGCTCCTCGATTATTTACCCTCTACCGGCCAGCCAAACTCGCAACTCTGTGAATGCTGTAGAGTAGGTACGAACCAAGTAACACTGACCCGCGAAAGCGCCCAATATAGAACTACAAGAAGGCGCTCGCCGAATTTCAGCATAATGAAATGCTTGTTGAGTGAGTGGTCACGTATTGGTAGTAGTGTGTCCATTATGCTGAAAAGGCGAGTGGAATAAAGGAGGGCAAGGAGTCTAAATTATCAGTTATCCCAAATAAAATCTTGCTCCCAACCACCCCCCCCCCCTCCCACCTTCCTCTTAAATGAACTTTTTCCACGGCTTTCACTCCGAATTCTAATCAGCTGAGGGCATTCCATCTTAATATACAAAGCAGATATAACGACTGACCCAGATTTCACTGCGGTTGCGTATACGGAAAAATCGCAAAAACCACCTCACGTAATTTATGGACGCCCCTTTCTAGTCAAATTTGGAGGGGAATACTCAGACTTACATTATGTATATGAAATTAGAGCCTCAGTAACACGGGGATCTGTAACAAGGCAGTTACAGATATTGCAGGCATATCTAAACAAAATTCACTTATGGATGAAAAGGTGGAGGATATAGTGCAAGGTATTAACAAATACACTACACGTTCTTTCCTGCAGGATAGCGCACAAAATTTTTATGTTTCCAAGGAAATGTAAAAGTGAATAGGAATTGTTGCTTCGACACTTGGAGTGTGGCGTGTGGAATTTGAAAATTATGAACGTTTCAAGTACCATTCCGAATTCTTTTGCAGTTGATATATGATTTATACCAATTTAAGCCAAATTTATGATAACGGATAATCATAAAGGGTTAAAACCACCACCCCTAAATCGAGTAAAGATAGAAAAAGTTTAATTAAGATTAAAAAGTTGAAGCTACTCCAATCGACAGGATTGCGCCGGTAGGGGTTTCAGAGATGGGAGACAATCCAAGACGGTCTTTGATGACACCCTATGAAATTTAATGGCCAACAGCGCAGCTTGACTTTCCGAGAAAATAACAATGTTAGAGCTATTTGGAGCTCTATTAATGCAAGTCTGAACATCTATGGGTTGGGCTTGAAAGTATAGTTGTTTTCAAACCTCGTGACATCCCGCGCATGTTCCCCAGCTAAGCTCTTAAAAATGTTTAAAAGCTCAGACAAAAGCTTCAGTTAACTCCTCCTATCAAATCACTTGCTGCCATGTAATCAGTCGCGACTGCTAAAGGGAGGTGTATTTTTCTGGGACTTCAATGATTATTTAAAAAATTTACAAATTATGACTGAAAAACACCCGTTTTTATATATTTTTTTATTTTAGGTTATTATATTTTACACATATGCTACAGAAATAATTTGTAGTAATTTCTACTAAAAAATACGAAATTTGTGTTTTTATCACTTTGATTACTAGATTGTTGACGTTTCCTGCCAGTCGCATACGCGCTTCTGCCCGGGAGGTTGTGTTGCTTGCGATTGCGGGGAACTGTCGGTTTATGAATGAAAACGCTCATTTATTCAAAGGAATTTTTTTCAGCATTTTTTTTAAATTATTTTAAATTTAGAAATGAGAAATATTTTGCATAATTAGAGTAAAATTATGCTTATTATGTTGAATAAACTGCCTTTGTTGAGCAGGGGCTTTACATGTATTTAAAAGCTCTGCTCAACACATAGAAAGATAAATTAACTTTATTCATTCGGCATGCGCGCATCCCTTCCCAAATTATTTTGTTGAGTTTTTTCAGTGTTTGTTGCCGTTAACTAAAAAGAGGGGAAATGATAGAACATTATTTATAAAATTTGGCAACGAGGTACGCAGAACTGCTCAAATTTTTGGTGTCACGGAGTTTGAAAAATTCTATACTTTTGGATGGCGAGTACCTCAGCCTGAAATAGTGTAATAGTGCCTAGAGCAGAATTATGGATATTTTGTTCCTTGGGCCATATACGCCCAGTCATATCTCATTAGGCCAAACCTAAATGGGAAGTGAAGTGAAGTTAGGTACCATTACATAAGAATTTATGAGAGTGGCCAAAATCTAAGTAAGTGGAAGTTACATTTATTTCAGTGGAAGTTACGTCTACTTTACTTCTGCGTTACTTTTCATTTAGGTCTGACCTATTATCGGGTCTGGAACCGTCCGTTTACCAATAGGCCTATGGGTCCAGGGAGGGGGAGGGTGCTCTCAGCCGGGGCTAATTCTCGTTTAACCAGTAAAGATGCACTGCAGGCCCACGAATTGATTCTATGAAAGTATAAAAATTAAAATGTACAAACTCCGCGCCGTACATCTTTGCAGGGAGATTTAATTTTCGGAAATTGAAAAATTCTTTTGAGTTCCGGTACAACTATTTTTGTACGGCAATAGATACTAGGAGCTTATTTTTTATTATCTTTCAATGTGTGAATTGCCGTTCAAAAAGATAGAGGTCGGATAGAGGGCTTATTAGCTAAAGTTTGCAAGACATCTAGATGTACCGATTTGCATATCATTACAGAATATCATAGCTGCCTTGTTAAAATGGCGTGACTTATAGATGGATTGAGATCTAAGTCGCTTTCAACAGCTTTTTTAAACAAATTCTATATGTATATGTATATGTTCATAGGTCGAGTAGCTTCTTTTAAGTTGGTCTTACTACTAATACCTGCTAATATAAAAAGTTCATTTAAAAAACACGGATTGGCGCTTCACGGAAGAGTTCAAAAGCACTAAAAGGCAATCAAGATTAAAATTCACACTCATAGTTGCTGAAGGAAATATTTTCTAAGAAATTTAGCGCAGGTTTAACGTCTGATATCTTTTATTCACAGTGAAGTTTGATTAACCTTGGCATTTTTTTTTTAAAGAAGTTAAAACTTCACCATAACTTTATAACTTTATAGAAGCAATTAAGGCAGGTTCTATTAACAGCTTAAATATTTGCAAACAAGGTTAAAGGATAGTTCCGAAGAGTGCTTTTATCCTGTATTTCAATTAACAACGAAACCATCTCACCATCAAAATACCTGCTATGAAATAACAAGTAACTCTATTTATTTTCTACACCTACAGTAAAATATTTTCGCATGTAAGAATAAAATAAATAATTAATCTTTTTTGTAATATAATTTATGTTCCACAGCATCCACATTTACGAAATCCAAAATATATTATTACAGCAGCTATGACTGATCGTTTACTCATTTTGAGCATAACTACAGAGCTACAGTGGGATCGTCAAAAACATTACTTTACACTCCTTATCTGCCCATCACACACTTAATTACAATCATATATTCAAAGAAAATCAATTTAGTAAAACAACTGCTCAAGGTGCCATGCATGAATGAAGACGCATCAAACAAATTAACAACATGAGCGCCAAGAAATTAAACTTTTAAATTATCCAGAAAATATCAGGCGACGGTTATCCTTCACTTTTGCAGAACAAGCGAAATTCTAGTAACTAATCAACAGCAGTCCATCTCCGACATCATCGGCAGCATTTACAATAATTAAAAACATGCAGAACCTCTCGATCACCATGCGATCGTGTAGAATTGAACCCCGACTGACATTCAAATTTCAGCGAGTTTCGCATACAATGAGACCGGCCGCCATGGATCGCAATGGATCGCGGGTATGGATTACAACTCGACAGGTAATTCCAGGTATTGGTAAGAAGGTAATAGTGCACTTTTATGTCCCACCAGCGGGCTTACAATGAACGCGGGTAGGTTGCAGCCTGTCCCTCCAGAGAGTCTGAAGATAATCGCTTTCAGGCAAAACAGTCGCAAAGTGGGAGATCAAATTGGCAAGGTGGCGCAAATTTACCTACGCCGGTCAATTTTGGTATAAAAGTGACGAGCCGAGCACGATTAAGGCACAGTCGTTGAATTACTCCTTGCAGTCAAAGTCTCAAGACTAACCTAAAATGGCATTTAAGGTGTGTTTTGTTAATTATTGTGGTTCCATTTAAAGAGGATTTTTACTAGTGTTAAGAACGAGAAGTGCTTGTGCATTGAGGATTAAAATTTTTGTTCTTGCAGTTCATAACCTTCTGCGCTTTGGTAGCCGTCGCTCGGGCTGGAAATATTGGAGCTCCTTTGGCTTATGCTGGACCAGCTGCCCACTATGCCGCCGGCCCAGTAGCCCACTATGCTGCTGCCCCAGCTCACTATGCCGCTGCTCCAGCTCATTATGCTGCCGGCCCAGCAGTCGCTCATCTTGCTGCTCCAGCACACTATGCTGCTGCTCCTGCACACTATGCTGCTGCTCCTGCTCATTATGCTGCTGCCCCACTTGCCTATGCTGCCCCAGGTAACTTTAACTACAAATAATAAACCCCAAACTCGAAACTAATCAACAATTCAATAGCTAAATTGGCCGTCGCTGCTCATGAAGAATATGACCCCAATCCACAATACTCCTTCGCCTATGACATCCAAGACGGTTTGACCGGAGACTCAAAGAGCCAGCACGAGACCCGCAATGGAGATGTTGTCCAAGGACACTACTCCCTCATCGATCCCGATGGCACAAAACGTACTGTTGAATACACTGCCGATCCACACAACGGATTCAACGCTGTCGTCCACAAGGAACCACTTGTCCACAAGGCTGTAGTCGCTGCCCCAGTTGCCAAAGTTGCCGCTCCCCTTGCATACGCCGCTGCTCCAGCTCACTACTTACATCACTAGAAGACCTTAAGCCTTTAGGAACTGACTTTAAAAAAATTGCTTTACTCAACTCAGTTTAATTGAACCAGACTCGTGTAAATGGACTTTTGCCATTTGTAGTTATTTATAACGATGCTGTAATATATTTATTTTCTCTAAAAAATTACTTGTTTACCTGAATCCTCAACTTAACAGTGTTTAATCAGAATACAAAATATGTATTTCTTCTCTGGTTGAAGCAAACCAACATAAAATCAGTATACAATCTACAGAGGAGATGCACCAGTATCCTATAAATTGGGTTAAACACTCGTATAGGAAAACCCTTCCTACTTATAGAAAAGAATAGGCCATATTAAATTTGATAGGTTTCAAAACACATATGTATAAGAAAAATTACAGTCTTGTAATCAAAAATATGAAGGTCAGTTGAAAACTTCGCGGAACGAGAAAAGCTCACTTGCGATGAAATCATCACATAAAGCTAAACAAGCATTAGGATTTCTCAAGAGATGCAAATTTCTTCTTTCACAAGCAGTCAAAGCTATAATCTACAAATTCTACATTCAGCCACGCCTCGAGTATACCCCATTTATCTGGGTTGCCGCCTCGAAAACCACCTTAGCGTGACTGCACAAGATGTAAAACCGCGCCATCCAAATCATTCGACAATTTTTGCATCTCCATTGACTCTCCGGGCCACCGTACGAATGCAACAGCCCTGTCAAAGTTGAATCGCTATTACCATAGCAATTATTCCACTGAAATATCCGTTTTGGCGTGCAGGCAAATATTTCTCCCGCCACTAGACTTGTCCAAACGGCTCATTCTCACACCCTTTAATACCCCTTTTCGAGCACACTAACGATGCCGATGTTTATAAATAGAACAATTTGGGTGTGGAATAATCTCCCACAATAAGTTTTCCGGAACTCGTACAACACCCAAAAGTTCAAACGTCATCTGCTCAAACATCCTCAGATTAACCTTTCCTATTCCCCTTTATTTTTCAAAACAAGCCTGCTACTAGACATTTTACAATGACTTGAACGACATGACATGACATGACGCGACAGGTAGTACAAAGGGTGATTCCTAAGCTTGGTTTTCCTACATAAAAAAAGGATTTTTCTTTCAAATTTTAGAGCTGCTTTGAAGTGAAGTGCAGAGATTTCATGTTAAAAAACAGATGACCGGTACTAGGGAACTTCTCTTTGTTCTGAGCCAGTACAATGACAGATTTCAAATGAGGCTAGGTGCCATTGGATTGCCAAAGTGACTAAAGTGAGCAAACTAAAGAAAGAAAAAGCATCATGAAGAGCTTTTTCACGGATCTGATTCTAATATCCATTAAACCGCCTCAGAATAAGAGCGTAAGAATCCTTTGGCTTCACGGCTTATTTTTACATTAGGGGCCTAGACACTTTGATATTGATATTTAAAATCATTTTGATATTTGGGAAAAATTTGTGACCATATAACATAAAACCAAAGTCACTAAAAATTGTCCATCATTTGTTTGTACGCATAAAAAAGCTTGTTAATGTATGGGCTCCTGTTCACACCTCTCCTCGTTTCAAATTGGATATTTGACAGCGGATGCTTTCAGTAATGCACACTTGCATGCGCAAAATGCGCAAGCTGGATCCGCATCTACTTGCGGTACAATCTTTGCGCATGTATGCATTAGTGAGCTAGTTTCGTCATAGTTAAATATGGCGTTGATTAATTGTCATTTTCGATGTTCTCTTAATATATTTACCGCACGCTATCAATATTCTCCTCATCGATTTATGTTGTCAACCTATACTTTGACATTTGACATCGAAGTGTCTTCTCTTCTGCTTTAAAACTTGTTCGCATAGCTATCGAAACGTCTGCAAAGCTTGCGCACATTTACTTCGCAGGTTTGCATTTATGAACTCTGTGCAAACGCATGTTCGCTTTAATGAAACTAATGCAAAAGCAAATGCGCGCAAACTGTATTACTGAAAGCACTCTGCGCCAAAAGAAGAAAGAGAGAAAAAGAAAAGAAACTATGTACTATGAAACGTATGTATTTACAGTCCACCGCCGCTCATTTCAATTTTACTGCAAGAAAGAAGAAATCCATGTCTCTCCACCGCGTATTTACAATCACACCTCGGTTCTTTTATCTTGATAGACGCTCATATAGTCATATACCAGTAGGACATTATTTTTGAACCGGGACATTTAAAAACTAGTGGGATGTTGTGCCTAGAGACTAGCCACTAATTACGCTTTTTCATGGTGTTCTTTCCGCCATCGAAAAAATCTAAGCAGTAACTAAATGGTTTTTGCAGTAATGTATTTGCATATTTTCGAACGAATTTACAAAAAAAACTTATTGTAATTGAGTTTCCCAGATCCGACGGCGCGGAAGTGAGTGCGAATTTGACACTTTGCGATTCTCAAATTCGCAGTCGCGGATTCAATTCAATCAAAAATTCGGAGTGAAGACTCACACGCTAATGAAATACCTGATGTCGGATTATCTTAGGCGCATTTGTGGTTTCAAATCCACAGAAAATTTGTTGCGGATCACACTTTTAAAGCACGGGAAATGTCAAAGAGAGATTCGCGGTTGCAGATTTGAGAATCGCAAAGTCTCAAATCCGCACTCACTTCCTACCCACTGGATCTGGGAATCGAGGCCAATAAATCGAAAGTGTCAAATTGAAAAAAAAAAAAAAAAAAAAAAAAAAAAACACATCACACATGTAAACACTATATAATTATGTAAAACGAATCTAAACATTTTTCTATGGATTGGAGGCAAATCTAAAATCACTTTGCACAGCAGAATTAGGTGTATTATTTTACTTAAACATACATTATCGTTAAAAATTCAGCTTACCGCGCCTTTTGTATTAATTTACACTTCAATTTAACTTTATTTTTTATTTTTAAAGAAAATATTATCATGCACGCACTTCACTTTTCTTTAAATGTAGAACATCTACTGAAAAACACAGGCACCTGTTTATCCATAGCATATATGCACGTGCACGCACACAAGTACCCCCACTTCGCAATGAGACCAACACCAATAATTACCCGCCAAAAATATGAAAGAATTGATATATTTTAATTGCACCCCATCTATGACAAAGAATAGTAAACACCATCTATGGCAATATTACATTAGCCGCGTTCCATTGGGAGATTTTTTCTACTCCCGAGTACATGGCCAATGGAACGCGATTTTTAACATAAGAAGTAAACAAGGGTATAATAAAACAATTTATTTTATCTTACCGTATTATATCTATCAATATTATACACTTTATAATTTTTTAAATTCCACTGTTATTTATTTTATTCACTTTAAACTGTTACTTGTTTTGTTTACTTTAAAAATGCACCTTATAATAATTAATCTGACAGTTTATTTTACTGAAAAACCAAAAAGCCATCTACTTTTAAGTAGCTAAAGCTTGAAAACCTGGCGGAAATTTTATGCGTTTCTACTAGGAGTGAAATCCCCCAAAACAAGAGCAGGGGTAGTTGGAGGTCCTCGGGTGTACTCCGGAGTAGCAAATATCGCCCAATGGAACGCACGTATTACTCTTCGTTTTACCTATGATTATCAATTTCCATAAAATATACAAAATACATTTCATAAATAATAGAAAATCTGTTGTCATAAATCAGTTGTTTACTTCCTTCTAAAGTTTATACATATCTTGCATTGGAATGTACCTTTTTATGAAAGCATGAATAAATAGGTTTATTGCCACATTCCTACGAGTTAGAGTTTGGAGTAATGGGTTGGTGCTAGCTCGGGGTGCGACAGGACCCGGGTTCGATACTGGTGATGGCCGCGTACTATTTTTTTTTTAAGTTTGATGGTTTTGGTAGTGTTTGTTAAATACTTTGTTAAGTTTTAGATTACGCAAAGTCTCACAACTTATAACCTACATAAGCCTTTAACAAAAACTTTGCAAGATTAATTATATATAGCGTTGGTCAGTGTAATACTTATGAATCTCCATGGCCAAACTAGGATACAGCATTATGACAAAATTAAATCAATGCAACGTGAAATAAAAGTTTTAGCTAAAAACGGATTTGACTTATTTAGCTTATTATAGATTGAGTTATAGCTCACAATTGAATATGTCCCAAAGGTTTTAATTAGTCGCCGCTTTGAGATTTTATCATCAACGCAGGCTTCGTTTATTATACTAAAATAAATCATCATAACTAAAAAAGCTAAAAAAAAGTACTTAAAAAATTCATCAAGAATCGAACCCTGGTCTTTTCGCACCCCGACCTAGCGCCTTCCCATTACTCCCAACTCTAACTCGTAGGAATGTGGCAATAAACCTATTTATTCATGCTTTCATAAAAAGGTACATTCCAATGCAAGATATGTATAAACTTTAGAAGGAAGTAAACAACTGATTTATGACAACAGATTTTCTATTATTTATGAAATGTATTTTGTATATTTTATGGAAATTGATAATCATAGGTAAAACGAAGAGTAATGTAATATTGCCATAGATGGTGTTCACTATTCTTTGTCATAGATGGGGTGCAATTAAAATATATCAATTCTCTCAAATTCTTGGCGGACAATTTTCAGCAGCATCTCCATGAAGGATGCGTTAGTTTTTCGATTTATTTGTTTGAATATTTTCGCAATTCTTCACAATCTTCACTTAATATATTGTCATCCAGACTGAAGTGTTATTCAATAGAAAGAATACCAAGAAAAAGCGTAATTAGTGGCTAGTCTCTAGGCACAACATCCCACTTTTGTTTTGTGATTCTGAAGAGATACATACAAATTTAGTTAATAAAAACTTAAAAATATGCTTTTAAACAAAGGGCTGCAAAATTTTTTAGATATGGGGCAAATCGTTTGTAAAATTTTTGTAAAATATTGAAAATTCTGAGAAAAATCACTTCCTTATATTCATGGACTCTAAGGACGGTCTTAAATACATCGTTCGTGCAATTAAATTTATAAATTTTCATTCATTTCAGTAAGCGTTTATATGCCCGGGTAAAAATTAGATATCTGCTTTTCGTTTTAAACCTACCAAATGTTTAAAAACTCAAGAAAATGATTTTTTTGCACTTTTAATTAAATAAATGTTTATGTTCTCCTGAGTATCATTATTAAATAATATAATTTAGTGAGAAATAGAATTAAAACATGTTACACCGAAAGTAAAAAAAAATTTTTTTTTCACCATTTTGCGGTCGGGGATTGAACTTGGTTCGCCTGGAACCTGACTCCAGCGCCTTACCTCTAGGCTACCGATGGACTTTATTAGAAATCCCTTTTTTGTTGTTTAAATATACTTCGGGTTGATTGTGACAAATCCACAGCGAAGTTCGATAAAATTGAATTTTTGTTTTGGTCTACAGCACCACCTACATGACTATAAACTATAATAAAATGAACAGCATATAAAATATGCATATAAACAAATAAATACTTTATATTATTTCCGCGAAATTTCTTAATGATTTATAAAGCCGCCGAAGATCCATAAAAACTCAAGAAAATGATTTTTTTGCACTTTTAATTAAATAAATGTTTATGTTCTCCTGAGTATCATTATTAAATAATATAATTTAGTGAGAAATAGAATTAAAACATGCTACACCGGAGTAAAAAAAAAATTTATTTCACCATTTTGCGGTCGGGGATTGAACTTGGTTCGCCTGGAACCTGACTCCAGCGCCTTACCTCTAGGCTACCGATATAATGGACTTTATTAGAAATCTCTTTTTTGTTGTTAAATATACTTTTGTTGTTAAATATACTTCTGGTTGAAATTTCCAGACCATTTTCTCAGTTTTTGGTCTTTTGACCAAGAGCTACATTTTGAGATATTTCCCAAGTCTGTATCTGCAGTACTTTCAGAGATGAAAGTAGGCTTCAGACGGACAGACGGACAGACGGACAGACGGACAGACGGACAGACGGACAGACGGACAGACGGACAGAGCCTCTGTATAAGCTTTTTTTTTTTGAAAAAGCTAAAATGGAGGGCTCAGTACAATTTGCCATCGTGTAAGGAACAAATGTACTACCTCGTGTAGGACCAGCTCAAGTCTATAGATGATATTGACAAAAATCTAAACGAAGGGGGATATTCAATAACAATGGCTTCTGAAGTGAGAGATCAGGAGGAAAATCCTATTGAAATTGTGACCAATAAAGATCTATGTTTTCTGCGGAATAGTGTACCTAAACTTTGGTAATTCTTTTATCGACTCTACCGCATGCCTTAAGCCATCCTTTGCAGAATTTCACAACGCCTCTTTGTCCATCAGGCAATCCTTTTGAGGCGTCCAAGTTTCTTTCCATTCCCCAGCATGTGTTGCCTTATTGTACAATGTACAATCTCCTAACTTTCTTGCGCATTGCTGAATGTCTCTCGGGCCACTTTACGCTTCACCAGAGCACTTTTCGCGACCACCAGGTGGAAGAGACGTCATTGCAGTCAAGGTAGCACGAAATCACTACATCAGTGAGCTGCGTCTTTAGTTCATACTAAACTGAAAGAAGTAGCGTCCAAGTCTGATTTCGAAGCATCTGAAGCAGTTAGTTTTCTTACGAACTATCGAAGAGGCGCGTATACGTAAGACCCACGATGACGAACGGTATGTGCAGATGGTCTGACAATGAGGCCTCCTATATACCCTGCCGTTGAGTAGCCGACTTAAGAGGTCTCTCCTCCATACTATCAATTACAAAGGTAGATTTGCACATGAAATTTTGAAACTATGACTTCTTTCGTTGTTATCAGTGCCGCCCCTCCCCCTTCCACAAATAGAGGACGGCAAGCAGTTCTTGAACCTCCTGAAGTAGCCTTTTTTAGATCACCTAGAAAATAAGCTGGCGATGGGGACTGCTATCAAGATGGGCGATAGTTCTCTACAAATAAATTTAGTTAAGGAGAGATGAGTGACACGATTGTCAATTAAAAGGACAAGGCGATTCGAAAGGTACAGAGAAAAAAAGTTGTAATAAACAAAAACAATAAAAACACAATTTTCATGTAATAATCATTATAATAATATTATTTATTATCATCGATCAATTTCGTTATAACTTACTGTTTCATTTTTTTTGTATCCTCAAAAAACTCCTTAACATATTTTATTTTTTTCATTTTGTAGGTTAATAGCTCCAATTTACATGCTCAATAAAAATTGATTGATTACTTTTTTATTTGCCTACCAGTGGCAAATGATATTTAATATTTAGCCCTATTTTTTATAATATACTTTTAATATGTGTTTTTTTTTGTCTTTAAATTATTTTATCTATAAACTTTTTTTTTCATTTAGGTTTTTTTGTTAATGGTATCAAGAAGTATTGTTTTTTTATTTTCTTTATTTTCACTTGAACTCTTAATTATATATTATATGAAATATTTTTTATCATTCTTAGGTTTTTTAACATTTTTTTTTTTTACAAATTTAACACTTTTTTTTTAATTTTTTTTATTTTACTATTTTCATGCTTATTTCTTATAGTTTTTTGTTTTAATTTTATTTAAATTTTATGTAGTTTTATATTTTATATTTCAGTTTCTTCTTTTTTTCTTATTTATATATAAAGAAATCTTCGACAAAACTGAAACATTTTCACTAATGTTTCCTTAATATTCATAAATGTAATTTTTTTTTTATTTTTAAGTTTAGGAAAAAATTGTTTTATGAAAGATTATTGGAATCACTGGTGTTATAGATTTTTTTGGTATAAAAAATTTTTTTTGCATGCAAAATTGCATACTTTTAGGTTGTATTTTTAAAAAATAATGTAGAAAAGCGAAATGTTTTTATTTTTTTTATATTTTGTTTTTGATTGCCTTATTTATTTTTTTATTTAAATGCAGTTTCTAATCATTTTTTTTTTTGTTTTTAGATACTACAATATTTTTCAACAAACAAGTAAAATATATTTAAAGGAAATATTGATAAAGAGAATTCTAATAAAAAAAAATAAACAAATTTTCATTTTTTATTTTTACAGCTTTACACACATACAATTATATAGTCTATTGATTATGTCTTTAAAAACAGGGCATTAAGGAACTAAGTAGTTCACCGAGTTTTATTGCAGGAACAACATTTTTGACATAAAAAAAATTTTCTAATTTTTTTTAAATAAGCCAGTTCCATGGGAAATTTAATTCTCTACAAAAAAATTTATATAATGTATGTCGAAATTTTGCTTCGTTTGCGAGATATATTGAAAAAACTAAAAAGAGTCCATTTTGACCCCTATCTCCAATTTCCACCCTCTAATTTAATAGCACTCCGCGGTTTTTTCTTCTTAAATGACCCATTGAACGATTCCTGCAATAAAACTCCGTGAACGTCTTAGTTCCTTTCTATATGACTTAATCAATAGACTAATAGAGGAACAAATATTTTTAACCAAAAAACTTATGTTTTTATTTTTAAAATTTTTAAATAAAATTTTTTAATTTAATTTTAAATAATTTTTAGTGTTTTTTTATAGATGTACACATAAAACTTTTATCCATTTATATAACAATCGGGTTTTTTGTTTTAGATATATTTTTTTGTTTTTTATTTAGAAGTTTTCTTTCGTATTTTTTGTTTTTCAAATTTTTTTTTTGCGATATGTAAAATTCTAAAATTTCATTATTGTTTCATTTATGCTTTTTTTTGTTGTATATGTATGTATAGATTTTTTTAGTAGTATATTTAAAAGTTGATATTATGAAGTACGGTATGCATGTATATATTTAATATGTATATAAGTTTTTATAAATTCGTTTCTCTTCGATACATATTAGGATATGTTGGGTGGTTAATTGAAATTTTAAGGTTTTTTTAAAAGAAAAAAAAAACACAAAAATAGTTAATTGGATCAACAATATAATTAACAGAACAACGCGAATGCTTTTTTAATAATTAATTACAGAAAATTGTTTCTGATGAAATCAACGACAGCAGTCTATCAATATCGTAAATGGTTTTTCTGATTGGTGTGAATATTTTATTGGATTAATTCGATTTCTAGGAACAGATTTGTTTAATCCGTCATTTATTAATTATTAAAATTCTACCTAGCTTATTTATTTCTGTGAAACTTTTTAATTTCATCAATCAGCGCTTTACAATCATCAATATATTATTATAGTGTTTGCATCTAGCTTTCATAGCATCAAAACACCCTAGGATCTTGATCGCTGTCTTCGTAGTAAATTCAAAAACTGAATATATTCAGTAAATCCAAACCATATAAATAAAACATAGTCTTAGCGTAGTACCTCTAGTATTGCATCAAAGAACAAGTGATATACAGGTTCAAAAGAGTGATTGTATGCTATTTAAGTTATGGCCATTTACAGGCATTTTACAGACCAATCTTAAAAAACCAAAATCCAACTACCCAAAGGAGAGTGCAAATTTTGGTACCCACCTCCAATAGCTATGTGTAATATGTCGTTGGATAGGTATTTTTGAGCTGAATATAAGTTACTATGGCAGAACTGTACAAAGATAGAGTTTTACATATCACCCTGTATTTTCGTAACTCTATAACCTATTTCCATTATTAAGCCACCAGAATTCCTCCACTTATCTATGATGGGCTGCTTTCGGTATCGTCAAATGATCGTCAAATGCATCGGCTGCAAAAATGACTGATGTAGTTTGCAGAAGTTTTACTGCAAATTTGACGATTCCCACCACCTGACATTAAAATGATTGCAGGATGGCAGTGCATTACCCAACGTTTGGCAATAGTCAATTTGCATCTCATTGATTATCATCAATTGCAATACCGAACGTATGACTAGCCTCCACCTGCTTTGCAAATAACGTTGCCGAACGCAGCCATGGTAAAATAGATGGTTCTATCTTCTCAACTTTAGGAGCTATGAGTCGTGAAAGTCCAACTTTTGAGTTTTTTTAACAAAAATGTCAACTTCACTAAAAAATAAGTAGCTGAAAAAGTAAGTTGATATTTTTGTTAAAAAAAACGCTTGCCTAGTCCACAACAAAAGGCGAATTAATGAACTGCAAACTACAGTATCCATCCCGGATTTTCAATGCTCGATCAACAGAAAAAAGAAGCTTAGTACAGCAAAGAAATGGGTGGAAGGATGACGTGCTGTACGATATATGAAAACTTCGTATAACAAATTCAAGGTGTACAAACTGAAAGAAGACCTACAAGGACTGGAGCGCAATTTAAAAAGGAGAAGAACTATCATCATCATCAGGCTCAACAGCCTAATGTTGGCCTTGGCTTCCTTCAGCGTCGATCTCTGGCCCGAATTTTCCACTTTCTTATTCCCAACTGTCTCAAGTCGTCAAAGATGCCATCTATATATAGCTGTTCTTAGGCCAACGTGGACTCCGTTTTCCTGGCAGTACTTTCCCCGGCACTATTTTAGTCGGGACGCGTTTTTCACCTCGTTGGACATGACCAATCCATCTTAGTCTGTTTATTTTGATCACTTTGCCGGAAAGAACAAGCGGGATTTAGACAACATCGAGGATGCATTGATCAAATATTCGCACTCCGTCAGCTAATGGAAGAACGAATTCGTTGTGGCCAACGAACTGTCGTTGTTTTCATCGATTTCAAATCCGCTTTCGATTACATTGATTGGAACAGCTTGTGGGGAGTCTTGGAAACCGAACACGTGCCATTGAGAATCATCCAACTTCTCCATGCGTCGTACGATGGCTCAACCAGCTGCGTTCGTATTCAAAGCGATTTGTCCGAGGAGTTCCCGATTCAAACGGGTGTCCGACAGGGAGACGTCGCTTTGCCACCTCTCTTCAATATTGCGATCGACGCGATTATGCGTGAAGCATTCGATGGACGACTCGGAGTTCGGTACGACTACAACAACTTCGTAACCGGCTTAATGTTCGCCGAAGATAGCGCCGTCTTCACCGACACGGATGCCGAAGCAACGGACATCTTATACGACATTTCCCACATCGCGCAGCCATACGGGTTAACAATCAATGCGGAAAAGCCCAAAGTGCTCATAACAGCCGGTTTGAGGACCAGTGTTCACCTCGATGGAACCTAAATCGAACAGGTTCCAAAGTTCAAATATTTGGGATCATTGGAGGAAACGAAAGTAGCATCGAATTCCGACGTTCACAGCCGCATCGGCCAGGCAACAGCAACCTTCGCTTCGCTCAAGTGGTGCATATGGAAACGAACAAATACATCCATCAAAACAAAAGTACGCCTTTACCGAACGTTGATCCTTCCGATTCTTCTTTATGGATCTGAAACGTGGACACTGCTCAAACTTGACGTTAAGAAGCTTGAAGTCTTTCAAATGCGATGCTTGAAGCAGATCCTCGGTGTCTCACTACGCGATCGACTTCGAAACGAAATAGTCAGACAAAGATGCGATCAGCATCATCGAAGAAGAAAATCAAAAACGTCGACTACGGTGGTTTAGACATGTTTGCCGAATGAATGCTGATCGCTTGCCACGTGAACTTCTCCGGCGAGACCGTCCTGCAGGCTGAAGAATCCAGCGATCGGGATCGAAGAAAACCTGGCTAAAGAATATCGCGGGTGACCTAAAGAATCAACGGTTATCAGTTACCGAGGCTCGAGGCTTCGCCAAAAACCGTCAAGAATGGAAACGAATCGTGAATAGAGTTCGGGACCCAGTGGCACCGACAGCAGCGTATCCGTTGCGGGGACGTCCCGCTCGGACCGCCAGCTAACGGATCAAAGAAGAAAGAAGAAGAAACAAAGCACACCGGTGTAATTACTCCAGGAAAAAGAAACGCGGGTATTATGTAAAAAGCATTCACGATTATTAAAATATAACAAAACTAAAAAACAAAAAACAAAATTGAAATCAGACAAAAATCTTACTTACCAAACATGATTTTCGTTCAAACTTAAAGGCGGCATTAAGAAAAATTATAAAAAAAATCATAAATGTTGAAAAAATCTTTTATTTTTATTTTTTTTTTAATATATATATTTTACACTTTTTACCATTTTGTTTTCTTCTTTATTCATCATTAAAAATTGTTCCCTATAACAATATAACCGAAAAATGTCTTCTTAATTACGGATATTTTGGATATTTTTTTAAGCCAACTTTTTTTTTTAGTTTATCAAATTTATTTTTTTGTTTGTTTATCATTTTTGTTTTATATTTTGTTAAGTAAACCCCATGATATCAACATTTATGTATAATTTGTTACTACTTAATTGTTAATTCAATTTTTTTCTTGATTAATTTCTTCGAATCGAAGAAATTTTTTGCGCTATTTAAAAATTTTTTGTTTTTCTTACTTTTTAATATCTTTCATTTTTGTTTTAGTAAATTTTATTGTAAAATGTCTTTGAAAAAAATTTTACTTAATTGTTTTTATGTTTTTTTTAATTATCTTGTTTTTTTGTTTATTTTTTTAAATATGCTTTTAATTTAAAAATAATATTTTTGTAATTTTTTTTTTAGAAAATCAACATCAACGCTTTTGTTTTTTACTTTTACTTTTACCATTCAACTAATTTACACTTTTTCATGATGTAGGAATAAAACGATATTTTTTTTTTCAAAAATTTCTTCTTTAACAGTACTATTAAGTATTTTCTGTATGTAATTTAAATTTATGGTCTACCTACTAAACGTAAATATATTTTTTAATCTGTATTTATATATGTATAAAAAAAAAACAAAATATTTTCATTATCATGTTTTAAAAAAATAAAATAACAAAAACTAAAAGATATGGATATTATTTATGATTTTACATGCCTGATGTGTTTTTTTGTTTTACAAAATATGTATGTTTTCATTTATATCTCCTTAAAAAATAGTGATATTTTAAAAAATTAGTTCTTTTTTTAAAAAAAAGCATTTAATATTGGACTTTGATAATGGACCTTTCTTTTTTAGTCTACGACTAATTCTGCTTTGGGTGAATGTATTTATTATTCTTAACACTTGTTGTTGTTTTGCTTGGTAATTTTTTTTTTGACAATACAAAACCAACAGAAATTAAAATTAATATAAAAATTGTGGTAATTTTCTTTTAAGTTAAAACAAATAATATCTGATGGTTTGAATTTATTGTTAGGGTTCGGAATTAGCTACTGGAGTTTTATTTTCACTTCCATGTTGCTCAATTTCTTGTTCGGTTATCACTGTGACCAATTCTTCAACAGCTCGTCCTATGTCGTCTATTTTTTTTTAGAAAGAAAAATATAGAAAAAGAAAAGAAAAAAAAATGTTTGTTAGAATTTTATTTTAATTTAAGAATTTAACAAAAAAAACATGCTTTTTATTTTTTAGATAAAAGAGCACATTGATATGTTAAGGTTTAGAGGCTATAAAATTCTTCATAAAGGTGGTATGAATGTACTACCCAGTTACATTAGTTAGTTTCATTAAAAATTGGTTTGGGTACAACATCGAAACTGTGACTGATTTAAATAAAAACCAGGGTGAATCAAAAATGATGAATTTTATTAGGAATTGTAATGATGGGAGTTATATGAACGAAAGGCGTATAACCCAGTCACTCTATACATGAATCCAAGTGAAGATTTTTCAGCGGGGTTCACTTTATTTTGGCATCACAAATAATTTCTCAACAAACCATGAAGCCAACTAAACGACAGCAAAAGTCACAGAACGTAAAATCATCATTATCGATTTTACGTTAATTTTGTTTAATATGTGAAAAAAATCAGGGTAAAATAAACACTATACTCAATTTATATAAAATCCTGCATTCTTGGAAAGTATGTCCCAATAATGGCCAAAATTCTAGCCCCCTATTTCAAAATAAATTAAGTCGCAAGCTTTAGTGACTCGCGCTTCTTCTTACGAATGTCTTATTTTAGTTTCTATTTCGTTGACAGAAGTTACGTCTCCTTGACTTTTATGTTACTTTTCCTTTGAAATAGAACTTCAAGTGGAGACTTATGATGCACTTGTGACTGTGAATACCGTGGATAACCCCTCACCAAGTAAACTTCGCATATTAACTCTAGTCCCGCTATCACGCACGCTACATAGTTTCACGTGGTGGACGCTTAGTCTGTAATCTGCCGTCCATTTTCTGCTGTTACCTGTCCTGCTCAACGCCATCAACCACCCCGTCATCAGAAGGCGGCGACTCGACCTAAAGCCGCCACGTTGGGCAGCTATCTTGGGAGTGCTGCACAAATATCGAACACATTACTCGCCATGCCCTCCAAGTTTTCTTTAAAATTTAGCCTGCGATCGATCATTGGTCCAAGATACCTAAAGACGAGCTGTGACTGAACGAACCTTGCGGGCACTAGTTTTCTCCATTTGCACCGCTTCAGTTTGGTGCTCAGTAAGCGTCGGATCCACCGGCCACGACTAATCTCACTTGTTTCGCCTATAATTCCATCCCATGTCATCCGCGATCCCGATCGTAACTGTTTGTTTTTAGCCTTTTGGGGAGCTCCCTGGGCCCTTAGAGGCAAGGTGGGATTTTTCTGGTATTTTTTCCTAATAGTAGGGACTGTTACGCAAATTTTAAGGGGTCATACAGCCCCCTACGATTTTTTTTGAGGCCGTGGGAGGCAAAAGTAAGGTAAATTTTAGTGCATTTTTAGTGCATTTTATGATGCACCTATAAATCGATATAATTAAGAGCCCCAGGTGAGGTGCAATGACTTTCTATTGATTGATTATGAATTATTACATTGTAATTAACTAGTTTTATAATTTAGACATGCGTGGCGTGCATAGGGTGCATACGAGAAAGGGTCAAATTTTGAAAACACTTTTTGACCCCCTTAGAGGCAAATGCGGATTTTTATTTTATTTTTGCGTAATTTTACGATTAAATACGAAGATTTTGCGGGGTCTCCGAGCTTCCTACGATTTTTTTTTGGGGCGTGGTAATTAAAAGTAACTGTTCATTTTGCGAGGCGAAACCCAACACATCATTAGAAATTTTGATCCACAGGAGAGCCCAGAGCGGATCCACAATGAAGTGACCTACCTATTTACCTTTTTAGGTATAATACCAAATAATAGTTTCGGAGGGGGCCAACACGATCCGCCGGCACTGACATCAGGCAAAAGGCACCAGGCAGACTCAGGTTTTAAAGTCCAAACTTCGACAAGACAGGAATGAGAAAACTTCCAGTCTGACTAGATCTATGTCTCTATGCTATACATATGTAGATAGCTTTAAATGACGCTAGGGTATAGGCGACTCCTGCTCGGTAAACTACTAATGCCGACAGCGGCTTTCTGTCTAAATAGCTAGCAATCTTTAAAGCTTAATAATACAAAAGAACCCAAGGTTAAAAACCAGGACAATTTAGTCACCGCATAGCCAAACAGCTATCACGGTACTTGGTGTGGTCTACATAACGTACAAGCTGGTCAAGACCAGCCAAAAGAGCTTTTTTCTTGGATAGGAGGTACAGGATGATCCTTCAGTAGGTACAAGGGAACAAGAACATTGAGGATAATGTGAATTCAGATAAGTTGGTGATTCTAGATACTCCAGTAGATTTTTTAAACTTTGAAAGTCTAAGCTCAGATGGAATCCTTAATACTACCAGTCCGTCATGTTGTTGAAGTCATGGTGCCATTTCTAGTAGTAAGCTTAGTTTGAAAGATAGAAAAAGGACACGATAAGTTAAAAGCAGTCTAGGGATGTAAGAGAAGACGGTGAACTTCGCATTTGAACTCTTGGATGTTGTATGAGTTAATTTTGCAAGCAGTATATCAATATCCTCATTCTAATACCGCGTACGAGCGAGTATTTTTATAGGAAAAGCAATTGGCGTATTCCCACTTTCGCTCCCGTTCAAGCTTCCTACCATGGGTGTGAGTGAAATACGCCGATTGCTTTTCTTATAAAATTATCTGACTGGACCGAGAGTGGCATGAGACTGGACCGAGAATGCCACGATAGTGTGGAGCGGGCCTAAATCTTTTCAAGATGGAAGATGATTTCCCGATATCAATCGAATTATTTATTTCGTTAATTGAAGAGAGGCCTAATTTGTGTGATAGGTCATTGGACATTTACGTGAAAAAATCGAATGAAATAGTCCCATATGAAACGCAGTCTCGTATTCGATAAAACCATATAAGTGAAAAGTTCGGCGTCGCCGTCTTAACGTAGCCTCAAACTTTACTCAAGGCCGTATTCTGTTCGATCGTATAGTTGTATTGAATGGGAGCGGTACAGTCGAATCGCATGTTCGCTGGGTAGTTAATTCTACTATCTATCAGGTTAGAGCTTGTTGTTAAACTTTAGATAGGACTGACTGGTCGCAGTAGGAAGGAGCTTACCTCTGGGTACTAATCTTTTAAATAAAAAATGGACCTTAATTCTATTGAATAGTGTGTCGATTTCGAGTTATTTGAATAATTTTAAAATTTTCTTGTAAAATCATGATCTGATAGTTTTGTCTGCTAAATATTTTATTCGCTAAAATACGAAGGATGATACTGCCCCTTATCCATTTATCAATTACGTCTCGTTCTGTAATGTAACACTTGCTATTATCCAGCCAAGAATGTTCTCCTTTAATAGTATTCTGCCAAATGGGAAAATTGCCAAAAATTTATCAATTTATTGATGGGGATTCATTTTGGTGCAAATGTCTGGATGCAATAAACTTAATCTAGGCAATAACTCGAACATATCACCGCAGTTAATCTTGTATTTAAGTTTAAATTCTTAAATTAAAGTATAAGAACCTCAAACCCCCAATAATTATTTTTATACGACAGAAAGCTAAAAAGGTAAAACATATGTTCTACAACACCTACAACTGCAAATAAACATCTACATAAAAACCATCTTGCAGGTATACTTTCATTTCTCTTTCAATGGGTGCCCAAGAGCAACCTTTTTCACTCTATGTTACATCATTCATTACCCCTGTTACGTTGCTTAATTTCCTTAGAACACCATCACAAAAACAGCAGCAGTCGTTCTTTCTATCATCAAATTAACTCCCAGCTATAATACGGTTTTCTTCCAGTAATGATGTTTTGAATTTTATTACACCCAATTCTTCGGCACCTTTTAAAATACCCTCTATACCCAATGCCGCCTTGGCACCCTTAAAAACCCGGCATTCGCACACAAAAAAAAGGGCAATTCGACAACTCCACAAAAAGTCAAAAAGAAGATATTCCCCCGGCATCATTAATTAAAATTGCCTAAGAAGAGCATTTACAAAGTGCTAAAGTTACATTAAAAAATAATTAAAGATCCTTGCGCAACCGGTAGGGTAATTATCTCAACATGGGGTAAGATATCCTTGCACAGTTGTACGGAATCCTGAACAGGTATATTCTTGGGTATTGGAGGGTGATATTTTTTTTTGTTGGAGTCAACCCTCCTCCCGTGTCTAAAATGATTAGAAACAAAAAAGCAACAACAGAAAACACAAGTTAAACGGGGGTGGGTTTGGATTTTTTTTTGTTTTTAGTGGGCAGGGATTAAAGAGGGAGAGAGAAAAAGTTAAAAAAGCAAAAAATTACCGTTTTAGATGCGTCCTTTTATCAGGGAACATGATGAGTAGCAAGCGTTTTAATGCAGCACAAAGAAAGAGACAAAAAAACCATTGTTAAAGGAGCTTTAGGTAAACTTGAGGATTAAGAGGGTCTGCCGAGGCTTAATTAGACGTTAATTACTAAAAAGTTTAAAAAAATTATAATTAACACCAGAGGACGAAATAAAAACTCGTTAAGGGGCGACTGTTGAACAAGATAATGGCGTTCAGCAAACACAACAACAACAACCAAAAAAAAAATAACGAAAAATAACAAGAAAAAAACGAAAAACGTAACGTAAAAAAATCGGGGTTAAAATCTCGTTAGAGCAAGGTAGACATTAATTACCGGCCATATGAAGTAGGCTAGAGTGGGGCGGCGGGGGTGGCCGCCCATCATCGCTGATCATGTGACCAGAGCCATGATTCCCCCCCGGACCGCCCATTCCACTTCCACCCAAACCAGATGCACTCGATGACCCATTGTGAATGTTGCTACCATCACCGGACGATGTCATACCACCCACACCGTCTGGAAGGACAGCATGGAAAAATAACGAGATACCTGTGTTAGTAACCATAAAGGATATTTTTGGCGTTGGTCAGAGTTAATTACAATGGGGACTCTCCAGGCCAGATTCCGTGCGATACTTACTCGTATTATGTTCGTAATGGCCGTTCTGTTGCATTTTTGCCGGGGATTCGGTGTTAAGCTGGGACGCCGTTACAGACCGGGTCTGGAGTGTCGATGGCTTTTGGCTTGTGCTATTTGGCTCGTCCAGAAGCTGACGGAGACGCTGAAGTTGAGCTTCGAGCTGCCTGTTATGATCCTCAAGTATCTGCATCCTTGCTTCCAGGCGACCCTTGTGTTGTCTCAAAAGTTTCGCTTCAGCCATCATATCCTGCAATAACAAACAAAAATATAAAACAATAATCCTTAAGTACACATCCTGCAAGTAATACCTGTCCTTGAACTGGCACACCACTATTCTGACTTTCATCTGGTGTAGTGCTTGGGGTTTGTTTCGATCTCAGTCTATCGTATTCAGCTTGTAGAGATTGGTTCTCCTCCTCTAAGTCACGAATTATTGCTTCCAGTTCCTCCCTTTGTTCAGCATCCATGGCAGCCATCACCTGTACCGGTGATTTAGGTCCAGTACCATTATTTGGCAAAGCTTGACAGTATTGTGCGATAAGCTGGTGTTCGTCATCACTATCTGGTGTTGAGTTTGATCCAGTTCCGTACTCAACTTGAGCGAGGCGTGACGCATACATTTCTAATCTGGAATGCATGTCATTCTGCAGGGTGTGTGTCGTATGCTGTGGGCTAGGAGCAGGACTTTCTAGAGCATCGCCTAAAAAACAAACACAAGTTTTATTTAAAATATTCAGTTTGCAAATCCTCTAAGCTTTAAGCCTCTATTAACCTTCTAAAACACTCTGGACTGGAAGATAACCGACACGTGGATGTTTTTTAAAATATTTTCTGCTCTTAAATTTATTTTTCAACGCTCTCGTAAAGTCACGTACATCCTCGGTTGACGTGGTCTGTAAAAGTACATTAAATATGAATAAGCTCATTCCTTTTTACCTGCAATAAAAAAATCTAGCTTACCGTTGTGCAATACTCGTGCATCGGATGACTTAGCTTGTGATTTTTGGCATTACGACCGAAGAAGAAGCATTTCTGGCACATGTCGAAGTTGAAACATTTTAGGCATCGATATCGGAATCCAATTATCGGATACTCCTTGCAGATATTACATTTTGCCTGGAAACGAAAAAAACAAACAAGAAAAGGATATAATAAAATAAGGATGTACCAAGTGGTTCATTCGTGTAGAAATAATTTCTTAACAAAATCACGAACATGTTTTATGCCAATTTCGATGTCAATTCCATTGCTTTGAATCTGACAGGTTCTACTACTACTCTATACATAAAAAGATAGAGGGCTTAACTTTACCTGATGTTTGGCTGCTTCTGCAGCAGCTAATCGATGAAGCACAGGAAGCCATACTAAACTTTGCGGTTCGTGCTGTAGCCAACCAAGGAAATGTTGAGCTTCTATCGTAATCTCTTGATTCTCTCCTTGTACTGAAAGTAGAGGAAAGTATTTTTAATAATTAATCATTGGTTTGATGCTAAAGTTATTCTGATCGATATTGGGATTTTTATGTGCTACAGGAAAATTACTTTCTAGAAAATTTCCAGGAAAATATTTAAAGAGAGATTTCACGTAAAATTTCCCTGACTTTAAATGGAACTCTACATAATTAGAAACAGACAATCAAAGATTGGGGCTAATAACCAGGCAATGATTATTGAGAATCTAATGAAATTCAGTAAGGTAATTACGGGGGTCCTTCAAGCTAACGAGAGCAGTCCGGAATTCTGGATATTTCAAAGGTCAAGGGATGTAACATTATCTGAAGGCCAATCAATGGAAGAACGTGGAATGGAATACAATTTAGTCAAATGGGATTGAAGGACTTAAATACTGTATGTGGCATGTGTGTGTGAATATGCCAAGAGAGATAATTTGAGTAGAAGAAGATATGAGTACCTTGAAGATGGATAAGTATTCGACTTACAAATTGTTAGCAAATGGGCCAATACGACATTATCAAAAATTGTAAGTTAATAGTAGTGACTCAGTTCATGATGATCCTTGATGGATGCATTCTAAGTCAGAAGCTTATTTTTACATCGTAAATTAACCCTCGTAATCACCGAACCAAAGTTAAGGTTATTATAATTGAATGTGAAAATTCTGCTTTCTGATAGACAGTCCTCAACGAGATGATCCGATGTAGTATCAAGACCATTGGACTTAGCGTTACCAGATGACAATTTAGATAACATATGTATCTGCCCGAAAACCGTAGAAGTGGCACTTGCGTTATATTCACCAGCGAAGCTGGGTCCAGCTTAGTTAGTTGCTCATCAGTTTTAGCGAAGATTATTACCATGCGCCTGCGTACCATACTAAGAAGCATCGGTAGTCCAATGCTACGTTCAAATTAAAGACGCAGACAATGACAAAAGTAGGAGTTTTATATCATGCTGAATGAGGCTTTTTGCTCTATCATAAGGGGAGACACCATTGTTTTGATTAGCCATAAGCCAAGTTACAAAACAACAATGGTGTGCGTTTCGTTATTTGAACGATCTGGGCGGTCAAAAGTAGATTTTTTTTGTTATGTGGATAGAAGAACAGAACAAAGTACCTTGCGAATGTTTGCTACTAGCGAAACTCAAACTTTTGTTTTCATCGTAGTCGCAAAAATATACTAGTCGGAATTTCTTTGTCATTTGATGAATATTTTTTCCTTCTATGTCCAGAAAGGCTGTTCAGGTGGACCGCTTATTTTCTATGCAAGATTCTTCCATCATATGAATCCCGGCTTAAGTTACTCAACTTAAGCTCTCTCGATAAGCGTCGTGAGGTCGCCGATGTTGTATTTGTTCATCAGCTCATTAATGGAAAGGTTTACTCAGGTTTTCTTGGTCTCCGTGCATCGTTTAGAGGGAGTCGTTATAATCTGAGAGGACCATCTCTTTTACATATCAACTCCTCTAGCACGAATTACGGCAGATTTGAACCTTTGAATCGCATGTTCGTTAATGTTAATAGTAATATTAATGTCTTTAGAGTGAGCATTAGTAAAGATGTCCTTAAAAGGAGTCTTTTAAATCTCAGGTGACCGCTTATGTTAGATGCTAATTTGAATGTTTTTAATTTTACTAATTTTATGTTTGCAGCTTAGTTCTGAGCCTCATCTCAGCGCTTGAATGTGCTGAGTAGGAAAACCTTTCTTGGCCCAGCTGAGAAGTGCGCCTTCTGTGTTAGAAGGGTTAACTACATATATTACTAATAAGATTCTACAGTAGAAACTAAGACATGCAGTGAAGTGATCACCTATTATCGCTTGAAATATGAAGGCTTGGAGAATGACATAGGGATGTGCTGGAAATAGTTAGGGAAGTGCAGCTAGCATCTGGAGCGTTAAACAAAGCATCTGGAGCATTGGCGGGAGAGTTTTATGAAGCTAAAGCGCAAGCGAACTAAGCAGAAAAGCAGGAACGCGAAGGAAATCCGGACTGGGTAGAAGCAGGGGTGGCGTTTTCGTACGGGCAATTGGTGTATTTGCACCGGGCGCAATTGGACGGGACACAATTTCAGAAAATTATTCTGTCAAATACATAATGATGCTCACCATGGTAAATGGTAAGGTATGAAACGCTGCTATGCAGACCAAGTCTACATTGCGATGTTATATTTGTGGATTAATATCGAAGGATTGCAGTGATCTAACGAAAACAAGAGATGCTAATCCAGAAGCACTGCAATTTGCAAAATCTGTTAGCTTAAAATCACACTCAAAACCTATTTGACCACAAAAATAATTTAGACCGCCCAGATCATTCAACTACCACACTCTGTAATGGGGGCTACTGTCCCAAGCACATCAGTGGGGAATGTACAGAGCGTACTGTACGAGGGAAATCTCCTTGTATTTTCTCTCAGTATCTGGCCCCAGATGAAAGCGGTTATTATCGTAAAGGCTTAGAAGACTGTCCCTAGTACAACAACCAGATATCGCGAGACTTTTTGGAAATTTCACCCAAGGATATCGCCAGAATCGCGTCAATCATTACAAGATACTGGCCAATTAGGTATCATGTAACCAATATAAGCACTGTCTATTTGGAAACTTGTTCTCAAAGAATTTGTCGTATCTTTCTAAGCTCAAAATAGAAGATTTCATCCGGTACCTTAATATGACGGAATTCATCCAAAATATAAGTATTCTACTTTATAGCCCTTTCTCACGAAAAAGTTTTTCATGGATGCAGCCACAATACGATGCACCTCACCGCCAATTGTTGGAAGAAATTGCTGCTAGTACCTACCTACTTTCTTGGAAAATGCGTAAAAATTTCTATAAAAATGTGGAGTCGTTTTGCAGTCAGTTGAAAGCTATAAATTTTGGGGGTCCAAACCTTTATCGATAGTGGTTGTTTGAGCGTGACTTAAACACTTTCAGTGAACGTAAGGAAATTACTCAGAACAGAACTCTGTGATCTAGAGTTTTACTATGAGTAAAATTATTACAAATATTTGTTGTTTAGTTTTACAGGTTTTGGTGTTTAAAATCATTTTTATTACACATTGGATATAAACCCAGACGAGTTTAATCCTTTTAAGTATCAAAACATGCAAAAGGATAACTCCTGATTATATTTAATAGCATTCACCTTGAAACTAACCGACACTGCCTGACCGAAAATGGGTATTATAATATTCTTACAAATAATATCTTCTAAGGTATCAAAACTAATAAAAAAATATTAACAATATGACCTTGTCTTTGCGGTTACTTTTTACATCACATTTTGACAGAAAACTCTCATAAATCCCTCCCTTATAACTTTCTAAAGAACAGCCGAAGAAACAATCCTTATCACATCAAGTATCCTGAAATGGGAATCATGATATCTTGGTGTCATCTCTGGGTAAAGTTAAGAAAGATAAATTGTATCTATGTCTTCGACTTAACTCGTAAGTAACCTCGTTACTGATTAATTGGATGGCTATAACGCTTTTCTAACCCCCCAGTGTACACAGAGAGAGAGAAAAAGGGAGGATATACCAAATGACAGTTGACATCTCCTGTCCCCAGATCAAATGTTATACCCCCCAAAAGAAAAGAAAGTCAACTGATTAAGCGAATGGATCCAAAAGACAACAGAAGGCATGACATAAGAAAAGGGAACAACCAAAAACTTTTCTTTCGGTTTTAGTCCTCATAATGAACTTTGAAGCTTTGTCAGTTCGTGCGGATAATTTGGTCACGTAAGGAGAAATGCCTACTACACAAAGTCTGATGGCAAAACGCAAAAAGAATGAGGCGGTACACAAGGCAAAGGACGACGAAAAAAAAAAACTTTTCTTTCTTCCAAGATGCTTTTCTTATTAAACTAAGATTTTGTCATTCTTAATAAAGCATAAGGAAGGGAAGGACTTGGTACACGCAAAACGCAGGCGGCGCTATCCGAAATGATGAATGGTGAAGATTCAGCCAAGCCCATTTCTCTCATTTTTCAAAACCGGAAAAATCCTTTCTGCTGGACGTCATAGTGTGTGCCACAAGGGTGAAATCTGGAATCGTAAATCCTTGCGGGAACCCTTCAGTTTTCATAATCAAAAGCCTTTACTACTTTAGGTACTTACCATCTTGTGAAATGCCAGCCCTCTCCAGACAGGAACGAACAGACGGTTCAATGTTGGATCCTCCGAATGCTGCCACCTCGCCCAGCTGTCTTGGAACCTGTAAAGGATAAAGAAAGGATGATCCTTCGATTAGTAAAAGGAAACTTTCTTCCGTTTTCTTTGGTTGAATAAATTCGTCTTCAAGAAGCAAAGACGACTACGAGATGATGATGACGATGGAGACGGTTATTTTTTGTGCAGGGGGTAGAGTGAGACAGAGAGAGAACATTTTCAACAAATGAGTAATGTCGCACGTGGCAAAGATCTCTTCCTTTTTATCCTTTCAACCAGAAAGGAGTGAGGGATTAAGCGTTTCTTGAACTGTGAAAAAAGGGTTGAGTTAAGCAATAAATTAGGGTGTTTAGCTAATCTGCTTGTTTTTAGGCTGTGTGTTTGCTTTTACCCCTTTTGTGGTATTTAACTTCGATTAAGAAGGAATTTTCTGCGGTTTTCTTTGGCTCCTTTGTGCCGTTTTAAGGTTTCCTCAGGGTAATTTATGGATCTGAGGTTCCTCTGGGCGGTTTCGGTGGTTTTGAGACGATTTCTAATTTAATAAAAGGAACTTTAAACAGATTTTTCATTTTACTTTTCTTTTCTTTAAAAAACATGCGGCTTTTCGTTTTAGGGTGGAAATGATTTTTCAAATTTTTAATCCTATCATATTTCTTCTTTTTTTTCGAAGGAAGGAAAGCCAGAACGGTATAAGGGATACTGTGGACTTAGGTCCGCTCGGGTAAAAATTAAAGGATTATATGCAAATAAGGATGAAAAATTAGGGATATTTAGAAGTAAGGAACGATTAAATTTCATTATATTCAGCTGAGAATATCTTTTTGGAATATGGTCGGTTAGACAGCTAATAGTGGGTATTTAAGGCATTTATTAAGTCTGAACCAATGGAAGGTATTCAAATTTAAGTCGGGGAGCATGTTTTGAATCTTTGGTATTTAGTTTTGCAGAAAATGTTTTATGAGGGATAGAAATTAAATTCAACATCTTTTCAGCATTTAAAGACTCTATTAGTTATACACAACTTTATTATGGTTGTCACTTTTGATGACAAATGGCGAAAGGAGTCGAAAATGTTATTGTGGTTGTCGAGAAAAGTGACATTATTTGTCGACTTAAGGGAATTTTGACGAATTACGGCTGCCACTTTATATCGACAAACGGCGAACTCAGTGACAATTATTTTCCACACTTGATTTTTGTAAGTGGCAGTGAACGACATTAATTCAAAAACCACAATAGCAATAATTTTGGCTTGGCTGAAATTTCCCACCTCGACATCAACAATATGAAAAGTGACAATGGATTCAACATTTCTAACACGGTGACAACAACAATAAGCTTGGTAGCGTTTTAAAAAGAATCGAATTCAACGTTAAGCTGGCTTACAAAAAATTATTGAAATTTTAATCATACTATTCCACTGATTTCCATAAGTTAGCGAGAAAAGTACGTGTGGTTTTCCGATAGATGGTGTTAGCTACAAATAAGTCACGAGCCGAGCCGCTGACCGTTCAATTTAAAGGTGATGCCAGTTCGACGGATACTTTGAGTATGCAAACATCAAGAAATTCTTGCACTTGTTAGAAAATTGTTGTTGGGAATGGTTCACTCGCTTTGTACTGATAACTTTGGAAAATTTGATTAAATTTATTGAAAAACTTAAGCAGGATTGGCAGCGAATCAGCAGTATTCATATTTATATGGAACTAGACGCAGGAGCTGGATACCAAACGAAGCTCGACGTATGGGTTCGCCATGATTAATAGCTGCGATTGACCCATTTCTGAAACATCTTCAACCGGTAATGAAAAGTGGGCTACAGCAGACTATCGGAAGCGTTAAAGACCGTGGACAAATACTACGAATACATGATGAGTTGAATAGTTGGGTTAAGGCCGCGTAGAAAATATACAAACACACTAACACAAAAGTACAAACAAAACACAGAGATGCTAAAAGAGAGATGCTGTCACGTAAATTCAACTACTCAATTACTGAAACTATATGCATAATTTCTACTCAACGCAGCTAGCAGAGCTGAGTCGTGTTCAGTCGAGCCTAAATCAACTTGAGTCGTATCTACATGTAGTTGGACCGGCTTCAACCTCAGGTTAACTTATCATGTATACGTAATAAAAGATGGTGAGACAAGTGTTCGCGAAGCTAGGATTAACATCGAAAAAAAGTGACAATGTGCCAGCTAGGGGAACATTAAGGTGGATATATAAACACGCCTTAACATGAATAGTTCAACAATCTTTAGAATGGAAGTCCCTATTATACAGAGTTTACTGGGCGAATACGAAGCCAGTTTTCGGGGAGGAAGGTGAAGCACCGACCAACTGTTCACACTAAAACAACTCCTAAAAAATGCTGGGAGAGGAATGTTAACGTATACCAGATTTTTGTAGACTTCAAGCAGGCAAACCACACCATTCATAAAAAGAAGCTACTTCAGATCCTACTCGAATTAGGTGTACCAGCTAAGCTAGTACCTCTGATACAATTAACTCACCTCGGCACAAATGCCCCAGTAAGAGTCCAGAACACTTCTATAGATGCCTTCCAAGTTAATCAAGGGCTCAAACAGGGGGATGGAATAGCGCCTATGCTATTGAACCTAGCCTTGGAAGCAGTCATAGTAGGCAGGTCAGTCAGAGTAGTTGGGGGTTTAAAAACAGAGGGTGCCATTAAGAAAACTCAGCAGACCAGTTCTAGTTCAATTGTGTAGGTCAAGAAGCATTGGACGTGGTGAGGACTTAGTTACGAGGCTCGCGTTTGGGATGGTCGATTACAGCTGCATTCATATCTGTAATACAGGCTTGCATACTTCGAGCAAATTATTAGATTTTCATGTCTGTAGCGGGAGCGTGGATGCCCCCCGTGTGGCAGGCGCTTTTGTTTTCTATGCGTGGTTTTACTCGGGATGTGAGCTACATAGTTTTGTAATCTGTCTCAGCCGAAAATTGAGTAATTGTACAGGTCTGGACTAAGACTTCATGCAAAAGGGTTGGTGAGTTTACCCACTAGGAATTTGATACTACTGTTCGAGTCCGGAACCACAGCGGTGTTTCCTGTCTTGGACATGGACCTTAGAGAAGCTGTCGCACACGTTCCCTGCTGGTAGACCAATATAAGTTTGTCGCCTCGAAATCGAAAATTCTAACAAAACCTGGATTGAAACCAAGAGGTACACCTTCATCGTTGGTGAAGCTTGTGTGCTCCTAAGAGAAATAAAGAAGCATAATAATAAAAATTGGGAGATTTCGTTTGGCAAGTTTTAATACATTCACCATATACAGTTTAGATATGACATCATCTGACTTTTATTTGTTCCGATCTCTGCAGAGCTCCCTAAAGGGAATTAACCTAGCCTCAAAAGAATTCTGCGCAAAAACTCTATTCAGTTTTTGAAAAGATTTTCGTTGGCTTAAATGAATAATGATTCCACACTATTGAGGCATTATTGTTTAAAAAAATGTATAAGACTTTAAACAAGCTTCAAAACATTGTAAGTAAAGTTATTATTTCAAAATACGAAAAATACGAAGACACATTGCATTTCCCCTTTAATATTTATCTCAACTATTAATTAACTAGTTGCTACCGTTCTCTTCGTCTCTCTCTCTATACATATTTTATGATTGATGGATGTACGCCAATCTATCTATCGCTTACATACGTCAAACATTTGACAGATTTTTTATAAAGTGTTTTTATTCATTTCTCTGTTACCTGAAAGATAAAAAAAATTTCAAATAAAGCATCACCACACATCACCCTCACCTGTATACAATCGTGTAACAATAAACCAAGCTTCCTTTGATCAACTTTCCGTTCTGGGTCAGCAATCAGACGAAACAAATAACGGTATTTTTCCTCTAAATGTCCTTTGCACAGCAAAACAAGTCCCACCTGGAAAAAACATACAAGTATAACATACAGATACAATTGCAAAACGTAAAAATTTCCATTGATGTAAAATCCCAGTGATTGGGTATGAGGGGGATGAACATTGAATGTTTTTACCTTAAAGCTCAGCACCCTTATCTGTCCAGTCCTTTGTGAATCGTAAACATTGAGAATCCAGTTGATAGCCAGGTCCAGCATCAGAGGCAAATCAATTTGATCGATGGTCACGTACAGTGAATGCAAGACTGTCGTCATATCAGGTATGTCGATCAATTTATCATTCTGGGCCCTAAGCCCATGTCGATCAAATGAATCGATTGCAACTGACATGGGGATCCGGTCAAGGGCTGAGGTGTATTTGCAGGAAGAAGAATTTTCAGTCCAAATACCAAAAAGGTGGATAGGTTACCATCCCAGCATCGTTGGTAGATTGTTTGGGGGTTCATGAAAAAGAGATGAAAGTACGAGATTTAGTTTTTGGTCACATGGGATTTAACATGATTAAGGTAGGACACACAGTAGCAGTAGTTCACAAGGAGGGGGAAATGTTTGGGATTAGATTTGATGGTTCGGGGCTTTTATTTGAATATTTGTGTATTCAAGGGAAAGGTACGCAAATTTCCGTATATTAAATGCGGACATATTTAAGGTATGTCCAGAATTTCATTAATTCACAGAAATCCTCCTCTCTACAAGTTATACTCACCCAGTCGTTTCTGGACAGACCGTAATTTCAGTGCTGTACGATAAGCTGAAAATCGAACTTCATTCAAATCCGCTAGAGATTTCATCAATTCAATCATTTCAGGATGGTCCCAGTGTGTAGTTTCGCGTTCATGACTATAAAGGTAACAAATTTAAATTAATAATTAATATTCATCAAAGAAGAAAGAAATGAACTTACTCTATATAGTAAGGCACATTGGCAGCTGTCGTTGCTCGTTCCCAGGGTGGTTTAACGCTCTGTCCAAGGTTCGGTAATGGCCCTATTGTGCCACTGTTGGAAGTATTGCGGCCATCTTCATTATTTCCAATCGATTGATTTGCTCCAGCATTAATTAAAACCTTCTGACGCTCATCCATGGCAATTTGCAGGAGTTTCATTCTGTCAATGTATATAAGAGGAGGCAAATGAAAAATGATGCAATTAAAAAAGCTGACAAAACTCCAGTACGACCAAGCTACCGACGACGGAAGGATAGAAGATTACCATTTGAAAGAAAGCTTACACACTGCTCCTGCCATCATCGGAGGAAGACTTCAGTACCAAACCCAGGACGGAAGCAAATTTACAATTCAATCCTGGAAACCTCTCTGCCAGCATACCCAGAATTGAGGTACACTGGAGCTCTACCCAGATACCCCTCAGATCTGGGGTTGTTTGTTGTAATTATTCAACAAATGAATAAAGGCTAGTATTTTTGAGGGTGGAGAACATGGCTATTTTTAAGCAAAGCTAGGTACAATTGTACCTGGTGGTCATGCAAATGATTCCCTACTAAAGCGCACAGTGTACGGCTAGAGTGCTCTAAGAAGATTTTAACTGTTACTAATGCCATTAAGTGATACTTCGTTCGGGTGCTTCCTCTGGGATTTTCTCTATCGTCTCCTTCAATAGAAAAAGGATTGACGAAGGTACACACAATTCAGGAACATCGGACGCCTCCATGATGCCATGTCATGCCATATATACATACCCACCAATGGCAGGAGCTGAGGCTGTGTATTCGCTTTAATGCGTTGATGGCATTGTGGTATGCAAATTAAAAGGAAGTTAAAATGAAATTCAATCGGAATCACACAGAAGTATATCCTTGTAAAGCTTCCGTTGCATTTCATTAGCCGAAATGTATCTCCTTCTGTGCCCCTATTGTAAAATGTGTACTTTAACTGTGCGCGGTGCATTTGGGACGATGCTATTGGATTTTCACGTGGATGCAGTATTCATTGCGATTGTGAAACGTATGCAGATTTAAGGGAGATTTAAATAAAAATCTGGAGTTGCTTCGGGATTTTTAGATTACTGTGTCAAAAGCAGAAAATGTGAATGGCAAATTGAAAGTAAAATTTAAAAGGGTTGTTGTTGGGATTTTTTGGAGGTTATTTTTTTTTTTTTAATTTAGGTATGTAGCGTATAAGTTTATAAGATTTGTATTTGAACTTAATAAAATAAATTATTGAAGGTTCTTTAAAAATTTTCAAGTTCGAATGCAAACACAATTTTAAGGACATGGCTTTAGTTTGTAAAGGTTTGAAAGAGAAAATTATGAAGAAATTGTACCGATTTTCATTAAAGAGTATTTGTTAGTTAAATTAAAAGATTTCGTTGTGTCGTTGTGTTCACTACTAACACACAATGCCTATTTGTTCTTGACTGAACATTTTCAGCAATTATTTCTCACTCTTTTTGCTTCTAAATTGTATGTAGTTAAGTTTATAAGCCGTCAAGAACGTTGCGAATACTGTCAGAGAGTGTTCTATGCCTATGTTAGCTCTCTTACTACATATATATGTTATTGAGTTGAAGTTGAGTGGGTTCATAAAAAAAATACTCATTACCAAAAATCACAAACAAAACACAGAGATTTTTATGTCAACTAATCAAATACTCAACTAATGAACTCGCGTCTATATGCATAATTTCAACTCAATCCAGGTAGCAGAGCTGAGTCGACCGCTCGGAGCAGTTCAACCTGAGTGAGAGAAACCAAGTTCGGGAATCAAGTCCTGGTTTTGCGAACGAAAATTTGCAGGGAAAGAAGGAGAACGAGTATTTCGATGTTTGGATTGCAATATTCTATTATGGCCTTGTGTGTATAACAAAGTAATATCTCCCATAACTTTGCAACTTCTAGCCAGTCGGTTTTCGTAGCCTTGATAGATGAATCATTTTCATGAACGAAATTCGAGAATTTTAAATTTCAGTCCTGGATAGTAATATGACATAGTCTTGGTCTTGCGTGTTCTGGTCTTGGAACATTTAACAAGACCAAAGCAAGACCAAGACAAGGCAGGACAAGGGCAAGACAAGAGTGCAAGATAGCAAACCTTTTTGCTCATCACGAAGTGCCAAAAGTATTGTTTTAATGAGCAAAAAGTCTTTCTTGCACATTTAGCAAGACCAAGAGAAGACTGCAAGGATTTTTACAAGACTTTTCGCAAGACTTTTAGCACTTAGTGTGAGCAAAAAATCTAGCTATCTTGATCCTAAACTCTTGTTTGTCGTGTCTTGCCTTGGTCTTGCTTTAGTCTTGCTGAATGTGCAAGAAAAGGCAAGACTGCAAGACCAGTCATCACTAGACAAGACGGCAAGACCAAGACCATTTTTCCCATCACTAACTAGTCTTGGAGGCTGTTTGAAGACGAAATTTGAATCTCATAAGAAACCACAGGTAGTGTTTTACACTTTGGAAAATGTGGCCGTTCCTGACTAGAATTAGCCTCATGTACCGCTTGTGCCTCATGTGGAAAATGAGGGGCATACCGATAGAACGATTTCCCCCTTTGTTCCTCATGAGGACCCACTCAGTGGTACAGTGATACAGAAGTGATATATGCCTTATCAAATCCCAGATGTTTTACAGTGTAGTGAAAATCCAGTACAAGACGTCAGTGAACCATTAAATCAATTGATAACAGTTCCAATGTTAATCAAGAAAATATAGTTTTTCCAATTAAGACGATTTCACAAATATCAAAATATTCCTGTTTATTCTCTATGAAAATGATAAATGGCTCGTAGAATCTGGGAACTAATTCAACGTCTGTGACGAAACCGAGTTTCGGAAACTATATAAGATTTTTGGTGACCCGCGTCACTTTTTATACCTTCCAGAACCACTTTTATTTCGTTCCCATTTTTGTTCAGGCTGGCAAAGCCATCGTCCCTAGCTGACCATCGAGAATATCACAAATTTTCCACAGTTACATTTTCAGGCTTAGCTTAAAAGGATAGCAGCAATTGATGTTGATGCTGGAAAAAGGCCAGCCACAAAAAGTTATTTTTCCTTGAGTGTATTAAGCAACGATTATTAAAGCCTTCCAAGCCACTAATCGCAACTTAACGCCCCGGGGGAGTTACACTAGCTTGATTGAACGACCGAAAAGGAAGTTATTTAAATTGATGTTGATATCAGTAGTCTGGACAATCAATAGGGCAGGATACCTTATTCTGTTAAAGCCCGGAAATATCTGGACAAACCAACTCCGAGTAAAAGTAAGACTGGGCCGTGCTTAACCTGAAACAGGCACGGTACACCTGAGTAAAATTCCTACGTTTCCAAATGTAGCCCGTTATAGGCGCGTACCAATCAAAAAATGCACGGAATTATCCAAACGAAGCACGATACTCTTACACTTTTTCTAGACCAAAGGGAACATTGAATCGTTAAGAAATTGTATAGGTCGAAGAAAACAGGCAATTAGCTTGGTGACCAAAAAAAGGTGCCATTAAAATGATTAATAAACCGGTTCTCGTTCGATTGAATAGGTCAAGCAGCTTTGGACGTTCTTAGTACTAAGTTGGGGGACCGCTTGGAACGAAACTCGTTTTTGGAATGTATTTAGAGAAGCTCGTGCCTGAGTTGGATAAAGAAGAATTTGATGAACTTGTTCGCAAATATTAAGTATTGTTTTGAGTTTCTGGTTTTTTGTTAGAGTACGCTTCGAAGCATATTATTGTTGAAAATAATAATAAAGAACAACCTTTTTTTAAACTTCTAAATCATCTCGTTTTTTCTCATAAACCTCTCAAGCTGTGATAAATCGATTTAGATCTATGTTATCATATATTCTCGGTTTACCCTAAATATTACAAAAAAATAAAAACATCCCTCAATTCTAAAGTGTTTTACATAAAATGCATAAACATACACGGCAGCTTAAATTGAAGTTTCCGGGCATGATTGACATCATGAAACCCGAGGTGGCGATTTGTTGTGATATTTCCCTCCAGAGATTTGAAGGATTTGTGGAAAATCTTGAGGGGATAGACTATATTCTATTGTTGTATCATTGCCAGAATGTTTGACTGTTATTTTTCTTTTTGTAAGGATATGTGTGTAAAATTTCATATTATGTGGGAAAAGACTAGCAGAGATTTTTATAAGGATTGACAGGTGATTTAGTAGACAGTGATTCAATGGTTGTTAAATAAGAGCATTGGTCGACTAGAGTTTTGTTTTGTTGTTACAAGTTACGTATTTTTGATTAGTAGTAAAACTTTACAACCTGTTTACGATTACTTACTTACAAAAAAAGTTATTCAAATCAATCATCTACATTACTCACCTTGTATTCAAATCTTCAAGTTTCGATAGGCATTGATTTGGCACTAGAACATGATTGGCAGTAAAGAAGCCTTGTTGCTCATTGCAGTCATCTAAGAGTGCACCTGCAGTGGTCATCTTGTCTCTAAGACGCTGCAGGTGTTGCATCTGTTCCGAGGCTTCATTGGCGCTACTTGGCTGTGTCCACGTAGAAGTAGTTGTCTCTGCTGATGCAACTCTCGAGCTCAAGTCCTCCAAAGTTTTCTGAAATTGTCGCATTTTCTGCAAAGGACAAAAGAAGGGGAATCCCCGTTAATGCAAAGTTCACCCCAAAAAAAATCACAATTTACAGTGTCTTAAAAATATTTACAAAAGAGCTTGGCATACGTGGGGATAAGCCTTTGCCAAGAAGTGGTTGGTGGATTGCTTGGGGGTGGTAGCGAAGGAGGGAGGCAATGGGGAAAGCTGCTTTTTATGCTGCCATACTTGAATAACGGAACAATTCGTTTGTGTTCTTAAGGAGCAGAGCAAAAAAAAGAGAAAAAAAAAATAATAAAGAATTTTTTCCTTCTTCAAAAGAGCGGGGGTGGAATGCCTTGTGTTTAAGGAACCGATTTGAGATGGTTACGTGCCTGTTGTTTACTCAGGACTTTTGATTATGCAAACTTTATACCGTTACAATGTTTCGTAAATATTTGAGTGAGAAAACATTTACTTGAGTAGGGATTTGAGACACATTTCTCTATGACATTCAGGAATATGAAATGATGCTAAAACTTGGTAATAAAGTAGCCCCAAGAGGAAGTAAAAATATTTTACTGTTATTATTTAGGTTATTTTGGTGGTTACATAACTTTCATTCAGCTCCCCGTCTCTCTCTACCTTACTCCCCCACACACACACACACATATATACGGAAATGTTTTCAACCCTATGCTGAATTATAAAGAATGTCAGAATGGCGGGCGGTGGTGGATGTTCTCTCAAATATGCGACGTTATCAAAGGAGTCGAGGTAGCCTTTAAGGAAATTGCCTGCTTTCCTCTTGAGTATTTTTGCCGTTCTTATGTTAATCTAATTGGGTCTGTAAAGTATAAAGTCACATTTGTTAAGGAGTGCACTTTGAGAAAATGGCGGAGTTTTTAGATACTAGATGGATGGATTTGAGTTAAACTTTTAAATATGAAAATTGATATAACTTTAAGGTAAAATGTTGACTATGTTGAATGTTAGTTGAATTTAATTTAGGATTAGTTTACGTTAAGTGAGTTTCAGAAATTATTCAATTTGGAAAGTGCATTAGTTGTGATAAATTAATAATATGAAGTTCTCTTACGTGAAGAACAAGAGCTCAGAGGGGGAATCTCTTTATATTGTTTACGCCGCGCCGTCATGCGGTTTCATAAGCGACTCCAACCATATTTCTCACTTTTGGTGAAAGAAAATGTCAATGTGACACCATAGAAGAAACTCTCTGTCTATCAAATTCTTTCTTGGCAGCAATAACTGCAGTTGTAACCTTTACACAAAAAATGACAATCGTCATAATCTCTTGTCATAATTAATGATATTGCTGTTTACTCGACGCAAATACTGAAAATAATGACATGTGTGTTGCTTTGCCATAAAATGTGATTAATTTTTGACAAGTTGCCATAAACAATGACAAGAGTTGAATTTACACGAATGGCAAATAATGACGAGTCGGATTATGATTTGTGTTGCGGGTGCTGTCAAAGAATTCTGTTCTCGTGGATTTCCACTGATTCGAGCCAAGGACTGGGATTTATAGTCCATGGAAAATGCGCGGTGTCGAAACATAACACCGTTAGGAAATCGAATCCGGTCCCACGGTAGGGGTGGTTTTAGCTCTTTGAGATTATCCCCTATCATCAAATTTCGATTGATTTGGAAAAAATCAACCACCCGCGCAAATAAATATTGAAAAAAGTGTATTTAATTGGATAATTTTTGATTATTATTGAAATTATTGCGAAAAACAAGGAACAGAGCAAATTCAGTCCATTATGACAACCTGTCATAACTTGTCATTATTGTTTACACTGTCATAATTTTTGCCATTATTTGTGACTACTTTTTATGACTATAACTTTTTGTCATTTTTATGACAGAAATAATGACAAAAAATATGACCGTGTAAACGATAAAGGCAATTAATGACATAACAAATGACAAGTTTGTCATTCATATAAACTCACCATTAGTTATGTTTTAATAAAAATAAGACCAGAGTGTTTTAGAGTAATTCAAGGGAACAATGCTTGTGGAAAAGTTACAGTTCTCACAGTTCTATTTTTCTACGTTTAAAAACAAATTTGTTGATTACTTCCTTAGTCGTTATGTCGATTTACCTGTGAATACTTAAAAGATAATTTGTGAGTTTTGAAAAGAAATTCGGAAATGGAAAGTTAAAGGATCATAAAAAGTTTTGAGCGGATCAGAAGATGAACTTTTTAATCCTAAGAATGGGATATTTAGCGTGAAATCAAGGATTTGTAGTTTCCTAATTCCTCATTGTATTTTGGCAATCATTCATGAGCTCCTTGGGATTCGGGTTTGAATCACATTAAGCTCTTTATTACTGTTAATGTTTAAAAATTAAAACTTTTACAACTACCACGTGATATTTTTAATGTATTTTCCTATCGGGGAATGGCTGAATCTCTTAACCAAATTTTAAATTTAATTTTTTCTCAAAATAGAGCGCAAGAGTTTGGACCCTTGTGGATTGTCAAAATCCAGCTGCAAAAGAAGAAAGTATAGGCCTCTGTGCTGAAAGTCGAGTCGTGTTTCGTGACAAGTAGTTTGAGTTAAAGAAAGTGACATTTCAGCCGAATTACGACTTTCAGCGCAGGGCCTGGAGCGGAAATGCTAAGCTGAGTTTACTGAAAGTTTGGAGGTCGCTGTACTGAAAGTCGTGATTCGACTGAATCATCAGTTGCTTCAATTCAAACTTTAACTTCAGCACAGGGGCCATATACTGTTATTTTCATATGTGCAACTACGGATACGGACTAATGGACTTAGGTAGCGAAGTCTAGATTACAAAAGCAAAAGACCACCTGATATTTCAATTTTTACGCAATACATACTAGATTGATCGATCATATGAGGCATAGGAAATGCAACAAGATCGATAGTTGGATGCTGGATGAGTTGATGGCAACAACTTTAACAGCCGAATTTTTGTCTGCAATCCTTTATTGAAATAAGACGAAAAATATTCATATTAAAGCCGATGTTTACAATATGATTTGCCTAATAAGAGTCAGTTTATTATAAGGGATGCAATCGATAACTCTGGTTTATGTTCCTGTATGACAATTTGATCTATTAGGTCATTTTATCTAGACTCTATAAACTGGGTCAGGCGTTTTTGATTCGTTCAGTTACTCAGTGAACTGCAGGTTCGAAACTAGCAGCTTGCACACTGTTTATGTGAGTGATTGTACATTAATCCTATAGCTCTAGGCCACGAGTCCATGTACGTTTTGCTATACGCCCTTTGGCAATGTTCAACAAAGTATAATTAACTCAATAAGCTATCGTAGGAATCTGTATACTAGCCGTAACAAACTGTATTTCCGAACCCGTAGAACATCTTAGGGTTCAAAAGTAAGGTTAATCAACATCTACTAGAGCACTGCCCAGAGTCCTCTGTCCTATTCTCCTCTATCCTTACTTACTACTAAACAGTGCATTCAATAACCTGAACAAAATGACAGACTGGTAGCACAAATGGCGATTTCTAATATTGTTTTTTGTTATATAAAAAAATATAGCGATCTCGCAGTACGCTAGGAGACAAAATATAACCGGAGATAACAGATATTTTGGGGGTCTTCCTGGCGGTACCACAAAATGACTTATTACTACCGAAACTTTGAAGAGCGAGCCCTTTCCAGGAAAGAATAACTAGTCAAAATCGAAGCGACTTATTCAAAAAATTATAGTTAATGGTGACGATTTGTTAAGGATAACGACGACGACGAGGCTTTGCTTCCAATAACGTAAACGAGTACGCAGAAAGCTTCGCAAAGTCAAATAAGATGACATTAGTTCGGAATGGGGATCGGTGAAGGGAGCAGTTACAGGAGCTTAGGCCCAGATATACGTGGTAGAGATGCATAGGTAAGTAAGTAAATAAGTACCCTGGAAGAACTTTATTAAAGATGCTATAATTCTTAAATATCCCTTCTTATTAGAAAAATCTTTAATTATCATAACAAGTAGAGCTCGCGCCATAAACGAAAGATTTCTCAAAATCGCTGTTTACATGTGCAGTGGGAGTCTCAAGTCCACACATACAAACACCGATACCCTGTTTAAAACGCAAAATCATACAAGCTCATTTTTATTATTCTTAATCACGATTTCACATTCCCGCTCATTTCCCTTTTTTTATGGCGCCGGCTCTATCCAAAGGACTGCCTATTCCTAATAAAACAGAACATGATACCCGGAAATTCCCATAGCTATCTTATTGGTGAATTAATAATAACTTATGGCCCTGTTACATTTGCGTTTATAGTTGAAACATCTATTTCTTGAAAGGATTACCATACAAATGATTCTGATAAAAAATAATAAATTTATTAAATTTTCCATATCATGGGATAAATATGTATTTACATCATGCATGATTATACAATAAAAATCCCACAAGTAAATCTGCCACAATGTTTCAAGCCTATATTTACTTTCAATTTCTCTCTTCGAAACTAAAACATCAGCAAAACATAAAAACCAACCTTGAATATTCTACACTCTACACCATATATAAAAAAGCGATTAAAAAAATTGTTTCATAATAAATAAGAAAATCTTCAAACTCGAGCATAAATTTAAAACAGAGAAAAAGAAAAAAAAAACAAGTTTCCCAACGCTGAAAAATCATGCGACACGCGCTCAGTTGGTAGTAAATTTTAAAAACAGGAAAAAGAGTGTGGAATTCAACACCTCATTGAAAAGTGCAACAAATGCAGCTGCAGCAGAAATGAAAATAAAAATAAAAAAAAATAAAAGACGTGAAAAACGAAAAACAAATGAACAAAGCGAAGACTAAGCGATTCGAACATAACAACTGGACAATTAGATATACCTGGGCACAATTGCAGCCAGCTACTGGCCAGGTAGTAGAGGGCACCAACCAAGTAGATGCCTGGATACTGCATTTGCATGTGCAGTTTTCTGGAATTTATTGCATCTTCCTCCAAACGTTCATAGATCTGCGCGGAGATACACTGCATGGTGCTGCTTACCTACGGGATTTATGTTAAGTCTCAATTTACATACCATTAACAAGACAGACGTGTCTGCATCTCAACAATGTTGTGGAAGAAATTAGTGAAATAGGAAAAAAGGAAATCAACGGATTTTAAAAGCAAATCCTTCTTCCTTTCATTAGCATAATGCAATCTGGCGTGTCGGTTCTAGTAGGTGTGCGCCAGAGTACAATGTCCGATACTTTGATATTGCCGTGTGCAGTGTGCACCAATGCAGCAAAGGTGCAGCACACACATATTACACTGCATGCTGTAAATTGCAGATTTATGACTGATCTATAAAAGTCGTTCATGGATCGGCCGATGGCGCATGCGATAAAGACTTAAGGAACTAAACACCCATAAGACATGATATTGCCAGCGCCATGGAAGTTAATGTATCCAAAGACGTTGTACGTCGCAGGAAACATGTTCTAAATGGAAAATAAAGCACAAAAGACCAAGTGTAGACTGCATGTATCGTTCGGCTATCTTTAGACAGATTAGTCATAAGCCGGGAATTTTCTGCTCAAGACATGATGAGAGAGTGGAGTCAGCATGACTTCAATTCTGGGCTTCAACTTCTTAATACAATTTTGATGGGATAATTTGTTTTGACCTAGAAACAAGAAAGGGGCTCTCTCTCTGTGCTCATATGCTGCACCAAAATCACGATTTTAATTCAATTCTTTCTCAACCAGGCTTTAGTGCTATATAAACCAATATTCACCAACTTGCGCAAGCTGTTGCCCCAAAAACATCATCAGTTTTAATGAGTTTCCTACGACGAAAAAAAACGAGAAACGCTTCAACGCAGTTCAATAAAATTTGCGGGCAACAGATGCCGCCAATCATCAACTAAAAACCATCACCATAAGGAACCGGGAGCAGAATCAAATTTAACCACCGTCATCCTACCGCAAGGATTTTCGTCCTGGCTTATAGAAAATTTATTTGCTTTCCCTTCCATATTGCCGGGGACTCAACAGCTAATAACTCCCCCTATTAGGAGGGTGTACACCCAGCTCCGAGGCGCAATAATTACGGAAATTAAATAAATTACTCCCGATCATTAATTTCATTCGAGTGGCCCCAATCCCATCCCCTGGTGGTCGGGGCAGAGGGACACCGCTTCCACCCACCAATGGGGGTTCTTTCGCTCCATTTTTATTTTTTTTTCGGTGTAATTCTTTTATCTACTTAAACTTTTGTTCTCCAAATAATTCGCAACGCTTATTCGGAATTAACTAATTAGTTTGTGTGCAGCCATTTCTTCTCCGCCAGCGGCTGAATGCGTATTCCACGGGGTGCACTCCTCGTTCCATGGGAGGATATGAATTATCGGCGTTAATTTGGGCGATGTTCGAATTCATCCCTTCTAGGCACTCGGGGGTTAACACTTTTTGTATAGTATGTTAATTAGTCCGGGGCTTGGAGTGATATGAGAATTCATGTTGATTGCTGGTGAAGGATTTACGGCTGTAATTCGTGTGGAATTTTAACTTGCATTTGTGGTGTTCACTCTATGGAAAATATTCAACAACCATATTATAGACAGAGAGAGGACTTTGTCAAGGATACTATTGGGAATCGAGGACTTTTTAGCTGGGGTGATACGCTTATGATGGTGACTATGTAATTTACAGGATAACGAACACGGCTAAACATCAAAAGTCTCTTTTTATGCAATTTCTAAAACAGTGCGGCTTTTTCTGATTTAAAAACAATTCAAACGCCATTTATTTTTAGAAGTTGAATTCACGTAAAATAATGAAAAACATTTACGATTTTACACCTGGAATTCCCGGAGGCGGTTGTCAACAGACATCCCCTGTGGTGTTTATTTAGTATTTTTAATCTTTGCTATTTAAATTTATTTGTGCAATGGAGTATTTATAATGTAAATAAAATAAATGAAAATTTATTTCGGAGTTAATATTTAAATTGGGTAAAATCAATTTTTTATTATATGGAGATGTTTGGTTGGAGATATTTTTTAACCTTATAACCGCGATGTCCATCTAGTAAGTTAAAAGGTTAAGTAAATTTTAATTAAATCACATACTGCGATTAAAATTTTATATAGTTAAATAATTGTATAACGTACAAACAAGAAAAACAAGAAACAACCCCGTGGGGAAAATTGTGACCGCTGTTCCAGGGGATCTTATTTTGAGTGCTGCAATTTATGCTCCTTTCTAAGGGAGCATTCCTACAGAGGCCTTAAATGTTATGTTATACCTCCCTCCTTTAAATCTTGTGGCAAGGGAAAGCGCAACCATCGCAGCCCTTAGAATAAAAGAATCCGGTTTCTGGACTGCAATCAGAGGAGGGCACACGAAGGTACTGAACTCAGTTACTATCCCCAAAAAAACCGGCTTCTGCATTCCCGAAATTACCTTCACGAGGAACTACGGAGTTCACATCCCTTCACGTCGTGAATGGATAAATAGACCACACAGGTCTCAGGGTGCCATAAACGTTTTTACTGATGGCTCTAAGCTCGAAGGTCGAGTGGGAGGAGGAGTATTCTTCCCAGAACTTGGGATTGAAGTCTCCTTGCGACTTCCCGATCACTGCAGTTCAAGCGGAGGTTCTAGCCATACAAGAAGCTGTTCTGCAAATTAACCAGCAAGGCGATAGAAACCAGACTGTCTACATCTTCTCAGATAGTCAGGCAGCTCTGAAAGCCCTGCGTTCCTGCACAAACAGCTCTAGAACTACCTCTGAATGTCGCAGATCTCTTAACGAGATGGCTCAGCAGTTCAGGATCCTCCTCGTATGGGTGCCCGGTCACCGAAATATAGAGGGAAATTGTAAAGCTGATGAACTGGCTAGGAGAGGCGCGACCGCTACTCTCCTTCCAGAAAAGGAAATAGTTGGTATGCCTTGGGCCTCCTTTAAACTCCGATGCAAGCAACACACAATCACACAAGCGAAAAAGCATTGGCAGGCGAACCACCTTATTACTGAGCCTCGGGAGACAAGAGCTCTCAGTTATAGTGGGAGCGTTGACCGGACACTGTCTGATAGGGACGCATGCGACCCGTTTAGATCTTGAGACCTACAATTTCTGCAGAAGCTGCAAGAACCTGGACGAGGTGGAAAGTGTACTACATCTCCTCTGTCACTGCCCGGCTCTAAGCAGGATAAGGTTATCCACATTTGGTGAACCCTTTCTAAGTAACCTTGCGGAAATCTCGGAAAGTTTGGGATCCCGCAGCTTAGAAGATTCATTACTTCCTCGAGATGGTTTTAACGAAGAAACGACATTTTAACATCAAGTTTAAAGTGGGATCACTATGGCATCACAATGGGCCTATCCTTCTGGCCTAAGTGTGTGGGCTTGAACCAAAAGCTCAGCCATATCTAACCTAACCGAACCTAACCTAAGGGATCATTACTGGAATTTTCTGAAGTTTTATAGAACGATCAAAACGAACAAAAATCAAAGATTTTCAACATCCGAACCTTATCCACATATCCACAGACGCCCATGAATATTATTTATTAAAAAGATGTTTTATAATGCTCGTAGAACGCTTTTGAAGAAGTATAAAAAGGTATGCTGCCCTGCAATAACATGTAACGTTAGAAAGTATATGGAACTGGTATGAAAACGGGAAACATGGCTATTGTACGGTGATACGATTACAATGCTTGAAACTGCTAATCCAACAACGTGAATTCTTTAATCGTAGATACAGCCGGCTGAGAAATGACTGAATCCTTCAATAATCGTCTGACTAAGGGGGAGTGCTATGCGGTTCAGTTTAATTCTGACCTCCCATCTAAACAGGTATGGAAGAATATACGTAAACTTGAAATACATACTGGGCCTATTGCCACTGGTATTGAAGGTGTTGAACCTAAATTTTTTAAGCTTTCATACCATATGTGATCGCTACATTTACTCACATATTCAATTGAATTCTGTATTTTCTGATGTATGGAAGAAAGCTTTTATTGGATCAAAACCAAAAAAAATCTCTCCTTCAGACATATATGACTTCAGGCCAATCCTATTCTACTTGCACAAGGTCCTTGAGAGGATTATGTATGATCAGATTAAATCGTTTCTTGATGGATGGAATCTACTGTGTGAATGCCAGTCTGGCGTGAGGCTGCACTGCTGAAGGCGACCACGGATGTTCGAGCTGAGTTGGATGATGACGAGACCGCTGTGTTGATTCTGCTTGATTTCTCGAAACTCTTTGACACCATTAATCGTAATCTCTTCCTGTATAAACTTGCTTCCATTTTTCTCGTCTTCTGCTATCTCTCTCCTTTCCTCATTCCTCTCCAACAGGTCACAGTGCATCAAGCTCAATGATAAGTACTCATATTTTCTTCCTGTGTCCTCAGGAGTACCACAGGGCTCTGTTATTGGACCTTTGCTCTACATATTATCCACGAATGATAAGTCTGCCATCCAGAGCTGCTGCTTTCACTTCTTTGCTGATGATACGTAAGGATATACCTCATCTTCTTCTAATAAACTAGGTGCGATAGTTGCCTTCGTAGACTTTGGTTATTTGGTAAACTGCTACCTCAGCAGTCACGTCCAATACTGGTAAAGAGCCTCATCATTCCATTCTGTACGGCATCTCGAGTTATATTGCCTTGGATGCCGTTTGCAGGTGTCCCCTGAATGTGGCTATCAATGGCGGCATTAGATTGTCTTTTGGCTCACGACGAAACGCCCATGTTTTCACGTTTCGCAAATTTCTCATCCTTTGTGAGTTCTTGTCCTACCTTGACATGCATGCATTATGTCTACTTTACAAGGTACATTTTATCAGTGATCCCAAGTACTTGGCTAGTCACGTCGCCTGTTAAGCTTTCGTATACCTTCATACAAGAGCAGAATTGGTTGCCGGTCGTATTTCTTGCACATAATCAGACTGAGGAATAATCTGCCCCCCCCCCCCCCCTCCGTGAGGGGAGCCACTATAACGGCGGTTTTCAGGGGGAAACTTATTAAGCATTTGTCCGGTGATCTCAAGTTTATCATAGAATTTAGCGTGGTGAGAGAGGGTTCGACCCAGGTGAACTCTTCAGGAGTGGCCGCTCAGAAACAAGTTTGAGTGTATTTCAAATAAACTTTACCGAAATTGACTGTTTAATTCTTATAAAATGAGATGGTTACTGAGACGGCGGATGTCTGGGAACATATCGCGCCTTTCTTAATATGTTTGCATGGGATTATACTGCTTCTCACTGATGCTACCGGCACTGCACTGAAGTCGTCGTCATGTCACGGATATGTGTGGATCGACGACAGAAGTGAACAACATTCAGGTTTTATTTAGATCCAAAATGGTCTTGCTCTTGCATTCTAGGTCTTGTTCTTGCGCAAGGCCAAGGCGACCTATTCGTCTACAAGACCAAGCCCTTACATAGACCACGCTTCAACTGCAAAGTTTTGTGTGTGTGTGTGTTGCGTGTTTCAGTTGGAATATCGTCAACACTTATCTCTTACACTTACCGCTTCAACAACTTTCCTAAAGCATTGCGGGCGCGGGCGCCGAATTTTTTCCATATTCTTTACAATAAGCACCCACAGACTTCGCAATTGTTTTCAATGTAAAGCGTTAAAATTTCAAGGCGTTTTTTCGATGTTAACAGGCTCTTAGCTAAAATGGTATTGAATGACGTTTCAGAATCGGGTACATCAGTCGAAATAGGTCGAATTTTAGTAGAAATTAAAGATTGAGTCAGAAAATCCAAAAGCTCGCTCCCCACCTCTCCAGTTTGGAAACCCTGACCTGACTGAAATGAATTACTCGGACTAGTAGCAAATCATGTAGAGCGGTACCGGTGAGGAATGAACACAAGCCTGAATAGACTAGAAACACTTGACTTGACTTTACAAGTGAAACTCATGTAATCTCCTGATGATCGAAAGAATTTTGCCGATCGTCACCCCAAAATTGGACCATTGGCAAACATACCGCCATACGACCGAAAATTTTACTTGCAGTTGTCCAGCTCTGGCTAGGATCAGACGCCGTAAGTTCGTGCGCTTTCTTACAGGCCTTGAGAGAGGTTTCCTGTCCTCCATTCTTTCATGAGGGTACCACCACTTACATAGATACTAAGTGAAAGCATGAAATTCAAAAAGGAACCATCGTCATACTGGAGGTAGTTATTTAATACGTTTCTTAAGCTATAAATCGCAACAGTATCAAGAGATAGAAAGGTAAGGAAGGCCGAAAGAAGAGAATCGCCGGTGACTTAGCCTGTCGAGTAAAAACTAATATTAATTACATGGTGGTTAACATTGAATATTGTTCAAAAAGGTATAAGATACAGGCTCCGTTGAATAGTAGATGAAATTCGGAAGTATTTATCATTAGTGCAAATATAGACAAGATTTCCGTGTCATACGACATCAAAACTTTGTAATAAAATGATAACTCTACAAAATTCTGCTTCAGTTATCAGAGCCATTTAGTAATCTAAAAATATTTCAAACAATCCTTATATTGCTTGTCATATCAACTCAAATTCACGAAATTGCCATTTTTATATATCCTAAGCTCTTTCCTTGAACGTTTCATAAATTGACTGTCAACATTCCCCTACATGGCAACGCTTTCCGCCTAAAACACGGACAAATACCCAGCATACTTCTACTTCATAAAAAAATTCTCCTTTTCAGTTAAACATTATCTTTGCCTCAATAAAAGAATATTTCCGTAGAAAAATTTTCCACTTTTCTTGTTTTGGTAGAGCGAGGAGAGATTTCTTTTATACAAAATTCATGAATTTCTGTCAGAAAACGTATTTCACATTAAAAATTATTGCGACACAGAAAAATCTCGTGCATTTCTTAAATTACAGACGACATCCGTGGCATTTCCAATTTCCGGTAGTAAACATAGACCCCGGAAGACGGAAGGATCCGCTCCGACACTGAAACGAAATAAATCGCAACCAGTTTCGAATGCAATAAATTTCCTTGCAACCAATAAGCGTGAAATAAATCAGATCCGCAACCAGCACGGAGCTGTGCTTAGTCGCACACATGCATGTGTATCTTAAGCCACTGAAGTTGCTCCTTAAAGACGTTCTCCTTCGCCTTTAATGAAAACCAAGGCGAAAAAAAAACACTGCCGTGGAGAAAAATTGTGCAGGATTGAAGCAAGGAGCTGGGAGCTGCGGCACGTAAATAACATTTGCCCCCAATTGTTTGATAACAAACTGATAGGAGCCATTTTTTTGTAGCTGCGAACAAGGAGCAGGATTGTGGGAGCAGGTCCGGGAAGCTATAATCTGCTTGTAGGGGATGTAGTTCCTGATAGGCGACACATAAGACCCGAGGTCGGTGTCGGATCGCAGCCATAACTTTTCATTAAATCGTCCCTCGTTTCTTATCTGTGCTGCCATACAGAGCCACCGACTTGGCATTGGGTATCCTGTGCCTCCGCTTCACCCCGGCCGCTGCGTGTTGTGCTTTCGGTGCTTTGTGGGAATTTTCTGCCTTAGTTCCAGTACCGCTGTTAGCATCCTGTCGGGCCAGCGCTGGCCGGAGGAGCACCCGATCTCTGGCGGCAGTCAGCAAGGCCCATAAAAACGAGCGCAGCGCTATCTCTGATTGCACCGAGTGGAATGGCGAAACACTACGAGCGGGTAAGGACCAACCGTTCTGCTAAAAGTCCCTTTAAGATCTCGGATCCGCAGTAATTCTCGTCCTTACAGGGACAATAAGTGACCCGTCTTCGTCGGGTGGAACGTTGTTAGAGGACCATGAACTGGGGATTTCTTGCCCTATTCCTTTTGGTAAGGATGATTGAATTTTTGTTGTTGCTACAGCATGTCTGCGCTCATCTGGGTGAACGCCATGCCTTTTTTCGGCTACATTTTTTTCGGGACAGGGTGGAAAATTATTTTTATGGTTTCCGTTTACGTCCTGAGCTTTGCTTTATGGTTGGGGCCACATTTTTTGAACAACAAAAAAAAACTTGAAAAAAAGGGACAAAAATAACAAGAAAAATCACTGCAACGGGTGATAGTTGAGAATGTCCCCGTTTTTTCGTCCTGTGGACAATTCACAGTGTCATTTAAGGACATAAAGACGTTTTGGAATTACTTTGGTGAATTTTACGATCTTTTCGGAGTTGGTAAAGCACAAAAATTATTGCGGTAGTTTTTTGTGGTATGGCGCGCCGCTTTAAGGTTACACCAACGATTTATTCTGTTTGTCAAAGTGAAAAGTTTATTGCTGGGCGGTTTGCAACAATTTTGGAAATATTCAAGTTAATTTAGAATTTATTTTATTTGAGGGATGGCATGTTAAGCAGTTGGGAGTTAATTTTTTGGGTATGAAAATGGTACAGTACATTGAAGACGGTTTTAAGTAACTCGCTGGTGAAAGTTATAGGTACAAAATATCTTTTATTTAATGCAATTATTCATTATACCTTATTATTATTCATTATACCTTTGAACCACAGAACATTTAATAGTTACTAACTCCAATTACAGCTAATCAAGCTAATGATAAATAACATAAATGTACTTCAACCAACGGTACACACATGTCATGTACTCGAACCAAATACAATCTGAAAGATAATCAACAATTTTCAAAATTCTTATGTAAAATTATCAAGAGTGAGTGAGAGTGGCATGACATTTAAAAAAACTTCAATTAAAAATCGGTCTAGAAAAAACCCGCCCTGGTACCGCGGTGTTTTCTTTCGTACAATGATAATTTTCATTTCTTTAGTTTTTTTTACAGATGGGTAATATTCACATGTCTGATGGGTAAAATTCACACGTTTGGTCATACCGAGGTATGTAAAATGTTCCTATAGGTGAAAATGGTTCCTGCAGGGGCCCAAATGTTTCCTTCAGGTGACTGAGATTACTACTTTCCTACTGTTCTGTGGCTTCTTCTGTTCTGGTTGTGGCTGGCTCATCCAAGTGATATGGGGTTTACAGCTTCAACCGCACTCTTTCCTATTTGCCACGCCGGAACTCGGACTTTCAGTATTGACCGATACCCGGGACTTACCTTTTTTCCTTAAAGACTCAAATCTAACTTAATAAAACCAAGGATTTTTTCTCAATGATTTCTCTCTAGAATTCCAAAACAAACTCCGCGCATATCCTTTTTTTCGATAACTTGTTTTTTATGTTACGGTTGCTAAAAACCCAGAAAGTCCTGGTGTAGTCTATTTGTCTTATGAGTACTCACATGTGAATGCAAGACTTAGCCGCGTTCGAGTGAAATGTTGTTTGGAGATTTATTGCCCTAGTATGACCGAGTTGACAAATACGTCATCCAACGATTCGTGATCTATGAGCGTAGCGGGACAAAACAGGTTTTGAAGAAAATAAAACTCGGAGGTTCGTTCCAATGATGTTGATTTTCTTCCCTTATCTTCAATGCAGCCAAATATTGGACGACAAGCTGTACGGCTTTAGATAGAAAAGATCTACCCACGACGTTCCTGTATGCCGAACAGGCATAACCCTAATATAGATCGCTTTGGTGAATCTGGCCTAAGTACCTTAGAAAGGATTGGATATGTTCCACTAGATTTTTAGTAAAGTATGTCATCCCCGGCATCAAACCTAACCTTCATACCATCTATGTAGGTATTCCACAGGGCCTCAACCCCATCCAACTAACTTCACAGATCGCCGTTCAAACCCTTCCAAGCTAGGCTGCAACCCGCGAACTCAGCATTAACCTAGTGAAAACTGAATTAGTCCTCTTCAAGAGGATGTATAAAATAAGAGTAGTCCTAGAGAAGAAACTCCTCTAGAATCATAACGCGGAAGAGCGGGCTAGGAAAACGAACATAGCGCTTTTCGGTTGCAAAAAATCCATTGGGACGAAGTGGGGCTCTTCCCTAACATCGTACGATAAATTCACACAGGGACTGTTCACCCAATACTCCTGGCCTTAGTGCAGTGGCTAACCTTGAGTAGATCTACTATGCTAAACAAACTACATAAAGTACAGAGTTATGCATAGCAGTAGCATTTCGCTCTACATCTACAGAGATCCTAAATGTTAGAAAGTGTAACTATTGCAGCCCTTATAATGAGAATGTAGATCTTGGATCGAAATCAGGGGAGGGCACGTGAAGGTGCTGAACTTTGTTATCATCCCAACAAAACCGACTTCTGCATATCCGAGGTTACCTTCGCGAAGAACCTACGAAATCCACATCCTTTTCTGCCGTGAATGGAGAAATAGACCAACCAGTATTCAGAATGCCATAAAATTCTTTAAATGACGGCTCTAAGCTCGGGGCCGACTAGGAGAAGAAGTCTTTTCCCCGGAGCTTGGGATTGAACTCTCCTTCCGATCACTGCAGTGTATACCAAGCAGAGGTTTTAGCCATAAATGAAGCTGTTCTGCAAATAAACCAGCAAGGCGATAGGAATTGGACTGTCTAAATCTTCTTAGATATCCACAGCTCTAGAACTACAAAATTTCTTAACCAGATGGCTCAGAAGTTCAGGACCCTCCTCGTCTGGATGCCCGGTCACCGAAATATAGAGGTAAATCGTAAAGCTGACGAACTAGGTAGGAAAGCACGAGCGCCAGTTTTAAGCTCCGATGCAAACAAAACACAAGGCAACAGCAAAGAAGTCTTGGAGGGTTCTTAACAAATGCACCTCGGCGAAAATGACCTGGCCTTAGGTGAACCACTTCACTACTGTACCCCGGAAGACAAGACCTCGCAGTTATAGTGGGAGTGTTGAGGGACTCTGTATGATAGGGGTACATGCGGCCCGAGACCTTTTTGCAGAAGCTGTAAAAATTCGGACGAGGAGGAAAGTGTACAACATATCCTTTCTTACTGCCCAGTCTTAAGCAGAAGGAGACTAACCACATTTGGTGAACACTTTCTTAGCACGTTTGCGGAAATCTCAAAGATTGAGATTCCACAGCTAAGCTTACTTACTCGAGGTGGTTAATTATGGCTATATGGCAGGATTGGGTCTCCGTTGTAAAGCGCCTTTCTTTGGCTGCCAGTTGCACGAAGTAGTTGATAGCAATTTATTATGGAGAACAGATGATTAACCTTTTGAGTTGAAAATCCTCAATCCTCAGTTACTAGAGTTTTAAAAACTATCATAATTCGCTATGAATTTAAAAACATTCTTTACTTCTAATTATTTATTTCCAGCGACTCTCTTTTACTCTACAACTCTACAGCTAATGAAGACCATACAATCCTTCAAATAACCACCACAAGTCCATACGAACAGGTCATGAACTTTCTCTCCACAATATGAAACTTAAACCATTTTACATTACATAAAACTCCATAACTCCTTAACTATAACATACGCCGACAATAACAAGCTAATAATTGTGTATGTTGCAGCGATTACTTAACACAAGTTAATGTCCTCAAAAACTATTCAAAACTCCCACATAATCTGTACGTTATCCTTACGATCGTTGTTGTCAAGTTAAAGTGTTTTTCTTTTGTTTTCTTGAAATTTGAGAAACCTTTGTAAAACATTCCGCACAGAATGGCAACCACCGAGCTGCAATAGTATAATAGATTCCTTTAGGACAATGGAAGGAAACTTCGATTTCTAAATAGAAGAAGTAGAAGCTGCAGAAAAAACACAGAAGCAAATTCTTGAAAAGTGAGAAGTTTCTGAATCGCTGGAGGAGAAAGTTTTAAAAACTAAAAGGAAAGCAATTGAAGCTTTACAAGAATTTTTGTGCCATAGAAACCAAAACGGACGTCAGAATTGCACGGGAATGGAAAATGTTTATACTTTGGAGGATAAGAGGTCATATAAATTGTTTGGATTCAATTGTTTTTAGTGTTGGAGGTTTTGCTACCTTGAGGGTTGATATAAATAAATTCTTAAGAAATTTATTTGAGCTGAAAGAATTTTTTTTTTAAAATTTAAACTGTCTCAAGATAACTTAGACAAGACAACAAGACTCGTGTATTTAAATCAAGTTCAGATTGGTTCAGTTCACGTTTCAACGAACAATAGTCGTGATGACTCCGAAGGTACTCAAGGTAACCACAATTTACCATACGCAGGTACAATAAACCAACAAAAAAACAACGACTGACCTGCTTCATCACATAAACCACTTTCCTCAGGTACAGCAGAACCTTCGACAGAGATTATCACTTTTAAGCAACCAGTAATAAACGGAAAATGACGCCTTTTTAGTGCCACTTTGCATTCTGGTCTCGATGATAAATGTACAAGTCTCGTGCGTCATGATTCATTGCCTCCTCGCTGAAGACATCATGTCAGATCAGGCCGTGGGACTCTTGTAGGATTTTATTTATGTAGAAACCTGAGACCTGGGCCCCAGTGTGTCCTCCACGTCCTACTATAGCAACGAGGCAGGAATTTTGACGAGCTACCAAAGGTAATGCATTACACACAGGCATATCTCTCTCTCACTCGGAGCTCCCCCGCAATCCGCAATATCCTGCACCCACCGCGACGTGGTAGAAACGATGACAAATGTCCAGACGCCACCGCATTTGCATAACCCTTTTGGGAATTGCTCCTGCACTCGGGCTGATAAACAATTCTAGATGCCTGCCGGCCCGGGGGGTGTGTGCTTGCGCGTACACCGGTGCAATTAGCCTGGTTTTGCACCAGCTTTAAGGAACTCCTTTTTTACTTCTATTATAGTCTTTAAGGCGTATGCTGCGCTCGGTGCTGGAACGGCTGCAGGAGTTCCTAGCATAGCGTCTGGGAGTCGTCTGTCTGGCTGTCTGTTATGGTTGAGTATCCGCCATTTATCTAAAAGTTCACTGCTGTTTTGAAATTCTGACTGTAAATCAATTTTAATTGATCTGTCAATAAAGTGCCAAATGAGGATAGTTGGAGCAATTATTCGCAGCCAACAAGAGCCCTGCTGGATGTGACAGTTTAGCAGTAATTGCAGAGTCGTTTTTCAATAGTAGTGCGAAGATAGTTAAATATTATAAATACCGGAATGCTGGGGGTGGAGGCTACAGTTTTTAGCGATCAATTATACTGTCAATCTCAATTAGTAAATTCAAGGGGTGTAAAAGTACCAGGGAATGGTTGGAAAGTGGACAGAAGATACTTAAGAGGAAATGCATTGAGGTTTGGACAGGTTGAAATAGAAGAAAGAGCTAATCAATTCAATGAGGTTAAGATGAAAATGGTAATTTAAAGAAAGAAAGAAATGAAACATGTCTTTTTCAGTTCTTTAATCCAAACAGTTTTTGACAAGTTTTAAGTATTCGTTTTGTGTTAAGAAAAAAATTGGCAGTTCATCGTTAATAGGATGTGCCAAGCTGCGTTGTAGTTGTACCTCAATAGGAAAGTGAACTAGTTCTAAGAATAGTAGAATAACTTCTTTCTAAGGACAACGAGGGAGTAGTAGTTCTCAGTTGGATATCTTCTATATGAGAACAACCCACTTCTTTTGTATAGCGTTGTCCTACGATCGAGTCCATTGCCCACCTCTGCATTACTTCGAAATACTTCGAGAACTAATTGATTTTGAAGTTCTTGGAGAATTAATTCATTTTGAAGTTCTCTTGAACTAACTGGAGAACTAATTCATGTTGAATTACTTCGAGAACTAATTCATTTTGAAATTCTTGGAGAGGTAATTCATTCTGAAGTTCTTGGAGAATTAATTCATTTCTAAGTTCTTGGAGAACTAATTCATTTTAAACTACTTGAAGAACTAATTAATTTTGAAGCTCTTGGAGAACTTATTCATTTTGAAGTTCTTTTGAACTAACTAGGGAACCAAATCATTTTGTACTACTTCGAGAACTAATTCTCTTGAGCTAACTGGAGAAATAGATTATTTTGAACTACTTCGAGAATTAATTCATTTTAAAATTCTTGGAGAACTAATTAATTTTCAAGTTCTTTTGAACTAACTAAGGAACGAATTCATTTTGTAATACTTTGAGAACCAATTCATTTTGAACTAACTGGGGAACTAATTCATTTTGAACAACTAACTACCAACTATAAAATTCTTTTGAAAAATCTTGTGGGCTTACCACTGATATCGTGATATTAACTAGTACCTAGCAGAATCAGTACTGGAAATAATCAGTTTCTCACTACTGCTGAAATTAGTTCTATTTTCTAAGTGTAGTCAGTTTATTACAACTGGGACATTTCTTGGTTTGACAGTATGGAGTTCTTACTCTATACCACGAAAAACAAAATAACCGAAAGACTTTAAGGCACACGATATTGGAGTGCCAGTAAGATAAGCTTCTAAAATAAATAATTGAGAAAACATGAGGACCAGGATGAAAGAAGCAGCATATTGTCATGTTTTCTGAATGTAATCGGGCTTCATGAGCAGACTTTTTTAAGTGTTTATTAGTAATGAAGACTTAAACATAAAATTCATTTTATTATTAAGAAAAACTTTGCCAAAAAATTACACCTTAGTTTTGTGATCAATTGGCTCGATCAGTCGGGAAGCTGAATTTCAAAGAGTGATGGCTAAGAATTCCAGCACAACAAAGCCCGAAGAATAGCATGCATCGGAATGACGAAGGCTTTTTGGACAACCCGTATTGAAGTAATGAACAAATTTTCTCGATCAGATGACTCCCGATCTATACATCAAGTAGGAGACAGTCTACACGGCTCCGAGAGGCTGTGCCATTAGAAATGACTCGCTTAGCTCATGAATTGCAGTAAATGTGAATTCCCACCGACCTTGGAGCAGTTTTTTGGAGTCCGTGTACATAAACCCATCTGGAAGGATAAATGCACGTTCACGTTCTGTGACATCTAGCCTTTCAGCAAGACAAAAGTAAGCTTGCAAACCTCCGATCAAGAAGTCTAGACAAACAATCAATAAGTCTCAATAAACAGGTCAATAAGTCTAGGTATGGAAAGTTATAGCCAGAGTCATTGGCTTGGTTTGAAATTTGGAATGATCACTTCGCCCTAGATCCTCAGTTGAGGCTATGGAGAAGGAGCGGTTGTTTTATTCAATTTTGAGAAACCTTCATTTTAACACAGTTGAAGTGTCTTGAATTTAGAATAGCTTCAATGTCTCTGTTGGTCGTTTCGGACATCGGTTCAAGACTGCGAAGACTGTTTAAGGTAAGCTCTGTTCGATACCCAAGAAGGTCGGGGTATTTGTATGAAAAATTAAACCAGAAGCTTAAGGCAGATGGCAATGTACAGACTGTGTAAGGTTCTCTGACAGTCAATCTATAATCTATATGTTGCAAGTATAAGACTGCCATGAAGGATAGCGTTTATTTCGGTAGAGAAATTCCTTTTCTAGTAACTACACGATCCACTGAAAGATGGAGAGATGTTGTAGATTTTATAGGAAAGTAGCCAGCACTTAGTTTTGGAGGCATTGAATTCGACACGCTTCTGGTGGCCCCAAACACAAATGAGTTCAATGTCGTCAAGACAACATCTGGCACATTCTTGTTTTTCATTGTCGACAGCGTATGAATAACGCAGAGTGTAGTCATCTGTGACGTGGATGGGAAGGGCAAAAGGTTAATGATGAAAATTAGAAAAAGAGCTGCTGATAAAATTGATCCTTGAGAGACACCAACAGAGATGGTGGTCACGAAAACACTCACATCGACTCCCTCAAACGACTGTCAAATAACAACTGCGCATCCAAAATGGCTGAAACTTTGGTGAGTAAATGTCAAAAGATGTCAAGATGCGAGTGGTGTCATCTTCACGTTGAAGTTGGAAACTTTTCAGACCACCCTAGTACATAATGATCAAAAGACGAAAAATATCCCAATTGGTAAGAATCTTGATTGCATTCATACAATTCAATTCAATCAACAACTTTTCAGTGGTAAGTAAGAAGTAGTAATTTGAGATAATTTAAAAAAAAACCACCAAGGCTAGCACTTTTTCAAATCAAATCCTTGTGCTCTTTTAAAAGTCCTGAAGATAATCCTAGTTAATTAATTCAATTAATTTAAGCTTTCCTTAATGGTAAGAACTTAGCCGTATATTTCTCTCTATCAAAGCAAAGTAAAAAAATCATTTTTGCCACTAATTCTAGAACATTAAACCATGGTGACTTTGTAGCTCAGGACGGTGTAATTAAAATTCTGTGTAAAAATTATCATCCTTCAAGTCAGTTTTTAAGTAAAAAACTATGCTATGCTCAGCAATTTTGATCGCCATAAGAACACAAAAAAAAATCTCCGTCAATTAAGGCCGGAGAAAATAGGATGATTGTAGAATACTGTGTCTGTAGTTTCTCACCATCCTTTTAGCCTCGAAAAATCCTGCCACACTATAAATATAAGACTTTTCTCCCCATAGTTATTCATACTTACAAAATTCGTACAAAAGCTAAAGAAAGAAAAACCATAAAATACAGCGGAGAAAAGTTTAAAGGGGTGAAAAAGTTTTCAAGTTTATCATCTTTTTAAACAGAATAAGACCAAGTTTTCTCTCGTCGTTCTTTTAATTAAATACCAGCATTGCAGGCACAAGTAGCAGCATCTATATGTATAGTTTCGCTGCTCTTGTTCTGGTAGCTGGTAGCTGCGCTGCATACCATTAAATAATCTCCCAAACTACAAGAAGCGCATACCTTAAAAATAGACGAAGAAATTCCAATAAAGTATACTCCTTAATATCAAGGCAGCAAAAAACAACAAAAAGAAAGTGATAAAGACAGAGCAGGGAAAAAAGGCTCTGAATGTGACAAGTAATTATGAAAATGCTGTCCTAAAGGAGCTGAAAATTGCTGATTTAAAAAGGTTGCAAGAAGTCCTTGGATCCGTCGCCTTCGTATCTCATTTCGTATTTAATTTAGCGCTGGGGAGCATTTTCTAATTATTAGGTACCTGAAAATTTCCTTTTTCTTAAACATAAGAGATAATTGTGTTAGAAATGGCGGCAGCCGAACAGGACCGCTCTTATGGGTTTCTCGTCCTTAATTATTACAGAAGTTTCTTTATGATGTCTTTCGTTTACTTTTAAAGTACACTTTTTTTGGATTAATATTTAAATAAATCCCCACTACGAGAAAAATATAATGCTAAAAAAATGGATTAGGGGTCGTCTATTAACATGAGGCATTTAAGGGGGCGGGGGAGTAAGACCGAGTCACACCAAATCTCACGTAGCGAGGTGGGGGAACAGTGAAAGATCCCAGAAAACTGGGTTAGGTTAGGTTAGGTTAGGTTAGATATGGCTCAGCTTTTGGTTCAAGCCCACACACTTAGGCCAGAAGGATAGGCCCATTGTGATGCCATAGTGATCCCACTTTAAGCTTGATGTTAAAATGTCGTTTCTTCGTTAAACCATCTCGAGGAAGTAATGAATCTTCTAAGTTGCGGGATCCCAAACTTCGAGATTTCCGCAAGGTTGCTTAGAAAGGGTTCACACCAAATGTGGTTAGCCTTATCCTGCTTAGGGCCGGGCAGTGACAGAGGAGGTGTAGTACACTTTCTGCCTCGTCAAGGTTCTTACAGCTTCTGCAGAAATCGTGGGTCTCAAGACCTAAACGGGTCGCATGCGTCCCTATCAGACAGTGTCCGGTTAAGACTCCCACTATAACTGAGAGTTCTTGTCTCCCAAGGCTCAGTAATAAGGTGGTTCGCCTGAGATCATAGGAGGGCCAGGTTAATTTAGCCAAAGTGCATTTATTAAGATCCCTCCAATGCTTTTTCGCTTGTGTGATTGTGTGTTGCTTGCATCGGAGTTTAAAGGAGGCCCAAGGCATACCAACTCTTTCCTTTTCTGGAAGGAGAGTAGCGGTCGTGCCTCTCCTAGCCAGTTCGTCAGCTTTACAATTTCCCTCTATATTTCGGTGACCGGGCACCCAAACGAGGAAGGTCCTGAACTGCTGAGCCATCTCGTTAAGAGATCTGCGACATCCAGAGGTAGTTCTAGAGCTGTTTGTGCAGGTGTGCAGGGCTTTCAGAGCTGCCTGACTATCTGAGAAGATGTAGACAGTCCGGTTCCCATCGCCTTGCTGGTTAATTTGCAGAACAGCTTCTTGTATGGCTAGAATCTCCGCTTGATATACACTGCAGTGATCGGGAAGTCGGAAGGAGATTTCAATCCCAAGTTCTGGGGAAAATACTCCTCCTCCCACTCCACCCTCGAGCTTAGAGGCATCAGTAAAAGCGTTTATGGCATCCTGAAACCTATGTGGTCTATTTATCCATTCACGAAGTGAAGAGATGTGCACTCCGTAGTTCCTCGTGTAGGTAATTTCGAGAATGCAGAAGTCGGTTTTTGTGGGGATAGTAACTGAGTTCAGTACCTTCGTGTGCCCTCCCCTGATTCCAGTCCAGAAACCGGATTCTTTTATTCTAAGGGCTGCGATGGTTGCGCTTTCCCTTGCCACGAGATTTAAAGCAGGGAGGTATAACATAACATTTAAGGCCTCTGTAGGAGTGGAGCGAAGTGCTTCTGTTATGCATAACTCCGCACCTCTTTGTACTCTCTGTAATTTGTTTAACTCGGTGGATTTACTCAGAGTTGGCCACCACACTAAAACCCCGTAAAGGAGAATTGGGCGGACGATCGCTGTGTAGATCCATCGCACAATGTAAGGGGAGAAGCCCCATTTCTTACCAATGGATTTTTTGCAGGCGAAAAGCGCGATGTTTGCTTTCTTAATGCGCTCTTCTGTGCCAAAGGAGTTTCTTGTCCAGGATTACTCGCAGATATTTGGCACTCTTGTTAATTTTGAGCCTAACATTGTTAAGCCGGGGGGGGGGGGGGGGTGTTAACGGAGAGGCATTATACCTCCTTGTGAAGAGGACCAGCTCCGTTTTTACTGGGTTAACGCTGAGTCCGCGGGTAGCAGTCCAGCTTAAGAGTGCTGCCTCCATGAGATCACAGAGGACTTGAGGAAATTTTCCTTTTTTGATGATAACAACATCATCTGCGTACGCCAGGACGTCATGTCCTTCTGCCTGCATGCGTCGCAACAGCTGGTTCATAGTTACGACCCATAGCAGCGGGGAGAGTACTCCTCCTTGCGGAGTGCCTCTATTTACGGCCTTTCGGACCGAGCTATCGCCCAAGATCGAGCTCACCATCCTGCCAGTAAGCATTTGGTGGATAAGAGACACCAACGATGTCTCAATCCCATGTTCTGTCAAGGCCAGGGTAATGGCATTCGGCAAAACATTGTTAAATGCTCCTTCAATGTCAAGAAATGCTACTAATGTATATTCCTTAACCTCGAGGGATTTTTCAATGGTTGAGACCAGTGAGTGAAGAGCAGTATCAGTAGATTTGCCCTTTGTATAGGCGTGTTGTGCGCCAGAGAGTTCCGAGGTCAATATGGTCTGCCTCAGATATATTTCGATTAGCCTCTCCAGAGTCTTTAATAGAAAGGATGATAGGCTGATTGGCCTGAAGTCTTTGGGTGTTACTTGGGAGGATTTTCCTGCCTTAGGTATAAAAACTACTTTAACCTCTTTCCAAGGGAATGCAGTTATTTTGGAGGCGTCCGGTAAACATGGTTTGCAACCAGATATAACCATATAACTAAGAGTGTGCTGCAGTTGTGCCGGCACTATGCCGTCAGGGCCTGGTGATTTATAGGGCTGGAAGGTGTTAACAGCTCATTTTATTTTTGCTCTACTTATGATAGATCTGATCAGCTGTTGTGAGGCTGAAGAGTTGATCGTGATAGTTGTATCAACTGTAGTACTACTCGGGAAGTGGGTGTCCATAAGTAGTTTCAGGGATTCCCTGCTTGAGTCGATCCAATCGTCGTCTTCCTTGCGTAAATAACTAAGCATTGTTGGCGCTTTAGTTAATATTTTACGCAGCCTTGAGGTCTCCGATGTGGACTCTATATTACTGCAAAAGGTAGCCCAGGAGGTACGTTTGGCCTTCTTTATTGCCGTTTTGTATCTATTCAGCTTTGACTTAAAGCAGCCCCAGGCGGTTTCGCTGTTGCTGCGTCTCGCTGAATTAAATTCCTTTCTGCACTCTTTTCGAAGTGTCTCAAGTTCGCGAGACCACCATGGGGGTTTGGAAGCCTCTTTATGTGGCCTGTTCAGACAAGCTTTATTAATGGCGTAAGTGCATTTTTTCGTGAAAATGTTCACAATGCTGTCGAGTTGTTCCCGGTTTTTGGGAATAAAGGGAGGCTTGGGGGAAAGGTTTTTTGCGATAAGCCTAGTATAGTAGCCCCAATTTGTCCTTTGGATGTTTTTTATTTTGGAAGGGGTGGCTGGGCTCGAGTCCTGCAGTTCGAACTCTAGAAAACTGGGTTAAATTAAATAAAACCTGTTTCTCCACTAATGACCCCCATTCACTTACAGGCAACCGGCACGCCTTGGCCTCTCAGGCCAGGTCGGCAGGCACGGCCCGATGAAGACCACACAATACTCAGTCTGAGTAAGGGATGAGGACTTCAGGTACCTGCCTGACAGGCCGCGGCATGCAGGTTGTTAATTCAAGTGCACAATGTTCATGGCCTCAACGAACACTTTAAAGGCTCAAACAGATTGGTGACGCGGAGAAATTAACCGCATGAGAAACTATCTCGCTAGTGCCCGCCTTAACGCCAATTTGTTTATGCTTTAAGGCGCCTAAAGTCTTACGCCGTGAACACCAGCGAACAAGTGTGAACACGAGTGTAGGTAGTTTTCGCACCTAGTTCGCGCTTTGCTTTCAGTTCCGAGTGGATACGGCGTGAATTTGGCTTGATACTGAAAAAAAGTTCAGATCTTCAGGCACAAACTGACGATAAATTCCCATACACATAAAGATTTGGATCAGTTTTTTTTGGACTGCAGGTCCCATGAATCCAGTTGGCAGTCGGGGAGCTGTGTGGTGATGCTTGCCTTCAAGGCGAAAGCTTTCAGGATACAGCCTCCCATCGACCTGTGTGTGAAGCCTTAATATATGGCTCAAGTCTGCACAACATTTTTTATGCAAAAGCCCGAAAGTAGCATAGTAGATTCGATTGTTTAGCAGCCACCGACCAACCAAACGCGCGACTCGACGAACGCTGAGGCGTGCCCTGCGAAAAGGCCATTAGAATATAGAACTACAAAAACGGCCCTCACCGAATTTTAGCGTAATGAAATTCTTGTTGAGTATGAGTGCTCTCGTTTTGGTAGTCGTCTGTACACTACAACCGGAAAGGCCGAGTTTGCCAAGTAGGAGTTTGAATTATCAGTTATTTAGAATTAAATCTTGTGGTTTCGTCCATAAATACGTAGAGATTTTTTTAAATTGGAAAAGTCTCACGTGAGATTAGGAGGGGGGAAGGCGTCGAGCCATATCTCACGACATCTCACCAAGCGGGACGGGTGTAGGGGTCGGAAAGTCGCCAAAATCGCCTCACGTAATTTGTGAACGACCCCTTAGTCAAAATCGTATTATCCTTATGTGTCATTAAAATTCATTTAAAAAAAAACATTTAGAAATGAAATTTATGCGATTTTAAGATTAAGTGAGGTTTTAAATTCTTACGCATGAAAGAACTTTTGATCTATAAATAATCCAAAATATTTCAGTAATTTTTTATTCCACCACCAGAAAAAAAATCCGTAGAAGGAAAAAATTACATTGAACAAAAAAAAACCAATTTTGTTGCCGTTTCTAGTAAATAATTCATGAATTCGAGGATACTTCTAGGTCACGAGCTTACGTCCTCCAAGGCATGATTTGAATACTTTAAGGCCCTACAAAAATAGACTTTCCGTTATGCGGATTTTGGGATTATTTTACAAGACAGGATTCGACAAAAAAAAAATCATAAGAAATAGATTTATAAATTGAGCACTCATTGAAGCACGAATAATAATAGTATTATGTCGTCTTACGCGTCATTGGGGCGCGCATTATTGTGTTTACCATCCATGTTTTGTCCAAATTGAAAAGTAATGTTCTTAAATTTTTCGTCTCCATATTGAATGAACATTATTTTTTCATTAGCCAATTAAAAACATAAAAAATAGAATTAGACTCTAAATTGTTATTTGCATAAAGTATTTTCCAGTCAAGGACTCTTAAGACTTTGCGGTTAACCGGAGGCTTTCAGGTGAATGGAAGTATTTTTTGACATGGGGTAGATTTTTTGTTGTTTTTGTTTTTAATTAAAAAAGAGGTATTCTGTATTTCCTAATGCTTTTCTTCCATTCCAATACTCAAATGAAACCCATTTTCCCTGAATACCTTTAATGTTATTTCCATATGTCTCTGCGGATTTGGAAAAATAATTAAATAATTCACAACTTAGAATGTTCCTAAAAAGTTTTTTAATCATTCTTTTTTTTGGAATAATAATTTATAATATATAACATTAGATTTCAGTCTATTGGACTCATATACATATAATTTAATAAAGTAGACTGGGACTAAAGCAGCCTTCACTACGTAATTTTCAATCACACTTCGGTTCATTTATCTCGATACACGCTCATATACCAGCAGGGATTTGCTTTTGAGCCGGGAATTTTAGAAAAATTGAGTCATCAGTACAATTTACCATTATGTAAGCGGCAAATGTACTGCCTCGTGTAAGTCCGGCTCAACTCTACTCTTACGATTGTAAAAACCAACGAAGATTATCAAGTTGTCGAATCAGGGATTACCTTTATACCCCGGCTTCATCGGCCTCAGTTCAATAAAGTTCAATTCACTCCGCATAAGTGGCTTCCCTGGCTCAATATGTGAAAATGTATGGAAATTGAGGATAAAATTGACGTTTAGTACACCTATTTGCTGAAACTTGCTGGTTCGGCCGGTGAAGTCGGGGTATTAGATGCAGTCCGTGATCTTTTAAAAATGATTAAACATTAATCAGTGTAAGATAATTCTTAGGTTTGGCAAATGCGTTTGGAATACTCCGAAAATCACGAAATCATCTCTTCTAATCTCAAACCACAGCGACTTCCTAGCAGAGGCCGCAACAACGCCTTATGTGTTAGAAGGGCTAACTCTATTACTAATTAATAGGGTTTTCTCCTTGTGTCATGTCTTCCAATACGACGGGTTCCTTGCGGATTGCAATCAAGGGCCTGTTTGGCTAGATTCTCGTTTTCGCTAGGGATAAGGCACCTTGTAATGATTTGCATGTCTTTTCATGCTTCGCAGCCATACAAATGAAATGCAAATGCAGGACAGGAATGAATTGCTTTATTTATTTTGGAGCTGACATCGCCTTCTGCCTCGGTATTTTCGGCAATAATGCTACCAAAGTCACAGAACAGACGTCACGGTTATTCAGTGCCATACCGTCAATGGTGTTTGCATTTAGCCGCATCTACTACAGTGTCATCCATCCATATATTTCTTGGTCTTACTTCTTTCTCTCGTTGATCTACCATTGAATATTTGAGCTAGAATTAGAACTACTAGAACTAGTAGTGCAACTTGTCAGAGATTTCCTTGTCTCCCCTGCTTTGGTTCGTTAATCTCCATGCTTCAAGATCAGTGGTATAAAACTCTATTGCCATGGCTTTTTTTGGTTCATATATGTTGTGGTAGATGCGGTAGAATTTAACCAGAGCCGCTACATTCCTACAATGGCTTAATGAATAAATGGTGGAGCAAATGGCGCCGTCGCCAACGAGTTGGAGGGCGCGGTTTGCACCTTTTCTACGCCACGCTAAGATGGTACTCCGGACCTCTGCCCAGAGATATGAGTTGAATTCGAGGCGGGGTTGAATGTAGAATTTGTAAATTGTAGCCCTGACCGACAAAGCAGGAAATTGCATCTTTTAAGGAATCCAAACATTGTGCTGCTTGTTTGGCGATTTGGAATAAGTGATTACTTAAACGCAGATCTTCGATTAATGTTATACCTTCGGTTAATGTTATGCCAGTTCTTAGAAAAGACAGTATTTCGTTTTTCGTGCGTTGAATTCGACACGATTCTTGAAGCTCCAATCTAGAATCATATTTATATCCCTGTTGATTGAAATGGACATAAGTTCAGGATCCAGCAGACAAGGTCTGGCATGTGCTTGTCCATCGAAGCTATACGAGCAACGCAGAGTACTGTCGTCAACAAAGCTGTGAAGTGAGTTGGATGGGATTGAGAGCAAGTCATTTATAAAAACTAGGAAGAGAGCTGGTGATAGAATTGAGCCCTGGGATATACCTGCAGAGATGGTATGGTCTATTAGATTCGACCGATACTACTTTGAATGAACGGTCAAAAAAGAAACTCCCAATCCAATTCTTTAGAAAAAAGTCAATACCAATAGCTTGGGTTTAGTCAATAGAGCGAGGTGCCATACTCTATCAAAGGCTTGGAGATATCGAGAGTGAAAAAAAACTTACAAATGATAGCTTAGCATAATCTGGAGAGCTTGTCAAATGTATTGCGCTGTAGAAGGTTGAATTTTTAACTGAGATTTGAGCTCAGAAAACATACATATTTTATTTTACAATATTATAATATTCCTTTTCAGTTTTTTTGGTGCCTGAAAACTCGCTTATCATATTCTCAAAACTCTATGTCGTATATTTATTGGAAATAATATAATATCTATAATTAAATGCAGCGTAAATATTTATTTAGTACAATTGCAATAAAAAAATAAATAAATATAAATAAAATAAACAATTAAATATAAAAAATATTGTTTAAACAAATTCAAACCTGTTGCTCAAAACGCAGCATTTCCACAACTTGCAGGAACATCTTTTCGGCTTCATTTTTTGGATCACAAATAATACTAGTATCATCAACAAGTGTAATATCACATTCAGTATATGATAGGCTAGATGTCATGCTTTGATTATCTAAACAATTTTGATCACCATTTACACTATCATCATTGCTACTAACACTATTATTTACACATTTACTTGATTGCAGGCAATTTCTTTCGTTATTTGTTGTTGTTAATTCATTTGGTTCACTGCTATTAAAGCTAATCATTGATTTTGTTGATGTCGACATATTGGATGAATATAGGCTATTTTGTGAATTTTCCATTTGGGTAAAAAGACGCATTTTTATAGTAAATCACAAGGGTTTTTGCTTTTTGTTTTTTTTTTATTACAGTTTATTAATTTATTTTTTTCTCGTTCAGGACAATATCTGGGAAATTTATAAGATGTTTTTTTTTATAATTTGGTTATATTTCATTAAAGGTGTGAAAAATTCCTGGAAAATTTTCAATTTGATCAAATCGAAGAATCAACAGAGGAGCTGATATTGCAAGAATCGTTATGTGTTCGCATTTATGTTGAAAATAGCGAGAAAACCCAGTTGGGAAAAGGAGAACACATTCCATATGAATTGAATCAGAATACATTCCGAAGGAACCAATTGATTCCTTTTCTGATTTTGCAGAATGCAGGAGGGAATCCAATGTATTCCAGGTTCGTTACTAAGCGCAAAAAAAATGGATTAAGCATTTCCTAGCAAACTCCCATTTCCCGAACAATTTTTAGTAATATGTTACTAGGTTTCTTTAGTTAAGTTTAGTTATTCAAATTAAACTGATATATTTAGGTCGGCCGCGCACAAGCAACTTTTTTGATGGGTGATTAAAGGACCGTGGGGCTGGCCGTTCGACCTCGGGACCTCTGGGATGGTAGCCAGATGCCTTACTCTCTAGGCTACCGGGGCCCCCCGTTGAAACTTCTGTTTGAATGCGTTACCGTTTCAATAGTTCGTTCAATTTCCCACCTTCGATGTTTTAATTCGTGAATACCGTGACGATTTTTGAAATTGTCCAACCATCCGCTACTTGCTTTGAAAGACACATCACCATTAAATTTTTTTCTCAGAAATTATTGGGTCCGGCAAAGGAATTGCTTATGCTCGCTTTTGAAGAAACCATAAGTACATCGCTGTAACAAGAGCTTCGTTTGCTGCTTTCTTCATGGTTTTACGTCTTCTTAGACGACCATGGCACAGTTCCTTAAGGTCCTTAAGGTCCAGTGAATCGATTTCGAATTGTTTCTAGGACACAATTCGGAATAGATTCTGTGGACTGATTCCGATTCGATTATAGGGAATCAAATTCCTGGTACGATTTTTAAAATCAAATTCTAATTGATTCTAAGGAATTAATTTCCAATTAATACTAAGGAATCAATTCCGAACCAATTCTAGGGAATGAAGAGAGGAATCAATTGGTTCCGTCTAGGGAATCTAATCCCGCTAACGCTGGATCCAGCACTATTTTTGCGGGCTCAGTAATGCGGGACTAGGCATGCGGGATTCGCGGGATTTGGGCAGTAGACGCACCTCTTATAAGAACCGGGATTTAATAGAGAAATATTTCAAAGTAGGATAGATTTAGGCCCTCCGAACACAAGTCGACTGATTTGCAATACCAGTTGCACATGCATCTGTTTCGTCTTCTTGTCCGTGTATGGAAGTGGTAATCCATACACGGGTCGACAGAAACTATACCGATTTGAGACTAGTTTGAACTGCTCGCGCACGACTGTTCTTGCCAGTCAGAAACGATATCAGTTACGTGGCTGCAATTGATTTGAACTACTGGAAATTTTGTCAAAACCTGTAAAAACTAAGTGGGCACATAGTCCAGGAAAGATAGCGAAAAAATATTTAAAAGTTGAAATAAATCTACCCTGCGATTTCTTGACGCTATAATTAAGAGAAAAATCGTAGGAATTCAATGAATGTGTTTTGGATAAAATTGGTCCAGGGCAACAGATGGTAAAATCTTAATAAAAGTAGCAAAAACTCGTTTTTTCGCGATTTAGGTACGAAATAAATTTTGTTTTGGAAAACAAAAAATACTACATAATAGTGCTTAAGAAGACGAAAATTATGAGTTTTGGACCATTGAGATCGGTCAACCGGTTTTTGCAGAAAAATTCAAAAACCATTAAAAATTGCCGTTTTTTGACATTTAATTATAGGGAGTGTAATTATCGTAGAACCTTGTGTCAGGGCTTAAATTGTGGTCACTGATGGTGCCTACCTACAATAAAAATTTCATGGAAAAATAATGGTAACTTTTCGAGTAAATCTCAAAAATGTAAAAACACCTGTTTCAGGGAAACAGGTTGAACAAGGCCCACAACGGTCCTAGAAATTTTTTGATTGACCATTTGGCTCGCCAAGGGCTGCTCTACAACTCCATTTTCATGAAATGTATGTAAGGTTCGATTTAACACCTTAAACACCCGTTTGAAAACCACCCTTTTTCCAATTTTTTGCATTAAAAGCTCTTCTTTTGAGTTTTCTTTGTAAGCTTTTTCTTAAAAACAAACAAAAACTGCGATTTTTCAACACTATTATTAAGAGAAAAATCGTAGGACTTATATGAATATATTTCGAATAAAATCGGACCTGTAGAACTGATGAAAAACAAGTTAATAAAATTGTCGAAGAACGATTTTCAAGAAAAAGCTCAAAAGTAAAGTTTTTAATTCAAAAAACTGAAAAAAGGGTGGTTTTCAAACGGGTGTTTAAGGTGTTAAATCGAACCTTACATACATTTCATGAAAATGGAGTTGTAGAGCAGCCCTTGGCGAGCCAAATGGTCAATCAAAAAATTTCTAGGACCGTTGTGGGCCTTGTTCAACCTGTTTCCCTGAAACAGGTGTTTTTACATTTTTGAGATTTACTCGAAAAGTTACCATTATTTTTCCATGAAATTTTTATTGTAGGTAGGCACCATCAGTGACCACAATTTAAGCCCTGACACAAGGTTCTACGATAATTACACTCCCTATAATTAAATGTCAAAAAACGGCCATTTTTAATGGTTTTTGAATTTTTCTGCAAAAACCGGTTGACCGATCTCAATGGTCCAAAACTCATAATTTTCGTCTTCTTAAGCACTATTATGTAGTATTTTTTGTTTTCCAAAACAAAATTTATTTCGTACCTAAATCGCGAAAAAACGTGTTTTTGCTACTTTTATTAAGATTTTACCACCTGTTGCCCTGGACCAATTTTATCCAAAACACATTCATTGAATTCCTACGATTTTTCTCTTAATTATAGCGTCAAGAAATCGCAGGGTAGATTTATTTCAACTTTTTTGCTATTCTTCCTGGACTAACAGGACACCGATTGATCCAAAGTCAGCTGTGCTCGTCTGTGGACAAAGGTTTCATTTTGGTTGCTAATTGGTTGTGCCCTTGTGATCATTGTGAAACCAGTCTGAAATTGGGATTTCTAATCAGTCGAGTAGGGCCTTAAGCCTCAATTATACTGGACGCAACAGAACGGATTAAAGTTTCAAAAATTACTAAATAAAAAATGATAACCATAAGACCCAAAATTTGATAAAACCTTGCCGAAAAATTAGGAAATACAAATTATATTTGCATACGTTCGAATCCGTCAGTATAACCAGCAAAATTCCACTCTCGCTTCGTTGCTTTCCACTACCTCCAGTATAATTGAGGCTTTACACTCCACAAAATATTTAAATTCGTCAGTTGAAGATAAGCAATACAGTTTTAACTCAAAATCGTCTAAGTATATTTAGGTGTGCATCCAAGCGTGATCAATTACTGAGTTTCCAGGCAGGGTTTATCCTGGGTTAACTTAGAGTTAGCGCCTATGGAGTTGGGTCGCTAAATCAAAAAACAAACTCGACGAAGCACGTCGGCTTAAACCGGGTTTGTTTAAGTGCGTTTACTGGACATATATCAACGGAGGCACGATGTAAAATTATTGATCTGTCAAATCAACCGAGAACGGTCATCGAGTTAACTTGAGGGGAAAATCTTTCTGTAAACTCAACGAATACTCTACTCCAGTCATGGAAACACAGTAAATGTCAAGTTACCCTACAAAATTTATTTTTTTTGCAGTGCCGTAAGTCCCGCGATGACCTCGATCGGGATTGAGATTTTTATGCGGGATTGGATTCCCTAGTTCCGTCCTATGGCATCCAAATGCAAAAAGAACCCGAGTAAAAATTGTCAGCACAGAAAGAACACCAAAAGACCACCAAACGTTCAATTACCACCAATATACAACCCGAATAGACTCGATTTTGTTTCGGAAAATGAAGAGTACCGATACACCACCAAATAAGGGACAAATATCAGTTGAAAAGTGTAATATTCGATCAAAGCCCCAAAACACCACTAGAACATGACTGCATATAGAATGTCTCTTTTCACACCAAATGAACACCATATTCTTTAAATAAATTTATTTAATTATTATAAAATTTTAAAAATTAGTATACTCAGTATAGTTATAATTATTTAAATAAAACTTATAAGATATAAATTTTATTTAAATAATTTAGCTCACTCCTGCACCTGATCTCATAGAGTGAAGAATACCTTCTGAACGATCAAATAAAGTTACAGTTGATATATCAGGTTTTGTTATACTTGTTATACAAATGAAAATGTACTCATAAACTTATAATTTTATTAAAAATAAATGTAATTAGTTGTTAATTAATAAATGTTTTCTTTCTTGTATATTTGTTATCGTTACATGCAAAATTATAACTATATAATTTAACATATTTCTGGTTGTCAAATGGTGGTATTTTAGTGGAGTGAACGGTGCTGTTTTAGTGCTCTTTTGGTATAGAATTTGCGAACGATGGATGTCATATGGTGGTGTTTCGGTGTTAAAGCTGGTGCTCGATTAGTCGTCGTGAAGATGCGGATTGACTATTTTGTTCTCTAAAAAGGCCTACTCTGGTGTCATTTTGGTTTAACTTGAAGTTTCGATTTAGTTGTCATTTGGTGTATAGTAAATTCAATACAAAATTTTTACTCGGGAATCTCTACATGTCTTTGAATCTGAAGTCGAACCACTTCAAATGTATTGGAACCAATTCTGAATCCATTCTGAATGTATTCTATTCCTAACTGGGAATGTGCGAATTCCCAATGTAAGTCAGTAAGTGGTGTTCGTTATGACCGCAATAAAACTTGATTTATATAATTGGATGTTGTTCCCTTCGATAACGAACTGTCATAAAAACCCATAAATATCCTGTAATCTCCACACAAGAAAAAATAAACCTCTTTATATAGGTATATAAATAGAAACTCGGCCCGAAAGTTAAACACTTTTAAAAACCTTACCTCAATACATTACAATACAATACAATCCCTGTACCCTGTACCCTTTATACACCTCATAAAATTTTACTTCAATACACGTACATAATCCAGTGTCAGACATCATCCTCTCTTGAGACACATTTTACCTTAACCCTCACACTTGGATATAATATAGTAAAACAGACCCGCAATAAATGGCAATGTCAATGCGAATGCCAGCCATTTGTTCATCCTTCCTCTTAAGATATGTTAATAAAATCAAACAGAGCAATACCAAAGACTAGGTAAACACATCCTTAGGGAAGGAAACTCCTAGAACTTAAGTGAAACAAACTATTCCTGAAGCACTTCTAAATCTCAGCATGAACCAAAAGAACAATATACAGAAGAGGTCACGAACTGACTATTCTTAAATTCCTGACAGCTGCCAACCCCTCCTTAATCTAGTCGCTGGGAGGGAATGAACGGCTCAATCAATACTTTGAAAGGACTTCCCTACAAGCAGGAGCACCAGCTACAACAACAACAAAACCAGGCAGCAACAACAACAGAAAAAAATCTGAGTAAATAAAATCCGCTGACGTGATTATAAGCGTTGACAGGGAATCGCTACACCGGCAGGGGATTTGAAATATGATCTTCAGACGCAAACAATATACCCTTACACTTCATAATAATCCACGGGGGGTAGAGAGTTCCCTTTATGCATAGTTGCTAAAGGGGCGAAGTGTATATTTACGTAATCTTTGTGTGCTTTTTAAACTATGAAAGTTTCTCTACAACAAAAATCCATAACGAAAACTAAACCCAGAATTTTTATGGCATCTCCACCTCCAAAAGGAAGGACAAATCTCCTTTTCAAGAGAAATTCATTTGCACGCAGTAAACGGAATCAATTCACATCCTTCCTGCAGGATTCCAATTAATAGAATCACTTTTCATTGAAGGCAGCTCATAATGTATGTATTTACTGCAAATGACTAGCAATAATGTCCTTGTTATCTGTGCTTAAACGTGACCAACTGCAGATGGCTCATTATTGCTAATTATTCTAGTCATTAAGTAAGAGGAACTTTGATGAGGAATAACGATAGCCATCTTAAATGGCCCACGTGAATTAAGTAAAAAGAGGCGGATTACCTAAAAAGAACCGCCGGCGTCTTAATTGGAATGTATATAATTAGGACATTTAATATCATTCAATCCATCCAGGAAAAAGGACTATTAGGATTATTTTGTCCTGGGTTTTTTTTGTGCAATTGACGTACTACTTAGTGATAAGGTGAATTGCTGCTTATCGCAAATTGTTTAGTTTATTCAAACGAAGATTCAATGATGTCGAAGATAAGTCGAGCGAATCCAATTAGAAGTAGCGATAGAGCTGTGGAACGTGAGTACTTTGTTTCTTGTGTTTGTACGTGAGATAAAAATAATATTTTTTGTACAATTATCGGAAATATTGAACCGCAGGTATTGTCGAAGATTAGGATTTTATATTTAGGTATGAATTAAACGTTAACAACTAAAGCCGATATTTTTATAAATTTTTAGAAAGATTTTGGAACTATTATGTCCGGGAAAAAGTTCAAGATGTATTCCGAATAGATGGCGTCATCTGCAAATAAGTCACGAGCCAGGGGTGATGAGCAAGACTGGTCTTGAAGTTTTGCCTTTGCTTGCACATTTAGCAAAACCAAAGCTAGACCAAGACAAGACAGGACTACAGAAGAGTGGAAGATCAAGGTAGCAAGACTTTTAGCTCATCACTAAGTGCCAAAAGTCTTGCAGTGATGAGCAAAAGGTCCAACAAAAAGTCTTGCAAGAAGTCTTGCAAAAAGTCTTGCAGAAAGTCTTGCAGTCTTGTCTTGGTCTTGCTAAATGTGAAAGACAAGACTTTCGCTCACCACTGTAAGACTTTTGGCACTTAGTGATGAGCCAAAAGTCTTGTTATCTTCATTTTGCAGTCTTGTCTTGCCCTTGTCCTGTATTGTCTTGGTCTTGCTTTTCTTGTTAAATGTGCAAGACAAGTCTTGCTCATCACTACGAGCCACTGATCGTTCCGACACCACTAAAGGATCTTTTGAAAGTTGAAAGCTCAAAGTTGTTACTTTGAGTGGATATACAGTCGGGGGCAGAATTGAGAGGACAAACGAAAAAACTTCAGAACAATGTAATAAAACTTCTTTTATTTTTAGTAATATTAATTTTACAAAATAATTGTGTACATAGTATAAAAACCCAAAGTGTATATACAAAAAGGCCACCACTTCTTCGTCTGAAGTCCACTTTGTTCTGAAGTTTTTTCGTTTGTCCTCTCAATTCTGCCCCCGACTGTACATAAAAACTGATACAGCGGTTGGAAAGTTGTTGTTTCAAGCCCCGGTTCAGTTCAATAATGTTCAATTCAATTCACAAAAGTGGCTTCACCGGCTCCAGTGCATGCTCAGTTCATGCTTGAAATTATTGCTTTTTCGACAGAAGTTAGAAATGAAAAAGCTCACTGGAACGGCATTCCATTATTCTAGTGATTGCTCTCTTTTGAGCGGGCTTTTGAATTTTCCATCATTTTGAGTCCTGCGAACTGAGGTCTGTTTTATCCTCAATGAATATGTGAAAATTGTATGCGAACTGAGGTGCGATTTGCTGGAACTTGCGCAGTCCGGCCGATGAAGCCGGAGTATTATCAAAATCGGCTGCGCATGGTCCTGTGTCTTTCGTTCTGATAGTTTTGGTGTGAACGATGAGTTACGCTCTAGTCTTCCAATTATGAAAAAGTTGATGAAATTGTTGAAAAAGTCCAGCAAGACAGGCATGTCACCAATGTCGGTATTGCTATGGTATGGATCATTACGCATTGAGCCTCGGTAGTCTAGGGGTAAGGCGCCTGACTGCTATTCCCAGAGGCAGAGTCGCGAAATGGTTGGAAGTAGGTGGAATAAAATATATCGCGGCTAGGTTGTGACAGTTACTTCCTTCTCTTCTCTCTATCTTCCGGCTAGAGCTGCTGTTCACTCTATACGAAATAGATTGTCGACAGTACAAAGGGACTTTCCCTAAGCCTCTAGTCTGTCACATAAAAATAATTGACCACAAAACTGTTTTGAACCTCAAGAGTTGACCACGAAAAACATGATAGATCGAAATAACATCTGGGACTTGCTGCTGATACGCAATGAAATTTGATATATTTCTGAAACGGAAGCATAAAAGCTCGTGAACAAGCGATTGGGAGCCGTCAAAAGCGTTTGTGATTGACGTCGAAAAAGTTTAGAAGGTTGTGGATGTGATGGCACTGGAAGGAAATCATAACCTATGAAGAACTTTCAGCTGGTCAGAACATTGATTGTCAACTCTATTGGTTGATAACTAGGGAGATTACGTTAAGGCAATTGACCCAAAATCGACCCGAATTAAATAATAAGAATGTTGTCGTCTAACACAGTAGTCTCCAAAGGGAATACGCCGAATTTTTCGTCAAAGTACTTACTTTACGTTCTCCCCTTTTCGAGATATTCAAGACTGTTCAATTTTATATCCATCTATACAAATTTAAAAGTATTCTCGCGGGTGGAAGAAATAACACAAATTGCTCAATTTCTGCCTTTGTACTTTCTCATATAAGAAAAACCGGGGAAATTTCACTTCTCCTCGTGTCCAGAGATTTTAGCTCCGAGATTTGAGAAATTTGGGAGCACTCTTTCAAAATTTTGTAAAATTCGCCATACTCACACAAAGGAAAAATTGTTCAGATAGCTCTGCATTGTGTATTGCTATTTACCATGATTGATATACATAAACTTGAGGGCGCTGTTGCTGCACTTTTAAATTCTGTTTAAAGAATTGTTAAAAGAGGTAAATGAACAAAATGAGAACAAAACTTCTTGAACTTCTCTTTAGTTGCTTTTTATACGCTGTCTTCACCGGCCTCAATTCATTCCGTATAAGTGGCTTCACCGGCTGGTTCAAGTTCTGTTGGACGAACTCAGGCTTTATTTTTCCTGAGTTCAATATGTGAAAATGTATGGGGAGAGCACAGGCAAAAATTGAAGTTCAATCTGACCACCTGATCACCTGATTAATAGTAATATTGGAGCGAAAAAACGGCAGATTTTGCTATAAAATTTTACAGAAAACTACTTACACTACTACTACAGCGGTATCGCATAGATTACTAACACCCAAAAACCAGTCAAATTTTAGTCATGTGGAATTGTTTAAACAATAGGTCTGTTCCTGTACTTTTCCTGTAAAAATTTGTTTGGCAAAAACTTTGTGAATGGTGGGGATAATTTTGTCAAAAATTCAGAAAGTAAAGAAACACGTTTTGGGCAATTTCTTGCAAATCAAGAAGAAGATAACATAAATGTCGATTGTCTATGTGTATGCCGCTTTTCAAGATACCCACACACATAAACAAAATGTCAATTGACACCTTTTGACAATTTGCAAGAAATCGCCGGACCGAAAACCTCCTGCAAATTCCTGCAAGAGGGGAAGTGAAAATTTCCCCGCTTTTTCTTGCATGAGAAAGTAAAGAAACACAAATTGGGAAAAATTTTGTCCCGCGTGATCCCACATTCGAGTTCTGGAACAGACTTAATAATTAGCAATAAAAAGGGTTCTTTCGTGTCACGTTACTCTCAACAGGAACTTCGCCGTCGCCTGGTCCCAAGCCCAGGGTGTGAAAGGAGAAGGGTGGTCGACCTGCCGAATTGATCAGAATCGGTCAATCCGAAGAACCGAAGAAACTAGGCAAGAAACCGCATTTTTCAAAGCGGCACCGACAGCAGCGTATTCGTTGCGGGGATGTCCCGCTCGGACCGCCAGCTAACGGATCAAAGAAGAAGAAGAAGACCCTCAGACTTTTGTAGAGAATTGAAAACGCTACAAAATTCACGAATTTGAATGTTCGTCATATGGGCTATTTTCAGAAGCATTTTTAACATTATTCTTCAAACTTATATTAAAAAGTGAAATGGGCAAATTGTAGCCACCCTGCTAATATTGGCGCAATGTGCAAGGTTATACCGGAGACACACTAGCACTCTTAATCTGTATTACGACGTCAAAATGACGTAGACCCACACAAAAGATATGGAAATAAAATGCAGTCTACGTCATTCTGACGTCATAATCTAGATTAAGAGTGCTAGTGTGTCGAGGGTATTAGGGTCTATTTTGTTTATACTAGCTGGGTTCTTTTTACACCGTGATCCAACTCAAATCATTAACTTTCAAGCAAACCAACAACAACAGCTTGATCCAAAAAAGATTTGGATCAAAATCTGTGATACAAAAATAGCTTGTGTAACAACCATATCCAAGACACATCTCATTGGAAAATCCAGAGCTTTTATAATTTTGTTCTGTTTTCTTTAATTTTAAGGGTTGGTAGCTCTGCAAAACATAAATTTATTTGGAAAAATTATTGAAAGTTACCTTTTGTTAATTTTGGAAGTCAATTAAACATTTTTATAAATTCTTTTTACATCAGAAATATTTTTGATAAGTTTTAGAGACTGATATAAATTGCGACAGAACATATCGTGGGTTTAAAAGCAGAAATCACTAAGTCAAAAACCATAGTTAAGATGTTTGTGTCTCTGAAAATTTTGTAATGGCATATAATAGTAATCGGCAAAAGAATTGAAATAATTATTTAATTCTAATACTGGATTTTTAGATTAAAATAAATAAAAAACGCAACGACGTAATGAGTTTTGGCAGAAATGATTTTGTAGTTTTGTGTCATTATGGACAAGATAAATCCGAAACTAACCCCCTAAAAACCTTAACAATATTAGTTTGCGGGCTATAAGGTATTGCCAGTATAAAGTTGGCATTATAAGACTTACTTTAGTATAAAAAACTGAAAACTTGAAAAATTGTACTTAGTGAATTCTGCTTGTAAACCAACGATATCAAAAATCAGAACTACAACTGAAAAAACTAAATTTCTTCCATGATCCAAGTCCGTTTTTTATGCTCGGTTGGTCTGATCTGGATCATGGTGTAAAAAGAACGCGGCTACTGTAATCATGCAGATACTATATATGCGACAAATTTCATCTTTCGGTAGTTTAAAGTACTATATGTACCAGGCTATCATGTCCCAAAAATCATCCCCTAATATCATAAATTAACAGAGGTATAAATTTTTGAAAAAATGGGCAATTCTAGCTTTTCTCGGCGATCGGGGTCTAGAAAAAAGCATTTTGTAGGTTTTTCAATTCCATTCAAATGTCCTGTTGAAGGTAAAGTGATTCATCCAGTACTTTTCATTGTATACGGCAAAAACGAAAAAAATACCCAAACCAATTTTAACCAAACACCACTAAGAATAGATACATTGACGCATCCCATCAGTCATTCTGCTAATTAAAGAAAAAGTAGCACGAAAAAACGTCAAAATATTCACAAATTCATTCCTTAAAACACGCTTCCAATCTGCAATCAAACGACAATTTCCATATCAAGTAACATGACCTCACCCAACTATAAATCCCGAATGCGAATTTAAAATAGCATTTTATCGCCTCACTAAAGATGTCAAAGATTCTCACCGAACTAGCTAGAAAATGAGAATTTATTAAATCCTCAGCTACTCAAGCCACACTATCCCAACTATGATCTGACTACCAAGCCACTAAGTCACGGCATGTCCCTTTAAGAAGTCTATCATCCCGAACGCTCAACCAATCTGCTATAAGCCGTAAGATTCCCTATAAAAGAGGCCATAAATTCATAATCACGCTAAATGTCCACAAATCCCCTTGAGATAAGCGAAAGATAAGACAAATTTCTTCCATGGCACGGCGACCATATGACGATGGCTTGGTGGAAAAACTAGAAGACAGACATCCGCTGATGTAGTCACAGAGGCCCCGTGTCGGATAGGTCTCATAACTCATGACTAGACCTCGAGAAATACCCTGAATCCCCTGGGCGGTGTTTGGTTGGTTGGCTGGCTGGCATGGGTCTTGGTGTGCTAGTATGATGGGACTTGGCGAAAATATAGTTTCGCGAATTTATCCAGCTCCTGGCTTAGAGGATATCGGGCCGGAGCCCCCCGGCCGCATGACGAATTGACGGCAATTTAATTGCTTGGCTTGGTTCTAGAATTACATCAACCTTAGCCTATCCAGTGTGGAGGGATTAGTCGGAGATTTATGGGATCGATGGGAAATTAATTTATTTGCCAGGAAGACATGGTGCAGAGCAAACAACACACATAGCCTGGGTATACTGGATGTACCCCCAATTAGAGAAGGGGTTAGGAGCACTCTTGGAGGAATTCGAAGAAAGTTGGAACTAGTAATGCCCACATGTGTGCTAGGCAAGACCCCGATAGTAATAAATTTTTATGGCGCAGCTGATCTCTTCAAAAGCTTCTGGATTTCAGCAGCAATATTGTTTACGAGATTTTCATTAAGTTGTTTATCTGCTGAAAGATTTGTCTGCTTTTCCAATTGCCCGCGAAAATTCCTCGCTAATTAATCAGCGTCTTTCTTCATCTTTTATTCATGTTTTCCCATGTTTACCCCCGCGCCGTCCATCAACAACAGAAATTCCACTATTCTCATCCTCGAAATACCATCGTGTGTATGTTTTCACATTTCTGATAATAATTGCACGTGTCCTCTGTCATAAATCTGTGCAGAAATAAATTATACGGCTATTACAGGTACATAGAGATCGGCTTACCTGTACACCGCAGCCAGGTAAAGTGATTATATCGAGATATTCGCGGATCTCTCGGCGTTTTAAATGATAAAGGTAATAAGAAAACTACGAAATTGCACCGTGGAACGTGGGCGAATGAAATGTTGAAAAATTTTTGAATTAATTGAATGCCATGGGAAATAACTTTTTAGTTTCCTGCCACGAGATGATGATGTCAGCAGAACAGGTTTTGTTCCTCCGACAAGCATGTGGCAGTGATAAAATGTTGCAGATGGGTCTGGGTATAAATTCCTTGATATTCTGTGTTAGAGGTGAAGAAAGGGTTTTCAAGGTGTTTTTTTTTTTTTGTTATTTTTGCACTGCAATGTTTCCTTGGAAGTTATGTGGCACGGTTGATAGTAATGCTGGAGTGCTTTTAAAGGTGGTCGCCAGGCTTAATCAAGTTTTTCAATATTTTATACAGTGAAGTCCTTATGTGTTAATTGATTTTGAATTACTTCATCTCGATATAAATTATTAATGTCGTTCGATTTGCATTTTATTGGAAAGATTAAATTTTAATTTTTATTGCTAGCAAATCGAGGTTTAAGTGGGTTTAATTGGGTACAACAAAACATCTTCTGTCATTGAATGAGTTATGTAAAATTATTGTTACAAAATTTTCACCGATTTTTTAAAACAATGGATAAAATTTCAAATATAAGTTGTATTTTCTAATCTCATTTTAAGCGAGGTTCGGACCCGGAAGAGTATGAATTTTGGCTTCCGACCGCCATCCCAAGGATCCTTGGTTCGATTCTACAGCACGACATGGTTCTCCGTATTTCTACTCGTCCCACGACCTACAAAACAATTTTTGTTTCTGGTCGACCGTCTCTCCAGTAACTCCCCGCCTTTTCTGCTCTCAGTGTCTGTAAGTTTGCTGTCGTACATTGCAACGGCCAATGCAAGAGTAACAAACTTTACCAGGAAGGAAATTTTGGATCAACTTGTTTTGTGTGTTCATTTCCTTTCAATTTTTTGTGTGTCTAGACTCGGAAATATATCATAAGTCCGACGAAACTTCTGGAATAGTATATTCACAAGGCCAATCGCGTAAGCTGTTGATGTTTGACAATTTTCTTGGGCATCTGCAGAAGCGCTACCCCCCCCCTCTTTTTTCAGTTCGTGCGACACTAACAAGGCGTCCACGTCGAAATTCACTTTGAGCAAAATCACTGAGCGGATTGTCAAACGTATTGACACAATATTCATACATAGTTTACCTTCGTGAATTTGGCTTCAGCTTAGTCTTACATAATGTGCAAACGTAATGAGACGCCTTTTACCAAAGCTAGAGCATAGTCTTAACAATTCATAGAAATCCTCCCCTAATGAGAGGTGCAAAAGTGAAGAAGAAGGCTCTGGGGGGGGGGGGGGGGGTTGCGTCTGTGACCATTAACTAATCTGCTTTAAGCCACGAGGTTACTTATCGATTCTCAACTAAACCTGGAGCAATTGATATCATTGTCCGATGCTCTACACTTCGACAATTTGTTTATCTGTAAAATGTAAAATGAGTTTGTAAGAGGTGCTTCTTCCTTCTTTTGAGCCAGTACAATGTCGTGCTTCCAATGAGGCGAAGTGCCAATGCAATGCCAAAATGAAACATTAAAGAAAGAAAATAAATACCAATGAACCAACCGCTGGAAGACCACTAAGAAGCTCCCAGTAGTCTTCAACGAGTCCCAGCGTACGTTCTATGGTACTGCGCTGAACGATTGTTTGCTAGTAGTCCAAAACTACAAGAACACCTATTGAAAATTGTTTTGGACTGGAAACAGTACCTCGTCACTCTCACCAGTAAGATTAAAATGGCGTTTTGGCAAATTGTTATGCTTTTCACCATACCCTGAATTATTCACCATTGCGTTACAAGTGAGACGGCGATTCAGAAACTCGGAAATTTGTAAAGATGTCAAGCCTCGGTTTATCTTATCCAGAATCAGTCAGTTAGTCGCTCTATGATCACTTACCCATCGTTGCACCTTCCATAGAAGAGCCCAACCAACCCACCCTCTACACAATTCGTAACAATATTAGATGTAAACATTAAAGACGACATTATTTTTGAATTACTAATATGACTCATCAGCCAAAGGGATGCAACATTACAACTTTACAAAAAATAGTATTTTGCGACACACTTTTTTCATATAGGGCATTCTGTGCAGTAAATTTGGCTTGATTTGTATTACCGCACATAAATATTGGTTCAACTCGTCCTTTTTCCAAACTTTCTCTTTTGTCAAACGAACCACATTACATAAAATTTAATGTAAGAAAAGTTTTGTTCAGTACGCTATCAAGAAGTTGTAGAGTTCAGTCGGTAGGTAGGCAAAGTGAGCAACTCTGATCAAAAGATGGACTTGAGAGCACACGTAACGATATTGCAGTCTACTTGGAGTGTCGTGTTATATTCAGATACCGGATCATATCTGATATAACAGTAACAAGTCATTTGTTTAACATAATTTTTTTTTTAATTTTTATATGACTGGTCCAATTTTTTTTACGACAAATCTGTCCTAAGAAGTCCATGAAATTCTATACTATTCACGTCATTCGTAAAAATTTTTAACATCAGCAAACCAACATTCGTTAGTCATCTCCACTTAAATTTAATCATATTTGCTGACAGGCTGGTATGACATGACACACATGTGGTGCAATGGCATGGTTAAGACACAGTAGACTAACTATTAAGCATTAAGGGCTACCAGGAGATTAAATATTTTCAAAACTAAATTTATTGAACTGCATGAGAAGCACAAAAAAAATCTGATCAAGTCTCACTTTCTTATCAAGAATTAATGAATGAAAATCTTTGTACTGCATAGTTATGAAACATTTTCAATCGGAAGTCAGATATTGTTAATCAACTGCGCTTAGACAATTAAAAGTAGGTCAATAATACTAGTAATTAACTCCCACTAATTAATTACGTCATAAGATATTATATATGGTCTCAGCAGAATCATTCTCGCTCCATAATTACCATAAGTCTCACATTTCGAAGCATTCAAAGTCAATGAGATCAAAGCAAATTCATCATTTTTTTTCGGGTAATCTCATTTGACTGTCAACCAATTGTGATGATATAAACAAACATTCCAACATAATTCAAGTGACGTAACTACTTCTAGTTATCGCTTCCTCTGTATCTGGGATACAGCTTGAATCGTTGGCACAATGGTGATGAAGCCAATGCATGATGCCCTAGGAGTGATATCAATTCTCAGCCCTTTATGTTCGACTGAGTAATGTAATATCTCGGTATATGTCTGTGCTGAAGTTTTGCACATCATCCACCTGGAAAATAATCCTTCATGCCAACCAGCAACTGAACGCCATAATCAAAATGCATCTCATCTATTATGCCCCAGCATCCACGGCATGCATGCACATCGCCATATACCCGGAATGGAATCCGCATCCAAGGAGCACATGACATAACATAACAAAATGGACTGATTGCAGCAGAAATAATAAGTTGCACTGTTGACGCTGGTGTAATGCATCGCATACAGGATCCGTGCCGGCTAGCTGCAAAGAACGCTGACAGCGAATTAACTAGATAAGACTGAAGTATCTGGGGTTTTAGTTATCACACACTCGAGTGCACGTAGAGCTCACCGAAATAGAATGGTTCTGCTTGAGGCGGAGAATATGGCGATGAGAATCTGAGGTTTTTAATGATATTTTTATACAAGGTTATCATTAATTATACCGGGAAACACAATACCGGCTCTTGTCCGCAGAAACCGTGGCACGGAGCACTGTGACATATGGGACTGGACGAAAAACGAGCTTCTTTTATCCAATTTCGCAAATTTCCCTGTCAGACAATCTCCTGATCCGCCACGGCTGAATATTATCTAGAAAAGGTATTAAGGGTTGGTCTGCGGGGGACTGCGGGGGTGATGAGATAACAGAGATAACAATAAAAGAATTAGCAGCAGAAAATAGGCTGCAAGGCGGGTCGGCCACGGCTAGAGATATAAAAACCTCAGGTCCGCCCCCGATTTGCGGTGGGGGAAATAAAATTGTGGACTATACAATTGGCTTTCTCCCTTAATGCCTTGTCAACACAGGGCTGTGTCTTTTTTTTGTCCATCCTTAGGTTGACTTTGTTTTTCCCTTCGTGGAAGGCGGCCTTCCTCGCTTTCAACTGTCCGACGAGTTTATTAGCCTTTTTTGATTATCTCATTATCTTGTCTGTTGGCTTCAAATGGTTTTTGGCTATGTCGTCCTTTCAGTGTCCTTCCTTACTTGGACCTTTCACTTTGATGTAATTCATTAGGATTCGTGTTGTCCTTTTTTTGTAGGAGGGGGCTTCCTCTAGCTGTTTAATTAGTGCGTGCAGATTAAAAATATTAACGAAATTTGTTATTTTTGTTTATGCTTATGGATTAATGAGCGAGAGCAGAAGGGATTAGTTAGATGGCGGCATTTAAAATTTATGGACCAAATAATAGTAACTTGGGGCTTTAATTTGGTAATGAGGGGATTGTGAAAAGCTGGTTGATTATAATTTGCTGCGTACTGCGTCGTTAAGAAAATTACTAAGCATCACCATCATGGCTAGATGCATAAGAAGAGATTCAGTGGACAAAGTTAATGAGTACCAGCTCTTTAAAATAGAGATAATTGAAATAGGATTTTTATAAAACTTTTTTATGTAAAAGACCAGAGGTCAAAGGTCTTCTTCTTCTTCTTTGATCCGTTAGCTGGCGGTCCGAGCGGGACGTCCCGCAACGGATACGCTCCTGTCGATGCCGCTAGGTCTCGAACTCTATTCACGATTTGTTTTGGCGACGTCTCGAGCCGCGGTAACTGATAACCGTTGATTCTTTAGGTCACCCTCGATATTCTTTAGCCAGGTTTTCTTCGGTGCCGATCGCTGGATTCTCCAGCCAGCGGGACGGTCTCGCCAGAGAAGTTTACGTGGCAAGCGGTCATCATCCATTCGGCCAGAAGTAATGCCCCTTCATACTGCCAAAGGTTCTAAAGTGCAATGTCGGACAGTATTCTCTATTCTGGTAGAGTAGTCCCCAGTAAAAATAAAAAAATGGCTTTTAAACGGGCGAACCCTGGCCAACAAATTTTTTTAAGGGAGATAAAAATCCAAAACGAAAAACCCAGCTTTTCGATTTTTCTCGGAAAATTTGAGGTTATCTAAAAACAATGGTTTCCACAAAAGTCGTAGATATTTTTATTACGACGTACAACTTTTTCGATAGGAGGTCTGGTTTCGCTGAAAATCTTGAAAATCCATTTCCACCCAACATTTTTCATGGTGTCATAACTTTTTTCACCCTAAAAATTATTTGCACTGGTCTATTAGAGGCATTTAGCAGTAAGTGGTTGGATAGAGACCAATGATAAATACGCTCAAGATCGGCATTGCTGTTGTGTCTATAGTTCTCTACCAATCCAATCAGCATACAAGTGCAGTTTACCACTTCACACAATACTGCTGAGATCATTTATGTATAGTTAAAAGTAACGGTGCCAGTATGGAACCCTGGGGAATACCGCGCATGATTGGTAGAGGATCAGAAATTGTGTTCTGTAGCCATACTTTGTGACATCGATTGTGTTAATGGAAGTTAAGGAAGCAGTTGAAAAACGCATGTGGTTTATTAGCTTAGTTTCTAGAATCTTTTTGCTGGCAATGTCAAATGCCTTACTGAAGTCAAGAAGTACAAGAAAGGCAATGCCATCAGAATCAATTATTATAATTATTTAGTTCATCAGCGCTAAGGCTGATCTGGGCTTCACCTTTATCACCGTGAATGCCAAGTTGTTTAATGTTTTGTTCTAAAGTTTCTTAGCAGATAAATTAGGGCTAAGCTTAAATGAGTGGAACCATACAGAATACAGTTCACCAATTTTAAAAGTTGATCTTTATTCTGTGTCATTCCAAGAGTTCAGAAGCAAAATTTCTTTGTACAGACGACGAGACGATTCTATCAAAGAATCCAATTTTAAACATTCATCTTTAGTTTGAGAGGAATGAAAGACTGCCGTCTTCACCTAATCCTTTCCAATACTACTGCTACATACCCCAAACAAAGTATGCAGTGGTAGTAGGCTTGGGTGTATTTCCTAGCATCCCAGCGGGAAAAGGAGTGCTCCAAGAGCCATCTTGGAGCGCACTAAAAGGAGCATAGAGTGCTCCCGTTGCCATACCCGTTCTATATTCTTTTTAACATTGCATGTCATTGCGAGGGAGCATACGTTTTTAAGCTCCCAAAAAAGCGTTGTTGGAGCATTATAAAAAAGCTTTTCAAAAAAGAAATATTCATGGGCGCCTGTGGGTATGTGATCCGGTATCGAAAAGCTTTTAATTTGTTTATATTTTGCAATTGCCTTTTTCTTTCCAAGCCCTAGAGTGGCTTTACCAAAGCAGTCTCCCAACTAAACTCTATCAACTTCCAAAGCTGCTTGTCCTCCGTATCGAACGAGAGCCGGGCTATTGAGTTTGCTAATGTCACATTATATGGACATAAAGATAATTGCCCGTTTTCTTTTTTTCTATAAAATTTATGAAAACTCCAAGAAAGCTCCCTTGAGAGTGCTCTAAGTGCACTCCCCTGTGCTGCGCTCCCAATTTTCCCCACTGGGTTACTTCAAGTAGGCTGGGGAATATTTGCCGTAAATACAAACCGCATAATCGAAATAAATTTTTGGTTAATGCTCAAACTCGAACGATGTTCATTGCAAATAAATATACATATTGCCACTGTAGTAGATAGATATGCATCAATTCTTAATTATCTAGTTCTAGGTGGTTTCACACTGCTTACATCAACATAAATCCTAAATGCTGCGCTAGTACAGGTACTGAATGTGCAAACAATACTTTCAAAAGGCTCAGAATTCAACAAGAGATTGTGTGATTGTTCTTCTCTAAACAACCATTTGCCAATCCACCCTTTACATTATGATTTGCAATTCTATTCAATCCCCTTCACTTCCTGCTCGCTCTTTTGTTATTTTATTTTTTTCTGCATTTCCTAAAACATGTAGAACTAACTAGAATAAACCGTTTAAAGAATCACAATACCAACAAAGCCGCACCCCATAAAAAAAATTAAAATAAACAAGTCAATTCACTTTATAGTACTACCATTACAGATGATTAATGTGCCCTAACCGTGTAACTTACATCCATATTTAAGCGTGCATTCAGTACCGAAAAGCTTATGACTAAACAGTTTTTGCGCCCCCTTCAACAAAGAACACCCAAAATCCGAAGGTAAATTATAACACTACAAAATACTTCCACTCTAATGGACATATCAAATCACTGGCTCTGTTACTCAGGTTTCTATCGTACATACATATATGTAGGTTTCAGTGCTAACTACCCTTTATATATCACAAGAAAGTGTAGTCATGTGTTAAGGTCACCCTGTGCTCCTTCCCTTGTTGCCGGGTATTCTGTGCTCTAGAAAACCTCATGCGTGAATGATTTAATAAAACCAGATCCATCCGACTGTAAAACCGAAAACTTTTCGCTTTATCTACACCTCAACTACCTTCTTAAACACAGCCAGTCTCCACTTAACTTCCTGTTCATAGAGTCGACAAAAGCCTGCAAAGAGCTTCCGAAATCAACACTTTAGAATTTTCAGACAACAAAAAAAATGAAATTTTTTCCCGCACCCTGTGTCGTCGTTGCTGCCCACAATACATGCCGTGATATCCAGTGATGCATGCCGCCGAGCCCTATACTACAACTACTACTCTATACTACCTATCAGCTTCCACTAGTCTTAGCACGGTAGATTTGCTGCGCCCTACCGTGTACTTACCTGAGGTAATCCGGCAGTCTACGGGGGCGACCTGGAGATCTCCCCATAGAAGTTTAATCAAGTATTAAGCATGGGGAAAAGGTTCAAAATTGCATAGCGGAGGCCCCCAGCTTGGTTGGGCATTGTTAGTGCCCAAACACCGGAGCCGACAACCGCCTAGCCCATTTTTGAGATGGTTTTTGAGGCACTTAGCCCATGCCCCCACCTGTCCCCGCGGAGAACCAATTTCAGTTTAGAATCTCGATGGGTCCACGGCATCCAAGGATGGAGCGCAGATCGAACTCTGATTGTGGTGGAATCAATCAACTGCGGCACAAATAATATCGGGACTGCCATGTGCCATGTTTATCGCTGGGCCGACATACTTCCCTCCCCCGCCTTCTATACCCATATACACGCTACTGGTCCCACTAGCTTTGATTTAGGCGTAGGTAATTGATAGCTCGAACGAGACACAAACCACAAGTGTTCAAGGAGAATTACTTGATTGCGCGCTCGCTGGAAGCCCCCGAGCGAGACGGCAGCTGGGCCAACAGGAATGTTGGATGGCACAGGGTGCAAATTCGAGGATTTATTTTTGAGGGTTATGCTACGGCTTTGAAAAGGGGAAATTGAGTCAAACCCGGGAGTAGAAGTGATTTTGAGTTATGTAGTGGAGCTTCTGCGGTTGATGTTTGAAGGGTAATGAGATTGCGGTTGTATGCCCATTAGGTACGTCTGTTTAGGTTAAGTACGCTGGTGCTGATATGCGTGGGACTTGAGTATTTTCTTTAGGGTCCTTGGTTGAAAATATTTGGAAGACGGCGCGGCGAGATGTGTATTATCGGAGCGTGAGTGCCCGGGGATCAGCTATTGCCATTTTAGCGTTTTTAGAGCTAAATTTAGAAAATTTTCCATATCCAATTAGGATTTAATATTTAGATAAAAAATGGTTTTTGGTTTTCATATTTTATATTGGGGTATACGATAACCTTAAAAGTTAAGAGAAAATCATTTTATAAATTCTTTATGCAAAAGAAGAACACAAGATAAGTTGCCAAACAACTGCGGGTTTTTGACCCCTGTGCTGAAAGTCGATGGCACGACAAGTCGTTTGAATTGAAGAAAGAGACGTTTCAGTGGCAAGAAGACTTTCCAGCACAGGGTCCTAGAGTGGAAATGCTAACTAGAACAAATCTATAAAATTTGTAGAGGGGGGGGGGGGGGTTGCGGGTACTCCCCCCTCCTCAGAGTTCTACAATTTATGGATTACTTTAGTTCTGAAAAAATCATCAAGTGAACCAGGAAATTTACTTCTGTATATAATAAAAACTCTAGAAGCTACAGCGAAAGGCCTTATAAGAGAATATCAAGCTAGTTTTAGGAAAAACAGGTCAACATCGGACCAGCTACTGACCTTAAAACAAATTCTGGACAAAAACCTGGGAAAGGTATACAGATATATACCAGGTTTTTGTCGACTTTCAACAGGCATATGACTCGATAAACAGAGAGAGGCTATACAGGATCCTATTAATAGGCCCAACGAGAGAGGATGGAATATAGCGAAGGAGAATAACGAGTTGTATGTAATTTTTAACGACCCAGAATTCTCAAAGTTTAAAAAAATCAACAGACTAAGACTAGCCAGCCACGTAATCAGGATGGACGATAAATTTCAGGAAATAGACAAGTGGGTAGACCCAGAGTCTAGTAATAACAAGTCTTTCATCTTCATACAAAATTTTCCCCCCATTAGTTGTGTGCGTGCTTATATGAACATCACTGCTGAGCAAAACTCAACGCCAGATTCCCTCTTTATGGTAAAGTATACAGAACAGAAAAGGAAAGAAAAATTAATCAGCTGTTTTCTTTCATAAATCAAAACAAACGAGCAAATATGTACCAATACACCCATATAAACTCATAAAAGTTTCCGCTGTTTAGTTGTGTGCAAACGCGTATGAAAATGTTGCATTCTCTCTCTGATAGCCTGACATCGTCATTTGAAGAACTTGTGTATATAGCTGTTCGCCTTTCACTCATTAACCATATGAAGATGAAAGACTTGTTAATTTCTAGACTTTGGGTAGACCTAGGAGGAGATGGACGGACTCTGTGACAGCTGATGCAGAGACAATGCTCAACTGGAACTGGAACGGAACTGGAGAACTACTGCAAGGAACCGTCAAACTTGGAGATATGCCCTACATGCCAAGGCTCGATTTGGGCTGTAGCGGCATTGGATGGGTGGATATAATAAAAACTACTGTCAAATAGGTCTGTATCTGAATTTGTTGAATTTTTAAAAATGCGGCTTAATAAAAAAACTCATTTTAGAAGCTAACTACATCCAGGAACAATAACTCTGTAAGCTATTTGATTAACAAATTCCCTACGGTTAGAGTTGAGCAGGACTTATGCGAGGCAGTACATTTGTCCCTTACACGGCGGTAAATCGTACTGAGGCCTTAATTAAAGGGTCCTGCTACACCCCCCCCCCCCACCTGTAATCTCACGTGAGATTTTTCAAATTTAAAGAAATCTCTAGTATTAACACTACAAATACGTATTTAATAAAATAAATGGTGATGATAAAAATATAATAAAAAAAAAACGCGGAGAAATTAAAAAATGAGTCAAAAAATTCAAAAAGATAAAATCCGCGCCCTCCCTTTGAGCTATAAGTGCCCCCTTTTGGAGGACGCGCCAGAACTGCAAGAAAGCCCCTCGCGTATAAAATCCGCGTTCGTAACTTTTCCGCTTGTATTGGATACACAACTACCAAAACGTGAGTACTTACTCAATAAGAATTTCATTACGCTAAAATTCGGCGTATGCCATCCTGTAGCTCTCTATTCTAAGGGCATTTTCACGGGTCAGTGTTATTTGCCTCGTACGCTGCAGCACTTACCGAGTTGCACGTTTGCTTGGCCGGTGGCTCTTTCTGGAGTTCGCATAACCTCGTAAAAATTGTTGTGTGGGATTTTGTCATATCCGTTTATACATAGGTCGCCGGCAGGCCGTGGGCTGAATATTTTCGTTTTCGCCTTGAGGCCAAGAATCACTACACACTCACCGACCGCCAACTGTATGTGGCCTGCAGTCCAAGAAAACTAACAAATATCTTTATGTGTTTGGGCATTTATCGTCGCGGCTATTCACTCTAAAGCCGTGAATTAGCGGCAAAAATTCACGCCGTATCCACTCGGAGAGGGAAAACAAGGCGCACGCTAGGCGCGAAAAACATCTACACGCGTATTCACGCTTATTCGCGGGAGTTCACGGCGTGGGTCTGGAGCCGCATTGAAGTTTTTGTTGAGGCCATGAACATTTTTGCATTTAAATTAACAGCCTGTTATGCTAAGATCTCGTCTTCGTCCATGTGTCTGTAGGGAATCATGGTTTCACCTGCATGCCACGGACTGCCAGGCAGTTACCTGAAATATCACCCCTCAGTCAGACTGAGTAATCTGTGGCCTTCGTCGGGCCGTGCCGGTGCCACGTGTTGATTGGATAAGATTCGACCTCAAATCTGATATAGAATACCTTAATTTGAATTTTTGTTTTCGCAAGCTTCTGTTTTCAAGAATAATAAATTCTAATATTTAAAAATAAATGACTCAAACACGAAAAACATGTAATAAACAATTTTGCTCAATAAATCATAAAGGAAATTACTTCAGAACAAATTTGGCACAAACTAACAAATAACTAACAAGCCTGCCCCATTCGAAAATTTCAACAGAAACACCTGCGAATACATTCCCGACAATAATATGTATATGCATGTCTTTAAACGTTCATGGCCATTCGAACATAAAATTCGCTCAAAACTTAATCACATTATCGATCTAAACTTGAACAAATTTAATAGTTAACAAAAAAATTTATTACCTTGACTACTAAAGTCACACCTAGTTTCTAAAACAGAATTATAAACAACTTCCGAGATTTTTATTTCACTGTGTAGTAATTCAGAAATATGTTCAACAGTGTTACATTAACTTTGTGATAAGCTAAAAAAAAACCTTAACTTATGTTTCAAAGTCAGATGCAAAAACCAATAAAAAAAATTATCAAAAGTCATTTAATACCTTCGAGTTATATAATTCAGAGGCACACAAAAATCAGGGCAGATTACAAAATCTCATCTTAAGTAAAAGATGCTGGAATGGACGACATTTTTCTGTTCAACATGAATATTTTAAAAATATAAATATAAAAAATAAATTTATTTATATTAAAGAAATCCAAAACATACACTCTTTAGAGATAGTTCGTTCAACTTTGCATTAAGTGCATTTTGTTGTACGTTTTGGAGCCATGGAAATCCGTAAAATTAATGGCTGCCAAAAATATGGTCTGGAGAGCTCTGAGGTCATCCTGGGCCTCCGCAAGAAATTGAGAAGTCAACAACTGAGCGAGACTGGCAAAAAATAAAGCTGAAGAAATGGTTCAGAATGTCAAAAAAATAAAAATAAAAAAACACACGACAAGACCCACAATGCAGACGTAAAACACGGCACACTCGCGCGTACGAATTAGTCATTTCGACTTCTCTTTATGCTCGATCGTCGGCATTTCATATTATTTTGAATTCGTCCATTTCGTACACAAAAAAACGGAAGTGATGGGCTGATGATAATACCTTTTTGTTTGCATTTCGTCAGCGGTGAATGAGCAACCGGTAAATAACGGATATTTACCTGAGACACCGGTGTTCACTAGTTCGTCACGTATATATCCATCGACAGGCTTTCCTTCATCCGTTGAATGTTTACAAATCGTCGAATTTGTCGACCGTAATTGCCCCTGACTGTCGAAGCTAATAACATAACAAAAACCGAATAAATTGGAAACCCTTCGAGAGGGATCTTTGGCGCCCACCCTTCTGGAAGAACAAATTATCTGGGACATGATAGTAAAGCAACTTGTTGCCCCCCAGATGTATCCGGAACACTATTAAGGGATTTTCCCTACATGCACTCGCAAGTCGTTATACTACTATACCTTCACAGTACACACCCCCGTCCCAAAGACTGCTCTCGTATACAATCCCAACGCTACAAAAGTCAGGGGCGAGAGAGATGTGAAGGACCTTTCCAGGACATTGGGGTTCTCTCTGGTTCAGTTTCTGTTCAAGTTTTAATCCCGGGTCTTAGGGGTGATATCCGAAATTGAATGGCTCCTTTTCTCCTGTCATTACAACAGGTCCCTTGGAAATGTGTTCCTCCGTCGTTAAGTGATTTTTCTGGTTCTCGCCTACATTTGCTACGGGATTTTACTTGTCTACTACTAAAGGCACGAACGGAGTGTGCAAACTTACCGCTGACTGCCTGTGCTGGGTACTCCAAACCTTATATATTCTGGTTTATACGGAGCCCGAGACTGGAATCAGGGAAGAAGAGAGCTCTGTAGGACGAGCTATGAAATGGACAGGTTCATCCTGTTGCGACTTCATGATTCCATTTTGAGGGGATGTTGTTGCTTGTTGCAGTAGAGATTTTGAGATTAGACGAGATTTAACTGTTTAGTGTTAAAATGAGATTCTCCTGTCTTTATAAACGTGGTCGAGGATTCGCACAAACTTGGTTTAATGAATGGATGAAACTTTTATCCAAAACTAGTTCTTGTAATTCCGGAGCTAATAACGAGTAAGAAATTACCAGATTTTGGGGGAATTAAGTTTTTAATTAAAATAGTTTGAATATGGTTGGGTTAAGTTGCAATTGGATGAATATGTTTTGGGGTAAATTATTGTTAGAAGGAAGTATCCGTATGTGTACTTTCAATAGTGTGAGATTTTTGGGTTTGCTTCTGTTTATTTGAGTGGTACGCATTTTTCAAAAAAGCTTAAACGTCATTAATAATGAACTATACCAAAGGGATGTTGTTATTGCTCCTTAACTCGGTTGCAAATTTATGATACCACTCAATAAATGGAGATTTTTCCTATTTCTGAATGGATTTCTGAGATCCTTTTTTCTATGAAAATTTCTCAGCAACCAATAAAGAACATATGTCAGGATGAGGATTCAATAGCATTTTGCTATAGCAATTTTGTATTGTTGCATTATTATAAATCTACCAGTCTATGTGAAGGTTTTGTAAGGTTTGTACGTTAACACAAGTTGTACTCCGTATAAATTTAGTCTAGTGTTTTTAAAATAAAATTTTGGAAAATTCCAAGAGGAAAAAGTTTATAATGCCCCGGCTTCACCGACCTCAGTTCAGGAATGTTCAGTTTAATCCACATAAGTGGTTTCACTAGCTAAAACTCAGTTCATGTGCAATTCGGGCTAGAAATTGTAGCTACTTTTTCGCGAGAAGTCATAAATATAAAAGCCTACTGGGATGATAATCTACTGTTTCAATTGATTACTCTCTTTTGAGCGAACTTTTACGTTCAATTCAGTTGGATACCAGTGGGTTTGTTTTATCCTCAGTTGAATATATGTAAATTGCATTCGAGTACAATCCTCGATAAGTTCAAAAGGTTTGTTTAAGTAGATCTGCACATCAGCACTCGCAGCTGCGCTCATACTAGAAACCAGATTGGTACATAGAGAGAAGACCATTTTGATATAGATACTAACTACATGAGTTGCTTAGAAATATTTTTTAGAAAGGATATAGTGAAGACTAATTGGACGGAAGTCAGATGGTTGCAATGGAGAGACCTTTTTTAAAATAGGTACAACGAGACCCTGTTTTCATTGGCTAGAAAACTGAGGATCTGTAAGGCAGGCGTTGAAAATATGAGTAAGAACATTAGATACAAATAAGGCAATTAATCTCGTTAACTTTTGGAGAAATATTGTCAACACATGTCTGATTTGATAGAGAACAGCGTACAAAGAAGTTCGTGGTTGTCAATACAACGAAAGGAAAAGCCATCAGATCATCAAGTAATGATATTTTGACATTTAAAAATAATAGGTGAGAGGACCATTTTTAATTGAGTGACGTCATCTAAAGAGAAGGTACCACCAGGCGGTCGGTAGATACTAACGATAATGGATTTTTCAAATCTGGAATCCACTTCAACAGCCAAAGATTATGTATTTTTGCCGGGCAACAGTAATGGAGCAATTAAAGCAATTTAGGCATCGGCAAACGGCAAGAAGCTGATATTTGGAAAAATGTTTTGCAACAGCAATACAGAGCGAATCAGCTCTAAGAAATATGCAATACTTCGCTATGAACGACGTTTTTCTTGCTTTTATTGCAAAATGAGAAGAAAAGGACTTATTTGGGTGCACCCATTTTTAGCAAACGGATATTTTATTCAAAAACTAACAGCAACAGTGGCTCAGCAAGCTGCTTAAATAAATAAACTCATACAGCATCCGAGAGTTCAAACGAGAGGTTCACTGTTTCCGTTCTTCTCATATATCCTCCATATTTCCTCTCTTTTGCTATCCTTCGAGTCAAGATTACCACTGCACATTGTACCATGACGTGGGTGACATAACGCACTCGTAGTTTAAAGGATAACACTTAAGCTTAGACCTTCAAATAAAAACAAAATATTTTCAATGCCATGGTATTTTCATTTTGTTAAACATGTCCAAATGGTCATTACCTCATGTCCAAATGGTTATTATCTCATAGTGACATGGTCATTATCTCACCGTATTCTTTCGCATTCCACAAATCTGACAATAACGAAAATGTTAAAATAGGCAAGTGTCACGTAAAATTCCGGAAGCCACTTCCAGAAGTGACTTGCGCAAGTTTTTTGTTATGTAAACGCAAACTGGAATTGAACTTCCGAAATTGTTTATACTTTAATAAATAACTTAAAGAGCTTACAGAAATTGCACTAATAGTTTTTCATGTTCTTCTAAAGGTGGTTAACGTCACTGAAAATTTAGAAAAAGCGTGCCAATAATTAGCTTAGACACAATCGTATGCGCAGAATTCGGTTGAAAAATGAGTGAAGGTTTGGTCTCTATATTTTAAATTCGGTTTATGAATACTTGGTCCTATTCCAGTTAGGAGTAGTTCAAAATTTGCTTCAAACTTGCTCCAGAAATTTTGAAGCCGAAATGAGTCCTCGATTCTTGAAAACTTAGGCTCCTGTAGTGAAAGTTGAGTAGTCACGACATGACACTACTAGTCGTTTGAGTTGAAGAAAGTGGCGTTTCAGTCGAATCACTACTTTCAGTACACGAGTCTAAACTAAATTTTGCATTTCCACTCTAGGCCCTGATGCTGAAAGTCGAAAGTTTTTGCTGTAGTAGAAACTCTTTTGGTCCCTTCACTTCCAGAAGTTACTTGATGGTGGACCTATGCCTTTAGACCTACGGTAAATTTTCAGATTTGGGGCTCCAGATTAAAACGACTAAACAAAATTTGAGGTATTTAGAGTGATTTTTGAGTACCCCAATAATATTTTCACGACGTAGGAGTGATATTGTTCTTATTACAACAGGCGTGGGCGGGGTTCGAAAATGGAGTGGGGAGTGTACGGTTTTCGTCGTAGTTTGGCGCTAGATTTGGAAGAAGTACCCAAAATATGCCTAAAATTGAAAATAATTTTTTTGATATCTCGCACAGTTACAATAAGCCTTATAAACAAGTAACTAAATGTAAAAGAAAACTTGAACGCAATTTTAAATCATTACCTGCACAATAAATTGACGCTTGTACTAGTAGGCATTAATTTTTAATTAAACTTCTATAATCTCAGTTTTAGATTATCCAAAAGCAGATGATACTCTGCTTTACAAACATTTAGTAATTTTTTTTACGGAAAATAAATAATTTTATTTAATTTGGTAAATAATAAAAAAAATTGGCATAAATTATGAATAAATGATAAAAATTCACAGGAAAGAAAACAAAGTGCTAAACGAAATAAATATGTATAAACGTCCATAAATTCCACAATTTTTGTAGGTTTAAACAAAAATATTTATTATTATTATTATTCCTTGAAAAATTACGAAAACGCCATCGGTCAACAATTATATGAAAGTTTTACTTAGGCTTTGCATTTTATCAAAATTGCAAGAAAAATAAATGGATAAAAATATCTTTTAATGGCTTCTTATCCACATATATGTGCATATACAAAAAATCCAAAACCCAGGATCAATAATCGTAAATTTACCACACCTGCATTGACAAAATGTTTTTTTCATATTATTTTTCATATTTTATTAACAACATTTCGAAATGTGCAATAATCAACAATATTAATTGCACACACCTTTCCTGATACAGCTGGCCTTAATACTGCACTTATCTTAAGTCTTATCAAGCTGATTCAGAATTTTTTTTTGTATAATTCTGAAAATGCAGTACTTATTTTTTTTATTTTTTTTTTAATATTTTATCTTTATGAAAACGACTACAAGTTTTTTTAAATATCTTATCATCAACCTTCTTACTATCGCGATATTTTACGATAATCCACTAATCTTGTTCTACATGTAATCAGCATAACAAAATATTTAAAACCATAGAAAATAATTACCATACTAATAATAATAACAATAATAATAAAACAAAAAAAATTTAAATTTTTAAATATCCCAACCCCAATTTCTTTCTACCTATACATATGCAATAATAATAAATGAAAAATATGTAAAATCTCTCAATTTTTTTTTTTTTTATCGCATCCAACTCAACTTTCCTGACAGCTTTTAAAATGATTAAACTCAGAACGTTCTACGTTGGCGTTAAATTTTCCACAACAATAATTAAGACTAAATTAGGAAATTCAATTTTCAAGTTAATTTCAAAAACATAAGGAAGACAGCAAAGTTCCCTAGTAATCCACAGGCGCACACATATGGGTGAACGTTTTCATCATTTCGGGGGTGTAAGGGAGCAGAATTTTTGGAGTCAGAACATCATCACAATGACGAGGGTATCTTTTCTGCCTTTTAGGATGGATATATCCACATGCATGAGGAAGACACTACCAGAACTCATTAATCAAGCAAAAAAGAGGACTTTACTCTGAAACCGCATTAGGTTCCATCTTAGTTACGCATTGGGATGAATGTACATGACTATACTGCGAGGACTACTATATGTATATTCGTAGAGTATCCCCGAACCGTATCCATTTATCTCCTACGCATACTATCATTACCCTCTGGTTATTCGCACATATCCTTATCTTGTGTGTCTCTCTCTGGTGGTGCTGGATAGTCAACCACATTATGGTCGTCACATTATCCTTAACTTAATCTTGCTCGAAATTATCCGAACGAGAGTCTGACGGGAGAATTGAGATCCAGACTTTATCCAAAGAATTTAATCTTGTCGAGATTCGAGGGAACAAATTTTTCTTCCAGGAATTTTTCACATCCATGCGGAATGGTGTTTTGGGGATTCTCTTCTAACCACAGAATAATCACTGAACCACTTTTCTTTTCTCACTGAAGCAACGAATTTCATTTTTATTTTTTTTCATATTCTTTTCTCACGGCCTCTGGCTTGTTTTCACTGCACCCTCACTGTTTTGATAAAATAACACGCATGGGACAGATAAGAAGGTGGAGATAACATCCTTGGGTCTTAGCCGCGATCTGTTAATTTACACCAAGGTATCCAAAGACCTTCTCACTTACAAAACAGTCTCCCCCGAAATACCGAACCGAGCGACCAAACGGCGCGAATCGACGTGCTCAACTGAACCGTGCAGCCGTCCCCGTCAGTCTCAAGCAAGTCCGTCAACGCTTGAAGTGGTTCAAAGCCGAGTTTAAAATAAGACCACTGTGCGATAGCTAGTCATACACCACGCTCCACTCCGGACATGATCCACAATCCACACGATGCATTAATATGAGGAGGCAGCAAACAGAACAGCAGAAGCATAAACGAGACTTGGAAGTGGGAAAACGCAATCGAGAATTCATGGGGGCCCCCGCCGAAATGGTGGGTCCCGAACGTTAAGTTCCCTGACGAAAAGGCCCGTGCAGGGCAAGAAGACTGAACATAAAGTCCCCCCGACCAGTGTTGGCACCGTGTTAGTATCGGTCACTACATAATCCCCGGATTAAGAGGACAATCACGTTGAGTGCTCTGAAATGGGTTGGACAGCTACAAGCAGCAGGGAAAAAACCCCATCGGGGACCAAAGAACGAAAGATACGAAAAATCCGGCCGACCTGGGGCCACAGGTCGTAAATCGGCGGGGGGATCTTCATGTTTTTGCACATGTTGGATAAATGTTTAGGAGGTAGATTTTATCCTATATACATCGCGTATCGACCAGGGTGAATTGTGTGAATTGAATGTTTCCGGGCCCGAAGGTAGTTTTTATGCGCCCAGATGGCCTGACACGGGTTCCCTGTGTTTTCGGCGGAGTCTGTCAATCAAATCCTCCTCCAGGTCCTCCTCCAGCCCTTCGAGAAGTACATATTCACCCAACCCCCTTGTGCTGCTCTCTGGTGTGCAAATGCAAAAATCAAGCAAGGATTTTCTCGCAAGTGGACTCAAACAATTTAATAATTACTTTCGAGTATGAGCACAATTGCTCCATGGGGAATTTTCAAGTAGGGTGCAGGAAGAAGCATTTAGTCGAATTTGGCTTTCATTGTTCGTTTTTTAACAATACTTCGCAAATTACGAGCAAACCACTTTGAAGTTTTACCGAACACTTTGCTCTGCTGTTTTCATGTATTTAGAAACTTTAGTGATGCACTTAGCAAATTTTGGTGCTGCGGTGGAATTTATTTAATGGTTTTAGTAAATTTCCCTCAAACAAGTTTTGTGAATGATTTCTGTACATCAAGGGCTTGTTTAATGCATTATAAACTGATTCCAGTGTCAAAAAAATTAACAAAAAGCTAGAAGCGTAAAATATTAATATCAACATATTATAAATTATAAAGAATTGATGATCACTCCTATTGTTGAGCACGCACTTGTCTTGCCTACAGATGGTGCGCTAGAGTAGGATTTAGTGTGGATCCTGACAAAACTACTCTGGTTTTATATACCAGGACGCGAACACTGCCTGGTTTGATCAAACTGATCATCGTAGGAAAAACTTTAGGCTACCCACTACAAAAATACTTAAGTGGCCCCTAGACTATCAATAATATTGTGAAATAATATTGAGGAAAATATTGACGGTTTCCTTCTTTGCCCCAGATTATCAACATTATTGTGCAATAAATCAGTTCACGTCAGCCTTCGAATAGTAAACATGTTGAGTGAAATTGAAGCAAGTTGTGCAATATTAACTACAGACTGCAGCACTGTATTTATTTACATATTTTGTACAATAAATATCAAATCCATTTTGATCCGCTCAATATATTGTGCAATCCCTCAATATCACCCACAGACCGTCAATATTATTGAGCAAATCAAAATATTGCACAATATTATTGATAGTCTAGGGACCCCTTTAGGGATGGCTTAGTTCCAAAGACGCCAGCACTTGGATTATCTGATAGCTAGCAGCGCAGATTTCTGTAACTTTTGTAGAGCCTATGGATCTACATGGGGTTTACTGCTAAAAACCATGCATTCAATGACATGAGTGACATAGTAATAGTTTCTGGTAAATACGTATAAGTAATAAGCGAGATTTTCGAAAGATTTCTGAACAGTTTTTTAGCCATAGGTTGTGTTTCCTTGTGCTAACTCTGCAAAAACAGAAGTGATCTAGTTCACTACAAGAGCAAAGAAATCAACTTTTAACTCGCCAAGAGTGGATGAAGAACACTTACATCTACTCGCGACGGTCAAGTACCTAGGTGTAATACTTAAGGCTTAACGGAAGTGGAGACTTAATTTTAAGGAAAGAGTTATGAGGGCATATAGCTCCCTACTCATGGAAGAAAATGTTTAGGAAAAAATGGCAACTTAAGTCACGGATGGATGTACGCAACCATAGTGCGTCCTATCCTCAAATATGAATCAATAGTATGTATGGGAGCCAGCATTAAGGAGGGAGTATAATTGTACCAATCTAGGTAAAGATTCAAAGAACGATCACAGAGCCTCTTCTCCGACTTTATACCGTTCTGCCTAGCTTGGTACATTATTATTGAATAGATTCCTGAAGAATACTGAAGAGTGAAGTATTTATTGGCCCGTTACAAACTATTAGTGCATCCATCAGTTAAGGCTTCCTTTGATTTACCCTGATAAGCATTTGATTACTAGCAAGTGCAAAAATACCCTGAGCGCAGTTTTAGTATAAAATAGGAAAAATTGAATATTTTCGTTCCAGTCAAGGACGAATTTAGGAATACAAAAAATGGTTAAAAAATGTTGCTAACAAAGATGCAGCTGAAGTATGTTACAACAAATTTCTAAAACAATTCATGAAAACTTTTGAAAGCAGATACCCCATAGCGTTTTAGATTATTAACGATCATGTTACATTAATACTTTGCTGGAATAGCTGAAAGAATCTTGTTTACTTCAAATCCAGCTCTTCCGCCGCGCTCAGTAAAACAAGAAGCCTTAATTTATCTTTCCAAATTTTAGATGGCAATTAAAATAAAGTCAGCCAAGTCGAATGTTTTTTTTTGTCGAAGGTTTAAAGTATGAAAAGAATATTTTTCGTTGAAAATATCCAACTATTGAGCATAGAGCATCTAAACGTTTAAGGTTTTTTTTTTATATACAAATTACTTAGTTTTTGAATCTACCTTGATCGAGGGACCCAAGTTCTATGCCACCCACTAAATCTAGATGTAAAAGACCTATATAAGTCTGGATGCTGTATCAATGATGTCTATGTCGTCTGCATAGGACAGTTAACAATAAGACTTGTGGAGAATTGTGCCTCTTACTGTCCCCCCAAAATCTCGGACAACTTTCTTCAACGTTAAGTTGAAGAAGAATGCCCGTTGTCGTGGTCCATTATAGAGGTTTATTGGTATGAACTAGACAGTGCTCCGGGTTACTTTACTTGACTTGTTACAATGGCAATAGTGAACCTACATACTCGTGCCAGATTATGGGAAATACCGAATTCTCCTTTATGGGTACTTTCTGGAAATTTCTTCGAACTACCTTAGCGTATTCATTACTCGATTTTCGGCTGCGACAGATTACGAATACTTACATTATGTAGCTTACATCCCGAGTAAAAACCCGCATAGTGAATAAATGCGCTTGCCATACGGGTATGTACGCTCCCAGTACAGGCAGGAAAATCTAAAAATTCGCCTGCCAGAGCTACGCATGCCTCTTTTACTGATATGAACGTATTCGTAATCGACCATTCCAAACGCGAATGTCGCTTTACCAACCGGTCCCCCAACTGAGTACTCACCACGTCCAATGCTGCTTGACTTATGTAATCAAACGAGAACGGGTCTGTTGAATATGTTTAATGGCACCCTTTATTTCTGAAAGCCTCAATTTTGCTTCCTGTAGAATAAAAAACTGAGAGCGTACCGTGCTTCTTTTACACTATTCTGTTCATGACTGCAGAGAAGTAGGATTTGTAATTAGGCGTACTTTGCTTGTTGCGGGTGCCATGCAGGCGTTTCGTTGCTGCCCGTGCCTCTTGCAGGCTAAGAAAGGGCGAGTTTGATTTTTACTCGTTTACATCCCAAATGCAAATTGGAGCTCTTTAATAGTACAGAAATTTGTAAGTACTTCACGTTCGTGCAACAGATAAAAAGGATACAAGTTTGCGTGCTATAAGAGAGCTCCAATATGCGTTTGGGACGTATTTTTCCGACTCAATATGGGTTTGAATTTAGGGATGTTTAAGGCCCTTTATTAAATCAGAAAACGACATAATGTGTAAAGCCTTTATAAGGAAAATATTCACGACTGAGATAAACTTGTACGTAGCTTGAATTCTGACTCATATGCAAATTGTACTTGGTACTAGATTTTACCCTAAAAGTACTGATATGAGTAAAAGTATAGTTGTTTTCAAACGTCGTGACATCCCGCGCATGTTCCCCAGCTAAGCTCTTAAAAATGTTTAAAAGCTCAGACAAAAGCTTCATTTAACTCCTCCTATCAAATCACTTGCTGCCATGAAATCAGTCGCGACTGCGTATTGCTAGAGGGAGGTGTACTTTTCTGGGACTCCAATGATTATTTAAAAAAATTACAAATTATGACTGAAAAACACCCGTTTTTATATATTTTTTTATTTTAAGGTGATTGTATTTTACACATATGCTACAGAAATAATTTGTAGCAATTTCTACTAAAAAATACGAAATTTGTATTTTTATCACTTTGATTAGGGTAGACTGGGTACGGTTGTGACAATTTTCATTTGATCGCTCATCATTTAGTAAGTATGCCAGTAAACTGAAGGAAATGTGTTTTGTATAGTGAAATGTACATTTCTTTACGTATTAATACTAAAATTTATTCCTTAAGTACAATGGATAACTTTTGGCGGCAAATTAAAAAAAAATGAATAAATGTCACAACTGACCACACCCCAGGGGCGGTTGTGACAGCGGTTGGGGTCGGTAGTGACAGGTTAAAAATACACCAAAATTATCTAAAATGACCGCCATGAAAATACAAATACTCTACGTACAAATTCATCACTGTTATTTAACCATTAACGCTTAACATATTAAGAGGAAATCTACTCATTACTCTATCTGTACACATACATCAACAATTATTAAAAGAAATCGAATAAAAATACTTACTTTTGACTGTCAAAAAGTAATGTAGGCCTCTACTAGCGTTTATGTCGAGCGATGGTTAACTCAATACTGTGAAACACCTTCGCATGGACACGATGCCTCTTTCTCTCTTTGCACCCTCCCCGATATTCCTAATAGTTTCGCTAATATGACGACTGTCACAACCGTACCCTGGCACAACCGTACCCAGTCTACTACTTAATTGTTGACATTTTCCGCCAGTCGCATACGCGCTTCTGGCTGGGGAGTGAGCAGGAGTTTTACATGTGTTTGAAAGCTCTGCTCAACACATATAAAGATTAATTAATTAATTATTCATTCGGCATGCGCGCATCCCTTCCCAAATTATTTTGTTGAGTTTTTTCTGCGTTTGTTGCCGTTTTAACTAAAAAGCGGGGAAATGATAAAACAATATTTATAAAATTTGGCAATGAGGTGCACAGTACTGTTCAAATTTTTTGTGTCACGGAGTTTGAAAAAATCTATACGCGGTCAAAATTATTGAGTACTGATATGAGTAGAATCGAAAGCCAAATACTCATATGAGTAAGGAATCGATTAGGGATTCCGTTTTCCTAATCTAGAGTGCAATGTCAGACAGCAAGCACTATCCGGAAGGTAACAAAACTGCTAACGCTACTATGGTTATTTCACAGGCTCCCTCCCAATACTTCTGTGAGAGATTACTGATTGAAAATAGGATGGTTTCCTTGCTTAGTATGGTTATAGGCTTATTGTAGGAGAGAATGTAATGAATTGCTCATGCAAAAAATTCCACCAAATAGAATTGAACTATAGACCCCTGAAGCGGTAGTCTGCCATCTTAATCGGCAACCAAGATAGCTTGGAGGGTTTTCTTTCTATTTTTTTAACATTTTATTTTGAAAACTTGTATTTTTGTAACTTTCGTTAGCGTAAACTGAATTCACATGGAACAGAAGCATCGAAGAAGATGTATACCAGTGTGTCACTATTTCGTGTTAGGTAAAGTCAAGTCTGCATCAACATATCAGGAATAAAAATGGTACATCCATGAAATTGGGGCAAAATTAAACAAATTATAAGAGAAAAACAGTAGACGTACAATTCGTACTTGCAAGACTTAAAAATCAGGTGAAAGTGAGTGACGAAAGTGAACGAACGCATCTGTGCGAAAAATTATAAGTGAGTTATATAAAAGCTGCGTAAGAATCTCTAAGCTAGAGGCAGTTAAAAACACATCGAAAATAGATTATGTATAATAAATAAATATAGGATTATAGGTTACATAGCCCTTTTCAAGGACTATTAAACTATATGGCGACTTTCTTCGTTTTCTTTCTTTTAATTGTAATTACTTCAGTTACTTTCCCAATCTAGAAAAAACGGTCTAAACTTCTCTAACTACGTGAATTTTTGTGAAGTAGGTACTCTACATTTAGTTAACTTTAGATATTAGAAAAAGGCATTTCACATTACAGAATAAAATTATAAAAACAAATAAGAATAATAATAAAAACCCAAATTTCCTCCCTGCATAATAATCACTTTTAATTTCAAAAAACTCACCTGAATTCATGCAATCATCACAAAAAAAAATTAAATAAATAAATGGCACTCACCTGAAAAGAAATGAACAAGAAAAAAAATTAAATTCCTGTTTAACTACAATTCGGAAGAATGAAAGAAAATTAAAAGGAGGAGGTTAATATCCTTAAAACCATCCCTGGTGTTCCTTGGTTACCAGTTCAGTCTTCAGTATAGCCAAGCCGCCACCGGTGTGCTCTCCCTCAATGGCCTATGACCTATTACAACAATTCAAGCAATTTGCCAACGTCACCGGAATTTTAAACAGGTTACAATTAACAATCAGTCCACGTGAGGCTCAGGTAAGTGAGAGACCTGGAGGACGACATTGAGCTGGTCCAAAGACAAGAAGTAAGTCATTCGGAGACGACACGATTACAGTGCTTAACCTTGAAAGCGGACATAAAATTTCAATTCGATAAAATCCCCAAGAACGAATTCTGGGCATAAAGGAAGGAAATAAAAGAGAAGAATCCCGAAAGGAAGGTTCCAGATCATGGAGCCAACTGCAGGACGTTAAGGACCCCACCTCTTGAATTGGGGCCCCAGGGCGAAGCAAGAGAGGGGCCCGCCGCCAAGGAGTTCGGATTCTGAATAAAATTATTCGGAATTGCCGTGGTCCATGCCCGGCGAAGGATTGAATTTCGCGGAAGATTTACCGTCTGCAAATGGGCAAATTACCCGGAGGTGCAGACGACAAGATCGGAGCCACCAGCAGCTCGGCTGGTACCGGGCACTAAGCACTTGCATCCGCGTGACATCCCGCATGGATAATGGCGATTTGTTCATGCAAAATGTGCAGCTTCCATGGAGCAGTTAATGGGGCGCAGCTCGTCGAGGTCTTATCAGCTGCAGGAGGAATCGCAGCTATTAATTATCCGGAACCGAGCCCGGCTATGCGGTTGACGCTCGCAGCCGCGATACCACGATATCACCGGGCATAGCTAGTCTGTCCCTCAAACAAGTGTAGAGTGTCAGGTAGAGGATTTTTATGGATGAAGGTAATTACGCCCAAGAAGATAAGGGTAAGTGGCTGCCAGGCTGATAAGACGCCCGGTATTGGGGCTCCGCAGTTGTCTCAAGACTGCTGCAATTCTCTGCGGACAGATGGGGCCCGTAACGAGCCAACGAAATGTGGGCAAATGTTCTCTGCTCTGGGAATCTTTCCCAGCACTGCAGCCGTGATGATAACCTTGTCTAAAGTGAAATGACCTTTGTTGGCCAAATTGAGGTTATGAAGAATTCCTCGGCCGGATCTCTCCTCTTGGCTGCCGTTTCCTGTTATGGCCAACGAGACACTCACGGATGGCGGGTGGACTTTAACTTTAATCTCTGTAATTAGGCTATTATCACGAAAGGCCTACGGCTTAGTGCGAGAAAGAGACCAAAAATTTGAATTTAAATTGCTCGCCCCACGGGATAATTTCCGTTTTTGTACTTCCGGTGGCTTAACATTAAGATTGCCGTGTCCTTTGTTTAGTAAATTACAGGTAGTATTTATGCCGGGCTATAAGTGAAGCATTTTTCCAGGATTTGTATATTTGCTTTTTACTTTTATTATTGCCCGGTTTTATTTCGGTTTAATTTAAGGATTTGTGTTGGGAGGACTTGAAAGGATGAAATTAAATAAATTGTCAAGGGCATAAACTAAACGCTTGGGACTGTAAATTTACTTTTCGCAATGTTAAAAATAATTAGGGTGACTTTAATTAAAAACAATGATTGAAGTTAATCTTGAAGGGGTTTAAAGATTGTTGAGAGTTTATAATTCATAATGCGGGAAGGTGGAGCTAACAATAGAAGCAAGTGAAGATAAACTAAGTGGAACAGTGACAACACCTAAGTACGGTGAAATATTAATTCTCACGCCTCAGGGTACTTCTGGTTTGAGTCATGCCTATAACTGATAACGAGAATAAAAATGTTAAAATTTTCTGGTGTTATGTTAGAAAAAAATTGGAGTTTTTAAAATTTCGTTTATTATTTTTCCATAAAATTGTTCACAGGAGTGAAATGCTAATTGAATTTTATTATTCACGTGCTTGACAAAAATATTTTCTAACTGCCGCAGCTAATTCTTCTGTAATGGTGCACAAGATATCACTCTTAGGGGTCCCTAGACTATCAATAATATTGTGCAAAATTCATTTATACTCAATACTATGGATGGTCTGTTGGTGATATGCAAAGATTATCTGGTGGAAACAGCCAATATTTTGCCCAATATAATTGTCAATATTATTGATAGTCCAGGGGGCACTTTAGCATGATTATTGCGATTTTATGATAATTAAGTTTGGAGCTTAAGTATTTGACTGCCGCCCCGTAGCTTAAAGTTCGAGTCTCTTGGAGTACAATGTCATGGAGAAATATGCCTCATCTCTAGGCTAACCTCTGCACAAACTTTTTGGCCTGTCATACTTTTCCGGAGTATTCCCCAGACTAGTTCATGTTTAGCCCATTCCATGTACTTCAATTTTATCAATCTGTATATCATATTTATTCTTGGTTCGGGGCGCAAGAATCTTATTAAATTCAAAGCTTCAAAAAAGAAGCACTGTCTCATTTCTAACAAAACTTTCACCGACTGGGTTAGCGCTTCAAAAACCATCCTCGCTTAATAAACTACATAACAATGCTTAATAAACTTATCGGCGATGAAGTTTTTCCCGCCACTATGGACTCACTAAACAATCGTAGGAATGTAGGTGCTCTGATAAAATTTTACTGCTTTTATTATAGCGATTACCGCCCTCCCGCTTTCACAGCAATATTTTTCCCGTAGCACAAGCCTAACCTGCTTGGCTCATTCCCGTACCTTGCAGTTGCAATTATTCCACGATATACACAGATGGAAACTGTAAAGGAAAGGAAAGGATACTGTTCTTGAACGTATCAAGGTACGGTTTTCCTGTAAATTTACGTATATTTTCACTGTCAGATCAATTTTATTAACGAATTCATCAAATAACTGCAAAGGATGTAATAAATCACGTTGTCCAAACAAAGCAAACTGAAGAAGGAACGCTGGGTCTCGAACTCTTTTCACCATTTGTTTCAATTCTTGTCGAATTTTGGCGTTTTCTCGAGCCTCGATAACTGATGATCGTTGATGGATCAAGCTGAGTGATATCAGCGCCGCCAGAAGCATTATTAGTACCAGATACGAAAGGCCCGTTGAACACCATCCTCTCCAAAAGATACCTCATTCAGGGACACTGCGGTTTAGAGTTGAGCCGAACTTATACGAGGCAGTACAATTGTCCCTTACACGATGGTAAATTGTACTGAGGAATCAATTTTTTTAAATGCTTCGGTTCAAAATTAATGTCCTACTGGTATATGAGCGTGTATCGAGATAAATAAAGAAAGGGAGGTGTGACTGTAAATTACGTAATGGAGATTCATTTCTTATTTTTTGCGGCAGTAAAATATCCAATTTGAACTGTGGCGGGTAGAGATTGTGAGAGTTTCTTACTCCTTTTGCGGTTTGATGAGGTGAGATTGTAAATACGAGCTAGAGACTGGAGAACTGTACATTTCTTTCATTTTTCAGTTTTCCCTAAAAATCCCGTCAGTGACAGAAAATATTGAAAAAGGACCCCGCACTTTTTATATGGAAAATAGCTTTCGGCTAATTTTCTTGAAATTTTGCAGCTTGGTAGTTCTCAACATTTAGATCTAAAGTAAAGGCACAAAGTTCTTCACCCCGAAAACCCACGCGCAGGGGGCTATGGGGTTATAACTGATTTCTGAATGTATAACAATTTAATCTTGTAGTCCAGTCAATGGTCAGCCTAAACAACCATCCATTTGACCCTTTAACCACCAACCACCCCTCCGCTCCCACGTCCACCCACCTTCAAAATGACCCACCCTATGGATTTTTCGATTACTGAATTACTAGGTAGGCAACCAATGACATTTCAACCTCTGACAATCTAACCCTAATGTATATCAAAAGTCTCCACTCTCTCTGCCCTCTTGTCCCCTAACCCCACCACCCTTGACCTTCAAACTTCATCCCCAATACTGCTCCGAAGCAGGTTGGGGCGGATTTAACTGATCATGAGCAGCCAGCATCTTTTTAATCTCAGACAATCTTTACCCGCGACCCTTGACCCCCCGACCATTTACCACCTTGACCGTTCACCCAGACCCTTGACCTTGGTGGTGCAGGTGTAACGAGCCTGTTTCATACTAAGTGCTAGCGAGTATTATTTTTACTCACGGGGATGAGCAGGAATTTTGACGCTGTGGGTGCCATTTGCAGGGTCCAAATAGTCCCCTCTTTCAGCTAGTTGGTTCAGTGAAATTAACAAATTCCGTTTTTCCAAATTTTTTCACCCATTATATTTGAAGACCCTCGGGGAAAACCCAACTTAGTCCAAAAAATAACAAAGGTGGACATGTTTGTTTTTTCCCTCATTTCCATGGACTCAGTTGGTTCTTCCCCGAACCTTTTATTATTGCCCGTTCATTTTGTCAGGACTACGTTGGTTTTTCCCCATATTTAATAACTTGAATTGAAGTACATCTTAGCAGCTAATAGATGGAGCTGAATTTTTTGATTTTTGAAAAAGTGGACTAAGTTAGTTTTTCCCCGAGGGTCTTCATTTGGCTTTTGAAACATCAACCAAAAGAAGGTGTATATTTACTCATATCGAATCTCCGAAACGCAGTCAAAAGTATTTTCATTGCTAGGTTAAATGACGCCAAAATTTCTATTGTTAGTGGGACGATGACGATATGACAAATGAATTACCTATTTTTGACAGAATTGAGCATATATTTGGCTTAATCAAATCTCTCGGAAAACACTATCAAAGGCAAACAACAGAACCGCATGTGTTTTATGTTTGATTATGACAAAGCTGGCCATATGACGAACAACGAGTAATCCCATCAATTAATGACGTCAAATTTGAACTGAGCGCCAACGTTTTCGATAGTCTCGCGGATGACAACAAAGCTTGTCTTATATTGATAGATGGAGTATTTGTCAAAGGAGTGGAAGCGGTCTTTGAAGTGAATTGTGATTATGGCACAGTGGGATCTTCTAATATATTTTGATAAATTTCGGCTCTTAAATTACCTGACATTTTGATACCTTGCTAGAGTAATTTATTTGTTTCTATAAAAGTCTTCCGTTGTGCCCTAATGCGACCTACTTTCCCATTTCTTTAAGACTATAAACACATCATAAAATATAGAAATTATTTAAAATAGTTTATTTGAGCCACATGGCGGCTCTATTTCAAAATACGTGAATATTTTTGAAACAAACTCCCATCAACAAGTAACAGTTACCGCTATAGACAAATATATCTTCTATTCACGAAAAAACAAAACAAAACAAAAATCTTTCTTATAAACACAGAATTATTAACATAAACAAATTGAAGTGGTTCTAAAATGCAGTGCACATACACATTACCCACAAAGATTCAAGTACATACAATTCCCTTCTCAAGTTGTTTGATGTTATGAAAGGGTTATAATTGCCTAGCATGGTACCGCATCGCCTTGACTAAAGAACGTAAACATAGGCGTGAGGTGTCAATATTGAAATGCAGAGAAGATCTCTACACCATCGACTGCCCTAGACAAGAAGGTACAGTATCTGGGTGTGAAAGGACTTGAATATAGTGAAGACTTCATTGAATGTTGACACCATCATACCAGAGCTAGAGCTGGAGCAATTCGGGCGATTTATACGGTTTCTGTTTATTTTTATCACAGGTCGGTCTGTTGGATATCTTTCAATTAGACTTGGAATTCAGTGTTATCGTGTGCAGTACTGAGCTCAGTTCATTAGTTCCAGCCAAAAAACAGAGAATATTTTCATTGCATAATGCACTTGATGTAGGCTCTCGTATTTCTTCTAGGGCTCGTGTGTAGACTCGTAATGAGGTCACAAGAGAACCGTCCCATATATCCACAGGCAATTAGAAGATCTACGCTCTGTTGAGATGCTGCTTGTGTGGTCTTTGTGGTATGATAAATGGTTGAATGGGCTCTAAAGGCTAAGATAAAACTGTTGGAAATAATTGTTCTATTTCATATCTTCATCAATCGTGGCCACAACGTAACCATTAAGTGATTAAATCTTGAAAGACCGGCAATAAAAGCGCGGTCAATGGCTTTAATGTAAGCCCCGCCAAGGCGCTTATCTCGAAAAATTGCCTTCTTTTCAGCTAGGCTCGCATCTCATTATAATATCAAGGTCGTGACTGTAATAGGCTCCGGTAAATAGAGATATCAGAAAGATATCACCCCGGCTACAAACAACTTCTTTCATTCGACACACACACCGACCGACCGACCGATCGACATCCAGTTCAGTTCAACGATCGCGCGCCGGCTTCAAAAATTCTAGTAAAACGGGCATGCGCAAACAAAAGTCCCCAGAATTTATCTGCGGATCAATGGCTGTGCTCTCTTCTAACCCAAGACTATCTGGACCAGAATCGTGAATATAGCGGGGGAACTAAGTCACAGCCTTTTTGTATGCTTATATGTCGTTATTTTTCGATTTATTTTATCCTCTGAGTTACCGAGACATGTGGCGGCGGGCGCCTGCATGAAGCAGTGAAAGTCCCCCGACAAACAGAATGGCACCAGATAAAACATAGCACAGCTGAATGCCGACTGCACATGGCTCTTAGATTGCGGCTAGACACCGACTTAACCCTTTGGGACAGTGTCCTAAAGCAAAAGAACGAAAAAGTCACGAGCCTGCAGCTGGCAACAGTATTTCAAAATTGTACAACAACACTGGTCGGGCCTAAACCGCTTGCGCAAAAATTGAGCAGAATTGCCAGATTCCAGACTGTTTATGGGGCGCTTGTGTCGTGTTGCACATAGGATGTCTGCGCCGATCACACGGGATCTTGATCTTGGGAAAAGATTATGCCCAAAGGTGTTAAGCTGCGTTCAACGGATCAAAATAGCTTCACTTCAATCCAGATGCAATTTGTTCGGCTAAAGAGGCGGTCCCATCCAACACGCCAGGATTGAATGGGTGCCAATCCTATATATGCTGCTATCGCGATCGTTAAGTTTTACCAGGTAAAAGGGAATTCTTCAGTGTATATAAAGAGATACGTGTGACATGCCATCCGTGATGATCTTTGAAGACAACGACGCCAGCGACGGTTCAAGTCGTGATGTGTCGTCCGACGACAACGACTACGACGACAACGACGTGCATTACTCCCTGGAATTGTGGTGATTTGCAAATTTATTCCAGCAGTTGCCAACTTTGCCAGCCGTTTTCGTTCCGCATTACAATGGGGTATGCATGCAGAGCTTATTGTGTTGACGGATGAGGCGTTATGAATTTTTCACTTCCCAGGTGAAACTGGATTAATGTCATCTTCAAAGGTATTTTAAATGCAAAATATGTGTGCGTGGACGTTGTTGACCAAATTCTCTTTTCTTTTTTTTTTCGCTGTTGTTTGTTCGATGTCAAATCCGGATCTGAAGAAAACGGACAGACGTGAGGTGAGATCAAGATTTGAGCCGCGATTTCGCGGGGAAATATGATCGAGTTTGTAGATAATTAAGTATAATCTGACGGTTTTAATTCCCAAATGCACCGGAGGGCATGTATTTACTAAGATTAGTCGGAATTATCGGTGACTTTAATGAGTGAACTTTGATGTATGAATTTTTGGGAACATATCACTTTTTTTTTGTTTTGACTAAATTTAATTAGGATTGCTGAGAGATGGCGATCTAGTGTAGAATTTAATGATATCTTGTAGCAAATTAAAATAAACATGGTGCTTTCTAATTTCTATGAAAGTATGTTAATTGCGAATGTTTTTATAATTTATTTTTTAGGATATGCAAGTTAAACTCAACGAAAACATTTGTAATCCATACAACATAACTAAAAGGTGTTTCAGTATTTTCACTCACAAACTGGCTTTATTCGGGCCTGGGTTTTACAAAATAAATTTGCAATGGTCTTTTAATGGAGGAGTGGAAAAACTTTTAAAATATTCGCATCCGTCTATTTTTTGGCTTGTAGGTACATGTCCTAAAATGTCCTAAAATTTTGTTTATAAGAAGTATGGTTATTTCGACAGCTACTACAATTTGTTTTAGCATGTCATACATAAATGGTATTCATTTTAATAAAACAAATTAATAATCTAGTAATTTGGTTTAATGCTACAGATCATTGTTTCTTTACCTTTTTACCGACCCAATAGTCAATAGCAGAAAAATAAAGTAAAAATCATGTGATCCCTAAAAGGTTGAACGATAAAAATCGAAGCATTTGGAGCGATTTTCTTGGTAAGAAACCAAAAATTGAACCTGATGGAGACGAGAGGAAATTTGATCGGGTTCTTCCGCCAAATCGGTCCTAAAATTGAGTTATTTATTATTATTATTTATTTACATATCCGCGACGACACCGACGACCGATGCTTCCGTGATTAATTTTTCACTGACATTTACATAGCATCAATTTCCGTATTAGTGCTCAATGTAGTTAGTTTTTAGTTTTAAAATCTGTAGTGATCTCAAATGAATCATGGAATTCGCGTGGAATATCTGGCTTCAATAGCTTTGCTCTTGAAAACGAAAAGAATAGAAAAGAGAGTGGGTTTATCTTATGTGGACTCTTCGCGAAGTGAAACTAAATTATACCGATGTTTTAAAATGAGCTAAGACGTATTCAGTGATTTGCTAAAAAAAGTCGAAAAGTTGATCCACACGAGCCACTCTTCATCAAAATAATGTTACATTTTTTAATTATACAAAGTGCGTCATCTAGACATTCGGCATTTCATCATTGAATAACTCTGACACTTTTTAGCCGATTTTGACATATGTATGTACTCGGTTCTGAAGCCTCATTTAGGACCATTTTAGTTATGAGTCAGTGCATCACATAGGAGTAGGCTTTGTAATACCCAAGTCAATTATAGATATTGTCATAGAGTTCAAGCCAATCAGTGAACATCTATGTTCAATACGACTCCGAACGAAATTCTTCCTCCTTTCGATTATAAACGAAAACGCGGAGATGGAGGAAAAAGCGGACACGACAAAGGACACTTTTTATTATTAGCTTGAACGGCCCTCATGACATCAAGATGGTGATAGGATACCTAAACACCAAAATTGGAAGAGAGAACTGGCACAGACCGACCATTGGAAAGGAAAGTCTCCACGAAACATCAACCGATACCGGAAAATGTGCTATCGATTTTGCAATAAGCAGAAATATGATCGTCAGCTCAACATAGTTCTCAAGAAAGGAAATTCACAAATACACATGGCAATCTGCCAGCGAAAGATACTGCAATCAAATAGACCATATACTCATAGAGAGAAGGGCAGCTTCCAGTATCCTCAAAGTAAGAACCTGTAGGGGTGCAAATTGTGAATCAGACCACTTCCTAGTTAAAGCTAGATTTAGATGTCGGTTGTCCACTCAAGAAAAAAGAAACAACAAACAAAAGAAAGGTTTATCGCCTCCAAGAACATACCGTATTGGAGATATATCAGGCAACTCTAGCAGAAAGGATAGGTCCAAGTCTACACTCTTAACTTTCTTAAACTCAAACCACTTGGCGTATCGTAATCACTCACTTTCAATATTCTCCAGAGTGGACTTGATTCTGCCAACAAATTTGGAATATATCGATAGACCATATTGTCCAAGTTGTCTTTCTTGTAAAAACGTGTGTATCTGATGTTTTGTAAGAGGGTTACCTAATTTTAATTTGACATATTTATAACCAATTTGAATTGCGTTTATAGTGGAGTCAGACACGGTATGATATGCCCAAGTGGAAAGATTAAGATGAACTGGCCATTTAATAAGAATGAACGAACGACAAATGCAAAGAAAGTGTTCAGCTAGACCTAAAATAAAAAGGGATGCATTGAGATGGAAGGATAAAGCCTAAACCAGAAAAGCGTGAAGAGTGGACGAAAAGGATACCAAATGTCATTCCGCAGCAAACACAAAATAAGAAAAGGAAGATTCATGTATTTTATACTATACATTAACTGAAGTGGTTTCTCTAATAACGATTTCAGTACCTACATATTATATTGATGGAATTATTTATTACTCAATATAGTAGTTGTCTATTCGCAGAATTATAATTATCTGTGATATCCTAAAAAACATACATTGAAAGCTCTTCAAAAATATTAATAGTTTATTTAAGCGTTTATTTATACAATAAATAAAGATTTATAAACCAAAAATTATTTTAATTATTTTATCTCCAAAAAAAGTTATCAAATCTCTGTTCCCTTTTGTCTACAAGTTATTTACGAGCATAATCCATAATTTGATGTCATCACAATAAATTTCGTGTTTTATTAGTCTAGTAAAAAGTTATTTATTACAGTAAACCTTGTATTTTAGGGATGGTAAAATGATAGGTTGTGTTTATGGAGTTGTGAGGCATAACGTAGTGGGAGGAGCACACACAACATACTGATCAAATTATTAGTAGAAAAAGAAAGGGTGAAAGCTGTTGTTTGATTTGTTCAATTAAATTATAGAAAAATTACAAGTATGGAATCAATTAATGACGTCTGTTAGATAATACTAGTTTAACTAGGCGAAATGGTTATGGGAACTTAGGTATTGGCGAAAACTGTAACCATAAGGTTCTTTTTTTGTAAAATTTTGTTTTTTATTGTCATAGAAATTTTCTTCTATATTAATAATAGAAAGTGTCTGTCAGTCGGCGTGTGTGTCTGCTTGTGCTTACCGTCACGTGTTGGAGCCAAACTAGAAGACTTAGAAATCTGATTTTTTTGTAGATGCATGGATACCCCAAGAGAAAGTTTCCGTTTTTCGATATTACACTTAGTTTTTTTTTTAAATTAATTAATTAGTACGATAGTACGATTTTTGACCAAATAGAATACAATTAGCTGTGTGGCGTCACTCCAAATTCAAAATGGCGGCAAACACAAAACAGGGGATAGCTGTTTTCTTTACATGCCTTTCGGTATAGGTATCAAATCATAGGGTGTGACAAGTAGAATACTATTAGCTGTGTAGCTTCATTCCAAATTCAAAATTTCGGTCAACAAAAAATGGCGGACTACCACTTCCTTTACAAGCCACTCGGTATGGGTATCTAATGAAAGGGTGTGATAAGTATAATACTACTAGCATCACTCCAAATACAAAATGGCGGCAAACACAAAATGGCGGCCAACACAAAACCTTTGAATAGAGAAGAGAAGGAACCGAAAATAGCGTACATGTACACGGATTTGAGGGAAGCACTTGGGATCAAGAAATTTTCTCTCTAATTCTCCCCTTCCACTTTAACCACAACAACAAAATACATTCACTTTTAACCACAACAACAAAATACATTGTCTAACCCGGACATAGGCGTAGTGAAATTTGTTCAGGTTTTGCGAAGGGTCTGCTTCAAACATTTAGCCAAGTGAAGCGTTCTCACCGAGATGGTTGCTGAGAAACGATATCCCTCCCGGGTTTTGATTAAATATAACACAGCCACTGTCCGGGTTAGACACAAATACGTAAAGAATGCTATGCATTAGTGTTGCCAAAATGCTTCCCCGTGTTTAATAAATTGCACTTCCTCGTCTTCTCTATTCAAAGCACAAAACAGGGGATACCATTTTGCTTTATGTGCACCTCGGTATAGGTGTCAAATGAAAGTGTGTGACAAGTAGAATACCATCGTCTGTCGCGTCATTCCAAATTCAAAATGACGGCCAACACAAAATAACGGTTTACGTTTTTCTTTCCAACGGCTTCGGTCTGGGTATCAAATGGAACTGTATGGTGAGTATATTACATGGCGGTCACTACAAAATTTTAAATGCACGAAAAGTAAAAAATAATTTTGAATGTACAGTTTATATTGATCCAGCCAGTATATGGAAACAACATCCATTTCGAAATGGAAAAAAGCGCGGTGCGCCAACGAAAAGTTCCAGTGCATTTTTGGGCTGCTCGGTGGGTGCCAAATATGCAAATGTCATTACATTTTTGGCACCTTTTCTGAGAAAAACAATTTGGTGGAGAGGTGGCGCCATGAACGAAGTTCTGCATAGGTCGTCTCTTTTCCCGCCATAGCAAAATCTATGCAGACGATTCTCAATATGTTTGGCTAGATGTTTGTTCTGCACGTGGTTCACCATTTTTCATCATCTTAAACAAGTTGTTCATACTCTAAATATTTTGAAGTATCCAAAATCAATTTTTGCAGATTTCTTCTACTTTCTTTATTCTTTTTCCTACCACGGACTGTGCACACATAATCTTTTTCTATTGAAAGGCGTTGCAGCGCACGCGGGTTATTGATAGTTTTTAATAAAGCAAATTAGTTTTTTGATATGTTTAAGAGCTCAACAAGTAAAATGTCTGCAGGCTTAAACCATGAATAACATTAAAACAGTGGTGACTCCCCCAACATGGATCTGGTCAATTTAGTGTTCGATTTCCGCCAAACAAAGCCTTTCGAATTTAAATAACAGTCATAAAAGATCCAAATAATCACTTTTAACTGAATTCAACGTCCATAATAAAAATATGTTTAGCATTTGATAAAACTGCACCACGTTGCATTCAACTTCCAGCAATCGCCCAATCAAAATTCTTTGAATAGTTAATCAGCAACGACGAATGCAGCAGGGCTGACTCCCTGGCATCCAAAAAGGGAGAACTACAAAATGGAATACCGTCAAAATTCTGTCTGCAGTCGCTGCTCGCTGCATGATTTATTCATTAAGAGTCAACAGATTTCGAGTTGAACACCTGAGTTTTTTGTGGTCTTTTATGCTCCCGTATACGAGGCGAAACGCATGTGGCAATTACCGCCAACGGAAAGTTGCCCGTGGCAAGTTTTGATATGCCCACAAAGAATCCGTGTCTAAAGGTGCTAAGAATTTAATGTATCTTTAATTTTAGAAGATATTTTTAGCTGCATGCAGACAACTACCGAGAGCAGGTATAGTGTGAATAATTGGACGTATCAAATATTTCTGTAAGTGCTTTCATTGTCGAGTCGGGTGCGATTTGAGGACATTTATCTCGTCTATAATACTGGGGTAACCGCACACAATCCCTTTAAAAGTGCATAAATAACCTCAGATCCTTAAACGTTCATCTCGTTGCAAAACTTAGTCACTGGAACAAGTCTCTACCCTTAGGCACTTTCCACGTGAATGAAAAATGATCACAACTGTGAAACGTGATGTGGTTATAGAGCAGATTTCTTCCATTCTTTAGTTTGGTACAAAAGTCTAAGAAAAACGAACAGTCGAAAAAAATAAGATGAAAAAAAAGAGAAATGCTGTGAAAATTTTTCCTTTTGATTCAACTTAGGAATTCTTCTCAGGGAACTCATACGAATATGACCTAGAGGACATCTTTTTAGTTGGCTGTCGTCTTATAGTTTTATTTCGTATTTTTTGTCGTGCCTTTCGTCTTAATAAAAGGGGTGAAGTATTCATTCAAACAAGGCGCTACAAGACGCCTATGATATAGGTAGATAACAGTTCGTCTTGTTAAGGCTTGAGACAAAGAGCCGAGCATGTTGAGCTCTAGCTCTAGCTACACTCAAAATCTCGAGTGGTTTCAGTTTTAGCGGTGAGATATCAGATGGTGGAGATGTCAAGTGCAAGGCTCTTACCTTTTCCCATTTGATAATTTTGATCCATCAACCAAAGATGAAGGGTGTGTGTGTGTGAGCTAGAAATGTTTGCCACTCCCGGAAGATAAATGGAAGAAAGACATGAGGGCTTTGAAATAATGGGAATCGGTAGTCTTTATTGCGAGCAGATATTCACCTCTTCAAATTGGGAGATTATATTTGAATGAACACAACAAAATGATTTGAAAGTTGTGTTGATATGATTCAATCTGATTTAGCAGGGATAAAATGGTCTTTGGTTTTGTTTGAAGTAGATTTTTACGAAAGCAACTTGTAGGGGTTATGATGATATCTTTGGTCTTCACCATCTTGACCCGTACGTAAATAGGGGTTACAGTATACCTTGATCGTGTAAATTATCTTCCTCAGTTCTTTGCACTTATTATAAGCTCAATAAGAATATGTTGAGGCATCACATCAAAAACCAAATGTATATTATTAGGATAGGTTAGGTCTTCCTCCAGTGCTTCTAGTCAGAACCAGCCACTTACACAGAAAGTCAGCGAGTGTTTCCCTCTTGTTGGTTTCTCCGCAGATACGGCAAGAGACTTTATGCGGGGTACTCAGATGGGCACCATGGTCCCCTATGGGCCAATACTCCGTAATTATTGATATAATTCAGGTTCTATGAACGAAGGTATGTCAACGAAGTCGCCTTAAAGTTAATGCAGGTCTTCAGTGCGCTCCACCGTTGGCTGGCTAGCAGTAGGTGTTACTCAAAAAGCGTGATTGACCCCGCCAAATAAACTTAGCGAGGGTCCATGCTTGGCGTGGGTGAAAAAACGTGGTGGTGAAACCGCTTAAAGACAACAGCAAGTACTCTCGTGGGGAAGTCTCATGGCTCTTGTTGCCCCTATTGCTCCGCCCTCTGGACCATTTCCAACTCAATGATAATGTAGATGGTGTGTACATCAGCAGGAGATTTTTTGGCTTGGCTTTTGGCTTGTCAGTAGACTTAGCTTTCCAAAAAGGCATGATGATAGATGGCCTGAAAGATATTTTCGTGCACTTAAAAATAAAAAATTAGCAAGAATAACGTCCGATTTCGCAGGGAATAGTGGTCTTGACCATAATTTAATCGGTTTTAGGGTTTTAATTTATATCTTATCCCGTCAAAATTCCTACATTGCACCCTAAACAGGAACCGTACGCCTGGGTAAAAGTAGGACTAGCCTTGATTTAGCATGAAACAGGCAACGTACGCCTGAGTAAAAAAAATCTTTTCAGAATGCAGCCCGGCACGAAATAGTCCAAACGAAAAACGGCACACTATTTTTCAGACTTTAGGACGAAGAAAACAGGCAATTATCTTGGTGACCACAAAGGATGCCATTAAGAATACTCGCAGATTAAGCAGCATTGGACGTGGTTAGGACTTAGTCGAGGGACCACTTAGTAAAGCGACACTCGCTTTGACAACAAGCAGATGTATCCATGTGAACGTGCGACTCAGCGATGAAATTAATTTTTAGCAGGCTTTCACAAAAATTTACGAATAGTGCACGAAGGTTAACAGAAATCAAGCTTTCGCCTGCGGCGTACAATGTGAACGCGGCCTAACAGAAGCGTGCATATCTCTGGTGGGTGCTTTTTGTAGCAGGAGCTTGTTTACTATGCGTACTAGTTGCGGGCGCGTACACGCATTTAAAAAACTTCACCAAACTTTTTACTCAGGATATAAATTACATAAGTTTTTTAATCTGTCGTAGCCGAAAATCGAGTAATGTATGTATACGCTAAGGCAGTTCGAAAAAATGTCACAAAAAGTACTTATTGATTCTAAAGCGTGGGCCACACAGCACACGTGTTCCGAGTTCCGTCTATCCGTTTCCCGTCTCCCCATCTTTCCGTGTTCCGATATTTATTTTTGTATGTTAGCCACAATTATACGTTATTTCTGTCTCTCCGTGTTTTGGTGTTCCGATATTTTTATGATGCTACAAGCGTCCGTTTCCATGGCATCCTTGATTTTATTGACAAGTGAGTGAATTTGCGAATTTTATTTTACTAGTGTGGTACTGTTGGGTTCACAGGCTTTGTCGGCTGGTTAGTGGGATTCACTTGCTTCATGAGGCATAACACTCCAACAAGACTGTCTCCCGCTAGCCCTGACTGTTGTGACTCACCCGGATGCTAAAAAAATGACCTCATATAACATCCAAGAGTGTAAACGCGAGGCTCACTGCCTTCTCCTTATGTATCCACCAGACAACCCTATACCTTTCATATTCTTTTTCAATCTTCAGGTCAAGCTTACTACTAGACATTGCACCATGACCTGAATGACATGACGGACTAGTGGTACAAAGGGTAATTCCTGAGCTTGACCATGCCACATAAAAAAAGACACATCAATTCTATTGGTACTGGACAACCACTTGTCTCATCTCTGCAAAGAATTGCATCACAATCAATTCTACCACCGCAGGAAAAAATGTTCTTGCTTGTTCCAATATATAATTCTCCAATCTTGATGGTGGTATTAAACAACTTGAAGTTATTCGGGTGACGACTTTGTAGCAAAGATAGTTTAAAGATTTAATCAAACATTTTTCAGAAGTTTTACATAGGTATGTATGTATGTATATCCAAAGATTTGATAATAAACCTACACCTAATGACAATGAACGTAAACTTAGGACCGAATTTCTGCTGAGTATCTTGAAAAATGTTTGTGGGAGCAAATTTCTCAGTGATAGAAAAATATCATGATAACCTTAGTGTTGATCAGCGCTCGGAAATACTATCAATAACGAGTTTATTTATTTATTTATTCGCCAAACAAGACACACCTAAGATAAACAATTGATAATTGCTAAAGACCATGCAGCATCTGTTGACGTGCTCCCCTTGTATACTCGGTCCTTAATGTAGTTTCGTATGTATTGGTATATCGAATATTTTCGTTGAATATGATCATAATCAGCAGAAACTGAACTTCAAGTTCAAGACATTTGATCATAAATTTTCTATCCAGGGTAAAGGATTTATTCATTAATAAAAGTAATTGAGGGATTTTGGATTAAATATCCCACTTATAAAATTCGTAAATTAATAATATATCCCCACTCCTTAATAATAAATAACATCAAATATCCGTTTTAAAATTTCTTCCGCCATCGCTGAATCATAGTAAATTTAATCCAATTCCCTTGAATGCTTTAATAATCTAGCCCTGCTCTAATCGCTATCAAAATAGGAAAAGCCACTCCAAAGCTCTCTAAGTGTAAGTAGAGCTCTTAAATAATCCTTGAGAAATTTGCATACTTCATTAAATCTCTTGATTATAACTCAAAAACTCTCAACTTTAATCCCATACTTCCAGCTTAAATCTATACAGAGAGATATATTGGAGCGAGTGGTAGAGTAGTAGGTGCATTTCATATTTTAGGAAGGCATTCATTGCCCTGCTCTGTCTCCCGCCCTAATAACCCATCCCTTACACACGGATTCCCCAACGCAAAAACAGTTCGTATATAGCTTGAGAAAATCCCGATTCGACTTTCAACCTTTATCCTGATATGCTGACGTATTTATCTTTGAAATTTGCATTAATTTTGTTAGTTTTAATCAAAGGTTTATTCTCTGTGCCTTGCATACCTGTAGGGGGAACTTAGTCCTTCTGGTTGGTTCTTGTGATGCCATATATAAATACCGTAGATGAAATTGGATACAGTCTGGGGGATTTGTTCATTTCGGAATTGTGTATAGACTCAAGTGGAAGCGTATTTTTGGTTGGTTCTTGTGCGCGCCGAACACAGTTTTTATTACTTCGAAAAACCATGATGAGTTGAGAGTAATTCATGTGGTATGGTTTTTTGTGAGTACATTGTATGTACTTTAATGTCATAGCTCGCTTAAGTGAACTTCTGATATTAAACTACTACTACTCATGTGTTTTCCACAGTTTATTTAGGTAGCCGAATTTTGAAGAGCATTCCAAGAAAATTTAATATTGTTGTCAGAGGTCTGGGAATTTTTTAGGAAATGTATGCATTTACTAAAAAATCCTAGGTAGCTTTATCATTTTTCAATTGAAATATTATTCCTACATCCACAGTGCGAATCTGGTAGCAAACGAATATGAGTTGTTCCACCAAAAATGTGGCCTTTTGTTTGAAACTATGTTAGAAAACTAGAGAAGAGGCATATTGTTTCCTATTGGTTAGAAGAATATATCACAATGTGCAGAAATTAAGATCGTATAGCGAGAAAAATCACGGGCCAATACCAATAATTTATCAGATTGAAGTTGTTGGAAAAATGTCCAGTTTAAAAACTAAATCCAGTACTTCTTCAAAAATTTTAAGCCTGGCCATGTCACCAGATATTGGATTGAAACAATATAAAGCCAATAGAGAATTTAGGATATTGAGTCATTGTCACCAATTTAACTACGTACCATTATTACCGATTAATTTCATATCATTATCTTAGTTACTCCTCCAACTCTTACTTGTTCCCAGGTCCAAGTGCCCCAGTACCTTCTTATGGTTATTACGAGTTGACCTGTCCTCATCTGTATCCTTTTCAACCTGATGATAGAGAAAGTGAATCAAGATTATGGCGTAACATCAAGAATCACAATACCCCAAGAATCAACTAAAAACTGGCTTAAGCTGATAATATCGACATCATTGAAAGAACAACAAGATCGCTTTAACCCAGATTTTACACTAAAACTAAATTGTACATACACAAAGGCAAAACAAAGTGGGCCTGTCCGCAAGTCCCTATGTAGATTACTCGTGACAACCTAGTGGACGTAGTGCAACGCGGTCCCCATAGTAGTGTAATCGAAGAGAAAAGCCTACATATATTAGTCTGCCAAGTACCTTTAAATCCAAGAATCTAACCATGTCACGCAAGCTGCTGTTGTAGGAAACTCCTTCAAAGAATTGATGATGAAAATGACTATATAAACACGAAAAGAAGTGAATTGTATAAATGATTAGGAGCCTGCTCGGAAAGTATTTTGGGATAGGATTTATGGGATTCGACAGCGAAATAGAGAAAACCCCGACTGGAAGGATGGTACAATCCGAGGGACTACAGCTTAGGGATGGTAAGCTGGAAAAACTCATTAACGAAGCAAGTCAATCGCCAGTGAGATAGGGGAGGAATAAGTAGTGTATTTAAATATTTATCTCGGACTGGTGCGATCATAACCTTCTCGTCGTGGCATTGGAAACCGTCCTGACAATATGGGCGCGGGTCGGGCCTACCAAGCCAAGAATTCAATTTATCGTGTCAGGGGCTGTATGGCAGTGGGTCTTACACTGTAGTTTAGCGATCGCCTCTGCGCACCGGGCACACCCTGTTGTATAATACCTTATTCTGATATGGAGGCTCTGTCAGGATGGACCTTACCCTTCCTACCATGGGGCTTTTGTGGACCAATTAATCTGGAGACGGCCGGGGCTCCGAGCCCCGTCTTCTCGATCTTCTTTCCTACAGACCAAAGGCAAGATGGCGGTCTGGAGCCCGGGTAACCAAAAGGCAGACCTGGACAGCAGCGGGAGCAGCGACCCCAGAAGTAAATAAAGGATGTAATCACTCTCCTGCTGGGGCAGCAAGCAGACCCAGACCACCGCCGTTCTGCCGTAAGGTTCTGAACTCACTGAAGGGTCAAGATAAGGAGGGTTGGAGTGGAATTGGGGAGCCCACGGAGCGTACCCGAGCCTGCTTACGTGAACTTCTTTTGAACAGACCGAAGGCAGGACCGTGGTCGGGAGCCCGGGAAACTTGAACAGTCAAGTGTAAGTGACAAGTGATATCAGCTATAGGGGTGTAGTACAATAGGGCAAGCAAATGGTTACAGTACTTTCGGACCCAATAACTTAAAAAACGAAGCAGGTGGAAGGGCCGCTGGGGTAGGGGTAGATAGAATCCAAGTTCAATAGGTAAATCAATTTCCAACTTCACTATTTAAAGTCTGAATATTTTCATGAGCAGTCATTCTTTGTAGGGTCAGATTTGGTCGTATTATTTTCACCTATGAACAAGGATGAACGCTTACAGCTAAAAACAAGAGAGTTTTTCAGTCAGTTCTACTCACCACCTTTACTGGACCCTAGTCAGAACTACAATAGTCTATTTAAACCTCTTAGCTCTTTAAACCTTATCCACCTGATTTTAACTGGCAACACACAACTTTACACGTTACACGGATTGGTATAAAGAATCGGTAATCCTGTACTACCACTTTCCTGTACACATAATTGTTTTCGTAGTTATTTTTTCCTGCCCTTATTGCATTAGTCTTTAAGTGTATGTATTTAAAGCCTTTGAGTTTTCCTTGCTAAGCTTTAACGGCGGATACATGCTTAATTTGCGAAGGGCTCCAATTAGCGACTTAATCTCTTGCGATAAATTCTTTTCATGTGTGTCTGGCGTGGGATTTAGCAAAACATGCATTAACTTAATTAAGAGAAATCGAAAAATACATTGTGGAAAATCAGGCTCGTGCCAGTGTATTGTATTTGTATGTGTATTCTACTCTAATTTGTTTCATTCTGAATTAGTTATTGAACCTTTAAAAATGAGATTATCGGATTAAAATGTTTCACCAAAAATCATTGTATTTGTATAGAGGAATAAAAATGGAGAAAGAGTTTCATTTGTTTGTTAGATTTGTTATATACATATTTATTTTAGTTTTGGAAATCTATTTGTAGGAGTCGTTGTACAGTTGAACCTTGATTATCCTTACCTCGTTTAATCGGGACCTCTATTAACCGACAAAAATTATATAATTGATATTTTTCTCTGTTAACCGGGTTATCCGGGGTCACTTTGATATCCGTGTTAGTGATAAATGTCATGTCTTTCATGAGGTTTTGCTGGTCGTACAATGAAACAGCTCGATTTGAAGTGTGTCGTATATAGTGTGTCCTTCTTTGATTGTTAACCAGCATCCACTTAGCCAGGTTGTCTATGACAAGGCCGATTTTAACATACTCTGGGTGAACGAAACACATTTCACGCAATGCGTCTACCGGGGAGTACGACACATACACCTAATGATTCTCTGCCGTGAAAACGACACACTGGTTGGAGCAGCTCACTAAGTTCGCAACGTTCGATCAGCCTCTTTCGTGTGCAAGATGTGATAGTGAGTGGTGTGGGAGATACTGAGCTACTATTTACGCAGCCAACAGCTCTGAAAATAATATGACAGACCACGCTTGCCATAGCGATAGGAGGACACATGTTAGCTTTCCGAGCTCTTGTTAAGGTGATAATGGAGTCCCTAGATTTTTCTCCAACAACGGTCCAAGTCGATGCTGAGTAACTTTTGTAGAGCGGGGATCGAAGTGAGCGACTGAATGCACATGACTATTGTGTTTGATGGATACTTGACCCTATGAGGCGCTTGAGGAGATCGATCGAAACACTGCCCGTGGAGATACAATTTAGCAACACCATGACACCAATAGTTTCACAAGTAAATTTTCTATCAAACATAGATTAAGCACTATGCTGACGACAAAATGCAATGAAAGTTGAATCGCTCACTAGAGTGAGGGAAGATGTTGATCTTATGGCCATAACGATGCGTCTCCAAACTCCCCCTATTAGCTATTTCCTCTGCCAACCACTACCGTTCCTTACACTACTAAATACACTGATCGTTCAGCCCATTCAAAGGAAATAACAGCAGCTAACAAACAAAATCTCTGATTGCGTTTTTAAACATTCAAAAAGCTGAGGTATAAGCTGGAAATGCGCCGAATATGGGTTTGAGTGAATACGATTATTCGGCAGAATGTTTGGTCAAAAATTTTCATATAGATCGGCGAAGGGCTCTGCGAGTAGCAGCGTTCGCCCACCCCTCCAGCACTTCGGCTAGCTCGACTAGCTCACTCAATGCGCCGCTCTTTATTTTATTGCAATTTCTCGCATAATAGAGTTAGAGTTAAGGGACTAAAAGCAAGAATGTGGTGAAATGACAATTCCATTAACAGTTGAGGCCCTACGCACATGGGTTGACTGATTTGCAATCCCAGTTTCAGACGGATTTCACCATTATCACGTTCACAACCAGCAAAACTTTTGTCCAGGCACAAGCGCAACTGATTTTCGATCAATCGGAGTTCTGTGCTCACGAAGATTTAATAAACTTTGAAACGTACAAATGCAACAACGCAACTGAAACTGGTACATGCGTTACAATCGGTGACAGACAATATAGAAGGGTGTGTATTCAAATACGGCTTGACGAAATATTATATTCCGTGAATGGAATGCATGCAACACCAATGTCGGTCTACTTTCAACCTTGCAAACTACCGAATCTCGTATCTCGTCTCACGTGGGGAAGAGACGAAGTCTAGCCAAATATCAAGTAATTTTTTTACCTCAAGAAACAATGCAAATTTGGTAGAAAACTGGGTGAAATTAAGTAAAACATATTTCTCGACTAAAGACCCCCATTCACTTTCAGGCCGCCGGCAGGCCAGGTCGGCAGCCACGACCCAATGAAGACCACACAATACTCAGTCTGCCTGAGGGATGCGGACTTTCACTCGCAGGTGGCCGGCGTTTCCGCTTTCGTGCCAATATGTTGTGCTAGACTCACGCCGTGAACACCCGCGAACAAGCGCGAATGCGAATGTAAATTCACGGCTTTAGACTGAATAGAAGTTCAGATCTTCAGGTACAAACTGACGATAAATAGCCACCACCGAATTTTAGTGTAATGAAATTCTTGTTGAGTCTGAATGCTCACGTTTTGGTAGTTGTGTGTCCTCGGCTGCAAGCGGGGCAAGTAGGAGTTCGAATTATCAGTTATCTTTAATTAAATCTTGTGTTTCGGACAAGAAGGTTAATCGAGCTTAAATTGTACTTAGTTATTAGAGAAAAATTTGAATCGTACATCTAAAACTCAAAGCAATTCCTCCTTACTCGATCAACAATGCCCTAGCCTATGCCTAGGAACACAAATAAATCGACTCGACCAAAATGAACTGCACTTCAATTTCCAATGAACAAATTCAGCCAATGAATAGCATAAAACATTTCCATACAAGAGGGCCTCTCAGTCAACAAAGCTATCGAATTCACTTTGAACGTTGGGCATACATACATATGTACTAAAAGTGGTCTAATGCAGGGCTAACCACAGTTCCATGCTTTCTACAGAGAAATGAGGCTCCTTTAACGCCACAAGGATGGGGCTAGGCAATGAGCGCACGATTCCGAATGAGACCAAAGTGTTTAAATATGTACTCAACCCGAAATGACCAAAACTTTGCTAAACAACATGCCTCCGGGTTCTCTGTGTGTATATACTGAAAAGACTGCCCCTAGTATGTATCAGGAATGTGTAGGGGTGCGCTAGCTTCGCATGGTCTAGCCTATAATTAGCACTTGTTCATTTGGATGACCCCATCGCTCAAGCTAGGAGCACCAGGGCACCCCGTGCGGTTTATCCTATCGTTCATGCATATCTAGATACACTCCCAAAATTGTCGGGTGGTAGAATATGGAGATCTCGGAGAAGTTAGTTAAAATTATTTTGCAAAACCCCAGAAAAAGACTGTATGGTGGTGGTGCCAGAGGGCGACTACAGGTCTGCTTGACTGCATGCAAAAAGGGAAGGACCCAGATTGTGAGATGGAGACCGACCGTCCGAAAAGGATATCTCATGTGCATATGTACCACATCGCCCAGCTACGCTGCTCGATAGGAATGTTTCCGTATCTTGTGTCCAGGATCATGGGGAGCTAAAGAGCGGGGGTACAAAAAAAGGACTAGAACGAAATAAATTCCAGCAATTTTGGCTGTGTGGCTCTTTGAAGCTATTCTGCACGGGTTGACTTCTATGCACCCGGAAGTACTTGTGCCCGGGACTCATTCATTTCGGATTTTGCTCGACACCCTGCAACGCTAACTCGTAAAACGTTCCTGGTGTCCTTGCAGAAAGCTGAAAATATGGCCAGGGGAAATTACAAGAAACTGAACCTGCACAGGGTTCACCACCGCTGTGTGATATAGGGACAAATCTCTGCAATCCGGGCTTATCTCTGGGCCCGGAGTGCCTTACACGAATTTAAATTCCACAAGAAATTTATGAGGGCCCGATGTGTACAGAATTAAATTTTTGACCCGTTAAATTTGTTTGTTGTACGAGAATTGTTCGGCTGCCCTTATGTTGGCTCGCCCGCCGCCCTAATTTCGAATGGACCCTCTTTCACAACTCAGCCCTGTGTTTTCCACAAGTCTTTATCAACTGGAATCAGAGATTGACTTCACCATGAAAATGTCTTTTGGTTTTTAGACAATTTGCTCGGAAGGACTCCACAACAGCCGCCTTTTCACGCTTCAGCAATTTAACTGTCTTCTAAGGACTTTCAGATTATTCTTTCTCTTACGTCGACTAAACGAAAGTAATCCCCATTTTCTCCTGTTTCTATGCTTGTGAAAATGGCAGTAGGAAACTTTTTGGGACTTTCTTGAGACGAGGGGGTGTTTTTTTTCGGTTTCACGTTAACCGGAGACATCGACCCCACACCCTCAGAGTTTCCTTTGCCTGATCCTGATCCTAAGGAGCAGTTTTATTCAAGTACTTTTCTGTTTCACGATTTACACTCTTCACTGTGATATAAACGTTTAACACTGCTTTAAGGAATTCCGGTGAGCGGGGGAGGATGAAAAATATTTTGAAAGAAAAAGTCTTTTTCACTTACTTTAACCCTAGAGAAAGTTTGAAGAGAGGAAGAAAGTTTTCTGTGCCCTTTTTTTAAGTTGAATTTTTATTTTTTCTTTACGCATTTTGCTGTTTTCAAGATGCTTTTTTGTTGTGTGTGAAATAAGGAAAAAGGTTTTTCTGTGGTTAAAAAGAATTTTATTCTGTTAAGGATTTTTCTAGAGTTTGAGTTCAATTGATGTTTTCTTTGGGTGGAATTTTTGTTTTTAACTGCTTTGTTTATTAGGTCACCATTGAAAATTATTGTTGGGAGTTACTGCATTTGTATCGTGCTTTTATAGATTCTGGAATAAAGTGGCTATTTTCTCTAAATGTTATTGTAAGGGTACATGTGGCCCTGCATGGAAATAATAAATATTAATGATACTGAAACTGAACGTTTTATTTTCGTTTGCGTATACATATGCATTGTATTTAGAATGAGCCCTTGATGTAAACTAGCTTGGCAACAAAAGGTGCGCTTTTTATGTAGGAGAAACATATCGTAGAAGTTATTAACAGGCTCAATGTCGTCCCATAGGTCTGAGGTTCGTCTTTTGGCAGGGGACTTTTTATTTATTTCGATCAGTTTTTTTCTTTTCATGCGGCACTACGTCCAAAGGTAGCGTTGCAAGCTGCGTGGCTCAATGAACTAAACTTAGATGGTGCCAGTAGTAGAGCCAGCATGGTCTGGCACAGTGACTCATCGGTTGTGGAATCGGGTATGAGCTTTATCCGGGACAAGAATCTGTGGGGTTATATACTTTTTAACTAACATGTTAACATTTGATTTGTGTGTTGATTTTACGACCCCTGCCTCATTGAGCCCCCGTTTTTGCGGAGCCGGGGTACCGCCTTGGTACTGATGGTTTGATCGGACGGTCAGAGTTTAAATTTTGTTTTTTTGGCGTAATTCCAAGTTTGGCCTCGAGGGGTCACGCAACACCACCTACATTTTAGGAGAATAAAAACAGTGGCTGCAAAGAAGAAATACTGGAAGATTCGTAGGAAATTTCAAAGGTGATAGAAGTTTCTTTCTTAGAAAATATTCCCAACGACGTTAACAGTATGGGGATATGTATAAACCCAGTTCTGAAAGACCCCACTGAACCGACAGTAGTAGTAGCTAGAAGGGTGTCAAATGATTGACTTGATACAGATTGCAGGTAAGCCATCGCATGGCGGAGTAAAAGTTTGCGCGAATACATATCAAGACCAGCAAGAGCAAATCTGAAAGCATACAAAGACGTGTCGAAGATAGATAGTGCAGAAAAATAGAACTATTTTACAGGCAAAACCAGGATATCCATGACAACCTCCAGAAAAATAACATGAGGCATGCTTACCAGGAAGTCAAAACGATCAGTAAGAGTTACAAACCAAGCATGACCGCATTTAAGGATAATAATGGCGGCATTTTAGCATGGCAAGCCGAAATCCAAGCAAAATAAATATAACACAGCACGGGAACATTCGAGGTAATGAAGTTGTTGAATGAACATTGGCCATGACATACTGGGCACGAATGATTATTCACAGCCGAATGATGCTTCATTGTTCATTCGACGGTGTAGTGTGTCAAGGGTGAACTGAAAGTCATAACTTGTCTTATTCATAAGACAATGGATAAGCTACGTTCTGAGAACTAGAGAGGAATACGCTACTGGGACATCAAATATTCACAACTTATATAATAAATACCAAGCTGGTTCGGGGACGAACGTTCACTACTGAACAACTTTTTGGTGGAGGTGGAATTTTGGATGGGATAATGGCTGTGCTATTGAAAACGTTTCTCGTGTCTTTTGTTTACTACTAATTTACAGTGCAACCGCGACACAATTGAAAAATTCGCCCATGCTCTTTAGAGTCCAGAATAGTAAACATTTACAGCCAAAATTCCACCCCCAAAAAATGAACCGATTGTCCAGCCCTAGAGCAGGCGTCGCAGGAACGGACATGTAGGATAAGATATAGCTATGAGTTATATCAAATATACAACGATATAAATGAAATAACCTATCCGACTAGCATTTAAAAGGGCACGCCTCATACCGCGTGTGGACCCCATATGTGGCAAATGAGGAGCATGCCGATTTTAGTTTTACTGACATAAAGCTTTAGTTTTTGTTGTTGCGTTGCTTCAAATTTCAGGGAATTTTATTGGCGATCATGAACGCAGTGTCATTTAATAGGCCGGTTCTCGTTCTTTTAAGGAGTCAAGCAGCATTGGATTTGATTAATACCTAGTTGGGAGAATACTTGGTAAAACGGCAGTTGCTTTTAAAAATATAATGATTTCGACAACGCCGCAGTTATTTCTCACATGTCCATGCTGAAATTTCTAGATTTTTCAGCGTCTTTTACTCGAGATCGGGTAGCAATGAATTTTCCTGACTGGGGCTACATGGGCATTCATTATGAAACAAGGCGTTAGATGAGCTTTGTGGGACTTAGTAGGGCAATCCGCATGAGACAATAGGGATATCATCATAGGAGCCCTATATACACCACCAGCTCCCCACCCCCGCAAAATGCTGGTCGGGTAGCAAAGAAAGTCTTCACTGAAAGAATATGAGGGCAAAGACTCATAAACAGACGGGTAAAAAATTTGGACGGATGCGGTTCTTGAGAACTCTCTACATCGAACTGATAGATGGGAAACATTAAAGTAAAAGAAGAGAGGAGGCGTTCGAGTTGCCATTGGAAGAAGAACTTTTCTAGCTATGCATGTGTGAAAGAACTTTTCTAGCTATGCAGACTAATGCGTGTTTGTTTAGGTAAGTACGATCTGTTTAACCAATTTAAATCAAAACTGTACAATCGATACGGAAAGATATGAAATGGACGAAACCATACTCACAATATACAGATTCTTCAAAAGCTTGCATTTACAGAGAAGCAAGTTCCACGAAAATTCCTTTTAATTCCACATATAAATAGCATGATTTCTTTCAGGCCTGACAGGATCGCAAGAAGATCAATTTTTGGACGAAATTAAGTGATCTTCATCTAGTTTGGAGTTGATATTGAAGGTACTCTGATCTTTGATCAAAACAAACATTGTCAAAATTGTTACCCAAGTTCAACGGATGTCCATACTAAAGAATGAAAAAAAAAAAAAAAAAAAAAAACGGCTGGAACTTTCTTTCGTGTCTGAGAATATAATAACAATACGATCCAAGCTCTTTGTCAAGTTCGCAACATTCACGCTTCCAAGTAATTTAGCAAATATCAAACGAGCATTTTCAACGATATTTTCACGAATCTCTCGAATTTTGAATTTTTTGGTTTTCATCGAGGCGTGAGTAGAAAATTTGGTATGTTTCATGTTGTGTTTTGCTAGTCTTAAACACATATTACAATTCCTTTCTGGTGAAATCATGCTGTCTTAAAATACCTGACTGGTAAATCCTTAATTATCGGTTATGATACCAAAATGAAAAACAAAATAATGCAAATACTTCTTATTAGACTCAATTTCGAACAATTCGTAGAAAAACCAAGCCTCATTCAACTGGAAATACCATAATTATCATGAATAAAAAAAAATCGTAATTTTAAATAAAGAATTTCATCCTCCTCCACCGAAATTTGAAAAAGTATTATCCTTTCTTGCAAAAAAAAAAAGAAAAAAGAAAAAGAAAATTTTCCCCAGCAAAGTTGCTCGTCGTAAATTGCCTTACTTTTGAAATAGGTCGTAAGCCTGTTAAGTCCCACCCAGAAATAGACGCTCCACCGTCAGCCACTAACGACGTCTCATTAAGCATCAATTACCGAAGCCTCACACCGAAGCCGGCGGAGCAATTTCCTCAAATAGAATTAATTGAGCCCATCGGCAGGACGCGTTTCACGTTTTAATTAGCGACAGAATATGCCAATAAGGAGCAATAAGGACTTAGAAATTGTCGCGATTGTCGATTAAAGACTTTACAACTCGGTCATAACCGCCCACCCACACCGAAAGGTAAACAGCGTCGTGGTAGAGACGATGAATGCTGCGGATTCAGGCGGTGGTGGATTGGTAGTCTGAGGTGCGGGCCCCCCATTCGGGGGCTTAGTCGGGCGGAATGGTACATATCTAGATATCTGAAAGGCTTAATAGGTGTCTTTACTTACCGTCATGTACTCGTCCAGTCGATGTTTCCAGTGATCCGACCTGTCGATTAGGTTGTTCCATTGCTCCGACAACTTGGCGACTTCACGTCTTATGCTCCTCGTCAGCTCCCTGCTCTGTTCCTCGGCAGATAGGTACCTGGAGTCGGTGTCGATAGCTGTTCCGAAAATAATTAAGACGTGGTTATACAACCGGAAAGAGGTTAAGAATTTAATTTACCCAAAGACTGGGGACTTACCTTCGGTGTCACTGGTGTCAGACACAGGTGGCTCACTGGCAACGTACTGCCGCCCACTGAGAAGATTACTTTCCACAACGGGACGCTTATCCTCGAGTTGACGACGGAACGCCTTGTGATCGTCCTGGAAAATTGAAAAACGGAAACATCTTAGTACCGGGCGATAAAATTTGTACTTTCGGCTAGGGGGATGACAGTGCCACCTTAAATGATCCTAATAAAGCCCGTAATTACAGGCCTCGGGATTTGGCGGGGGCCCAGAATGTACACAGGCAACATTCAACTTAATCGTAAGCCTGTTGTAAAAAGGCTTGAGACACCACGAACAAGCAGCAGCGAAGACAACCAACGACGCACCAGCATCAAAATAAGGGATTTCCGTGGCGCTTTTACTATCCACACATAACCGCTTTAATGATCCGTAAAATGTTTGTACGGTTATGTTTTTCCAGGATTTCGTTTTGTTTGTTTTCACAGTGTGAGATGTTCTTACCCACACACAGTATAATACCCCCCATATAACCCATAACTCATGACCCCTATATCAGCAGTCCTCCTCTCGTTCAGGTTCCACATCATCTTCACAGTGTGGAACATCAATTTTCGGTCTTTAAGTGAACATTTTTGCGAACAGCATCCAAGGAAATCGATCTTATGGCATCGAGGGGTGGGGGTAGTTTAGTGATTGAAGGGAGGAGGAAAATCTATTATGACGAAATTTTATTACACTGTGGGGGTTGTATTCTCCCTTATTGATACCCGCTGCGGACAAATTTTATGTGCTTAAGGTTCCAAAGATGACGGAGCAAAAACCAATCATTTGCGGTTATATTGGATACAATACTGAGGATGTTGGCAGTTTTTTGGGTGGGGATATGAGTGTCGTTTGTTATTTTGTAACAATGTCGTGATTTTGAATTGTTGCTCGTTATGCTTTGAGCAAGAATTTGACAGCAAGAAAACTTATATGGTTTTTGGTAGTTTTCGAGAGAGAGAAAACACCTTTTTTCAAATCGGGTATTCCTTAGACATCAAATCTTACTAAAGAGGGTCCTGATAGAATTTGGAGAATGTTTGCAGATTTAATAAAAAAAAAATACTTATTTGATTTGAGAAAATTGTTTGAGTAGGCATGAAATCTGTATGGATTCCAGTCCAAATAATAGAGAAGCATTGAAATTGGATTCCAATTCTATCTATCTTCCTGCGTTTCATACATTCCTTTTCATATATTTAGAGCTGACACATAACGAAGGTATTTCCTCTAGACAATGGAATTTAGGTTAAATTGTGCACCAAATCAATTGAACAGCTAATCTCTTTTAAAATAATATCTTATTCCCCAACTAATAAAAATCTTGACTTTCTAAATAAGTTGGGTAAATTCTTAAAAATAATAAATAAAGGTCCCAAAAGACTGCCTTATGGAACTTCTAAAGAAAAATGAATATTCGTTGACTAAAAATGGCTGTAAAATGGTCAATGGAGGAGGAGTTATATAATCTTGAATTATACCAACTTTACAAAGGACACGACATTGTTAAAAGTATAAAATTAAGTATATTAAGATGCTCATATAGGGGCTAGACGACAGCGATTCTGGAAAAATAACGATAAAACGAATCCCTGATGGGAAAATAATTACCGGTCGGCCAAAGCAATGATTCATGAACTCGGTTGAGAAGAGCATAATTAAGTTAGGCGCTCGTTATCATAGCCGGCGGATAATGTGGATGTGGTGGGTTGCGCCGCACTGAATTTGTCTTCCCTCTCAAGCGGCTCACATACTTTCAGTTTAACTGCGCAGTTTATCACGTGCGACGTCATGTCTGAGCGATAAACTGTGTGCACTGTGCACTTTAATAAACTGCGCAAATCAGACAGTTTATCGTTCAGTTCTCTCAGTTCCGTCAATTTTCCATTATTAATAAGATGTACTCAAATCAACAAAACTGACGAAATTGAGCAAAAAAACCGTTCAACGAACTGACGAACCCACACGCTCTCAGTTTAGGATATCGTAAAGTTTTTTTTACACAGTTCAACTACGCAGTTAAAACTGAAAATGTGTGGGCTGGTTAACATATTCTAAATCACATGTGACACATGCCTTCTCTCACCAATATCTCTATGGGTATAATTCCCGCTACCGAGCACCCCTACCCCTCATCGTTGGATATGACCCTCTATGCGCAGCACCCACGAAGGATGCTTACGCTGGACACAGATAAATGCGCATTCAAATGCACATTGACATATAGTTATGTAAACGGAGCCCACGTAATGCAAAAGTAAGTCTACATCGAACTTTTCCCCATTACCGAATTCGCTGTAGTCTCAAATACCCATACATAAGCACACGCAACGGACACATGCACTCGTCGCTTAGGTTTTTTAGTTATTTGTAAAAGTCTGGACGGAACCCAAGCACGCAAATGTCTCTCAGCGAAAATTCGTAGTATACACCGCACGCACTTTAGGCACGCACGTATTTTTCCATCTGTATGTGGTCCTCCATTTTCTGCTCAATACTGCAGGCCACACTGGCACTGCGTAAAGCTAGACTGGGCATCAGAAGGCGACGGATCGATTTGAGCCCCCACTTTGGACAACATTCTTGGAAATGTAGGATTCGGGTCTCTCTCTTACAGTCCGTAAGTCCCTTGAGGAACCGAATCACCTTGAGGCAAAGCGTAGTAGGAAAAGTAACAATTTACTTCTTCCTAATACTAATCCTTATAGCCAAGTGCTGAAAGGACAGATCATGATCGCCGTTATCGACTTAAGCGATCCACACGGCACCATTCTGCCAAATAAATGGAGGAAAATTGAGGTCAGGCTCTCGACGATTTTCCTCCCAATTCGTCAGGAGCACCCTAGCACGGCTCCTTACTGTCGCAAGGGTCGCGTGCAGCTTATCGCATGTACTGATCAGAGATCTGTCGATCTCTATATAATAGCCATTTACAGAATCGGGAAGGCATAGCCAGCTGCTCAACTCATGGTCGTTATGACGGAGAAGATTCCGAGTCGACCAAGAACGCGTTTCTCTTCCATAAATTTTAAAATGTCGCAATAGAAGTAAGAAATTCCAGTTCGTGTGTACAATCCAGTTCGTGTGTACAATCTCATCTCACCTCAGTTCAAATTGCACATTTTACTGCCCCAAAAAAAGTAAGAAATGTAATTTACAGCCACACCTCGCCTCATTTATTTCGATACACGCTCATATCTGTAGGACATTATTTTTGAGCCGGGACATTTAAAAAATTGAGGCCCCAGTACAAGTTGCCATCGTGTAAGGGACAAATGTAATGCCTAATGCCAAATGTAATGAGAAACAGTTTCGTTTATGTCTTGTCCTTTGCGTTTAATTATGAATATGTCGCCAATAAGCTAATTTAGTGATGCTAACCACTCAATCATAAAAAGACACTATCAGAAAGTAATTGCAGCTTCAAAATTCCATATATCTGTCGTAAATACACAGCTACAAAGCCAGACAATTACATAATAATTCTTTAATTAAGGTATAAAAGCAAAGCAGGAATCTGGAGTACTCAACAATTGCGTATAATATTTCAAACAGACTGAATTCATAATTGATTTTGATAACGACCAAATTCATCACAAACAAAACCATTTTCAATACACCTCCCCGTTGCATTCATATACAGTCAAAGAGTGCCTTTTATTAGAGGATCCTCATTAAGTGCACACCGAGGTCGAAGTTTTCAATTAAATTTTGAAAGGGCTAATAGCATTCCTCTTTTTGGGGTTAATTTCTATTCAGCATTAACAGAAAATTATTATAAACCTGGTAATTTATATTTATGTGTGCCCCGAATCATGCCCCGATATGCAGCAGCAGAATGGCCTACAATTCATATATTCACAAAAATATACACCTATGTAGATAGTCGCCGGCCGTGCACACCGCATTGGTGAAAGCATGATAAAATGTTTTCCCAGGGTTACCGTTCTTGTTTATCCATATTTATCACACAATTTCAATTAATGACGCGGCCCATCGCAGTACATCGTTATCAATTACACTAAAAACATGAATACCAATAAATATTTGTTTAATATCGAAAGGGTGCACCGTCCCGCCCGGCGCCGTCCTGCACTTCCTGCGCCCTAGTTTGAGTAACTGCCGCCGCCTGGACGCCCAACTTTTCGATATCGTCATATCTAGAGTTGCAGTTTTTCGCTCCCATATTCCCGTTCCTGTTCGCAGGATTTTTGTGCACAGTATCGAACAGGACGAAATTTCTGGGTGCCGATATATCAGGACCAATGGTGGTGGGACGGAAAGGAGTGCAGTACTGAGTGCATATTTATGTCTCCGGGATGCGATAGCACTCTTTAATGCTTTTGAAACCTTATGTGGAACGTGGAATAAATACCACAGCCAATAAAATTAACGTTCAACAACGATATAAAGTTTAAGTTCGGTGCAACTCAGCCATCTCATATTCCCAATACCCAAAATGGGGTGGAAAATATTTCGATATGAAGGCAAGAATCGCTTTTATAAAGCACCACCACCAACACAAAAAAGAAAAAAAAAGAAACCAACAACAAATTCGGGAATTAAATTGGATATTTAAAGAAGATTTATGGCAACACTATTGATCCATTCAATTTGTCATTTTGCTTGCTGGAACACTGGTGGTCCTGCAAAAGTACAGTGTTTGTGGATCCCATAAGAGCCAGGACTCTGGGGAAGGATTCCAGATAAAACACCAGACGCGATAATACCAGCATCAAAATGTCAAGCTTCATGCTCACGGGCTGAAAGGTGTTGATGGTTGACAATGGGGGACTTGGGTACTTTTTCTAGGATTTTGATAATGACTTGGTGATATTTCTTAGGGGTGATTATACGGATGTGAGGATAAGAAAAGGGATTAGCATCGAGTTTTTTCGTAATGAAAATGGATGAATTAAAGACGTATGGTAATTGGGTAGAAGGTGAGATTTCCGGCCTCCATAATTGGATCAAACTTAAAAAACATGTTGATCTACTTTACAAATGTAAACATATTGCCTACTACAGGTTAACACATATTGAATAAGTCTCCACTCAACTGCACAGTAAATTCACCTATGTTTGAGGAGATTTTAATAAGACCTATGCATGTGCCATTGATGAGTCTTATGGGGGGGGACCCTACACTATCAATAATATTGTGCAAAATGGTGATATGGAAAGATTGTCTGGTGCAAAAAAGGAAACCGTCAATATTTTGCTCAATATTATTGCCAATAGTATTGATAGTCTAGGGGCCACTTGAGGCTGGCTCTAAACGATGCTGTGAACATGCTCCAACGTTGAACGCTTGATGGTAGGACGCATCCAGCTAAGAGTGTCCAATGTCAAGCGTCCAACGTTCATTCAGCTTTAGTATATGGAAACTTTCGGGCTGATGTGGGTATTGACTCAATCGTTGGAGACCAACATTCGAACCACATCGGGTAGAGCCGGCTTTAGCATGATGAGATGCTATCGTTCTAGTAATTTTGATGTGAAAGATAAGTCACGATCGTGTTCATGGCGTGGTAAGCCATTTCAAGCCACAATTGACGTCGAAAAATGCAATGCTGTGTGTATGGTGCGCGTGAAGAGACAACGCCAACTATGAGGTCAGACCATAGACGTAACCAGGATTTTTTTCAAAGGGGGTCGATCTAGAATTTTAAGGAAAACTAAATAGGCACAAAAGTGAATTTTTATTATAATATGTTTTTGAAACTTAACTCTTCTATTTTCTTGGCAAATTCAGTAACTACTTTTTCCGGGTCGATGTGAATTGTGTAGTGGACATTAAGTAAGGCCTGAGATATGGTAGTCGACAGATATGATTTTAATCTTCTTAAGCACGAAAATGTCTTCTCTGAAGTTGCCGTTGCGACGAAAGAGTAGTCAAACTTTAAAGTTATAAGGATATAACAGGGCCATAGAAGGCTTCCAGCCTTATAAAACACTGGAGCCGGACGGAATTCATCATATCAATTAAAATTCAGAAAGTAAGTGACTTGCTACTGGACTGGCTTGCAACCATCTATAGGAGTTCCCTTGGCCTAAGGTACATTCTAACGGTCTGGAGAGTAGCGAAGGTGGCTTTCATTCCGAAAGCTGGTAAAATCTCCTACCACAATCCAAAGGACTTGGGACCTATATGTCTAACATTTTTCCTCATCAAGTTTCTAGAAAGACTTGTGGAAATTCATCTTAAGCAAAGATAGAAAATTGCTTTCTCCCCCACAGCATGCCTACACGAAAGGTAAATCGGTAGACACTGCTCTTCAATCCCTAGTAGTGGTCATTGAAAAATCCCTAGTAGTTCACTCTGGCTGCTTTCTTAGATATCGAAGGTGCTTTCAAGAACGTTGAATCTTCTGCGATCACAGGGGCACTCCGCAGCGAACGCAGTCATAAATTCTGGTTTTTCGGAAGAAGTCAAACGGGTTGGAAGAGGTACAACGCAAGGTGGGGTCCTATCACTGCTCCTTTGGAATATAACAGTCAATGAAGTGCTGATAACTATAAGGGAGTCTGGGTGCACCGCGGTGGGCTATCCTGATGATATTGTGCTGGTGGTGACGGCAAGTGCATCTCAACAATAAGAGACGGAATGCAACGAGCATTGGACACTCTTGTTCATTGGGCTGCCACAAAGGGTCTAGGCGTTAACTCAGCTAAGACTGAATTAGTGCTTTTTACAAGGAAACATAGACTTCCTAATTATCCTTCTTTAAGATTTTGCAATGAAACACTGCAACTTAAGGAGGATGCAAAATTTCTGGGTCTCATACTGGAAAAGAAACTAACTTGGAGGACGAATCTTCTAGAGAGGGCCAATAAGGAAGAACAGCTCTCTTCTTATGCCATAGAACAATCGGAGTTAATTGTGGCCTTAGCACCCGCATCGTCCACTGGTTGTATACAGCGTAATCAGACCTACTTATGCATATTTTGGTATGATGAGCTGCATTACAGAAGATTACGTATCGTAAGATACTGGAAAGGGTCCAAAGAACAGCTGAGCTGTGTATCAGTGGTGCGATGAGAAGAGTCCCAACAGAATCTGCAGCTTCCTTCGCCCACCTTTCCTTGATGGATTGAGCTTAAATAACTTCGAAAGAGTTAAACACTTTTTGTAGGCAATAACGTTTGGTATTGACTGACTAAATTTTTTCCAAAATACCAGTTTTTGAGTAAAATTTTGGCCAAAAAGTTATATTTGGTAATTTTGTCCTTAAATAACTTTCAAAAGGTTAATCGCAACATTTTGGTAAGAACTAAAGTCTGCGACGGCCATGTTTTTTTTTGGATTCCGAAATTGTTTTTTAAAAATTGAACAAGGATTTTCAAAAATTTTGGAGTTTTGTCTCCTTAAAATACTAATTTCCCGGAACTATACCTACTCAAAAAAGAAATCAATTTGGGGGTAAGTGTGACTTTCGCTCTTGTGATTTCGAGTGGTTAAATAAGAAAATTTTCTACGAAAATAGCAATCAACACGCACCACATAGTTTACTTACAAAAATCCGTGACTAGCAAACTCGTTTCTCTTGTGCATCGATTATCTTTAAGTAGGATAAATCGAAAGGACCATTTGGTACATATTTTTTGGCTCTAATTTGCCATTGAATTTCGGTGTACAGCTTAGTTCTTGGTCATTTAACCCTTTTGGTCAAGTTTGGTTGTTGTGAGGCCGTATGAACTGCCATTAAAAATAATTAAAACCACTACGGCCATCAGATCTCCTTAAAAGCTAAACGGCCGGTGTTCGCCCGTTCTAAGGCGATTTTTATTTTTTTTTTTCTTAGAATAATTTCTTCCCAATATTTTTTTTCTTTTTAGACTCCAAGAATTTCCAATATGTCGATGGATAAACAAGTTGCTTTCGAAGGTAAGCTTGTTATACAATAGTGGAACTAAATTATTGTATCCGGCCAATCGAATTACACACAAATGACTTCATCGATTATTGTTCAGCTTTTCAATATAATGTCGTTGAAAAGCATTTACTAATTACTACATCTAATTTTAACAATATTAAATAACGTGCAAATGATGTTTTATAGTTGACAATTCTCCATCATTTACATCTGTGCTGAGTGGATCAGACTATTAGCGTAAAATTAAATTTCCCGATTTCAATAACAAAATAATTTCCTCCACAAAGTACTCTCCAAAGTGAACAAAAGCCAATTCATAAAAAATTAAAAAATTTAAATATTTTATTCAAACAAAAAGAGGGCGCAGAAAAATGCCATCGTGGTGGTACAAAAAGGATTCATCGAAATGCAGCTCGATGTTTCTCCCCACAAAGGTTGTGCGCCCCAACTATGCTCCCTTGGAATAATTGACTGAAGTTATGTAGCAGCGCTCCGATGACGGAAAGGGCAAGAGAACAAATAACCCTGCGTATTTGATATCCTTTTTCACATTCGTCGATTCGAGCACAAAAATCAGAGTCCTTTTTATGCCTTCGCAATTTACATTCGCCGGGGAGAGAGTAGAATTCCTTGGTTTAAATCAGGATTATTACGAGCGCGTTGCTGAGGGACATTAACATATTTAATGTGGCCGCCGATAAATTTATCTTTTTTTTTATTATTATTTGTGTGATGAAAGGACGATATTTTCGGTGGGGCCTCCTTGCTGGCGAGCGGTGCGGGATTGCGTGCGCGCGCCCTTCGCATGGTGGAATTTAAATGGTTTTCAGGTTGTAAATTTCCTTTCTCGGTCGATACTATTATATGCCATTTTCACCGAATCGCTGGGAAATTTAGTATTTTGGTGACTTTTGTGGCCAATTTCATTCACAGCGAATGAAAGCTTTGCCGGAATTTATTGCACAATGGATGAATGCGCGCGTGGTCAGCACATTGTGGTTGGGAATGTGAATTTTTGTAATTAACACGTGGTTCTACAATGAAAATTGATTTTAAATATTACTCTGCGGGCTTATGGTGTTTTTTTTTTTAAATTACTTAAAGTTTGTATAGAAAATGCGGTAGAACAGTCAACAATTTACGCTTAAAGGTTTTGATTACAATTTCGTGTAATTGGTATTTTATCGCTACTACTTTAGCAATCATTCCACCGATATAACCATTCTATTGTTTCCTGTATTTTACACCGCAACACTAGATTGACCTGTTAATCTGATTTCTACGAATTATATATTGTTTTTTGCATTCAACAATCAAGGGATTTATTTATACATACATAATAATAACATAATAAATTCGTATGATGAGTAATAAAAAAAACACCCAGGACCTCAATGAACATTTGGACAAAATTCAACTTTATTTCTCAACATAATACATTCATTCCAACGTTTCTCTAACATTTTTATGCTTTTCTTATAAAACACTTTGTCTAATATCCCAGAACAACCGGCCGAACTGCGTAAGTCCGACCAAATTGGTGAACTAAACTTCAAAATAACCTTAGTTCGCATACAATTTACACTTATTCAACTGAAGATAAAACAGACCTCAGTTCGCCTAACAGGACTCGAACTGAATTTAAACGTAAAATCTCGCTCAAAAGACAGTAATCTACTGAAATAGTGAAGTGACTAACTTGAACTGAACTTTAGCCGCTGCTGAAACTATTTACGCGGGTTGAACTGAACATTATTAAACTGCGGTCGGTAAGGCCGGGGCATAACCCTTCAAAAACACTCCAGTTTCGACAAGCCATATGACTACTTATTGGAGCCATATTTCTTTCCAACGGGCATTGAGAACAAGAAATTTGAGAACAGGAAATAGTCGCTGGGGGAATCTAGAAAATACGGTGCAAATAAGAAAATTTGGAAAATTCGCGTAATTTTTACATTGTTGTAACTAAGAAATTCAATCCCATGAAAGCGGGATCCCGCAAAAACGGAATCAGTAATGCGGGACTAGACATGCGGCATCTGCTGGATTCGCGGGATTTGGCAGTATAATCACTTGTTATAAGAACCGGGAATTAATTGAGAAATACTGTTAATATTGTTAATATTGCAAAGTATTAATAAAAATGCACACGCTTCTGTGGGAATCCATACACGGGTCAACAGAAACCCGACCGATTTTAAACTAGTTTGAGCGTACGACTGTTATAGCAGGTCGGAATCGATTTCACTTGCGTGATTGCCCTTCATCTGAACTACCACTTTTGCAAAAACTCGTGGCTAAAAACGAGGTGGGCACAGAACACCCATTGCGCTCGTGGGTAAGGTGGACAAAGGTTTCATTTAGATTGTAAAAAGGTTTTCCACGTGAGTATGGTGGTTATGTGAGTCAGTCGACTCGTGAACGAAGGGCCTTACACTATTTAAATTCGTTATTTAAAGATATCTGCTTACAAGAAATACAGTAATAATTTAAAATCGTCTAAGTATACTTATGTGCTTGTAAAGCCCTGGACAGACATGTGATTTCGATATCATAATATTGAGATCACGATATCAAAATAAACTAAGTAGTGACAGACATAATATTATGATATCTGTGGCAGTTGTATTTTTGACAGTTGGAATTTAAATTTCTAAGGAGAACCTGAAACTGGTTCGTATTCTACTTTAATAAATAGTTACTATAGTAACTATACAAAACTAAACAAATATAAAAATTTTAAAGGTAACTTGATATTTCAAAAGAGCAAAAGTTTGAGTTTTTATAATTTCCGCTAGCGAAAAATAGCGCTGCTCTCACTAGAAATTACTCATATCATGTTAATATTATGAAAATCAGCTGTGTTTCGATATTACGTTAATATCATGTTGTTGGGTTTTGATATTATGATATGGGGGTGACAGACATATCCGAATATTATAATATTAGGAATATTATGATATCGAAATCACATGTCTGTCCAGGGCTTTACTGAGTTTCCATGTAGAGTTTACAGTAAGCGTCCATGGAAACGCGAGTTGAGTAAAGTTTTGTTAAATACAAGAAAGCTCCACGAAACACGTCGGGTTTTCCTTATGTATTTGGTAAGTTGAGTTAAGTTTACATATACCAAAGAAGATACGACGTAAAATTATTTATCTGTCACTTCAACCCAGAACCGTCATGGAAACAGCATCGAGGTAACTTGGAGGAAAGCTTTCTGTAAAATCAAAGAATACTCAACCCCTGTTCATCATTAAAGGACAGTAAATGTCAAGTTACCCTACGCTTACGAGAGGGGTTCCGCACGCGCTAATTTTATTGTATGTTAGACGAACTACTGAGTCAGTCAAACAAACTACATTAGGCCAATTCTAAATTACTCTGGAATTGTGGTTAGCGGGGACCACCATATTCAGGAGGCGTAAGACTCGAACGACGATATCTTCCGCTAACCCCGACGGTTGCTCTGAACTCCAACTCATACAACATCCCAGATTCAGGGTAACCTCCTCATGGATCCCTACACTCCTTTAACCTATCCTTTCCTTTTTCGCTTCTTCGAACTCTACTTCCTTCGCACCAAGTCATGATCTCCGTTAATATAAAGACACTAATTCCCGACAATGTTGATGCTGCTTCAGCCTTTCAACATCGGTGTTCGAAAGTGGCAAAATTATTAATGAAATAATTATTAATAATGACAAGTGGCCGGTGTAGCAGTCGCTACTTGTATATACGTTTTTCGTTGTAATAAGTTTTATTCAAGTATCCATTCAGTTTCTGTTCTAATAATTTTAAGTACAGTGTTTTTGGTTACGTCACAATTTGGATTCTCACTACTACTATGAAATACACTTGGGGAATTTGGATTGTCATATCACGTATGTATACACTGTACACAGAATCAATTTTAAAAACATAGCCACACAAATATTGTGATATTAAAAATTATTTTGAATATTTGTAAGAGTATTAGTTAGGAGCTTATTCAAAAAGGAAGTCTCCTATAATAAGTTAATAAAAAAACCGTTATGTAATTATTTAATGTGACATAATAAAAAATATAAAAATCTTAAACTATTAAATATAATAATAAATAAATATTAAATAAATATTTTAAATAAAAGAATAATTTAATTTAATTTAATTTAATTTATATATTTGGTAGAGTACACAAGATTACAATCTTTTAGAGTACATTTAACAAATGGTAAATAATCCTAAATTCTTACAACTAGCTTAAGATAGAAGAGCGAAGAATTTGAAAGAAGTAAAAGAGAAGAAAGAAGAAACGAAAGAAATAGGTAAGGACAGTAGAGTAGTAGTACTACTGTGGAGCTGGAAGAGAAGCTAAAAAAATAGATGCCTGCTTTTTGAACATCGTGGCTGTGCTAATTTTTTGGATGGATAGAGGAAGTCTATTCCAAAGTCTAATCGCATGCACAAAGAAGGAACGACTACCAACCAAGGAACGATGGAAAGGGATAAGCAGCTTGAATGACCTCAAGGACTGCATGGGGATAAGGAAGTCAGCGAGGTAGCAAGGACATTTAGAATACAAAATTTTATGGAGAAGAGTTAGTGCCATGACATTGAGAAAATGAAAGATCCCACACCCCAATAGTGAATTTTGCACGTCCGACACATGATCAGATCTACGGAGGTGAAAAACAAATCTCAGACAATCATTGAATGCGATCCTGAGTCGATGATGACAGGACGAATCAAGAGACAAATAAACAAGGGCGCCGTAGAGAAAATGCGGCAGAATAAGTGATTTCACTAGCTTGGCACGGATAGAAGGTGAAAGCAGATCCGCGAACAGCCACAGTTTTCGCAAGGTACCATATATCTTGGACAGCATGAAGGAAACATGATTACAACAGGAAAGCTTACAGTTAATAAATATCCCAAGGCTCTTGACACAATCAACAACAGGAATAGGAACATCATCTACTAATAGATTAGGACTATATTCAGAGGATATAGGACGATGACTTATAAGCAGTACTTGGGATTTAATTGGATTAAGTTTTAGGAAATTATTGGAGCTCCATTCACTGATTCGAGATAAAATATTATTCATATCGGCAGTACAGGGAACAATGTCACTAGGAGGAAATGATTTGTACAGTTGTAGATCATCAGCATACATATGAAAAGAACAGCCGTCAATGACAGAAGGAAGATCATTGATGTATAGGGAAAAAAGAAGAGGACCCAGTATCGAGCCTTGAGGCACACCCAGACGCACCGGCAGAAGAGAGGATGTTCTGCCATTGTGACGAACACATTGAAATCTATCAGAAAGAAGAGAGGAGAAAAGACGCGTGGCGGAGGAAGAGAAATGATAGAGTTGATTAAGTTTGGACAACAGGAGCGGATGCACCACCGAATCAAAAGCCTTAGAGAAGTCAAGCAGAACCAATAATGCAATTTTACCCTGATCAATCGCAGCCCTAAGATCAGTTGTAACCCTCAACATAGCAGTCTCACAACTGTGCGATTTTCGAAAGCCAGATTGATAAATAGAGAGAAAATTATTACGTTCTAGATGGCCCATCACTTGAGTAAAAATAATTTTTTCAAAAGCTTTAGCGAGGAAGGGTAGGATGCTAATAGGACGAAAGTCAGATATATCAGATGGTGACCGTCTTTTGGGTAAAGGAACCACAATGGCTTTTTTCCAGAGCAAAGGGAATTCGGATGCAGTGAGGCAATAGTTAAAAACATGCGTGATAGGTTCAGCAATTAGGGGAGACAGGATTTTGAGAAAACGTGGAGAAATTCCATCAAAGCCGATACTGTTCGAGGAGATAGACAGAAGAGACTCAAGAACTTCGAAAGAATCAACACAGCGGAAGTAAAAGCTACCAGGACTGAGCGAGTCAGAAGAGGAGGAGTTAGAGAAAGAGAGACGATCATATCTCGGGGGAGAGAGTATGAATGATGAGTTGAGGAGCTCAACATCAACATCAAAAGGGTCAGATACAGAAGAATGAACTCCAAGTGAGCGAAGGTTAGACCAAAGTCGTTTCGGATCTAGGTTAGGATTAAGCTTGTTAGCATAGAACTCACGTTTAGCAGCTTTGACTTTGAGGTTGATGCGATTGCGAAGCACTTTGTACTCAATTAAGTAATTACGAATTTTAGTTCTACGGTACCGCCTGTACATAGACTCGCGCTGGATTATCAGATCACGAATCTCACGTGAAAACCATGGACAAAGAGAAGAGGTTTTGAGTCTACGGGTGACAAGCGGTACACATTGGTCGTACAATGATTGGATGAAGGAAGACAAGATAGCAACCTTATCGTCGACAGAGGTAGAGATATAGATGTCATACCAAGGTAGAGAAGAAACAGCACTAAGAAGCCGCTCAGGATTGATGTTGCTGTAGTCACGGTAAGAGAAAGAAGAAGGCGAAGAAGAAGGTTGGAATGAGAAATAGATAGAGAGAAAAAGGATGTCATGGTCAAGAAAACTAGGAGGAGAAATTTGGTTGTGTCTTATTACAGAGCTGACGGACGTAACGGCGAGAATATCAAGCAATGATGGATTACGACAATTCATAAAAGTTGGGAGTTTATTTAAAACATGAAGATCCAATGACTCAAACATATAATTAAGACATTTCACCTGACCGTTTGATTTTAACAAGTTAACATTGAAATCACCAGCAACAACTAGATTCTCATACTGGCGAGAGAGATTAGCGACAGCAGTGTGGAATTCAGCAGCAATCACAGGATCAAATATAGTGGGAGGACAGTATACACTTATGACGGCACATTTATCAACGGAAGATTTCAATTCCACAGCAACAAATTCAAGTGGAGAATCATTAGATTTACAAATCACTCTAGAGGAGAGCACACAAGAAACATACACTGCAACACCACCTCCAGAGCGACCAGCACGGTCATTTCGATGGATAGTGAAGTCAGAAAGGGAAACGTACGAGGAGGGAATTTCGGGATTTAACCACGTTTCGCTAACAACTAAAACATGATTTTTAGGACAATCAAGCAAGTTTCTGAGCTCATCCATTTTGTTTTTTAAACTTCGAGCATTAAACACAATAATATTCAGCCCAGAAGAGGAAGAGGAGAGGATATTGAGGAGTGTTCCCTCGTTGTGCATACGACTAGGAGACCCACTCATGCGTTATACATAGAGAGCACAGATCCACATGACCACAAGCAGACAAGAAAGATGAAGGCGTAAGAAAGAGAGGAAGAAGAGAAAAGATAAAAAATAGGCAACATAGATCAAGTTACAAAATAAAGATAAAAAGTAATTAAAACTAAAAACTAAAATTCAGCAAAAGAAACAACAAAAAAAAAAAAAATAATAAGAATAAAGAGAAAAAAAAAGTAGATAAAAATCAAAAACTAAAACTTAGCAAAAGAAACAAAAACAAAAAAAAAATAATAATAATAATAATGATAATGTGAGAAAGAAAAGAAAACAAATAAAATAAAGTAAAAAAAAAAAAGTAGATAAAAATAAAAATGAAAATCATATGAAAAAGAAAACAAATAAAATAAAACTAAATAGATGTTACATAACTCCGTCCCCAGCATCCATCTCGGCACCAGTCATTGCATCCAACTCGTCCATCGTCATAATTTTCTTCGGTGAATCACCAGGCTTAACACAAATATGGACAAAGCCTCTCCTGGTAAACACAGAATGTAACACGTTCTCCCTACGAAGTCGCAGTGCTTTTCTCAGAATATTCTGGTGAGTAGCAGCGAGATGTGAAGTAATAGTTTTTATTGGCAATATATATATATATATATATATATATATATATATATATATATATATATATATATATATATAGATATATATATATATATATATATATCCCTTATATATTGCTATGAAATGAGGGAAGGAAAATTAGTCCGACCCCATTTCAGCCGGCAAATTATTCCAATGGAGATAATCATAATGCATCTCTAAATCTCATCAACTTTGGCAATAAAATCTTTCTTTTTTTAAGTGAATCATTAGGTGATGTCTTATTATGGATTAGTGTATGGTCTACACTAATTTTGTATATTTGTATACTTCCCTTTTACCACCAAAAAATCCACTAGCCACTAGATACGATTTTTTCCACTAAAGGCAAGTCAAACGCACCAGTTCTAGTGGTAAAACCACTAAGTTGGCAGCGCTGACGGTCAGCCTCCCTTTTCTCATACGGTATATTCTAGAAACTCATTAGAAAATAAAGTATCGGACTGTTTGGCAATCTTTTCCACAATTCTGGAGATCAGTCCTCCACATAAAGCAGAAATATTAATCTACTTCAGCTAGTTCTACATTAAACTATACACTGCAATAAAAAGCCTGGTAAATACGTCTTGCGTCATTGAAATTATGTATTTCTCTGGCAAAAATCGCTCACATTAATTATAACTTTCCTATCGTGTTATCAAAAACCAAACAACGCAAAATAAAACAGAATAAGTTTATGTACACAAAAAATTGTGCAATCTTCGTTCATTGAACCAGTTTGAACATCAAACACTAAATCAGGCCAATCTCTCATCGTTTATATAAAAAAGGTTGCAAACAGCTGATAGAGGAGAGTTTATGAAAATCCTTACTAAATAATTTAGCGCCGCCATTCATATGACTTCTTTGTGCGAAAGGAACAATAAATAGAACCAATGAAAATCCCATAATAAACCACTCATACCGACTAAGCCCCACTTATGGCCCGTTCGATGGCTTGAGCAAACTGCAATAATGCACGTGATACTGTGAAAGTGCATCCAAAAGCTTCTAATGGTCGTAAAATCCCGGTGCTTGTTTGGCACAGCTGAACCCACGTTGTTCCCAGCATTTATGGTTTGTTAGTGTTTGCATTCCAAACATGGACTTTGGCAGAAAAAGAAAACTACAAATCCACCACAGCCAGGGTGCATTTACCTTGCCAGCCCCCTACCTAGAGCAGGAAACTTCGGGCAAATACCCGGGGGTTCCGCCTCCCGTTCCGCACAAGGATTGTTCTACAGCACACTGTACTGGGCGAGGATGTAGCGGGGTTGGCATGCGAACGGGGGTGGAGGATTTGCTCGGCAGAACTTGTCTAGCTCTAAGGTTCGATAAATTTTTATTTGATAGAATTTATTGAAGGGTTTAAGCTTAAATGGTGCGGAACAAAATTGAAAAGCTCGTAATGTCCTTGCCTTGTTTTTTTAGCCATTCTGAAACAATGATACACCCACTACATTTTCCTGTTGTACAAAATACTAACACAAAACCAGCGGCAATTTAACAACTACACATAAAATGAAAGTTTTCGAGACGTTTTTGCATCGATTGTGGAAACTTGTTGAAAAGCAGCAAATTTTGTAAGGGAGTCACATAACAGGCAGTAATTAAGATCAGAGTCTTTTTCAGTTTTGGCCCTGGGTTAAGAGAGAGTCAAGTGGGAAACTTGAAAAGTTTATTAAAAAGTTTCCTTTTGCAGCAATTTTTTTTGAGTTTTATCAAACAAAAAACGAAGACATGTTTTGCTGCTCATAAAGGCTGAGAAATGTATGCTGACAGTTTTTGTTGTTTTTTTGCAACTTGAAACACACAAATTAGTGGTGGGGATAGGTTAGGTGTGAACTTCGTCTACAAATTTTCAGTTGAGATTGTAATTTTTGCTGGAACAAGTTAAAAACAGATGCATTCCTAATTCACACATGAACTTTGCCTTTGTTTTATGCCTCATTCAGCCAGTTTTATGTATTTTTTACTGTTTATGCGAAATTCAACTCCTCAACTACTAAACTCGCGTCTATATGGTTAATTTCAACTAAATTCAGGTAGTAAAGCTAAGTCAAGCTCAGTCGACTCTAAATCAACTCGACTCGCGTCTACAGGCAGTTGGACTCGGGTTCAAATGGAGTTCAATTCACCATGTATACGTACTAAATATTGTATTTGCAACTTTGTCTGCCATAAAAGCTAATTAGCCCAAACGGTGAGTCCTTCTTATATTCTGGGAAAAACGAAACTGAAGCCAGGTCCAGCCTTATAAGCTGGTCACCAGTTTCAGAGAGGATTATTACCAAGCGCCTGGGTACCAGATTAAGACGATAGTCCAATGCTATGCTCCAACTGAAGGCGCAGAAAATGACATCAAAGACGAGTTCTATATGCGACTGAATGAGGTTTTTCGCTCTATTCCAAGAGGAGACATCATTGTATTAAAGGGTGACTTAAACGCACAGATCGGCGGTGTCAACACCGGCCTTGAGCACATAATTGGAAATCAAGGCCTAAGACAAGTTACCAAATACAATGGTGAGCTTTTCGTTGACTTTGGTAGTTCCCACCAACTTATGGTAAGTGGAACTTACTTTTGCCACAAGAACATACACAAAAAGACCTGGGTATCGCCGAAAAATCAAATAGATCACGTGGCCGTCAGCCGCCCGTTTTGACACTTTCTGCAACTTGGCAAAAGATCAGTTTAGGAGGCGTTCTAAGATTCACTATGGGTGCACTCATCGCTATGGATTCCTTTTCTGAAGAGGTTTCAGAAAGTTTTTCAAACCACATATCTGGAGCCTTCACCCTTTTCGCCGGGTTATTGAAGCTGGAGACGATGCAGAGGATCTCTTCTTATTAAGAAGATTGGTATTCCTCTTCTATTCATGGGCCACGCAGAGCCGGGAGTAGCCAGCTTCCAAAATTTCATCTAAAACCTTTTCGGGCTGCGCCTTCCTCTTTTTTATAGCGGTTGCTATCTCGAGTTGCCCTTTCGATGTCCGCGATTTAACATGTGGGCTTCTAAGGAAATCTTCTTAATGAAGGAGTGATCTCAGCGTAATACACTTGGGCAGGATGTAGCACAAACCAGACTGCGCAGTTTCTATGCGGCCAGTAAAACTCAGCATATGACTACATTTAAACACCTGGTGCATGAGCCCCTTTCAAAATGCTCTAGGTCAGCGGTCGGCAATCCAAATGCATTGGGGTGCCACAAAACAGATAATTAAAACTACTTCACATTAAGTGTGCCACCAAAAATTAATTAAACATTAATGAGTACCTTGATGATCAAGTTTGGAAGCTAAAGGGCTCCATTTACATACAGGTTGTTGGCAGACCGTGGCTTTTCATAATAGGGCGGCAGGTAGAGCCCGATGAAGGCCACACTTTAAGGACTTACAGGCCGTCGGCAGGCCATTGCCTTTAGGCCAGGTTAGCAGGCACGGCCCGATGAAGGCCATGCTTTACTCAGCCTGACTGGGGATGAAGATTTGAGGGATCGGTCTGACAAGCCGTGGATTGTAGGTGAGCTCATGATTCCCTACATACACACAGGGAAAGACAACAGTTTGGCGTAGCAGGTTGTTAATTCGACTACATAAATGTTCGTAGCCTCAACGAAATTTTCTGACTGAATAGAAGTTCCGATCTTCAGGCCTGGACTGACGATAAATACTCACAGACATAAAGATTTTTGTCAGTTTTCTTGGACTGCAGGTCCCACCCAGTTGGCGGCCGATGAGTGTGTAATTTTGGGTTCAAGGCCGGTAACTTTCAGTCCTCAGCCTGCCGGCGGCCTGTATGTGAATAAGGGCCTTTACATAAAAATAATTTCCGAATTGTCTCCGTGCCACCAGAGATTTTCTCACATGCCACCTAGTAACACGCGTGCCATAGGTTGTCGAACGCTGCTCTAGCTCATTGGCGTTTCTCATAATTTGGACTCTTCATGGATTTGTATTTTTAATTTTTTTCAGGTTTTCTCACAACCTCTAACAGTTTTTTTAGTCGTCGGGAATTTCTGAAATTTGAACAATACAAGACGACTTTTCAATAGTTTTTTAGGGTGTCGCATAGTATTTCAGTTGAGGATTGTCCGAAGCTTTTCAGTTTTGCGCAGATTTTACAGAGGATTTTCACCGTATATTTTTCAAATGAGGGTTCTTCAGAATTGTCACAATAAGAATTAAAACCGGGTTTTTCGACAATTTGACTGGTATATAATCCTGATATGCAGGATCTGTCAAAGTGGACCTCCTCTCCTACCTACTTATAGAAATCTTATTAGGCTGAAGAGGGCCAAGCCAAGGACAAAAAAGATTGGAGGGTCGCGCCTTCGAAAACTCATTCCCAAGGCAGAACAGCAGTCAAGACACCAAAAAGCCAAGTAGCAGACCCTGAGCCGATGATCTTCGTCAATCGGACCCACCATAATGTACACGAAAACGGGAGATCTTCTACCGGATATCACAGCAAAAGGAGAAGAACAAGTATTGGTTCAAGGGTTTGGGCAATTAGGGTAAGAGTCACAGAATGGCACAGCATCACTTTCATGTGATTTTGAAACCATTTTGGAAACAATAAAATGCGCCGAAAAAGCCAACGATTTCTAAAGATCGTTTGCCATTCAAGGCCTTTGAATTAATAGTTGGAATCATTATCTTTGGAAAATCTATCCTATCGTAAGAAAGTTTCTGCAAAATCTCTGTTTCCAGGAGCGGTTCACGTAAACTAAATTTAGTACCAGTATTACTACTTGTTACCGAAATTTTTTCAATGAGAGTTTAAAGACCACCAATGCGTAATCCTTTAACGAACTTTTAACGGTAGGTCCATCTATCCAGAGATAGTCATCTCTAACACATGACATTGTAGGACTTTAGAAGGCATGGGATAGCACTTACAGCGGGAGTGATACAACTGTATCGTTAGGTCTTGGTGTTCCAAAGCGTTTTATGGCGATTCGTTCCTATTTGTTTATACGACTTTGACCAATTAATGAGATCAGCCCCAGAAAGCGAAAATGGCTTACCCACATTTAGATTGATGATTTCCTTGGAGGAGGAGGACATTCTGAAAAAGGCGAAATGGTTGCTAATCGAATGTAAGTCGATACTGTGAGAAGGAGGAATTACCTTATAAAAATTGTCACCAAAGAAGCATGTAGTCTATGGAAAAAAACCAGAAGTGGCACACTACATATATTTTTGGATTGATTAATTTCTAAGCAATGTTCAATAGAAGTTTTGGATCTAATTGGCATTTATATAATTTTATTAATGATAATTAAATTTAAATAGATCACTTATCCTTTTAATGGTTTGTGAATGGGTTGTTTATAATTGAACATCATGTATGAAAGAAATTATCGCTATTTGTCCAAATGCTAGTACTAAAAACTATAGTAGATTTTATGGCATATTCAAAATTTTATTATGTAATTGCAGCTAACGGCTGAACAAAAAGCTTGATATTTAATTGGCAATTAATTAATTAATATTACGTATTTTATCTTTCTTGTGTATCGCTTTTAATGCCATTTTGTGGGCTATTAAAGCTGGCCATTTATACAATAAATATACAAAAAAAAGCTGTCAATAAAGCCATGCAATAAAAACAAAACCGATAAAATTTTCAATAAAGTTACATTTTAATGGATAATCAATAAATTCCCCCAGTATATTTAACAGAGGACGAGATTGACGTCATTTTAATATCCAGTATGTTTCAGTGCATTTAATTAGAGAAATTAATTAAATTCTCTAAATCTATTCAATTGAGCAGAGAGTATTCACAAATATTCAAATCAATTCTGTATTATTAAGACACAGTCTAATGAATAGAGCGCAGCCCAATTACCATATTTTATACAAACAACAATTTACCTCCATTGCCCAGATACCAAGGAATGCCTGATGTTGGCATATACTATATAGCAAGCAATCTTAATCCTCCACAGTCTTATACTTCAAAGCTAATCATAGCGGCTTCATGCTTATTCCTAATCAATGCAAAATTAGCTCTATTTTAAGGATGCGTAAAGCTAATAACCCACATTATTATACCTGTAACTTTCTCCATAACATGAAACACAACTCTAAGTAATTAGCAGTCTTCAGTTAACAACAATCCTACCACAACGGATTCCCTCATTTTGTTCCGGGATTCACTCTCTATATACATACATACATATATATAGCAGAGAATGAAAATCCTTTTCACCAACACAATCATAGTGGTTTTATCTTAACGCCATAGCACGGTAAAGATGCATAGAGATGTAGGGAGTCATTAACAATTTACCCTTCACTATCACATAGAGTAAGACTGAAAATTACTTACCCTAACTTCTTGGTTTATATTCCCTAACCCATCCCAAGAGATGAGTTTAAATTGCACTCAAGAAAACGAACGAACCGAGCCGGGGTGCCTCTCTCTCGAAGGAAGCCGTTTCTCTGGGCCTTCAGACGTCCTTTTACCCTTTCGGGGGTTTAAGTCCCATAACTTTCTTCCACAATTTGCATTTTCATACTTGTACAACAGTTTGTGTAAACGAGTGTTTGCAAACGTTTGTTCTAAGGGATATTGCCCTTTTCTTAGTTCCTTTACCGTCTCGAGGTCAAGGCATTTTCAGGAGAAGGATTTTTTTTTGCCTCATCACATTTTTAAATTGTAGTTTACTTCACCGGCAAGAAATGCTACTTTCTGGAGATTAAACTTCCTACACAAATGCCATATATTCCGGAGTCTCCTCCTACCACCGACAGCCTTCAGAGTACATGGATCTGCACTGCAACATTTTTGCCAACACTTAAATATCAGCAGCATTTATTTTTATCCGCCATTTGTCCATCCGGTCGTACTTTTCATTTCCACCAAGCTTCCTCCTGGCTTCACCATTTTGGAAAAACTGTTGCAGCATAGATGGATTCTCTCCTTTCCACGGCACGGAAAAGCTGTTTTCCTGGTCCACATAAAACCTGAGACGGGGGTATGGGGTTAAAAGGATTTGCTAATTTCCTGTTAACTACACTTTACAACGGCAGCCCTTAAAGTACATTCATTAACAGGTCGAATCCCTGAAGATCCTGGTTCGGAAAGCGAAATGTAGTTTAGTGGAGGATAGCCGGCAACTGTTCGAGCAGCTCCGGCAGGAATCGGGAATCCGGAGTCAGGGACTAATTTACATTTGTTTACTTAAGGGAAATTTGTTGCTTTTAATAGCAGCCCATTTCTGCACTTCATCCCTTAAATTGAATAATGAAGAAAACTGAACTCTCTGGCAAAATGAAGGCAGCAGCAGCAGCAGCGGAGCAGGCGAAAATAGTGAGTTTCTTGTTCTCGGGAAATTAGATGTTTGCAGGATTTTTAATTTAGGATGAAAATTAAAAGTTTTATGAAGTTTGATTCTTTTTGAAAGTTGATCTATGGCAGTAATGCTTGGAGTGACTTTGTTAATTCAATTGTATTTGCTTCATTTTGTTTTTGCACCAAGTTAATTGGAAAATTAATAATTTAAAGAAACACTTGAAAATCAAGTTTTTACAAGTATACATACATACATATTGGTTTGAACTATTTACATCGTTTATCGGAATACAACTGTGTAAAAAGTAAAAGTTTATCGTGGGAAAGACGCAATAATTTATTTTTTATAAGCTAATAACTAATACTGTAGCAGTTTACCTTCGAGAATTTGAGTTTCGTCTGTCACTCAGTGTGTTTGCATAAATTGCATATGCTAATCCTGTTTTTAATAGCTCTGCAATTTTAACAATCAAGAAACTAGTTAAATAAAGTTTCCTTGGTGTGCCTAAAAATGTTACTGAAACCCTACGATGAATCATGCATATCAAAACATAGCCATATGAATAGGATAATGCATTCAAAGAGATTAGCAGTTGATTTACGGCATCCTGGCCAACTTTCAACATCTACCTCTCTTATCTAAATTGCGACCAGTCATAAGTCACAAGCTCTTGTGACTCGTCCTTTTCATTCATAGTTTGTGACTATTCTTGTGACTACCAGCTGTTTTGGTATTCTAAGCACCCAGTCACAAGAAAAATTACAAAAAGAAAATAACTTGTAATAGTATATTTAGATTTGTTTAATGAGATAAAGCTGCCTGGGCCAGGCTTTGAAAGTAAAGTAAACTTAAAGTAAAGTAGATATTTTAAAACTTACTTTGCTGTAGATTGTGAAAGCTTTTTGTATCATATTGCAGCGAATGCTGTTGCTTTCAAATTACTTAAAAGCCTTCAGGAGTATACTGGTCTGGCTGAAAATGCTTCTCCAAAGGCTGTGAAAGACTTTGCTTCCTTCAGCTTTTTTTCATGGTGCAACTTTATATAGTAAAATGAAACTTTATCTATATTAGAGCGGTGGGTGACGAATTGTATGTGTATGTGAAGCATTCGCGGCCGAATCAGCATGCTTCAGCATTTGTAAGTAACAGCATTCGCAGCAATGTGAAACATAAAGCTTTCACAGCCTACAGCAAAAACTTTGAAACTTTGATTGCTGTAAAGCAAAGCAAATTAGTTTTCTTGGGATTAAAATAAAGTTAACAGCAACAATATTAAAATTGTTGCAGTAATTTGAACCCCGCTCTGGACGACAACGTATTCAACGTACGCCAGAAAATATTGATACAATGAGGCAGAGTGTGCGTGGACCTCACAACACATTCTATCGATCCTATGTGTCTGTCTATTCTGCGAGAATGATATAACAGGTATTCTAGAAACATGCTTTTTATACGCTTGTGACCTGTTTTTTATACAGTCACAATTTTGATAAAAGTTGTGACTGCACTGTAAATCTCAGCATTTGGAAGTATGTTATTTTAACACGCTTAACGACGTGACGATACACTTTGAAGCGTGTAAAAAGTGACTATAATATTAACCTAAGCGAGATAAAATAACACACTACCAAAAGCTGAGATTTTCAGTGTGTGGTTCGTCAAAATTGCAACTGCAAAAAATTGGAATATCGAATTGTCATAAGTTGAGATACACCAGACACTTGTAATTGCTTTGTGACTTGTGTCTGCTTACAGAGTACGCCTATTAGACAATTGGATAAAGAGGTGATATCTTTAAGACCTTTGACAATGAGACCTGTCTCCTACGACTGGTTTCGAAAAAGCTTATTTTTATCCAAAAAGAGCATGGAAACCAGATTATTCAAGATATGGTTTCCCGAAATTCTATAGATGTCATCTTTATGAAAAGTTTTATAGCTGGCGACAGTGTATTGGAACACGACTTATAAATAAATAAACCAATAGTCTTCAAAATTGTGTATCCTCGAAAATCTAAGCCTTGCGGAAAGTTATCTGATGAACGGGTAAACTGTAGGTATATCTCTTCAGAATATAGACAAAAGGCGAAAAATTAAGAATTTGTGCGATCTGTTGAGATTTCTGAATTTTTCACAACCAGTGCATACCAAAAATTCAACAAACGTCATCAACTAGCACCATACACGACCGTGTGACCTCGTTACTGTGGTCATTGTTGCGGGTGACAACGTGCACAATTTAAATTGGTTGAGTTTCTCAAATGGCACCAGTGTTTCTGGTAAAGACAACGAGCTCTTTTCAGACTTCAATAATCTTCATTAGGTTCTTTGTGAATCACTGCACAAGAATGCTTGATGTTGTAGACTAAGGAGCTTAACTACTGAAACTTTTTCCTGTCTCTCATCCAACGTCATACTCCGTTGAAGCCATCACTTCACCTATTCGGACCATTGAATAAAACTTCAACACTCCCAAAAATGGCAAAAATAAGCTAAACTAAAGAGAGAACATCAATACTGGTAAAGAGCTCCCTTCACGAGTCTGATTCCAATGTGAATTAAACTGCCTCAGAGTTAGAGTAAGAGAGTACGAAACCTTTGCCTCCACGATATTCATTTATATTTTACAGTCACTCCTCGCCGTATTTCAAATTTGATGTTTAACTGTGCCAAAAGAAGTACTAGAGAAGAAATCCATGTTTCTCCACGACGTATTTACAATCACATCTCACCTGGTTTATCTCGATTCACGGTTATATACCAGGACAGCAGGACATTATTTTTGAACCGGGACATTTAAAAAAATTTCAGTACAATTTACTACCGTGTAAGGGACAAATGTACTGCCTCGTGGAAATCCGGCTCAAATCTAGATGATATTGCCAAAAATCAAACAAATCAAAATCGAACTGACAAAAAAAAAACGAAGAGGGATATTCAATAACTTCACTAAATGTTTGACGAATGTCAAAGTACTTGAATCGAGAGTTTCCTTTCTGGCTGTTCAATCATTGGCTGGCTTATAGTCTCAGCCACACGATCTTTGCTGAGTTATTATTTAGCATGTCAGTGAAACAGAAGAGATGATCATTTGAAGAGTTTCTTCGAAAATTTTGGCTACCATTTAGCACGGCTGACTTCTAAGAGCTTAGTGTGTTTCTGGAAAGGTTTTATCCAGGGCCAGATCTGTCCTTCTCCGTTATTCATTTTAGTTATTTGCCACGGATTAACCATATCAATAATATTCTTTAAAAAATTCCAATTTCGTGCATTTGCAGGTGTCTGATATCGCGCGTTTCAGACGATTGATCACACTTTGCTGTTATTGCTTGTTTTTCTGCGCCTGGCACAGTTTTAACTTTTTTGGCTGCAGTTTTATGTTAAATTCGTGTATTTTCATGCCACTATTAATTTTTTACAAATTTTTTTTTTGGTTTTCGGTTTTCCGCCTTATTCTATTTTCATTTAGATGACGTGAAAACCTAGCATCAAATTCTACCCAATCAGTTCAATTTACAAATAGACTACAAGGACATCACAGCATAAATCTCTGTTCTTTCATCTACAACTATGCATATTTTTAAAAGTTCTTAAACGGCTAAAAGACAAGTTTATAAATAGTGCAAAAAAACACATACACAGTATCCAATAACTAGATGTCATTTGCCATCCATATACAGATAAATACATACATTCCCACCATCCTCTCGATGACCACTCCAGCTCCTAGAAATTGCAGCCTTGCTATTATCCTTCGATTTTATTGGTTGCGTAAATTATTGCCATCGATTTCCAACTAGACCAGTAGATATATCGAGAGAATGTAATAAAAAAATTTATGAGCTGGCCAACGTCATGCACACTCGAGAGCAGCACAGAAGGATAACATCAAAGTAGAGGTCATATAATGGTATCCTTGTATCCTTATAGTATTATATTTCTGATATGAATACGACCAGTACTGGTCGCATGAAGTAAAGTAGCCGCTATTGCGGAAGGCTAGGATTGTTAAGTAGGGGGATAGCTATGAATCCTAGTGTCTGGGGGGTTTTCGGGTTTCATAGCTATTTTCGTGCTTGTGATAGGTTTTTTTGACCCGACATCGGTACGGTCGTGTAATGTTTTCTATTATTTTTATGTAATCATACACAATAACTCTATATGTCATATATATGAGAAACGAAATATTTCCTTTAAAATTTAACAGTAATAGAGAGACATGTGTGTTCTCGATGGGACACAAGTTAACGGCGAGAAATTACATAAATATGGAATTTATGTCATCCTTGGGGGGAATTAACGTGTATAATCTGAGCTTAGCGCAGATTTTATGTGGTTATTGTAATTAGACTTTATGTTTTGTAAGATGAGATGTAGAAAACCGTGTGCACAATGTTCAAGTCATATGTACATCAATATTTTGATGAAACGATGGAACTCTAAAGACAAGGAAATTGTGGTCTGGTATTAAAATTAAGGAGGTTGTTCATGTTATTCAACAATATAATAGATATTAGAGAAGAGATATCTTTTATAATCTTACGGAAAATTAAAAATTAATATCGCAGAGTGAGATCCATTTATCGCAAGAATTGTTTATAATAAATTTTTCGTTGTCAATTCAATTTCTAATAATATGTGGTTGAAAATGTAAGCCCGAACTTTATACAAAACACGAGTACTTATACAAGTAATTTCTCTTGTAGAAAATCAAGAGATGGTTCACAAATTGTCTGATACCTATTAGCAGATTTCTTTCCTTTGTGACGCATAAAAGTTTTGCCTATTTAAACGAAATGGTGAAAGTAAATTCTTATTCAAGTTTGATGTCTCACGAATAAGTTTTTTTGCAAAAAAAAAAGTTCCCTTAAATTATTTTTGAAGAAGCCAATTCTAACTACAAAATCAGAAAACTTCTCTTCATTCTTTTTTCTTTGCGAGCATTGCGATCTGTTTTATATGGACACCTCGTTGTTAAAACTTTAAAGGTTAAAGCCTGAACCAAATATGACGCACCGTACCGTAGCCGTACGTACCCTAACGATCGAGTATATGCAAGTTGATTAAGTTAATATAGGTTGGTGCCATATGAACATACACGTTCGTACGTTAGGGTTCAGGGTTCAGGCTTAAGGCTATTGATAAAGTCTAAAATTGTATCCCAAATCGCGATGAGGTAGACTCAGTCTCCTCTTCGCTATAGCCCCATAGTCGCACAACAAGTGTTCCGATAGGTTAGTTTCACATGAGCCCACAGCCATAGCTGACGTACAGTTGGTTGGAAAATTTGACTCGTGTGAAAACCCACGCGATTTTTCATCGAACTTTAAAAGGGAATGAACGATGACAGCAGATTTTTGTTGGTTGGCTGTTAGCCTGTGTGAAACTGGCTATAGCTTCATTCAACCCGCCCTATTCTACTAGATGATAATTGAACGTACAGTAAACAGCCATTGAGGTGCTCTGTTAATCTTTTTAGATCCCAACTCTTGAAATTTAAAAGATTGGCCCGTTTTAGCTTTATCGATTTGGATCAATCTTTAAGCCTGACGAGCTCTCTGGGCCTTTGTTCAATATGACGAAATAGCTGATCGATCATATTGCTCTTTGACAGGCCATCGACAATTTCATTATCACAGCGACTTTCGTGGCCAGGAATCCAGATACATTCTTTAAGTACATCCAGTGGGACTTAATGGCCAACAGCCAACTGTCTAAGATAAGATCGAAGTTAGGGCTATTATAAGTCTGGGCACACCTAAACTTGAAAGACAGTGGGGTCAGCCCATAATTGATTTTGAAACCGTCCGTCTTCCAAAAGGCTGTGTTTCCTCTAAAGAGGGGCGTGCCATGATGTCATTCTGACTGATCACTGATAATCGCCATAAACGTCTTGTCAAAGTTCACCATGGCAGGAATGGCATAGCAGGTTTAGGTCACTGAGAATCAGTCATTCTGCAATATTCAGCACTTCGAAATCTGTAAGTATAGTATAAAAATAGGCTAACCTGCAAAACCATTAAGTCACTCCTGCTAATACCGTATAGAGGCCCCTAGGGACCTTGTACCTTGCTCGCGCAACTGTCATTGGCCGTATTTTCATTAAATTCCAATATACCTGCAAGCTCAAAAATCTGTTTTCCTTTAGTTTATTTCTATCAATTCCTCAATGCATCCGTCATTCAAATGTCTTCGTTCAGGAGATGGTACTAACGAATATATTGAAATTGCATTTGAAACCATTAAGATAATGTTCTCTTGTCAAGGTTAATGGATTGATTTTTTTTAGAGAGGAGGCCCTCACCACAGGTACTGTCTATCCGATCCGCCAGATCCTTAATTTCCTTTTTGGTAAGAGTTGGACGATCGTCAAGACGTCGTTTGACATCTTAGCCGAATTTAAAAGGAAAGTCATTGGGGATAGGTTATGTGAGGAAGGACCAGTGGCATAACTAGAGTAAGGCAGTTAGTTGGGTGAAGATACTGGGCATAGTAGGCAGGAAAATACATAGGGAATCAATTCAATCAGACGATAATTCTAGTCAGGGAAACTTTCTTACTTTATTAAAAGTACTGGAAATCTTTGACCCGGTACTTACTTATATAAAAGATCATCCTGCATCAACGTCTTATCTTTCGATATTTACTCAGAATGAATTTATCCACCTCATATCATGAACTGTTCATCAAAATGCACTTTAACGAATTCATAAAGCAAACTATTTCGGTTTATGTTTGATTTGGCACCTGTTAAGGCGCCCTGTGAGCAAATTTCAGAAGTAATAAGATATGTGGATATAGATTTTGAAAAAAAAAAAAAAAAAACACAAAAAAAAAACTGAATATGTTAAAGAATCTTTCCTGGGTTTTACTCAAAAAAACTTAGATGTAAAAAGCCTTATGGAAGTCATCTTAAAGCTACCTTCCCCCTAGATTAAACTTTAGGAAGAGAGTGGAGAAACGAAGATGCCCTGCTAAAGTTCGATGTATGAATATTTATCGACGGCTCCAAACCATCAGAGGGCGTCAGAGTAGGGTTTTATCTAGTGACCACTAAGGCTACATTCAGACGGCGACTATTCGATTGTAGTTTTTTACGAATATGGTTTTACCGAATACGAGACGGTGTTAGAGCCTACACAGGAATGTAGTATAGGAATTTATATAGACAACCAAGCCTCTATAAAAGCTCTAGATTCAGTAATAATGAGCTCGAAGTTAGTGGAGCGATGTAGAGCTGAGGTAGATAGGTTTTGTAGAAAGTACAACGTGACTCTGTGTGGGTTCCCGGTCATAGGAGCATAGAAAGGAACGAGAAAGCCGACTATCTAGCCAAGCAGGAAGTCTCTCTGGTTAGCAGCCCGATTGGTAGAGTCAAAAATGTTATTTTTGACTACCGCCTGCTGCTAGCCAACCAAAAGTGGAGAACATTGGAGACCTGTACTATCTCTAGGGCGACTTGGCCCTAGTAGCCCTCTTAAACAGACCCCAAAGAGATATTGCCAGAATCACGGCAATCATCGCGGGACATTGGGCCATAGTAGACCATGCTACCAAGCTGGGCATTTAGTTCAACATCTGTTATCGTAGCTGCGGGGAAACGAACGAGAGAGAAACACTTGTTCACTTCCAGTATAAGTACGTGGCTTTAGCTAAAGGCATGCAGCGCAGCGCACTCTAGGGAGTTAAGTTTTGGAAGACTTAAAAGATATCTCTAGACTGGAGATCAGATCACTGTTAGGCTTCCTAAATTCCACAGTATGGCTTTAGGCATCCGTCCACTCGACCAAACAATCTAACCAACAGTCAATAAATAGTATTCTTCTCCAGGATATGGTAGAAAGTGAAGACGAAACCAATGAAACGGAAAGTCATGCTCAGCAACTACACAGCTGGAGATTGAATTAACATTTTTATTCAATACTGCAAATTTAATGTAAAAGTAATGCAAATAAGGGCGCCGTTTCAGTGTTTGCCATGGGCGTTACTTTGGCTACGCCCCACATATATCGTTAAGATAAACTCAAGCTTCGGTTAGCTAGTTGGATTTAAGCATACTGTACTGGTCGTTAGGAATTGTAGATGTTAGACTCTAATTAATTCTAAGACAAATTGAAAAATTTCAAAACCTTACTTAAAATTACCATAACCTAATTACGAAATGGATACCAAACCCCTTTCAATTCTGCTTGAGGATTGCAACCTATTTAAAATATTGAACTTAAAGTATTTTTCGCTATCTCTTTAAAACCCACTCACTAAAGACACACCGAACTTCCTAAACCAGTTACCATCTCTCTTCGCCCCCAATCACCGAATAAAAAAATGACTTCAAACAAAAGATAATTTCCCAAAGCACCAATTAAATTAATAGACTTAATTAATTGAAATGGTGTAGTGTGATCCCCTTCTTCTATTATCATTTTTCAATGTTGAAAGCGAGAATTCTCACACAATGCCAGTGTCCAGCAGCGCCATTTAAACTGGGGCTCGGAGCTGCTGGTGGTGGCGGCGGCGGCGGTGCACTGGCTTCCTTTCATTCATCGACCTCGGAACGCGCTAAGAGCCTCCTCCAGATGCACTACTTCCGGCATGTACCATTGCCATTATTCTAGAGATCCTACATCAACTCTTCTCCTCATTCCTGCACTGTAGGAGGTTTTCTAATTGCCAGTCGAGTTATATAGTATGGTCGGTATGTGCAAGTTGGCTATACACAGAAATTGCTACCAACGAAGGCTGTTCAGGGGAGGAAATAGTTTTTACAAGTTGTACATGGCTCCAGTTTCTATATCTTAATGGTTTTCAAAAGGGAAGGCAGAAAAATTGCAGGGAGAAAACCCAAAGACATGACCTTCGGCTACAGAAATTTCCTTCAGTGTTTCTATGCACGGCTTAAGTAGTAAGAAATGAAAAGAACTCTTTTTTACCGTTGACTGTTTTAAAGCGCTTCTGGGGCGGACTTTAATGTGAGCTGAAATTACATACTTTTAGGAGTGCGAAAAATATGTTTGGATGATGAATGGTTCATTTATTTTAACTTCAAAAAAATACTGTTGTAAATCCTGTAACTTAATTTGAATTTAATTAATTAAGAAGAGAAGGGAAACTCTTTTATGCAAATTAATTAGAGGATGGTCGTATTGCAGAGATTTGTTTCTTAGGAATAAAGAATGAAATGTTTTGTCCTTGGAGTATGCTATTGCAGTCGCACAGAAACCTTGAAATACAGTCTAGGAATATATAAGTGGGCTTCAAGTTATTGCAGATACCAGAGTTAGAATCCTCTAGACGACGTATAAATCCGAAATAAATGAAATGGACGATTTACAGCAATTATTACTAAATATGGTATGTGAATGGCTGTGGGATAGTAATATAGTCACTAAGGGTGAAGGCAAATTCTCTTAGTGTGCTAATATGATAACTCTCCCATATCTGGACCGAGATCGAACCGTTTCGTTTAGTTTTAAAAATGGCAGTTATTTTAAAATGAGACCTTTTAAATTAACTAGATATTACAGGGTCTTCTATGAGAGAGGTACAATATCAATTGAATAGCATTCTCAAGAAATTGATATCAGTTTGGAGTAGAGTATTTAATAACAGTATGTTTCCGTACAAGATTCGATTGGCACAGTAGCTTCATTATTTCCTTGTATTTTGTATTAAATGGTTAATTCTGGACTAACGGAAATCTATGGTTTATCCAGGACCTATTTTATGTTCATTAGATGATGTATATGATATGATGTGAATATGAGCTTTTGGAAATGGAATTTGATGGTCATGGGGGATAGTGAAGATTTAAGACTAGTAGTAAGAAAATGAGTAACAAAAAGGTTTAAATCAAATTCTTTGGATGTGTCTGTTTGACGTTAACAAGCATTTCATTTTTTCTTAACTATAGCTAGGAATAGGGGCCTAGTTTGTGTCGTATTAAAGCTTGACGTGTTCTTTAATTTCAGAATTGGTGAGTTGTATAATATGTATGTATGAAGGTGAAAAGAGCCGCCTATATTATGTCATAGCTGTTTTCAGACTAGAAGTTTGCCCATGGCTCTTTCTAGGAAGATATCGACATCGAAACCTACCCACAAGGAAAAGGAAACATACAATCATGAATGCTGGAAACCTTCCGAGGAAGTTTGGAAGCATTCTCTTCCGTGCTCTAGTTCATATTCTTTTTATCAATACATGTCATTGGATGGAAGACTAAGAATGAAGCTTTTGCGGAAATAAAATTCAAAAAATTCTCTATACCTTCTCTGGGCAACGAACAGGAAGGCTTCCTTATTCCTACCAATAGGAAGCATTCTCAATTTTCCTTGTGGGTAGGTTGAAGTTGACCTTCGATGACACGTACACAAGCGGTGTATTGTGGAGCTGCTGTTTTTATATTTCTTTTCCTCCCAGAAAATCGATTTGCTCTGCCACAGCGCCTTCAAGCTGCATGCATGGTTCAAATCTGATCAAATCGGTGTTCAAATCGGATCAAATCGAATCAAATCATATCAAATTAGCTCAAATAGGTTTACATCGGTTCAATTCGGTTTAAATCGGATCAAATCGGATCAAAGCGGGGATCAAAGTAGTTCAAACCGGATTAAATCGGTTCAAATAAGATCAAATCGGTTCAAAACGGCTCAAACCGGTTAAAATCGAATCGGTTCAAACCGGTTCAAATCGAGTCAAACGATAAAATCGGTTCATATCGGATTAAATCGGATCAAATAGGATCAAATCGCTTAAAATCGGTTCAAATTGAATCAAATCAGTTCAAATCGGTTCATGTGGCTTCAAATCGGGTTAAGTCGATTTAAATAGGTTCAAGCCGTCCAAATCGATTCGAATCGGTTCAAATCGGAAAGGCTGAAAAAATTTGTTTCATCGTTCAATTATATGGTAAAATTAAGTATGAGTCATCGTCAACTTGACAGTTTAGTGATTTTGCAGCATGAACAAAGATTTTCTCTTGCATGAATTTTGCAGCAAGACTGTGTACGAGAGAAAGCATGTGTGGACAGATATATTTCTTGGCCACTTGGTAGACCTGAGAGAAGACGTGTGCAGGTGTACCGGTAGCGTGTATAGGAACGATTCGGTTTATCGGAGCGGTCTTCAGTTTGTTTTGCAATGTCATTCAGTGAAGACGACGACGAAGAAGACGAAAAAACTGCACAGGTCTATTCACACACACGCTCCGGGCTACCTGTGCAGATCTTTCCGGTAAGCCGTAGTTTTTTTGTAGCATGGTTCACGAAGCTCGCGAATCAGTCTTGTTAGCACTACCCCGTCATTACATTTAACTCACGGTGTAATGTCTACATAGTAGTAAGTTTGATCTGAAGATAGAAAAGGATATAATATCTTAAGGGTATAGTCTGATGAATGCAATAAGCCTTATGTTTGCACTCTTGGATGTTTTATGAGTTCATTTCTTTAAGGAGCGGGTTGAGCCATAACCTTATGTTCATTGCCTGAATTTCTTATATTTTTCTAAACAAGCCGTATGTGAGCTGGCCTTATCACTGCTGTGTAGATCCAACGTACTATGTCACTGCAAGCCTCATTTCCTGTTGAAAGTCTGCTTACTGGCCGTCTCGTCGCTGTTGAATCAAATTAATTTTTGACGTGACAACGTCTATTAAAACGATGAACGCCGGCTGCATGCACGAAAAATGATGACTCATTGTCCCGTTATCCCGTAATAATTTTAAAAATTTGATCGTAGTAATCTTAAAAATTTGATTAAAATTGTCAATATTTAATTAAATTAAATTTGTCAAATTGTCATAAGCAAAGCAAGCCAAACACTCTGTCTCCTAACTGGGTGCCGGTGTATAAGAAAATAGTGAACATTACACTGACGAAAACTGTGAAATGCAAACGAAAACAGTTTCCTTGCGTTCCTGCTTGTGCTATTACCATTCACAAGTCGCAAGGTGGGACGTTTACTGTTATTGTTTATAAATACTCCTCGGAGCAACCACAACAGTTGGTGTACGTGCCGCTGAGTCGGGTAACGAATATAGACGGCTTGCACATCATCACGGAAAAAGATGCGCCTTTTATCTTCAAACACGAACGGGATGGGAACGACTCACAGACTACGCGAGATGTCCGTAACGAACACATTCGACTCCGTGGACACTTCGAAAGCAGTGAAATTTTGTGATGACGGTAACAACGCTGGGCAAACTGTAGTGACAAACCTTAATGTTCAGAGTTTGTCTGCGCACTTCGCCGATATTGAAACGGGTCCCGTGATACCAAGATCGGATTATTTGGTATTGACTGAAACGTGGATGCGTGACAATTTTGATCCAGTTCCAATCAATAGTTATGAATGTATAACCAGGCAGAATAATCGATCGGATTCTGATACAATCGCAGCTGGTGGAGTGGCAATCTATCGAAAATTAACATCAACATCCACGGCCAAAGTTCTCCACGTTGAATTGTCGGACACAACTCGTCTCATCAGAAACACAGGCGAGGTCTGCTTGGCTGAAATTACATGCTTCACTGCTGATACAACGTTTAAAATTATACTTGGCGCAGTGTATATTCATCCTGGAGCAAGTGTCTCAAACATTAGTGTATTGCTGCACCAAGCACTCTTTCCGTACGTGCATAACAGGCAGTATGTGCATCCGATCATGCAAGTTGATACCAATGTACCAATTCTTCTTTGTGGCGACTTTAACACAAAATGATGATACATTCCTCAAATTCATGAAGGATATGTACAATCTCGAATGCACATCAGATGTTACTAAGTAAACAACGCTGAGAGGAACAACCCTCGATTTGACTTTTTCAAGGCACATTACACTTGAAACACTCCCATTCATTTCATACTTTTCCTATCATCGACCTATCCTTAACAGAATAACACAGATTGCAAGAAGTTAAATATCAGACATGTATAAAAGCTGTAAATGAATTTGTTACTACACATTGTTACTTGTAAATAATCTGTTCATTAAAGTAATAAACATATTTGAATTCATTAGTGCAAATAAAAGCTAATTTATCAATCAAAATGAATATTTCATTTCACTCCTTTTTGTATGCATACAAAATAATGATAATTTAATATAAATGATTCAATTTTATTAATAAAAGTATGCAATCATTTCATCAATGTTTTCTCATGACGTTGTCACGTTAAACAATCGTCCGTAAACCCTCTTTACAGACAACAAATTTTTTTAGTTAAAAAATAAGACCAAAGAACCTAGCTATTACTTAAGGCGAAGTGAGTGATTTTAGCTTCAAGCAAGCGGTGCAACTACTGGTTCATACCACGACGGCTGCGAAAGTTCACCAGAGCTACCAAGGTAGCCTTACTGCTTTACTATAAAAGGGAGTGCTGCCAAAGTGGATTGCTTGTATCTATTTTAGGGAGTATCCTTCAGCGTGCTCTATTTTGTGCATTGCGGTGTCAACCGATACTGTAAGGAAGATGTAGGGTCCCCTGTTATGAAGTTTGTGAGGAATAGAACTAGTATGTGTTCTAAAGTCTACACATTCTTGAGAAGGCCAAATCTCACAGAGGCCCTATCGGTTGTGATTATGGTAACTAAAACCCAAATTCAAGGTAAATTTGATGACGTAAAGGAAAAGCACTAGAGACAATAGATGATTTAATTGAAACAGAGAAGGAAAACTTGATCCTGCAAAATTGTCGCCTTCCATATTGTCGATGCCTTCCGCGGAAATTACAAACGTCAGATTTCATATCTTTTCACTTAATTTACTAAATTATTTTAATTAATTTGATACTCACCAACTGTTTCTGTAAGCTAGCAGCATCACCCCGGACTGGTCCAAGCCCAAGAGTTGATAATTCCGTGTCCTTTCTAATCACCCATTCAGTCAGCTCTCTTAGGGACAGGAGCAGCGCGTTCCAGTGTTCCGCGTTCGATTCAAGACGATTCCTGGAAATGCAAATCGATTTTCAATTAAAATTTTGCCCCTTTTTGCAACAACAACTACTTAATACAATTCACATTCTACAACAACATTTAAAATTCAATTAGAAAACTGGACCAGAGCTGCCCTTTCTCTTGTCCTTTTTCCTTATTCGAAAGCAGCACTTCGTTCCCACAATATATGCCCCATAAAACAAACATAGGTTTATACTGTGTTTAAGGATGTATACGTATCCTGGCAGGGATATAGAATAGCAAAAGGAACAGAAAAAGCGTGTATATATATGTATGTATGGCTGTGTTTGCTATGGCTACGTTTACATTACGGCTGCAAATTGAACTATCATTCGACTGTGGGTCGTCTGGGCAAGAGATAAATTTTGAAGAAAATTGGAGGAAAACTTGGAAGTTAAGAAATTCGGAAGGAATTATTTTGTCCGAAAACTTGGTGAATTTTTTAACGAGAATTGTGTTGCCTGTCGTACAGGACTTTAATGAAAAGGTCGAGAGAAGACTGTCAAACTAAGGAAATTGAAGGAATTGTAAAGGAGAATTATTTTTTTTTTTCGCTTATTTTTTTCCTCTCCATAAGGATGGAACTTTTTCTTAAGGGAAAGTTATATCGGCTGGAGGAAATCTCTCTCTTCTTTTTTTTTTATCAGAATAAGCTAATTGAATATTTCCAAGGAAAGTTTGTTTTGTAGCAATTCTTTACTGTCAAAGAAATTCTATACCCAGAGGATTAACAACAGATTGCAAAGGTAAGGAGGACAGAAGGAAATTCCCGAACTGGGGACAAACAATTTTTAAATGCAGTGATTAATGAATAATTTTATTTTGGGGAAAAGGCAGGACATAGGAGAATGTTTTTTTTTTGTTGTTGTGGGGATATCCTTGTGTGGAAAGTTTTTTTTTTACTTGGCAACATATTGTTGGAATTAATGAGATTGGTTTAGAATTATTCCGGGGGAAATAGAAGCAATTCAACTGAAAGTGCAATTTTAGAATTCAATTAGGAGTAAAAGTTTTAAATTGAGTGGACCGTGTACCAGGTTGAGAAGAAAGTTTTCGCTGGCGAGGGCTAATTGCATGAAAATGAATAACAGTTTTCATAAAAAAGAGAACAATAATATCACACAACACAGTGATGTAGGAGAAGGACATAAATTTGAAATAAAAGTAATTTGACGTTAAGGTTTTTTTGATTAAATTTGAAATGGGCAATGTTGGAGCTAGCTTCCCACTTTTTATTGGTAACGCAATTGTTGCTAGAATACTCTGGGCTGAGTTGAATATTTTGGTTCATTACTGAACCTTTTCCGAGTACTTGCCCCCGTCACTACCGTTTAACAAGATTACCTTAAAAAGAAAAAGACACCAAAAATATGCATAAAGGACAGTGCATAGAACGGCAAGAGCTGTTTATTTTTAGTAAATGAACTTAATAACGTCAAATTAACTTAATAAAACCGATCCCAATCGGATAGCCGTGCTGTTCAACCAAAAATAATGGCCTTGGTAGTCTAGGAGTTAGAGCGCCCGACTACCACTCCAGCGGTTCATGGTTTGAATCCACTCCAATGCCTAAGTGCCGGCAGACAGTAGTTTTCATCATCTATGGCAGGGACAAGCGCAAAGCTTTTTGTCAAAGTGTTGAATTGTGAAAAGTCATAACTCACAAATTTTGTGACTTGTCATTGAGAGTTTGTGATTGTCATCTATTTTGGCATTGCAATGCCAATTGGCTGGGTAGCCACCAGAAAAATCACAAATAATTCACCTCTAATGGTGAATTTGTATTTTGTTTTTTATGTGGAAGAGTCTAAGCTTAGATGCCACCCTTTTTAATACCAGTCCCCCATGTCGTTTACTTCATGGTGCACGGTCTGGTAGTAAGCTTAGCTTGAAGATAGAAAAAGGATACTATAGATAAAGGGTAGTCTGGAGGATGCAAGAGGATGAGCTGGTGGGCCTTGGGTTGGAACTCTTGGATTTTGTATGAGTTAATTTTTTTAGCAGCCGGCTGAGCCACAAGAGTCGGGGTTAGCAGGAGACAGCTTTTCAAGCCTTCTTGTCAGCTAAGCGAAGGATATATATGTGACGCGATCCGAGAAAAGGGAGCTACTATCCAAAAAGAAAACTTTACAGGAGAAGCGATTGAAAGAAAGACGGAGGAGAGCGAAAACGCTGAGCTGCCACTTTAAACACTTTTGAAGACACATTTGTAAATATTTATTGCTCAGAAAGTAATTGGAATAAATTAATTCTGATTGCACAGAATTAAAGAGGAGATTCAAAACATTAAGAATCACTCATAATCCGAAAATCGATTTTTTGGACAGTAAGTCCCTTTTCTCGGATCGCGTCACATATTCACAATTCACGGTATGAAGGATATATATTTACTATAAAGTTGTTTCCGGAGGCCCTTTGGCAATCCAGGAAAACAGCTGAAAAGACTGAAAAATGTGTATTTTAAAAGTGATGTCGTTCGAAAGAAGAAAAAGCGACAGTCATGCCCCCTTTACCAACTTCTTCCACGTTCAAAAATCTACATTTTCATACCCTTTTCATCATGAGTACGGTCGAAAAGTCGCTTCCGGGCAATGCTCTTCATTACAACAAAATCGTTGAAAAAAGACGGAATGTGACTTGAGCGGCAAGGTCGCGATACTTGCACGCCCTCTGCCAACCTATTCTCCACTTAAAAACCTACCATTGTGTGCTAGATAACTCGATTTTCCATGGTAGGTATCGTCAAAAACTAGGGGGCGTGTGTTATTTGCATTCCAAAAAATAAACATTGAAAATAGCAAAAAACATTTATATTTTCAAAGATTCACAGATAGAAAACAGAAAGAGCGACATTCAAGTGAGTTGTGTCATGTTATTCGATGTTCAAATACTTACGTTTTGTGCTATTATACTAGCCAATTGAAAATTCGGTATCTCAGCTGTGGTCATGTTTAGTACAGAATTATTTCCTCTGAACACGCCGGATAAAACTAACTTTCTAGAGCCAAACGTAAACAATCGGAAGTCGTTTCATTCCAGCACATCATTTCTTCTATGCTCAAAGATCTACAATTTAACTACTTGTACAAGTAATTTGGAGCTGAGGGGTAATTTCTGTGGTAATTTTCCTTTAGCTATATTGAGTGGATATTTAGTGATATTCAGTTCAATTTTTTAACCCTTCTAACCTCCACCGCAAAAATACCTAACCTCAAAATTATTGTTCACGTTTTGTAGATAATTGCATGATCTACAAACTTTGTAAACAATATTTTAGGATAGGACTTTCCGTTTAAGAGATATTAGCCAAAAACGAAATTTTCTAATTTAGGGTTTTTTTTAGGGGTAGCGTACAACCAATTTTCCGAAACTTTTTTTTAACATTTGGGGGGGGGGAATGTTCTGGCAATAATTTTTATAAATAAAGAATGCCGTCAAAAATAATCTCCTGAAAATTCATGACTAGATAATACTTTAACAAAATTGAACTTTATTTCCTACCCCCTTTGTAATTTTAGGGTACTACATTCCGGCCACTGGAGGTTGCCAGAAGTAGCTTTTATTGTTCAGCAGGTGTATAAGATTCAGTGTGGAAATTTTCATGATTAATGAAATGACAACCCAAAATACGTCGCTGGCTCTTGGTCTACAGGTAGCAGAGCTGAGGCAAGTTAAGTTAGGGTCGACATGTAGTTGGACTCGGATTCAACCTGAGTTCAACTCATCATGTATAGGTACGTACTATATGTCAGAAGAAGTACTCATCGATTCTCAAAGAGTCGAGTACTTTTGAGTGAGTAAAAAGTTTGATTCTATTCGTGAGTGTTCACTCAAGTACTCTTTTGAAGTTTAGGATGCAGGAATATATGGATTTTAACTTTTTGGCTTTCAATCCTTTTTCGGGCCCCCTCGGATCTGGGGCCAGGGGCAATGCCCCCCCCCCCCCCTGTGGCGCGCCAGCTAAGACGAACTATGATACTCTACTCGAACTAGGGCTACTCAGGTGGCAGCAGACTTACTTTTTTATACATCAATGGTGGAAAAAGAATGGAATAGATCCAGGCTCGTTTTGGACTGCAGGAATGAAGGAAATAATTAGGTATAATTTAAAACAAGAGATGGTGTAGAGCCTTTACATATATTTTACGTACATAAATAAACAGAAAAGAAATTCTTTTAAAAATTAAATAAATAAATAAAACAAGTCTCAGCGGCCGTTTTAAAATAATGGAAATACTTGAAAATTCATTGCTCGCGCACAGCCAACCAACACATTCCTTTCCTTAAACGAATTTCAAGGGAGAAACAAATCACTGTCTTTATTAGGCTCATATCCATAACTTTAATGTGACAGGCTTTAAAATTACAAAAAGGAGCCTCCCTAGAATTAAGCCAAAAGTCCCATCAGATTCCTTCCATTTTTTAAGAGTTAAAACCTTCCTGATAATACTTAAAAAACAAGTCTTAAATTTTTACAACAAACAAACAAACAGAACAGAACAGAGCCGAAAAAAAAACATTTTGTTACAATTGGCAGCAATTTCCACCCCCCAATGCCGCCCAGACACTCCGCAGAGCTGTATTTTGCGCAAAGACATCAGAAAACATTTTCACACCAAAGTTGTCAAGGAAAGTTGTGCAATAATTTTTATTTGACAAAAAACTTTTTCTATTGTCACTAAGGGGGTAACCTATCGCCTTTTGTAGTTGTTAAGCCACCCACGCTCTCTCTGGCGCCCCGCACGATGACACACTCTAAGGCCGATATAACACCAACAGTAATCCACTAACACTGACAACTTAAACACTGGGCGACAAAGCGCAAACTACACCAGCTAGAGAAACAGAACATAAGACGTCAACAGATAAACCTCAGGCGAGAAAGTTCCCCACCACCAAGAACAACAACAATCGTAGGGTACAACAATCAAGGATATTCAAGGATCTAGCGGCGCGGACGGAGAGGAGGATGGTGGCGGCATCTGGATCTGGTATACGGGGGCAAAACCAAGACAAAAGTGTCACAGAACTTTCTTAACGCTTCCGTTTGTCTAGTGAATGTGACTTTTAAGCTTTTATCCTGTCAGCAGCTCCTTTTCTGCGAATTGCTTCTGCCTGGACCTTTTAAGGCATTCCTCTCCGTTGCCCGTCATCCTTTTCATAATTTTATGCTGAAAATTTTGCACGACGCTTTCCTTTCCGGTACTTTCCTCCGTTCGCCGCTCGAGGATTCACTTTTTTTCGCTTTGTCCTTTTAGCCGGTTTGTTTCCCAGTGTTTAAGCTTAATTCCCAAGAAAGACCCTTGCCATGGAAGGAATCGCTTCCTTTTTGGCTGGGGAGAATTTAATTCCAACACTGCGATGTCGTCGTCCTCGTCGTCGTCGGATTTTCGCTTAAGGATAATCACTGAATGATTTTGGTTGTCATAAAATTTTCTTCGTAACTTTTTCTCAATTTTTTTTTCTGCACAATTTTTTCGTCCCTCTTCAGTTTATTAAAATCACAAAATTGCATATTCAGGAGCGCCAGGGACGCGCGCGGACGTATTTTCGGGATTGGATTACTTCTTCGTTGGTAGTTTGCCGACTTTTAGATTAATGCAAAAAGTTTGTTCGGGGGATTTTTGTAGCAACTGGACTTGACAACAGTATTTATGGGGGGATGAAGCACCACATCTCCGGAGCATTCGGAATAAATAAGCCCTGAGGAAAATATACTGGCACAACCTTTACAAAGAACGATCCTATTTTTAATTACTGCCAGCCCAGCCCTCCCTGGATGAAGAAAGAACGAAGTTCAAGCAACAAATAGTTGATGCTGTCACTGGGACTTGTGTGTGCATGCCCATATCTAGAGCCCCTGTCTTATTATTGGGGCCCAATGATAATTTACCTACAGGACTCTGTGTGTAAGGGATGTGATGTTTCGTGTATTTTGGCTAATTATTTATTTATTTGCATGGCAATGCACATGAATAATTTATGGTATAACAGAAACACGAACTCTCTCTCTATCTCTATCTCTATCTGCTTCTATTGTACACGAGTTAGAGAGAGAATTTTCATTCATTTCCATGCCTTTATCCTCTTAGTGGGATAGTTTCACTCGAGGATGAAATCCACTTTGCACAATGTGTCCCCATACGGGCATTGTTTCCAGCCACTATTTGCTTGGTTCTGGCCCACATCTTTACACTGCTTTAATCTAAAATCTCTCCATTGTAGTCATACAAAATAAATAGACACTAGACCATTGATTATGATCTGAAACAGAAGAGAGCCTTTGCAAAATTTTCGAAAATCTGATTTAAGGATACCACGGGGCCCAGATTCAATGTGGATATAGTGCCGAATATGGGTTGGATTGTTGATCGTTTGAGTTATCTTCGATTGAGGAATTATAGCAAAGTTCTATTGATTAATTTCTTCCTTTTCAAACATTTTGTTTAACCATTGTAGTTGTACAATGGTTAATCGGTTTATAGAAACGGAATTATCAATTTTATTTTTAAGTATTATAGATTACTAGTTTCTTATATATCATAGTGTTGTAGAAAGGACTACGTTTTGTTAACACAGAGAGTAATGTTGATTTTCATTGTGCTCTTTGATCACAATTGTTAGATTTGTAGAATAAGTACTATTCAAACAAGGTAAGAAATGATACCTTATAAATTTAAACCAAAAAAATAAAACTACATATAGAAATACAATCTCGGATCCTTCATATAAAATATCGAAACGTATTTATTACCACTAAATTGTGATTGAGAATATAAATAAGCCGGTTATTTGCCTTTTTTAAACAAACAGCTTAACGTTGCTTATTTGTGGGGATTGGAGACTCTCACTGCGAATGCAAACAGATATTTTTAGTTGCCTTTCTTTAATGGCGCGGGCTCTATAAGAAAGCTTGTGCAGCTTCTAAAGTCTAAAGTGGTTTCACTAAAACACCAAATGTTTTAACACAAGTTTACCTAAAAGAAAAAAGCATCGGACTACCAAAGCTACCAAAGTTCAGCTTAGTGGACGGCACAGCTCGTTTTTCATTTGGTAGTTTGGTACTGCCGGCGTCACGTTAGCGGAATTCATTTTCATTTCTCAAGCGATGCAAGTTCCTGGTTCATAACCTACAAGTTTTACATTCGGCATCGCCTAGAATACTACTCGTTTATATAACCCGTTTATCTTTCTGATGTTCTTTTGCGTTTTCTTCCCGATTAAAAATAATTTAATTGGTTATTTTCTTACAAGCATGTACGCGTCCACAACTAGCACATATAGTAAACAAATAGGCATGCCACGAAAGTACGCACGCTTCAGTCACGGGCATGCACGATCCATCATAGGCATGGAATTCGAAAAATTCAGGCTTGATCATTTATAAATGCATCCGTATCGGCATAGACCATTCTAAACGTGAGTGTTGTTTTACCAAGCCGCACTAGCCACGTCCATTGTTGCTTGACCTAAGCAATCGAAAGAGAACCTTTCTACTGAGTATGCTATTGGCACTCTTTATGGTTTTTTTTAAAGCCATACAGACGAATTCGTACATGCCTGTGGCGAGAGCGTGCATACCTGTGGCGGGAGCGTTCATGCCTGCGGCTGGAGTGTGCATGCGAGTTTTATTCCTGAGTGAAAATAAAACTACCCCGCAACTAGCAAACCTAGAAAATCTTTAATTGAGGAATGTCGGACTTGAACTCCATAAGCTTTCTCTGATAAACGTTTTTTAAAGCCATCTCAGTCTTATCGCCTTCCATACAGAGCCCGCATTCTCTCTACAAAGACAGTCCTAGCTCCTTACATGGGCACTCAGATATCTTACCAACAGCAGAATGCTCGACCTGTTTAATGTGATAATGTCCGTTTATGTAAAGAGTGTTATAAGTTGTTTAGCTTGTCTAGGACCTGTCAGGCCCGCCACTTAACCTTATGGGGCCCAGGGCCAAAATATGATTGGTGGCCCTTTAATAAATCGTAATTTTTAACGTATTTTTATTTGTGAAGGTTCCAATAGCATTTTAAGCATAAATTTTAGAAGAAGTATGTGTGTGTGTAAATACGTATGTGGTAATTTTGTCCTGCACCATATTACGAGAACCAAAAAAAATATCGACTTTGTATAGTCCGAAGCGGAAATATGATCTGAAAACATTTTCATAAAATTCGGTCGAGCCGTTTTTTTTTAAACGACGTTTGTACCTGCATGATGTCGTGCGAAGTTCTACCATACCATCGACGGTTCAACACACTCACTACGAATTTGACCACGCGGTTTAGTTTAGCGAATGAAGTATGAAGGAAGTTTGCTTCGTTCAGGAAAAACAAATTCTCTAGAAATATCATTATTTGAACTAGCTTCTCTTAGGATTACTTTGGCACCAGAGTTGGTACTATGTAGTCAATTTTCCACTAGTGCTAAACGTATTACTATTTTCTCAGAAGTTTCCGTCTACTTTCATTATACTGGAAAGTTGATCATGTGGACCGAAAGGGTTAGCCCACAACCCAACTATATAAAATCTGTGGTAAGAATAACTTCTTGATCCCCGAATAGACTTAAGGTTACATAGTGCAGCCAAGAACAAAGCAGGTTTTAGGCTACTGCCTGCTTGATGTTTAGCGGTTTTAACTTTTTGGCTCTCAATCCATTTTCGGGGCCCCTCTGACCCGGCGGTCGCCCCCGTTGTCCCCGATTCTGGCTTGCCTGGGACCGGGGACTGATTTCCAGAAGTACGTTAACCCAGTCAGAGTCAGAGTCAGAGATCTGGAGATGGGCCACGAGATGGCAAAGAAAATATATGGGCTCTCGACCAACACTCAGATTTCTCCCTTGCGAGCTCATCTGTAGCTTTCGGAGTAGTGCCCTTAAGACCTCTGTAATGGGTAAGCCAAACTTCCCCAAAAGATGGCAAGATCATCTGCATAGCCGATGATTTCGAATTCAAGTTGTAATTTAGTCAAAAGTCTAAAGAAGTGCCGTTGAAAAGTTGAAAAGAGACCACTGCCAATTTAACAGGGTCCCGGTCGAAGATATTCACAGAACGATGCCAGGAATAACGATCAGCAAAGGATCTGTGACTGAAACCAGTATGCAGGGGATAAAAGATCTGGTGGATTGACACTGGAGGATGCTCGCTGAGTAGCCACCTCAAGGTTTCTTCTAGAGTTTCACGAGATGCAACACTAGTGTTGCAACTCTCGCACTATCACATGCGAGACAAGACAACACGCGAGACAACAGTTTCTGCCCCATGGCGAAAGTAGCGCGACAGTAAAAAAATCCTAGTCTCGCCGAGACAACACTATCGAATGCGAGACTGTCGCGCTCTCGCTCGATCTCGCGGGATTTCCCAGTAGGTTATTTTTTTCCCGGATCGTTGCGGTATATACCGATTATATAGAAAGTAGAGTTTTATATTTTCGTCTGTAATATTTTTATGAGCTGGACAACCCCAGTCTTCCAGAGTTTAAAGATGCCAGTAAATCCCCAACGCTCCGGCGAGAGCGCGAGTGCACCCTTCTAAACATCCCATTGTCTCATCGAGAGAAGTGTCCCTAATCTAGTCACACTACTCTCACGGAGACACTGGGTGGTGTGAATAAAAACTAAGTGAATACTCTGAGTGGATTCTCTTGAGAAGGGTATGTCGTATAGAGTGAACACTAATTTAGTCCAATCAATCTAAAATAGTTCCATGTAATTTTTGCGTTAATTGCCAACAGAAAACAAAAATATGGTCATATAGGAAAAAAAAATTCTAAAAAAGATAGCGTCTTTTTTTCGGAATTTGGAATGGCGAACCTAACCTAAAAAATTCTGGAAACTGAAAAAAAAAAACGGTTTTTAGCGAATAAAAGAAAATGTTAATTTTATGTTAGTTTTCCCAAACCCATATTTCAAAAACCATTGGTTCTACGAAAATTTCGTATAGGACATTTTTATGCAGATTTATCTTGCGAACAATCTTTACTTAGCCAAAAATTGCATAAAACCGATAATTTATGAGATTTTTGAGAAAAACTGATTTTCGTGACCTTTGACCTTCCATAACTCGAGTAGCCGGTCAGTTGGCTTTATGGACTTTTGGGAAATTATTTGTGAGCCCAAAATAAAGAGAATTCCGCTGATATATCTCCAGTTGCATTTATTCAGAGGTTTGGCCCTTTTTTGTATAAAGTGACTGGGCTATTAGGGGTGGGACAACAATTTTTAAATCTTTTTTCATATTCAACTTTAATTTTACCCCCTTAAATGAACGAACACATTGTCACAGAGGTCCTGGCGGCAGCCGCCTGCGAAGGAATTTCCCATACATTTAAATTCTCCGCAGGGCAAAAACGTAGGGTGGGGGAGGTCGAGAGTGCAACACTAACTCTCGCGAGAGTAACGCGATACTATCGCGACACAATACTAAAATATCACTGTTGCACTGGGGTGCGAGACAAGACAACAGAGGTCTCACTCTCGCGCAGCGAGATCGAGACCGCGGCCGACTGTTGTCTTGTCTCGCTCTCGTGATACTCTAGTTTCTTCATGGTTAAGGTGTATGAGTCGTCCTGATTTTTGAGAAGATTCAGTGCATTGAGAGAGTCTTTAAAAACAAGCTTTTAAAACCTTGCCTTGCAACGGACAAACTCCGGCCGCTTGCTTTTTAAGGGGATTATAATGGCCGTAGAGTTTTTAACCATTTTAAATGGGAGCACATTCATGACGGGTAAACTTGACCAAAAGATATAAATGGTCGAGTACTGATTTGTGCATGCGGGCATACGACGGCAAATTTGAACCAAAAAAAGAATCTGCTCCTAAAGTATTTTTTACTTTTAATTTTAACTCTTTAGGTACATAAATCACCTATTAGTTAGCTTAAATTTCGAATTTTGCTTTTTTCGAATTATTTTGAAAAAACTGAAAAACTTACTGGGGTACTTAGGGTCGGCTCTCAAAAACGCACCCCTCAAAAAGGGGGCACTTTGCGATTTTAACATAGGTGCCCAGCTAACAAACCGTAGAACGCAAATGTTCCTTTATTTTTACTTACTGCATAATCCTTCCTTTTGAATTTCTGTGATTAAAATGCAAGGATACTCCGATAGCTCCTAGGAAGTGAAGGGAACTACCACGAAAATTGATCACACTATTTTATTTTTGGCAAAAGAAATTCTAAAAGCAATTCGTTCTATAAAATAAAATTGAAATGTTTGAGACATATTCCCTGTGATTCTTCAATATTTCAAATTAACCCACACCTACTATATTTCTGCACACCTAGGTGCTATAATGCTCTAGTAGCGTCAAAAAAAAAATCTTAATTGGATCTTTTGCTAGAAGTGGATTAAAGATTGATTTTCACCCAGGATAGATGGTGTACATTATTTTATAAAGCTGCTCGAAAAGTAAATCTAGTCACAAAAATTATGACGAAGGTACATTAAGCGAGTGGGTGAAACAGAAAAAAATAGAAACGTTGAGGCATTTCAAAAATAACTTAAATTTTTTCATGGTACATGTGAATCCACTTTAGATTTTATAATAAATTCGAAAAAAAATTGTAAAACTTTTTTTGTTTATCTCCAAAAGATGAGAAGGAAAAAAGGAAACATGGTTATCATCCCACGGAAAAAAAATTTTCTCCATGAAAGCATTTTCCTACAGTTCTGCTCTTTCACCAAGAAAAAAATCTTACAAAAATTTCAATGCTCGCATAATGACAGTTAAATATTTAATATATTGAACTACATATACATTCCGTATCATCTTAGGTTGAGGGCCGGGGGTGCGGCAACGACCTTCGTTTCCTTCGATTCATGAAAACAAAGTACACTTTTTCTTGACTTTGAAGAATATAAAGCACTGGGAATCCTTGTTTAAAATTGACAAAAAAAAAAAATACTGAACGAACCCAGAAAAGGAAAAGGGAAGCGACCTAAAAAGCTCTCTCCAAAATGACACATTCACCATAAATCTTTTTGATGTACAAACAAGAAAAACTGGAAACCTTTAAACTGTTCTCAGAACACATTCCATTCTTCAGGTACACACATAGTCCATCTACCAAAAGACATATCCCCTCTGTACATATCAGTAGCGCACCCCCACAGAAGGGATCCGGGATCCTTTCTGGAGTGTTTTTTTTTTAAATCTGAATGTGCACTTACTCAAAAGTACTTGAAAGCTTTGATTAAACCACAAGAATCACTAAACAAAATGCATTACGACATTACATCTGGGTAAAATAGGACGAAGACGAATAAGGATTTAAGGGACGAGAATCCTGTAAGCCTCGCCTCTGTACTGGACCCTCACATACATATATGGCATTGTGCTACGTGATACGAAGTGATATGAGATGGCGCTTCCCAGTAGGGAATTTTCGAATTCATGAAATCGGAATGCAGTATATCTTTGTAGATATTAGAAGCAATGTGAATCGATGACTATGGGAAGGAATGGTATTGCAAAGTGTCATGCATAAGGAACATGCACGCATTTCCCTTTGTTCATTATCGAGGAAAAATGCTGAAGCCGCAGCCGAACATTCGTCCTGTCTCACCCTCTCCTTCATAAAATCGGGTTTCTTACGATTTTCTTAAATTGTTTTTCAGTCTATTTAGATTGATTACGGCGTAAACACGTGTAGCGATATAAAGTTTACTATTTATATTACAGATGGGAAATTAATATCATATTTCGGACTTGTGATTAATAAAGGATGCTTTTTTAATAATAATAGGTGCGAAAAGGACAGCATATTTAAAGGCGGAATAACGAAATGACTGGACATTCTGCAGCTTTAGCTCTCATGCCTTCATATTGGAAGGTATAGTAATGCAAAAGGTAGTTTTCATGCCTTCATATTGGAAGGTATGGTAATGCAAAAGGTAGCTCTCATGCCTTCATATTGGAAGGTATGGTAATGCAAAAGGTAGCTCTTATGCCTTCATATTGGAAGGTATGGTAATGCAAAAGGTGGCCGTTATGCCTTCGGTCCTAGGACATCGCAATGTTAAAAGAAGGGTTGATTCGATCGAGAAAGTGGACATTAAGCATTCGAAGGAAGGTGTACAGATTCGAATCTGGAAGGCTTCCATTCCCTACTGGGTTTCCTCTCTCTATGCCACAACAACACAGTGAAAATTCGTAGAAGGAAGATAAACTGCACGACATTCTCGGTTGTTGTAAATGGAGTAAGATTGAGGAAAAATGTGATAAATCCATTCCTCAAATCCTTCCTATTCGTCTTCTTGCGATATCTTCTTTTCTTCCCCTTCTTGACGGGCTTTGCTATTTTTTTTTGCTTTTTGTGAATGTGTGTGCCTTTGTATGAATCCTGGATCAAAGCTCCCTAAGTGAACAATAAATGAAGAAAAGTTTCTTTGCAAATTGAAAGAGAAATGCAATTCCTTGAATTCCAATTTTTTTTTTGTTCTTAGGAGTTTCAACTTAAAAGCTTTTAAAAGAAGTTTTTTAGACGCAATTTTTTTTAAAAAGATAAATTTAATTGAGTGTTTTTAAATTAGTGCAAGGTGTCTTCAATTATCTCAAGAAAAAACAGAATACTTGGAAAGTCTTCTGTCAACAAAGCTAGACGAAGATAGCTTATATTAAAAGTTAAAGCTCGTAAAAAATCCACCATTGTTCAACGTAATTTCACAAAGTTTAATAATGATTAAAAAAGAAATTCGTGTACTATACAAGGACTATGAAGGCTTTAAAATCGGGTTCGGAACAATGAATGAGTAAATTACGTGTGCTTCAATAAGTACTAAGTGAACAGCACAAACATAACAATCCCAGCAAGGATTGAACCCATACAACTGTTAAAACTTTAAATTAAGGATGATTGCGTAGTAGTAACTGAAGAGGAGTTCTTGGTAGTTACAGTGTAATTACTTGTTTTAATTAAATTATTAAATAACTTAGAGTTTACTTTGATAGTTTTGAGCAATCGAACTTTAAAATTTTCCATATAAACCCGTGGAAGCTGAGCAGCAAGACAGTGAATCAAGATGAAATACAGAAATCAACACAGGTAATCAAAATAGTTTTGGAACAATTTCATGGTGAGGTATGAGTAATTAGAGTTAAGCATCTGTGCTTGAGATTGATCATCACGTATTGTATAGTCTTGATAGATGACCTGGTCAAGCTGCCGTTAAAAGTACCTTGCATTATTCATTGTGATTAAAAACTTTGACAATTTTCGCAAAAATCAAAAAAAAAACTAAGAGAAGAGAAGCATCTTCAATGACACTACAGTCCTAGGTGGACTCGGGTCTCTGGATGGTTGGTTATACGTGGTTTCCTTATATTTAGTTACTTTGACCCAAGTAAATATAAAAAAAGCGGCCTTACAACGGGCGAACACTGGCCGCATGGTTTTCTAAAGGGCATATGGTGGCCGTTGCGAACACATACGACCTCACGGACGGCCAAGCTTGACCTAAAGATTTAAATGGCTAAGGTACTAAGATGTACAAACGGGCATACGAAGGGAAATTTCAGCCAAACAAAGAATCTGCACCAAAAGTATTGTTGAATGTGTTTTATGGGAGATTGATCATTTTCGTTATAGGCAATGGTCATTTCGATTTATTATACTTAAAAATAATCGATGACCAAGAAAAACAAGCTCGCTAGTCGTCGGTTTTATGTACATGAAGTGTGTGGTGTCAGTTGATTTATACATATAGGAGGAGGACTATGTTTTAATCACGATCGGTGTGCGCCCGTTGTAAGGTCTTATTTTATTTTTGTTCGGGACCCACCTATTTTCCTGAAGCATTCTATCTATAGAGAATATTCGATTCGTTGTAGTCTACTTAGTTTTGTTTGTGCAACTATAACCAGCGAAAAAAAGCGTGAGTACTTTCGGTGAAAGAGTAAAAGAAAAGCTTACAAATGCGAAACAACTTGTTCCCTTTCAACGTTTTCGATTTCGCAAGCTACAGCCTAGTTGTTAGAACGTTCGAGCAATAACATGAATTTAAGAAAGGTACGTAAAATATTTATATTAATTAATAAAAATGGATGTTTCAGATTCGAGAAACCTTTCCCTTTCCCGAGAGCGAGCAGTGCAGGCGGATCGTGCTGAACCCTATTGAGTAGTCGGGCTAACACACCCCCTCTTTGGGAATCGGAAATTGGGCTGGCGGTGTACAGAGAAACATGCGAGTTCCACAAGGAATCGTACTGGACCCTCTTCTGTGGATCACAAGGTATAATGATGTATTGAGGCTACTCCTCCTCCCAAAAGGAGCAGTTGCGATCAGGTTCTCAGATGACGTCGGTGGTAGTGGTCGTAAGACGGATTGTGATCGAACGAAGTGGGAGATCGTAGCGGGGAAATCGTTGGTCTGACGCTTACTGAGCACAAAACTGAAGCTGTGCTGATCAGCGAAAGGGGGAAAACCAGTGTCCGTAAGGATCAAGTTATGGAATCAGATCATTCACTCACAACCCACCCTAAGGTACCTGGAAGTGATGGTCGATTGGAGACTAAATTTGAAGGCACACTTGGAGCGCATGTCAGCACGCTTGGAGAGCAAGTCTGCCATTTTCGCAGCACTGCAGCCCAATTTTATGGGGGCCGTACACCGAGCCGTCGCCTTATGGTGGCGACAATAGTTATAGCGTATTCCTGCTACATACTGTGCCAATGTTACCAGTAGCATTGAACAGGACACCAAACAGCGGAAATGGAGAGCCGCATACAGACTAAGCGCCCTTTGGGTTCCTGTGCAGTCAGGAACATGTCCAACGATGCGGCATGCAGGATTGCAGGGTGATCCCTATTAATTTACTGGAGAAAGAAGGCACTCTATGATCCAGAATGGGGGATCCAAATACAGTGCGGCGGCAAATGACGTACCGCAAGTCCATAACGGAATGGGAAGGGAAGTAGGACAAGTCAGCTAAGATTTGTGAAGATATGGGTTACGAGGAACCGTGTAGAAGTGAGTTGCGAGTTCACGCAGTTCTTGAATGGACACGAAGGATATAGGAAAACCGCCATCCTTTCGAGAAAGACGACTCACCGCTTTGCCCGGCATGCCCAGGAATCCAGGATAATGCAGAGCTTGTCTTCTTTTATTGTGTGAGATTGGATGAATTTAGGGCGGAACTAGAGGCAATGGCCGAGGCTCCACTGACACCGAAAATCCTTGGAGAGACACGTGATGAGAAACAAAGATGGGTAGAGGAAAGTGGAAGCGACGTTGGAAGCCATAGATAGGAAGTTGAAGCTGGAAGAAGCCAAAGCAACGAGAGAAATTCAATGAAACGGCAGAAGCATTAGCAACTAGATAAAACCTCCATCGATAGTATGATAAAAAAGCCAGTCACGCGGGAAAACCAAGAGTTGCTTTTAGTAGATTCAAGTCCCAGATAACCAACAGATGATTGAACTATCTCGAGTAGTTTTAATAGAATGATACTTTTGGTGTATTTTACCCACCATACCCACATTATCCGCCGGAAATGGGAGTGAGCACCTCTTTGAAGCACCTCAGAAGCACTCGCAAGTAATATATATTTATAAGATTATTTCCAATGAAATCTAAGGTTAAAATACTTAAGCTTAACGTCAATAAATCCACTGGCCCCGACAATGTCCTCCGTATGTGCCTCAACTTTGGCTAAGCCTCTCACCCTTGGAAACTAGCTTATTTTCAGCCCATTCCAAAAAAGGTGAGTCCAATGACCCATCTAACTTCCGCCCAATAGAGATTACTTATATTCTCTCCAACATGAGAAAAATGATGGAATATCTAGAATGTAACCAAAATATACACGACAGACAGTACAACAACCAAAACTTCCATATGGATGTAATGCTGGTTGCTTTATATATCTCCTGGGCTTTGACAGAGTACGGCACTCTGCTCTGTTGACCAAACTCCAAGCTATTTGTATAAATTTGGTTTTAGGGAACTAGATTAACAGCTTCCTTTCTGGTCATTCAATGGAGTCGAATCCAACTCCCATATCAATTCTCAATTGAGGCCGCAACAATCGCTTTGGATATAGCACGTCCAAAACGATGTACTGTCTTATCTTTAACAAAACTGGCGCCCGCCTTCCTTCTATCTAAATGGACAATGAAAATTACAGCTGACCCAACTCTTTAACATCCTAGGTTTAAATAGCTGGGGATATGCGATGGAATGATCTCATACTTCCAATCAACAAACAAAGATCTCCATTGCCTTGGATTTCTTAAAGATGCAAGCTCCTCCTGCTGCTCTGGCTACAATCCACAAGTCCTACATTCGACTCTGCCTTTAATGAAACTCGTATATCTAGGCAGGCGCTTCACAAGCCACCTTGGAATGCCTGAAAAGATGAAAAATCGTACTAATAGCATCTTTTGCTTCACCGTAGGTATAGCAACCCTCTCCAAAATTTAGTGACAGTTCCACTGAAATTAAGAACCTCTTGCATGCGTGACAATTATCCCCCGCAATACATTACTACGACCACCCCCCGACTCCCGCTTACCTTTCCTATTCTCTTTTATCGTTCAAAATAATCGCGTTTAAATTAAATTAATTATCGTTTAAAATAATCTTACTACTACAGTTTGCACCTTGACCTGAACGATATGACATACTGGTAGTACAAAGGATGCTTCCTAAGCTCACACTATTTTTTTGCGGGTTCGGCCTAGTACATGAAGCGTTACTGTTTTTGAGTTTTGCTATGCTATTTACAACTTGTTCTATTTTGATTCAAGTGGAGGCTTCGTGTGTTTGGTCGCTTTAGATTACTGGTGCTGTGAGGTGCTTCATAATAATCACTTTTTCCTCTTTTAGAGGCAAAAGTTTGAAAGGGTGGAATAGTTGATTGGTTTGGGCAGTATATCAGATATCTTTACTTGCCGTGTGATATTGATCATTCTATTGGTGTACTAAGTCCTACTGTAACTCCGCCGTCGTCTGGTCCCAAGTCCAGGGTGTGAAAAGAGGAGGGTGGTCTACCTGCCGAATTGACCGCAGAAATTAGGCAAGAAACCGCACCGACAGCAGCGTATCCGTTGCGGGGAAGTCCCGCTCGAACCGCCAGCTAACGGATCAAAGAAGAAGAAGTTCTACTGTTGCAAACATCTTTTAAAACACTACGAATTGTTGCCTGGTTTTTGCGTGGTACGCAATCTGAATTTCAATACCAGATCAATAAAATAATATTAGGGCTCGTAAGTATAAAAGAACTCACAAAAACATTCAATAATCACACAATCAAATTCCCATAAGTTGATCTAAAATTCATACAACAATATTAATGTCATCCGAAAACAACAACCTTTCACTATTATTTTTGGATTCCATTTCCAATGTCTTCTAATACATATTTATCAAGTTATCAACTTCATTTATAAAAAAAATACGAATAATGAAAAGAAAACTTCCAGGACACATCTATATTACACTTGACTAGTCTCCACTTAACCTCCAGGATCCCATCCAAAGCAATTAAGTGTCAAAAGGTTATGCACATACTTATTAAAGCGGTCGTGGAACGAATGATGCAGAGAAGGACTTGTTCAAACATTGATCAAAACCTTGATGATTCTCTACCATGAGAGACCGTGTATCCTGGGAGTATCCTCGGATATTCTCGTCTATCTTTCTTCTTCTTTGTGCATTTAAATTAGCCACTTAGTGGTAGTTCAATGTTTGTACACAAAAAAAAAGAACCTAGAAATCTTTAATGAAAAACCCATATTTTGTTAAAATAAGGAGAAAAAAAAGCACACACACATATTATTCTAGTAAAAAAACAAAACGGAAGGGGAAAAGGGTTGAGAATATTTTTTTTTTTTCATTTTAGTCTCATGGGATAAAAATCTGATGAAGGAAAAATGTCATTTTGTCTTGGTATAAAATATTAATAGCGACCAGCACTGCCACCCCCTCTCGACATTAAACTAACCCTTTACCGTCTCTCGCCAGTGGAGGAATACTGCTGTTTCAGAATTTTCAACCCCGATGTTTTAAAACCGGATGAGAATTTTTTTTCCTCCAGGATCTTGTTTTTTTTTTTGGGGGGTGTAGTTTAATATCTTTTTACGGGAAAAACAAAAAGGATAAAAAAGTTTTTTTTTTGGATTTTTTTATGCCCAGGGAGAAAACAGTCACCAGGAATTTTCTCCAGTTCAGGTAATTTATTGCCGAGTGACCATGCAGGACTATAAATTGTCCCAGACTCTGCTGTCCTGTTGAGAATTAATTTTTCTGTCTAGTAGTGTTGGTATTTCTAGAGGGTAGTACAGTTGGTATGACTTTGTTGGTTTTGTTTTTAAATATTACATAAAGACTTTTAGGTTAGTTACGATGTGCTGTAGGAGGATATTCAAAGTTTCATCTTATATTTCTTAAAGAGCAAGGAATATGGACAGGTTAAACATAATTATTATTGCAACGTAGTTTTTAGAAAGGAAAAAAATATAGTTATTATTAATATCACAGAAACTTGTACTCTGTATTTCTTTTACCCCAACCATAGAGTTATGAGTTAGTTAAAGGTACACAAAGTTTGTGTTACTATCAGAAATATGACATATCATGCTACTAGGTCATGAAAGCGAACTGACGTGAATAATATTTCAAATTATTATACTCTACTAAAGTAAATCACATAATGGACCGCATCATAACTTTATGACTAGCAAGCACTGTTCAGACTTCCATGTCTATACATTGGTAGTAAAACCCTAAATAATATGTTCTTTCTGCGTTAATGATGTACATGAAGCGAATAATTCACTGTCTGATGGAAAGAATTTTTTTTCTATTGTATTCTATGGAGGAGGTATGAACTCAGATAGTATTTTTTGTGGAATTTCCGTGAGAAGTATATTTTACCAAATTAGTGACATATATCTCGTTTGTATTATTTCGCCCACTGAATTTAATTTATTAGCTTAAATAAACAAAGCTGTAGTGGTTAATTAGTCCACGTAATCTATAATACAATGACATTGAAACCTTGCCACAGTAAAATCAATAAAAGCCTTGTGTAATATCTTGTATCATAACAAGGACTCTCCAATTGGTTTTGATATAGTATGCTCTACTGAGTAAACAGACTATGCTTAACCAATTGGTATTGAGCAGTATTGAACGACGTGCATCTAAACCTAACACCAACTCGACTGGTATCACCCAAGGTTCAATTCCATAACCCGTTCTTTCCCCAATTTTTATAAATTACGAAATCCTAAACCCCTCCAATCTACTTCGCAGGTTCCTTTGATGACCGGTATTCTGTGTTACTCGCCTAGTTTGCCTAAGGAGGAACATATGAAGCTATCTCCAATGAGTTTGAAATCTTATCTAGCCACGCTAAACAGAGCTTTCAAGCACTATCCTAGGCAAATGAGGTCTATTCAAAGGTGGATCCAAAGTAGGAAGACTTGTTTTCCGGTTGGATTGCTTATCCATTCAGTAGTATAGCGGTGGACTGACTGGGCAAGTAATGTTGTCGGGTGTGCGCTCAGAATTATTCGGGACAAAAACCTGTGTGGTGAGCTTTTTGTGTTAAGCTTTGGTTGCGAGCGTTATTTGAGAATCTTGGGTGGGATCTTGTGGAGGCTTTGAGGTTAGTGTGTCTTGGGTAGGCTTTCATGCTGGAGTAGTTACATTGGAAATTTCAATTGATGATTTTCCATTATGAGGAGTGCGAAACAATTTTTTTTATCATGTTTCTATACTAGTAGCTATTTGTACCTCTTGTGCCATTTACAATTTTTCGATAATTGGTCGTCTTCTTTTGAGGAATTCTAAGGCTTTTTCAAAATTAATTCAGCTTATACTGCTTGTGGTCTGTGGCTTACTGTCACTTTTAAGTAGTTTTTTATATCGGCTTGTCTATATGCACCAAAAATACGGTTGACACCACCCACGTAGTAATTTCTTTCAGAATTGGAGAAAACTTTTACCCGTGCAATCTGTGCTCTTATCTACTGTCTCTCCCGAAAACTACCACCTCGTCGCGCCGGCCTTACGCCGCCAGTCCACCGTCAATTGCCCCGTGACACGTTAACCCTGTATCCTGTGTAGATCTTTGATACGGGTGGTCGCGTATGGGCAAGATATCTTCAAAACTGTTGGGCGCCACAGGCTCATTCGGCTGACTGGGTTTAGGATTCCATGTTCTCCCCTTGCCAAGCTCTTTGGGAGGGTGATAAGGGTTGCTAAGCCGCTAGTAAATATATTCTGAACGAGTGTTCCTTTGAAGCTCCTCGAGTTGGAAGAAATGTCTGATTTGGGCTTAATTGACGCTATCTAATATGCCGAGTAACTTTGTTTTTTCAGGTTGTCTTGATGTGTAGGCACATGGTATACAACCAGCTTCTCGATGGCTTTTTAAATATCCTCAGGCGATGTTAAGGGATCTGTGATATTTCTGAGTTTTCATAGGCGAGGTCTGGATTTGTTGTGAAGAACTCGGTGATTCCCACGCTGCTCTTGTAATTAATCGCCGAAACGGTGTCGCATTCTGAGACGCTGTAGAAGGAGGATCGTTTTGGCGAATGGAAGCTATTGAAGTTGTCGCATCGAAAAAGATTTGGTCTCCACCATCCCACGACTTGGCTTCATGAAGTACATGTTGATAGATGGTGGTTCCAATCCAATGAGAAGAACTATCAAGTCCACATTCTCCCCAACTTTTATTACCGTATATACAGCAGCTTGCTTTAAACCGCATCTCCCAATAGTAGCATCACCTGTAATAGTTGTTTCAATCCCTGCTGCTCTCATTTGCTCGGTGAGCAAGCGGAACAGTCTTGTTTTTGCGAAGTTTTTAGCCCTATTCGTTTCTGCTCTTTTTTTTTTTTTTTTTTTTATGTGATAGACTAGAGGCTTAGGGGAAGCCCCTTTGTACTGTTCGATAATCTATTTTTTTCGTATAGAATGTCGAACAGCAGCTCTAGCCGGAAGATAGAGAGTAGAAAGAGACAGAGAAGTAGGAAGGAGCTGCCACAACCTAGCCGCGATATTTTTATTCCACCTACATCCAACCATTTCGCGACTCTGGCATCGGGGCATTTGAGAAGAAACAACTCGCTGGAGTGTTATGCCTCCTGAAACGAGTTGAATCTCATCAGCCAACCAATGACATGCGCTTGGTGGAGCGGGGAAGGACTAGCGAAGGCTATGATAGGAGGAATCAGGAATGTAAAGAGAGGAGAAGAAAGAAGGGAAGTAATGTGGGTGGGAAAGTGGAAAAGGCGAAGGACCGTGGGGCTGGCCGGGATTCGAACCCGGGACCTCTGGGATAGTAGTCAGGCGCCTTACCTCTAGACCACCGAGGCCCCCCTCTGCTGGTTTTGTGCTGTTATATCAAAAGTCCCTGCTACCTTGCTAACTTCCTTGTTCCTCTGCAATCCTGAATTCCTGATTCCTGCCCACACTTCTCTAATTCGTAGTCGTTCCTTCTTCGTGTATACTCTTAGAATCTGGAATAATCTTCCAAGTCACATTCAGAAGATGAGCACGGCCACAGTATTCAAAAAACATGCATCTATTTTTCTATCTTCTTCGATTCACTAGCTTTCTTTATCTCTCTTTCTTCACTTACCTACTTCATTCTTTTTACTTAATTCTGTTTTTAATTCTTAATTTTCTTCTTCTTTTATTACTGCTTTAATTTTATTTTAATTTTAGTTTTAATTTATTTGTAATTTAATTTAATTGTAATTTTTAAATCTAAGTTTTTTTTATAAATCCTTTCTGTTGTTGTAATTCCTGTATGTACCCTAAAAGATGTGAATCTTGTTATTATTATATCACTGTAACTATCGAAACCCACCGTTCACTTTTTTCTGTAATACTGGGAGCGGTCTATATCTATATTCTTATTTTATTAATACTGGAACTTTTCGTTAGCGTGCCCGCGCTTTTTTATATTTAAGTAGGTGTAAACTTTACATTCAAAATTATTTTTTACTTTTTGGTTTATTTAAAAAAATTAACTTTTTAGTCTATTATATGTCTTCCGCCATTTTGTGGTGGTGGTTACGTCACACAACATACTGTATTCTACCTATCGTACTCTTTCATTTGATACCCATGTTGTGGGCTCGGTGGAACATAATTTCAAAAATCGGGGCCATCTTTGAGCCACCTTCTTGATTTTTTTACAAAATGGTCAAATTGCATTTAGTACTTATACATGATGAGGTGAACTCAGGTTAAACCCGAGATCAACTACATGTAGACGGGAGACGAGTTGAGTAAGTTTTATTTCAACCTCAACCTCAACTCAACTATTCAACTCATCATATAAACATACTACTGAACTACGAATATGTGCAAAATTAGTAGTTGATCGGTTATATTTTTACTTTTTAGTCCATTATAAGTTCAGCTCATTCGGTAACCGGGAAGTGCGTCAAAGTGAAGCTGTTATGACTATCAAATTCCGAATCAGACCTTACTGATCTTCAATGCTGTAAACTATTCTTAATATAAACAAACAATCCAAAATTAATGCAGACTACTAAAACCTTGTAAACCAGTAACACCCTTCTCTTACACTAGCAATCGACTAGTGACAAGTTATTGATTGTATAAAAATCTACCTTTAGTGCTTGTTTATTCAGGAAGAGCACTTGCAACGCTTACACAAATAACGTGAGCAAACATCGATGGGCAAACGAACACCTTTCTGAAGAAGGTGTTCTCCAATCAACAAGCGATCAAGTTTCAACTAACTCAACAAACTTTTTGCACTTTAGTGTAATAGGAAATTGCTTGATTTTTTGCTGCTGTTACGTAAGCAGTTTAATAAAAAAATTCACTAAAACCACTTCACATTAAAGGATCGTTTGGCTCCGTTTTATTAAAAATTGAATTTTGCATAAATTCCATAAAAAAAAATTCCAAACTTTAAGCAAGCAAGAACACATCCCTTTTTTGATAAAATTCCCTTTTTAGTTAATTTTATCTCAAATTATATCAGTTTTACCCCTTTCAAAAACTTTGTCGAATCCTTCCTTACAGGAGCCCAGGTAGATATACATACATATACACACACTCTTCACGTTCATAAGACATAGTGAGGAGTGTTTGGGTGGGGATCCTACATCCCTCCCAAGATTATTATTATTATTATTATGAAAAGGTAAAAGCAGCGAAGGTTTAAGGACTTACCTAATTGCTATGCTTTTAGCTTTCAGGTGATTCCATCGCTGGTTCATTTCATCAAGACGACGTTGCAGCATAACAGCATCCTCTTGTGATGTCAGTGAACCAAGAAGTTTCCGTCCGGTTCCGTCAAGTCTATCATACACCACCCGATGTGATTCGATCTCTGACTGAAGGTCCTGCAAGTAAAAAAAAAATATGGAAGTGGAAATATTAATGTTGGGGATTACTTAAGTAATAAAAAAAAATGTAACAAGGACGAGGAGAATATTTTATGGGCAAATTTTTAGGTCAATTACACTTTTATGTTGCATTTTGTTTATTAAAAACAAGTGAAACTCCATTATCAGGTCCCCCCAGTAATGGGCTTGGTTTTATTACACACAGGACGAAATGGGATCCTTGATGAATGCACGTCGCTCAGCCTCAACGATTTGTTATGAATGAATCTTATTAAGATGAATTCTATACAAATTCCCGAACAGCAGAAAAAAAAATCTCAACAATCCAGATAGCAGGGGACAAACACAAATGAATTCATGGCCACCACGATAAGAGGGAGGAAGCAATTTACGGCTCCGAGAGCAATTTATCAAATCGCCAGTAGGGAGGCTGCCCTGTATTCCCTGGCAATCCTGAAAGTCCTGCTGTCGGGATCATCGCTATGAGGAAATCGTGCGCGGATATACGAGGCATATCCTTGTAGAGATAGCTTCTAGTTATTATGTTTTTATGTATCAGGGAATTCATCAAAACCGGCACCCGCATCTTTGCATATGCATATACATATATAGCCTCCCTACACCTACTACAATAGGCTTTACAACAATCGGCCACTATCTCTCTACCACCGCATATACACCCCCACAACAACAAAAGCCAGAATGAGAAATCTGAGGGCGTCTATTGGTCTTCCCAGACAAATCGCACATGCAAATAATTCCACAACGAGTTGGAAATCGTGTGCCTGGAGCTAATTTTGATGAGTAGTTGAGATGTCGAAGGGGATGGAGGAGCTGGGGATGGATAAATATCTATAACAGCAAGGATATTGGGTTCTTGGCCGCTTAAGGTGTAGTGATGCAAGATATTGTACCCTTAGGATAGGAAGTAGTTGATCAACGCTTGAACCTTACTCGGCCAGCGTTCTCTCTCTCATTTTGAGTGGTTATAAGGATTTTATGAGGCAATTCCTGCAGGACAGTTAATAAGTTTTCGGGCTTGAAATTGGATTTATTCTGATACGAAACCGAAAACTGTGGTCCTTTTGGTGCTCCCATGAGATGCGAGATAGGTTCCTCTAGTAGGTCTATGAAATCAGTGCGATTAATATTTCCTTAAGTGTCTTAAACAAGGCTCAATCATAAACTGGATTAGAATTTATAATGTTTTTGCAAAATGGATGGTGGGTGAAGCTGGGTATGTGTATATTAAATATTAACTTCATATTATGTGAGGGAATTGACACTAGAAAGTTTTGCAGCTAAATTAAGAAAGATTGCGGTCCAGGGAAATTGAAGTGAATTTTGAAGGAATTTTAGGGAATTGCTAACATTTGTAGTAGGTCAGCTAAATGATTGTATGTTAACCATCTATATACATATATTTATGTTCGCAACCGATCTTAATGAAATTTTAACCATGTGCTATTTACATTAAAACTTAGAACATAGGCTATTCTGTTACTTTCCAAAGCCACTCCTACGTGGCGCAGTCATGGAAAGCTTCGTTGAACAACATCTCGCAGCTTTGCATTTTGGCAAGAAGGTGCGTATGGGTCACCCATGATGCACCTCGAACCCTGATTTTTTAAATTCAAAATGGCCACTGAAATATAACCTAAATTAAAAATGGCCGCAGAAATATGTTTGAATTTTATTCTGATTCCAATAAAAGTGGGAGTTTTTAAGGTCGCAAATCATGAATTTGTGGTCAAAACTTATAAATTCAAAATGGCCACGCTAATATGGCCGAAGAATTTGCAAATTGTGTTCCAGTTCAAATGAAAATCGGTATCTGGAGTTTTTTACGATAGCAAATAACGAATTTATGAGCAAAATATAAATTCAAAATGGTCGCACCAATATGGCCGACGAGTTTGAGGTCGTCCATTAATTAAGTGAGGAGTTTAGGGAAGAGGGGTCCAGCCGAATCACACCCAATCTCAAGTGGGGAGAGGAGGTCTCGGCAAATGTCACGTAATTTTTTTCCCATCAGAAACAGTGTAAAATTTCTAAAAAACTGGGTTAAATTAAGTCAAACATGTTTCTCCACTAAAGACCCTCATTCACTTACAGGCCGCCCGCAAGCCAGATCGGCAGGTACATAATACTACTCGTAAGTCTGACAGAGGGATTGGGACTTCAAGTATTCGCTTGGCTTGACAAGCCATGGCATGCAGGTGACGTCATGATTCCGTACACAGGCGAACACGACAGTTTAGCATAGCAGGTTGGTACGTGCAAAAATGTTCATGGCCTCAACGAAAATTTTTAAGTCACACACAGATTGGTGACTGGAAAAACCTTTAAAATACACGCACCACCCACCGTCGGCGGATAATTCACGAAATCATCTTGATTAGTGGTGGAATCAACTGATTTGTATGACAATAAATCTCCGGAAATTCGCCGTTAAAGAACTAACCTTTAGGGTTTTAAAACTTAAAAAGAACTTAATACCTTTGTTGTTGTTTTTTTAGTAGTCCTTAATACATAAAAATTGCAAAAAAAAATTTGCGATTTATATATGTAATACATTTTTAAAAAAAACAAAATGCCCTGCAGTTACTTAACTTATGTTGATATGATCTATAAATAAATTGATTATGTCTTGTTGCTATGAGCAGGAGTAAGTTTAGTTGGAATGAGTAGTTAGAGTTATAACAGAACTCTATCTGTTGTCTATTACCCCAAAACTTTTTAACATGTCCCCGAAGGAACGTCGTCGGCGAAAGGCATTGCCAAAGGGTCTTTTATATCGATTCAAATACAAACTGAAATTTCTACAATCTTTACGACAAATAGCCTTGCAGGAAAGCCTTGTGTTGTAGACTTTCAATAAGTTTTAGTAAAGTTATCAAACAAATTTTTTATTGGAAACTAAAGTGATTTGTACAATTTTAAGATTAAGATTATGGGAAATAAGTATTTTAGAAGCGACGTAACTGGAATTTATTCTTTCATTTATGAACTAGGCAGAAATGAAAATCAATTACTATGAAATGAATGGTAATCTATCATCGCTGTTCATCATTCAAGGATAACCTGGCGATTTTGCTTAAGATAGGAGACACGGCAAGGGCACCGTACCCAAACTATATTGACAGATTCCTTATGACTAAACTCATCAACCCTTTAGAAAAAATCCAGCATGAGCTGTTAAGGCATTACTTAAAGCTGGAAGTACATAATAGCGTTGCATTGCTTTGCAATACTTGAGTGGGTTTTACTGCGATCCGTTACATTATATAGTTTTGACACATTAATGCGTTGCGTGCCGGCACTTAAATGTGTTTTGAAATTTGAATTCACATTGAATTCGTTTTGAGTCCGTCATCAAAATCCATTTTTAATATATTATTGAGCTAATAATATTTTTACAGTAAAAAACAAGACCAATTTGACCGAGAATTGAATGCGTTGTATGCGTAAAAGTTGAAAGTTAAACAACTGTTGCATTGCATTGCGATGCATTGAAGGTAGTGCCACATTAATAGGTTGTTTGTACAGTCGTTATCTCCTTATTCTCTTTATATTCAAGGCCGACACCCAGCAAAACTATTCGTTAAAGTGGCGTAATTTAACTACTCAAAAAAGAAATCATTCGGGGAAAGTGTGGCTTCTACTCTCCAACAAAACTCAGAACACACCGTGTATTTATTGAGAAAAAATCATGAAGTCGAACGAACGAATTAGAACATTTCAAAATTTTTATCAACACAATTAAATGATTGTTTTTTTTCTTTTTTTTTTTTTGGAGCGATTAAATAACAAAATTTCCCACTAAAATATAAATCAACACGCAGCACACAATTCACGTACAACAAACCGAAGGCTGGAGAGCTCGCTTTTCTTGTGCATCGATAATCTTTAAGTAAGATAAATCGGTCCATTTCCTATACGAATCGAAATTCATTACTAATAATCCCTCTCTAAAAAAGGCTTTAAAAAAATAAAAATTCAACCAACAGACCAAGAATCACCAAAGTTTCACTTCGAAGCTTTAAAGCTTCCTTTCTCGACGAGCTTTTCAGCTATAAAAGAAACCGCTTTACTAGGCCAAATTCAGTCTTTTACTCGACGCGTTCCGGAGAGGTCATCTTCTATGGTCCTATATCGTGTCGAGGTGTGCAATCCGGCACGGTCAGACCACACACATAGGATCTTACTTGGAGGATACTAAAATATCCTTGCTCGAGTTACAATCTGCAAGTCCTACATCCAGCCGAATAGAATCTGTTTATTTTGGCTGACGCCCGAATGCTACCTTAGCCACCTCCGAAAATTTGTAAAATCATGCCGTCTATAGGCTTATAGAGCTACTCTAGAAATGTTGATAAAATTTGATCGCTATAACTGACTTCCCACTTGCACGACAATACTTTTGCGGCAGTAGAAGACTAGTACACTCGACCTGACTACACACCCCACCGTCCTTCGTTTCGCATACACTACGGTCTATAAGTTCGTTTATGATTAGAAAAACGCAACAATGTATCTCTGTCAGCATTTCCAAAATTGTAGGGCTCAAATGTAAGGTTTTTGGTTTTTCGCTTCCACTGGAGCACCTCCTAGACCTGACAAACTATTCTTTTTTATCTTTCGAACTAAACTTACTACTATACTGTTGTGTTCACACGAATAATGGTACCGATCTATTATCCAAGCGGGATCGACAAGCGCTTGAATACTAGCTTGCGTAAACTTATCGATTTAGTTATAAGCGGCAGCCACAAAACACACCACAGAGTCATTCAGATCCCTAGGTTATCACACATAAAAAGGAGTTAATCAGTAAACGACAAAAATGGGGACGATAAAAGTGAAAATGGGTGAACAGATCAGTAACTCATAGCCTATTTCGAGACATCTAAGAGTTATGATCGGTCAAATACTCAGTTTCAAGGACGGAAGACTCTGATAGTTGCAGGAATAAATTGGGGAATTAGGGCGGCGTATCGATTAAGTTCCTTCCAAATATACTGCGAACTCCTACCGACGAAGAACAAGCTTAACTGAGGCAACGATCCGCATTAATATTAGAGAGGTATTCTACCGGCAGGCTGCTAATCCACCACGGATTGGCAAAGATTTGGGTTGAGTCTACTAAAGGGTCGATGAGCCCATAAACTCATGCCGAATAAACTAGATTATCAGTGAACTAGTCGAGGTGGTCGTAACTAGCGCAGTTCATACGCAGATATGGAGGATACCGAACTAGAGAATACCCTGGATTACACATGATGTCGCTTTTAATAAGTTTCAAAAACGCAACCCTAAGCAAAATTTATAATATTTATTAAACAACCGCCCCATGAAAGTCTGACATACATACCCTACCCAAAGCATGTATATTCATATCTCTCCACACTAGAATATCTATAAGCCTTTTAGCAGAAGTCGACACCTTAATTAGTATTTATGCAGGTGAGTTCCAGTCGAGAATCCCTGCGACAACAAGCTACATTCTATTTAGTATGGAAATATGCAAATCTGTTGCACTACGCCAGCAAGCTTTTAAGCTATCATCCCGCAAGATGCAGATAGCACGCCTACAACATAAATACAAACATTTTACAGGCCAGTTACTACCCAAGGAATTTCTCTAAAAAAAATCTCGTCCCGGTAAGACTTCAATCACCTGGCGTCATCCCTCAACTTATACACGGCATTGATTTTACGAGGAAGGATTTAGAATGGACGCGGATTATGGAGGGTGGTGAATATTTTATAAACTCAAAACTAAAACCCGATGTTAGCGATGCCAGATGCTTGCTCGCTTTAAATGAGAGCTGGCTAACGAGTTTTTAATTGAAAAAATCTCCTTTAATGATCTCAGGTAAATTCTGGTTGGTTAGCGGCTGAAAGGATTCTTCTACTTAAAATGTCAATTAGATAATATTAGTTTGCCACATTGCGAGGGAGTCGGTGTGCAGCGAATACAGTCGTGATGTCATTATGCCGTGCAGCTGTTAATGGATTTGCATTTATAAGTGGGCTGCAGCGCATCCCTGACATACCTGCAAGGATCGAGAATTATGGCGGAGTTCGGAATGCGGATGTCTTTTTTAGTAATTGACAAATGGAAATGTGATTTTAGTACTTGTGTCGCGGAATTAATTCTGATCTGGCTTTTTTTAATTACGAGAAAGCGGAGAAGCACTGAATGGAAGCTGTACGGGGTAATGTCCTTTGCATTTAGAAGGGATGTTTACTTTTAGATGGGAGCTGTAATGGCTGTGAGATTTAATGTAGGTTATCGAGGCTGTTGTATTGATTTAGGTACGTGGTGGGTGGGGGTGTGTTGTGTGTGCTATTTGTGCAATAGTTACATTTTAATTAATTTTTAAAGGAATGGGAGTTTTCTGATGTGTGCTTCAATTCAATTCAATTTATTGTATCTTCTTTTATTTAAATTATTTTTCATTACCTTTTATATTATCAGCCGAGCAGCGAGGACATATCGTATTCATGAGCTTAAAGAGGACCCAAATATTCAGCCTGCTTATGGTTACGATTCTTCAGGTGTTAGAGATTGTCTGAATGGCAAATGTTTAACATTTTTTTGCAATCTCTAGCGTCGCCTAAATTTGAAACTCAGCGGTCTTCTTTGAGCGATGAGTAGCGTTGATATCAAAATCTGCAGCATGAGTTACTTCAATAGTCAAAATGAAAGAACTACAAACGACACGCGCGATTTTACTCGACGCATTCATTGAACATTGGTGTAATTGTGTTTACAGGTGATGAAGTAGAAAGAGGAGATAAGCCAAAAGGAATATTATCTGTGTGGGAGAAGGAAGTAGCAAGACGAATGACTAGGGCGCTCCGTCGAATAAAATCAGGGATTTCTGGGATTGTAGTCATGTGCCTTAAGCTTTAACATTTGTTAAATATTTGGAACTGGGGATCCAGATAGAAATTTTTTCAACGTATTCAAAGTGATTTCTGAGTGCACCATTAGTAATTTCGAAGCAGGGGAGACATACAATTTTTCTATCACAACTTGGCAGGGGGGTCTCCTCCATCCGCAGCCAACGATCTGCGAACAGAAACAAAATTGATAAACATTAAATATGTCAGCACTCAAAAATCGCTCTGAATACTTAAAAATCGTCTACAATGGTTGGGATCAATGCATCCTATTTTTACTAAAAACTAGAATCATCCACAGCAACTTAGGAAACAGCAGAGTGATACAGACGGCGTTCCGTAGCACACTCCAGGAAGTCTATCTCTATTTTCAGCTATGGAAACGAATCCTTCATTTCAGTCTACCCCTACATTTATGGACGTGTACCCAACCTATTCACATCAGCTAAGCACTTATTGATTTATTTTGGACTCAAAGCTGTATTTGCAGGCTCGACATCGAAGAAAGGGCAAATGACGCCAGTATAGTTTTCTATGCCAGTAAGCAGACCTTCAGCAAGAGATGGGACTTGAAGCCACTCATGGATTGACATGGCTGTGATTCGACTACTTACTGCTGTCATGAACTCTCATGTTAAGCTCTTGCAAAAGAATATAATACATTTAGACCAAACCAAGTCCAAAGAGAAAAGGTATGGAAACAGCAACATACTGCGAATGGTAGAAGAGTCTTTTGATTACATAACATCGAAAATTAATTTCAAATCAGGTTTCAATGGTCAGATCACCACCAGAAAAGAATGGGAAATCTTCCAGCCTAGTATGAGCTATGACGTTGTTTTGTACACAGATGACTCCAAATCAGGGTGGGTGTGAGAACTGTTGTTTTTCCCCATTGGTGAATCTCCAAAAAATACTTCCAGAAAGGCAAACGAGCATTCTCTTTGCAGTTGTCTGGCTCCTTCTAGGATTAAACAAAGTGCATTCTCGCTGATTCTTAGTAAAGTTTATAGTGGCCTTCGTAAGTTATGGTTATTTGGTAAACCCCTACCTCAGCAGTCCCACCAAGACTGGTAAAGAGCCTCATCATGACGTATTTTCTGTACATCTCAAGCTATATTGCCTTTGATGCTATTTGCAGGCGTCGTCTGAATGTGGCTCTTAATGACTGCATTAGATTCTCTTTTGCCCATGTTTCCACTAATCGCAAATTTCTCATCCTCTGCGAGTTCTTGTCCTATCTTGACAGACATATATTATGTCTACTTTACAAAGTTCCAAGAACTTGGTTAGTTTTATAGTACAGTTATAGGTCACATCACCTGTTAAGCTTCGTATACCTTCATACAAGAGAAGAATTGGCTACAATTCCACTTTTTGCACCCAATCAGACTATGGAGGGGAGCCAATACAGCGGCGGTTTTCTGGAGGAAATTATTTATTAAGCATTTTTCTGGTGGTTAATTTTAATTCTTTTGAATTTCATAGTCTTTTGGTGAATGGTCATATTTGGTCTCGTAAACCTGCTGAACTTGTTTCATAGGTCTGGCCTACAAATTTAAGGTACAGGGTGGTGAACTCAATAGTACAATAGACAAAGCGAATGGTTGCGGTACTTTTGGTCCCAATATCTCACCACAAAAAAGGGGAGTACGATGATATTTTAGAAGATACGAGAACCATGGGGACAAATAACTAGAAGGCTAAAGCCGAAGATTTGTAAGGAAGCTTCGTTGAAATACTGTTGAAGGTCATCCGATTTAAGACCTGGGTAGCTCTGAACCTACCGCGACCGGGCTTAGTTAGTTGCAGTCTCAGGCACAGTAGGTATGAGCAGGGGCGGCGGAGCATAATAATTGTGGGTGGAGAGCACGTGAACAAATGACCGTTAAAATGTTAAAAGTTAATCGGTCAATTGATTTACCAGCTGTCTGTTGAAATATCTGGTTTTAAATTCTTTGGTTATGAGATTAGGCCCGACTAAAATTTGGGGGAGGAGGGTGTGCAGAGAGGGAGTTGATATGCTAGCCCCACAGTCTAATGTGAACCTCGTGTGGTTTGCCCTATGAACCCCACAAGCCTTGCGTTATTCGTGCCGCGTCATAACGAATGCTCCCGGAAAATCATTGCTACTCGATCCCGAGTAAGAAAATAAGGCCGTAAAATCCGAGAATTTCGGCATGGATACATGAGTTATAACTGCGACGGTGTCGAAAGCTCTATATTTTTAAACGTGAGTGTCCGGTCCCCCAACTGAATACTACTAAAGTCCAATGCTGCTTGACCTTTGCAATCGAACCAGAGCCGGCCCTATTGAGTATGTTAAATGACACGGTCACGGTCACTAACAAAATTGGGAATGAGAGAGTGACAGGAAAAAATTTAAGGTTTGTTGAGATATGTAAGTAGTATCTGCCGTTCACTGGCTTCAAACAAATTTCATTTCGTTTAGACTAGTTTCAATCGTAAATTCCAAAGCTCTTACTTACGTTTACAATATTGGAGTAAGCTTTACGCTGAGATTAAAGTGTGTATCATCGGGTCGGTAAAGAAGTAATGCAAGTTTCCCAAATGGAACGCACTGTATGGGGAAGGAAAAGTTAGTGTTTCAGAGTTGCGAGCCGGAAACTAGAGGTGACACAGTTCACAAAATAAGTGTCGTTCTAGAAGAAGTGTGGAGGTTGACAAGGGGGCTTTGCGTACCCTGATGGTATAAAACTTTATTGTAATTATTGACTAACTAAAGATGAAGCTTGGATTATGTCATTCAAGCGTTCAACGACACCTTTATGCTACCGGGAACTACCTGTTTTATTTTAACAAGTTAATGGAGGTAGTTTAAATCCTCCCGGTCTTTCAGTTCATGCATTTAGAAAACCCGCGTTATCTGTGACAGTTTACTGAAATGAAAATGAAAGTTCTTGTTTTGTTTATTTTGTATTTCATTTTGGCTCCGAAAAGGGAACTTCCAATTTCTAAACTTTTATAAAAATGTACATGTTCTACATAATTATTTTTCTAAGTTAAAAACAAAAAACCCTGACTCCAACTTCGTTTAAATTTTGATGAATATGAACAATAAAATGAACAAGTAAAACAAACTTTCTGAACTGTCTGTTCCACAACACTAGAACATGGAAGAAGAATGCTGAAAAATTCTTTTTCGTTTTTCCCATTCTGAAGATGATATCCTGCTCAGCTGCACCGAAATCCAAGGATAACAAAAGTTCGATTAACCTTTAAAGCAGCACACATCGCAGACGCTCGCATTTACTTGACATTTTATCCCTGAACTTCAGAACATTTCGCAAATTAGCACCAAGTCAGTGTTGGCAGCCAATTAATTCGCCCGTTACCATCGCAGATTAACTCATTAAATTATGCAAATGGATCCGGGGGTAGAGCGAAGGAAAAAGTTGGTCCCGCTGGAAAACATCCCTACACACCCCCGATGAGTTTAACGAAAATTCCATTGCTGCTGTTTTTTTTTGTGCCAGAGCTCGACTCGTCGAAAACCCTGCTCCTGTTTAACTGGTGCTCATCCCCTAGTATTGGGTAAGGCGTGCGAGGGTGGCTGTTGTTGATGGAACTGAGTGGAGCAGCAGCATTCAAAACAATTCAACGTTTTTCGAGATTTCTTTCCCCTCGTTCCCAGCACCTGGCACCATCCGGGGGCGTCCCGGTGCTGTTGTGATTGGGTCAAACTCGGTGAATTAATCATCGAAATAATTTTATTAATTCGGATTTGGATTAGATTTTCCTCCCGGCAGCGAGGGTTCTTCCTGACGTAAATTGGACAGGCGAAACCATCCCTCTCCGTAGTAGGCTTCATCTCGCTTTTGTGTTAAGCGGACGCTTTGGCAGCATTGACGTCCGCGATTGGGATGGGATCCTGTTTTTGAGGACATCGTTTTCGAACCTGCTGCTGCTACTGCTGGAGCTGGAGCTGGAGAGGAGTTTTAACTCGATTAGAGACCGTTCCGAGCTGGATGTTTAGCAAAAATGGAATAACTTTCAACTAATTAAAACAGCAGCAACAAATTTGTAACATTATTTACATCTGAATCGGGGGATTCCCCCTGTTTACACTGTTGTTGATGAAAAACAACTGCGGCGGGACTAGGAAGGGAACTCGGGGGCGAGCAACGGAAACTCAAGCAGGGATGCTTTAATTCTGTGCATCCTCTTCCCCTACATCTGCAATTTATTTTGTAATATACATGCACCAGCAATCCCCAACCACCTACCCTTCACAGCCTCCGACAGGGGGTAGGAGACGTCCGGGCGGGCTGGCATCAACGGGGAAAGTGTGACTGTGTAGTATAGCGTCGGGCACAGCTAAGTTTATGTGAATAGTTGCGGTGGGGGCTGGCAGCATCTATTAAAATTTATTAATTAATTAAATCGGGCTTAACCGCACTTTGATAACTACTGCATAAATTTGCACACATAATTTATACGGCTCGTCCGCCGTGGATTGTGGCTTACGATAGTGGGTAGTTGCTAGTTGAATATTATTCGTTGGCAGCTTTCTGAAATTGTTTTGGCACTGAAAGTAGATTGGTGTACGTGTAGCATCCGAAACACTTCCTCAGTGGGGATATGTTAATTTTGTTTTTTAGATTCACTACACTATATTATGAATGAAAGCCTTTTAAAAGTTTTTTAATTGTAAATAAAATTCGTTTATTTTGTGTGGAAGTGTTGAAATATAGTGGAAATAAATTTCTAAACTAGTTAATTTTCGAAGGGAGAAATATTACTACAAATACAAATATATAAATCCTGTAATTAATGAAATGACAAGCCAGATGGAAGGAAAGTAACAGAGATTCGATTATCGGATTCCAGGAACACACAAATTGGATTTAGGATTAATGTAATTTTTAGAACTTAAATTCGTGAATTTTAAATAGATTTATTGTCGAAATGTGACTTTAGCTTGGGGCGTGGTTACTTACTCCGTGAACATCAACGAGGATTTGCCACAAAGAAGAGCATTCAGCATTCAGAGTGAGTTCTTGCTGCTTCTACTGTTCGTTAAGTATGAACAAATCTCTGCGCAACTAAATAGGAGAGTAATAGTATTATTTTAGTCGTACGACCGGGTTCATTACACTCATGCATAAGTATACCATCAAGCGTGCACTCCACGAAAGAACCACATCGGCTATATGTTCTGATCGGCTATCAAACTTAGTAGACCAGTTCTCGTTCGATTACAGAAGTAGCATTGGGCCGTGGTTAGTACTTAGCACGGAAATCGCTCGGAAAATCGACACTTCCGCTTGGAAAAAGACGAAAAAGCAATTGGGGATCGGAATTAGTATGGGAACAGGAGCGCTGCAAGGCAACTATTTCTATGATCATTTTCAATAAAAACATAATTTATAGGCTTCCGCCTTCGCCTGCGTGGCAAAGTCGGTGTCCTATGTGGTGGGCTGTATAAAATATTTTTGTATGTGGTGCGTGCGCCTATGTTGCTTATGCTTAAATCTGGCCCTGCGAGCCAGTGCATTGAGTTTCGTATGAATAAAGGATACGACCGTTTGAGACTTAATGACACTATAAATTTTGAGATCGCCTGGGTAAAAGAGATGCCGGATATTCTCTAATTTCTTGGACAGGTCAGAGAAGAATATATTGAATAGAATAGGGCCAAGGTGACTACTCTGAGGAACACCAGAAGTTACTTCGATCGCATTTGAAAGATATCGTTGAAATCTAGTAACCTGTGTCCTTTCGTAGAGATATGATTACCAAATGGATTGGCGTGAGGTAGGATTTCTGCCACAATCTTTCCTAAATCCTTTCCTAATGATCTGTTAAAGATACGATAAAGAGGGAGTGCGATATGTTTTGAGCAGCGCCGCAAAAAACTAGGAGGCAGATTGGCAGGACCATGACCTTTTTTCGGGTCAAAGTTGTTTAAAGAGGTCAGTATGTCGTCAGGGATAGATCATCTATGAGAACTGAAGTGTTACTGAACCCCTCGGTTGGATCAGTGTGCCTTGGGCCAGAACTGGGGCAATAAAATTACGCTGAACCTATCAGAAAACATGCTACTAATTTACTTGGGGCACGAGGAATGTATTCTACCATTTGTTATTGTTGACGGATAGCCTGAGGTCTTTCGTTTTAAATTAACGAAATCGAAAAAAATTTTGGGGACTTTCACGATCCTATTTCCAACAGAATTAATGTTTTGCGGTCTCATCTGACCTAATAGTCCAGGAAGAATAGAAAAAAAGTTGAAATAAATCTACCCTGGGATTTCTTTACGCTATAATTAAGAGAAAAATCGTAGGAATTCAATGAATGTGTTTTGGATAAAATTGGTCCAGGGCAACAGGTGGTAAAAAGCTAATAAAAGGAGCGAAAACGCGTTTTTTCACGTTTTGGGTACGAAAAATATGTTGTTTTGGAAAACAAAAAATACTACATAATAGTGCTTAAAAAGACGAAAATTATGAGTTTTGGACCATTGAAATCGGTCAACAGGTTTTTGCAGAAAAATTCAAAAACCATTAAAAATGGCCGTTTTTTGACATTTAATTATAGGGAGTGTGATTATCGTAGAACCTTGTGTCAGGGCTTAAATTGTGGCCACTGATGGTGCCTACCTACAATAAAAATTTCATGAAAAAATAATGGTAACTTTTCGAGTAAATCTCAAAAATGTAAAAACACCTGTTTCACAAAAAAAGGTTGAACAAGGTCCACAATGGTCCTAGAAATTTTTTGTTTGGCATTTTGGCTCGCAAAGGTTTGCTCTACAACCTCATTTTCATGAAATGTATGTAAAGTTTGATTTAACACCTTAAAACCCTGTTTGAAAACCACCCTTTTTCCAGTTTTTTGAATTAAAAACTTTACTTTTGAGCTTTCTCTTGAAAATCGTTTTTCGACAGTTTTATTAGTTTGTTTTTCACCTGTTCTACAGCTCCAATTTTATTCGAAACATATTCATATAATTCCTACCATTTTTCTCTTAATTATAGTGTTGAAAACCCGCAGTTTTTGTTTGTTTTTAAGAAAAAGCTCAAAGAGCTCACGAAGAAAGCTCAAAAGAAAAGCTTTTTATTCAAAAAAACTGGAAAAAGGGTGGTTTTTAATCGTGTTTTTAAGGTGTTAAATCAAACTTTACATAAATTTCATGAAAATGGGGTTGTAGAGCAACTCTTTGGGAAAAAATTGGGCTCATCAAAAAAACTCTAGGACCACTGGTGGCCTTGTTCAACCTTTTTTCGTAAAACAGGTGTTTTTACATTTTTGAGATTTACTCGAAAAGTTACCATTATTTTGTCATGAAATTTTTATTGTAGGTAGGCACCATCAGTGGCCACAATTTAAGCCCTGACACAAGGTTCTACGATAATCACACTCCCTATAATTAAATGTCAAAAAACGGCCATTTTTAATGGTTTTTGAATTTTTCTGCAAAAACCTGTTGACCGATTTCAATGGTCCAAAACTCATAATTTTCGTCTTTTTAAGCACTATTATGTAGTATTTTTTGTTTTCCAAAACAACATATTTTTCGTACCCAAAACGTGAAAAAACGCGTTTTCGCTCCTTTTATTAGCTTTTTACCACCTGTTGCCCTGGACCAATTTTATCCAAAACACATTCATTGAATTCCTACGATTTTTCTCTTAATTATAGCGTCAAGAAATCGCAGGGTAGATTTATTTCAACTTTTAACTACTTTTTCGCTATCTCTCCTGGACTATAAGATTAAATTCTGAGTTGGTGTTTTTTTCTGATCAAGTTATATAATTTTTTTCTCGGATTGCAAAGAGATCGTATGCTCCTAACAAGCCAAGGCTCCGATAATTTCTTCTTTTTCATAATCGTGGGCTGATATTCGTCAGTGGTGTTAAAACTGATGGTATAGAAACAAGATACTATCTCGTCAAGGTCATTGCCTGATAGCCTATGTTCCCAGTCAAATAGGGATAATTAGGAACTTATTCTATCAAAGTTTGTGTTTTTAATGCCATAAACAACAGAATTGTTATGTGATGTATAGTGTTTAGAGATTGAAGAAGTGGGTTCCAGTACCCATGCAGAGTGGGGAATAGAAATACTGAACAGGTTATCCTTTTCAGAAGCAGGTAGAAGGTCCACCGGTCAGGTCATAACAGTGAAGACTAGATCTAACCAATTACAATAAAAATTTGGTCTGTAAAGAGTTCAGCTGCAATCATATACTGCTCATTTAAGTAGTAAAGTCTCATTCAACCATGTTTCGGTATATTAAAATAGCACGAATTTGCTTCGGTGAAGAGATTATTCAAGTAGACACTTATATCCGGGGATTGGTTTGGATTTTGGTGAAGAGTCAAGGTGGGATTAGTCGTAAGAGAAGTAGCTAGTTACGGACGATAATACCTACACACTTTATCACGGCTTTTTTTTTTTTTTTTTTTTTTTTATGTGAAAGACTAGAGTCTCATGTAGAGATTTCAAATTTGAAGCATAACTGGAAAGGTCCTTCTTTACTCGCTGGGCTGTTATTTGGTACTGCTCATGATACTTAAAGTACAGTTTGAACAGAGTATTACGATCAATAGGATGGACTTCCTGCTGTATCGAAATGAGCCTCATCATTCTCCTAGTTAGGCCCTAGTTTTATCCTATATGGAGGTTGAGTCAGGTTTGTCGTGCATATAAGCAAGGAGCAGCCTAACATTATCGAAGACTCTACTTTTTATCAAAAGAGACAACAAATAACGTCCAGTTTAATTTGCGGAAATTAAGGTGTTTTTTTACGACGGGAGGCTCTAGTGGGTTCAAGAAAGGCGGTTTAGTTGAGACGATATCTGTCCTACCACTCTGAAGGGGAATCAATATGCTTTCCGCACTCGCATGTTGTAACTTGCTGTAATCTACTGTATTAAGTGTCGGTATTGTGTAAATAGAATTATGTACCCTAAATTTATAAGCTTAGTAGGATAATTTTAGGGTATAAATAGTGGTACAAAATTTCGGTAATGGTTTATAAGTTCAATTTAATGTAAATATAAAATTTAAATAAAGAAAGTTTAATTAATTTAACTAAAAACTCTTACAAAAATCTTAGCATTTTCCCCTTTAATCAGGTTTAAGCACTGAGTTTTGTTTGAACAGTCTATCGACCTGTCAAAATCTAATTATTGTTTCAAACGACCGAGACAAAATGATTTTCAAACACATCACCTTACAAACTTGTAATTTGTTCACTTAATAGCAATCGTTTTATACTCATAAAATTTAATTATAGAACAGCCATACCTAAATGTTCACCATAAGAAAATCCCTCCTTAACCACGATAATCCATTGTTTGCGTCATCGTCACTGCACAAAAATCATCCCCCACCATAAAATCCAGCATCTTTAACTCGCACATAAAACCAATTGTTAAATACAGGTGCACAAGCATCCTTTTTGCCTACCTCAACTCTCAGGACGATGTCACAAAGTGCAGAAATGATTGACATGCAACTTGCAAAGAGCTCATTTATAATTTTGCTGAGTTGACATTTAGAGGTTTTTCCTCCTCCTTGTCCTTAGCTTCTATGCCATTCCTTGGGGCTGAACGATGATCCCATTTCTTCCTGCTTTTTATCCCTTGGTGCTGTGAATACAACGAAAAAACCAGGAATGCTGCTCCAGCCAAGATATAAGGGCTGGAAGCTGGTGTAGGAGTAAGTGTAACTACTAGGTATAGCTCAAGGCAACCTTTCGGCCCATTCCGCCGCCACTGGAACTTTTCTGATGGCGCGCACAGTGGAGGAGGAGACGGAGCCCTTTTGACTGACGGAAAGTATAGTTTCATCGGACGGGGGCGCACACACAACTACCAGGACACAATCGGGGTCCTGTAATTGAATAGTGCCCTGGTGTCATTTTCTTCCGATAGAAAACTCAATTTCGGTCTCCGGAGGATGACGAAGATATTTTGTGGGGCCAGAATTGGTAGGCCCAAAGTTGTGGTGTATCTTTAGTTTTTCTGCCATAGTAGGCATTTGATATTCTCTATTATGACCTGAGGTTTTGTTCTGATTTATTTTTTCTTATCCTTTTTGCGATGTTTCCTTGCCCTTAGAATTCTGCCTACGTAGGTCAACGGGATGAGTTAGGCAAAAAGCTGCCTCCTCGCATTTATTATGTATTAACTTTTCATCCAATATAACCATTTTTAGTTTTTTTCTTCTTCTTTTTTCTTTGCCTTTTTATAGATGAAATTTTATGTAATGCCTTTAACAGAACCCTTCTGGCCGGCATCTATGAATACGAATTGAAACAGATTGAATATAAAGTTGTGCAGTTTGTTAAGTTTTAAATTTTCATGGGGCTGGATTGGTATGCTTTCGCTCGTTCTGCTACCCCAAAACCCCAACCCCATCTCATATGGCGTCCAAAGTTAATGAAATTTTTATAAAAGTATTCTTCAAAATGTTGTGCACGTGAATGCTGATGATGCTTTAATAAATTTATGTCTTTCGGGTGGAGAAAATGAAAGTGTATGCAATATATCCTATCCATATCCTAATTTCAGTTAAGAATACTTCAATGATATTTATAGACCTTAGTTTCAAACTCTACTCTAACACTGAGATATTAAACAAATTGCATTTCGAATTTGAGTCATAAATAAGGACTGCCATGTGCCAAAAGAACAAATAATCGATTCCGGAAAATTGATCACTACTTAATCGCAAGGATTGATGATGCCCCCCATCCAATTTTAACAAAAAAGATACAACTTCTCTGGATGAATTTATGGGGTTGAAAATTTTGAAGTTAGGGAAAGATTCTGCCTTTGGAAAGTTTTCGTGCTAATGTGGTTTGATGTATTAAAATGGAACTTGTTATGGGGGATTTTAATCTATTTTATTTGTGCACTTTTCGAAAGGGTTTTAATAATTAATTTTAACTTTATGGCACAGATACATAGAACTTTCTGGTGATATTTTAGCTAGTCCCAGCAGATCCCCATATCTAGAACCCAAAATTAGTTTAAGTTTTTGTCATAACAAGTGATTATTATCAGGAACGAATTAGGCGGTGTTATTGATCCAATCAAAGTAGAAAAAGCAGAAAGATAGTTTAGAGGACATAGAGCTAAGAAGGGCTAGGAAAACAGATAAGCTTTCAAGAAATACACCGGCCGAACTGCGCAGGTTCGAGCAAGTTGGCAGACTAAGCGTTCGCATAAAACTTCTTCACATTGAACTGAGTTCGCCCAACTGGCCTCGAATCGAAGTCGAAGATACAATCTAGCCCAAAAGAGAGTAATCAACTGGAATAGTGGAATGCCGTTTCAGTGGGCTTTTACATTTCTGACTTCTGGCGAAATATCAAAAAAAAAAAATTCAAGCACGAACTGAACATGAACTGGACTTTAGCCGGTGAAGCCACTTATGTGGATGGAACTCGACATTATTGAACTGAAGTCGGTGAAGCCGGGGTATTAAGCTATAGTTTAACTCATACAAAGCTTTAGTTTTTGTTGTTGCATTGCTTCGTATTTCAGGGTAACCGTGAATTGTATCACTTAGCATACTCAATATACCAATTCTCGTTCGATTGCAGAGGTTAAGCAGAATTGGATATAATTAGTACTCAGATGGGAGACCGTATTGATAAAACGAAACTAACGTTTTAAAATATAAAGTTTTCGACTCCGGCACAGTTATTACTTACATATCGACGACGAAAATCTCAAATTTTTCAACTTCCCTTTTCTAATCGGAATCGAGGGGCAATGACTTTTTCTCAAGGGGGCCAAATGGGGCATTCCTTATGACGAACTGCGAATGAGGCAAGGCGTTAGATTCTTTGTGTGGGCCTTATAGGGCAATCTACACCGGGTCCACATGGGGCGGTCGAACTAAGCTCATAGGGGCCTTATCTGCACCCTCTGCCATAATGCTAGTCGGGCTTCCCACCCACACACAATGATTATGCTCCGCCGCCCCTGGAGATGACCTCTGCGTTTGAATTATTGGATGTTGTACATAGGAGTTCGGAAATACAGATTGCATAAGGTTGCTCCTTAGTCGAGTTTTTCTATTTATGAAGGAATTCTTCAAAGGCAGAAGCCGAGTGGGGAAATCTACTGCTAGGAGAATAACTTTGCGATGGAGGCAGAAGACCATTTCCCTTGTGTCAACAATCGCTAGTAGCTTTAGTTGTTTTCTATCTCCTACCTTCTAGTAGCTTTAGTAGTTTTCTACCTGCAAATAAGATAGTTGATTTCGAATAGGACCCGCCAGAGTAAAAATAAAAAATTACCTTACAACGAACGAATACTGGCCTCCTGCCTTTTTAACGGGCATATGATGGCCGTAGGGTTTTTAATCAGTATCATTGAGAGCACATACGGGTTCACAAACCTCGAAACTTGACCAAAAGATTTCAATCGCCAAGATCTGAGTTGAGCATATGCGTATTCGACCCAAAAAAAAGCATCTGATTCGTCCGTTGTAAGGCATTTTTTTATTTCTACTCGGACGAAGGTAGGATTATAATACAGCCAGAGCCGATGGCTGCAAGACGAGTGGGACGGTATTTTGACTATATGCGGAATATGTCACTCCTAACTTGCTAAGAGATTTTATTACTTTATTACTGGATATTTACCTAGATAAGACCCCAAAGAAGAATCAGTTCAATGAGCCTGTTGATCAAGTCAGAAAGAAGCCTGTGTTATAATGGGTGATTCATTTAGAGATAATTTTTTGCAGTGGTGCTTTTATGATAGGCCACGCCTGGGTTGTGTCAACCTGTTGGTAGTTTTGTTCATTCTTGTTTGACATTCAATTATTGTTGACATTCAGTTGTGTTAAGAAAATCAGAGTTCTACGAGGAATGCGTTTCGTGCACTTAGAGTAACTTATGGTCCACATAATCAACCTACCGAATGATGCCTATTTAGCAAGACCAAGGCCATGACCAAGACCAAGACCAAGGCCAAGGCCAAGGCCAAGACCAAGACTAAGAGTAAGACTAAGACCAAGACCGCTGTTTGGATACGCAATGAGAGTCTCAAGTCGCCACAAACGAGCAAAGTTACTCTTTTTTTATAAACGCAAATTAACGGGTCATTTATATTATCAACATGCACGCCTATACCTGTAAGTAGAGTTGAGCTGGACTTACACGAGGCAGTACATATATCCCTTAGACGACGGTAAATTGTACTGAGGCCTCAATTTTCTTAACTGTCCCGGTTCATTAATAATATCCTAGTGGAATATGAGCGTGTATAGAGAATCGTGTGCAGGGCCGGCACTCGGATTTTTTGCGCCCGGTGCACTATGCCATATTGCGCCCCATGAGCTGTTCATTTTTGAACGCAGTAAAGGACAATGGAAACGTACAAACACCCACTGGATGGGAGAAATAATTTTCATATTTTGCGTAAAATATAAGATTGCACCATAATAATGCGTAAAACATAAAAAAAAGATTACATAGATAGGGGGTTTCACATAGGTCAACATCCAACCAACCAAAATGTGCTGGAAAAGTCGTTTGCGGAGAAAAGTGTAGGAGAAGACGATGAGGTGAGCAGATTTTTTGAACTTCTGAATTGCTTCACAGAATTTTTGAATCAAATTTTTGGACAGCAGTTTTTTTTCTCGCCCTTTTGCTATAAAAAGAAAAGAAAAGGTATGGCAGAAGGGAGGTTAAAGATTGCAATCAACAACAACAAGCGCGAAAGCAGGCCCCGTTGCTGAAAGTCGAGTCGTGTTTCATAACAAGTGGTTTGAGTAGAAGAAAGTGAAGTTTCAGTCGATTTACGGCTTTCAGCAGAGGGCTTAGAGTGGAAATGCTAAGTTGAGTTTAGGCCCCTGTACTGAAAGTCGTGATTCGTTTAAAACTTCATTTTTTTCAACTCAAACGACTTGTCAGGTCGTGACGACTCGACTTTCAACACAGGGGTCAGTCATTCTAACGTATCGTTCGTTGGAAAAGTTGGCTTTTGTGGAAACCCATGCGACTTCTTTATCGATTTTTAAAAGACGATTACAAACAATTATTGTTGGTTGACCCGTGTGAAACTGGATATATTAATTTGGAACACAGTCAAGGAACAAACAAAAAAGAGCATTTAAGGAGGAATTCTCGTCACAAGGAATGTTGTTCTTCTCTGGAAACTTCTTGCACGAGGAGAAGTAAAATTTTCCCTGGTTTGACAAAGTACGAGAAAATATATTGGGTAAATTTGTGTAGTTTCTTGGAACCGTGAAACTACTTTCCTCTTCTTTTTTTTCAACGTTTAAAATTTTATTCAAATCTTAATTTCTGAAATTGCGGCGCCCCCCAGAAATTGCGCCCGGTGCAAGTGCACCATTCGCACCTATGAAAGCGCCGCCCCTGATCGGGTGTAGAAATGAAGCGAGGTGTGATTGTAAATTACGTAGTGGAGACACATTTCTTACTTCTTTTCTGGCAGTAAAATATCCAATTTGAACTGAGGCGAAGCGAGATTGTAAATACTAACTGGAGAAACATTTTTAATATCTTTTGAGGAAAGGAAATTTGTACTGGAGCCACATTTTTTGTGGGATTGAAATTTAATGTTTAATGTTTTAATATTTTAGATAAGAGAACATTAATCTTAGCCTTTTATTAAATAGATTTCACTTACATATCGAGAGTTTCCTGCCAGAAGGGCGTATCCACAAAATCGCGATTTTGGGCTTATAACTTTTTCTTAGAGTCAGGTCGTATCCATCAGACTGGTCGTATCCATCAAGTGAATGAAAGTATCCAAAACATACGCCTAAAAACATTTATTTTCGATGATAAGCAATATGAAAAAAATACACCGATTTTTTAAATGTTTTTATTGAATCCTCTAAATCCATGTTTTGGTTGATACGCCCTTTTGGCAGGAAACCCTCGATATGTAACTTACAGTTTTTATTATCGTAATTATATCTCTATTGCCTGAAACTAATTTAGAACACCACTGAGAGGATATTCTCTATTTACTTATTTTTTAGTAGAAACTTTATTATTTATTACGGAACTTTATTATTAGTTTCTCCGGGGAATCAAAAGTCAACTGACAACTCTTAATTAATTAATTGTTTTCAATTACTTGATACAAGTCGGCTATATTTTTTTGCACATAGTCTTTTGTACTTTAGTAATGTGCGAGTAGTGGGTTGTTTGTATTTTTCATTTGGCATAACAATAACAACTCGCCTCATTTGAAGTATGACATTTTACTGGCTCAAACCAGAAAAGAGGCACCTCTTACAAACTCAGTTTTAAATTGTCCTATCCAACACTACCTGTAAGAAACCAAATAGCACAACATGTGACAACTGAAAGGAAAAACTTCAACAGATGGAACTTTCAGAAATAGTATGATATGAAAAAAGAATTCGAGGAATAAAATTGAATTTATTTCAGCTCGATAATGATCTAGGTTAAATTGCTGCGTAGACCAACCCCCAAGAACAATAATCCTTATACAAAATTTCTCAATTTAAAATTTCCATCGAAAAAGCGCAAAGCTAAATCTCCGCCAAAACGACCATGAAAACTTCATCCCCCCTCCCCCATGGATTTTCTCAAGAAAAAAGTCTTTGGTTTATTAAAAATTCGCATTAAACTTTTCACTTCCTTTTTAACAACAAAATCCTGCGACTTGAATTTGTACTTGAAGAAAAGCTTTGAAAAAATCCTTGAAGGAACCAGAAAAGAAAAAAAAGACAACAACAACAAACTTTCTTGCCGACAACTTTTTAACTTTCTCCCTGGAGGACGTATATCGTCTTAACTGCGCTAAGGGAGCGTAGCATATGTGGCCAACATCGTCGCATATTTAAGAGTCCTGCTTATATCCAACCTGCAGTGGCATTTTGTCCTCGGTGACACGCTAGCTGGTACACAGCCAGACATTGAAGTAAAACAGGACCACAAAGAAATAAGACATCCTTGAGTGTGTCAAGAAAATTTCGCTCCGTTTCCACATTTTATTTATTTTTTTTTTGTTTTCGACGTTCCTTTTTTTTTGGATTTTATTTTGCGTTTTTATAGGAGCATCACATATGGCTGAAGTGGCTTAAGGATCGTCTGGATATAACACTGAGACGTAGAATGTTGGGCGAAGAGAGTACAAGAAAAGAGTTCCACAACAGGAAAGAATTGCAAACGAGATGAAGATAAAATGATAAAAATTCCTGTGCAGAAATACAAAAAAAAAAAAAAAAATACGAAGAGGGAGCAGTGTTTGGAAGACAGGTGAGCACCAAGCTCAAAGGGAAATGGACGAAGGTGATATATACATATATAAAGTGTATACAAGTACATACCTACCGGAAGCTGTGACACTTCGTGTAGAAGAAATGTGCAAAGCGAAAAAGGAAAAACACAAGTCATATGTTCATGTGCGGTTATAGTAAACTCTCTTGACATCCTTTTTCCTATTTGCTGGGGGTGTAATAACGTTATCCTGTGCTTTACCTTCCTTCCTCTTCAATGCACACAGGAGTTCAGTATAGAGGGTGGCACCGACAACTTGTATCGATCTTTGCCATTCATCTGCTGGGCCACAGTGTCCATATATATCCCGGTGTGTGTCCTTGCGATAAAACCGCAAATTCCCATATTTCATTGGAGAGAGAGAGTATCATAAAATTTGTGTTACGATACTCCCCGTTTGTTGGGCTGATAAATTTCCCCGGTTAAGTTTTTCCCCAATCGAGTTCAAAAATTTACTTTATTTTGACCTAGATATGAAAGTTGTTCAGTCTAATGATGTTAAGTAGATTTTGCGGACTTTGTATATTTGCGATAGCCTTAAGACGGAGGAGCTAAAGGAAGCAGATTAAGTTTGGAATTTGTTTAGTAGGAGATAATAGTATGACAGGTATTTTATATACAATCGTTCTAATCTAGAAATGCTTAAACCTGACGAATTTCAGCTGTTAAATTTAACGTCTGGATTTGGCGATCTCAATTATCACTAAACTGAAGGAAAACTCAAGTCTTAAGTCGTGCAAAAAAAACTAGTCGCCCATACAATAGGCTACAAATAGGCGACAAATAAACAATGATTGAAACCATTTACTTCGATCTTGCATCGGTTATGAAACAACGTAAACTTTCAGACTTACGAAGGCTCAATATGTAATTTGAAACCTTACAAACAATGAACAACGATGCGAGCATCTTCAAGGTCGTGGGTCGAGCCACATGCCGCGGGGCGGAAAGTTTAGTCCAATTCAGGATAAATGGCTGCGTCCTGCGAATTTGCGTACTAATTGAGTTAATAACCGTCCAAGGCAGGGAATCCGAATTTAAATCTTTCAATGAATTTGGCAAACTTGGCAGCTTACCAAGATCGAACAGGGGTCTGCTACCCACAGTCGAACAGGATGATTAAAAAGTTCCATCGGAAACTTAATAGTGACGGCGCAACGGAGATAATTTGAATGAATGTTTGTTTTTCATCTTACTAGACATTTCTACATCTACATTTCTAGATAACAGTAAAACAACCAGCAACGCCAACACTTGGTTTTACTACACCCACAATCATCTAAACTACTGCGACAACACGTTGAATTCCGTAATGGTAAGTAAAGTTGAGTGGAGGTTGAGCTGAAATTCAGACCACCGAGTCGAGTTGAGTTCACTGTGTTTAAAAGTGTTTAAAAAGATTCGAACTGACACCAAAACATAACCTCAAATTTTTTGTTAAATTCTCATTTTTAAATATGAAATTTTTTTTAAAAACATGGAAGGTGTAATCAAAACGAAATAATTTTATATTGCTGTGCAAGTTACACCGAAAGCAGACTTCACGGATGGTAAACAAACAAAACTAATGCCACTTCAACCCAAATACAACTCAACACGCGTATATGAGGCGTAATATCAACTCGACTCAGGTAGGAGAGTAAAATTTACTTATGCGGAGGTTAGTTAGGGCAAAAGCTGGTGCTGTTTGAGCTTGAGTTGGAGCAAAAGGTGCTTTTGGAGGATTTGGCAACTTTTTTGGGGGTTTAGTTGGGACCTATTCTGTGAAAAAAATTTGATTATGAGGGTTTGAGATTAGACGAAATGTGGTTTTGTTGCCAATTCCAGTCTAGGAGTTTTAGCAAGGGAAAAAGCTGGCTCTGTTGGAAAAATTAGCCTTTGGGAGTATTGTAATGGCGGGGCTATCCTCTCATTCAAAATTCACCTTGTAGTAGCCACTATAGAATTTGATTAGGAATTTTCGAGAAATTGGAAAGGGCAGGCGAGAATGAAAAAAAAGGAGGAAAGCGGATGACCCTCTCTCTGAGGATTTTGTTTTAAGGGGGCTCTGATTTCCTCATGAGTACTCCGTAACCAACTGGATGGGGACGACGACTTCAGGTAAGTGATGATGCACGACGATAGGTGGTATTGCAGGGTTTTCCCACGTCACGACCTCCTGACGAGCTACCCTTCTCAGGAGGCCTGGGGTACCGCTTTGAAAAGTCTCGATTTGGCGTATGGTTCCAAATTTTCGTAGTTAATGAGTGAGGGTGTGGGTGGAAGACCTCAATTAAAACCAGATTGCGGCTATTCTGCTCCTACGCTAAGACAGTTTTTTTGTATGGTTGTGAAAAATGGAAAGTCACCAAACTTATCACAAGGCGCCTACAAGTTTTCATCAACAGATGTCTACGTCGTATACTAAAAACCGCTGTCAAGATATAATTTGAAATGAAGAGCTGGAAGAATTGGATTGGGCATAACTTGCCCCGCGAAAACAAGAATCTAGCCAAACAGTCCCTTGACTAGAACCTGCAAGGAACCCGTCGAGAGGAACTTGAAGACCTAGGACAACGTGGAGGATAATTCTATTAGCAGAGGCCGCAACAACTGGGAAATTCTGGTCAGAGCCTAGAACTGGCGCACAAAACAGAGTCCTCTGGAGAGGAACCGTTTCCGCCCTATAAGTAAGCAGATTTTACTCCAGACAATCCCTAAAAATTTCTTCAATTTCCGAATCAGAAAACTTTATACTAAAATCATTTTTTTTAGATATGTACCTATTTTAATCAACGAGGAGATATTTTAAATTTTTCTTGTCATTAAAAAGTATCCATTGAATTCAGCCATAGAATCGAGTTAACTATTCTTCCATTATGATTAAGCAAAATAGTTTCTAGTACGTGCTCTTAATTTCTGCACAGGATAAATAATCATTTGGTAATAAAAAACCTTTACTAGTTCAGCTAAAACAACAGTCCTAGTTCCCCACAAACTTTATTGAAACATTCACTTTAAGTGCATACTTAAATCCTTAAAATTATTGCTTTTACCCCGTACTAAAAGTGAAAATTAAATGGCCGCTAGAAGACACGATTTTATTATGTCCTTGCGTTTACAGTGCAGCGAGCAACCTAGTGGAACGCATGCATTTTACCATTCAAGTATCCTTTCAAATGAGAAACATGAAATTATTTTATGATGCTAACGTCTATCTAATAAAGATAATGTATATGTATGTGTAGTAGAACACCCACCCCATTTTCCGCTTCCTTGGTCCTGGTATGTAGTTAGGTCCCTTGGGAACACTATACAGCTCCTTCTGTGTCCACTACACTATTTTTATGCTTTTTCTGCTCTAATTGAGTTAATAACTCCGCCTCAATGATTCCTGATAATGATCACTCGTTATGATAAGGACTCAAAAGGATGAGGATCCGGGGGTTGGGAGGGGGGGGGGGGTAGATGGTGGGGCCACAGCTAGGATGTTGTTATTGCTTGTTCTATGCTAACACTTGAATGGTTCTGCACTTGGCTGACCCCACAGCTGCCATAATTGGACTCGTGTTATCTTTTGAATTGAGTTTGACATCAATTAAGGCTAATAAGTGCTGCCCAACAATGCCGTTAATTACACACACAAAAAAGTGGCTATGAATAGCCGTAGACTTTTTATGTATGGACGATGGGGTTTTTGTGTCGGGGCATCACTCAATAAGGACGAGAGGTTTTTGTTTTTCGTTAATTGGATGGAATCTCCTTAGTATTAAGTAACATAATCAAAGATTCTCGTATATTTTATGGCAGTTATTTTTATTTTATTTTTTCCTTTTTTGTTGCTTTTATGTCCAGACTTCTTCTTTCTATGTTTCCCTGCTCCCTCTATCTATCTCTCTCTGTCTCTCTGCTACTTGTTTCTTCTTCCTTTTGATCCTGATTTAATCTTGCTTGAAATAAATCCCAAAGCTGTGACCGGATTCTTCTAGGCTGTCAAGGAAATATATATATTTCTCTCTCAGTAATTTGCATACTTTCCACTTCGATAAATCCCCACTGTGGGGGTGAAACTGAATGAAATCATTGAAAATTATATTTAGTCATCCCACCACGGCCGCCCTCTACAGCCTATTGATGTACTGTCGTAAAAAAAAGCGGGAGGATTTTTCAGGATATAATCTGGCAGGTGATGATAATTTTATGTTCAAATGGTCCCATATCTCATGAATTGAAATTTCCTATAACAGACTAGGAGAAGATCGATGAATTCCCAATGGTTTTCCTCCCTTATTTCTTTTATTGTTCATTAATTTCACAGAAAAGAGAGTAACAAAAAGCAGTAAACAGAATCTCGACACATTTCACACTGATGCGGGGGTGACACTTCGACTTCACTTTATATAGATTGGATCGTTTCTTTTTACCACCCCCTACACCCCTCCTCCACTATGTATATGTATTTTGCCTTGTTCATCTCCAGTTGTTGTCAGCACAAAGAAAAAATTCTAGGATAAAAAATGATGAAGCGGAAGATATCGAATGAACATACATTGCACATAGTGATGATGTTTGTGTTGCATATACTCGTAGATTCTAGAAATGCAAAAGTGCAATCTTCCATTATTAATTCGATTCAGGTGGAAATTGGGAAGGGGTGCAGCGATTGAATACAGAGTGGTGAATGCACACCTGTGAAAGTTCATTTAGTCATGAAATCTGATTTTTACCTTTTTGGCGAAGTGCAGGTGAAATCGCTTAACTCAGAGATTGGAAAAAAGCTACTACATTATTATTTTTTTTTACTAAGCAAATTTTCATTATAGACCAGTGCCGATAATTTTTGAGAAAAAAAAATTCTTAGCAGTATATGGAAGGCGGGAAAATTTAGGAGAAATGCTACATAAACAAGGAAAAATCGAGAGCACCGCAGCAGATGACCAGAAAGGGGGCGGGGGAGCCAAATTTGGGTTTTGGGGGGTTAAACATGTTTTTTTACGATTTCTGAGAAAAGTAGACCTCCTATCGAAAAACGTTAAATGTAAACGTTGTAGATAATTAAAAGATCTATGGCTTTTGTTCAAACCAGTTTTCGACATAACCTCAAAAAAATGGAGAAAAACGTCAAAAAACCGAGTTTTTCGTTTATCATTTTCATCTTTCACAAAAATGATCCAATTTTAATGAAATTTGAGGAAAATGTAGATTTTCATGTTTCGAAAAGCCCCAATTTTTTTCAAAGCGATTGGTTGTGTAGTTTTGTTTTTATGACCTTAATTTAAAAAAAAGGCCCCTTTTTCATTAAAAAAAGTTGACGAACGAATTTTTGATTTTTAAAATTTTTAAGACGGCGTTTTTTTCGTTGAATCCTCTACTTTAAGATGGTGTAAAAAATGATAGTGTCACAATAGAAAAACATGATTTTTACGTAAACTTCACTAATTCTTTATCTCTCTTTGATATAAAGCTTTTAGAGTCGTGCAAAACTGTAAATTTAATGTAATATATTATAAGGGAGCTTCATGAAACAGTTTCAGATGTGAAAAAATTTGTTTAAATAATTATTTCACAATTATTGGACCCGATTGATACATATTTCAAGAATTAGAGCAAATCCTTTGAAACATTTTGAATTATAAATTTTCTTTACTCGTAAAAGCTACCTACGTCTAGAATGGCTCATTAAAATGCACCTTTCATCAATTTTCATAGAACCACATTATCGAAAGTGCTACGCCACTGTCAATTCTTTAAATTCAGATGTTTCTTCGTATTTTTAAGACGTACTCCTTCCTGAAATCTTAAATTACACAGCCCCACAAAAAAAAGTGTCAGACCTGGGGGTCTCACTAGGCTTACTATATGTTTTCGGGGTCGCTGAATCTGAATATGAGGTCTATATAGCTCTATCGGGTCTAGGATTAGCCATAACCTCAAAAAATAAGCAGAAAAGGGGGTTTTAAGGCTTATTTTTTGAGGTTATGGCTAATCCTAGACCCGATAGAGCTATATAGACCTCATATTCAGATTCAGCGACCCCGAAAACATATAGTAAGCCTAGTGAGACCCCCAGGTCTGAAACTTTTTTTTTTGTGGGGCTCATTTATTATGTTTACAAGGTCACACTTAACCGAACTTAATGAAAATTTGTCTATTGAGAATTTGGAAAAATAAAGTATGTATCATTTTAGCAATGGCCTATTTGAACTCTAATTTCACCAAAGATATACGTTTCGCGCAAATAGATGAGTTACACAGTTATACATATATTTTTTATTAATAAAACCTAGCTCCATTAAAAACCAAGAAGAAAAGTACTCAGCAAGGATTAATAAAAACGCAATCAATATCCAATATACAAAAAAAATTTGTTGTCTGTAAAGAGGGTTTACGGACGATAGTTTAACGTGACAACGTCATGAGAAAACATTAACGATTGCATACTTTTATGAATAAAATTGAATCATTTATATTAAATTATCATTATTTTGTATGGATACAAAAAGGAGTGAAATGAAATATTCATTTTGATTGATAAATTAGGTTTTATTTGCACTAATGAATTCAAATATGTTTATTACTTTAATGAACAGATTATTTACAAGTAACAATGTGTAGTAACAAATTCATTTACAGCTTTTATACATGTCTGATATTTAACTTCTTGCAATCTGTGTTATTCTGTTAAGGATAGGTCGATGATAGGAAAAGTATGAAATGAATGGGAGTGTTTCAAGTGTAATGTGCCTTGAAAAAGTAAAAGCGAGGGTTGTTCCTCTCAGCGTTGTTGACTTAGTAACATCTGATGTGCATTCGAGATTGTACATATCCTTCATGAATTTGAGGAATGTATCATCATTTTTCACGTTTGTGTTGAAGTCGCCACAAAGAAGAATTGGTACATTGGTATCAACTTGCATGATCGGATGCACATACTGCCTGTTATGCACGTACGGAAAGAGTGCTTGGTGCAGCAATACACTAATGTTTGAGACACTTGCTCCAGGATGAAGTACAATTACAAGCCAAGTACAATTTTAAACGTTGTATCAGCAGTGAAGCATGTAATTTCAGCCAAGCAGACCTCGCCTGTGTTTCTGATGAGACGAGTTGTGTCCGACAATTCAACGTGGAGAACTTTGGCCGTGGATGTTGATGTTAATTTTCGATAGATTGCCACTCCACCAGCTGCGTTTGTATCAGAATCTGATCGATTATTCTGCCTGGTTATACATTCATAATTATTGATTGGAACTGGATCAAAATTGTCACGCATCCACGTTTCAGTCAATACCAAATAATCCGATCTTGGTATCACGGGATCCGTTTCAATATCGGCGAAGTGCGCAGACAAACTCTGAACATTAAGGTTTGTCAATACAGTTTGCCCTGCGTTGTTACCGCCATCACAAAATTTCACTGCTTTCGAAGCGTCCACGGAGTCGAATGTGTTCGTTACGGACATCTCGCATAGTCTGTGAGTCGTTCCCATACCGTCCGTGTTTGAAGATAAAAGGCGCATCTTTTTCCGTGATGATGTGCAGGCCGTCTATATTCGTTACTCGACTCAGCGCCACGTACACCAACTGTTGTGGTTGCTCCGAGGAGTATTTATAAACAATAACAGTAAACGTCCCACCTTGCGACTTGTGAATGGTAATAGCACAAGCAGGAACGCAAGGAAACTGTTTTCGTTTGCATTTCACAGTTTTCGTCAGTGTAATGTTCACTATTTTCTTATACACCGGCACCCAGGTAGGAGACAGAGTGTTTGGCTTGCTTTGCTTATTGTTGACAATTTGACAAATTTAATCTAATTAAATATTGACAATTTTAATCAAATTTTTAAGATTACTACGATCAAATTTTTAAAATTACTTCGGGACATAACGGGACATAACGGGACAATGAGTCATCATTTTTCGTGCATGAAGCCGGCGTTCATCGTTTTAATAGACGTTGTCACGTCAAAAACATTTTTATTAAATGCAAAACTATTACGCTCAGGCTCTTATCCAGGTACATTCCATTCATTCACTAAATACCAACAAACTCAATCAACAAAATTTCATTGAAAATTTCCGCATTGATTCTGCGCCCCGTTTTTGGTATATTTTCTAAAGCGCCCACAAAAATCAATTAAATCTCGGGATTAATAACTTTTCAACAGTTTTGTAAATTTTCACCAGGAACTTTCAAGTCTTTTTGTTTCTTAATTCAACAAAAATTTCCCCCGAAACTTTTCACCTGGACTTACGGAACTAATTAACTGAAATTATGCCCGAGTGGGGGCGGGTGGGTGGCAGGCAAACTCTGCCCTAAAATACTCTCTGTGAGTGGTGCATTGTTTTGTTTATAACAAAAGATCTAGGGTTTTTGGCTCCTTAACTGTTTTATGCAATAGTTTAAAAAGTTGGCCCATGGAACGGAAAGTTTTAAGCTAGTTTTTGGTACCAAGTAATATTTTCAGGTATTTCACCAGGAGGAATTGCAAAGTGGTGCACAATTATTCTTTTTTGTTTGTTATAAAGCAACTTGCTTTATATACTGTCGGAGTAGGATAAGCGGGCAGGTTGAGAATGCGTTGCGGAGAAATGTTGAATTTTGGCATGGGATTTTTTTATGTTTTGGATAGGATTATTTCAAACGCATACCATATTAAATTTTTGACTAATTAAATGTTCCAATGCAGGAGTCAGGGTAGAAATTCTTTTCTAAAGGGCTAAGGCAAGAAAAGGGGAAAGTTTTCTAGGTGGGATAAAATGAAAAGACGAAGGACCTATTACATAGTGGATTCAAACCAAGAACTTCGGTGATCGTAGTCGGAAGCTCAAAGCCCTAGGTAAGCAAGGGACGCCTGTTACTGACCCTTTAGTCTTAAGGTATTCTACACCTATCCCCCTTCAAACATTCGAAGGAGAAGGGGTCCTAAAACAACATTTACCAACTTCTGTTTGGTTGTGGGAAAATTTTAGCCAAAGCTGCTTGTTTGAGAATCATAATTGACGAGCAAAAATCCCATCCAGTTCGATAATTTCCGTTCGAAATATTAGTATAACTAAAAGCACGCCTAAAAGTATGCAAAAAAACTACCGGTACACAGAGACGCTACGTAGTTAATAGTTGCTTCTCTTTAGTTGGAAACCCAGAAGACGCAAAAACGAAAAATTAAAGCATAGGGTATGACCGAACTGCGCTACGATATTCGGTCGGTCCCAAGCCCCGAAAAAGGAGGTGGAGTAAAATCTATATAACTTAGTATCTAAAGGTATAACTGAGGCGTCATAAATATTTGGAGACCGGTTCTCCTTGAAGCGAGTTGGGCGAGAAATTGACAACTTCTCGAAAAATAATTCTTATTATGGAACTGAGAAGTCAGCCTCGAAACTAGTACCGGAGTATCATGTTGGGCCGTGAAATGCCATGAAAAAATGCATGAAAGTAGAGCAACTTTTGCGTTGAGTTTGTTTCAATATCAGATTGCATTTGAATCCAAGCACTTTTATTATATCAATCAGCGCATGCATCGATGTACGCAGGTATCTGTTTCCAGCTTAAGCATTCTTCGCGCGTGATGCACATACAGGACCATATCCAACGATGCGGCGTGCGTGGTAGCGGGATACCCATAGAGATACTGGCGAGAAAAGGTCTTTATAATACAGAATATGGTCGAGGGAGGAAAAGGTCAGTACTATGGGAGATGACGCGCTGTGTGTCTGTAACATAATTGCAAGGCAAGTGAGACAAGTCTATTAAAAGTCGCTTGATCCTCAAACTTATCCCAAATGTAGTTAGATCGGTTACGAGGCAGTGTGGCGAGTTATAACCTCACGCAGGTCTTGAGTGGGAATAGAAAATATCTCCATCGTTTCAAGCACGAAAGCTGAAAATTTTGTTTCTTGCCAACACTGATTGCCTGGATTTACTATTGAGGGTCACTAATGTATTATTGTTTTATACACCAACAATTGGAGCTCTAGCATGTAAGAAGGAAAACCTCGTGGTACCAGGGCGGGTTTTTTCCAGAACTCTATTTCAGGTTTTTGTATTCCCCAAATACACTGTCGATCGACATTAATTTTCACACTTTACTGACTAATGTTCATTAAAACAACTTCAATAATTGAATTGGCGCTGGTAAATTAATTTTCAGAGCATCTCAGGTACTTTGCCAGGTACGTTTATTGTGATTATTGTTGTTATTTGATTACCTTTAGTTGGAAATGATAAATATTAAATGAATTAAACGAATTGTGGTAACAAATAACTGAGTTTATGGTGGAGCTTTCCGCACCACACCCGCCGCGGCATTGGAGGCGCTGTTAGGTCTGCTGCCGTTAGATCTCCAGGTGATGAAGACTGCGGCAGCCTCAGCGATTCGGATGAGACGGGATGCCGCATGGCAGGCGTCAGGAACCTTATATGGGCACATGAAGATCCTGGATCGCATTAAAGGGATTAGGGAGCTCATGATGCCCATGGAAGGGATCACAAAAATGAGGGTGACCGAAAGGTATCATAAAACCCTCATAGGGAACGGAACGCTCCCCGAAGGGAGACCGGAAGACATATATATCTTCACGGACGGATCCAAGATTGACGGCAGAGCAGGTGCGGGAGTCTTCTCGGAGGACTTAAATCTGACCTGCTCTCTGGCTTTGGGGAATTACACCTCAGTCTACCAGGCGGAAATGCTTGCTCTGCTGCACGCGCTGGATCACATAAATGAGGGTCAGGTGCAGGGAAGAAGTATCCTTATAGCACTGGACAATCAGGCTGTGATTAAGCGCATGAACCAGACAGAGATTAATGCGTCTCTGGCGTTGGAATGTGTCCAAAAACTGAACAGGTGTGCGCAACAAAACAACGTGACGCTAGCTTGGGTTAGAGGACATACAGGCATCGATGGGAACGAAAAGGCTGACAACCTGGCAAAACAGGGGTCAACCTCGGAATTCTGGGGACCGGAGCCATACTCTGCCATTGGCAGAGGGTTGGTAAGGAACTACATCGAGAAATGGGTCGCTGAGGAACACCGGAGACGGTGGGACGCTATGACCACGTGTAGGCAGGCTAAGATGGTGCTTACGTTGCCGATTACCGCAGCCAGAAGAAGGATCCTGCATATGCAAAGGAGAACCCTGAGATGGTTGGTGGCACTGATTACAGGACACGGATGTTTCAGGTATCACCTAAAAAGAATGGGAATTCTGGAGGATGACACCTGTCGGATGTGCCTGGAGGAACCTGAGACGGCCACACACATAGTGTGTCACTGTCCGGCGGTGGCGAGGAAAAGGGCTGCCATAACTGGACTCCATTGGATGGAGGACATGAGGCAGACTCCCTTCAATCAGCTGCTTGCGATAACTAGGGGAGTCGAAGTAAGGGAGCAATGGGACAACCCACTGCAACCCCAATAAGATGACTCTAGGCAGAGGGACGAAAAGGGACCCGCAAATAGTGGTCTGATTCGGTATCCCTCGAAAATCTATATATATATGGTGGGAGCAAAGAATATTTGTGGGTTGTGTTGCGATTTAGGTATTGGTAGGAAGCTGTATTGCTAAGTGTAAGACAGGATGGCGTAGCGGCAAAACGATGCTTCCCTTCCAGCAGACTTTTCGTTTCCAGCTCCGAAGAGGAGATGATCACGTTCAGGTCGCGATCGCGATTTTTATATTCCTTCTTTTATGGTTCGGGCTGCACGAGATGTTTTCGACTTTCGATCTCTACTGCAAATAGGCTCCAAAAATGTCTAAATTCCTTGCACTGTTATAGTCGCTCTTCTGCGTGCCTCTTTTCTGACTCTAATGTGCAAGCATAGAAGTCCTAAGAAAGCTTCTACTGCTGTAGTAGGACTTCTACTTTTGCATATTAAATATTTAGGCCAATTTTTGCGACGTGCCTCTCCATGTTTTTATTTTATTCTCTACCTCCACACTAGCGTAGAAAGCGATTGGCTCAAACGTTTTAAAGCCAATGGAAGTCTTTTGGTCGTTTGATTTCTCAGATTTCACCAGCACATTGATGTCGAGTGAGGACAGAGATTGAGAGAGAGAGAACTTGCGCTATTCTTCAGTTTAGTGAGATTGAAAACTCTAATCCTATCTGGGGCTGCACGATGGTTTTATGTAGCACCTAAAAACTTAAGGATCGCGAGATTTCAGATAGGCAATCGAAAGATCGTATAAAGCCTGAATGTAAGTTTTGCAGCTTAAGCTTCCAGACAAAAACCCAACATACTTAGAGTTTCAAAGCTAAAAATACAATACAATACAATTATCCTTAAATAGGATACTAATCGTTCCATTCAAAATTATATCCCTTAAGCTAACTCCAATTTATCCCCATCAAAACCTTATTTACGGGCATAATCAAGGTAAACGAAATAAACTTGATTAAGGGAAAAAATGATCCTGGCAGAAGTCACTTCACAAGCATTAAAAGCCCTCCTGCAGAAGGTCCATGAATATATATATATCCCCTTAGTATCATAGAAGATAATATGATGAAAGGATCTCTAAAAGGCCTAAAAAATTTCGTTTTCAATCATCCCTAACAACGCAATCCCATGATAGAAGGATACTGATTGCCTTTAAGTCAGATTTCATTACTTACTTACCGTTTGCAACATCTCAACGCAGGAAAAAAAAACTGTATGAAAAATAAGGGAAAAAAAATTCCCTTTGCCGAAAACTGAATTTACATAATATGCCTCTCGAGGGGTTAAAATAATATCGGGAATTTCCCATCAGTTGACGCTTCTCGAGGACATCATTCTTCATCCTTTTTGACTTTATCAAATCTAATTTCATTCTTTCATGCAACGCGTTTCATTAGGCTCCTGGGGGGGCCCCCAGCTGGTGTATACTATACTAAAAGCATCCATTTTCGGGTAAGACTCTGAGGAGCAGCACCTAGAGGGCGGTCGCTTTGTATGATATTATATTCAGAGTCCTGAAAGGACATCGTAATTAATTTTATAACAGAGAAAGAAAAGGTTCCAAGAGCGGCTGGGAGGATTCCTTATGAAATATTGCCAGCTAGACACAAGATGTAAACGGCAACAAACAAAAGGCTCTCCCGAAACAAGGCCCAAGTTAAAACTATTAACCTTTGTCACCCGTTCGCACAAAGGACGATATTACATTAAGATCGAGAGTCCTGCGACTATTGTCCCAGAAATTCAGAATCATTATTCATGGATTCCAGGACGCCGAAAAAAATTTACTTTCGGGTTTTTTTGTGTGTTATTGAATTCGAATGAATTTTAATATTCACCAAGAAGCGCGGTCCCGATTTGAATTACACACACTCGCAGGCAACTAAATGAAAAAAAAAACGACGCAGGAATATCCTGTGTGTGTATCGACACCATCTACGGCAAACGACAGCAATCAGGAAGGCGTTTTTGTTTGAGAGGAATTCAGGATAAAAAGGCTGATGATGGAGCCCGACTGGGCCCCCGTTCGCGCAGCGTCATCAATCATTTTGTCAATTTGATCTTTTGATGGTTAATGGGAATGAAAATTCACTTATCGAGAGCAGCTGAGGGTGTGGGGGTGCGGTTGAGTGTGTGATAGCTGCTTTGTATGCAGATAATTTTTATTGCTATCCTGCGTTCCGATGTGATATGTGTCGTCTCCCCGGGGTGACTGGTGATTTTATGGAATTGGGGGCTTTTTTTTGGGGAAATTGGAGCAGGGCTGAAATCTCTGGGGGATGAGAATTTTATTTATCGAAACTTGATTTATAAAAATCTGTCGTTTACACTGATTTTTACGCACAAAGGATGTAAAGGATGAACCAGCAAATGATTGATAACAAAGATCCGACCAATTTTGTATTGCTGGTTAAGGCACCATTAGTTTGGGCTTTTTTTTTTTAAATTAATCCTGAACAGAAGAATGAAAGTAAAAATTTGGGAAAAGTGGGACTAGAGGAACTTAAGTTTTTGTAGGTTGAAAATGCTTCGGCATTCTAGTTAAAAGAATTTCGCTTCAAACCCAAAAATCAAGCAAAATTTAGGCAGTTTAAGACTATTTTTATACAGGGGCAACTGCGGCCAAGCTAGGCATATTGTGTACATGCCTCGAGAAGACCGCCAGTTCACCGGATGAAGGTAAGGAAGTCTTTAGTTGAGGGAAACCTAGGTTCTGGAGGTGATATAGCAGCGCCATATGGCCAGACAGATATCCCACCAACAGCCTAAGGTCCGTCCTGTTTAGAGAGAAAACGTCCTTTAAGGCAAATGGTCGTATTAGTTCCTTAGCATGTTTAGAACCTGATACCGGCAGGAGGGGGTCGAGTCGAATCCCACCCAGTCTCACATGGGAGAGAGGGGGGACTCGCCAAATATCTCGTAATTTTTTTCCGTTTTCAGTGTAAATTTGGTAGAAAATTGGGTGAAATTAAGTAAAGTTTCTCCACTAAAGACCCCCATTTACTTACAGGCCGCCGGCAGGCCACGTCGACAGGCACGTCCTGATGAAGGCAACACAATAGGTACTCAGATGAGGACTTCAGGTATCCGCCTGGCATACAGGTGACGTCATGATTCCCTACAGACACCCTGGCGAAGACGACAGTTTAGCCAGTGGCGGATTTACAGATTTGCCGCCTGCAGGCTTTTCAATTTTTGCCGCCTCTACTACCTCTGAAATTCTATACCTCTAGTTCGCAATTTCGTAAATTATAATTTCTATCTATAAAATTTCCACTTTATGACTTAAGAACTAAAGTACCGTGTCGAATCCTTGATTATTTTCTCAGAAAATAATTATAAAGAAACATTATTTTAAGCAAAGAACATTTCAATCATGTACTACTTTTAAGGAAAGTTATGATGCATAATATGAACAAGGCTTACAAAAAAAATGTATATTCGAGGAACGTTGAAAATATTTTTTATTGCACTCACATTTTAAAAACGATATAATAAATATACTTTCTCAATTATTTGTTCATATTAAAGATAACGTTAAATTATAAAAGCATTACAATAACTTTTTGCGGGACTTTGAATTCGCAAAGTCATTGATTATGTCGTATGAAATCTTGTTCATTAGTTCTGACTCGATGCATAAAAGAGCTAAAGTATTTAGCTTTTCTTGACTCAAAGTATAGATCGTAGATAGTTTTTTACTATCTTCAAGCAAGAAAAACTTCTCTCACCTGAACAATTTGTCGCTGGTGTACATAAAGCAATACGAAGTGCTATTTATATCCAAGTTCGGATAAACATTTTCTAGATTTTGTTGTCGCATGAACGAAGACAGACTTTTCAATGATCCAGAAATTGGTTTTATTAATATTTTTTCAAAGGCAAGGTAGGTTTGAAAGTGTAAGCATTCCTGAACTAAGTCTGTTTCTAAATCATTAGGATACATTTCTTCCAAGAAACGGGCTTTTTCGTCAGACTCGATGGTGACAACTCATTCATTTTAGTAAGAAATGAAAATTTCTCGTTAAATCCGTTATAGGCCTCTTGCCGCTTTGCTAATTCGGATATGAGTCTATCTATGAGAACCTGTTCGCCTGTTTGCGTCCATCGCCCAATTTGCGTCCATTTTGATTTTATATGGATTCTAAATGGATTGGATTTTGTGGACGCAAAGTGGGTAAAACGCTTAATTCTGGAGTTTATCTAATTTAAAAAGCAAACACAAGATGTTTCTAATAAAACTGCAAGTTAATCTTAAAATAGAATGAATAGAATGAATACATTACACAAATTTTTCATAGAAATTATTGCTGGGGCAGTTTTATTATCGCCGTCAAACTTGCCAACTGCATTAAATGGACGCAAACAGGCGAAATGACCCTACTTCAATTTGTTTTTAAATACTTCAATTTCTGTAAAATTTTCACAATTTTTCTTCTCTGTGCGTACATTAATTTTTTTTTATTCAAAAAATCGAAATAAAAAATTTCCGAGCAAAATTTGCCGCCCCTTAAAATTTGCCGCCCTAGGCTGCAGCCTACTCAGCCTACTGGTAAATCCGCCACTGAGTTTAGCATAGCAGGCTGTTAATTCAAGTGCAAAAATGTTCATAGCTTCAACGAAAACTTGAAACGCACAAACAGATTCTTGACTGGAAAAACCTTTAAAATACACGGACCATCATATTTTCATTGCAGGCGGTGCGGAGAAATTAAATGTATGGGAAGTTCTCTCGTAGGCGGTCGCCGTTTCCGCTTTCGTAATAATATGTTTGTGTCATAGGGCGCCTCCAGGCTCACGCCGTGAACATCCGCGAACAAGCGCGAATGTGTGTGGGTGGTTTATTCGGCTTGAGATTGAATAAAAGTTCAGATCTTCAGGCACAAACTGACGATAAATAGCCACACACATAAAGACTTCATTGTTTCTTGCTTATTTCACGTTCATACTTTCAATTTTGGCTATTGATGAATAAGGACCATCCTCCAACGAGCTATTATTAAGTTTGTTTTGGGTCTATAGACACCGTAAATCCACCACATTTTTTTTTTTTTGGTTTTTTTATAAGCTACATTTTTAATAATTATATTATAATTATTTTTTTTTGCTAAAATACTTACTTTTTGAGTTATTCGCGAAAAATCGTCTGAAAAAGTTTTTTTTTTTGTTGTTGAATGCCTCTGTTGAAATTTTCACTCGCGAATAAGTCGAAAAGTATTGGCTTTCAGAAAAAATGTTATTGAACAAAAGTTGATAAGAATTATGAGGGGAAAACGATATTGACTGCACTATAGGGAGAGAGAACGATTTTGTTGTGAAAACTGATTCAAAAAACTCCGCGAATAAGTTACCTTACAGGTAGCTTCCGCATCAGTGGAGCATATATTTTCCAGGTACACCATTTTTCGTGTTTTTTCTGAAACTCTCGAAATAATAACCGTTTAAGGTAAAAAGAGAAATGAGAATTAAAAAGAACATGAATTTGTCCATAAAAAGTGTCCACACCAAAATTTTTAACCATCTGCTAGTTTGAAGGTATCGATATTCCTGCCTATTCTTGAAGGTATCGATATTGAGGGAGCCATTGACAAAATGTTTCTTCGATATTCGATTCGATATTGAAGATTCGGAGTAAACAAGATCTAACCAGCACTTATTGTAGCTGATGACCTCTCTCTCAAACTAACGGTCACGCAGCTATCGGGATATGCAGAACGCTCTACAGCAAAACGATAACTGCTCTCGTGGTGTTCAGTTTTTATGGTCAAAACTCCATCATCCGTATTCGGCGATACACGAACGCATCGGCAAAATGCGCACTTGATTTAGCCTGCAGGTGGCGGGCTAGCGCAGGTTTAAGTGGTAAACTCGATAACATATACATACAAAGAAACGAGCTCTGCCGAGATTGGCAGTACTAGTTCTTTAGGGTTTTCGTAATAAATCTAATACTAAGGGGTGAAGCTAGGACGCTGAGCTCTTTGGTAACCACCATATGGAAAATCTGTTGACTAAACCAAGCAGATCTCTCTTAACCTGACGTAGAGCCTATGAACCTCCATTAGATAAACTCGTACACAGGGGGTCCTTGAGTATATGGCCGCCTGCGTCCCTGAGTATATGGCCGCCTACGTGCCAGTGCATATGGCCGCCTCCAAGGTAACATCATATATGTAAATAAGAAGATGTATTTTAAATTAGAAAATTAAATTTATACATACATATAATGTGGGACATGACTAAACACATAAAACCTTGCAATGTTAGCGGCGCCTATGTAAGACTTGGTCTTACAGACGAGTAGGTCGCCATGGTCTAGTACAAGAACAAAACCAAGAATGCAAGAGCAAGAGAATTTTTGATCATCACCAACCTGAAAGTGATTCAAGGTCAATACACACGTATCCGTGACGTGACGACGACTTCAGTGCAGAACCGGGAGCATTAGTGAAAAGAAATTATGAGTACCATAATCCTATGCAAAAAAAAAAAATTAAGAAAGGCGCGACTTGTTCCCAGAAATCCGTTGCAGTGGGATACCGACAATTTCAGTACCTTTCAGGCATCCGTGAAAACACAAAAAATGCGTTGCCACCGGTATTTTTTAATTTATCCCGGATGTGAAACAAATATTTCTTAAATTCAACGGAAGTTATGTAGGTGGGAAAATGACAAAAGCTAAGGACCATAGGGCTGGCCTGGATTCGAACCCGGGACCTCTGGGATGGTAGCCAAACGCCTTACTCCCTAGGCCCAAGACCGACCCCCCTACCGAGGCTACTTACCGCATAACATCAGTTCCCAAATCTCATATAAATAACATCGATTAATCTCTCGGTGTCTCCTTCACCAATCACAGATTTAGCCCCAGTCGACCCCCCCCCCATCCAGTCGCGTAAAGCAACAATTTCATGACTAGGAACAGGTTTCACTCGGATAAATTCGGTTTCTTTTTCGCTGTCAGGATTTATGGCAGCGACATTATGCAAATGGCGCAATGCAAATATCCTAGTGGTGCCGTATGTAAGGAACATTCCGTTTATGAGATCACAAAATGTAATGCAAAAAAATTCAATTTACATCCAGCATTATCCCTAGTCATTTCATTATCATTTAAATCCCTGGAAATCGACCCTGTTCAAAGTTTATGACATCTGTCCGTGACCATATCTCATCGATGTTTCGGAAAGCTTTCGGTTCCTTCGGTTTTATCGTTGTCATTTTGTGTCCATCAAAAAGGACCTTAGAAATGTTTCATGCGATTCCTTTCGTTTTCTTTTGCGGGCGGTTTTGTGAATGTATGTATGTATGTATTTTCTCTCTCTTAGATTTTTCGTTAACATTCCTCAGCTCTATACAAGTGACAAGCCTGGGATTTATGGATACAAAGTTCTTTCCCTTTTTTTGTTAAATACGATAAATATGCGACACCATTCTGATATGTAGATAGAAAGGCATTTTAGTCCTTTTTCTGGTAAGGAGTGAATGGTCACATGTAGAAGATGAAGAAACCCAAGGATGGGGGATCAGTTCTGGTGTATTTGCTTCTATGCGGTTGGTAGTAAGTACATACGTATATAGTTGAACATATGGGAATGTTGGGTTAGTTTGAATGAGCTGTAGGAGTAGGGTTTTAATACGAAGCATTTAAGAGGATTAAAGTATTTATGAACAGAGCTTTTGAAATCATTTTTGATATTGTTGGGCGAAATTTTCGTTTATATAGAAAGGACAGAGTTTTTTTTTTTTAAAAAGAGGGAAACCGAGTGTTGCATTTCGTTCTTAAGGCCTCTTTAGATTTGTTATTAGTGGATTTAGCATAGCACCCACAAAGGCTTATAAAAGTATATGAAAGCAGAATCGAGTAAGTTTTTATCGTGCCTTGGTGTGCTTTTTCAGTTCTAGTTCTTTCATTCTTCTCTCTAATATCTTTCCAACTAGTCTTCTACATTAAAGAAAATAGTGATCATTGCATAGATATCGGGTTTGTAGTATATGTATTATAAATAAAAAAAATGTTTTTCTTTAACATTCAACGGTATACCGTCTAGTAACACCTCAAATCGAAATTTTATAATATCTCGAATTACACATGTATATGTATGTATGTAATAAATAATGAAAAGAACTATGCTGGTTTGTTTTACATCAGATGAAACCAGGAGCTCACCCTTCCTCTACGTAGCTCTCAGTTCACTCAAGGAGTTATTCAACAGTAGTAGGTATTTCAGCACTTTGACGTGGGAAAAACCGCGTTTGAACTGTTTAAGACCAAGATCATTAAAAAGTGTGTTAAATGTTTACTTAATGGCTTTTATTATCAATTATTGGGTAATTAAAGAATTTATTAATAGTTGTTAATTGACGGTCAAACGGATTTATTTTCTCTTGTCAAAGTGCCGCAATACCTACTAACAGAGTTGGTATTACACCAGCTATTCAGTAAAATCGGGAAAGCCCGCATCCCTAAAGTTCTCGCGAACTTTGTTTGTTATAACAAGGCCTACCCTTGTCATATGATGGTAGACTCCCTCTTTTGGAGCCAGCTACTGAGAGAAAGTACATGGAGATGTTCTCTTTAGCACGTACAGAGGCTTCTGTACATTCTCCACCGGTGTGCCTACGAAAGTTGACCCCAGTCTGGCCAATTCAGTTGCCTTCTCGTTGCCCTCGATGTTCCAGTTTCCCGGTACCCACTGTGCCTATCGGCCAGAGAATACAGCTCTGTCTGGCAGTTGTCGACCTGCTTAGAGGTAATGCCCACATTATGGCTAAAAAACAATCACATTATTTCAGCATTATTTTGGATTTTTGAAGTGATAACTTCTTTAGGCACGACTGGCCTGGGGTAAAAACTAGAAACTCGCGTCACGCGCACTTTTGTTGCGCACCCTTTCCTGGGAACTTATAGACATGTAGTTGGTTAGAGCATGGCCGAAAACGATTAATCCAAGCAAAATATTTAAAAGCTTCTGCCATGAAGCTGGCTGGACTATGGCAACTTTTGGTCGAACTCCAGCAACGGACAGCAGCGTATCATTCTATGTGATTCCTTTCGGAAATTAATTTTAGAACTTAATTTTTAGTAGTTAAAGTTTGATTAGTTAAATCAAGAATATTAGTTAAATTTGATTAAATTTGAAAATTGAAGAACATCTCAATCAGAATCAACCATTTATTCCCGCAAGTGTCCTTGGATACCCACACATATCTTATCTTCCCACTGTAAGCATTCCAATTCAATCTTTGTCGTCGTCACTTTCTAATTAAACTTGGATATGCTCTGATGATAAATGAAGCCCAGGGACGAACTTTTGATCTAGTAGGAATTCTTCTGCCAGGATTCGGTATTTACTTTTCACGGTTAACTGTGTATGTGTGGCTCAACACCCGAGAGCAAGAATCGATGGTTGTTTCATCGTAAATTCAATTATTAGATTGCCCAAAGGAAAATTTGGAAACGATGTCGTTATATTTATATGGTTCGTTCAGATAGAAGTTGTTCTGTTATTGATTTGTAATGTAGTTTTCTCTAAATCGAAATTTTAGTTATTTTTTTTCTGTAATAATAAAGGATGTTCTTTGATATAGTTTCAGTCGTTTTTTGTTAGTTAGAATTCCAATTTAGTTCAGATATTATAATAGGGGGCAAAAGTCGATCAAAATGAAATGCTTAATTGTATGTGGCAGTAGGAAGCTCAGGAAAATCCATTCGTACATGGTGGTGGAAAATATATTAGAAGTATATACTTTTTTGAATGAAACACGATAAAATTGGTATATTCATTATTTCTTTGATTAATGTTAGATACTTGTGCAATTTTATTTGAATAGGATATCTTTCACATGGCCGCCACTATTTTTTTTACAGACGGCGATCATTAACCCTGAATTCCTCCAAGCACATTTCATAGTATATGTATTTCTTAGTTTGCCAATATTTCAGTATTATTAAACGCAATCCCAAAGGAAGGAAGTAAAAACATTACCCAAAGGCCGGACAAATCAAATAACTTCTGCCAGATATCACATGGTGGTTTCACAAATTTTCCATATAGTTTTAGAAGTGGTACCGAAGCAGAATGCGAATTTTCTTATAAAATTGCGCGATCTCTATAAGCTTGTTTAGCATAATACTTTGTATGATTAAATTTATGTATTTACGTTAAGATATATGTACCTATGAAAAATTTTAGCCCGCTATATCACACATATAGAAGCAAGTTCATCCCGATGGGGAGAATATGATTTAGCTTATGATAGTGGCGTTTGTTCAGACGGGGATGAGCCTAGCTTTTGGGTCTTTCGAAGTTTCGGGAATACATATTGTATAAGCATCGTTCCATAGACGAGTTGCTCTAATAGTTGCTTGTATATGATTTTTCAGTCTGCAGTATGCACGAAAAGGGACCTGTAGGCAGCAGGAATAAGGCGAACGGGCCGATTTGAGGATATAAAGTTTCCACGGATTCAGGAGACCGTAATAATTTGCTATGATAACCCTAGTAAAAATATAAGATGACCTTACAACGGGCGAACAGCGGCCGTGATTGAAAAGTAGTCTTCCACCATGTGTCGGGCATCAGAAGGCTGTGAAAAATCTCTACTACTGAAAAAGAAATCATTTTGGGGAAAGTGTAAATTTCGCTAACCAATTCAACTGCGTATATTGAGGAAAACATCATGAAATCCAGTTTAGTTCTCTTATTTTCGAATTCGAACATTTAAAAAAATTTATCAACGCACTGCAATGAAATGTTTTATTTTTTTTCCTTCAAGCGGTGAAATGTGGTGGACGAGATATCACACTAAAATATAAATTGACACCAAGCCGCACTATACACTTCATGTACAACAAATCCACGACTGGCGAGCTTGTTTCCTTTGTTCATCTATGGTCATGATAATCCGCAATGCTCATCTATGGTCTGATAATCCGAAGGCCGATTGTAGATAAAACCTCACTACCATCTTTTATTTGTGTTCTAGGGTGGCGATAAAGTTGCTAAATTAATATGAAAGAATGCTAAATGGATATGGTGGCTGGAAAGGGCATGGTGGAGCAAATTGCGTCAGTGGTAATGAGTTTAATGGCCCTTTTCTATATTGGTGTCAGGGATGTTCCCAACCGTGTTTAGTAAAATCATAGAAGGATCCCTGAACAGAACCAGCAGTTGGGCATCAGACTGCGATCTGGTAGTCAAACGACTGCGAAAATGAAAATTCCATCTTCAACTTCTCAACGTTTTTGGGTTTAAATTTCAACAGGAAGTCGAACATCAAGGAAATACGGAAGGAAAGTCCGCATTACTTTTTACGCCAGTAAAGACCCTCGGTTGTGCTACTTTCTGGCATTCGCATACACTTTTTTGTGTAGGGTGGCTAAATCCTTTCACACATAGACGGCAGACCACACACTCATCTACCGCCACCACTGGAAGAGACCTGCAGTCCAAGAAAGCTGACTGAAATCTTTATGTGTGTGGACATTTATCGTCATTTTGTGTCTGAATATTTCAATTTATATTCAGTCTCAATCCGTGAATTTACGGCACGAATTCACGCCGTATCCATTCGGAACCGAAAGCAAGGCGCGAAAACCATCCACAATCGAGTTCGCGCTTGTTCGCGGGTGTTCTCGGTGTGACTACAGTCGGACTGCGTAATGTTTGGCCTTCATCGGACCGTGCCTGATGGGAAGACTTAAATGAAATCTCCAAACTAGAGACCAGAGCATTAATAAGCCCTTTAAGACGGGTTAATACATGCGCACCATCGATCAACTAACTACTCTCTTTTAGGTACCCGAGGTTGGGCCATCAAAACGGCGTGCCAAAGGACTAATTGGACACTGTAGGCAGCCCCACACCTTACCTAACATTATATCTGAACGACATCTAGTTTTTACTTCAGAACAATCCTTATGTAGTAATTTTATACAAAATATAATCAATATTTATTATTGCAGTAAAAATACACCAGTTCAAAAATTGAACAGGGTAGTTAAGATATATTGTACGAGCTTAGGAAAAAAGAATGGTTGTCATAATTTTTAAAAGTGGATCAAGGACGAACTAGAAGATATTACACAAGGTTTGTATATAAAACGGGCAGAAACCAACAGCACAATAGAGACGATTGAAAGAAGAGACTTCCTTTAAGCAGAAGAAGTAAAAAAATATCTTTCCTTTGGTCTTTTTCTACAAATATAATGTTGCCAATTTATAAGATTTTTTAAAAGGGAAGCAATGTTACTGTAGATTTAAAATTTCATAATCCTACTTCTAAAGTACTTCTAAAAACTCCAGCAAATCCAGCCCCAGTCCCAAAACATTCCCTAATCTGGAAACACAATAAGTTACTGAATCAAATGTCAATGAATCATTTACAACTAAAAACATTTTATCTTCCAAAAAACATGATTAAATACTTTTATGTAAAAATCCATGTTAAACGTGTATCTCTATAATCGACGACATTCAAGCCTTTCAAATTTAATCAAAATTTCATCACTTTACTCTACCTTCGTCACAAGATAATTATTATATTTATCTGAATAGGTAAATACTCTTCTAAATATCTCTGAATGGTATACAACATTTCGAACAAATGGTAAAGTTCACAATGAACCGGTCTTGTACTAATCATCGTAATCACCCTCGTCGCTCCCTTGCAAAGATGGAAATTTAAGTATGATTTCGTTCCTAAGGTATATACACAATCTTAATCCACCCCTGAAAATACAGAGGGGGTTAGTAATCCCTCCTTGGGAATATGTCAAAAATTTTTGGGGCATCATCCCTAGATAATTAATTAGCACATTCCACCCCTCTGCAGTTGGGGAGGGGACAAAAAACGTTGAAGCGAAAGAAATGGGGACACACAATACACAAAACAAAATGAGATGAAAAAGGACGACAAAAAAAGGACAAATCCCAAAAAATTAAAATCGATAAATCGCGCGAGTCTCATGACGGCGGAATGTGTTTTTAGGATCAGCAGGACGATAGGGGAAGGCGGACCCCCAGGATAACCAGACAGGACTTGCATGGGGCATGGCAGCAGGGAAGAAAAATGATATGATATGATAAGAAGTGTAGCTAGCAACACAGCGAGATAAGAGCCTCTAGATCCTGTGGGATAAAGGGAATGAATGAAAAGCTTTTCTTGTGATTATGTCATCCAAGTTATTTATTAATAAATTTAACACATTTTTAAGCTTGTGTTTCGTCTTTCAACCCCGTTCCAACCCCCGCCATCCCTTCCCACCAGCGCTCTGCACAGCTTCCGGAGCATTCAGCTACTTCGCCTCCAGCTTTCTCTCCCACAATCTCTGGGGATTATTGTACCGTGGTATCGTTAATCATTCCGCCATTACACTTATTACTTTGGATTATGAGGCGTTGTTCGTAGTATTTTTGAGTAAGTACATGTCTTTGACAAATTGAGCTACATTCAGGCTGACAGCTTTTCCCTTAATGAATTTTTCCTTTATTTTATGAATTTCCCAGAAATGCGCGCGCAATCTTAAGCGAACGGAAGCCCCTGCAGCCGCATTATTGCGAGAAGTAAAGAAATTATATAAAACCACTTCAACCAACCTATTTTTGCAATTTGAAGCCCACCATAATCTGTCCGTTCGTTCGCCGCTCAGTTGAAGAGAATGCAACAAATAATCTCAAAGTTAAAGTTCTCTACAATCGCCACCACCATCATCACAATCGCGCCCCCAGGCCACCCTAGCCACCCCAGCCACCCTCGTTCAACCGCATTTCGCCCTCTGTAAACCGTACTTGAAACAGTAAAAAGTAGCTCAAGCGCTCGGCAGTCGGCACTTGTTATATTTTTAATTATTTCCTCTTGGAAAACGATTCTAGTAATTCAGCGAGTGTTTCCCCATCCACACCCCAAAACCCCCCATTCAGTAGGGGGGTTGAACATCTGGTAGTGGAGGAAGGTATTATGATGATTTTAAAAAGGATAGGGTGTAGGCGCCAGCCTGGTGGTATTCCGTACGTAAGCTTTAATTACAATAGGAATGCTGGCAACTTGTGTACTTCTGCGAAAAGCACAGTTCACACACCTGCAATTTTTTTTAATGATGTACTTCCCCTACTCCCCCCTCCGCCATACCACCACCACTTAAGGATTACTGGCAGAACTGCGGACGAGTATTGAAGGGTCCAGGAAGGAGGCCACAGGCATTTTCGTTTCAACGCTTCTCGCATGAAGCCATAAAGGGCCTAAAGAGTTTGTCGGTTATGCCTTTAAAAAAAAAACATAAAATCCCCACTTTTTTCATATAGAAACGTCAGATTGCGGTTGCGGTAGTGGGAGGAAGAGGGGGAAGATAGCTTGTTGTTGTTGTTTTTTTGCGTCGTCGTTTCTTTAAAGCACTTGGATGTGGGTAACCCAAATAAATTCATGGCTCTTCCCCGCTTGCAGTAAAATTGCTTAACTTTAATCGTAATGAACTGATGGTAAACGAAATTTGTAATGGAAAATGACTAAATCAAAAGAAAAATGTAAGCCTTAACAGAGCGAGGACAGAAGCTGCTTAAAGTTCACTGGTCTGGCAATGAAGGGGCGCAGGCCTTCCCCACAAAAATCAGGTGTTCTCTCGAAGTTTCACTTGCGGTTTTCGTTTAACAAGTACAAAAGCGGCAAAGATTTTCTGTGGTACAACTTTCCGCTGGATCAAGTTTCTACTAGTTTGGTGAAGTTCACGGTTGCAGGTGTCAATAGCATAAACTTTTAGTCAATTTTACTTCTTAAGACCAGTCATGTTCGCCGTGACGTTATCATATTCACACTTCATTCCAGTTCATTAGGTAACGGTGTAAAGGTAGTGGCTTTATTAGAGAAAGTTTAAGGAAGTGCCGAGTGAAGTTTATTGATGATGTACATGCATAGCCCAAAAAAAATTCTAACTGCAAAGGAAAGTAGGTTAAATATGGGCTGGAAAATATTGGAAATTAAATTATCAAAAACGTAAAGATGATGATTATCAAAATGTAACAAAATTTTAATATAGGACATACCTAAACCAATCCTCAAAAACTCATCCATATAAGTCAACGTACTGTGCTACAGTAGTGGCGTTAGCTACTACAGTAGTAACGCATGAATCCAGCCATTCTGCAGTATTCAGATATAGACTTCCAATTGCTGAATACTCCAGAATGCCGGCAGTCATGCGTTTTTTACCAGGCCAAGAGCCTTCGACAATACATCCTTTGACATGTTAGCTAGGACTAAATACCACTTCCTGCGAGGTCTATATGGCGAGAGCTCCCAAACTAATAATCTCCCATCCTAAGGAGTCTGTAGACTCCACTTTTTCGGCCAAGGTTACGTAGACAATATTTATCACAGTTGTAACAGAAGAAACAAAAGATAACATGTGAACATGTCGGCACCAGACACTTGCATTGGCATTTAGCTGATCCCCCAGCGCAGGACTAAATATCAGGCCCAACAAAACTAGTGCGGTTCTCCACACCAGAAGACGTATACTGCCAGAACTTGCATAACTCACCGCCACGGGCAGAACATCACATGACATCAAGCCAGCGTCAGGTAAGCTCAACTGGAATGATTACATGGATTCCGGCTACCTGGGCACCGATCTTGAGCAAGGATTTTCTATAATAATGAACATTATAGAATAAATTGTGGAAGCGGGGATGCTATCGGACTGCATGCTATTTGAGATCTCAAAATTGGAGCCATTTTCCGTGCACATAAAATGCGCATGATTCCGCAATTCACGATTCTTTACTAGAATCCCTCTCTAAGAACTTCAGGGAGCAAATAATAAAGCCCCAGATCAAAAAGAGACACCGAAACACTATTACAACAAAATAGGCAAACCTGGACTTTTCCTATAGTACCGCAAGCTGGACTAGTATGGTATACGGATAGCTCTAACATAGGGACAGGTGTGGGAGCGGAAACTTGGAATGAAAGCCCTAGACTCAGTAGAGCGATAAGCCTAGGCACCCTAGCAACTGTCTTTCAAGCAGAGGTGTACGCATTCTGGTATGCACCCATGAAAAGTTACGAAGAGTCGATAGAATCAAACAGTTCTGAACTTCTCTGATAGTCACCGTCAATATCAAAGCGGTACGTTCCGTAGGACCAGTCAAAATTATTCTGGACTGCTAATGGGCTCTCGGTGTACTGGGGGTTGTTAATCAAGTTACGTTTGTTTGGTTTCCGGTTATCGCAGCTTCCAAGGCAATTAAAAGGTGAATGCCCTGAGTAGACAGGGCTCTGACGTGGCATTGGCGGTCCGAAACTGGCTATTGGAGCTTGTAACCGGTTAGTTTGGCCATTGGATTTTAATGAAGCACCCCGACGGGTTGGGAAAGCCCTCTTTCGGCATGCCCCTTATTTGCCACATGGAGTTCTCATGAGGAACCTACGGGAAATTCCTCTTGTGGAGTGCTCCTCATTTGCCACATGACATGGGGCCCACATACTGCATGAAGCAATCCCCATTTTAAATGCTATTCGGATGGGGTTAAAGTTCTAAATAACATAATTTATTTAGTTTTCGTATGAAAAGCGTTGCTTATGTGTGGTCTCCACGAGGCTGTCTCCTGGTACCCCTGATGTTTGTGGCTCATCCGGCTGCTTAAAAAATGACTTTGTACACCATCCAAGTGTGGTGTGGTGTGAAAAATGAAAAGACAAAGGATCAAGCCGCGTAGTGGCATCGAAACGCAGACTTTTGGGATGACCGCCAACTTTACGAGTTTTTCATGTTATTTCGCCAAGTTCAGTTGCTATACAGATTTGAATGATCGTGATAGTGGAAAACAAAATTAAAATACGACAAATTCAAATATCAGGCTAGCAAATTTCTGACCGCTCCACCGATCAGCGTTCCGAGTCAGCATTGTTCAGTGTAGCCCCTTAAGGCCTCCATTCACAACAGGCCGCCGCCAGGTCAGTAGGTACCAGTAACTCATTATTACTGCAGGTAACCTCATGAATCCCTACATACGGAGATGCACCGATCGTCATTCCCCATCTCAGAACCTAGCAAAATAGCTAGCCACAAACCCAACAAAGTCAGCATAGCGCAGCGAAGTATGTCGGGCTTTAGTGTTGGTTTGTGTCCTTCAGAAGGAATAACTTCAAACGAAAGTTAATACCCGTATTCTAAAAGCCGTCACAAGTCACAACGCAATCACAAGTGTGCCTTGTGGGTAAATCAAAGTTCAAGAGAGAAGTATTTAATTTCCATGAGGCAATTTATTCATAGCCCTCATTCATCTGCAGGCCACTAGCAGGCCATGGCCTGAAGGTATTTCGCCTTGAGGCCAAGTGTAACCACACACTCACTTATCCTTACCGTCAACTGGACGCGGCTTGCAGTCCTAGAAAACTGACAAAAACCTTTGTGTGTGAGTATTTATCGTCAGTCCGCAAAATTATTAATTTAAATGCAAAATAGTCCATGGCCTCAGCCAAATTTTCAGACTATAAAGAAGTTCAGATCTTCAGGCACGGACTGACGATAAATACTCACACACAAAGGTTTTTGTCAGTTTTCTAGGACAGCAAGCCGCGTCCAGTTGACGGTAAGGATAAGTGAGTGTGTGGTTACACTTGGCCTCAAGGCGAAATACCTTCAGGCCATGGCCTGCTAGTGGCCTGCAGATGAATGAGGGCTATGAATAAATTGCCTCATGGAAATTAAATACTTCTCTCTTGAACTTTGATTTACCCACAAGGCACACTTGTGATTGCGTTGTGACTTGTGACGGCTTTTAGAATACGGGTATTAACTTTCGTTTGAAGTTATTCCTTCTGAAGGACACAAACCAACACTAAAGCCCGACATACTTCGCTGCGCTATGCTGACTTTGTTGGGTTTGTGGCTAGCTATTTTGCTAGGTACTGAGATGGGGAATGACGATCGGTGCATCTCCGTATTTTACGACTAAGTATCATATTTTGATTTAATTGATTGTAATCGACTTTATATATATCGGTGAATCCATCACATTCTGTAAGCCAAGCTAAAAGCTTCTTTAAAGAAAGATAAATGCAATAGTCTCGTCACATTTCATCAAAAATATGTCACTTGATGTGTGATGTGATCTGATATCTTTATTTTACTTCATATCTTGAGGTTGTTGGAGCTTCCTATTGCTGTTGGTTACTACTCACAAATTGCAACCATTCTCTTGGCTTCCTTTTGGCATTTTATGACACCATTTCGGCGGTTAGTTTCTTCTCGGCAATTTCTTCTACCGCCATTTCAACAACTTATATTGTGACAGCGCCTTTCAACTAGATCGGGTCTTTGGTTGGATTTTTTTCGACTTAGTATCACTGCTTAGTATCATTTTTATTTTAGATTAATTTTAGATTAAATTGTTGCTAAAGCCTTTGGATAGTTCAAGTCGAGGTCCTACTTTCGTTTCAAATGCTACTAAACTAAACTGTACATTGTTAAAAAAATATAATTTCAAAAAAAGGAGTTAGAAAAAAAAGGAAGATACCCAAAAGCCCACATAAAAATTTATAATCACTTGTCTTGAGTACAGCCCACTACACCTTGAACAATTCTCAAGAATTCCATCGAGTTCAAAGTGGATGCTTTCTTATATCCTTACACCCGGAGGCAAATATGTTTGGAAACATTTACCACAACATCATAGCTCTCTCTTGCCTTGTATACCCCTGAAAACAGCAAGGAGGGTCCTTTCCTCTCTCTCTATATATTTTTTTCCGGATGAAGTAAATTGGTTTCACGTCATTTTGCAGCTCATATCCCAGCAATAATAATACACAAAAAAAAAGAAGAAAAATTTTAATATTCCTCCTCGTATGCGTATACATCCCCGCATATTCATATTCCACTCCTAGATGGTGGACGGGGTGGGGTGGTGGTGAAATACCAAGGCACAGAGATAAAAAGGATATAGATTGGGTGAAAATAATTTCCGTGAAATTTTCCTTTTTCATGCAGATAAGAGAGAAAGAGAAACTGGCAAAGTGGATTTGTGTAAGGTTCTCCATAATGGCACCGAAAATCGTAGGCCTCCGGGCGAGTTATGCCAACTTCTAAAGCTCTTCGGTCGCGCTAAATTGATTTTATGAAGGGAAATTTTTCCATGCCGCAAGGATGTGGATACAAACGACTTAAGAGCAAATCTGGATGCCTTTAAAGGATTTTAAAAATCTTTTTTAAAAGTAATTGTGTTTAAGCAGGCGTATCCTTTTTTGATAGGATGATCCTTATTTGCTTGTTGCATGCTTTTTTTTTTGTTTCATATGAGGGGGAGGAGGATATGTTATGTGGGAGTTGAGTTGAGAAGTTTGTTGTAAATTGCCTTGTTGGGTTTTTGATATTTTATATATTTTTTTTTTAATGGCCATGAATTTTCTTATATGTGGTTTATTATGTATATAGGGAAATGTATATTTTTAAAATATATAATATAAAATTCATTGCGACATCAATTTTGTATGCTATTCAATAATTATATTCTGATTCTCGTCAACAAAAATACATTATAAAGCAATGTCTAGTAGTTAGCTTGACTTAAAGGAAGTCATGCAGGATAGGATAGACTAAAAGAGTCTGGAGGGTGGTAAGGAAGAAAGCGATGGACCATGCATGCGTTTGAATTCCTGGATACTGGAGAGATAATTGTGCCGCGGTGCCTCTTCATCTCTTCAAAGAAAATTTGCTTTACGCGTGTTGTAAATAGAAGGAAATTGCTAAATTGTGCAAATTAGTTTCAAGGACCAGGATAGTTATCAGATGATCCGGATACTTGGCCTGTTTTAGATAACAATACAAATAATGTTCTTCCCTTACTATGTTTGCAGGTAGCCACCAAACTTTAGTAAATATCGCCGAGTGCTCCGGATTACTGCTTATGTGCGACATTTTTATGGCGTACCGAAGGTGAAAACCGGAGATTTATTACTTGTGAAGAGCTTTGCCGTCCTGAGACCTATTGGATCAATTTGTGCAAGGACATGTATTCGAAACGGAAATAAACGCCCTAACAAACAGAAATCAAATCCGAAGTTCCTTCAAAATCTTAACGCTCAACCCCTTTTTGGAAGACAACAAAGATTGTCGAAGAAATTAAAAGTCGGCTGCAGGAGGCTCAATTTGGTTTGAACCAGACTTTCCCAATCATCTTGCCTAATTCGGCTTATTTTACTAAATTGCTCGTCTCGGACATGCATGCACTCTATAGAGGCGTGAATTCTGTTTTAACCAGGCTTTGTGAAAACTTCTGGGTAATCAAGGCACGTCAACTTGCAAAATCTATTATCGGCACCTGCAAGGTGTGTCAATTACGGGGAGGGAAGCCAACAACCCAACCGTTCGCCAAATTTCTTAAAGAAAGGCTGTACGCTTCGACCTTGCGGGACATCTCTACGTTAAAGGGTCTTCGATTAGCAAGATTTCCATTTTTTAGCGACTTGTGCTGTCGTAAAAGCCATTCTTTTGGAGTTAGTTCCCTGGCTACATGCTGAATCTTGCCTTCTTGCTCTACACCATTCCTTCGCTAGCAGAGGTATACCCACAACTATTGTATAATCTCCGATAGCCCCATTACGTTTAAACGATAAGAGAATTTGGCAATTTCACCGAATCGTAGGCAATAAACTTTTGTATAATCATGAAAAATAAAATTCTCAAAAATCAATTGTAAGTGACTTTTTGGTCGAAAAGTGATTTTTCGAAACTTGGACCTTGAATAACTTCGAAACAGTAAGTTTAAAAAAAAAACGACAAGAGGGCTTTTTTGTAGGCAATAACGTTTCGTATTGACTGATCAAATTTTCTTGAAAAACAATTTTTGAGTGATTTTTTGGTCAAAAAGTTGTTTTTGATAAGTTTGACATTGAATAACTTTCAAAGGGTCAATCGGGTCAACATTTTTGTAAGAACTAAAATTTTGGAGGATTTCATTTATACTTTGGGCCCTTGCACGAGCTATAAAGACCGAGATACAAAGAAAACACGGGGAAACGCGATATCTCCTGCAGCCATGTTTTTTTTGTGATTCTGAAATTGTGTTCTCAAGGAAGCTGTGGACCAATTTTCACCCATTTTGGAGTTTTGTCTCCTTTCGAGCGTTTTTTTTGCTACTTTCCCCGGACTAGAAACGCATAGTAAATCTGATGACATTCGCAAAAACCGTAGACTGACAAACCTCTTTTTAAATCACTGGAGGAGTATATTCAGAGATTACGCTCGGCTCATTTTGGGCCTCGACAGTTTTGTTTTTCGGATTTAAGAAAAGGAGATGGTCGTTCTAGTATACGAACAGAAGCGGCTTCCACTCCTTTGGTAAAGATGGCAGGGTACGCGCCTGTGCGATTTTCAAATGGCGCAAGGGTAAGAAGACCGAGTCAACTATTTTATCCATTTCGCGGGCGGGAGGATGTTAAATTGATCGTTACGACGATATCATCTGTATAGGGCCAGTGCTTTGAAGCCCCGGATACTTTCAGGTCAAAAAGAAGTTCGTCAATTACGATTGACCAAAGGTGATAGGACTCAGTAGTTACTAATCTGCTGGTGAGAAGTGACGTGATCCATCTTGCGGGGTCAATGCACGTTTTTGCTGTGGCTTCATTGATCGCGTGAAAGGAACCTATTTTGGGCTGGGGCCCCGAGAACCACCTTAGCCTGGCTGGACAAGGTGCAAAGTCGCGCTCTCAAACTTATTGGCGATAGCGCCATTTGCTCCTCAATTGACTCATTAAGCCATCGTAGGAATGTAGCAGCCCTTGCAAAATTTTACCGATTTTACCACAACGATTGCTCTTCTGAAATAAGTAACCTCATGCCTCCACGGCAACTTTTCTCCCGCAACACTATACTTGCCCGCTCGGCTCACCCTTATAGTCTACAGCCCTTATCTTCGCGCACACTCCGATTTAGAAATTCGTTTATAACAAGAACAACACGACTGTGGAACAACTTACCTCAGTCAATATTCCCGAACTCATACAACACCCAAGAGTTCAAGCGCAAGGTTCACCACCATCTCCTCCAACACCCACCCGACTCCCCCTAATCTATCCTATCTTTCTCTCTATCCTTCGAGCTAAGCTTACTACTAGACATTGCACCATGACGTGTACGACATGACGGACTAGTAGTACAAAGGATGACACCTAAGCTTAGACTATCACATAAAAAAAAAAAAAAAAACCTTGTCAAACGCACCCTGGATTTCTGCAAAAGCGTAAAGAAAAAAGGGGGAGGTTGATGGGTCAATAGGATTTTGCTTCCTTGAACCATCTTATCTCCAGCACCTCCAAATATGGACCAACTAAGCAGACGTTCTTTTGGTCAAATATTTTGTGAAAGGCCTGTAGATGTTCTCTTACAAACTTCAAACCGTTCACCGATTTCTGCCAGCTAATAGTCAAATGAGGTGATAAACCCATGCTCTGATAAACCTGGTGGTGCAAGATGTGAATAATTTCGCATCCAAAATCATAATTAGCAACAAAGCCCATTTCCAATTAAATGGTTATATAAATAAGCAAAATTTGCGGTTATGGAGAACAAAGAATCTATATAAAATGCACGATGAGCCATTGTACCATGTTAAAGTAACTGTTTTTGCGGAATTTGCAGGACTACAGACAAATAACGAGTTTTTCCACGCAAGTTGATTAATTGGGTTCCAGCAGGACGGAGTAACTATAACCCCGGCTTCACTAGTCTCAGTTGAAAAAAGTTCATTTCAATCCACATAAGTGTATTCACCGGCTGACTTGTTCAGTTCGTACTTGATATTGTTGTTGCTTTTTCGCCAGAAGTGTAAAAATGCAAAAGCTCACTGGAATGATATTCCATTATTCCAGTTGATTACACTATTTTGAGCAAGCTTTTACGTTCAATCTCAATTTCATGTTTTGTTGGGCGTACTCAAGCTTGATTTTTCCTGAGTTCAATATGTGTGGGAACTGAGGCTAAAATTGAATTTCCGTTCACCAATTTTCCCAAAACTTCCGCAGTTCGGATTCGGTTTCGTTTTCACGTCGTTTGCTACATTTTAGGCATAATGTTTAATATGATTATGATATGAAATTTAGTGATGTATTTTTTCAAATAAAATTTTCCCCTAAGGTCATAGTGAAATTAAAAAATACACATAAAAGTAGGCTCTCTAGGCAATACCTTATAATAATAACAATGTAATTCATAAAATAAAAATTTGAAACGCATCAAATTGATTTTATGTGCATTTTTTCCCATAAAACACCATTAAAAACATGAAATTTTTATTATTGGCTTTTTAATTTTAAAATCTCCACATTTAATCCATTGGGAGTTGAATACACCATCAACGAAAGCCCATAACAATATCCACACAACCACACACCGCTCAATCTTTTCGCAATTTTTATTATTTATAACTTCCCATAAAAAGTTAAAAAAAAAATGAACAGAAAGAAAAGAAATGAATAAAATAAAACCCCCTCCCCCGAAAAAAAAAAAAGTTATTTCCCAGGGTAGTAACTTTCACCCAACAACACAATGGACTAAAAATCATCACTCTCCTTAATTAGAATATCCTTCAAATCTGGCAACAATGGTCAATGGCATCCCCTTATAACGTTGATGGGCTCATTAAACGCTGGCTCCCACTACACAAGATGAGAGTTGTCCATACAATCATGGGTAGAGGATGTGCAAATCCTGTAAACAGGCAATATCCACCCTTCATAAGAGGCCACAGGGGGTTGATGGTTTTTGGCAAGTGGTTAAGCCTTTTTCCGTGTACATGAATACACGATAGAATACCGACAGAGAGCTAGGTGATAGCGGCAGGGGGTGGGTCGTACTCGTTCACCCCCACCACGGCCAGGACGTATATGAATATTATGCCCCCGAGTGCGGTTAGATCCCCAGCAGAGAGGGGGTCCATACAATTGCCACCATATTCCCTCTACCCCCCGCCAACGTGCATCAATGGCGCGACGGATCAAGGGGGTAAAACGATTCGCACTTTATGCCCCCCAAACCCTGCAGCTACCACGGATAGGAGACCGTCTAATTCAGACGCACCCTGTATACTCTCGGATCGGATATAGGAAAGCTGGCTAACACCATATTGGTTAATTGACGATGAAATGTTGGGGTTGATTATTTAATTGAAAGCGTTTTTGTGGATACCAGGGCATTGGCAGGCTCTTAAGAGCTCGATATTTATCCATAAATGGTTACTCTGTGTGCCCTTGTCAATTTTATGTAGCAATCAGAAGGGGGTTGAAGTGGCTGCCTTTATGTGCGTAGCCAAGCTGTGGCTAATACGGTCGATGGGCCAAGGTAAAGGGCGGGGGCGGTTGGTTTGCCGCTTTGGTGATTTACATTGATTACTTTAAATTCAGTAATGTACGCAGTAATGAGGCTCAGTTAATTTTCCTGATTATTTTATGCTCTTTCTTTATTGGATTTCTGTTGCCTCCGAAAAAGGAGAGGTTCTCTCTCGCTAGCAATTTCAAAATTTGAATATCGGATTCTAATTATGGCCAAAGTAATGGGGCATTATGCAAAGTTGTAAGCTCAAAGCTTAAGCATTTAAAGTGAATTAAAGTCTTTCTTGTTGGTATACTTTAATAAATTTCGGGGCTTGAAAGTTGGAATTTTGTTAACTTTTGGGTAAAGCTTGAATGCCTAAGTATCTTGTAAGTACTTAAACCTCTTCCTAAAATACTTATTATGATAAGACCTCCCTTATAATATCGCATGTAAAATCCTGATTTCGTACAATGTAATATTAAGGTGTATTTTTGCAGTTAAATGATAGTTAACCGAGCTACCTTATAGGTAATTGGTGCTAGTATCGTTATATATATGGTTATAAGAAGGGAATAGTGCTCAACATTCCCAAAATTTTTTTGATGAATATTATTATTGTTTCGTAATTACTTTCCCTGGTATGTTAGTTTTATATGAGCTTAATGTACTTTAAATGTCAAAGCAATCTTCTTCTTCTAATAGACAATTTGAAAACGTTATTATCACCTTATTTAGATGTTTAGATGACGGCACTCAATTAAAAATGGCCCTCTCACCTATTATTTTTAAATATCAAAATATCATTACTTCATGGAGGCGACGTTACAAACCCACTCAAGCTGGACTGCCACCCGTGGTTCCCGCGTTAACCCAGTAAAAACGGACCTGGTCCTCTTCACAAGGAGGTATAAGATCCCTACGTTAACACCCCCCCCCCCACCCCCCTTCGGCTTAACAATGTTAGGCTCAAAATTAGCAACAGTGCCAAGTACTTGGGAGTAGTCCTGGATAAGAAACTCCTCTGTAATAAAAACACAGAACCCTTTACGGGGTCCTAGTATGGTGGCCAACCCTGAGTAAATCCACCGTGCTAAACAAGCTACAGAAAGTACAAAGATCTGCGGAGCTATCCATAACAGGAGCACTCCACACCTACAGATGCCCCAAATGTTATGTTATACCTCCCTGCATTAAATCTTGTGGCAAGGGAAAGCCCAACCATCGCAGCCCTTAGAACGAAAGAATCTGGTTTCTGGACCGGAATCAGGGGAGGGCACCCGAAGGTGCTGAACTGTATTACTATCCCCACAAAAACCGGCTTCTGCATACCCGAGATTACCTTCACGAGGAACTACGAAGTGCACATCCCTTCACGCGTGAATTAAGAAATAGACCACACAGTTTTCAGGGTGCCTTAAACTTCCTTATTGATAGCTCTAAGCTCGACGGTCAGGTGGGAGAAGGAGTCTTTTCCCCTCCGACTACCCGATCCCTGCAGTGTATACCAAGCGGAGGTTCTAGCCATACAAAAGGCTGTTCTGCAAATCAACCAGCAAGGCGATAGTAACCGGCCTGTCTACATCTTCTCAGATAGTCAGGTGGCTCTGAAAGCCCTGTGCTCTTGCACAAACAGCTCTGGACCTACCTCTGAATGTCGCAGATCTCTTAACGAGATGGCTGAACAGTTCAGGATCCTCCTCTTATGGGTGCCCGTCACCGAAATATAAAGGGAAATTGCAAAGCTTGAACTGGCTATAAAGGCACGACCGCAACTCTCTTTCCATACTAGTAGTATAAAGGGTTACTCCTAAGCTTGGTTTTTTCATATAAAAAAAAAGGAAAAGGAGCAGAGAGTTGGTACGCCTTGGGCCACCATCAAACCCCAATGCAAGTAGCACATAATGCAACAAGCGAAAAAGCATTGGAGTGATCTTAATAAATGCGCCGTGGACAAATTAACCTGGCCCTCTTATGATCTCAGGCGGAACACTTCACTACTGTCTGATAGGAACGCATGTGACCCGCCTGTAAAAATCTGGACAAAGAGTAAAGTGTACTATATCTCCTCTGTCACTTCCCGGCCCTAAGCAGAACGAGGTTAACAACATTTGGCGAACCCTTTCTAAACACCCTTGTGGAAATCTCGAAGATTGGGATCGCGCAACTTAGAAGATTCATTACTTCCTCGAGATGGTTTTAGCGAAGAAACAACACTTTAACATGAGGTTTAAAGTGGGATCACTATGGCATCACAATGGGCCTATCCTAAGTGTATGAGCTTAAACCAACAGCTCAGCCATATGTATTTAACATAACCTAACCTAATATCATTTCTTGTAGTGTCTTAAATATTAATGCGGTTAAACCTAGTACCTCTTTAAACAACTTGTTTTATCTTTGTAAAATTCTCAACCTAGAAATTGCCAAATGTCAACTTGATTATTTGCTGGTAGGTGAAAGTGGTTTTTCGCAACCAAGTCACTCTTCCTAGTAATTTCGATCATGATCTTCTCTTTCTCTCATATGAGATGCAGCTCCTTCACATCCCCCAATTTTACTCTATTTCGTTTAGAGACTTTAAGAGCATCAATTTTAGAGCTACTTGGTAATGAATGCATTGCGGCTTCCTGGGGCAACGTCTTGACCTCCAGTACTGTGGATGAAAAACTTCAAATTTTTTATGAGATAATAGCTGCTGTCTTTGAGCAATGTTTCCCATTACGTGCTCTTCGTTGGCTGAACGCGATTTTCTCTACCATTAATACAAAAGGACGCACAATGAAGCAGTTCGTAACATGTATAAAAAGTGCGTAATAAAACGGTTGCTCTTCTACGATCTGCTCAACGACCATATGCTAAAAATCAGCTCGACACTAATCTACCTCCACAAAAATTACAGCGCAATATTCGTGATCTTAGTAAGTATGGGAAGGATTCTCAGCAAGTGTTTTAAGAACCCAATATTATAAACGAGTACTTTTCATCCAAGTAACTCTACTCCAGTTGAAGATAACTGTACCAATCTGTGCCCACCTGATGGATTTTCTTTTCGTTGTATCATAACCACGAGCTTCTTTCTGCGTTGATCTCTATCAAATCAAACGCCGTGGGTGTTGACAACGTCCTCCTTACTCACATTTTTAACACCTACCTTACAGTTTCTCAGTTTCCTAGCCAATGGAAGCAGGCTCTTGTTGTACCTATTCCGAAAAAGGTCTTTCCTTCGCAGTCATCCACTTCCGTCCAATCATTCTTCTATGTTTCCTTTCTAAAGTTTTTGAAAAAATTAGCAGCTCATGTACTGTCTAAATCAAAGTAGTCTTCTCTCTATATGTATGTCAATCTGGTTTCAAATTGTTAAGGTACAAGAACCGTTCTCCGAACCTGCGCTTCTTCATTGTGGAGTACCTCAAGGTACTCTCCTGGGCCCCTTGCTATTCAGCGTTTATATAAACGACCTTCCAAATGTAGTCAAACATTCTTCTATTCGTCTATATGCTGATGATGTGCAGATCTATTTAAACAAACTTCTTGAACTTATCAGTTCAGCTAAAAAGTGATCTGAAACGCGTGACTGAATGGTCAGTTCAGTATAAATTACTGCTGAACCCTTTCAAGTCGTCTTGCCTTGTCAACACTCCTATTGATATTGAAAATCTGTTCCTAATTAAAATTAATGGTAATGTTGACTCTGTAAGAAATGTGGGAGTCGAGCTCGACTCCAAATTCAGCTGCTGTAACCAAACCAGAGTCGTCCTTCGTAAGGTTTAGGCCTGCGTTCGCCAACTTTGGGTATCCCCTAATCTATTGCCTCTTGCCTTACGTATACGACTGGCGAAGGCCCTGATAATGCCCTATTTCACGTATGGAAGCCTATTTTTTTTAAAACTTGATTCTCTGTGTTTAAGAAAAATATAAGTCGCGTTAACCGATACCCTGCCATTTGTCTTTAAATTGCGTCGTTTTGATTATATCACGCCCTATGCTCCTGCTCTGCTAGCTATGACGTTTAAAAACTACCGAAAATATCATCGATTACAATTCACTTTTAAACTTATACACAGCAGATGCTCTGGATATTTATTTGAAAAACTTAACTTCTTGCAACTAAGCAGGCAATTATTACCTAAAATATTTCTGCAAAAACAATCCTCTTTTTGCCAGAAATAACCTATGCAAATTAAAAATTCATGAAAATCTTTCTTTTTATCTCTCTCGAAGGAATTAAAGCATCAAAAAACTTCAACAGGAATTTTTAAGGTTATAAATTATTACAAGGCTATACCCCAAAATCAGGGTTACGTTAAGTACTTTATGCCGCCACATCAAAATTTCCTTGTGAATCCTATCCGCTTGGAAAAAGCATTAGAATAAAAAAACTTCAGGCCAGACCCACTCCTTACTGATTATTTTATCCTATTAGAAAATCCCATTTACCCACCCTTATTTCCTCTGTCCTAATTATCACAATTTTACTAATAATTCTTACCTGAAGGCTTGAAACTGAGTTTTTTTAATGGAGAAAATTGGTAATGAAGGAACTTTTACCGATTATAGCTAAGAGGAAATTACATTGAATCTATTCTACTGATCATTGTTGGTAACTCGTGCGGAAAATCCCATTTCATTTGCAGATAAAGTAATATGGGTCTGTGAGGGAGGAACTATAATCGAAGAGGGAAGTGCTGTTGAAAATGCCGGGTAAGTTTGGAATAAAATTTTGATTATAAATATTTTTGGGACAAGATTATACCAAGTGTTACATACAGAATTTCGGTGAGAAACGAGATCCTTAAACAAATTCTCTTACCCCTTCATACAGGGAGCCTTTTACATCAAATTCGCAATGAATTTGATGCAATATGAGTTCCCTGTGAACAACAAATCCTAAACGGAAAATAATTATCTCATTTCCATTTTCAAATGTACAAAATTCCTTAACGGACAAATCTTCAACGTACAAAAATCCACTTCAACAAATGTAACATTCTCAGACGCAACCTGATCGCGTTTATTTTTCACAAGCTTTTCTGGCCATTAAAAAACAAAAAAGACATCCACGGGAGGAACGTAACTTTACCCACCCGATCTAGCGCAATTTGCAATGCGCCGCGTGAGAAACGCGCGGTAAGCAAATTGCGCAGGTGGGAAAAGTTCAAGGGCGCGTTTCTCCCAGCCTGTGGTCAATTTTCCCTGGCCACCACCGGCGGGTGGAAATTTTAATTAATTGAGTGTTTTTTGAACTACCATCCGCGGCGGGCGCGTCCCCGAATTATGAAAATTTTTATAATCAAAAAGTTCTAAGTCAGAGTGTGTTGTTTAACGATCAAGCGCGGCGGGCGCGTCGCCGCTATTATTAAAAAAGTTTTCCCTGGACTACGATCCGTGGCCGGCGGACAAAAAGAGTTATTTCGATCGCGGCGCATCATAATTAAATAAAATAATTTAAAAAACGCGGTCGGTGGTGGACACGCTGGCACCGTGGCGGTTGCTTCGGCACCGTGGCGGCTGCCAGTAGTTTTTAAGTTAAAAAACAGATAATAAAAATTTAAAATTAATTTATAAAAGTAAAAAATAATTTTTTTTGCTGTGACTAGTAAATATAAAAAACATTGTGACTAGTGAATATAAAAACAAAAAAAATTAAATAATGATAAATTGAAATATGTATCTATTTTGTTGTTTGTTATTAAGAGAAAATAAAATAAAATTGTGTTCAAAAATAATTACTGTGAGTGATGTTTTTTTATAACAATTGTGAAATTATTCAGTAAATAAAGAAAAAAAAAACCCAGTGACATACATATGAAAGTTTCAAAAACAAAAAAAAAATAAATGAAGAGTTGTTTTTTAATACAACAATTGTTTCTTACTTTTCGTCGATTTTCTTAAAAAGAGTGTTGTTAATTTTATACAACAATTGGCGCAGCCGGTAGGATCTGGGTGCGCAAACAACAAAGGTGTTAATACTGCTGGTCAAGGCTCCATTGACCTCCAACCCAAGGCTGAGCCTAACTTGGGGGCAGTATTAGCGTCTAACTACAGCGCATAAAATATCCCAGATCCTCCACGAATCAACGCTCGGGGGTGTACAACCACGGTGCCTCTGCTCCAGGCGAGCACGCGCTCACCCCCCATTGTATAGCATCGCGGGATTTTTAGTGGGCTTCATCCCTGCCCAGGAGACGCCCTATGTCCGAGGGCCAATAAGGGGACAACAACAAATCCGAGACTCCCCCACCGAGGGACCACCAAACAAACACCAGCCAGTCACCTAGCCACACCAGGACCCTCAACCGTACCAGGAGCCAGCGACACAACAGCGAACTACCAGGCTATTCAACGAGGGATTCAAACCACAATACTAGCCGCTAAATTAATCCCTTCAAGCGACTAACGCAGCAATAAGTTTACTGTATGTACAAAATTTAATATTTGCTTAACATTAGTATTAGATAGGTTTTTACATACATATATACATATATATATTTTAGTGTTTAAAAGTTTTAATTTACATATATACAAAAATAAATAAATATTAAATACAAGTATATTTACATGTCATATGTCGACATATGTACATAATGCACCAAACCCAAAGTGAAAAGTCAAATATTAATTTTGTTGCCCAAATATTTGTAATAACAACAATATTATTTCTAATGATTTAAACAACAAAAGGAGATTTAATTAAATCCATTCAAAAACTTAAAAAGCTCTATTATATCTATTTTAAATTGCAATTAACATATATGTATGTGGCAAGAACAAAAAATTATAAAGCTAAAGTAGAACATTTTTTTTTTCTTATTTTTTTTAATGTTAGGAATTTTATATTAAGATTCGTCGATTTTTTTTTTATTGAACAATGTATAAATGAAAAACAGTACGAATAACACTGTAAAGAATACAAGACCACCGCCACCAACCGCGTTCGTTCTATATATAAATAATATAATTAAACCCATATATTTTGAATAACAATCCTAAATAACAATATATATTATATTACATAACCAAACTTCATAAACTTATATATCATATAAATAACATGAGTATTATATAAAAACAAACTTACTGCGTAATTAACATAATATTAACAAATATAAAAAATAACAAACTTATATAAAATCATATAATATACTATAAAATAAACCTATGTAACCTAATGTATATGGTATATACCAAACTTATATAAACATATGCATTATATAAACATGCCTATATACTTTATAAAAACATATATTTAAATATATACTATATAATCGACATCTATTAACATATAAACTAAATAAGAAAAACATACTAACATATATACTACATAATACATAAATAAAAAGATGCATAAACCTATATACTTTAAGAAAAAGACACAAACATTATACTATATAACCAACATATAATAACATACTAACTTAATAACAAAAACATATTAATGTACGTATAAATATATGCTATTTAATATACATAAATAAAAATATATACATATATTATAAAATAAAACTTTATTAACGTACGTACATATATATACTAAATAATATACATTTAATAATATATTTACCAAATATATAAATATAGTACCTATATAATTATATAATCAAGATATATAAACAAATATAAACATATATAAACATATATAAAAATATATAAACATATATAAACATACATAATCATATATAAACATAAATAAACATAAATAAACATATATAAACGTATATAAACATAAATAAACATATATAAACATACATAATCATATATAAACATATATAAATATATATAAACATATATAAAAATATATATACATATATATAAACAAATATAATACAAGCAACAGCTATGGCCGACAATCTCATGAAAGTTGCTAAATTAACAGTCCAATTGGTCCCCCTGTTTTCTGGCGGGCAAAGCCCGACCCTAGCGACCGAGCTAAAAATATTTATAGACTGTTGCCGTTGTGTATTACAATGCCTCACAGAAGAGGAAAAGGCGATTTTCGTACAAATTTTCCCTACAAGACTTCGAGGTGAAGCCTATCAACTAATAGCCTCAAATCAACCAGCTTCCTTCGAAGAAGCTGAAAGGCTCCTCAATAGGACTTACCTTCCAAGGGAAACGTACCAAGAACTGGTAGGCAAACTAATCAAACTTCACCAGTTTCCTTTAGAACCTCTTACTACCTACATAAATAGGATAAAACAACAACTCACTTTATGCGTGAACTCAGCTACTCTCAAATATGGTGCAACAGCGACCCCAGTTACAGCGCAATTGGAAGATTTCGCCAAAAATGCCCTAAGCAGAGGAGTAACAAACCCTCATTTAAGCCAGTATTTGCTGGCAGCGGGCGAAGAAGGCCTAGATAATTTAATACAAAAGGCCCTTGACATGGAGAGACTCCAGCAAATGACACTAAACGTGCATGCACAACATCAAATGGCTCAAATGCCCCAAGGCACCCAAACCTATGTCGTGCCAAAACCGAGCCATCTCCTCCCATACGAAAGCATCTTCGCCTTACAATTAGGCCTGAACGGTCTAAATTCCACACGCACAGAGAATAATATACTGTCGAACCCCATACCGCCACAGACAATACCAAACACCGCCATTAGTCCACTTAATACCACTCCTAGCGGTTACAACACTCCATATCACACTGCTTTTAGTAGCCATTTATTTTGTTCTCCTGAGGGTCTCTCAGAAAATACTCCAATATTACAGGCGACACTCGTAACGTCAGCACCTCAAATATCACCAGGGAACCTAGAAGCGAAAGTCTCATGCAGTTATTGCCGGAACAAGGGACACACATATATAGACTGCATCAAAAGGAAAAACACCCCTTTCTGTATCATTTGTAGGGCCACTAATCATGATGCGCGAGATTGTCGACGCCTTCAAGAACGTACACAACCAAATTTCCCTAACAGCGTCCATTTTCAAGAACAGCTCACTAATCACAATAGCAGTGAGCCCCCTACGAACAATAATAACCGGTTACAACAGAACCACCAACTGCAGCCCCGCCAACAACCGTCAAACAGCCCAAATCAGGCGAACGGTAACACCCGAAGGATATTTAATATCCGCTTCATGTGTGACTTTTGCGGAAGGCGCGGCCACAAAGTGGACGACTGTCGAAAAAGACAGAGTTGGGAGTCCTCACAAAGGGGAGACTTCTCACTATCTGAAACAGGATGCCCTGGTTTGACCATAATTAATAAGAGTAAAATAAACGACGCACCTCAGACGTCCATAAACAGTGACCCACTGATCAACCTTCCCCTTGAAATAAGCCTAAACGGCAATGCCCAAATAATAGTGGACACAGACGCTGAGGTTAATATTCTAAAAACACATAAGCTCAAGGATCCCAACCTATCAGATCCAACCAAAAAATGCACACTACAAACGCCATACGGCCAAGGAAAAACATTAGGGAGCTGTCAGGGGAACATCATTCTCAACGCCCCCCTCCCATGCACCTTCCAAATTGTGCAAAAGACGCCAGAAATCCCTAACGATGGCCTGTTAGGAAACGACTTTCTTTCCAAACATTGTAACGTCGAAGGCCCAAACAAAACACTACGGTTTCCTCGCACGGAAATCAATCCAGTGGAAATAGCTATTCCATTACGCAATGGACCCGCCAAGTCAAACACTAGAGAGCAGCAGGAGCAAACCCAAACTAGGGAATCTCAACTCGTAGTAGCCGAGAAAAACCCCGGTGGTGTCTCCCAGGTAGCCTCAGAGAGGAATACCAGCTGCCTATCTCTAGAGGGCTCAAGGTTGGAAAACAACCCCAACGATTATGAGAAAAATTCAGGCAAATATAAAGTGGCGTTGGAGAAATCCATCCGCCTACCAAGCCGGTCTCAAATGGTGGTCCCCATTCCACTAAGGTTAGAGGAGGAAATGCTCTGTGAATCTTACGAGCCGAGCGAAGGAGTATTCCTCGCCAATGCCCTCTTACCCTCTGAAACAAGCACCGTGTCTGTTGGCTTTCTTAATGTTAACACCCAACCAGAAGTCCTGACGAGCCTAACTCCCACGCTCGCCCCAACAACAGACTACACTACCAATCAACTTGCTCCCAACAACAACCCTAAGCCTCCAACGAATGCTAATGACAAATGTGAGTATCTTACAGGCTCTGAGCCAGCCGGTCTCAGGAACGCCAATACCCCATCGTCATCTAACGCAAGGCTCCAGAGTATACCCAACAATGGCGCAATCCCGCACGGTATACCCAAGGGAAAACGGGCAAAAGTGAAGTTGGGAACGAAAGAAGAGGAAATCGATTTCCTACGCCATCTGAGATATATATTTTCGGACCATGAAGATCCGGACCTTGAGCGCGAAACGCGCCTCAAACAACTTGACGAGGAACTCAGCCTCGACCACCCTCTAATGGCCGAAGAGAAGCGGTCCATACGGGACCTATGTTACGAATATTCCAACATATTCCACTTAAAAGGGGACAAGCTCACCTCCACGGAAGCTCTACGAAATGAGATCCCCATGGTCTACGACCAACATATTAACCAAAAAATGTATAGATTTCCCGAGACGCAAAGGCAAGTCATAAACGACCAACTAAGAGAAATGTTGGACAACGATATTGTTCAACCCAGTAAAAGTCAGTTGAACTTACCCCTACCAGTGTTCCCTAAACAACCGGGCCTCAATGGTGAGAAAAAACTGCTTAAGAATTATGTCCTCACAGGCCTGCTACTCTTCAAATGTTTCATTTATCTAGACGGTATCGTCATCTACATTAAAAACTTTGTGGACTACCACTGTAAAGTACGAAGAGCCTTTGAGCGATTGAGAAAAAATAATCTCAAGATACCCCCAGAAAAATGGCAATTCCTCCGAAAAGAAGAGGTTTACCAGGGTCACATATGCTCTAAAAAAGAAGCCTTACTAGACCCCAGAAAAACGGAGTGCGTTCAAAACTTCCCAGCGCCCCATACAGATAGTCAAATGCAGTTTTTCTTGGGCCTCTCTAATTACAAAAAATTCATGATTAATTTCTCCAAATTAGTCCGCCCTAGCAAATTTACTACGAAAAGGTATTAAATTACCCGGGACCTCCAAATGCGAAGAAGCATTTCAGGCAATAAAGTCCTCTCTAGTCCCCCCCTCCACTACTCATGCCCAGATTCATATGATCCATATGAACTCCAAATTAATCTCTTGTTCTCGTTACCTAACCCTGTAAATGACCGCAAGCGAGTCTGGACCCTTGCCAAATACCACCTAACATGGCAGCGCACTCCATGGTTGCAAAATATGTGATTTCCGCTCACATCACTGATTCCGCTCAATTTTTGATGTGAGCGCGGTGGTGATTTCTTCGCTCGATGTCGCTCTTGTGCAACCATGGCGCACTTACACCCATTCCACAGCCGCCATCTCACTCAGCGGCACCCTACTACTGGTACTCATAGGGTATACATGCTACAAATTCATACCGTTACTAGCGGCCATGGCCCGCTCCACATGTGCCAGAAGGCCCCGAAATGCATGTCCTTCGGAGGAGAGAACCGCCCACGAGAACCTAACGTCCCCCAGCGAGGACCTGATACCACCCAAGCCTGCACAAACAACAGTATCAATAGAGACAATACCTAGGCTTCTAAGTAGATCCCACACATTACCAAGGGCCTCTTCCATACAATTAGTACAACCAGGGCGTGGAACCCCAATAACCATAGGGTAAATCGGACCACCATACCGCCATACACCACGCCTCATTATAGTGCGCTTTTACGCCTCACTCTGCCAACCCATCTTCATAAAAAAGGGTCTAAGAGATCGCCAGAAAAATCTCACTTGCGCTACGTCAATCAAACTCCCCCTAGTTCGCAAAACGAACCCAAAACATTGACACAAACTATCCAAACAGAGAATCGCTCTACTAACTACGTTTCGTAGCGATTCTCTTATTCCAGGGGGAAGGAATGTTACATACAGAATTTCGGTGAGAAACGAGATCCTTAAACAAATTCTCTTACCCCTTCATACAGGGAGCCTTTTACATCAAATTCGCAATGAATTTGATGCAATATGAGTTCCCTGTGAACAACAAATCCTAAACGGAAAATAATTATCTCATTTCCATTTTCAAATGTACAAAATTCCTTAACGGACAAATCTTCAACGTACAAAAATCCACTTCAACAAATGTAACATTCTCAGACGCAACCTGATCGCGTTTATTTTTCACAAGCTTTTCTGGCCATTAAAAAACAAAAAAGACATCCACGGGAGGAACGTAACTTTACCCACCCGATCTAGCGCAATTTGCAATGCGCCGCGTGAGAAACGCGCGGTAAGCAAATTGCGCAGGTGGGAAAAGTTCAAGGGCGCGTTTCTCCCAGCCTGTGGTCAATTTTCCCTGGCCACCACCGGCGGGTGGAAATTTTAATTAATTGAGTGTTTTTTGAACTACCATCCGCGGCGGGCGCGTCCCCGAATTATGAAAATTTTTATAATCAAAAAGTTCTAAGTCAGAGTGTGTTGTTTAACGATCAAGCGCGGCGGGCGCGTCGCCGCTATTATTAAAAAAGTTTTCCCTGGACTACGATCCGTGGCCGGCGGACAAAAAGAGTTATTTCGATCGCGGCGCATCATAATTAAATAAAATAATTTAAAAAACGCGGTCGGTGGTGGACACGCTGGCACCGTGGCGGTTGCTTCGGCACCGTGGCGGCTGCCAGTAGTTTTTAAGTTAAAAAACAGATAATAAAAATTTAAAATTAATTTATAAAAGTAAAAAATAATTTTTTTTGCTGTGACTAGTAAATATAAAAAACATTGTGACTAGTGAATATAAAAAACAAAAAAAATTAAATAATGATAAATTGAAATATGTATCTATTTTGTTGTTTGTTATTAAGAGAAAATAAAATAAAATTGTGTTCAAAAATAATTACTGTGAGTGATGTTTTTTTATAACAATTGTGAAATTATTCAGTAAATAAAGAAAAAAAAAACCCAGTGACATACATATGAAAGTTTCAAAAACAAAAAAAAAATAAATGAAGAGTTGTTTTTTAATACAACAATTGTTTCTTACTTTTCGTCGATTTTCTTAAAAAGAGTGTTGTTAATTTTATACAACACAAGGCGGAAATGATCGTAATTAGTAAGAAAATTTAAGGCATATTAACGTGAGTCTTTCCTAAATTAAAACTTTCCAGAATTAAATTTAACATAAAAATTAATAGAAACAAAACGTGTTATGGGACGAGCTCCCAATAGCGAGCATACTATATAATTGCGAATATATAGACTCGTATGGTACGCAGATGGGCTCAACACATAAGCGGCTGTAGGTACAGAATTTGAGACGAAAACCATGGTTTTAGTATAGCGTTTAACTTTGATATCCTCTCTATTACCTTTCGAGCAGATGTGCATTCCCATGTACCTATGAAGAAAACTTATGACGAGCCTATGAAAAAAAGCCCAAGAGAGTATGACGGACTCTGGCTCGGGGCTAATCTATCCTGACTAGCATTTTAGACCTAGCCCCACTGCCACATGTAGATTATCCTATAACGTACACAAAGGGCATCTAACGCCTTGCCTCATTCGCGGCTGATAAGGAATACCCCATGTGGCCCCGTGTGGAAAAATGATTGCTACCCGATCGCAAGTGGAAAAAACAGAATTACGGCGTGGATATGTGTACATATAACATCGGCGGCGTCGAAAGGTTTATATTTAATAACGAGTGTCGTTTTACTAAGGGGTCCCCCAACTTAACACCAATCACATGCAATGCTGCTTGACTTCCGAGAACCGGTCTATTGAGTACATATTCTAAATGACACTTTTAACAGACTAAAACTAGCGGTCATGTAATAAGGATAGAGGATAATCGTATCCCAAAATGGCTTCAGAAACCAGAAATTTCGGCAAACAGACCAGTAGGCAGACCCAGGAAGAGATGGATAGACGCTGTAATGGCTGACGCAGAGGCAACGCTCAACATCCGGAACTGGAGACATGCTGCAAGGGACCGTCAAACTTGGAGAAAAGCCCCAGAGGAGGTCAAGGTTCGATTCGAGCTGTAGCGCCATTGCATGGATGGAAATGACAGGGCGCTTTCAGTAATGAAGGATGCGTGCGCAAATGACTTATTCAGCAATTGAAAGTGTGAAGCTTTCAATGACTGAAGAAGTCAATTGCGCACGCATCCTGCATTACTGAAAGCGCCCACACTCGTTAACGGTCAACAACACAGTTTCCAGAAATATGAGGCAAAGCAACAACAAATTCTAAAACTTTGTACGAGTATAACCAAAGCTTAAGGGTAAAAGGCTTTACGTAATAAGAATACGTAAGGCAGTTGTTGGGATTGCCCCGTTTCTTTTGTAATGAGGTTTGCCTCACAGAAGAAACTGATAGGGCATACCTCATTTCAGAATCGCAGTTTTTGTTTGTATGACGCTCATGAGGAACCACAAAAAAAACCTTTTTTCGCCATGCCCCTCGTTTGCCACATGGGATCGTCATACGGAACCTAAGAAAAGCAGAGAAAAGCAATGAAATTCCAGGAGGGATAGCAACTAGATAGCTGATCCAGTCTTGTGATGCATCCATTCGATGGCCTTTTTAAGGGTCGCGATGATGCCAGACAGTTTCGGTTTCCACCGTTATTGAAAAAGGTTGATGTTTTTAGTCAGAATCTGTAGTAGGAATCTGACACTGAGTTTGGACCCTCAGCGGTGTATTCTGCCATGAGCCCTACAGGTGGTTGAGCACACTCCTCCTCGTTCAAAGCAAACTAACGAAAGTTTCTCATTACTCCCTCGTAAAAAAAGAACCAAGTCTAAATTAATACCAATTCGCTTTTGATGAATTAACTACTCTGAATTGGGTCACCCTTATATGGGTTGCAGGCCATGAGTTTTTGCTGGCAATAAAAAATCCAAAACCCTGACCAGGTAGGGTTTAGGCACTATTATCATCGTATCGAAACTTGTTACTGAAGCACCCAACAGTTTGGTGAAAAGTGCTCTAGATTATCAGACTCTAATGAAATACACCGAATCCTGGGGGTCCAAATTTGGTATAGAGAAAGATTCTAGCCATCATCATCATTGGAGCTGCACCTTTCTCTGAGTCTTCGCCTCCTCAAGAATTTTCTTCCAACGTTATCCGTCCTGCGTCACTCTCTTCCAGTGGGTAATCCCAATTGTGCGTAAGTCCATTTCGATGTCGTCTTTATATCTCTTGCTAGTTCTTTCTTGTGACCTTCTTCCTTTCTAGCGTTTGGAGGAACAGAATTTTTGAGGGCGCTAGAGTCTAGTAATTTTTGGTTTTCTAGCAACGCGCCAGACAATTATTGCGGCACAGAATAAAGGATATCAGAAAATTATTTTTTTATGTGAAAATATTTTTTTATGAATCGTCCTTTGGAGTCAAAAACGGAGCCATCGTTTTGGTTCATGATCACATGCACCCTCGGATTTTATGGAAGCTAGCATTGGTTGACGCGGCATTTCCAGGTCGGGATGGAAAAATATGAGCGTGCGAGTTACTGCCTTCAAATCAATGTTCTGAGTTTTACTTTTGTCATATGCATTCTCGGCTTAGTTATAAATTAAAGCCTTCAAAAAACGGCAGTAAAATAACATCAAAAGCAATCGTAGGATTTCCAGGGCAAAACGGGATGAGAATGAGTAAGTGAGTATTTCTAGATATCAATTTCAATGCATACCCCCCCCCCCCCTTATTTATGTAAAGCACAATTATGTTTACTTGAGTAATATCAGTCCATATAGAGATCCACAGTAAACATACTTATTAACTGATAAATGCTCATAAGTAAATATAATACAAAAAATTATTAAAAAAAATATCTACCCTCAATCTCGTTTTTCATTTACCCCATCAGCTAAATCCTCTCTCCCTCCTATACACAAAGAAAATATAACCTCTTTGATTTCATTCTTCATATAAAAATTATTCATAAAAATTCTTATCTTTCTTCGCACACGTTTCACATATATAAAAAAAAAAAAGTTACAAACAAAAAAAAAAACTCTCAAGAAGATTGAAAAAGTAAACTTTTCTTACCATTTAAAGTCATGATCAGTATCAGAATTACATCAAAAGACTTCACTTACCTGAAAGAGAAAAAAAGAAAAAAAAATCTGATTAGACACTCCTGTCACTAGGAAAAATTGAATCTCGTTTTTAAAACCAACCCTCGCGTAACTAAAATTTCAATTTAACAAATCGCAATAACCAGTCACACTCTTGCATTATGGGCACATATACATACATATAGTGAAAGCATAAAGAGCGCAAGAGTGTAACCCATGTAAGAGACATTCAGCCACAACATAAATTTTCACCTGAAACCAATCTCATTTAATCAAATAATTTGTAAATGGAAATCACGCCGACAGGTTGGTTTCATCCTGGATTTAGTCGCACGTACGAAAAAGCCGCACCTACAAGGCAAAACTGGGTATAATACACAATACACCACACACCAGTTGTGTCACAGAGAGGCAACCAACGTGTCCCAACGGAGGGGTACACCGACTTTAAAGTATCTCTCTCTCCCTCACACATGAGAAGAGAAGAGCCCCCTCTGGGGTTGCTTTACCAGTTTCGTACTGATAAAGCCCAGAGCAATAAATTCCTGCTCCCTCAAGTACTCAAGTACACCCTGTGTGTATACTATACCGCAGCAACTTCAGATAAATTTATGGAACTGAAATTTCGACATAAACTAAACATAAGCATACACCTTACCACCCCCACCCACCCAGCCACCCTATCCATTGCACCATTACCCTTAGCCGACAGCACCTATAAAGCTGAGGAGCGCTATATGTCTTTGAAGACGACGACGACACGACGGCAGCGTTGAATTTGCCCGCTTATCACTAAATCCAAATTGCTTTTTGGGGTAGGGGGTAGAGAATTTGAGCGTAGCAATCACGCATTCATAGAAACGCCTCTATGTTTTAGTTTTAAGGGAAATGAATCCCCTCCAAAATTCAATTCAAAACAGCCGTAAGCATTCACGTTCATATGTACATTTGTAATGAATGTAATCTTAACTAAATACTCCCCCCCCCCCCCCAAAAGCCCTAACAAAGCCCCACAATATTTAGATTTTGTAAGACTTATTTAGCTGCCCTTCGACATCCCCCCACCTTTCCCCTTGGTGCAAAAATCTTAACTTCACTTATGTTTCTGAGGAGTCGTCGCTTAAGCATAGACTGAAAAGGGTCTTAACTTTCACAAAATACAGGGCTTCTTGCTTTCGGCTTTTTAACCCTTCTTCACACAAATGAATAAACCTATAGCTACAAGGCAAATATACATTCCATTGGGGGTACACTAATTTTATTTAATTAGATTTGGTTAATTTACAACTTTCGAATGCCCCTGTTCAGGTATGCACAATGCACGGGATTTACCCAAACAGCACTGGATCTACACATGTATGTGTATATAAAATGTCTAGAGCGGAAAATTTATAACACAAACACTATAACCAGCCACTGTAAAAACCGCAAAATGATGTGATTGTGTGCGATAGTACCATATCCTTTACAGCTCTATACCCACTAACTCACTACTACCGGCATATTCCAACCAACCCCCCGGTAGGAGGCAAGCTACTGAATTACCTTCTAAATATTTATCTGTTGATTAAAATAATGTTGGTAGACCTGGTTCTTAATGTTATTGTTGTTGTCATTACATGCGCGTTTGTCATTTTGCGGGGTGAATAACATCACTTCGTTCGCCCATCCCCCCCAACCCCCTTTAGGCATTTCTAAAACAGCCGAAAGCGTCACAGCCCAATGCTGTGTTGAAACAAACAAAAATCCACCTTAAGGGAGAGTAAGTGCCCAAGGTACCCCAGTCACTTACTCACCTGCCTAACAGTACTTTCTGGTATACAAAATATTCAACATTTACATACCAGAACAGTAGGTACCTGGCTCTGTGAGACTTACACAGAAAGATTGCGCGCCTCCCACTCCTTTATCTTTTTTTTTCTCTCCTTCTGTAGAAGGAAGCGCAAGCAGCAACAACAAAAAAAAAAACATAAAATAAGGGCAAAATTCAGAACGGGGATGAACATACGTTCCATGCTTCACCCTTATTTAAACGGGCAATACCCGACCCCTTTTTAAAATGGGTTCACGACTTGAATAATTTATCATGGAAAAACAGCTGAATAGAAGTGGACCTAAATACCTACCTTGTGGCACACTTAATATTATTTTTCTTCTTTCGTGTTCTGTGTCTTTTTTTTTTATAGCCTTCTATAGCTCGCGCGATGGGTGGGTGGTGCGCCAGTTTGATGGGGGGTTGAAGGTTCAATGTGTAGCCGTCAGGTGATCATTTTGGATTTGACAAGGGTTTCTTTCTGTTTTTTTTTTTTTTTTTTTTTTTTGTTTTTGTTCGAAGGCGTTTATAATTCGAATTAAGGGGATCGGGTGAAATTGATTCAATCAAATTAAGGGATATAAACGGGGTTGATTTAAGGCCATTTAACGTAATCAAATTCGAAGCCAAATTGTGGGCCATTAAAAAAAAAAATGTGAATTCGAAAAGAGATTTTATTGAGATCTAAAGGAAATTGACACAAATTTAAATTGTTCAATTGAGATTTAGGATGCCACTTATGTTTCGTTTTGTGACAAGCCTAAGTGGCAAGGGGTGCTTTTCTAATGTATTAAAGTAATAAACAAATTGTTTTAACATTGATTTTTTGTTTTGATACATCCCTTATATATCTAGTGAAATATTTCAACAATCTTCCCTATCCATAATTGAGACAAACATTTTAATCATAATCACCCTTTAACAATGTCCAATCTTTAGTCATCCCCCATCATTGTACATTGCAAATGATTTAAGTGTAATTCCAACAACTATTTCTGTGAACAGGAAGGTATGCAAGGAGTATTGGAATTTTGGAGTGATGTATCTCGAGACTATACTATTTGTTATCCTTTCCTGAAAACGTGTATGCCGCAACAATGTATTCCCTTTTGTTTCCTTTGTGATCTTCTAAGAAAGCAATTGAGGGGGTTAAGTAGTCCTATACCCCTTATAGAGGATTTTTTTATTAATTTGTCTGTTCTAATATAACAGCTTTAGAAGATGCATCGAAGTTTTATGTTTTATCTTCAACCGATACAAAAATTCCCATCAATTGTTATGCCGATACCGTCCGTACTGCAAATAATACAAATGGCACACGGACAATAATGCATCGTTTCTCAACGTTTTTAGTATCGCGACCCCCTGAAGAGCCAAAAAATAAGAGAAACAATCTTGCGACCCCCTCACTATAATATTGGTTGGAAGTACAATTGAGCCTGTCTTACACGAGGCAGTACAATTTACACTTTCACGATTGGTAATTGTACTGCCTCAATTTTTTTGGAATGTCTCGGTTCAAAAATAATACCTTACTGGTATAGATGTGAGATGCGATTGTTAATACGAACTGGAGAGGCATTTTTCACTTCTTTTGAGGCAGTGTAATTTCCAACTTGAAATGAGGCGGAGTGAGATTGTAAAATATAAATATACATTGTGGAGGTATAGGTTTGTTACTCTCTTACCCTGAAGCAGTTTAATGCGTATTGGAAGGTTTTCATTAATATTTCTTGCTTTCTTTCTTTAATTTGCTGGTTTTTATCATTTTGTCAATACCTCGCCTCTTTTCAAGTATAACATTGTACTGGCTCAAAAGAAATAAGAGGCACTTCTCACAAGCTCATTTTATAATCCTGTCCTACCCACAACTAGTTGAAAGATAAAAATCCTATCTCTAATGTGGACCTCCAGATTGAGAAACAATGCATCTAATGGCCATTGATTACAGGCTCCTAGCTTTATGTTTCTTTCATAACTCAGCAGGGAATTGAAGCGCTGAAAAGAATACCAAAACGCTTTTTATTTATATCGCAATTCCTTTCCTTTTAACAACAGCATGTCATCAGAGCGAAGCGCTTATATTTTGTTGTTGAAGAAGCGCAATTGAAGTCACCCACTAAGTGCTATCCACGTCCCATGCTGCTTCGTGATCAAAGGAGGGACTGTTTGTGCAATATTATTAATCAGACCTTTGCAGCCACTAACATAGTTGCCTGAAATATGAGTCAGGTCTTATTTTTTCACGAAGCTTGCTTTGGTAAAGGGATGGAAGAATATCATAAAACGGTTCAAGTGATTGATAAGTGTTTATCATAACTAAGTGCTTGCTAATGTGTTTTAACACTTCTATCCTTATGTACTTTTCTTTTTTTTTTATATATGAAAAAACCAAGCTTAGGTGTTACCCTTTATACTACCCCAGTCCGTCATGTCGTTCAGTTCATGGTGCAATGTCTAGTAGTAAGCTTGGTTTGAAGAATAGAGGAGAATAGGAAAGGTTAGAGGGGGTCTGGAGGGTGTAGAAGAAAATGACGATGAACTTCACGTTTGAACTCTAAGGTGTTGTACGAGTTCGGAAATACTGACTGCGGGAGATTATTCCACAGTCGAGTTGTTCTATTCATAAGCGAACTTCTAAACCGTATTGTGCGTGAACGGGGGGGCCTGTAGGTAATGGGGGTGAGCCGAGCGGGCTAGTCTTGTGTTGCGGGAAAAGTATTGCCGTGCAGGCAGGAGGTCCTGGGGCGGGTTCGTGTATGGCGAACGACGATAGTCGAACGAAAAAAAATTGAAGTCGAAAAATTTTGGCGACGAAAATTTTAGCGTTCGCGTAAGTCGAAAGAAAATTGTTCGTGACCTAATGCAAAAACTCGATAACCCAAGACCTTTCGAGTGCCTTTCGTCGGCTTCAGGCGAAAATTTTCAATTTTTTCGACTTACGCGAACCCGAGACGAAAAAAGTTTTCGTTTTCGACATACACGAACTGGCCCCTGAATTTCAGTGGAACAGTCGCATGGTAATAGCGATAAAGTATGGAGAGGGCTGCTACATTCCTACGGTGGCTTAAGGTGTCTATGGAGGCGCGAAAGGGGCCATTCACCAATGAGTTTGAGGGCACGATTTTGCACCTTGTCGAGTCAAGCCAAGGTGGTTTTTGGGGCGCCTGCCCAGATAAATTAGATTAAACGAAAATTATTTTTTTAAATTGATAGGATCCGGCAGACCTGATGGGTAGTTAACACATATGTTCCGTTGCTAATGGACTAGAACCAACCCATTTTCCTGGAATATGTTTCGTTAATTTTGTTCAACCATGGCCATATTTAAGGGGTTTCAATGGCACAAACCATATTTAAGGTGTTTCAATGGCACAAACGAATATTTTCCATATCCTTTCATTATGTTATAACATTAAAAATTATTATAAAAAAAAAATTAACATGAAATTTTTGGGAAACTAATTAAAACTTTCAGGGAAACAAACAAAACCACCCTTTTTAGCTACCCTACTTTTGAGTACCAGTATAATGTATAAAAACTCATTTTTTTCTGAATTTTTAGGTCTGGTTTTGATTGGACTTATACAGAATTTTTGCGTATGTATGTATGTAACTTAGCCTTAGCAACAACATTTTCCCTGAGATTCGCATTCGTATAACAAATTATTGCTGTCATCTAAATAAGAAAAAAAAAAGAGCTAAACAAGGATCTTTATTTTATTTGACTTTTTTTTCAGTATATTATTTTTTTCGTAATTGAAAAAGTTTCAAAGCAATTAGAAAAACATTTTCTCTTACTCTCAACATGGATGATATTAAGGGAAAGTTTTATTTAATTCCAGATTTTTTTCCCTCCCCCACAAGAGGACATAAGGTAACTTTTTTTAGATAACCAAAAGTTCCTTCCATTATCCATAAACTTTGAGGTTGAGCACTGTTTTCCTTTTACACTAATATCACTTATAGTCAAAATTTTCCCAATAACCCATTGAGAGATCTTGCAAAATCCCCAATTTCATTTGGGGAAACACCTGAGGCGCACATTGAAGCCCCTTAAACCTTATTAACAGTGCAACTTTCATAGAGACTTCTCGTTCTCAACTTATCCACAATTGTCTCTTCTGATGTTCCTGGAGCAACTTGAACACCACAACAAACAAAAACGGAAAAGGGGCAGGAAAATATTTGCTTTGCCTCAAGAACTTTTCTATGCCTTTCTAAATAACAAAAACCCGAGGAGATATACTAAAGGAAAATCTTATCCCGAATAGGCTCCATTACGAGCGGGATTCAGGGTTTATAAAATTCAACTCCCATATTTTACAGAGATGAGAGGACACGGCGATAAAGGTAAAACTAAATCCCATCCAGCCTAGAGAGAATGTCTGAGCAGATCCCAAAGGAAACACTTTTTCTTGTGGAATAACTTTTGTTGTCCCGAACAGGAGCAGTCCGGGCGGGGGGCGCCCACCACAGCCGGGGGTTCGCCCGTCCCTTTGCGACCCAAACCCGGAAAATATTGGAAATTCTGATTATTTCTGTTTTCCTTCTCAGTGCCTCCATAGGGGATTCGTTTAGATTCGATTGAATTTTCCACCCCTCGGTTTGGTAATGGCGCGCGGGACTTTCTTGCTTCTTGTACTGCTTCTCGAGATGTGCTTCTGCAGAAGGTTTAAGATTTGTTTTTGGTGTTTAGCCAAAAGGTAGCGGGATGTCGTCCTGTATTGTGGTTGTTCTAGCTCTGCTTGGCTAAATGAAAAACAGCGAAGAGGTGGGTGGCATAATATCGAATAATGGCACTGAGTACAAATAGAATCGACAAGCCACAATGTGAGATCAAGGACCAACTTGCTTCTCGGGGATGTATGCTGCCCTCCCGGTCACTGTTTACTTTCAGAAATTGATTGGCCATTTAGAGGAGTCCTTATTAAGTGCATTCATTTTGCAGGAACTTCTATTTGTTATGGGGCAGGAAAGGGAGCTAGAATTCTCTTAAATTCGGTTCACGCTTGAAGACAACAATATGGCAAAAAAACAAGGTTTTGTAGAAATTCTATAAACATACTTGTTATTGTTGAGTTTTTGTCTGAAATGAATGCGTTCAAGAGCAAGCTGAGAAATACGAGAAAGTCTAATTTTTTATCTTTTTTGGTCGATGCGATTGGCCAATTGGTGACGTTTTTGTCGCGATGATTATGAAGTGTAAATCGATTTTAAAGATTTAATCAAATTTTTCGATAGTTCACCAAGCCAAGGAGAGATGGAAAACAAGATGAATGTTTACTCGCTTCGAATACTTCTTTTTATATTACTGCTATCCCATCCCCATCCTGGAATACACCACCTACCCAGTTGAGTTTTTTCAGGACTATCAAAGAGCTACCCGTCAAAAAATTCACTGGCCCTGACAATTAGTGATGAACAAATGCAAGAAGGATATAGTTTTGGTCTTGGTCTTGCAAGCTTAGCTAAGTCTTGGTCTTGTTAAATGTACAAGACCAAGACAAGACTACAAGACCAAGACCATTTTTGCTCATCACTACTGACAATGGTCTATAATAACGGCTAATCTGATTCCGATGGGATTATCATTGGAAGACTCAGTATTTTTTTGGGCATCTTTCAGGCAATTTTTTTTACTTTAACCCGACTATCGGATCCGATTATCGGTACCGTCCATCATATCCGGCTATCAACATAGGCTGAAGACTTGAATCAGCAGTGCAGCGAAAGCTAATGAACGTCTTTTTTTGTTATTTCAATTGTAAACCTCAAATAGCACTATCAAAATGTTTTTGGTCCGATTTTAATGGTTAGGGCCACCTATAGTCCGATCAATATTTACATAAGCAGTATATGTATCTCTTTCATATCTACAACTGGTATGAAATCAATCATAATGAAAATGCAGATAACTTAGGACGAAGTAATTTTACCATTCTCATATACATACATCGCTATATACACGAGAGCACTCAGGAGAGTTTCCGCATGTAACTTTTCAATCCGATAGTCGGATGAAATTGAGTTGAAACTTATTTTATCATTCGAAATGTAAACTTCAAAGCTCAGAAATAGCTAATCCGATTGTAGGAATTCATGGGAAGATTCAGTTAATTTCTTAGGCGTGTTGAGCTTACTTTTTACTCTGATCCGACTAACGGATCAGACCGAACATGACTCAAAGGAACGAGAATGAAATGCTGTCACTGCGGCAGGGCCGGTGCTTGGGTTTTTTGCGCCCGGTGCACTATTCCATATTGCATCCCATAAGCTGTTTAGTATTAAACGCGGTGAGGAACAAAGACACAAACACTAGCTGAATGGGAGGAATAATTTTTATAATTTGCGCAAAATTTAAGATTGCACCAAAATAATCCGTATAACATAAAAAAAGAATACATAGATAAGAAGTTGTCATATGGGTCAACATCCATCCAACAAAAATCTGCTGAGAACGTCCTTTGCGGAGAAGAGTGTAGGCGGGCTCCCTTTTACTAGGAAAAGAAAACAAAAGAAATTGCGGAAGGGAGAATTAATATTAAAAGCAACAACAACAAGCTTAAGCATTCTAACGTATAATTTGTTGGAAAAGTTGATTGTTGTGAAAACCCATGCGATTCTTCATCGAATTTCGGAATTAACGATTAAAGCCAACTTTTGTTGGTTGGCCCGTGTGAAACTGGCCATATTACTTTGTTAGCAATATTTCGGCGTCGACAGCTAAACTGCGCAAGTTCGAGCAAATTGGTGTACTGAACTGAGTTTTTGCCTGAGTTCCCATGCATTTTCACATATTGAACTCAGGAAAAACAAAGCCTGAGTTTGCCTAACAAAACATGAAATCGAGATTGAACGTAAAAGCTCGCTCAAAAGAGAGTAACCAACTGGAATAATGGAATATCATTCCAGTGTTCTTTTGCATTTCTAACGAAAAAGGCGAACAGCAACAACAATTTCAAGCATGAACTGAACCAGCCAGCCAGTGAAGCCACTTATAAGAATTGAATTGAACTTTATTGAATTGAGCCCGGTGAACAAACAAAAAAGAGCAATTAAAGAGGAGTTTTCGCCGTTACAAGGAGTTTTGTCCTCCTCATTTCATTAATTTACCTCTTTTAAAGATTCTTGAATCAGAATTTAAAAGTGCAGATACAGCGCCCTCAAGTCTATATCAATCATGGTAAACAACAATACAAAATACAGAGCCATTCGCAAAGTTTTTCCTTTGTGTGAGTCGAGACGATGCTTTTTACAGAATTTTCAAAAAATGCTCGAAATAAAGATTTTTCATTCACTTGGGAGATTTTTCCCGAATTTCTCGAATCTCGAAGCTAAAATATCATAAAAGGAAATTTCCCCATTTTTTCTTGCATGAGAAAGTACAGGGGCCGAAATTGGGTAAATTTGTGTAATTTTTGCACCCGTGAAAATAATTTTAAATTTTTTTTTCTTTTTTTGTTTTTCAAAGTTTCAATTTTTTTTAAATCTTAATTTCTGAAATTGCGCCCCCGACAAATTGCGCCCGGTGCAAGTGCACCATTCGCACCTATGAAAGCGCCGCCCCTGACTGCGAGATATTGATATTACAATTGGCAGAAGCAAGCAAAAACATGCACAAAATTTAAAAGAAATTTAAAGCACTATAGAGCACTTCGAAGCCACATGCAAAAACCAAAATCAGGAGAATGACGGGGAACGGGGCAGGAGGAACGCAGGAAGGACAGGAAAGGTTAGAACAAATACAAGAACTGCAAAAAACATTTCGATGTTGCAGCTGTGAAGCTATTGGTCATGAAAGTAACAACTGCTCTGGTCCCAAATGCTGTGGTGAATATGGGCCCAGGTCGACTAAGTGCACCAATGTGACGAATGCTAAAAGGGAATGCCCACTCACAAGAAGACAGTGACACTAACGTTAGATGAAATGAAGATTCAGATTACATATAGACACGGACAGCTCTATGAATCTGCTACTTCGTGACAATGCATGTCCTAGCGAATTTCGAAATAAAATGGTTCAGACGGGTTGTATGCTAGAAGGCTTCGACGCAGTTCATGTAGATCAACAGTGTCCTTGGGGGAAAACCACTGAAATGCAAGTTTGGAAAAACCCGCCCTGGTACCACGACGTTTCTTAGATGCTAGACCTCAAATTGAGTATTAAACAGTGTTAATAACAAACAAAACAAACGCTAAATTAATAAAAATTGAACAATATGAAAAGTGGTTCCAACAAAATCACAACATACACTAAAAACCAGCCCCTCCCAGACCTACGTCAAAGTATAAAAGTTAAAAAATTGTCTGTGTATTGTCACCGCAATAGGTAAGAACAATCGGGGTTTACAAATTTGTCTAGCGGTGCTTTCGGCCGCTATCACATGTTTAAGAAGCGCAATAACTGAGCTCATTTACATTAAAGTATAAAAACTAAAATTTATTTATAGTGTTTAAACTATTTTATGACAGTATCTTAATAGCCAGACTAGACCGAAGGGTCTAATACCCCCCAGGCACGGTATAAGGTTAAATGCAGCGATGTACTACCAATCCAAGAGCTTCTAGGAATCGAATTTGTTCATTTTTTACGGAAGACGAGAGCAATGAAACCAATCAAATACATGATTTACCATTCCCACAATTTCTCGTGACGAAACTCGTTTCGAAAGATCATTGTATGACTCAATAAATGAGTTCAACGAAATAGAAGAGAGTTATAAGAAAGATTTGACAGATTTGAGGAATATTAGTTGTGTCATCGGAAAAAATTGTTTTGTCAAATATGTTGATCTTCTATAATACCAAGCTGTAAATCCGAGTAAAAATAAAACTCGCCGCTTCTAGCCCGTAACAGTCAACCACGCGCACCGCCAATTCTCCTGAACTGCACTTTTTCTAGACTAAAGTGAGCACTATTGGAGCTTTGAGGAATTGTATATAATGGAGGAAACGGTGACCATAAAGAGTGCCATTCCCAGACTGCTTCTGGCTCGATTATGAAGGTCAAGCAGCATTGGAAATGGTTAGTACTTAGTTTGGGGCCGTTTAAACAATATTCGACCCTCACGTTAGGAAGAACTAAAAGGTAATTGCAAAAGATGGACAAAAATAAAGACCTTTCGACCCCGGAGTTTATCCACAGGTCAACATGAATTCTTTATGTAAAGTTTTTATCTAGTTTTGTGCCTGCTTCCAAAATGCTTCTAAAGGATCATTAAAAGGAGTGCTTCAATCTGCGGACGTGAAATGTTAAAAAAGATAGAGAACTGTTAAAAGGAGAGCGCTCCAAGCTATTTAAGGAGCATTCTAAGATTGATGTTGCAACGCTACATTTTCCAGTGGGTTGTGATTAGTTCTTTCGATATTGAAATTTTATATTATATTTCTGTTAATGAGTGTAAACTTTCGCCATAACCCAAGCTACTGCGTTTACGTTGGGCCGGTCAGGTCCAAAGAATGGATGACTCAAAGATACCAAAAAAGCCATATATATACTACCAAATGGCAAAATACCAAACGCAAACCACGGTCTTGGTGGAGAAACAACGTCAAGGCAGATGCGGCTAAAGCTCCTTAATACAAGAAACTGGAGACAAGCTGCGGAGCGGAGAGACGTCTTGAGGAAGAAGCGGAATGAAATTTGCTGCCAATATAATTCTATTATATTGATATACAACAATCAATCAAATCTGAAATCATGTACAAGAGCTTCTTTGCTACCTGATACAAAAGACTGATAGAAATGTTACAATGTTCGACCATTATCAAAAAAATAAAGGGGAAACAGGCATAAATCTTGAATTATCTTAAAAATTTCCTTAATATATCAAAAAACAAAAAAAAAGCAAAAACTGACAATAAAATTTGCACACAAATAACTCACGGACAATATTGCATACCTCTTCGCCTTGAAAATTCAGTAGCTTCATAACTTTGCCATAATTTTGCAAGCACGGCATCCTCTTCAGTAAATTCCATAAAATACTTCACATTTTATGAAACAAAAAAACACAGAAAGGAAAAAACTAGGCAAAATCACATTCGTTAAATTGTGGTAAATTATGCAAACATAAATTCATGACTCTAGAAACGCCACAGGCTGCCAAGGAATATAATAAGCAGAATCTAGACTCCTGTATACACTATACATTCATGTGTTGTACAGTCTGCAGGCGAAGGACTATCTTCCGCGTCAGTTAGAGACCTGAGAATATGATGCTGTGATAAGTTGTCCCAGAATTCCGTCGAAAATATAGTTGCAAAGTATCTGGCACACGATTTCTGGAATAGTAAACGAGGCCATGCTGCCTGCATAGCAGGGGTAACAACACAGCGCCGGGGTGGCGAACTAGAGAATGGAGTGCACCCCTAGCGCTCCGTTCGTGTTGTTGCTTGTAAATTGAATGTACACGAATGTAATAGTTGCCTAGAAGCACACACAGCTCAGATAGTTCCAGCTAAAATCCTCAGCATTGGGGAAGCTATATATGCATTCCTGCCAAGAACAACTACATGTTTGATCTATCATCCGATTACGAGCAGGGGATTGGCGCGGGGTGTGCCGCGGAGACAGTGGGGCTGGCAGCAACAAGGAATGCACATACCCTACGGAGCTAACGTAACATTACTGCCACAAGATGTTTTCCTTATTAAATATTCATAGCTTCTCAATAGTGGCAGTGCTGTCAAAGATGCCAAGGCTATGCCTAGAAGAATGTAAACATTTGCAGAAGCGGCAAATCAATACGGTAAACGGAGAGCTAGGCACAGTAGCATCAAGGTGTGCGCCGCAGGCTGCATACGTTGCAATCTTTAACTCATCCCCGTTCTGTGTTTTAACGCTGGGGGTAGTTCTCTTCAAATGACTCTCGGGCAACTTTTTATCTTTGTTAAAAAAAAAAAATCCTTTCTCAGACGAACCAGGTCCTAAACACCGAGTTTGGGGCGGGGGAGATGCGATTCTCTCTGTTTGGCAAAAAAAAAAAAAAAAACTTTTAGAAAAGCTTCAACGTTCTTAGAATTCTTCCTTCGTTTATATTTTCTATCCCCAAGGTCCTTCAGCATTCTTTCTTGGATATATACACATGAAATATCTACACAAACATTTCTCCACCATCAAGCATACAAACACACAGAAGCTCCTTCCACCCAGTTCTCTTTCCCCTATATATGTATAAAGGTATGTACGTACACAGATTCATACTCCGAGGAGCATAGATAACCCCGACACGCTGTGATATTGTTTTCATAAAATTGGGGTTAAAAAGGGTTTAAGTGATATCATATATCGCCTTGAGTGGTTGAATGTCGTAAGAAATTTGTGCACAAGTCAGATTTTGTGTGGCGCGTTTCATTCCGAGGACGGAAGGGCACTTCAATGGACGATCCTTTCAAGTTTTAGATGATTTCTTTATGGTCAATTGAGATTGTGACATCTTCAATGTATTAAAATGTAATGGTGGGGATAAAATATAATAAAGTTTTGAGGTTTTGTAAAGTTAGTTTAAAATTTGTCTTGTTTTTCTATAATGTATCAATGTTGAAAAAGTTGTATCGAACTTCTGGATAGAAGGTTTGTTTTCAATTCGGTACTCCTGTTGAGCGAGAGATTAAATTCTACACGCCTGCGTAGAGTAATATCTTGTAATCAAAATTACTTATTTGGACCTTTGAAATAGAACCTTGCATGGTATTGATTCAATTAATATAATACCGCGTTTATATCGCCTCGAAAACACGTGTTTTCATGCAAGTGTTTTCGGAAAACGAATTAACTGTTCACACCGCCTTTCTAGTTTTCGAGTGACAGTTTATTTAGAAAAATGCTAGATAAATACTTTAATTATTTCGTTTTAAATTTTTTCCATGGCAAACTCAAATTTTAAAAAAGTCTCGACACAGAAAATGACAGGCGTATAACAAGTGCTGAACGCTGAATTGGGATCTTGTCCACACTTTTCTTGTTTTCGTGGTCGTTTTCATCGAAAACAGCTTTCCAAGTTGTTTTCGATTTGTATGATAAAACATTTGTTTTCGATTGTGTTTTCGCCCAAAACCGGATTTTTTGACGAAAACGCTTGTTTTCGAGGCGATGTAAACGATCACAATGTAAACAATCACATAATATATTTTCGAACAAACTGAATTCGAAATTTTTCATATTATCCCCAGCTTATAATCAAATTTTCAAAGATTAAAAGGTCAATACCTTAAAATAGTGGATTCCAAACTTTATCATACTGCGCTCCCCTCCGCTGTTACATAAAAAATCCTGGGTCTCCCAATAAAATATGTAAATTTCATCCTAGGCATCGTAGGTAGGGTGAGCCATCTAGCCCTTCGGTATTTCAACATTAAATAACTCTGGCATTTGTTTGCCGATTCTCACAAATGAGCACGATTTGTTTAGGATATTTTCTACCATTTATTTCAAATCAGTTTTTGTTGAATATAATATCGATTAAATGACCTCCATTCGATACGCAAAAAGCAGCTGTTTTTGGGCATTATAGCAGCTACTTCGGCTCGTATGTTAGCTTTGAGTTCTTCAATGGTCTTCGGCTTGGTGACATAAACTTTGATTTCGCAACAACTTTATCGTAGTGGCTTGCCATCGGGTGTGGCAAGTTGCGCCGTCTTGTTGAAAAAAGGTTCGCTAAACTTTTGTCGTGTCTTTTCGGTCACACGAAGTGCACTAACATCCAATAAATGCGTGCGACGTCGAGGGTTTGTCGAACTTGGAAGAAAAATGGTCCAAAGGTGGTTTTTGAGCACATTTCGTGGTGTTTTGTGAATGACGTTAGCGTTCTCTGCTCTCCAAATTCGACAAATTAGTTTTTTGACTCCGCCAGCGAGTGTAAATTGAGCTTCGTCCGTCATCAAAATTTTGTCGACATCGATCATTCTTGCGATGGTACATTCCAAGCAACGCGGCTTGTCCGTTGTCAGCGATTCTTAAGTAAGTTGCACTTTGTATAGAAAGAGATTTCATAACCCTCCTTAGAGTCCACTACCACTCACGGTATAACTCCTGCGATCTGCGGCGATAAGACACAATTGGATCATCGGTAACACTCTCTATTGCAGCTTCAACAACTTCATTGGAATGTCGCGAACTTGAGACGCTGGCAAATGGCTACAGACCCGTACTTAAAAAAATATCGCTTTTTGTCCAAAAAATCACTCTAAAATTGATTTGTTCGAAAATTGTATTTTGTGCGAAACATTTTTTTCAACTACTTATACAAAACATTATTGTCTACAAAATACAATTTTCGAAAAAAAAAAAAAAAAAAAAAAAAACAATTTTTGAGTGATTTTTGCACACTTTGACCTCGAATAACTTCGAAATGCATAAGTTTTCGAAAATATCACCTGACGACGTTTTATAGGAAATAACGTTTCATATTGACTGATCAAAAAAAAACTTTCGAAAATATCAGTTTTTAAGTGAAATTTTGGCTAAAAAGTGATTTTCGAAAACTTTGACCTTGAATAACTTTCAAGGGGTTAACCGAGTCAACTTTTTGGTAAGAACTAAAGTTGTAGAGAATTTCATTTTGGGCCTTTTCACGGTGTTGTATGGTATAGAAACCGAGCTACGTGAAAAACTCGGGAAAACGCGATATCTCGGGCGGCCATGTTTTTTTTTGGATTCCGTAATTGTTTTCCTTCCTGGCTTTTTTAGTTTCTTTTTTTTCTGTGTTTTAGTTTCAAATTTTATATCAATTTTTATTGTTCCAAAATAACAAATTCTGGTGAACTAATTAGTTATGCATGTCATATTGCCAGCGTCATTTTTAATTTTCTAATTATAAATTATAAAAAAAAATTATAAAAAACCTGACAAAGTGTCCTTTGTGGAACAAAATTTCTTTTTAACTACTGATTACGATTTGCTATGATTTAAAATATTTGATATTTTACATTTAAAAGATTTAAAGGTCATGCTAGGAAAACCTATCTATCGAATTTGAAGGTAGTTAAATTAAAAGACTATGTCATACCGCCTCAAAGGGTAACACTGACAAAATACTGTACTGTATTGTGCTCTTTTAAAATATAGAAAGCTTTCTCCAAAATTATATTTTACATTCATGCCTTAATCTCACTAATGAGAGTTAAAACATACTTTTTATTACACGCTCAATAAAAACAATTGTTTCTACTTTTCTATTCACAAAAAAAAAAATCTCGTTAATAAAAATAAAACTTCTTTCAAAAAATACTCAACAAAGCATCACAATGCCTCGGAGTTCTTTCTTTTACATTTCAATTATTTGCCACATGTTCCACTTTTGCCACACAAAAATCTCCAAACAGAATCCATGCATCAAAGTAATCCCAACAACAAAGGACAACGGAGGGTTGAAAAAAACATACATATCTACACATACCAACATAGAGAAGTGTACCCAGACAAAATTTCAGCGCATTTCTAGTAGTTTCTTGTCTAGTGTCTAATTTAGCGAAAACTACCTTGAGGAGGTGTACAGAGTGAAAAACTCACAACCAGGAGGCGATACGGGTATGTGACTGCATTTGACCCACCAGACAATAACCCTGAAATGCTGCTTGCTCGTTGGTAACCTAAAACAGGGGATGAATTCAGTAGAGAATAGCTTTTATGTTGCGCGGGTTTTTATGCTGCTGCTGCCTTGGAATAGTGTATGTATTCCATTGAATTGTAGTGGGTAGCCACTTGCATTGGACTGCATGCGGTAATTATGATAATAGAAAGGTTTGAATGCTGGGAACTTTTTGTGTTTTTTCTATTAAGAGAACTTTTTTAATTTGTTGCAATTAACGAAGAGAAATTTTCATGTAGAATTTCGCTTAAAATGATGGTGTAGTTGTTCTTTAAGGGATTAAATTTAGTAGAAGTGTTTCATATTTCACCTTCACAAAACCGCTTAGAGTTGGCCAGTCCAGACGCGAACCTCCAGCTTTCAGTATGTTTAATCATAGTTCGATCGGCCAAGGCCCTTTGCAGCAAGCTGAACGGTGTCCCAATAGTCGGTTCTGGACCGATTAATGCTATATCAGAGCCCTGTTTAGCCAGGGTATCCGCGTTTTCGTTGTCCAATTCATCAAGAGCACGTTTGCAGTCCCAAACTAATTTCGACTTGGTCCTACGGGACCTTATCGATCTAATTGCCGCTTGGCTATCAGAGAAGATAAAAATCCTTCTTAGATTCTCGGGAATGCATGACAGAATAGCGTACATCTCTGCTTGAAAGACAATTGCTAGGGTGCCTAGGCTTATGGTCCGTCTGAATCTGGGACTTTCACTTCAGATTCCGGCGCCCACACCTGTCTCTGTTTTAAAGCAATCCGTATACCATACTAGTCCGCCCGGCAATACTTTAGGAAAAGTCCAGGTTAAGCCTATTCTGTATGTGCACAGAAGGTTGCTCAAATTTTGAGGTTCTAAAGGGCAATCCGATAGCATCCCCGCTTCCGGAATCTCTACTATGATGATGGTTATTACAGAATGTCGTCGCCCAAGACCTAGGAGTTCATCTACAACAAGGCACCCGAGAAGTGGAGATAAAACTCCTTCCTGGGGACAGCCTTTTGCTATAGTGCCCTTCAGAGACCCTCAAAATGAGAGACCATTAGCTTGCGAGTTCTCAGCATAGAGTCAATCCAGTTGCAGAAATTGCTACTTACATTGCGTCTACTTAGAACCCTAGCTATAGTATCAAAGGATGTATTGTCAGGCTCTCTAAATATCGGCCGTCATCGCAACTGCTTTGTTTAGAGCTGCGCATTTTAGCCTGAGCACCAGATTGTGCAGTGCTGTCTCAGTAGACTTGCCCGCCTGGTACGCGTGCTGATAGGAGCTTATTAGTTGGCGTTGAAGATAAGTTTCCCTTCTGCCGGCAATTTTCTCCATTGTCTTCAAGGCAAAAGACGAGAGACTCATCCGCTTCAAAGATTTAGCTGAGGTGTAATCCGAACGTCCTGGCTTAGGTATAAATGTTATGTTAACGTTCTTCCAGACAGATGGGATGTAACCATGTGCGAAGGAACCCCTGAATATTTTGTACAGTAAGGGATTTTTTTTTATTTACTAGAGCAAAGCATTGTTGCATGAACTTTTGCATTAACCGAATACAACCAATATTTTGTATATACATAATATGTAGGAATGTTTATTGTAAAAATACATCCTTGCAATAATATCACAGGATCTCATGTTCATTTCCTGTCATCACCTTGAATTCTCAATAGTTTACTATATATATTGACATACTCTGAACAATTCCAGCCAATTTACAATTTTTTTATTCAGCAACGCAAAATATCTCCTGAAATATACAAAAGCAGCTGTTCTCTAGGCTACACATTTCCTGAAATCCAGCAACATACATCCTTTTCGCAAGTGAAACATCACACTATGCAGGAAATTTATTACTCGAACTGTGAATACTGTGGCACTATTTGCCTAAGAGGAATGAATCTGATGTCAATGTTTGGTATATTTATACCCCCAACATATCCAGAGGATACTCTTGTCAACATGAATAAATAAATAAAGGGTGAAATTTCCTTTGAACGCGGGTATAAAAAAAAATACACACACACATACACACCCATGCACGTATACATCCATAACAAAAAAATCAGAATCGTTATACGGAAGCGGCAAAAAAAAATTATATGACAGCAGAAACAGAAAAACCAGTTTGTTACCATATTTATTGACATGCAGGGTGTGTGTGTAGAGCAGACTCGTCCTTCCAATAAGGATGCAACAAAACAGCTTTAAAAAATAAATTTTGCTATTTACTTATGCACTGACGAATCTCGTCCAGGATACCAAACGCATATCGATTCAGGCTGTGTGCAGTTGTTATGAGTTTTCGCTGTTTATGGAGCAATTTTTTTCCCTGACGAAGGCTAATATTAATTTTTTCAGCGTTGCAAAAAGGAATAATCGTATCTGTAAGTATCGATTTGCACCCTTGTATTTGGATTAGTAGGTACGCAATTTATACATTTTATTTTAATTTCTGAATGAGTTTTAAGCAACCTCTTATGGATTTCACAAATTTGAAGCGTTTCTAGTAATTTTATAAATAAAAATAAATTCTCATTGGAATGAAATATTACCACCTTTAAAATTTAGGAATGATCTTTTTTATGTGGAAAGCTGGAGCTTACAGGTGAACACCTTTTTTACGCACGCACACTTATGTAAACCGCATTGCATGCGCAGCATTGCTTAGTGGAACTTATAGTATGAAAATAGATCAGTTCCCGAGATAGCCTGAAGGATACCCAAGTGGGGGCTTTTTAGCTTCAACAGTTGCAAGAAGGTACGTCACCAAATTCGATCCACGTTTCGGTCTATCCCTGATTTAGGTACCCAATTCTAGTCGAAACTTTTCAATTAAGCGGTACTTACCAAATCAAGTCGGTACTCAACGACTTACAATGCCCACAAATACCCCTGACAATATACGGTCTTAATCTGAGACTCCCCGAGTAAAAATACAAGATGACCCTACAACGGGCGAACACTGGCCGCTTGGCTTTTTAAAGGGCATATGAGGCCGTAGAGTTTTTAACCATTTTTAAAGGGAACACACACGGCCATGACGGCCAAAACCGACCGATTGATATGGCCGAGTACAGAACTGTGCACACGGGCATAAGATGGCACATTTTAACCAAAAGGGGTCTTCCATTAATTACGTGAGGCATTTAGGGGGAGGGGTCGAGCCGAATCTCATTCAATCTTATGTGAAGGAGAGGGGGTTCTCGGCAAATATCCCGTAATTTTTTTCCTCAAGAAACAGTGTAAAATTGCGAGAAAACTCGATTGAATTAGGTAAAATATGTTGTCAGTGACGTTTCAGACCAGGTCGACGGGCAAGGCCTGATGAAGGCCGCAGATTGCTCAGTCTGACTGAGGGATCAGAAATTCAGATATCTAACAGGTCGTGGCATGCAGGTGATGTCATGATTCCCTATACACACAGACGAAGATGACAGTTTATTATAGCAGGTTGTTATTCAAGTAAAAAAATGTTCATGGCCTCAACGAAAACTTCAATGCAGCTCCAGACTCACGCCGAGAATACCATAAGGTCCATGTAGAAGCAGGCAGCTCGACATTACTGATAGTTGCAAGCACATTAGCCACAGACAACCCACGTCTACTCTCGGTAGCCAAATCTAGAGACACAGCTACTGCAATACCTACGAAACTCATATCATCTAAATTGATACTCCAGGACATGAATTTCAATGTTCCAGTTAGCGTGCTATCTCCAGTGCCGAAAGGAACATATGTGGCTGGACAAGGTAAAAGTAAACCACGAAACAGAATTGTTGTTAACTTCAGTGTCAAATATAGAAGAGGCAAAAGCAAAATCAACTCCTCTACCTGTTCCAGAGAAAAACTGCGAGAAAGGTTACAAAAGCTTTGGATTTTAGTTCCGACAATGAAAATGATGTCTCTTCCTTACAAGCTTATACCATGTTTCCATCTCACTTGAAATCCGCAGGTTTTGATAAAACGATTTGGTGAAATCCAAATGTGTTTCCATCGCACCAGGCAGTTTTCGCTTGTCATAACAAACTTGCACATCAAATTTTAAAAACCTACCTAAATTATATCAACAAAACTGAGGAATTTGGAAAGAATAGGCTGTAAAATAAGGAAAAAATATAAACATTCATTTAAGCTCCATTTTAAACGTTAAAGATAGAAAATTTAAAAATTACAAATTCGTACTGTCAAAATTTTTTACAGCTGAGAAATTTCCCCAAAATTCCCCACTTGCTGAATAGGCTGAATAGTCATTACCAAGATTTCGCTCGAGATTTCATTGAAATCTCCTCCGAAAGGCGATTTCATTTTATATGCTAAAACATGAGATTTCAAACGAGATTTCGCCCGAAATCCTCATTTTTGCCCAAATCGGAAGATTTCGAGTGCGATGGAAACATGGTATTACGCTGAAGCGGAAAATGATGAAGACTGTCCTTGCATTTATTGCAATGACCTCTGCTCCAGGTCTAAGTCAAAAGAGGTCTGGCTAAAGTGTTTGAACTGTAAAATATGGGCTCATGCATCATGTGCAGACGTTCAGAAAAATACAAAGCATTTTACGTATGAACATAGGGCGGAAAAAAGGATTTTTGCCCACGTTTGTACTGTTAATGTTAAGTACTGCTATTGTTTTTATATTCGAGTTGATTGATCTCTATAATTCTAATAGGTAATAAACCAAGGAATACATAGTTATTCCTCTAGCCTATGTCTTCCGTCATTTTGTATTGGCCGCTATTTTGACTTTTGAATCACGCTACACAGCTAGGTGTATTCTACCTGTCATACCCTTTATTTAAAATCCATGTCGGGAGGTCGGAGAACACAATTGCAAAAATCGGTCGCCATCATGGAACCAACATCTTGTTTTTTTTACAAAATGGTCGAATTTCATTGTCATGCATGAATGATGTGAAAAATTTGAACTTGAACTCCCGAGTAAAAATGAAACTCGCACGCAGCTAGTATACAGCAGATACGCACTAGCCCGCTCGAAGCTTGCATGCACGCTTGACTAAAAATAGGACTCGTCCTCACCTAACACAGGCACCTACGAAAAGTGTCAATTGGCTTGGTGAGCATAATGCGTTTCATACCCGGTTCTCGTTTGATTCCGTAGGTCAAGCAGCATTGGACAAGATTAGTACCTGGTTGGGGGACCGCTCGGTAAAACTGCACTCGCGTTTGGAATAGTCGATTAAGAATTCATTCATACCTGTTTCCTAACAGTTGGATTGCGAGTGAATGAAGTAACTAATTATTTTTTCTCGGGGACATAGAACTGTACAGATTAGAATGACTCGGAAATGTTGCACGAATTTTTGGAAAAGGCTTGATAGCCCGGAATTAGGTATAAAATACTGGTAAGATGACCAAGATATAGTGGAATTAATAGATATACGATAAACTCGTTTAAAAAACTGGAAAGAGGGGTCTTCAAAAGGCACGAAGCCCACAAGGACTTGATTCAATTAACTATATTGTGTGAAAACCTATATCTGGGTGCTTTTAAAGTAGTCTAAATGAAAAAAATATTGTATATAAAATGATTGCTGCAGCACCATGAATACCTGCCCATCAACAATATTACCATTCACCCACCACTTTGCATTTAATACCCGTCAGCTTCACTCTCATGACGGACAAAGGAATGCACATGTGTCCCACTTGCTGCGAGCAGATTGAAATTATTGAAGGAAACGTAATAAAAATGCAACTTTACATATTTTGAAAAAATTGCAGCATATTGAAGCGACAAGCATAGTGCGAGGATGCGACTATATACTACTGCAAAATACACCCACACTATTTATGGCACAGCAGCAGCATTTCATATTTCAATTTGGTTCCATGCGAACGCCATTGAGTGATGTTCCACTAATCCCTCCATCCGGCGACTATAATCCTTCAGACAGACACTTAGTTCATCCCCTTGCACTGATTTCAATGAGTTGTCACCGAGTATTACTTGAACTAATTTCTCCCCTCCATTCACATATACCTATACTTATATGCCCACTTCATAGCATCGAAGGAAAGTTGTGAAATAAAAGAAAACTCAGGGAAAATGCTGGTGAAAAGCTGCAAACTTCTTAGGAACTTTTCCACACAAGTGAAATTCTACTCTTAAACTTTGATACTTTGAGTGATTGGCGAGCAAATAGGAACTGCTCGCATCCTTGCAGTTTTTTTTTAATATGCGATCGAGGATAATGAGGATTTCAATGCACACGTGCACCACCAGCTGCAGCTTGGAAACGGCACAGACCGTACAAAGTTGTGTGTGTGTGGAGTGGAAATTTGTTGAATTCACCATTTTTTAATTGAGTTTAGTTTTGCAATAAGGGATGAAAGTTTCGTTGATGGATGGAATAGAAGGAAGGCAGTTTTTTTTTGCTGGTTAGTGGGTCACTACAACGCAAAGTAAAATTCTCTGCTAATTAGAAGAACTTCAATAAATGATTTTGTATAAAAAGAGCTCTTTGAGAAATGAACTAGAAATTGAAATTAATTTCAACAAGCTTTAAGCGATTCATTTATGTTTTTTTTTAGTATCATACAATTTTATGGTAGGAAATTTCTCTCTGTGCTGCATTTCTCTATTCAAAATATTTCCCATAAATTTCTACTTGATTCGTTTTGAAATAAAAATAAAATGTAAGCTGAACAGACGACAGAGTTCAGAGGCAATTTGCGTACAATTATAGAAACCTGCAGCAAAATGTGACAAAACTCGAACTTTTGATATGAAAAAAACATGGATGGAGCAGATGAGTTAATATTAGCAACGGAACCGCAACCTATATCGGCCGATTGATGGGAATTGTCTTGTTTAACCAGGCATTACCCTTGTGGCGATCGACACCTAACCGATATCGGATAAAACGAATGGACAAGATCAGAGGTGACGATCGACACTAGCTTCAACGTTCCCACTGGACCATCAGGAATGGAAACCATGTCCGGAAGAAAATAGGCCGAGATCGAGGCCTAGTGAGATCAGAACGGTCGCATAGAGAGAAGCCGCCTAAAAAAAAAAAAATAAATAAGTTTATTTAAGTTGACCTGGTGGTGCTTAGGTGATGGGTAGTGTTGACGTCGATAGTATAAACCTTTTCCCACAGAACGGGAACGTAGACAGCCTGCTGCGGTAAACGTAGATAAGGCAAACATCCCGGAAGTAAAGGAGGAAGAAATTGAGCTAGCAGACAGTGTGGCATCAGGTGAGTTCGCCCAAGTATTCACAGAGTACCTGAGGGTAGGAGTGTTCCCTGAGCAATGGAAGCTCCCAAAGCTTGTGCTGATCCCGATGCCGGGTAAGCCGCAAGGGACCCCGTCGCGAGGGCTTACAGGCCAATATGTCTTCTTAATATTATAAGCAAGCTTCTCGAAAGGGTAATATATACAGACTACTCCCAAGCGCCGAGGGAAAAGGCGTTTTGTCTGAAAGGCAATTCGGTTTCAGGAAGGCCAAATCCACAACGGATGCTGTCAATCTGGTCACTAGCCTTGCAAGGGCTGCGTTGGATGTGAATAAGCGCAGCGAATTGATAGCCCTTGACGTGAAAAATGCTTTAAGCACCGCGAGATCGTCGAGGAGTTGATAAAAGTTGCTACCCGAAGTGTCTAGTGTGTATTGTGATAGATTTCGTTGCCACTAGGACACTACATTGTGAGTCAGAAGAGGGAGTAAGGGAGTACAGAGCAACTTGCAAGGTCCCCCAAGATTCCGTCCTAGGCCCTCTGCTGTGGATCATCATGTATGATGAAGTACTGCCGCTATGTCTCCCGCGAGAACCGGTCGCTTTGGGGTTCGCCGATGACATCGGAGTCTCTGTAGTAAGAAAGTGACTCGACGAAATCGAAATTTTTGCGAACGAAACGATATAGGAAATAAAAGCGTGGCTCGAGAACACTGGTCTAATGCTAGCTGAGCACAAAATGGAAGTTGTGCTAATCAGCAAGCAGAAAAAAGTGAAGACCATAGCATCGGTTAAGTGCCCTACGAGCATGCCGTACTAGTTCCGACGAAGCAGCATACGTGATAGATCAAATGGCCCCCCTTGATATTCTTACAATGGGGGCTCTACGACCCGGAATATGCAAGAAAGTGCGGCGAACTCTGGCGGGCAGACAGTACATCGCACTAAGGCAGAGGAGGTGGTACGACCCCACTAAGGGCCGATTGACCCATAGACTCATACCAAATGTGGAGAAGTGGGGAAGTGAGTTATTACCTCACACAGTTCTTGAGTGGGCTTGGAGGTTATAGGGCATACCGTCACCTCTTCACGTTCGACGATTCACCGTTCTGCCAGAATATTAAGCATTACGAAGACCAAAGAAACAGGATAGGCAAAAAAAAAGTTAGGAGAGATGTTGGCTAGGTAGCTAGATGGCTAGACTGTTCCGGCAAGCAACTTTGAGGGATCCCTTTTTAAGGGTCATGCTGAGGACGTCAGACTGAAGTAATGCCTTCAAGGCTGAGACCGATCTGGACTTCAACCCCGCGGTATCTCCGGTCATAGGCATGAAAGCCTTAGGCACGCGATCGCACGCATTCCTTGTTGCTAGACCGCTGTAATCACTCCCTCGCAAACAAAAAAAAACACTTGTAGCAATGTAGCAGCCTTGACTATAGTGACTGTTCCACTGACATTAGCGCTTTACAACCTACACTGAAATATTTTTTACGCAGCACAAGACTAGCCCGCTAGATAACCGTGAAAATGTAAACAGTTACTCGGTAAATTGAATTACCAGCGGTCTGATGAGTTAATATGGTTTTAAATTGATTGGTGTTATTTCCGACTAGCATTTTGGGAGGGGGTGGGAGGGTGTAGATAGGGCCTCTATGGAGCTAGCCCTATGCCAAATTGAGGAAAATTAAAGTTAATTGCTCCTCGATTTCAAGTAGATAAGGTAGGCCGAAACATTTGAAAATTTCTGCGTAATATTGTCGAAAACTTAATATTTTCAAACGCGAGTGCTGTTTTACCAATACGGTCTCCCAACTGAATACTAATTACGCCCAATGCTGCTTAACTTCTGCAATGGAACCAGAACCAGTCTACTAAGTATAGTAATGATACCCATCACGGTCATTAACATAATTGCCTGAAATATGAAGCAATGCAACAATAAAAACTTAAGCTTTGTATAAGTTAAACTAAAGCCTGACCCAAATATAAGTTAATTTACGTCGATACCGTATAAACACTCATGTTCGTTCGTTAGGGTACGTAAGGTTACGGTACGACACACGTCACATTGGGTTCAAGCTCATAGCTTAATGCCTCGGCTTCACCAACCTCAGCTCAATAATGTTCAGTTCAATTCACATAAGTGGCTTCACCGGCGAAAGTTCAGTTCATGTTCAGTTCGTGTTTGAAATTGTTGTTGCTTTTTCGCTAGAAGTCAGAAATACAGAAGCCTACTAGAATGACATTCTACTATTCCAGTTGATTACTCTATTTTGAGCGACCTTTTACGATCAACTTAAGTTCGAGTCCGAGTTGGTTTGCTCTACCCTCAGTTGAATATGTGTAAATTGTATGCAAACTGAGTTTATTTATTTGCTCAAACTTGCCACGTTTACCTTTCCAGTGTTTTAAATCGAAGAAAATAAATAAGTCACAAACACTCTACAAACAAACTAATAACCAACTTTTCTAGTAATAAGTCAACAGAAAATAACTTTTGCATCGTTTTGCAATACAATTATTTTTTTTAGTGCAACAAAGGTGATTGACGTACATTTTGTATGCAATTAAATCTGAAAGTTGATGTAAACATGTTATGCACAAAGAAACTTCATAAATATTCTAAAATTGTATTTCCTCTCATTAAAATTGTTATGGAAAAAAAGTGAAATGAAATTAAAAACATTAATAACGAACTCCCGGAAAACGAGATTTTTTCACCACAAACTTTCAGGAGTGTTTTTTGTGCTTTCTTCAACCTGTAACATTTTCCAAAACCAATTCTGTTCAAGTTGCCTCTCAAGAAAACGTCTTAAGCATGAGAAGCAGTTTTGTTATAATCGCCATTGGATTTTTCTCGTCTTTCATCTCTTAACGAACGGAAACTGCATTCAATAAACTACAACCGCCAGCATATCCCGCCCTAACAAAGAAACACCAGCAGCCACCCCGCAACCCCCCGGAATGAAATTTGAGCTGAGCACAGAGTGTTTATCAAATTTCATTTCCCAGAGCTATGAGAAAGTGGGAGTATATATATTTGTTGGAGCATCAAGACCATTTTCCGGGCGTTTCAAAACAAAACAACTAGGAATAAAAACAACAACAATAAAGGACACAAAAAATATCCTTGCATAGAAAAAAGGACGAGTTTCCACGAATTTTGCAGAAGAACGCGCTATGCAGATGACGACGATACAAACTAAGTAAAAAGCGTGCAGGAAGCTCGTGGAAAACTGTGCAACTTGATGATAAATTTTCGTCCTTTTCGAGTTTCATTTAATTTTTCCTATGATGAAGATTATGTTGCCACAGTTGCTGCCCGAAAGCTGTCCTGCTTATATCGTTAATATTTCTATCTGCAGGACACTAATATTTAGCCAGAGCATAGAAGCGCTACCCTTGTGCAGGGGGTGGAGGCATCTATACTTTAGTTTTCTCTGTGCTAAACCGGCGACGTTTGGTGACAACTAAAAGGTATAGTAGTGGCTTGGCTGGTTGCTTTCCTGGTTCCTGATTATGTCCTTAATGGAAAATCGCAATTTGTAAAGGATTACCGGTACCTTCCGCCAACTGCCAGCAGAGCGCGACTAGTTACTTTGGATATTTTTTAAAGATCTCCATCAAACCGGAAAATATTCATCACTTCCCTTCCGCTACCAATACACTTATACCTTCCTCTCTAGTATCCTTTCTCTAAAACACGAAAAACTCTTCCTTTTTGCCTGTCGCGCAGAAGGATATAAGAAAACTTTTTGCATTCATCAATTACCGAGTGAATAGAATTTTAATTTGTTGTCTTTTTTGTGGTCATCATTTTGCCGGGATTTAAAGTGGGGGGAGGGGGTGGCAAAAGTTTTATGGAATATTTTCTGCCAAGTTTCCATAATGGGAGCAAAATGAAAGAAGAACAAGATGAAGATGAGAGAAGAAGAAGAGACGAAAAGAAAAAATGGAGGGAATTTTTATGATAACCCTTTTTCTATGGTATAGAGTATATCTCTCTTCCTCCATACTGATTTATTTACTTAATTTTTTTTTCTGGTGCTTTGAGTTTAATTACGTTTGGTTGGTATTAAAGGAAGAAGAATGTTTTATGGTTACAAATTTTTGCGTCCTTTCGTAATTTTTCTTTTGATATTAAAGATTGGATGAAATTTAATTAAATTCTAAATAAAAACCGGATTTTTTTTTGATAAAAATTTAATTCTATTTAATGTGATTTAATATATTTTGCTTGTTATTTATAATTTTGAAATGACATTTTTTAATTGGTAAAGATTTGTAAAGGGCTGATTGAATGTATTGATTTATTAGAAAAAAGGCGAATTTTTCTTAAGAAATGTTTGGTTTTTTAATAATTTCTGGTAAATATTCGGTTAATACAGTTTTAGCAGTAAGATTCGATATTTTCATAGATTTAAGGTATACAGTGCTGCATTATACTTATTCGAAATTCAGTAAATTAAGGGTTTATGGCATCTGTAGGAATTTGTTTTAATAAGTTAATTCTCACAAATATTCGAAAAAACTAGATGGAACCCGGTGCGCCTCGCTGCACCCATAAGCCCAAATAGTATGGCGTGCGCCAAAACAATTGGGAATCTCAAAATATATTCCCATTTACAATTCAATAGTCTCACTGCCACTCTTCCGCTCTTATCGTGGTCAAATGCTACGGGTGAGTGTCCGTCAAGTCCGTAAACGAATTTCAAACGCACTCGCGCTTGTATTTCATCCATAGCCGAAATGTTAATTTGTGTGGAATTGTCACCTCCCCCCCCCCTGATTTACGTTGAATTCCTGTGCTCGCACCAAGTCTCTGAGTGTCACAGCATTTCTGCCCCGATTTTGTCGATTTTGAACTTTGTTGCTGATTGATATTCATCATAAGGCAGAGTATTAAAGCCTCATTGAAAATTGAGTCACAGTTGCGTATGCGTATAATACACTTCACGAACCAGACAAGCCAGACAGGCAGGTACCCATGCTATTTAATCTCTACCTAGAAGGAGTAATTCGAAAAGTAAATATGGATGCGAAAGCAATCCTGCCTAACAAATCAAAAAACATATGCATGTCGTCGGCCAAATCACTATTATACCTTATCGAAATATTCACGGAATTAGAAGGTGGAGCTAAACATATATGGATGCATATAAATGCCTTATTGGGCGAAGGTACAATAAATGAAGACAATGCTACTGAATTGTACAACTTATACAAAGAGTGTAAGCTTTCGCCACATACTAAGCTACTGCGTTTACGTTATGCCGGTCATGCCAAAGAATGGTGGCTTAGAGTTACTGAAAGAGCCCTATACATACATATCTATAGTGCCAGATGGTAAAGGACCAGTAGGTAAACCATGGTCACGATGGGAAAACAATGTTGTGGTCCATGCAGACAAACTGCCCAATACAAGAAACCAGAGACAAGCTGTGGAGCAGAGAAACATCTGGAGGAAGAAGCTGATGGAGGCCAAGGCTCGAATTGGACTATATAGTCCGAAGACTATTAGGGTCGGTGCTCGCCCGTTGAAAGGCCATCTATTATTTTTACTCCAAAAGGTAAGTATGAGTACCGTCGCCATCGGCCAAATTGTGTCCAATTGTGTTAGCACGGGAAATATGATAATGGTCCACGTTGCAGGACCATGCAATGGTTGGTTTTTTCAGAAGACCAACGAAGATTTTGTTTTGGTGCATGGAGCCCTTCTACTTGCGAGATTGAGTGAGCGACTTTTGTAATTCTTTTTTCTTTAAACCCAAAAAGAAAAAAGAGAACAATGGAGAGTCCTGGGCCTCTCTCACTTCAACTCACAAGCAGGATTGGAGGGATCTGGAACTCCCTGGGAAGCTCGTGCGACTCTCAAGAGCTTCTATTGCCCAGCACTGGTTTATTGGTAGAAACTGAAGACAATAGTTGCAAAAGAACGTCTGATAAAGAGCCCTTGCCAGATGTCTTTTACGTTTTTATTCAAACACAAACATTCTTTACCTCCTGTGCATATCCGACGTTGTGTCTTGTATTCTGGAGGTGTGATCATTTAATAACTAAATAAATTAACACATTACTGGGTCGCAGCGGCTCCCTCTGCGATATGGTGCATCTTCGGTCCTGCTAATTTGATCACGTTTTGGAGCCGGACCCATAGGACCGACAGGCATGAGCTTCTCGGTAGAATCCTGTCCACCTTCTGATCCACCTACGAGTACTTATGTGGCTAGTTCATAGGAAAGCGCGCTTCGTGTAAGTCATCTTCCACACAAAGAAAGCATAAACGGTAGGTCGCTGATCCGTAAGCCCCACTCTTCCCGATCGGGTGAGCACTTTCGAAAGACCCATTTGTAATGGTCACTCTGATGACCTCAGGACAAAGCAATGTCTTTACTGCTCTCTCCCAATCGGACACATGGAGTATACAAGGGCGAACACATTTCCTCCTGCCAGACCGATGTAAGATTCTCACCACTCCCTCGTAACGAAATATCCTTCTCATCGTCGGGAAAAATACCACCTACTCGTACGTGAGCATTAGACCTACCATAACCCACAGACCATATTTGACTGGAGACTCCATCTCTTGCGGAAAGTCTTTCTCCATGCGTGGGAGGCAATGCAGGCTTTCTTCACCCTGTAGAGTAAAGTTAGGAGAGGCTGTACCTTTGTTGGCGCATGCGATTACCGACTTGGTTCTCAAATCCATTTGGACTATTCTTTCCTAGCCGCCAGCCGATACTTGATTACTCTCATTAGTTATAATTCAAAACGAAAAACCAACAAGCCTAAAAATTTTGACTTACGGTGAAAGAGAAAAATATAATAAAAAGGCATAAATAAGTTTTTCCTTGATTGCTGCAAAATATCACACGGAAAAAAGTAATTTGTATACCAGTTGAGCCAACTGCCACAAACAAAATAAGTCAAAAATCCAACATTTCGTGTTGAAACTCCAAGAACAAACGTGATTGAGACATATTCTTCTACAGGAGTAAAAACATCGTCGTCCTTTTCTCTGCCTCCACACAACCATTTTTTATTGGTTTGTTTATGTGAGCCGTTTATTTTGAAAGTGGGGTAAGTCCATTTTTGAAAAAAATAAAGATAACGGTAGTTCTAGATAAAACTTAGTATGATCTTTTTATGTGTAAACACGTTATGGTCAAAAAAATTCAGAATCCTAGTAATAAAGGAGATGGAAGTTTTAGCTCTTAACAGTGTTGTAAGTATGTTTATTTTGAAAGTGGTGCAAGTCCATAAGGATTGAAAATATTTTTAACCATACAGCAAAATTTAGCTCCGCTTGCTGTATGGTGAAGCAAATCTAATGGTTTAACATCAGTCTGAAATGTAGGGTGTTTTTATCTATTTATCTTTGATATTGTTGGTAGTCGCCAATTGTACAATATTTCATGAATAATAATAGAGATATCTCAATATTGTGTTTCGATAATAACGCCAATACCAGGAAATTTTAGTAATCGTGGAATCGATATAAACAGCTGAACTAGCCAAATTATACGGCCCATCACTCCTTTCGTAAACACTTCCAATAATTCCAAAAAATCGGGAAGTACCACATTAATACAAACATAACTTCGATCTCGGGATCTGTGAAAATCATCATGAGAATTTTTGCTGTTTTGTTCACAGCTACATAGACAATAGAATCGTTACACGAGAAAACTGAAGAGCAGTCGGTTTATCGTGTAATAATATTAGATTTAAAATGACGTCCACAGCTTACTGTCATATACATACTTTCATTTGATACCCATACCGAGGACGTTGTAAAGAAAAGGGTAAACTGTAATTTTATGTTGGCCGAAATTTTGAATTTGGAATGACGCACTTGAATGACACAGCTAATAGTATTCCAATTGTCATATCTTTTCATTCGATACCTACCCATATACCAAGGGCGTTGTACAAAATGTTATCCCTCGTTTTGTGTTGGCCGCCATTTTGAATTTGGAAAGCTAATCCTAGTTTACGTTAACGTTTCATTTAATACCCATATTGAGTGGATTGTAAAAAAAAGTAGTCAGCCATTTTCTGTTGACCGCCATTTTGAATTTTCAAATTGTGACCATAAATTCGTCATTTGTGCTCATAAAAACCCCCCAGTACCGATAAATAGAATCGGTCCACAATTGCAAAATTCGGGCGCCATCTTGGAACCGCCATCTTGATTTTTTACAAATTGGTCAGGTTGCATTGTCACGCAAACTATGCATATGGGCACAGTTAATCGGTTATATGGAAGTGGGTTCAAATCAAGTTGCAAGATTTGTTTACAAAGAACAAACAAGCATATAAACGTACAAACATATATACATACATACAGGGAAAGCTATATAAAGCTAATATAACATATAAACATCCATACATTCATACATACATACATTCAGGTGAAAGTAATGTAAAGCGGATAAAAAGGCTGATACAACTGAAATATTTTCCACTTAAATTAACGATTCTATCAATCTATTAATTTTGAAAGTGAGGCAAGTCCATTTGGGTATGAAAAAAACTTTATTTTCTTGTAGCTATCACTATAAGCACTATTGGATAATAAACTTATGTTGTCTAAGAACACAAAAGGCAAAAAAGTTGTTTGTTAGGGGCTACCAATATTTTTAATTTTTTTGAAATGCAAATGCTTAAATATCTCGAAACAACAAAAAGTGGACTTGCCCCACTTTCAAAATAAACGGCTCATGTCATAACCTGCTTGACGATGATATATGGAACATCCTGCGCACCCACGAGGAAGGAGTTAATACAAAAAAAAACGAACATAGTTTATAAAAAAGCCTAATGTAATATTGTGCCCAAAAGTTAGCACCTGTGAACATTAATTTTATGGTATGATGTTGATTAAATATAAAACACCAAACTCATTTCCCTACAATTCCACAAGGGAAATTCTGTTATGATATCCAGTCACGTGTAGGAAATACCCCAAAAATTATACCTAAAATAATATATCCTTGTGCATACATACGTACATACATACATCTCTCTCTCTATATCGTAGGACTCCCCACCGAAAGTTACAAGTGCTCACATCTTTGGTAAATCAATCTTCCCAGGATGATTAATGGCATCCGTTCAACTTAATGTAGTCCACCTTTCTCTACATTTAACTTAACTTTATTCCAGGGATATTATCCGAAAACTTTGTCTTTGCTCAGGATAATCGAACCTGCACCCGGATCCTGGATTCGGAGGCTGGCGCGTTGACAATGTGAGGTTAGCGAAAGAGTATCGGTATGGGCAGCGAGGTGGGGGTGGGGTTTTTTTTTGTGGGGGAGAATATTTTATCCCATAAAACTCATGTATTCCATAAATTGACATTTTTTATCCACTTAGCATATTCACATCCTTTTTTCCTCTGCTTTGTTTACTTTCTAGGGAATTTTGAGGGCTCCCCCTTGGAGGCGAATCCCCTATTCTCTGCACCCACTTGCGGTGTAGCAATTTGTTGTTTCGAATATAGGAGGCGCTATGGGTGGTGGGTGGGGAAAAATGGGGGGGGGGTATTGGCAGCACCAAGCAGCAGAGGTATAATAGCAGGAGCCAAAAGCGAAACCAGCCGAATTCAGCTCACTTCAGAACCAGTGTTTTCGGGAGGGGGCCAAATTTATGACTTGTCAAAAAGTTTGTGGTATTTCGCCACAGTAGACGAGTACTTTATTGAGCTTAAACCTACAAAATCATACGCTGGTTGTACATAACGGCAAATTGTAACGAGCAAAAAAATTGCTTTCCTTCGGCTCAAAAGCCTCTTCTTATGCCGAACGCAATTTGTTATTGGTTGATGGTTAACAAATGTGTTCCAGTCAGGACGATTTTTCCTGCTTTTTTTCATTTTTCCAAAATACAAAAAAAAAAATAAAAGAATGAAACACGCCACCCCCTCCCCTGCTACAGGATGTGCTGAATTGTCCCTGAATTGCGTTGTTAGGTTGTTGATTTGGTGGCGGCAATCTGATTTGTGATTGATTAAAGCCGGAGTTGTTAAGAGAAATCGATTGCCGCCGCCTGCTTTTGCAATGGGGAAATGGGGGCTTACAAATGTTTTTCTAAACCTCTTTTCTCTGGCGAAATTTTCCAATTTTTCTGACTTCTCGGCTCGGCGCGGCCCCCGTGGGGGAGAAATATGAATTATGGCCATTTTTCATTTCGAGTGGTGGTTACAAATTGTGGGAATTTTCAATTTAATTATTTTAGTTGAAGAACCTGTTATAGAAGCTGATTGCCAACATTAATCAATGAAATGAGAAACTCAAAGGAGGTTGAATGGCCTAACTACAAAAAATGCTCACTATCAAAGAAATAGGAATCAATTCCACAATAAATCTGCTCGAGAACGATTTATGTCGTTACTGGAACGTTTTCTTGGAAATTTAGCTTATTATGATTTACAGAATTTTGTAATTTATGATTTTTGATAAGCCTCATAAGAGCTTATTTCTTTAAAAAAAAACATTAATAGAAGCTAACTCATTTTCTCTATAATTTACAGATACAGCACAGAAGCGTATGTCAGAAGGAAAGAGCAATTAAGAAAAACTAGATTTAGAACCAGAAACTTTTTTCATCATCTTCAGCTCAAAAAACTTAAACTTGACTGATAATTTTTCTTTCCTTTTTTAAGTATATGCCCATTTGTCGGTGTGTGTGTGTGTGCCGTCCCGCCGTACAGTCCGCTAAACAATCTACTGATGCCCGGAAACTACTATGTTTCAATCACGGTCTGTGTTCGCCCGTTGTAAGACCATCTTTTATTTTTACTTGGGGATGTGTGGAGAATAATGGAATTTGCGCTGAAAGCTATCTTAACTTAAGCAATACGAAGCCGAAAGAAACAAAGAAATGCTAGGAGAGATAGCAGTAGCTGATCCAGGCAAAAGAATCGAGAGGCAGAAGCTTCTAGGTAGAAGTAGAAGCTTATACAGCGAAAGCTCTATCAAGTTTAAGGTTTTCACCCCAGATAACGATGCAAGTGTCTGTTTGGGAATCATCCGGTTATCACACTTGTATGTTCACTAAAGGAGAGATAAATGACGGGGAGGAAGACGGAATGTTATCTTGGTGGGACAAGTGGAAAAACCATGATGCTGCATGAAATCGAGTCACGGACCTTTGGTATTATAGTCGTCCCCCCTAGGCTACCGACGTTGACGAGAGCAAATTTCTTCTTTTACAAGATATTGTAATTACTAGCATTTATCAAGTAATACACAGAATATCTAATAGTTTTTCAAAGTTAGAAATGCCATAAAGTAAAAGACCCTTCAACATTTAGTCTTGGTCTGTTATCGACTGCCGAAACTGCTTGTTATATTCTCGGTTTAAGCTATGTCAATTGAAGTCAATACTTTACTAAATACCTGCTTAAAGACATAGTCAAATTTTGCAAACTGACACAGACTGTACCTTGCAGGTCAGTTGTCGAATTTGGTATCCGGCTGTAATCGCAAAGAAAAAGGGATCTAGCTGCACCCAAAGAAATTTCTCATCCTCCTTTTCATATAGTATATAATTCCTTTTGTCATAACTCTTCTTCTATCGCCTTTAGCATAGTACGGAAATCGATTCCAGCTCCACCATCAGCATTTGTATTAGTGCGTTTGATGAGGCTCACAAAGGAATATCTTATGACGACATTGGCATTCTTTGGCTTTCTTCTTATTTTTCTTCCAATAGAGATTGTTACTGGCATTGCACTCTGTGGTAGAACCATTGACAGTAAAAAATAAATCAGTCTACTTCTGAGATCATTAGACTTAAAACTCTAGATGCATGCACAGATTTTATCGTATTGCTATACCATTTTAACAAAAAATTCCCTTCAAACTTATTATAAAACAACCACGATAAACTCCATCAAAAACCAAATCTTATTAATTATATAAAGAACATAAAAGTTCCACAAAGTACATCCCAAAATTGCATATAGCCCTGCCTCAGCAGCCCATAAATTCCCTTAGTTTAATCTCGAACTGTCTGCATAAACCTCGAACATGTGTGACCATTGGACCGATGGCGTTATCTGGGTCTATATCCACTGTGCCATATCCAAATTTATCGCTTGCAATCTCATTAAACAGCATTTTGCGCTGAAAATCAGATACCGCCACTGCATCTGGGTGCATAACTAAATTGTTTATGTAAAAACCCCCCATTACCCTCCTTGACATCCCCCACCCCAACCGACAGCCGTCTGGCCACTATCCGAACGGAATAAGTGTACTTTAATGAAATCGTCTTGGCCCCCATCCAAGCTCCTCCACAATTCACAATCATCCCCAATAGTTTATCTCGCCCGAATGAGGGTCGTTAAGCAAAGCACATGTCCTGGCAATAACTCCCACTTAGGGAATTAGAATGAATCGCAATTAAACCCAAAACAGCGGAAGTTCTTCCCGACTCTCTCGCAGGGTTGATGTATAACACTTTCGAGCATCCTTTTAGCTCTCGGAGTGTCCTGTTCGATTTAGAAGGACACGATCCTATTTTACTGGGTTGGAGCTGGCTTTCTACCCTTTTTTCGCTGGTTTGCGAGTAAATATTTTGCTTAGAAAGACGCAAATCACTTGAACCGAAATGGCAAAATTTTGGACGGAGCCGGGGAATCCCCCACCTGAATCGATTCAATGCTTTTAATTACATTCATTTACCAACGCCCGCTGTGTTTAGATATCACGTTTTTGGTGTTTACTTTTGTGATATTTTTTCGATTATTTTTAGAGTTTTTTAGAAGGCTTCCTCTACTGCAGCCGCCGGCCATGGGGCTATAATTAGGCTCGCATGTAGTATTTGTGGATTCACGGCCGTCATGGCGTGTCCATCTTTGTTTTTCTTCTTGGATAATTTTTCCCCTGTATTGTTTTTGGGGATGATGGTTAAATCAGCTGTTGGCAAATCGATAATCTTTGTATTTTGATGGCTGTTTTGGCAACTTTTGCGTGTTTATTTACTTTCATTTTTGGCAAACACTGAAACAGCTTCATTTTTCTTGGGAAAATATTTGATACAGATTGGAATTATTTTTGGAGATACTATTTAGGAGATTATAGAATTTAATAATTCATTTATTAAAGTCGTAAATGTAGGAATTGATTTGTACGTTTATTCATTTGCTGTTAAGCCAAATTGAAATTGACTGATTACCTTAACTTATTTGAATTCCATTTATCAAATTCTTCGAAGTAGATTAAAAATTTAGAACAATTAGTAAATTAAATATGAAAATTCGCCAAAGAGATTTGCAGAGAAAAGATACGAGAATGTGTCAACTCCTTCCTGAAGAGGGTAGATCGAAAATTTAAAGAAAACAGAAAATAAAAAAAAATCTAGTTCAGTGTAGACTCAAACCAGAAACCTTAAGAAGAATGAGAAAGGACGGATTATATCGAACGCGTAGATTATAGACCAGAAGTCAACCCGTTTAATAAGGTACAGGCAGTAGAGAAGGATCAAAACTCAAAACCCCGTCACTCAATGAATTACAACATGTTATCAGAATATTGGAGAGCAACAAGTCCACAGAAATGGACAGCTTACCAGTAAAATATTTCTGTATTAAAAAGCTATTAAGAACTGTCCTGCTCAACTCAAATTAAACCAATGCTGTGCAAGAAAAGCTGGTAAAAGCCGGAACATTTATAATTTTTAAACTGGTTGGCGGCCGATACCAGTAAGGAAGTGTGACCAATTCTGGAACAATTAGTTGAACTAGAAAATCAGGGGTTCGGGCCAAGAGCTAGGAAACCTTTTAATTTCGGCTGATATTGGACCTTAGACACTTCCATTTGAATTTTGACTAGTATTATTATTTTTGATTGCCGTTTTACATTTATATAAACTAAGTTTTAATTAGCCAATTGATATTTTGAAGATTTACTAGTTGAGGCGTTGAGTAACAACGTGCCCCTAAATATTTACAATTTTGGTCTCTCAAGGCAATATATTTTCTTGTTAACGTTCAAGACCCTCTCAACTACAGGCCATGCAGTTGTATCTGGCACCAATACAACCATAGCTGAGAATGGTCCCAAAATTTGACAGTTGCTGAGAATTTAATGGCGCAGAGTACGTTCGCGAGTGTTTTCGTTATAGTTTTGTGGTAAAAAGTGGTAAATTATTGAAATTTATCGCTTTGAACCATACAAGGATTATCAGTGATTATTTCTTTAGTGATTTAATAAAAGAATATATAAAAAAATAGTGATTTAGTGTATTTTTGGTGTCTTAATTGTTAAGGTGATCAATTTATTTTACATTCGCGGTGTTTTTTTCGTGTATATTAAGGGAAAATATGCTGAATATTTAATTAAAAGTGATTTTAAAGTCATTAATTAATTTATTTTGCAATTATTACTAAACATATAAGTACAGAAAAGTGCGAATGGAAAAGTGAATAAGAGAAGTGTTTTTCGGCACCTATATTTTTAATAATAATATCATAATATATGTATTAATCACTTTAAAATCACTTTTAATTCCATAACTACACAAAACATTAAATATTCAACATTTTTTTCGTAAATAAACATGAAAAAACACCGTGAATGTGAGTTGATCGCCTTAACAATTTGAACACTTAAACACACTTAATCACCAAATTTGTTTTATTTTTTTTAATGAAATCACTAAAAAACTATTCACTGATAAATCCAAGTGCAGTTAAAAGTGTTAAAATACAATATTTTATCACTTTTTACTGCAAAAATAAACACAAAAATTCTGCGCGTACGGCTTCCGCGCCATGTTACTCCGGTGTGAGGTGACTTTTGGGCCTATTACCAACACCACGAAAAATTCATCTACGAGGCCTGTAGTTGAGAGGGTCTTGTAACGTTCCATTCTAGAAAGAGTAATATTGTATTGATTTGCATTCACGTGATTCCCGTTGTTGAGGGGTATAATTGGGATATTTTTGTAAAAAAGCGTCATGGTACCAGGACGTTTTTCCTTTTTTTGCAGGCCCCATAGGGAAAACACAAAAACAAAACAAGCATAAGCACATAAAATATATTGATTGAGGTAAGGTATTGTAGAGCCAGTAATACTTGATTATGTGTGTGTTATATTTTTTTTTGTCTTATCTTATCTTGTTGCACTAAGTTTTCATTATTATAGATTTATTTTATGCATTTTAGTTTTTGTGGTGGTACGAGATTTTCAAGTATTGGCTGCTAGAGAGTTTCTTTTCAGAATGATGGGCTAAGGTCTCACGATGGCTTGGCGGAGAGCGATGCCTCTTGCTACTGAAGGTGTTTACAGGTACTTGACTCTATTCAGCTAGGTACTCGGCATCTGCCCTGAGGGGAGATTCGTACGTTTTGATGAGTTGTGGTGCAGAATGTTACGTGGTATCTCCGGAGTCTCTTCACTCCACGACCACACGAGGAGCCAGCCGTTACTCTTGAGGCCTGGGGTATCACTGATGTTCAGGTTGCGTTGAATTGTTTTGTTCCACCGGCCGCTTGGCTTATTAAGGGGCATATGATGGCCACAAAGTTTTAAACTATTTTTAATGGGGGCACATACCTCACGACGGCTTAACTTAACCAAAAAATATTTAGAGGGCCAAGTGCTGTGCTGTGCAAACGACCATACGACGGGAAAGTTGACTCAACAAAATAATCACCACCAGTCAGTATTGTTGAATGTGTTTTATAGGAACTTGAAAGCAGGTCATTCATCAAAACTATGAAGAGAGCTGGTGATAGAACTGAGCCCTGTACTACCTTGATTGAACAGCCAGAAAGAAATCTCTTAATCCAGTTCTTGAGAACTGAGTCAGTACCAATAGCTTGGAGTTTAGCCAACAGAGCGGGATTCCGTACTCTGTCAAAACTATTGGAAATATCCAGAGCAACCAGGCCAGATTCACCAAATCGGTGTATACTTTGGTTGAGGTGCTCTGTTAGGCAAACAAGGAGGTCGCCAGCATATCTTTCTGATCTAAAGCAGTACCTACAATATATAGTGGCATTCAAGAAATTCCATAATTCTGTTTGATATTGTCTCCATAATTTTGGAGGAAATAGAAGTAATTGCTATTCGGCGGTAGTTAGTTTTCAGTATAGGCTGAACATGAGCCAGTTTCCAAGAATCAGGATAAACTCCGGAGAAGTATGAAAGTGCGAAAAGTTTGTGCAGAGGTTTAGCCAAAGGTGAGGTACATTTTTTAAGAACGATAGGGGGAATTTCGTCAGGGCCAGTGGCTTTGTTGGAGTCAAGCTCTTTGAGATGTCTATACACTTCACGCGTCCTGAAGAAAACTTGATTGACTGAGGTGATTCACTCGGAGAATATCTGTACTCTCTGTAGGCAGCTTCTATGATTTTAATTGTGTATATACACTCTCAATTAAACCACCCATGCTGCCTAGGCTTTATGGATTTTGAGGAATGAAGAATGACTAAAGGCAGTCCAGCCAATATAATTTTAGTAGTACAGACGGCGGCAAAATTGATATTGCAGTTTTGGAAACTCAGATCCCAGTCAGCAGCTTGGAAGAAACGAATCAGTCCCTACCAGTTAGCTTTGCCATAATGCCAAACAGTTCTCCTAGGAGCTGGCGTGGTTGAGGTTGAAGATGGACGTGGAAATTAAGCGCTGACTAGACGTTGATCCGAGTTTCCTATAGGCGAATCGACTTCAACGAAGGAACGTGTTCGGTAGGAAGCAAGGAAAATATCTAGGGGGTGGTGTAGGTTATTGGCCTCAGCAAAGAGCTCAGCATCCCTGCCAGAAGCACTAGTGCTATTCGAGTAATTCAGCCGTACAGTCCTGCAAACAACCTTCTGATGCCGGTCAAATAGCCGAGGAGTATGTTTCAAACACGGCCGGTGTTCGCCCGTTGTAAGGCCATTTTTTATTTTTACCCGGGCTGGGCTAGTGATATTGCAGTAGAAAACCTTGGACAAGGCAATTGGCGGACATGTTATTTTTCTGCATAATATTACATGTCTTATAATTGACAATATCAGTTTGAAGTCACATTTCCTCAGCACGCCACTTCCAGCGTATATTGCCCATCACTGTCATGAGACCAATTTTAAATATTAAATTAGTATATAATTTATTTTTTGTATTATAGATATCTACTAGTTTTTTTACATAAATTTAGTATAGCACAATTTTCCGACTAATATAATCTCTATTAAAAAATTAATTTCCCTACTTCAATTTAAAACCGATTAAATTTAATGTACCTAGCATCAATCACAACATACCATTATAATTTTGAAAATCTCTCTCTTCAAAACACTATATAAATAGTAATTGGACATTAAAACTAAATTAAATATCTGTGGTTTTAAAAATTCATTTACTCTAGCAGCACAACATAAATTACATTGTATAAAATTTTAATCAGAGAAATATCACTATGGTCTGTCCAGCCATAAAATATATTAGCAATAAATTTTTCCGTCATATAAATAACATAAATAAAAAAAATGTTTAATAATTACCACACAAAAAGCCCGAGCGATTAAATAGCACTTACCTGAAAAAATAAGTGACAAAATTTAAATTATTAAAAAATTGATAAAAAAAAATTTATTAATTAAAATTATTTTTTAATATTGGTACATATAAAAAAAAGAATATAATTATTAATGAAATATCGCGAAATGTCCATCAAAACACTGATCTGCCCCCCTCTCCTCACTTTTTTTGCCCATGCTATAGAAAATTACCTGTAAAATGCACAGGATTTAATCTGGCAGAGGGGGGAGAGGAAAATATTGAATTTTTCTTTTAATAAAATTATCATCATTAAATTCCCACCTGGCGTGCGCAGGGACGGGTCCTCCAGGCTCTGATACAGCCAATGGGCCGATAACGTTGCCGCGTTTTCTTAATTTAATATCCTCGCGAATAAAAGTGGGGATAATTGAAAATTATTTAAATGAGTCCCAATCAAATTATGGCCAACAGGAGCAGGCGAAAAGGACCTTTGTGACTCTCTTTTGTGGCCGTTGTTTATCCGATATTCACTGAAGCGTCGTGCCGATGGTGGTGAAATCGGTTGTGGCGTTGTGTATATTATTTTTGTATCTAAATGGAGAAAATGGCCGTGGAGCCATCTATAATCTGGGCTATGTCCATTTTTAGATGCAGCAGAGGCATCTTGGATGGAGATTGACAGACAGGCAAACAGGTTTATGCTGTTGGAAAATGATGAAACCCATTCGCTTAGATACCGAGAACGAGAGGCGCGCATCGCCACAGAATTAACTGGGCTTCAAAGCCCGCACTGTAAGCGCGCACCGGCCACATCGGGATGAGGCTGCAACTGCAACGATGATGCTATTCGAGTGGATAATGTGCATCGGATATGATGGATGCATCTGCGGCTACTTCTTGTGCCGTGCACGATTCAGTTCGGGTGGCTGGAAACAAACAAGGCAGATACAGAGGAGCGTTTTCTAGTTGAGTGGGTACTCGCTACATACTCGGTGAAAGAAGGCAGACACAACGTATACAGCTGAAAACGATGGCATATGCTTAGCCCGGAAAGGATACCCAGTAATACATCAGTATCTCGTATGCCGGGTGTACACCCCCGCTCTAACAGTATGTACCTCAGCACCATTGTATACAGTACAACACAGCACTGGGAGCGCCAAAGTAAGTTGTTCCCTTCGATTACTGGAAAGTACCTCGGGGATATGCTGCCAATAATAGCACAATAGCATTCCGGAGGGAGATTTTAGAAAATTGTGAACAAGTTTCGATGATTATCTGAAAGCTAGCAAAAGGATGCTTGAAGCTGTACATTCGGTACTTTGAAGAGATAACATCTGTGGAGAAAGCAATCGACTGATTTGTACTTGTAATGCGTATTCCGCAGCTTATCAGGAATGTTTTTTTTTGTGTGAATACATTTGGGAATTCGGGAATTAACTACTTGAATGAGAAATGTATTAGAGGCCCTGTTCTAAATACAGTTTAGGAACTCCAAAATGGGAATACATTCAACGCTGAGGGAAATTTATCAAATTACTTTAATGGGTTGATCGATAATGTAATAGGGCAAAAAGCTTTGGTTGGGTTCAATTTGATTTTAGGCAATTATTTTCGCACTGCATGTGGAACAGAATTTGTTCTGGCGTTGGCTGTACTATGAATCTGATCGTTAAAATATGCATCAAGGTAACTCAATCAGTGAAGTGTAATATAGTTACACAGCAGTTAAATTACGTTCACATAAAAAATTATTTTATCCCTACTGCAAGTCTGAACTTTTAAAAGTGTTTCATTTGAAAACACTTGAAGTGTTTTAAATATGTTTAAAAATTGCCTACAATGTTAAACAAATGGATGATGGTAAAAAAAAATGAGTGGATAAGTGACTTGTTAGAAGATTGAGAACTTCGTGTGTAACAAGCTAGAGAGAACTACCAAGACCTAAAGATGAGTTGAAGAAGAGGCTTTATGAGGCCCGAGTCGCACAAGACTTGTTTCCAAGGGCAGTGAGAGTCTCAAGTCCCCACAAGCGAGCAATGTCACTGTTTTCTTTTTTTAAATTGCAAATTTTGGGCTCATTAATATTTTTAACATGTGCGCTTAGTTTCCTTCTTTTATGGCGCGGACTTTACTTAGGTCAATGCTATATGCTTCATACCCAATCTCAACGACAGACTGACTATTTTTATGTTTATAAACTGCATTCAACTCAGAATTTGTCAGTCTTTTCCTTCATATATTCTTCGACCTCATCATATGGAATGTTTTCCGGTATTAGGCTCGAGCATTGACTTATATAGCAAATTAGGCGCATACCGAAAGAAGAATTGCCCCGTAGGTTTCCTATGAGAACCCCTGTGGCAAATAAAGACCCTGCCGAAAGAGGGTTTTCCTTTTAGATTTCTCATAAGCACCTAGAAAACTCTGCGATACTGAAGTGGAGTATGCCCTATCAGATTTTCATAAGGGCCCTGTGAGGTCATTCCCCTCATAACAAATGAAATAGGACAATTGAGGAGTGTCTTTTCAAAAGGGGATATTTACATGTGATTGCTTTTTTCAGAAAATTAAGAAAACTGATTGTGATACTTCCATAGGTCTGCAGAAAAGTAGATTATCTGTGTAGGTATTATGTAATCACATTGTTATAATAGCATATTTAGATAAAATATCTGACCTTGTAGTTTAGAGCTACTGAATTTAAAAAAAATGAAATATCCCCTTTTGATCAGGAATTTTTATAATACCCCCTTTTGTTCTGTACTACATGTAGATATCCCCTTTTGTATTGTACATCTCCACAGATATCCTCTTTTGTTTGGTACATTATAAATTTAAAAAAACAAATGGACATTATTTATTTAGAAAACAACTTTTTTATTATCAAATATCTGTAATGATTTGGTAATTAAGTTAATATTACTTTAACTCTAGTCTCACCGATATCATCCGTTAGACATCCAGAATCAATATGCTTGATTTCTACGTCTTCTGAAGTGCCACAGTTTGAAGCATCTATTGAACCAAATTACACGACCTATTACTTTCCCAGACTCACTTTCCAATCACTTCCAATAAACCGGTTTTTTAGACAAGGGGGCGCAGGGAAGTGCATGTGTTGGTCTCACTTGTGAATCCAAGAAAAATTTCGGTCTCACAGCAAATTACATTAACACATGCATAACTTTCTTCACTGGGACTGCGATAAATTATAAGAATTTTTGTTGTTTTGTGCACAACCACATAGACAATAGAATTGTTACACGGAAAAGAGGCAGAAATTTAAATGCACCGTGTAATACTCAAATTTTACGCAGACAGGTTTGAAGTGAGTCCCAAGTGAATGGCCGTGTAATTTCACTCATTAATAGCTTTTTGTACCATTTCAGTTCGTCCAAAGTAAACCACTCCTCGCCAAACTGTTTTGTCAACAAGTTATTGACATCTTTCTTTTTTTTTCATTTAGTGGACGTTGTGCCAATTCTAAATCATCCAAAGATATGGGATGCCTCTTGCCTCTTTTTAGGAGGGGGATATGTTTTTCTGTAGCCTTGTCAAATCTATATGTTTCATGGACCTTTAAATCAACAGTGTATGTTCTTCGGACCCGTTTCTTAAAAAAAATTATTCTTTTTAAAGACTGGATACCTTCTAATTTGTGGTAATAAGCTTCCAAGCTTTTTAAATCTTTGAGCATCCAGTCTTTTCCCAGTATTTTTAAATTACCAAATTTTTTGAAAATGTCATAATATTCATCTTTGGTGGTTATAAAACTTTTTTTTCTAATTTCTTTCTCCAGCCGACCAAATACCCGGTCAGCTGGGAGGAAACTATGTCCTCTTACAGGAAAGAACAATGTAACATCTTTGAGGTGTGGTGGGGATAGTGTTAACATGGTTGCATTGTTGCCTAATTATTTTTCTATGCCTTTTGGAGTTTTGTTTTAAATTACGTCATTGTCAATTTTCTTCAAATATTAATTCTTGTTAATATTTATCTATGAATGTTGTCAAACAATGAATTTGGTCGACAAAATAAGGTTTTTTTTGTAAATATCCCCTTTTGAAACGTACACGCTATTTTAGGTGCTATTACCTGGAAATTAATCACCTTTTCTTTCGGATTAAGTTAACGAGATTGTATATTTTAGCATAGAGAACAAGACCCCATACTCAGTTCAAAAAAAATAAAAATTGTAAATATCCCCTTTTGAAAAGACACTCCTCAATTTCAACATACACCTTACGTATTCGGAAAGCTTTTTAAAAAGCTTTAAGCTTCAGTTTTCCTTAGACAAAGCTTTAGTTTTGTTGTTACAATGCGTCCCCTTCAAGTCATAAAGACGTATCTCAAAAATTGATTTTTGAGATACGTCAGCGATGAACTCGTCTTACCTCCCTTTACGTCCTCTCTAAGTGGCGTATCTCTATTCGTAACGTTTTAGGAGTTATGTAACATTTTTTTCCCGGCGTATCTCATTAATTTAACTTATTAAGTTCACGCAAACTTTACGTTATTTGGCTCTCCTGAAAAGTTGCCAAAACTGAGATACGTCTATATGACTTGAAGGGGACGAATGTTTCATATTTCAGGCGATTATATTGGGGTCCATGAAAGGTGTAATTTAGGCCGCGTTCCCTTAAACTGCACGGCAAAAGCTCAATTTCGGCTTGCCTTCGTGTAGTATTCGGGAATTTAGTGACAGCCTGAAAAAAGCTTGCCGAATAGCTACATCTCGTTTCCATGGAAGTATCTCCGTGTTTTCAGAAATCAGCTGTTTTCTGATAATTTTTGTGATAATTTTGGTAATTACGGTAATAAATCATCTTTTTGGGAAAGTTCACAAAGTAGGCGCAAGTACAAAGCAAAATAGTAAGCAGATGGCATCGCTAGAGTCGGCAACATGATAATTGCGTGATTTTGCAGCACGTAACCTGTGGGCTGCATCTGCATGCGGCATGTCAAAAGCTCAAAGTTGACAGTTCCGCGATGTTGCCAGATGGATATGATATTTTCTCTTTGATTGATTTGTGCAGCAGTGCTGTGCAAGAGAGAAAGCGTGTGTCGAGACAGATATTTTTTCCTGGCCAATCAGAGAACAGATCCTAGCCAGAGCTGAGAGCTATCGCGAAAAACAGAATCTGCTGGAGGGCAACTGCTCCCTCCCTATGGCCCATGAGGGATTAAATGAGCATAAAGAAGAAATAAAGAATCAAAGAACATTAAGAGCTTTTGCCGTACGGCATGCGTGTGACCAATGCTCAAACTACGGGAGTCCAATGTCAGGCGTCCAACGTTCGTATTTGGACACTTTCGGGCTGATGTCGATATTGACTCAATTGTTCGAAGCCAACTTTTGAATGACAGGGTCACCCAATGTATGTAGTCCCTATGGAACACTGCCCTTTTTCTGTACGCTCAAGGCACATCATCCGACTCACAATTTAGCTTCCATCATACTTCGAATATAGGCTTTTATTTACGTTGTTCACCTGTACGACCAGGGCCGCAGCGTTTGCTGGATGGTTGGACCGTTTTTGGGATTCACCTGTTTCAGGAGGCATAACATTCCTACGAGGCTGACCCTAACTCGCTGTTATATCTGATAATCGAGTCGAGATGAGTTAATTGTATCAAACGGACTAGTTTAGCTGGTACACCTAATTCGAGTAGGATCGGAAGTAGTTTCTTTCTCTGGATGGAGTCGTAGAGCTGGTCGTTGGGTAACCTTCCTGTCCGGAAGCCGGCTTGATATTCGCCTAGTAACCTTTCTGAAATAGGTCCCAGCTGTATATTCTATAGAAAGTAATGAGATCCCTCTATAGTTCTAACAGCGTACCTTATCCACTTCTTCATGGATAGGACAAGTTATAGCTCCCAGCCGTTCGGTATGTATTCCTCCATCCATATTTTGGTGATCACTTTTTCTACTACCACTATGCTTCTCTTTTTAACTATACTATCGATTCTCGGAGCTTTGTTATTCTTAAAGCTTTTTATTATGTCTTTTACTTTTTCCTAAAAGCTCTAAGATCCTGAGGTCTGATATCAGAGATATAAGTACAGTCTGAACCAAAATTACATAAGTATAGTCCGGACCAAAATTACATAAGTACAGTCTGCATTGTAATTGTGTAATTTTGGTCTGCAATGTACTGGTGCACTTGGTGATGAAATCTGTTCCCAACGCCCTTTTAAACGTGGATAAAAGACTATAACATAACTGGGACTCATCGTTATCCTCTCAAGCACCACCTAAACCGCTACTCTATCCTTCAAATCAGTAAATACTGCTACACCTTTCACCATGACCTGAATATGACTGGACTGGTGATGAAAGGGTGATTATTCAACTTGGTTTTTTCACTTAAAACAGTGTTAAATGCAATTTTGAAGGAGGAAGGTCACCAAATTAGTTAAGCCAATGACCGATAGTATTTTCTTCATCGCTGTTCATTTCGTTAGATTTTGTCCCAAAGAATTTTTAAGCCATTTCGCCCACTTTTGCAACAAAATAAATATCGTGTATTCGGTAAGTTAATATTAATACATATGCTCGAATAGTTAAGAATAAGAATTAACTGTTAACTTTGAAAATAATAATAATGTTCGATCATTCATAAATCTCGACATTCTCCATCAACAACTGAACTCTGATAGTTTCCAGCCAACCTTTCCAATCACGTGGGATAATTGCACTCATTTGATAATGCTATTATAATTTCGCATAATTGCCAATTATCAATTATGAAAGGAACTAGGTAATTATGGTTAAATTACTGGTTCGCAAGATTGAATAAGGCTAGTTAAGGTATGTAGTGTTGAAATACCGCCGAACAATTTACTTGATAATATGTTGGTTCAAAATCAATAACGGCTTGTGGACAATCTTCAAAAATTGGGTTCTAAATAATTCTTCATCAATAATTTTTAACACGCTCACAAATAGGTGTTGGTATTTATTAAATCTACTTAAAAATCATATATGAAAATCCCAAGCCAATAAAATTTCCTTCAATTTATAATATTAGAAGAAATTTCTCCAGGTCGTATCTCTACGTAGCCATTCCTGAAATTTATAGTAATTCTCTACAGGTTCTATCTACATTTATATAATTTACTGTAATTAGAATTGGCACCTGAACAGGTAAAATATCTTACGAAACTTCAATTAAGATCGCAACACCCATTCATGCTTGAACATTGCACCTTTGGGCAATTGGATGATCAAAACCACAAAGATTAACACTTTAATACGGATTTATGGCGCAAAATTAATCCCCAAATCATCTCTAATGTAGCCTCATCTAATAATGCATGAGCTTTGGTCGACCATGCATAGCACAGGTACAATTTCTCTTTCGATAAAACAGTTCAACTAGCAAAAGCCGCTCTCACAATTCTCGATCGATATTATGCAAAAAGGTATATATGATGATAGTATAGAGGCAAGGAAATGTATATATATGTATGTATACTATTTCAAGACAAAATTCCCATAAGTAAGATGATCCTTTTCGCTGGAGCCCGTCTCCTCTAGGGCTCTGTGTATACCTTACAAAACTTGACTAATTGACAAATTACCAGAAATGAACTTCAGATTTGTGCACCATGAATCACGGCTGGCTTGTCGCACGACAGTTGCAAATAATCCACTAAAGCGGAACTCTTTTCCAGGGGAATTTGTCAGAAGAAATGGGGAATGGAATGGATATCGAAAAGGAGCCAGTAACCGAATCAAATATGCATTTGTATCCTTGGGAAGATAAATCTTTCCGAAACATGGTGCCATCATTCTTTAAGGAGGGTTTTCCTTGATGGTAGGCAGTCCATCTATCTGTTCTCTGTGTGTTCCCGGGGAGGTGTAGAAACGTTCCCGGATAAGGATTTAAACCACCAACAAGCACAAGGACCTTATTCTACTCCTCATCTACCCATCGTCTCTATACGTATGAATATACGCTCATAAAGTATACTTGCATGCATATACTCGGCTCAACAATTTCCGAAAAGGAAACTTCCATCTGGTTTTTTTCAGGAATGATACTGTAATATACACCCTGTATATATACACCCTGGTCTAAGATCTGTTGGTTCTCCAATGGTTGGGTGGGAGCTTTCAGAGGTTGCTTTAATTCTCAAACATTTCTCAACAATAAATCAACTGAAAATGCATGAAAATTTCCTGCGTATCTCTCTACCAAAACACAATGTATACCACCCACCTACACCCCCACCCAATAGTACATTTTGTCATGCGACGCCATTTTGATTGAAAATTTTCAAATTCATCCGAATGTTACCGAGGGAAGATAAATGGCGGAGATATTCGTAGAGTGATTAGTCTATTATTTATGGCAACGACACCCAATTGTGCAGTTCCAGTTAATGCATACATCGCTCCACATTAAGGGCTGTGTAGAATGGCCCTTGGCAAAAGTATACGTGAGTTATTTCGGCTGTGGTTGAATGTAAATTAAGGGCCAGGAAATTATGGGGAATAACGACATGAATCCTTAATTTTTATTACCCGCTGCTTTGGTGTAAGGGTGACAGAAATTTGCCTATATTTAGGCAAGGACTACCTTCAGCTGTAGTCTGTTGAGATTTTTGTAATTATGGCTGTTGTTGTGGCAGTGTTTTTAACTTGCTGAACTTTTTTAATTACAAAAATAAAACACGTTCCGACTTGCCGTCAAATTTAAACGGAAAATAGTCCAATATTAGTTTTTGATTTAAATTGTTAAGGCCTAGGTCTAGGTTATTGTAGGTCTTCCAACTCGACGGGTTCCTTGCGGATTCAAGTCAAGCCTAAGTAGAAATTTGTCCAGTTTTGACAAGTTCTTTCTAGTCTTTTCAAGAAATCAATTACATACACAGCCTTTAATAAATTAACATTATATAATATATCCCTGAAAACACAAATTCCGCCCTTATTGTGTGATTTTCATTCATTGTATGAAGACAACATATTACTGGGAGTGAGAAAAAAGTCTTGGTTTTGTTAATTGAAATTTTCCTCTTCATGATATAATTCACATGTAAAACCAAACTACTACGCTGAAGTAACAAAATGTGCTTAGACGTCATCAGACTTTTTACTGTCTCTGGTTTAATAAATTGTAAACTATTCTTTTGTCAATCAGCAGTCATATGGTCGTTTTCCGATTTCATAGCCACCATGGTCGTCCTCCTTTAATCTGCTCTTTGTGGCTAGTCGTGACTTCGGTATTCGGGTGAATGTACGTGCAAACCACGGTATACAGAAACAGAAGGTAATGTAAATGAGACGACGAAAAATGGGCTTATCACGGGCGAATCACGGCCGCTTGGCTTATTCGGATATGACGGCCGTAGAATTTTTGCCCATTTTTAAAGGCCCGTGGAGACGCTAAAACATGGTACGAGTAAGCATGGTACAGAGACCATGTTCGAGGTGATGTTAGCCGTGTACGGGCCGGTACGCGTACCAGTTTTTTGGTCCGACCAACGGTCCGACTAAAATCAAAACTGGTTTGATTTCCGTCGATGTTCGTGGGCGGAGTTTCGTGTTGATGATACCATGTCCTACCATTTGCGGACTTGTTTGACCAAATTTACTCGTACACGTCGGCTACGAAATGTTTCAATTTACCAGTTGACAACTGAATGACAGATTAACTTGAAATATTTTGGCAAGAGAGCGGTGTTCAAGTAAATCGGTCTTAGCACATGTCTCACCGTCTGCGGGTTTTTGGTCGTACCATGTTTACTCGTACCATATTTTAGCGTCTCCACGGGCCTTAATGGGGGCACATTCGGCCTTCCGACGGCCAAACTTGACCAAAAGATTTAAATGGCCAAGAACCAAGCGGTACACGCGGGCGTTCCACGGGAAAATTTGGCCAAAAGAGAATATGCCCCAAATGTATTGTTGAAATTGTTTTATGGGAACTTGAACATTTTCGTGATGTACAATGAATGGCCCTTTCGATTTATCCTACAAGATTATCGGTTGTAAGGGAAGTGTGTAGTGCTAGTTTTCCAGAGCTACATACGTCAAGTTGTCAAGTTTTACTGGTGAGTTTTTCTTACCATAGTGTATCGAGCCCGATACGTCGAAATGGGACAAAACTGTCAAGTATCTATCGAGTTTTCTCGTCAGAAACTTGCAGGTAGAAGGGAAAAACTTGCGGATTACTGGCGAGTTTCGAGTCGAAAATTCTACTTGGGAGAGCCTATATGGCTAGATTTTCGTTTTCGATGCTATTTTAGCTTTTGCTGGTAATTGCATAAAAATTAATTATTAATACAATAACTGGTGCATGTCGCTTTATTTTGTAAGGTCTTCAAATAAGCTGCAAACTCGTAATATATGCCTTGCGATTATTCGGCTACAGATAGTATAGAAGTGTGTGTATTCAAAAGCGACCCGACATATTGTTGCATGAACCGAATGCACGCAATACCAAGGTTCGTCTACTTTTAACCGTTTTTGTATTGCCCCATTCAACACAGCCTTAAATACCCAAACACAAGCATTCAATACAAGGCTATGGACTAGCTCTTAGATTTTTGGGTTATGTGTGAAAGCCGGGACGAAACCCAAACACGCAATTATATTTTAGTGGAAAATTGTCGCATACTGTGGATCTACCGAACGCAATGTCCCCAACGCATACATCTGTTTTCAACTTTAGTCTATTTGCCATCGAAGATATCAATCTCTTTAGCAATTATACTTCAATTTCTATGAATTCCTAGCAGATGGGGTGGCTACTGTGAACTTTGCAATTTATTAATATTGTTAACCATGTTTGCCAATATGCCCTCCGTATGTTTTTAATTGAGTTTAGATCAGAACTGCAGACAAGTCAATCAAGATAAGCCATAATTTTTATATGTATGTATATAAATGAGCAAATAATCACCACTGAACCTGCTAGGTAGGTCTCAGAATTTATTCTATTTTGTAACCAAACCAATGGTAGCTTTCGCAAATAACAAAGCCCTACCAGCTTTCAATATTTCTACTATTAAACATTTCGGAAATGATGTTTAAATTATGCCAATAACAAAATTGAAAATCATCAGACCCATTTAAACTGAATTACGTCACTACTAAAAAATATATTTTTGCATTGTTAATCAAATTTTATGCAAATTTTATTTTATTTTATATTTAATTGAGGATGCATCACAGCCGGAAGATGAAGGACAAAAGAATTTCATGTATAAAAAAAATGTTTTAATAAAAGTGGTAGTAAATATTAAAAGGAACAACTTTTCCATTTACATCGTAGCTGAAAAAAAATTATTTAAGGGCAAAAAAATGAAAAAACACTTTTTTTGACACTTTTTTTGAGTTTTCCAAAAAACTACAACAAGTAGCAGGTGGCCATCCAAAATTAAGCTTTCTTACATGATTCACCAACGATTTACCAACTTTGACCTTTATGATAATTTTTGCACCATTTTTATTAATTTTACGACAGATTGACTGAACTAATTATTAAATTATTGTTTGTACGTGATGGCGAAGGCTGCGAAGGTAACATATTTCAGAATCATCGGATATCTGGAAGTAGTAAAAAAATCGATCGGAAAGTTGTAGAAAAATCGATCGCAAGATTTGTCCCAAACAGAGAACAAAGTTAATAAAAAGCTTGTCAAAAAACTAATGATGTTAGATCGCATGATCTCGGCGGCCAATTAGTAAAGTCTCCATTTCACGAAACACACGTCTGAGAAATTGTTCACACAATAGGTCCATTGTTTTACGAGCTATGACGTCGACTCCTTGAAAATGAACGTAGTTCATATCCAAACATCAATTCCGCGCTAAAAAGACAGGGAACAGGGTTCAATATCGCGAACAATGTAAGAACAATGAATAAGCAGCATTTCCAAAAAGTATAACCCGATCAAACCACACCTAATTGTCTTTGATTTAGTTAGAGATCCTTTAAGTATCTTTCTTGGGTTTTCGGAACCCCAGTTAGATGCAAATGAAATGCCAGTCATCAAAAATCAAAACTATGCTTTTTAAAAAAATCTTGTTTAAAAAATCATAACTATACGTCCTGTATGCAGCTGCAACTTATAAGCATGGTGGCCAAGATCTTTATGCAAAATGCGATTCAAATATTGAGTTGTGATATTCTCAATTGAATTGCTTTTTGCAAAAATAGCATATGTAACTTTTTTGTCGAATTGAGATTTAAATGCCATCTTTTAAAAAAATGATTAAGTTCTGTCGCTGTTTATTACGTTTTTGCAAATACATTTCTGTGAAGAACTACATTATCTTAAAGTTTCTTTGATTCCACAAAAACCACTAAAAACAATATAAGTCGGTTTTTGTTCTACTGAAAAACTTTATTTTTTGACATATGCTGTTTCAGCTACAGCTGCGATATTTTCAGCTGACCTCAGCTGATCTTTTACATCACTAACTTGTCCGAGGTGTTCGAACTTATTGACTAAATTCACTGTTCCTGTACGGGAATGCACCGTTTCTGCAATTTTTCTAGTGGGTCGGGTCAACTAATGCTTTGGACCTCACCATTTCCGATTATTTTAAATTTTTTTTATGTTTGTGAAAGTAAGAAAAAAAAAATTTTTTTCAGATTTATTGGACTTCTAATTTTTTAGTTATAAATTTTCCAAAAATCGAAAATCAAAATTTTGAAATTTTTTTAAATCTTCAAATTACTCTAGTTCGAAAACTATTTGACAGAGAAACCTGAAAGTAGAACCAATGTGCTTTAATAATTCTTTAAGGTGACATTATCATATTTGCCTCAGATCTCAGCTCTAAATTTACAAAATATAATTTTTTCAAAAAAAATGAAAAAAAAAATATGTTCCAAAAACCCGGAAAAAGTTTAATCTTACTAATAATACTATAATTAAAGCCTTGTTGTTAAAGCAGAAGAAATTGGTGCTACTTTCAGCTTTCTATGTCAACTAATTTTTGAGCTAGAGCAATTTAAAGATTTCAATATTTTTCAAAATTTTACTATATTCGATTTTAATATTTAAAACTAAAAAGTTAGCTGATTTGATAACTTTTTAATGTATTTTGCAAGTGTTCGATCCATATGTAAAAACAATCCATTGTCAAATGTCATGGTCATAATGACAGTCAACCGTTAGCAGTTCAAACTGACACCTCTTCTTGAAAGACTCTTTATAATTTCTTTAGCTACGTAAATATGTATCCTTGCTTTTGGACTTCAGACGAAATTTCACGTTTACATAATTACTATTTAGTATTATCATTCGTAATAGCTAGAGGCGGCATTTTCATAGGTACAAATGGTGAACTTGCACCGGGCACAATTTCAGAAAATAAGGATTCTAAAAAAAATTCAAAACTTTTACAAAATTGTAAGTGTTCCCGTGTCCTCTTTTGCGCGTATGAAAGGAATTCATTTTTATTAGCTCAAGTGCCGGCTTTGTTGATAATATACAAAAAACGTATCAGGATGGATGAAAATTTTGTAATATTAGGTTCCAATTACGTCCTGTATGCTTATACTAAGAAAACACTTTTTAAAATTTGAAAACTTTTTAAGCGAACTGCACTCAGAAAAGAGGGGAGATTATGATTTCCGTGGGGCTCCGATTTGAGGATGAGTTTCGATAAAACACCCCTAAATAACACGAAAATGTAATATGTTCACTGCGATCAAAAACTAAAGACCTTATGGGGCACTATATAGCATACATACTGCACCGGGCGCAAAAAAAACTCTTTGCTCGCCCCTATTAGTACTATATCAATTACCAGGAGAAAAGTAACCTCTTTATGTAGTGAAAGCTCAGGCCGCGGCCTAGTGTCCCCTACAATAAATCCATCGCTGGAAGAAACCAATCACGAAGAAGTTTCAAAAAATACTCTTGCAAATGGTTGAAGATATACTGCTTCCTTTTTTCTTAACTACGACAAACAAAATATGAAATAAGGAAATACAATTTAACATCCTCATAAAAAGGATACCCCTACCATTATTTGTGTTTTACCCTTATCTTTTTTTGTTACAAAACAAGGGATAAGCAGTACTTCCCCCTGGTTTATAAACAGCAAAATTATGAATAATATAACAATTCTTCCACCCAAAAATTGTCAATCATTATTTAAATCACCAGCCATATCCCGAGCATAGTCCCCACATTTGTAGTTCCTACAAAAAAAGAAACAACTCAGATTTTTTAAGCCATTTTGTTTACACACAAAAAAACACAACGCCATTTTCTAACCACTTAAATATTTTCCCTGAACCATAACCACAGTAAAAATGACAAAAGGAAGACGAAAAAAAAAACAAAATTTCTGTAAATGTTTACAATGCCAATTTTTGTTACCAACCCCCGAAAAAAAAAATATTGTACATGGGATGTTATTTTAGCTACTTTAGATGTGTCCGTTAAAGGAAAATATGAAAATTTTCTATTAAAATTCTTCCAAGCCCCCAAAAAACAGGTCGTCATCCCCATCAGCATCAAGAAATAGGAAGTTGAGCCCATTTGCATTTGGGCAGTTTTGAGTGGCAGCTGGGATCTATCTTCTCGCATGAAAGGAAGAAAAGGACTTTTGATGGCGAAAGGAGGCGAGATGGGTGAAAAATATGTATGTATATACATATACATATATACAGGGAAAATTAAATTTGAAGAGTCCTGTGAGTCTTGTGTCATGTATATTTTTTTTTTTTTTTAAGAAAATCTGGAAAGAATAAAAATCCAACAAAATAGACTGAGAAAAGCTGGAAGGACGAACGTCAATGAAGTGGCCAAAAGCCAAATTAAATTTTCTTCATTTTCACTTAATTTGGTTTAAGCACTCACTACTATACCCCATCGACGACACCGGCGCCACCACACCCTTGGCTCTATCTACTCTAACTGTACATCACCGACAGATCTAGAGATAATCAAGTTCGCCCCCTCTTGTCCTGTGTGTAAATTGAAGGGCAAATTACAGGGAAACTGGGACTACTTGGTACAGGATAGCACGCAAATGGCATTTTGTAGTGCTAAGAATATTCTGGCCAAGAAAACAGGACGTCGACAACGAGCTGTCTCCAATACATAAGCAGAGAATGGCGGTCTTTTGCCATCGCTTTTGCCTTTTATCCTTCGAATATTATTTTGGGTCCAGGATATATTTCATATTTTTTTCCCCATCTATGTTGGGTATATACATACACAATATATATGTACATATTTTTTTAATACCATACTACTGTCGCCTACTTAGTCGGGGCCTCAACCCCACTTATGCCTTTTAGGGGGTAGTGCTGTGACATTCTCTCAAACGGCTGCAAATTGAATTTATTCCCCTCTTTCGGTAGAGTGAATATTATCACACTCAATTTCCTGTATGTAGTCCTTGTAATGGAATAAATTATATTTCAAAAGCAGAAGGCGACTGATTTGAGGGACACACAGTATGGCACAGTAACTAGATAACAGGATCTGTGTACACCGGACTACACCTGGAAAGGTGATGAGATTTTCATGACCAGTTCCTTGTTAGCAGGATGATGATGATGTTGTACTACCCAAAAATGGAGGTAGACTTTTATAAAAAAAAAACAGGACTCTTGGGGTAATTCTGTCAGATGGCTTCAAAACACTAAAGTGATGCTGTGAATAATTTTAGAATATCCTTACATTTTGTCATTTCTGTGAATTCTCTAATTTAATATTATAAAACTGAGATTCACTGGCTTTATATATTCTGTCAGAGCTTTAACTCTCCCCGAAACTGGATGGGACCTGGTCGTATAACAAGATTAGGGCCATTTTCACACTGAATGGCCACTTTTTACGTTTTCGACTCAAGTATATCTCTAGGTCCTATCAACAAGTATAACCATTCTCACCCAAAACATGGAACCTTTTCAAGGACTATTCGTTACAATGTTTACGTTTCCAACCTATATAGCAATGGGACCTTGTGGCAGCAAATCTATTACCAAAGCCCCCGAAAATAAGAGCAATTCGAGCACAAAAATGGCAGAAAAAATATCCCCAAAAGTGGTTGAGGTTTAAGGTACAAAAGGGCCCTTAACAACACAAGGAATACACACGTACTTGACATATCAAGAGATTGGCACGTCGGTCTACTTGATCGTTTATGTTGAGCAAAGTTTGAATTTGAATTGGATTCTGACTGAATTAAGTTGCTGAACATATATAGAAAGGCCAAACATAGAAGAAACACATCTCTTCTTTACCCCCTTCTTACCCCACCATTCCATTACATCTTCCATCTCTCGAAAAGCTACCATATAACCAATACCACACAGGGCCGCAGTTACGTTTCCATTTTATCAACTCTCTGCCAGGGTGAATAACATTTCATGAGGGTACATTTGATTGATGAACTTGAAGAGAATATAGGATAATATCGTCAAGGAATTAAACAAACATTTTGTGGTGATAGAAGTTTGATTAAACTTTCCCTAAAAAGGATAAGGATACACTTATGATGGCTATTTGTGGGTACGCTACTGGAATTGGTAAAGTTTTTTTTTTTGGGTATAGAGTACCTACACCATTGCACAGGTATGATAATGTCAAATTTTTTTTGGGAAGATATTATTTGGTAGACAATTGTGTTTATTTAGAGATTATGGAAAAAAGGGTTCTTTGTTGCTGGAAAATACTTTGAAGATGTTACGAAATACTTTGAAGATGTTGAAGATGTTATAGATGTTACGTAAAGGCTGGTGCCATTTAGAAAATGTTTTGCGTCGTATAGCGCCACTTGACTAATTTGCAAGCAAGCAAAAATGATATCAAGTGGTTATATTGACTATTATTTATATGGAGACAACAAAATGCTTATGGGGTATCTAGAGTCCATACAAACCATGAAAGACAAACAGTATGACTTTAGACAAAAAAGGTCCTCAACCACCTTTTAGTGTGTAAAGTAAGCAGAGATTTGGTGTGTCTAGTTTGGTCGCTCTGGATATCTCCAAGGCTTTTGATCGAGTATGGCACTCAGTTCTGTTAACTAAATCCCGAGTTTTGAATCTCTTAAGAACTGGATCGAGAGTTTTCTTTCGGGCTGTTCAATTCAAGTAGTATTGGATGGCACCAAATCTAAACTACACACAATCTCTGTCGGTGTCCTTTCCAAACTTCGTTAATGACAGAACTAGTTATTTTTAAGCCTTCGATAATGCAAGACAAGCGAATCCCAAACTTTGTCTTTATTAGCATGGACTTGTGTCAGACTTAATGATAACAAAGACATTGAACTTATTTTTGATTATGGCCTTAAGAATCGAGTTGAATTCACTGCTTCCAAAAGAAAATACTGTCGTATGGATGGTGTAGATTAACCAACTGATACATTCTGTTACATCCTGACAATAAGGAAATGCCTGGGTTGTACTGACCACCTTGGCTTGTCTCGAAAAGGTGCAAAATCGTGCCCTCAAATTCATTGGTAATGGCCCCTTTCGCGCCTCCATAGACACCTTAAGCCACCGTAGGAATGTAGCAGCCCTCTCCATTTTTTACCGCTATTACCATGGCGACTGTTCCACTGAAATTCAGGACCTCCTGCCTGCACGGCAATATTTTTTCCGCAACACAAGACTAGCCCGCTCGGCTCACCCCCATACCCTACAGCCCCCCGTTCACGCACAATACGGCTTAGAAGTTCGTTTATGAATAGAACAACTCGACTGTGGAATAATCTCCCGCAGTCAGTATTTCCGAACTCGTACAACACCTTAGAGTTCAAACGTGAGGTTCATCGTCATTTTCTTCTACACCCTCCAGACCCCCTCTAACCTTTCCTATTCTCCTCTATTCTTCAAACAAAGCTTACTACTAGACATTGCACCATGAACTGAACGACATGACGGACTGGTAGCATAAAGGGTTACACCTAAGCTTGGTTTTTTCATATAAAAAAAAAATATTCTAAATTTCTAAACATGCTTGTAGAGCTTAGGATTTCTTAAGAGGCGTAGCTCGCTTTAGCCATCGGCTATATGCTGCAATATGCAATCCCTACAATCGGCCTCACCTCGAATAAGGCTTCGAAAAATATCTTGGCGTGTTTAGATAAAGTGTTTGCTCAAAGTAATCGGTGATGACGACATTTACTCTACCATCGACTCTCTTATGAACTGATAAGCTAAAATGGTACAGCAAGATCGTTTTGCAAAGATAGTAGAGAGAAAAACGTCAACACGCTACTATCCAATACTCTCACGACAGAATAATGACCTTCAACAGTACGCGTGGTGGCTTCACTTCTTACCCTTATTGGCGACGACAAGAAAAATAGCATGGAATTATTTTTAAAGATGCAATGTCCATGACACGTACGATCTAGAACCGCGATGACAGACGATGCTTTTTCGTTTTTGTAAAACTACAACTCATAAGTAGGTAGTGAAGCGGTTGATGTGGGAACTAGGTCTACTGACCAACATCCAAGGAATTAAGTCAATAGGAAAATATGTCAATGAAATTAGGTCAAAGTGAAAGTGACGTAATGAGATTACTTATGCTTTAGAGCGACGCCAGATTGACACTGTGGATAAATCTAAATGATCTATATGTCTTTGTAGGTTGGTAAGTGAGATTCACTTGGAGGCGGGGCGGATTGATGTTGAGTTGGAAAAAGTTAAATTAATTTGACGCTGCTGGGGATAACAGTTAAAATTTAATCCTTCGTAACAGAAATAAAAGGGGTATCTCGCCCATATTTTCACGCTTGCCATGTTTACTGCATGATTTTTGAATGAAGACTGAAGTGAACACTTGAGCGTAATTGGTGGCTAAGGGATGGAAACAAGGGCACAATCTTGTCATAATAAATCGAGAATTTGACCGATTTTCTTACACAATCCCATCAAAAGTGTGGAAACATTCATCGTCACTATTCCTATAAAAATATTGGATTGAGGGCCTAGCGTGAAAATATGGACGAGATACGGCTCTTATTTCTGTTACGAAGAATTAAATTTTCTGACGGGTTATTCGGTTCGCTCAATGGGCCGAAGACCGCTTGATTGAAGATGTGCATTTTTTCCGAAAAATCATCTATTCAGATGAAGCTGCTTTCCACCTCGGAGGACTCGTCAATAAGAAAAATTGTAGTATCTGCGGCTCAGATAATCTACACGTCATCGTGTACAAACCAATGCATCCACAACGAGTGACTTACCCCGTTTATGACTAGGTTCATAGTACATGGAAATGGTACTTTAACATTGCAAAAATGCAGGACAAGGTTTTATTGTTGGAATGTGTAGGGGGGGTCAGTGAGAGCTTAAGTCTGAGTTTTCGGGATTCTAACCCCCCCCCCCATTTGGCCCCCAAGTTTTTTTTAGAGGGTTTCATTAGGAATAATTTTCATTCATTACTTTTTTGATTTCATCCACTACGAAGGGTTTTACAGCGCCCCGAAGGTATGAAAGTGACAGATTTTCTGAATATTTTTATTACGATTTGACCTCCTACTTTCCTTAGAAATTACCAATAACAGGTAGCAAGTAAATGAATGAATGACTATACGTTATAAGAAATGCCGATGTTTGGGTAATGTAATAAAATTATTTCGCATTTTTTTGCGGGTTTTTATTGCTGGTATGCTATGTTTTACAAGGTATGATATGGTTTAAAATGAACTTCTTTGAATAATCAAGACTGTCAAGACTGAGTTCAAAGAGCAAATGAAACAGTTGGTCAGGAAATTAAAATCAATCAAGGGAGCTTCTAGTATACAATAAATTGTAGATTATTTAATTCTAAACAAAAAGTGTCACACGTGAAAGTGCACACCTTTTCCAAGATGGCGGCCAAATGGGGGGGGGGGGTTAGAATCCCGAAAACTCAGACTTAAGCTCTCACTGACCCCCCCTCCCCCTACACATTCCAACAATAAAACCTTGTCCTGCATTTTTGCAATGTTAAAGTACCATTTCCATGGACTATCAACCCAGTCATAAAAGAGGGTCGAGCGAGTAGAAACTGGGTCCACTCAACCCAAGCCAGCAATATTACCTGGGTTGAGTTGATATTTCGCCTCAAATACAAGGCTTGAGTTGTAATTGAGTTAAAGTGACATTTCTTTTGTTTGTTTATCATCCGTGATGTCAGTATTCGGCGTAAGCTTTGTGTTCGGTGTTTTTGCTTGCACAGGAATAAAAAAAAATTATTTCGTTCTGAGTTTTTACGAATTTATAAATGAGAATTTCACACAAAAATTAGAAGTTATGTCTTGACTTCGGTTCAACTCTATTTCAACCCAAAATGCACTCAACTCGACATCATATACAGTGGTCGAAGTTTCAACTCAACCTCAACTCAATTTTTCAACCTAGACATAAACAAGGGGTTAAAGTCTGGCGGCGTAATTGGGTCATTTTTCGAATGTGATGGCTGCCGAGGCATGCGATTTTTTTGTTTCTTTAGAGAAGGCAAAGGCTCGAAATGGGCTGTAGTGCCAAAGGAATGGAGGATTTACAGGAATTTGTTAGTTTGACATACTTTTGACGGCAAGCGATTTACTCGCAGAATTAATTTACGCTCTAAAGGCGGATTCTGTAGGTTCATGTTTTCCTGATTATACAAGTTTTGGTGTAATGGGAAATGAGCAAAAACGTTACTTCCGGTATGATCCAGGTGACACGGATAGCGGAAGAGTGGACGTTTTTATTATGGAAACAAATTCCTGTATGTCATGTCAGTATTTTACAGAAAATAAAGCAGTTTACTGCTCTAATCAATCCCAAATGCACTAACATTTTTATTACTAACCCAAAACTAAGGACACAATTTCGAAACTAGTAATGCCTAAAATTACAATAACAGAAAAGCAAAGTGAATAGATGATACGAACTAAACAATTCCCATTCATGTGCATAGTTTACCAAAATTTTAAAACACAATTCAATGCGAATCTATCTATCTGCCAACAGCACAACCCCCAGCTTCTGGCTCATACATAAAACATATAAAACTATAAAACATTTCAACTTTAAACAAAATCCTCCCATGTGATGGAGGAGCCAAAATACACACCACTGCGATGCACCTCTATTCCCCGTTCAGCCAGGACTTCAATTTGAGTGTTCTCTCTGAGTTTATCCTTTTTCCGGAACTATTTCAATTTGTCTTTACGATTATGTAAAATGGAATTAAATTCCTCCGAAAATTTTCGGAGAGAATCACAGCACTCTTGGTGAGCTCCATATCTAGATAAACAGCGGAGGGTAGCGCAACTATTCGGCACAGATAAATTGCGTTCATTTACCGCTGTGCGTAATCTGTAATAGAATGGAATGGAAATGGCCAGAGTGGAATTTGAACTTGGTGCCAAGTTGGTATCTGCATATGCTTCTCTATAGCACCATAGAGACAGATCTACGCTATATTGGACCAGATATCCTGGGTAGCGGTTGGATATTGTCGGGGGAGGATGATGGTCCAATGCGGTGACTACAATGGTAGCCATTCTTTCATGCAAATAATCTCGGCGATATAGAAGCTCTCCGACAGGGGCGAGTTTGTCAGTTACTTTGTTTTTTTTTTGTTCGTCCTTTTAGTGCAGAGAAAAGGCAGAAGGGAAATTTCCAGGGAGCATCAATAGCAGCAAGTTTTTTGGGGGGAAGCTGATGTTCGTCGTGGGCACAAGATGAGAAGGGACTGGGCTGGGAATGGATGGAGCTCGATGATACGATAACAAACCATGAACCATTCAAAGCGGCCCTCTCCACTTTAATGATTGCCCATCTTGGGTTTTCGTCAGTTTGCTTTGCGTTTAAATGTGGCGACTAAGGATTTCTTTGGATAAAATGCGTTTTGGGGGAGAGCAAATTCCCGGGAATAAAAGGACCAAGAAATTAGTGGCTTGGGAAGTGACTTCTGTTTATTTGTCGACGACATTCCAAGCCGTTAGCCTTAATGAGTGACAATGCGAGACCAACATGCTAGAAGGACAATTAGAGGAAACTTTGAACGGTGGTTGATCTTGTCGTACTGGTAAACTCAGTTCGTGTATACGAAGACAAAAAAGTCCTGTACGTACAAACAATTCCAGCTCCTGCAACAACCCCTATCTACATCAAAGTTATTCGTTCAGAATCCCATCAGGTTAATTGATTTACGGTTCCCCAGAGTGGCTATACCTCGCCAACCCTGGATCTGTGAAAGAGTCTGTGAGGCTAATTTACTTCCGGGACTCACGAGATAGCTCTGAACTTGAATCCCAAGAATGAATGTCTGTTTCATAGCTGCGGAATCCTAGAAAGTCCGTCTAGAGGTCTAGAGCTCTCTCTCGCCAATAAACACACAGAACCAACTGGCTCGAACTCTTTCTTCCTATAAGAGCGAGCATAAACGAGGAACACAACGTCGAGGGGTGAACTAAATGTGACTAGGGTGCTCTCGGCTTTCTGCTATATATATATTTTTAGGGGGGACGACCTGCTTTATGGGACCCGCAGGAAGTGAATCCTAACTGGCACGTACAGGAAATTATTTCATTGTCCTTCACCAGTGTGACTTGGAGCTACTCTGCACGTATGCGGGAACGATGAAGCGCCCACCCAGCAGGGACTACATTCTCAAATATAAGAGAGTTATACTTAAGTATGCGTGTGCATACCGTGCGAGGGGGGGTTGGTTTCATTCCCGCAAAATGTCCGTAGCCAAGTTTACATGTATGTTTGCTAACTTGGCAAAAGATTTGAATCTCTGTTTGGATTACAGCCGCTAACATACTGGTTATACTCGTACACATTTACCGCAGACACTGATGAGCAGCATTCTTGTATCTCTGCGAATCTCTGAGCGGGTATTATGGGAAGAGATTCATGTAAATGAACTTTAAGGACTCGGGGAAAAGTAATCCTAGGAGACGTGAATTACAGCGCGGAGGAGGAGAAAGTTAATTAATGGAATTCAGATTCGGGAGTTTGGGACTTCGCTAAATGTTTAAGGTAATCAAATAGAAATTTCTGGTGTTATTTGATGTTTCTTTGGAAAAAGTGAAAACCTTTTATTTGTGTTTATGGTTTTGCATAAGCCGGAAAAATGGAAAATGCTAATTGTTTAACAAACATTTAATTAAGAATTTTTTTGGTTATCGTCGCTGTGAGGAACAATTAATGCGAGAATGTGGGTTTGTTTATGGTTATATAAATCAGGAAATTGGTTAGAAAAGCAAATTAATATTCTCTTACGTATGAGGTTCAATTATTTTTATATCGGCAAGGTTTGAACGTTTTTGAAGCCCCAGTTATTATTAGTGAATATGTGAACAGCGCGATCAAGTTAGGGCCATTGCGTACCTACTCCATTAACGGAACCGGACGAAAGCAACTAGGTCTTTAGTCGAAGAAGATCAAACCTGAGCAGGGTTCTGAAGCTCCCTAATAAACGAGAGCATGTGGCGAAGTCTCGTCACTTTCCATGAAGAGTCGGTATTCTGTCTGCGGAGGCAGTCGTAGGTTATGGAAGTGATACCCCAGAGCTACAAAATCGGTAAGATATTCCAGCAGGTGCACCCTGTTCAAGCTGGCAAAGGGTCTTAATATCTTTTTAGCTTGTCTAAGACCTGAGACTGATTTGTTTCTTAACCCAGTCTTCTATCAGGGACTTGGAGGTGGACCATAAGATGCCAGAAGGGTTCTGGGCTCTGGACTAACCTCTCAGACCTCATTGCATCGATATACCAGTGCTCATGAACCCATCAGAAGTAGGTCCTATTTTCCCTGGCCAGGCTCTGGAGAACGTCAAAGCATCCAGCAACTATTTTGAAAGAAAATTTCCACTTTGAGAGTTCGTTGATGGTAGGTTGGCTGTCCGAAATGAACTTAATGTTGGCGCCTTTCAAACATTTCTAAAGATTCAGCCTAGCGCAGGTCTCATTGGCCATGTACTTCAGCCTGGAAAACAGAAACCTACCCATTGCAATCGAGACCTTGGGCCCTGCGACACCACACCCAAGTTCCATCTTTGACCCCTCCTCGGTAAAATAGTAAAGATTTCTTGGATCACCAAGAAGAATAAGTTCCTCCCACTCAGAGCGATTCGGAATAATCGGAAATTCGGAATCTTATGCTAAAGCCTTTTACCGGACTATACAGGACTAGTGGCTTTACTGATGACGTAGTTCAGTTCCATCGTTCCATTCCAGGATCTTATCCAGCAATAAGTTGTCCAATTTGTAACGTTTAGAAACCATTTGAAGGCCTTATTTGGGTTAATTGAAGGCTGTTGGTGAGGCACTTATTATAGAAGATACATATGTCACGCCCTAGAAGCCTAATTTTGTGGATATCCAGGTTTCTGACAGCCAGCAAGCACCTTTGATATCGGGAGCACCTTTGCTGCCAAAGGAAACACAAAAGGAAGTTTCCTTACAAAAGAGGGCTTTCTCGACTTTGCTGTGACTAAGTTATGTAAGGCAAAATATGTTAGTAGGTATTGCGGCACTTTGGATTGGGAAAATAAACACGTCTGACCTGAACTATTAATAGTTATTTACCCATTAAGAGGAAAAAAGCGAATAAGTAGGTAATTAACACCGCTTTTAATGACCTTAATTACCTCGATCAAAAAAAACCCTAAAACAGGTTTATTTCCCAGACCAAAGTGCTGCAATACCTACTACTGTTGATTTAACCTTTGCTTAAGCGATCTGAGAGCTATATAGAAAAAGGGATAGCTCCAGCTTTCGTCTGAAGGGGAGATCTAACAACCTTTGCATCGTTTTCAAAAGAAAAAGAGGTTAAGATGATAGTTGTGTGTTTACGATTTAGGAAGCTTTACTGGCATATTGCCTTGTTTAGGGTTAAACACCACCATGACTTTCTCCAGATAGTTAAAATGTATCCTGAATTAAAATTGGCTCTAAAGAGACTGTTCAGTTTGTCGATAATCAGATCGCAGATCGACTTCTGAAGGTGTACCAGGAAAATTCCATCTCCTTTCCGGGATGAACCTGTATTCTTGCAATTGCTCAACATGTTTTTTTCCTATTGAACAATATCTTAACTTTCCCACGTATTGCAACTAGTCGGTCGCTTTACCAGGCCATTTTGAGCGTCAAGTGGAAGGAAAAGAAAGGGTTGCTGTTTTGATCGAAGGAGATCAGCATCTCAGTGAGCTGCGTGGCAGTCATCCTCAGTTCACACAATGAGCTCATACAGGCGGTGAGCAGGTCTGATTTTGAGGCCACAACCCTCAAAAATTGAGATCAGTTGCCTTTCTTAGGAACCAGCGAAAAGGCGCGGATATGAGAACAGTCCACAATGTCGAACCTAATGTAGAGATAGTCCGATAGTAAGGCCTCGTCCAGAGCTCGTTATAAAATCCCAAAATTCTCTTTTAGTTTCTAGAAATGTAGTAAATGTGAGGTAGCATATTTCAAAAATCTCCCTCAATACTGCAGTCCACCTCGTAATCCAAAGCCAGAAAATCTACCTCTCCACATAAATAACGTTTTAGTGCACCTTTAATGCCACACCGAATGCAGTAAATTCTGTTCAAATTAAATACTGAATTTCACTCTGTTTTACATTTCCCTTATCAAGGCAGCTGCAATAGCCTTCCTTGATAAACTAATGCATTTATAAAATGCAAAAAAGCCTCATAAATAATGCATACCGAGCTTGATTGAATTATTAATGAAAAAAAAAGAAACTCACCTGACTAAATTTCTCCTGACTATCCAGGATATCTATGAACAGCCTCATTCTGTCGTCCATAATTTGAAATCCATTCCTGGGCTGCATCAACAAATTCTGTACAGCCTCCCTGATAGATCCTGGGGTAGTGCTGCAGGAGCTCCCCTCGGGGGAGTCCCCATACCCGTTATTGTTTTGCATCTGCGATAGCTTCAGTTGCTCGGAAGTGTGCCGTAATGCATCAGAGCACTTCTTTAAATAATCCAAGGAGCCAACAGCCTTGTACTGATCGGCCATCCTGTGGAAGTTGTCCAGTATTTGATTAAAATCAGCCGTTTGACCACCAGCCGGTTTCGGGGTAGTTGGATTCTTGAAGTCCTTTGTCGGGCTGAGGGCCTCCAGGTCCTGGCTCATCAGGCGGAGATTATCAGAAATTTGGTGGAAACTCTCCGAAGCGGTCATGCTGTGGCTGAAATTATCTAAGTTGGCAGACTTTGGACGTGGCTCCTTCGGTGGAGGCTTTGTGTACTCGTTGAGGCTAGATTTGCTGTCAGATTCAGGAATTTGGTTGGATCTGATGGCGTCCAGGAAAACTCTCAGCTGGTCGGATGGTGTCCGCAGCTCTGCGGTCGGATTCTTTTGTTCAGCGGGAATAGCCTTTTCTTGTGGTGGCAACTTGTGGTTGATGGCAGGAACTGTTTGTCTTTCGGTTGGCTTATCTTCAGGTATAGCCTGAGCGGTGGCTGCATCTACGCGCATCGAGCTACGGATGCTGTCCAGGAACAACTTAAGTTGGTGGGAGGGTGTATGTGCCTCGTTCGACCTCAATTCATTATCACTAGTTGTAAAGCTGCCAGTGGAGGCTGACATAGGAATGTGTGGCTGTTGCCCCATTTGGTGCTGCTTGGAAATTTGTTGTTGTCGCTTCAGCTCTGACAGAAGTTTCGCCTGTTCTGAGTACTTTCGGACGCTTTCTGTTATTGCCCTCAGCTGTTCAGAGTAAATCCTTAATTGGTTCTCAAGGAATGCCTGGTCAGGGATGGTGCCATATGCATACGACAGTGGACGTTCTGTTTTTCGTTTCGCAGATGGAATGCAGCCGGCATTTGTGTTCGTAACATTCACTCCGCCACCGCCCCCACCGCTAGCACTGGTCATGCTGCCACAGCCCGAGTCCGACATATTTCCTGAGCTTCCGTTCTCCATTGAAATGTTGTAGGATGAGGCCGACTGTCGATTTAGTTGTCCGTGAAATGTGGCTGAGTGCCTCATGCCACCTACTCCCGTAGCTGGACCAGCGCCGCCCACACTCGGCCCCATCATTGATTTTTGCGGATGAGATGCAGACGGAGATGGGCCACAACTTCCGGAACTGTTCGGACGTGAATTTTGACTTAAAACTTGCCCTCCGCCGACCCCAACAGATGGAGACATCACCGGTTGGGATAGACGGCGAATCGGGATCGGGGGTGGCTTGTAGCTTTTTTCTAAACCGTTACAGCGATCCAGACTACGTGGACGTTGGCTGACTATTTGGCCATTAACAATTATATTGGGCGGGTGGGTCGATGAGGGTTGGGGGGTACGTGGAGTGCTGTGTGAACGCCTTGGAACAACGGGATGCAGGGGATGCTGCTGCTGGGATGCTGGCTGCTGATGGTGATGGGACTGTTGGCTGGACGAAATTGGGGATGGCGGAGTATACAGAGAAACTTGCTCATTCGGGCGTATGTTTAGCCGAACAGGACTGTTCCTAAACTGGTTATAGAGAGAAGCGTATATCGCCTCTTTGTCTTCTTGGTGACGTTGCTGCAATAGCTGCTGTTGTTGCCGTGACACGATTAAACGTTGCTGTTGTTGCTGCTGCTGCTGTTGTTGCTGCTGTTGCTGTGTGTAAATCGCCGACTTTAAGTCGTTGTTTAAGTCATTCAAGGGTGACGTTACTGGTATACTATGAGGTCGTTTTGGACGTAATTTACTAGGATCCGCATATTCATCGAAATCCGAGTGAAACTTTGTTATCACATTCACCTGATTCTTACCACTAATCTCGCCTGTACCAGTACCAACAACAAAGGGATTATTTATGTGAAGGGAAATGTTTTTATCGTCAATTTGCAATTCGCTGCCGCCGTTTAATTGAATTTTTCGATTCATATCAACGTAATCACCGTACTGAGAATAATCTGGATGTGTTAAGTTCGTTGCTGATCCTGTTCCAGCTGCCGATGATGCTCCTGCTCCTGCTGCTGATGCTCCTGATGATGATGCTGATGATGATGAGGATGATGACGGTGGTATACGATAGCCATTTAATAGTCTAGAATTAGTTTGTGGCTGATTCAGCTGCTGATTTAACACTTTTCGATGCTGTTGCTCTTTTTGTTGTAAATCGTTTTGTGCTTTTGATTGTTGCGGCATGGCCAGAGGTTGGCTTTGTTGCGGCTTCGTTGTAGTTGATGCTGTTTCGGAGGATACACCTGTATTGATGCCATTTTGTATTTGTGTCGATGTCATTTTTTTTTCTTTTATTTAGATATCTGTTATTTAATAAACTATATTTTCAATTCTAAAATACTTGAACAAATCTATAAATAACAACTTTTTGTCCATGCACACATTTTTCTTATTATTTTTTTTAAACATACATAAAATATTTTTTAATGTTAATATCCAACACTTGCTTTTTCATGGATATTTTCATAAAACAAAGAGCTTAACTTTTGATGTATCACAATGAAACTTTTTTTTTAATCCTGCACTTTTACAATTAATACTAATAAAAACGGGCTTTTATATCCTCGATCAAGTGTTTTATAATAGGACTAATTAGTATAAGGAATTTTAACTTTTTAATATTCCGATAGTTTTAAACTTTCATCGTATAGACTAGCTTTAATAAATCTGTAAAGGTATAATAAAATGGATAATCCTTGTTGTTTAACGACAGGACAACGATTGCAATCTTTGTGAAGCTGTTTTTCCTTTGAATGGTAAATATAATAAAAGAAAGTGTGTGTGGCTGTGTTTCTGGGTGCTGTTCGTATATAAAATGGACTACAAAAAGTATTTGTGTCTTTTTATATTGTTCTTCGCAAGGTGTAGCCAATCCTATTCCACTTCGTTCGGCTGATTTCGTCGTCTATTACTTCTTGGCCGGCACGGTGTCATAGCTCTTGATTTGTGATTCGTACTAGTCGTACTATTATAGATCAGCAATTCGGCGAGAGACGCCTGGATCGCCTTGGTTTGAAGTTGTTAAAAACACCGAAGTTGATATAAGCGGCTTCTTTGTCCAGAAAGACTTATTTTATGCAAAATTCTACAGTAGAACTGATACGTTCAGTAACCACAGATTATCCCTCGAAATATGAAGGCTTGGAGAACGATCTAGGGACCTATAGATCTGCGGAGCTCTGTATTGAGCTGAAAGTCGATAGTGAAGTACCATGAAACACATCCATGATGAGGTTAGGGATGTTTGACGAATGGTGGCGGCAGTGGCGATGAAGACCATCTACCAGAAGTTTAAACTGTACGAAACTTAAAGAAACAGCATTAGAGGGAGAGTTTTATGAAGTTCAAACGCAAACACACCCAGTACAAAAGCAATATCACGAAGTAAATCCTGATTGGACTAAGGCTTTCACAAGTGCAAATGGTGCACTTACAACGGGCGCAATTTCAAAAACAATTCAACTTCGAAACAAAAATGGAAAAAAGTGTTCCCGTGCCTTCATTTTCATATATTAAAAATACTTCACAGAGTGTTTGTGTCTTTTTGCATTGCCCTTCACAGCGATAAAAAATGAACCACTGATGGGGGCGCACCGGGCGCAAAAAAATCAAGTGGCGGCCCTGCATGGATACTCCGACAGGTGGAAGTAAGTTTCCGTTTTTCGCAATTTTAATTAGTTTTTTTAACTTCCCAGTATAGGAAAGTTATTGTAATCGGTCCGAAAATCGAAATAGAAATTTTAAATGTATTTTCATTTTTCAAGGTCCCAATAGCATTTTAAGCAAAAATTTGGGAGGCAGTATGTATGTGTGTGTGTGTGTGTGCGTACGTATGTGGTCATTTTTTCCTGCACGATATCGCGCGAACCAAAAAAGATAACGACTTCATTGAAGTGTCGTTCGAAGCGTATTAACGGAAATATGATCTGAAGATTTTTATAAAATTCGGTCGAGCCGTTTTTTGGTTTAAACGACATAAGGGATTTTTGTACCTGCACGATATCGCCCGAACCACAAAAGATATCGACTTAGTTGAGGAGCCGTTCGAAGAATATTAACCAAAATATGATCCGAAAAGATTTTCATAAAATTCGGTCGAAGCGTTTTTTTGTTTAAACGATGTTTGTGATTTTTGTACCTGCACGATACCGCAGATATTGTACCTGCACGACACTGATTTTTGTACCTACAGATACAAGAGACTTGAGAAGAATATTAACGAAAAAATGCCCTGAAAAAAAATTCATAACATTCGGTCAGCCATTTTTTTGTTTAAATGGAAAAGCTTGGGATAAGTATCAGAAAGACCTTAAATTGATAAGTTTTGCTAATATCTAATAAACTCGATGAAATGAGACCCGTTCTAAACGAAGTGATCTTTATTGCATTCTTTATTGCATTTTCCAAAAAAAAAAAAACATCACTTGTCAAAATCCGACAACATTTAAAAATCTTGCAAATATTTCGTTACCCTTTACAAACATCACGAATGTGTATGACGAGTAGTACAGTAAGCTGTGTGACGTCATTTTAAATCTAATCTGGCGGTCAACACAAAATGGTGGAAAACATATAATATACTAAAAAATAGAAAGCAAACTGTATAGTTTAAAAAAGACTAAAAACTACGGTTTTTATTTCAAAATGAACTAAAATGTAAAAAATAATTTTGAATGTAAAGATTTTTTGCTACAGCCAGTATATGGGAGCAACCTTTCGAAATGTAAAAAGCATGGGGCGGTAACGAAAAGTACGAAAGATAAAGAGTCCTGAACATTTTTTTTACTTCTTCTGTTCGTCGCAAAAAGAAATACAAACCGGCTCTTCTTTGGGAAAAACAATTTGGAGCGGAGGAGCGAAGTTCTGCACAGGGCGTCTACATAGTCCCCGCATAGCAAAATATATACGGTTTTTGAGTATGCTAGGCTAGGTGTCTGTTGTTGCCGTAGTACAGCATTTTGTTATCATCGAATATTAAAAAAGTTGCAACATACTCTACAAATTTTTCAATATCAATAAAAAAGAAAAAAAAATGCGAATCTAAAAGGTATATTTTCCGCTACATTCATCATTGATAACAAACAAACAATAAGTAAAACTCTTCTCTTAACAAAGATCAAGAGCATCTTTAATGCTGTAATACTAGGTTAAAGTGCGTGTAGTTGCAAGCCTCAAAATTGTATATGTATCAGGAAAAGCTGCCATAAAACATTTAAGGAAAACAACATAAAAAGTTAATGGACTACAAAACTTTAAGTGGAACATTTTATCCATCATAAAAAAGCTTTAAAACAAAAAAGTTACCATTACGGTCACTTTGTAGATGATACTATAAAACCACAATTTTTTATGGTTTACCCTAAGGCTAACTATTCAATTATAAGGGTACAAAACAGGACTAGGCTGGATCAGGATACGGTGATCCCTTCTGTCTTGTAACAGAGAAAAACCGTATAACGGATTGCTTTTAAGCATGATTACGTAAGATTTTCGTTTCGTGTAATTTTTTTTTTTTTTTGGAGTAGAAGATGGGGTAGATTCAGTTGTAATCTTATGAATTTGATGGATGTATAAAGGATGAGCATAAGTGAAGAGGTTATGTGCAATTATATGTTGGTGATGTGCCATTAAAAATGGGGGGTGGTAGCACGTACATTGTTTCAATCGACCTCTCCATACAAAAATTCAAGTGTTACAACAATTTTTGTATGAAGAGGTCGATTGAAACAACTTACGTGCTACCACCCGGGTTTTTCTATATTGGAGTAATTTTAATTGAAAATTAACATAAGTAGGTGCTTGTTGAAATAAAATCAATTTTTAAGAAAAATATATTAACATAGTAAAAGGAACATTAAATGATCAAAAAGTTCGTGCAAATTTGGAATATCTCACAATAAAGAAGTGTCGTGGCGGTAAAGTGGCGGTGGCATGGTGATTAAGTTGCAAGTGGTGTGTTAGTGGGATGACTGCGGTATGGCATCGAAGTGGTTTAATGCGCACCGAAGTAGCGAAAAAATCAAGAAAGAAAAAAGTGCATTCGGTGTTCATCCTCTGACATAAAAGTGCGGCATTTATAAAGTTTTCCCCCAAAATATAAATCCAAGTTGGAGGTGAAGTGGCATATGCCACTCCAAAATTAGACTTGTCGGAGACTAGTGGCAGCCAGGTGGTGTTAGCATACTTACAAAACACTACACCATCTCGATGCGCGCTGCCTCGCTTGATTGCGTATGATTAAAAAATTTCACTTGCCACTTTATCACCACACAACCGCCACGCCAATTTCTCCCCATCTCACTGCGCGCCTTGCCTAAGGACAGCTACATAAAAACGGGATTTTTGGTAGGCTCAGGTCGAAGATTCATCATTTTTCAAGCTGTGGCAACACCGGTTTCTAATTGGGCATTTAAAACCAGTTCTTTATAGCTCAAAATTAGCTCCGAATAATCAAAATTGGTCAAAATTGGTTAGCTTTGGAAAAAAAGAAAAAAAGTCTGGTGCCGTTAAATCCGGGGAATGAGAAGACCACACCAAATCACAATTTTTCGACACTTCGTGTCTTGGGAGCTTGGGCTGCAAAAAGTTCATCGTTGCGGCTGGGGTATGGCAAGATGCGCCACGCCATCTTGTTAAAAAGAGGAGCTCGTCCGACACGCGCATTTTCGGACACACAAAGTACGCCAATATCCAACGATAGCGTGCGCCGTCGAGTGTTTTACCAACTATAAAGAAAAATGGTCGATGGTGGTTTTTGAACACACTCCGGCCGAAACAGTGACTTTTTCGTCATATAATGGTGTTTCTTAAGTGACGCGTGAGTTCTCTGTTTCCCAAATTCGACAGTTTTGGGTATTGACTCCGCCAGAAAGTGTAAAATAAGCTTTCGGTGTGTATTGACTCATAACTAAAATGGTACTCAATGACGTTTCAAAATCGTATACCCCGGCTTCACCGCCAAAATTTCACAAGTTTTAGCAAATTAGTCTACTGTACTTTAAAATTTCCTGATTTCCCATACATTTTTCACATTTTAAAGTCAGGAAAAAATGCCTGCTTTGGGCCTACAGAACATAAAATTGAGTTTCAAAGTAAAAGCTCGCTCAAAAGAGAGTAAAAAATTGGAGTAATGGAATGTCATTCCAGGGAGCTTTTGCATTTAACTTGTGGCGAAAAAGCAACAACAATTTCAAGCACGAACTGAACATGCTAGCCGGTGAAGCCACTTATGCCGATTGAAGTGAACTTTATTAAACTGAGGCCGGTGAAGCCGGGGTATTATCCACTTGTCGAAATCGGCAAAAAAAGTCAGAGTTAATAAATGTTGAAATACCGAAGGTCTAGATGGCGCACCCTTATAAACCAAGATGCGAACTATAATGTCAAAATCAATTTTCAAGAATATTTATCAAAACACAGGACCAGGACCTGACCCCCACTGTTATTAGTGATAGAAATCAATATTCATTTCATTTACTTTTAGTAGAGTTGATTGACATAATTTTTGGTTCGATTTAACTAGATTTGGGGTTTGATTTGAGAGAGTGTTTCTGGATGGTTTTATTATATTTCTTGTACATTTCACTACCAGTTTTTAAAAGTGTGTTAATTCAAAACACTTTTATAGTTCCACGACCTATGCGGCGAGCGAGCCCACCTTTTGAAGCCTGGGGTACAGCCAGAATGACGTTCAAGTTACTTAGTTTGGACTTTTGTTTTGAAAAAATTTGTTTTTCTGTGCGAATCTGAGGTTGGCTTCCTCGCGTAACCAACCCAAACCTTCAGTTAAAAACCTAATTTATAGGTGTTTATTTGCAACAAAAGCAGCAAAGTTTACACGGTTCCAATTAATCGCCACGAATTTCGCCAATTAAGAAAGACGACACCAATTTTATCACTTCTGACTGTCATTTAAGAATCAGTCAAAATCACCTAAAAATTGGGTAGCGAGCGATTTCGCCGCTTTGGTGATTGAAAGAAAAGTGAAGTCAGCATATACTAATAGTAACGGCTATGTTTTATTCCAGTCGATGAACTAGTCTTGGAAGTGCGTTTAGTGGAAATTTGTAAGTAAGATTTGTCGTAATTGGATCACGTCATTTCGAATGTACTATTCTCATCAGTGAGTTAAGTGACATGTTATGTTTCACAATTGAATTTGAAAACTCCACGCAGTTCTCGCCACTTGCCAACGAGAATGCCATATTCGAAGCAATGTGACACGATAGGAGAAATCTTCTTCTGCAACAAGAATTGAGTTGGCCATCGAATATAACATAAAAAAACTACGATGATCTATCTAACAATGAAGAAAATTTTATTCGTCATTCTAAAAAAATGCATTATTTTGGGACTTTTAGTGGAGTTCTATCCTTTTCTTCAGAGTCATCTCGTGCAATTTGGATAAGAGGAATAATAATTGCTGGAGGACAGATCTAGAAAACAGTTCATAGCGCAGTTTACATTTTGGATTTGCGAAAGTTACGACTACGCGGGTGGTTATTTCCATTGAACTGTTCATGGTAGTCTTTCGAAAATTGGTTCTCTTTAGAAAATAATGTCAAGCCAAAGACTTGTCAGTCCATGTAGTAATATGATAAAAAAAAAAAATTTATAAGTTTTAGTGAAATTACCGATGCGACTGAGTAGTCGAGAAGGTTTGCCATCATTATCTTTTGCTTCTTTCTATTAAAAGTGCTCTCAAGAAAACAATTCCCGGTCCATTTTTTAAATAGAGGAAATATCTAAAAGTCTTTTACTAAATCTACTATAAAACACCAATACCAAACTTTTGAATACGGATCAAAGCAAACAATAGCTAATAATAATAAGAATATTTGTCTTTTGTCATTTCGAGATATTTTATACCACCCCTAAATGGGCTGTGAAATTTAAGAGCGGTCCTAGAATACCAAATTCAGATAATAAAAATTTCAAATCAAATCGAACCATTTCGTCTTTCCAACAATTCCATGCATATACCCAATTATTCCCACTCATACGCAATAAATTCATAACAATTTTACGAGTGTGTACTTCAGGCCCTCTTCCCAGGCAGAGAGAGATATCCAAGGGAAAATCTTATCCCAACTATTCCTCAATTTTTACGAGTAAGCCACAATGAAATCAAGTCAATCTCGTTTCCTTTCCCTTTGCAATATTCGTGTTTATCCTGGAGATTCGTCAATAAGGATAAAACTTAATAAAATGTTTATTTTCACCGAACGAGAAGGAATATCCTCGGAAGACAAACTTTGAATCATCCCTTATCTATCATACGGTAAACCTTCTCAGGTGAGATAATCTTCAAGTTCTTATATAGGACTTTACCCCGAAAAATGGAAGGAAGAAAATTATCAAGCAAGTGTCACAGTGATTGACATTATGCCTGGAATGTGGTAGTAGAATTTCTAAGGATCATGTAAGGAAAGTTTTGACAAGATACTTCGTATATGTCCCATTTTTATCCGGTTTAGATAAAGTAAAAGGTGAAATTATAAGGAAGTCTGTGGATAAGTTGTAGTTATGGGAGGAGGGGCTGGGGGTGATTTATATATTAGAGGTGGTTCTGGATAGGTTCTTGATCGAAGTGTTAGTTTGGCCATGGTGATGTGTATAAGTCGGGATTTTGTTGATGGAAGTGAATTCAGTATGAACGTCACAACGGGGGAGATTTATACTGGTCTCGTCTCGCCAGATGGGGGCTTTCTTTGTTATTTAACTCGTTATGGGAAAAAGGACATGAGCAGCAGCTATCGAATATTATTTTGCGACACAAAGACTATCTTAATGGGTGAATCGTTGATCATAGTAGTGTCTATGAAATGCGGTAATCGAGTGTACAAAAGGACGCTATATAAGGTTAGAAGTTGTGTCATTTAACTCAAGTTATAGTACAGTTTTTGGTTGGGTGGTTTTGTCTAATCTCGTAACAGATTGAAACATAAAGGCTTCGAAGAGATCTGGTGATGTTGGACAAGCTGGCGATGAACTTTGCACTTAAACTCCGGCAGATTGACGAAAATTGTTCCATTAACAGGTTGCTCTATTTAAAAACGAATTAATAGACTAAGGTATGCATGACCTGTGAATGTGGGCTAGTTTGGAGTCACGCTTATTCTTTTTTTTCCAATCAGGAAATTATTTATTGTGTGGAACAGTCGCCGTGGTAGCAGCGATAAGAATTTGCAGGGCAGCTTTGTTCCTACCACCTCATCAATAAGTTCGACAATGCGATTCTTTCAAATACACAAATTGCATTCACGGCGATGTGAAAAGTAGAATTTGAAGATGGAAGAAGTAAATTTCACATCTTCAGAAATCCCACGCTATGGTGTTTTTTTTAAATATTTGGAATATTTATTGAGATGAGTCATTGCTTAAATCAGATATTACGTCATGGGACAAAATTCCATAGTTTTGGAAGTATTGAACTTAACACCCGTCCATAGTCAGAAATGAGTTCAATGTCACTGTAGCTAGAATTGAAGATAAAATCGATATCGTAAGAATAAAGTTTGACGGATTGGGAATATGCGGGGTTTTAGGATTGGGTTTGATGCCATTCAATACTTCCTTGATTAAGCGCCCGATGAGTTGACTACTCACCACGAACTAAGTCTAGGTTTTTCCGGTTTTTTTTTTTTTTTTTGTACAAAATAGAAAAAATGAACGCAGCGTATTGATCAGTGGTATGCACGATCCCGATGCCGGCAAAATAAACTACAATTAACAATAATTACGCCAACGATCCTGTATAATGGGGCCTAGTTTTAGTATAAGGCTCGAAAATTTGGACTATATACTAACTAAAGTAAAACAAAGTACATGATAGATAGATAGCGAGTGATAAGCATAAAGCCAAAATACGCCCGCGGTTTTTACAGCAAGCAAAGCCTATTATATTCTATAAAGGCTCTTTAAAGCCAAGCGCTCTAACCATGTCATTTAAATTACAGTATAAAGCGAAGGTCTTACCAGTACCCACATATTATAGATTCAAGACTTGAGTTCTTAACAAACGAGAAGTCTTTTGAATGAATAATTGGCTCCTTATATGAAGGAATACATGAAGGAATGGTGATAATAATCTCCAAAACATATCAGCGAAAAAGAAAGTCTGGCGCAATAGAATAGCATACTACAGCGAAATAGACGGATTTTTCTTCGAAAGAATATTATAGACTAGCTGCTAGGACTGAATGATATCGACTCGAAACAGCACCAGAGGAGGGAGCAGATACGAGCTTCAATCACGATATTAGATCCGAACGAATATAGAGTGGTCACTGGAAGTGTTAACTTTTCCACATGCTCTATCCCCCTGTTAAATGGATGAATATAGATTGTTCTTATTTTGACGAGCGTTAGCCATGATAGGCTTACAGATGTTTACAAGCTATTGGCTAAAATACCGAACGTGTTCGATGCGAGTGATGCATGGTGAAAAATTAACTTGGGCTGCAGGACGATAAATAAAATCAGGAGATATACCAACAAAAGGATATGGTCTGAGAAAAATCACAAATATTGAACTTCATCAGGAAAGGCAAAGAATCCCACAGGATCACATTCTTGCAATCTAGGCCAAGTCCGGCCTAGCCGTAATCGTATTTAACAGTGATTTGTTTTTTTAACAAAATCCAATTAATTTTCCAAGTTGTAATGTAAATAAAATGCAATCCTAAACCTAAAAAATTTTTCATCCATCCAGCTATCTTTCTTAGTGATCAATTTTTAGTGGTTCAGTATGCTTTCGTTTTTCCACCAAGCACTTCGAAATTCACTTCGTAATGGCCATTAATGATAAAATTTTTGGATTTGTCGGTGCGTTAACATTTCAGTGTTATCAAAATTGAAAGCGGTATAAAACTAGTTGGGATGTGGGTTTGAGCCCTTCGGCCCACACGATCAACTTCCCTGTATGATTAATGTTCAATATTATGAATGGGTATTTTAATAATAAATTAATAATAATTATTTAATAACAAATTGTAACGAAAAAATCACACCAAATTCTTTTTCAAATTCATTCAGTTCTTCAAATTAGCCCAACTGGGTATAGGAGTTGGGCTAATTTGAAGAACTGAATGAATTTGAAAAAGAATGTTGTAATATTAAATAATATAATGTTAATAAACAGACTATGTACTTCGAAAATAGCAATGGTTTTAGTACTTGTGGGAAATGGACTAATATCGGAACTGGTGCCAAAGTAATCCTGAGAGAAGCTAGTTCATATAACTATAATAGTGGTAAATCTACAATATTTTTCTAGAGAATTTTTTTTTCCTGGACGTTAGCAAACATTTTCTTCAAACTTCGTTTGCTACACTAGGCGCATGTTAAAATTCGTATTTAGTATGTTGAAGCGCCGCTGATAAACTGAGAAGTAAATAAATTCATTTGAAAATTCGAACGATTTTAGGAGATATTAGCAAAACTAATCGATGTAAAGAACTTGTCAGACTTGACCGTAAAGGCCAAATGTTTCGAAACTACTGGAAATTTCGGGATGAGCTTCAATTTCCAGAAACTATAGGACATGGGAAACAATTCACAATTTTAAAGAGTGGTTGGATTTTGACAAGTGATGACTTGTTGGGAAGCCATCGCAGAAAAGGTAACTTCATTTAGAACGGGTTTCATTCCAACGAATTTAGTAGACAAAAGAAAACTAATCACTTTAAGGTGCTTGTGATTTTTAGTCGAAGTCTTTTCATTTAAACAAAAAAACGGCTCGACCGAATTTTATGAAAATCTTTTCAGATCATGTTTCCGTTAATACGCACCTACAACTACACCGAACTACACCTCAACGAAGTTAATATCCTTCTTGGTTCGTGCGATATGGTGCAGGAAAAAATGGCCATATACATAACGTACGCACACACACACAAACATTTATATTCTCAAATTTTTGCTAAAAATGCTTGACGTTGAAAACTGAAAATACAGAAGAGCTCCGATTATCCGAATTAATTGGGGATTGGAGCAATTCGGATAATCAACAATCGAATAGTTGGATATAGGTTGAGAATCAGGCATCAATTCAAGAAACATTGTACATTGAAAAACAAAATTTATTAAATAAAATAAACACAAAGTAATCCATCTACTGTGCAGTACCGTTAATATATAAAAACAAAATCATATCTTAGTTAATAGTCATAGTTCTTGATTCAAAAAAATTTTACTATCGCCGCGAAAATTAATCCGGATAATTGGCGATTCGGATAGCTGGCATTCGGCGTTTTACTATAAGTTGAAAATTACGATTTCGATTTTCGAACCGATTACAATAACTTCGCTATAAACTGAGAAGTTAAAAAAACTAGCTCATTGCTACTCAAAAATTATCACCTTTCCACAATAATAACTGAATAACTGAGTCTTAATGTAGCACTTTGTCAACAATGGGTCCAAAATAGGAAAGGATAGTTTTTATAATATCAAATAGTTCCATTAGGATTTTTTTTAAATTTTTATGTATTATAAAATTGTGGATAAGAATCTTTTAGACCTCACTTAGTTCACAACATGACTACGTCGTTCCAAAAGTGGGGGAAACTTTCCAAAGCCAAAATATTTAATCAGCTTATAAAGAGAAAACAAGCTGACAACTATTTCGTAAATTAATTTATATAATTGAAAGAAACGAAAAATTAGAGAAAAATTACTATCAATATCGCCCTAATTAACTTTCGAAATCACTACAATTCAAACTTTACTATCCTGATTACTTATTCTTAATTAAATTTATTAAATTCACTAGGTATTGAATTGAAGTTAATAAAACTGCACATGACCATTATTTAAAATTAATCAATTCTTCATGGATAATCTTGGATAATACCAAAAAAAGAAATTGTTTCTACGACAAAACGGATATATTATTAATGAAAAACTACAAACTTTCTCAATACTATTTTCATATCTGAAAACAACTTTTTTGTAGTTACAGTTTTAAAACTATGAAGTATTAAAACTGTGGTATCAAAAATATTAGAACATAAATATTGCCTTCCGGAAAATTCGGATAAAGTTCATATTAGAACGTTTATGCAATTAAAAATAAATTTAATTTTAAATAGTGTCATATAAAAGTTTCAAGTTTCAAATGAAAGTTTTTATTAAATGGTAAAACATTAAACTTGAACAGTATTTGTCGAAAATATTCAAAGACTTGGACAATATGTGTAGAAAATATTCTACATTAATTTAAAAAAATCGATATTAGCTAAATTAAATTTCTGGAAAGTTTTATTTTCTGGGATTATAATCAACTACGCTATTATCTAAAATTTATTAGAAATAGAATAATATTGTAATATAAAATTAATAACCCTCCAAATACGTTTCTAAATTATTTTAAAACTACCAAACATATGGCACTGAAAACAATTTTTTCTAATTGTTACTAAATAGAAGGTCATACAGAAAAAGATATAAATAAAATTACGCTGAACCTAATAATTAAACCAAGCCAAATAAATTAATATTTAATTCTTACTGAATTAAATGAACGAATTAACATGTTCAAATCTTGCTCTGATAATAAGAAACTAATACATAGAGATAAGATAATCCAAATTTTGTTGTGTTGTTCTAAAACAAGCTTTGGGTAATTTTTATTGACATCGAAGATCCTTCGAATACAAAACCCTTAATAAACAAAAATGTAAATGTATAAACAAAGTAATCGCTTTAAGACGCAATTGTGTAAATCCAGACTTTAATACAAAGATAAATTCTACAAAAATTATTAAACTAGAAATAATAGGTAAGTCCTTTTCGAAATAAAGAAAAATAAAAATATAATAAAATAAAGAACTATATTCGAAAAAACAACCCCAGTATTTGAATAAAATCCCATTTTTTTTGCTAATGATGCCCTCCAGGTGAAAAATAAAAAACAATCAAAACCAAGAATGCAAACTTAACTAAGGTTTTTCTCTGTATGAATGTATATACAGGTATAAAAGATGAGCGACAAAAAAAAATATATTCAAAGGACAAAAGCCTCAAGATCGCATTGTTCCCAATCTAGTCCGATTAAAAATAGCTTCACAAAGATTGCAGGAACTTCCACAGCCGGAAGTAAAGTAACGAAAAAAAAGGTTCTTTTTTTTTATTTTATCTTTTTCTTTAAGAGATTTTTTAAAATAAGTGAATTCCTTTCAAGGATACGTAAGCGCAGAAAAAAAAATTCATTTTTTTCTTTATCTTCCTATTTTTTGGGTAAAATATTTCACATTTACTTCTTTCCGGTTTTTTTTTTACTTTTTTTTATTTATTTTTTTTTTTTATTTTTTTTTTAAGAAAAAAAAATGAAAATTCACAAAAACTTTTATCACATTTTATCTTATAATGCCACGGGCAAAACTCATTTATTTTTTACGCCTTTTTAAGCGTTAATGGCAGCTTTTTTATTTAGATAAAAATTTAAATGACCCACTTTATTTCTTATTAAATTTTCACCATACACTCATATATATACACATACGCATATAAACATATGTAAAACGAAACAACAACAATGTAAATTTATTTTTTTGATCTTGATTTATCCTTATTTTTTTATATTTTTTTTTTTATTTTTTTATTTATAATCAACACTTTTATTTTTTTCTGTAACAGATTTTAAACAAAAATATTTAATATGAAAAAGGATACTCAAAAAACTTTTATCAATATCTTTTCCGATAAACAAGGAACAACAAAACGGAATTTTTAAGGAAGCTTTGAATTTTTAATTAAACAATTTATAAAAGTTTAAAGTTTTTTTTTTTTGCTTTTGTAATTGGCTTTAAAGTGCTGTTTTTTTTTCGAAACAGGATAGTATATGTATAAAAGGGGGAGGGATCTCAATATAACCGGCGAATTTATGCTTAAAAAATTGGTAAAGAACCGAAGGACCTATATATATAATGCCGCGCGAGGATGCGATGTTGCTTAAAGCAAATCAACGCTAAAACTAACAAGACAAGACCCAAAGAAAAGCGACAGGGATGTCGTCGACCAATCCAGAGCATCCCAAAGGCACATCGAGTCGATGTACGAATCCGGCACGGGGCAAACACACAGCAGCATCCTCCAGCAGCTACATCTCTGGCTAGTCCCCAAGTTCCGAGACGAGAAGCTCCACATCTCGAATCTTTAGAACAAAAAATAAATTTTCCCGATGCTCCCCTTTTTGGTGCTTTCATAATAAAATCTCGCCGCTCTTTCTCTCTCTGCGCACGTACTAAAATGTGAAAACAGAGTTTTTAGTACATCTACTAAAATTCCGGAGGGGGAGGGAGAATAATTTCTCCAGGCTTTCTCTCGACTTTCTCTCTGGGAGCAATATTTTCCGGTACAGGTTGAAAACAGCATCCAGCACGTGCTATTTAGTCTCCGACATCGGCTGCTTACGGAAAGGTGCCGCGATAGAACACCTGGCGACATAAAACACTCCAAAGTATCTTCTATTGTATCCACATCTACCAAATTTGGACCGGGCGAACTTTGACACTTGGGTAACTTTTTTTAAATTCACACCCACGTAACTGGGCAAATATACGACTACATTCCCCTCTTCCTACAATACTAATAAAAAAAAATCACGACTGACAGTGAGAATCCAAGAAACATAATTCCGGAAAAATTATGAGCTCCCCTCATGCACATATCCAGCACTTATCCAATCTTATTCGTCCCCAAGGAGGCCCCCCGAAAGCAAGATGCTCAATGGATGGATGTACGTCAATCAAAACCACTTTGCCGATGCTTTACTGCTCCACCAGGACTAGCCCGCTCACCAAGTCCTCCTCCACCCCCAGCCATAATCGCCTATAACGATTTTATTGGTAAGTATATGCAAGGAGCCCTAGCGCTTCTTCTTCTACTATGAGGCCTGCTGTCCACTCTCCTCTTCCGCACTTTCAATTCCAATTCAGATCAAATCTTCGAACTTCAATTAAAATTTTCCGGCTTTAAAGAATAAAAAAAAAATTGTTTTTTTTTTGTTCACTTTCTTTTAAAATCTTTATTTTTAGCCTTAAACGCTCCCCCGTTCATTATCGGCATTGTATGGGCCTCTATAATTTACGGGTGGATTTGCCAAGAGGTTTTAAATTTGGATCCGCCGATTCGAGTGGTGGCTAGTACATATACAAGTATATCTCTATCTAGCGGTGGTGGTAGTGCAGTGTGTTTGGGGCTTTTCAGGGGTCTTCTGGATTAAGTACTTCCAGAGACTCTTGTCGGTCAGTTTTTTGGCTTATCTATTTTGAAACTGAAAGTGTTTTATGGGCTTTTTGGAAAAATTATAGATTAGTAAAGGGTTTTACGAGAGTTTATGGATACCAACCATTATCTTTAATTGAAGAGAATTTAAAGTGGTTCAGGGAAAAATTGACAGGGTGGTGGTTGTGATGTGGTTTAAAGCGAGGACATTGCTGATACGTCTTTACTACTTTTATCTTAATAGATCTTATTCAATCGGTCGTAACATGGATATACATGAAAAGTATTAAAATTTAAAGAAAAAGTGTTCTCTGTTGAGTCGGTAAAGCAAAAAGAAATATTTGAAACCTACATTAAAAACTAGCTACTGTACCTATATTTCGTATATCATTGAGTAAAGCCATAAATTTGCTTGTTCAGAAAGAGAGCAGAAGGTAATATTATGTAGGTCATATCAAACTTGATCGCTTGCTACTCCAGTACATCAACCCAGTGACAACAAATCCGCGGCACTTTGAAATTCTTGGAAAAGTTGTCATTCGTCCAAGGTGCAAGGTGGTTTAAAAAGCTTTCATCCGAATTCGAATGTTAGTTCTAGACCGTATACTGAAGCTGGAGGAATGGTGGAACATGTTTTCTTAGAAATGAGACGATTATGGCAAAAGCTAAAAAATTAAGTGTTGGCTAAAAGGTGAGAAAGGTGGAGTTAAGTGTGATATGTTGTAACGAACCAACAGTACGCCGATTTGAACAGAATTATAATGGAAGCTTTGCTGGAAAACGTGGAAGGAATAAATCCCCAAAACCACGGAGTGAGTGTTATTTGACTTGTTACCTTTTCAGTCCTATTCAAATAAACCTCAAGCATAAAAGAGGAGCTTGCTTAAAACACTGGATAACAATTTAGTACACCATCAGTTCAAAGGAGGCTCTATGAGATGTATTTGGTCAAGGAGGCCTTGGAATTATAGCCACCAGATTGAGGAAATTGAACAGTTGCCGACTGGAAAAGAGTTGTCGCTTCGCATGAGTCCAAATTCAATCTTATGGGACCAGACTAAGCAGCAAGAGGTCGATGACGAGGAGAAGAAAGATACATTCTCCCGGCAAGCCCTCCCTTATGCCGCTATTGATCCTCCAACGGTCCGCGAACACTACTAAGTACAGAGACGAAAGTTTTTCCACCGTGGTGGACTGAAGAGCTATTAAATCTTAGACACCTAACTAGAGGGATTTTCAATATCTGCTATAGGCACAAATATTGGAAACACAAGGACTGTCTAAGACTGTTTAAAAGCGGTGAATCATGGAGGGATCATTGTCATGCTGTAGAGAGTCTGGGCGAGCCAGCCAGGCTTGAAAAAATGCAGCCCTGCCAAGCCATACTATATAAAAAGGGGAGACGACACATGGACAAAGTCATCAGGTTAAGCTTTGGAGCTTCTCCTAAAAATTCACTTTGCCGCCCAACAGGAGCACAGAGCCTCTAGTGGAAGCAGCACTGCGATGGGGGCAAATCTGCCAAGCTATAACCCTGCTCTCTAAAAATGAACCAGTGGAAATTTTACTGGTTCAACCAGTAAACAATAATTTCACTGGAAAACCAATTGATCCGAGTCTGTTTACTGATTGAACCAGTAAAAAAATCTCGCAAAAAATGAATTTGTAAAAATTTCACGGGGTGAACCAGAAAAAATATATGTGACTCATATTCTAGGCAATTATCTTCATAATTGTAAAGGGTTCCATTTGGCATATTTAAGCCGGCATAATAAGCCGGCTCCTGTTTGTTTACAGCGGGCAAGCAGCATTTCAATGCGCGCTAGACAAAAGCTTTTTTCCATTTTTACGTGAATTTCACTGATTCAACCAGTGAAATTTCACAGTTTCCTATTGGTTGACTAAGAATGGTTCATCCAGTGAGTAGCTACTGGTTTGATTTTAGAGATTGGGAAAACTGCGATAGGCGGTTCGTAGTTTCCCCGGTACAGGTCTCTAGGCATGGACAACACATTGGCAATCAAGCTCCAAAAGGCGCATGACGTTTATGGTCCATGGCTTGTCTTAATCTACAGGTATTGCTTACACTACAGGTAGGTACGTCCTCCACTCCTGGAGGAGGGTCAAAGTGATTTTTATTGCGAAGATTGGCAGACGCGGGCTCGAAGTGGCTAGACCCTACAGGCTAAAAAATTCGTTATCCTGTCCTAAAAACCCTAGCCCGCATACAAGACACAATGCGTATTGTAAAGGCAGATGCGTATTGTAAAGGCAGATCGGTGGGCACTGCTCTTCACGAAGAAACGCGCACCGTGAAATACTTCCTAGAATACAAACCATATACCGTGGCAGCCTCCCTAGATAAAGTCACAAACTGATTGGCGCGGAATTGTATGGGAAATTCCCTCGCTGGCGGCCGTCGTCAAGGCCTCCGCGCCATTCTGTTTGGGAATTAGAGAATGCGTTTTTAAAAACATCAGCACCGAGGATCTTATTCTGGACCTAAAGCTGTATTGGATAGTGAATTTCAAAGAAAGAGCAAGGAAGGCCCGGAAAATGGAGTTTGAAGCCGCAGATGGTGCCCTGACAATACACGGCAGTGATTAAGCCAGTGCTGACATATGGCTCCGCCGAATGGTGGCGTGCTCTTTCCAAATAATATAAGAGATCCAGACAGGGTCAAGTCCAAAAAAAATGCCCTGTCTCGGGCGCCATGTGCACAACTCCGACGGAAGCGCTCAGCATAATTCTCGATCTGCTGCCACTTGACATACATACATATATACATCAAACAGCAGGTGGCCTGTACCGCCCTCCGGCTGCGTGAAGCGGGTTGCTATGGCTCGAGAAGATCTATGCACTGCAAAGCCAAGTGTGTGATTTTAAAACGCATTTCGCGTGTAAAATCGAGTAGTGACTTTTTACACGTTTAAAATGTGTTAATTTAACACGCGAAAAGTGTGCAAATTTAAAACACTTAATGCGTGAATTTTAAACACACGAAATATGTATTACTATGAAGCTTTTGTGAATAAAGCTCTTTTAGCCTCTTTTTGCAAGGAGTAAACCTAGAAAAATCGTCACCGTAATGTCTTCTCTCGCCGCCTTTCGGTTACTGACTGACTGTAAAAAGGGTTGTGAAGCTCTCTGAGCATGGTTCCTGATATAATGAAGAATGTGTGTAGGAAGCGAAGTGTGTGAAATAATACATAATATTTGATTTCCACACGTTTAACACAACACGTAAAACGATAAAACGTTATAGTTTCTTTAGCGTGTAAAAAATATTATTCGCCACATGTGTGTGATTTTTACACGCATGTCTTTTTATCCGCATTATTTTAACACGGGTTACTCCTAAACATGGTTAACCAAATTTACATTCTTATGAAGTGTGTAGTGTGTTAATTTCACACGTAAAAAATATTCTGAGGTTTGCAGTGCCATAACCTTCTATAAAGAAAGCCATATATGCCAGTTGTGTGTGTGTGTTAATTACTGGGCCGGGTGTCATAAACGTCAAAGCTAGTGTTCGGTAAGCTTGTGGCGACGAGAATAATTTCGGCGCGATATAAAATAACTAATAAATAATTAAAAAGTCAATGTTACTCGTCAAGAAAAAAGTTAAGTGTTCAAATAAAAAGGTGAAGTGCTTTTTATATTTTATTTTAAAAAAATGTGTAAAAAAATTCTAATATTTTTAGGTTATGTTCCGGAAAACCGCGCAAAAAATTTAGTGGTTCATGTTTTGTTTATTTTGATACACGACTTTTTTGTGAGGTAATAAAATATATTACAAATAAATTAATTGTAGTGCAAATAAATTATTTTTAGTGCATTTTATGTTAACCAGAATAAAGGAAGGGTTGTGAGAATTTCGAGCTGTATATTGGATAATACACCAATCAATTAAGATAAGTATTTTGAATTCTTCATGCATGACTATTTTTACCAAATTAAAGAAAAGGTTGCTAGTTTTTAATTAGATATGTTAGAAATTTATATGTTTATTTTAAAATTTTTAAAGAAAATTCCTTATTGCAATATGAATTTTAGAGCCGAAGTATGTTTTTTCTCATTTTAGCTGCTTTCATCAGTTCTACAAGGCCGGAAGGAAGTCGACGAAGAAATTCTGTTTTTATTTATTTAATTTTATTTTATTTATTCCTTTTTTTTATGTATTTATTCGAGAAAAAAAATTTTATTTAAATTTTGGATCTTTTAATTTCTCATTTATTATTGTCAATAAATTTTACTGTTAATAAATTTAATATTATTTATTTGTATTTTGAATATTATTTTGAATATTAGAATATTGTATAAAATAAAATAATTTAAAAAAAAAAAAAAAAAACTTTAATTCAAACGCTTTACTCATTCCCATTTCCCATTAAACGTTTTCATTTGCAGCAAAAGAGCCGGACCACTAATTCACTTATATGTATGTGTGTCTATAAAATGAGCATGGCTTTGTTTATAGAAGGTTATGGCAGTGCATATACGAAGGTCGCATTCGCTCAAGCATAGTTCTGGGAAAAAACATGGGAATCGTAGAAGTCACGAGTGACAGCCAGACATGGACTGCAAAATAACCCTGGTGATATGCGAACGTTACACAAAATTTTCCTCAGATTTCGAAGGTCAAATTCTCGGTAAATCTTCATTCCACCAAAGAACGTAATCTATTTGAGCATAATCTGTCACTCAATATTTCATCAGCCCGACAGCCACAATATAACGAAGCCAACCAACCAACCTCCCTGTCCCCAGTAGTTAACAACATCCCCCATTTACCCCCAGCTGAAGTGTTAAGTGAAAACTATGAAAACCAACGTCCTGACCAATTGATTCACACTTGGACGGCACCCTCTCCCTTCTGCACTTCACCTACCCTTGATCCTCTTTATTAAAAACCAACTACACAGCGCTTTTAGGTCGATAATGGAATTAACACCCAGCGCCTCTATAAGACTTGACATCCACTTAATTGCACAAGAGTAGATCTTCCTTATTCAGAGGACAAAGTGACACCATCCGGTATCTGTCCCATCTACTACAGCACAAGCTCCACAGGACTTCAAAAGTGTGCAACACACCAGAAGCTGTCTGTAGGTTTCCGAAGCTCCCAAGGATGAGGAAGGACCTTTCAGTGCTCAATACTCAAATTCAATTGTCACCCTGGTCCGTGCTCAGTTTAAAATCGATCGATTGTCAAGTCTGGGGGATATTCGAGTCGGAAAACTTCGGGGGTTTGCAATGTTTATTTTTGGTATTTAAACTGGGCCATGGTTCACTTGATTATGTGGCCCCAGTTCTGCGAGAAAATGGCGAGTTAAGGCATTCCCGAATGATCCCCGGCTCTCGGTGAGCCATTTCAATGGATGGATAAGGGATGGATTCTAGACGCTGCTGCTTACCCCACTTTTCGCGAATAATTACATCTTCTATGCGAATTAGCAGAACGTAAGCTTGCAGATAGATTGACTGATTGTTACTGAATAGTTTCCTAATGGGTTCCATGGTTTACAATTTACTCACAGTAAATAGAGCGCGGTTGAATGGGGATTAGCTGCAAATCTAATCTCGGGGGATGGTTGGATGTTTATTTGAGCGGAATATTGGTTGATTTGCGAAGTGGGTTTTATTCATTCTATCTGTTAAATGGTAATCAAGTATTTATGCTGGTATTTTGTATTGGGTTCCGGTTTATGTTTAATGTATTGAAATGCCTGAAATTGGCAATTACGGATTTAATTTTTTTTTTAAAACGTTCAAAGCTAGTTGTGGCGTAAAATGAATTTAAAGATATTTACCATCTTGTGACACAACACTGCTTCAATTTCCATTTTCACATTTGTCCTTTTCTTTATGGTACAACAAACTGGCACCGCTTTATATTTTCTGTGTCTTATACTATTTTTAAGCGGTTTATTTTTATGTGAAAAGGCAGAACTGTTAGATAAGCCCTTCGAACTCGATCTAAAATAGAATATGTATAATGTCCAACAGCAAGCACTAGTCGGAAAGATAACGGAAATAAGAGAGAACTCTAAAACTGTGACTTGGGTTCTCCCCGCTACTAAAACGATGGCTTGGTTTCCCCAACTTTCTCAGCTTTGTCGTGTATAATGGATAATAGCGATAAGCCAAATCTAATGGAAAAGTAACGCAGAAGTGAAATAGAAGAGAAGTAGACATAACTTCCAATTCACATCCATTTTGGTCACTCTCATATGCAATGATACCTTACTTCACTTCACCTTTAAGTTATCACACGGAAAGTGTGTAAATTTAAAACACTTAATGCGTGTATTTTAAACACACCAAATGTGTATTAATATGACGCTTTTGTGTAAAGCTTTTTTAGCATCGTTTTTAGAGAGGAAACCTAGAAAAATCCACTGTAATTAATGACCTGTCCCGCGCGGTCTTTCTGCTACCGACTTTTTGGTAGAAGAGGGTAGTTCCTGATATATGGAGGATGTGTGTAGGAAGCGGAGTGTGTTAAATGAAACATAATGGCCTCGATTCCCAGATTCGGCGGGTCGGAAGTGAGTGCGAATTTGAGACTTTGCGATTCTCAAATCCGCAACCGCGAATCTCTCTTTGACATTTTCCGCGCTTTAAAAGTGTGATCCGCAACAAATTTTCTGCGGATTTGAAACTACAAATGCGTCTAAGATAATCCGACATCGGGTATTTCATTATCGTGTGAGTCTTCACTCCGAATTTTTGATTTAATTGAATCCGCGACTGTGGTTTTGGGAATCGCAAAATGTGAAATCCGCACTCACTTCCGCGCCGCCAGATCTGGGAATCGAGGCCAATATAAAACGATAAAACGTTACAATTTGATTAGCGTGTAAAAAATATTATACGCTGCATGTGTGTGATTTTTACACGAATGTCTTTTATCCGCATTATTTTAACACGGGTTATTTCTAAAACGCAATATTTTAACACGATTAGTCGAATTTGCACGGTTATGAAGTGTGTAGTGTATTAAATTCACAAGCAAAAAAATATTTTGGGGTTTGCAGTAATACTTCCGGGCATTAAGTACCTACATCCGTCGCCGGTTGGTTTTGGGGGGCACCACCGAGGAGGTAACGATACGATTTTACACACGCACTGACCAAACATTCTCCGCTTTACTCCGCACTGACCAAACATTGCAAAAGACCTAATTCATGGACATGTGGTCAACCAAAAAAGTAGTTATAGACTTATGTCACCATAAGAAATTGATGCTAACATTCCTCCTTCATATAAAATGAATTATTGCGACATTAATTATTTCAACTTAAAAGTAAGCTTTTAATAAATAAACTCCTAAAAAATCTTGTTATAATTCTCCATTAACACTTCCATTAAAAAAAATTTAAAAACAAAATTATTTGTTGATCCACTTTCTCCAACATTGTGAACTAGATTTTGTCTCACTTTATGTTTTGAATACATTTTACTTCAGCAACGACAAAACAAATTTCCATAAATTGAGAAACTTTTCAAGTATTGTTTTTTTTTGCAATAAAACTTTTTGCTACGTTCAATACAAATCTCTTAGTTGGAACAGAAATTTGAATATGTGTATGTATGTAATATTGAAACTAATTTTAAGTATTGATTTTAACGCAGCGGAATGAGGATAAGTTTATGGAAATTGTGCACAATTTTACTACAAATAAATCTTTAGATACTTTTCATTATTTTAAATGCGATAAAATTTTACTTGGGAGTAAAAGTTTGAATATGTTCTTTTTATTAATAATTTTATGAATTTAAAATTATTTTGCCTCACTAGAAGCTGATACTTAAAGACTTTTGCATACTTTTGATAAAAGTTTTAACTTTAATACCACATTATGTTGGGTGTGGAAATATTTCGATAATAGTAGACAGAGATCTATTCGAATACAAATTGAAATGGTACAATAACCTTCTTTCATGCGTTAGCTGGCGGTCCGAGCGGGACGACACCGCAACCAATACGCTGTTGTCGGTGCCGCTGGGTCTCGAACTCTATTCACAATTTGTTTCCATTCTTGCCGGCTTTTGGCGCTGTCTCTAGTGTCGGTAACTGATAATCACTGATTCTTCAGGTCACCCTCGATATTCTTTAGCCAGGTTTTCTTCGGTGCCGATCGCTGGATTCTCTGCGTCTGCGGGACGGTCTCGTCAGAGAAGTTTACGTGGAAAGCGGTTATCATCCATTCGGCAAACATGTCCGAACCACCGACGTAGTCGATGTTTTGGCATTTCTTCTTCGATCAGTGTCTGCTGATCGCATCTTTGTCGAACTGTCTCGTTTCGAAGGCGATCGCCGAGTGAGACACCGCAGATCTGTCTCAAGATCGCATTTGGAAGACCTCGAGCTTCTTAACGTCCGGTTTGAGTAGTGTCCACATTTCAGATCCGGTTCCTACTTTCGGTTCCTCGACCACTGTGAGCACTTTGGTCGTTTCCGCTTTGATTTTTAACTCGTATGACTGGGCGATGCGGGAAATGTCGTATAAGATATCCGTTGCTTCGGTATCCGTATCGGCCAAGACGGCTCTATCGTCGGCGACAAACAAGTCGGTTACGAAGTTGTGGTCGTATCGAACTCCACGGCATCCATCGCATGCTTCACGCAAAATCGCGTCGATCACAACGTCGAAGTGAAGTGGCGAAGCGACGTCTCCCTGTCGGACACCCGTTTGATTCGGAGAACTCCTCGGATAAGTCGCTTCGAGTACGAACGCTGCTGGTTGAGCCATCGTACGACGTTTGGAGAACTGGATGATTCTCATGGCACGTGTTCGGGTTCCAAAACTCTCCACAAGCTCTTCCAATCGATGTAATCGAAAGCGGATTTGAAATCGATGAAAACTACGACAGCCCTTTTGCCGCAGCGAATTCTTTCTTCCATTAGCTGACGGAGTGCGAATATTTGATCAACGCATCCTCGATGTGGTCTAAATTCAGTTTGTTCTTTCCGGCTCGTTTGCCCTCCATGTGTCTGTAGTCTCGATTGTATGATTTTCGTATATGACGATCGCAAGAAGGCTAATACCGCGATAATTCTTGCATTCCCACCTTTCTTCAAAATTGGCACAACGATCGCTTTATTCCTCGCCGAAGGGACACGATCCGAATGTCATATGTGTGTTATGAGGACATGAAGTCGTTGTGATGAGACATCTCCTCCGGCTTTGATCATCTCGGTGATTACTTGGTCTATTCCCGGCGCTTTTCCATTTTGCAGCGATTTTATTGCTGGCTTCACCTCGATTCAATCGGTTCGGTATCGAGAAACTGATTCGTCGGCTGTTCGATAATCGGCGGTTTGAGTGCTAGACCTTGCGGCGGATCGTGGTTGTGCAGCTGGGGGAAGAATTTTTTCCACCGCTGCAGACGCTCATGGGGAGAAGTCACGAAAGTTCCATCCGATTTTTTGATGTTATCGTTTGTTGATGTTTTTTTGCCGCCTAACCGGCGGATTGTTTGGTACAGCGTCCGGTACTCGTGCCTCTACGCCCCTTCTTCCATGCTGGCCGCAAAGTTATTCCAGTACGATTCTCGTTCCAATTTCATTTTCTGCCGAACTTCTTTGTTCAATCCTCGGTATTGCTCAAAGTCGGCGTGTTTCATTCGTTTCGACAAGGTTCGTTGATCGACGAAGTTCACTCAGCTTTCCAAGATCCATGACTGCGCCCGTTTATGGATAGGTGGACAGAACTCCATTGCACACTCCACAATAGGCTCGATGGCCGAATTCCGTACGCAATTATTCTTGGCTGCTGGTGGCTCCGTTTTCTTCGCCCTTTGTAATCGCATCTGTAATTTCGCTCGAACAAGATAATGGTTCAATCCGCAATTGGGTACCATACCAATAGAATAAAACCCATTAGAGCACAACTCAGAACTCAAGGATACGACTTTAGGAGGTTTATTTTCATATTCGTTTGCCACTATTTAATCGAAAATTGGTCTAGTAATTCGAATCGTAACCATTAACTCAAAAATAACTTCGCTGTCCACCTGTATATATTCCACTTGCAATCTGCATTTCCTTTTTTTTCTAACTCCACCAAAAGTTAATAATTCACCCCGTTTGGCAAAGCTATAAAAAATTTGTCTCTGTAGTTCATTCCCTTAATCCCCTTACGATACTGCTATAAGGCAAAGCCCTTCAGGAAGCGGTTTAAGCCTCGGCAAACCAAACTTTAGCAAAAAAAAGACCGGCAAAAAACACACCAGAGAAAAATTGGGGAAACATTTCGCAATTTTCAGGTTTCCTAACCGTTGGCACACAGGGGATAGGCTCCCAACCACAACCGGAGGAGCCAAAAATCCCGGTGAAATGTTTCATTACAATGCAAATGGCTCAACATACACAGTCGGGTTTTGAAAAAAAAAAAAAGGGAAAAAGAAAACCCCGTCGTCTATGCCCATGATACGGCAACCTATACCTGTATAGGCACACCCTTAGGATATAGCCGCCAACAACTATTTAGAGATGAGAAAAGTTGCAAAAACTTTCTACTAAAGCAAACGTGGGGGTGGGGGGAGTTTGAAACCAAACAACAACAAAAACACAAAAAAAATGTTTTCGTTTGTAAGAAGGAAAAATTCACTTTAAAACAGACCAAAATACACCGATACTAGCAGTTTGCACATTTCGACGCGGGGTTGGGGGCGGAATATTCATGGGCTTAGTTTGGGGGTTCTTTTGGGGTAGGATCGTTTGCAATCCTTTCGACAAGTTTTATTTGGCCGCCGCCGGTTGTTTTTGTTGCAGATATTTGCAGATTTTGTGTTATCTTGCAGGAAGCAGTTTGCAGGTTGTTTCAATTCTGATTTGTTCGTAGATTGTGTGTTGCTAATCCAAAGCCTCCGGTTCGATGAGAGAATTCTATTTTTTTTTTGTTCAACGATGAAAGTTTGTTTTCCTTACCGTATTTTTTTTTTTTTTTTTTTTTTTTTTTTTTTAATTAATGAAGTTCAATCAAAAGCTTCAATTGATGGTTTCGAAAAAAGGAGAGTGCAATTTTGGTGGAATGGTTCGAGAGGAAGAAGGCATAGATAAGAAAAATCACTCTAATGAAGTTGTATGTACGATAATTAGACATCTTCAAGAAATATACCTCATAAAGCTTTATTCAACTGCATATTGATGACAGATGTAAATGTTCTGCCACAACAACGTTCTGCTTTCAAGGAAACAGTGTTAAGCACACATTAATGTCATTGCATAATGTTCTACTCAAACCGAGCACCATGTCAAAGATGCCTTGAAAGATGCTACTGTCTTAAATATTAAAATGGAATTAAAGAGCAGGTCGTCTCTTCTTCTCTTCCTCTTCTATTTATTTAATGACAGACTATGATTCTACTGTAATATGAATTTAACAAATATAGACAACTAGCATAAAACCCGCGTGCCTTGCAACGCCTTTAAAAACTGTTTATTATGTGCAATGTTTTCCTTAAAAAAAAATCAACAAAAAAGTCAGCTGTTATTATCCCTAAAAAGGGTTTATTATAATGCATTTTTTTAATAATATAGACAATAAACAATAAAAAGGATTTTTCAAGGATACAATGAACATATTTATTTAATTCCCACTCCGCATCCTTCAATCGATGAAGGTAATTAACTTGTAGTATCGTACCTAGCTTGTAACTCTACCGCCGTCTGGTCCCAAGTCCATGGTGTGAAAGGAGGAGGGTGGTCGACCAGACGAATTGATCAGAATGGGGAAACCGAAGGAGCTAGTCAAGCAACAGCATGGATACACGAACTAACTATTCACGAAATAATGCTACTGCATCCGGGGCATTCGATGCGCCAGCACTGGGGACCAGGGATACTGATGAGAAGTAGGTTACTGACCAAAAACCCAAGGTACATAGTCACACCGAAAATGAAAAATCAATTCGCTCCGTGGAACGTACGAACAGGACATCACGTTGATCATAAGGAAATCATAGCAATGGAATTATTGATATGCAAAGTATCAGTTGCTGCGCTATCGGAGCTACGACTTACCGGATCCGCGACATTGACGATCGACGAAACGATGACGCTTTACTATTCCGGTGATGAGACGAGAGGCCGGCGTCGGGTTTATGGTTGATCGACGGGCTGCCAGCAGCGTTATCGCATTCCTACCGATATTTTTTTTTTTTTTTTTTTTTTTTATGTGGCAGTGCTAAGCTCAGGAGTCACCCTTTGTACTACTAGTCCGTCATGTCATTTGTCACGTCATGGTGCAATGTCTAGCAGTAAGCTTAGTACGGGAGGGAGGGAGGGGGAATAGGGTAAGGATTATAAAGGTACGGGGGGGTATTGAAGAAGGTGGTGATGAACCTTGCGTTTGAACTCTTGGATGTTGTAGGAGCTCGGAAAAACTGACTGCGAGAGATTATTCCACAGTCGAGTTGTTCTATTTACAAACGAATTCATATCTTGTTGAGTGCGTGAAAGGGGGAGTTGCAGGTGGAGGGAGTGAGACGAGTGGGCTAATCTGGTGTTGCGGATATAGGATTGCCGTGGAGGCAGGAGAGCGTTTAGCTCGGAGGAACAGTCGCTATGATAGTAGCGATAAAATTTGGTCAGTGCTGCTACATTCCTACGGTGGCTCAAGGGGTCGATGGTGGAGCAAGCGGTATCGTCATTAATTAACTTAAGGGCCCTTTTTTGGACCTTATCTAACCATGCTAAGGTGGTTATTGGAGCGCCGCCCCAAACGAGGGAGTTGTATTCGAGAAGAGGCCGAATGTAGGATTTATAAATAACAGCACGGGCCGATGGCTGGAGGAGGAACTTGCACCTCTTAAGAAATCCCAAGCACTGGGATCCTTGTTTTGCGATTTGGAATATGTGGTCATTCCATCGCATTCCATCCGAGGAGGTTATACCTATCGTTGCCACGATCAAGACCCATATCGTATCCGTTTATGCTCCAACCGAGACCAGCCCGGACCCGATCGGCTTCAACAGACGCTGAATACGATACCTCGAATCGAATTAATCATACTAGGGGGATTGCGGGGGACTTCAACACGCATTCAGGAGTAAATCGAACCAGCTGAGAAGGAACGATGGGCAAATTCGGACGCGGTGTAACTAACGACAATGGCTAACGCCTGCCTGCTTTCATGCGCGGCGTCAAATAATTTGATCGTTGGCAACAGCATTTTCCGCCATCTACTCAGCCAACACCAACTCACCTGGCGGAATCTGCCGGATATAAAACAACTTGGCGATGTTAGACTACGTTTTGATCAACGCAAGATGCGATCGACGTTCAAAGACGTACGTGCAATGCGTAGGGGCGATTGTTAATCGGATCATTATTTTGTTCGAGCGAAATTACAAATGCGATTACAAAGAGCGAAGAAAACGACGCCACCACCAGCCAAGAAGAATTGGGCGTGCCTATGAGGCTCGACCATCGGGCGAGAGTTTCAAATGGCATTATCCAACAAATTTGCGGCAGTACTGGGCGATATCAATGTAGAACAAAGGCAACTGTCAAAATATATTGTGGGTTGTGCAATGGAGTTGTGTCCACCTATCCGCAAACGGTCGCAGCCATGGATCTCGGTCAGCTGTTTGGACCGCGTCGACCAGCGGAAATGAATGAAACACGTCGACTTTTAGCAATACTGACGATTGAACAAAGAAGTTCGTCAGAAAAAGAAATCGAAACGGGAAGCGTACTGGAATAACGTTGCGACCGACATTGAAGAAGCGGCGTCGAGGCACAAGTACCGGACGCTGTACCAAACAATTCGGCGATCGGATGGAATTTTCGTGACCTCTACACTTGGGCGCCTGCAGCGGTGGAGAGAATTATTCCACCAGTTTTACAACCTCGATCCACCACAAGGTCTAGCACCCGTACCGCCGACTATCGAACAGTTTCTTGATACCGACCCACAATTATCGAGGTGAAGACGGCAATAAAATCGCTGAAAAATGAAAAAAAAAAACCCTGGGAATGAACCAAGTAACCGCCGAAATATTCGAAGACGGAGGTGATGTCTTATCACAACGATTCCATGTCCTCATAACACAACTGAGACAGCAGGAAGGTCGGATCAGGTTCTATTAGATATGAAACAGTACTTAGCGATTTGGATTCGACACAACTCTTACGGTATCAAATCAAATCAAGAGAAAATGGTAAATAAAATTAACCTCTGAGGAACATTGGCCGATATGATGTGCAACTTAAATTCGCCATCCAATACACTTTGTTGAACGGCCAAGCAGCAAACTTTTTTATCGAGTTCTTTAGCTTGGAGGTTAATAGACCAGCCACACTCTATCGACAATCTTCGATATATCTGGAGAAACCAGACCGACCAGAGAGATGCTTCGGTTCAGGTGCTCTTTTGCAAACTTCGCTGATACACCCTTTTGGTTTTGTGAAGTACCGCCTATTATGTAGATTTTGGGCAGATTAGAGATACTTATTCAAAAAGTATTTCATTGATTGTTGTCTTCATGATTTTGAAAAGGAAATGGAAGTAATTGCTATTGAGCGGTAGTTATAGGAGTTGTTGTATTCAACTTTTTCGGTATAGGCTGACCATGAGCGTAAACTGATTGCTTTCCAGGTGTCAAATGAACCTGAATCGCAGACGAGATTGTAACAACAATTGACGGACTTAATAAAATCTCACTTAAAAGTTGTTCAGCATTCTAGGAAAAAGTCATAGTTTCTGTCAAAAATTTGTTTTCTGCAATTAGTTTGGGTTTTCATCACTGGCTCAAATCGACTCTAAAAAGCAAGAACAACTTGCTCTAGACATTCCAACATATAAAACTAGTGAGACTCAGTCACTTTAAAAAAGTTCCTTCTCTAAAACTCTTGAATCAGCTACTTAAATGCCTTCAACTTAGATATAATCATTAAAATCAGCATGCTTCTATTTCCAAGTTTGTCAACTTTCTCCACGACATATAAAAAGTATCACTTGAACAAATAAAATATAAGAAATAAAATGATAGACACAAAACAACTCCAAAAAGATATTGCCATAGATTCAAGGGAGTGTACTTTAATGCCTTTTTGTAAACTTTACGAAGAGCCATGTAGCTATGAGACCTTCAATTTGTACTACACTGATCCAATTTTATGCCGCAACACAAAATTGTTTAATTTTAATAAATACTTACCAAAATAATTGCGATATACGTTCTTGAAAACGAATAAACAAATTATTTTACAGTGTACAACTAAAAGCTCAATTCAGTAAAAACTCAAACCCCAAAAACATCCTTATTCGTCGTGTGACTCCGCTAAATAAATGAAGTCCTTAAAAAGGACATTTAACCACAAACTTAAAGCTAAACTATTCCAAGTTTGGTTTGTGTCCCGAAAATACTTCAAAAAGCTTTACAATTTTGTAAACTTTGACTTAAATTTCCCCTCTTTAAAGCTTTTTATGAAAGCTATAAATTTTTAAAATCCTAAAGTTCAAATAAAAAATAATTGTAAGCTTCTGCAAAAGCTTGTGTCGAAAAAGGACTTATCTCAGGCACTTACCTTTAGCACAAGTGGATTTCGGTCAATTTCGGACTCAGCATTTTCGCACAAGGATTCTGCTTCGGAAAGGAAAGCCAAGAACTGTAACGGATTTTTAAAATTTAAGTAAAAATTGATTTCAAACACCCCTTCTTTAAACGCTTTACCTGATCCATTGACCTATCGAATGATTGTAGGTTGTGCACAGCGGCATGGAGGAGCTTTCCTCGATTAATGACGGCATTATTTAAATTGTTATACCTATTTAAAAATAATTGAAAATAAAAAATAATTAAAAAGGTAAATTTAAACTAATTAGGAAAAGAAAAAACTCGATTAATATTCACAACTTGCCGCACGATATTTGCATACAAGAAGTGTGCAAGTAGAAAGTTTAGATCAACTTTAATTACTATTTGATATCTTTGGCACAAGATAAGAGCGCACTGATGGAGTTTACCTTTGATTGACAGATTCTGTCATCCTTTTAATACGTGAGGTATCATCGGATGGATAAACAGCAATCAGCTTCTGGGTCAATGCGTTGAACAGCTCGATCTGATGTTTGTATTGGTGCAGCTCGGCGTGGAACGACTGCAGAATCAGGAGGTGAAATTAAAAATGGAAAAAAGGAGAAGAAAAGTTGATTATGTGCCGTTTTTTTGTAAATGATGAATATGAGAGGATTTTAGAGGAAGGGTGAACAGTACTGGGTAATGATGGATGGATTTAATTCGTGAATCTTGGTTGATGAGGAAAAAATAATCAAGGATTTTAATTGTGAGAATACCTTTTGCTCCTTCTGTTGTGCTTCGAGGACATCGGCTGTGGTTGCAACTGTGCCCATTCGTTCGCAACGATTTTCCATTCTTGATAGCCATGTTTCGATTTCTAGGCGCTTGCTTTCATATCTATTAATAAAAGGATTCAAATAATAAGTATTTTATAGAAATTATAAGATTAATCAAAAACAAATTAAATGGAATGTTACTTTTCTTGACAAATGGTTGTACTTGAACACAATCTTTGGAATGGATGTTGTGACATTTAGTGAGAGTGTTTGTCTAAGACGACTTAAGTCCAGAGATAATTTTCTGCATTCAATTGGTCTAAAATACACAAAGCTTCCCTGACAACCAAATAACCTACACAATTTTGTACTTACTACATTAGCTAAATCTAGAGTTGCGTTCTCGAAAGACTTGATAATGAATAGATAAACAACAAGTAACTGTGTGGTGGGGTTTGAACCCTTAGGTCCACACGATCAACTTCCCAGAATGGTGCCAAATTAAACCTTACAGGAGCTAGTTCAAATAACGATATCAGCAAAATTGGCTGAATTTCAGCTAATTCCCACACTTCTGACCAGGTCTTCAATGCTGACGAATTCAGGTTATTTTGTAAAACTTGACTAAACCATGCTAAAACTTACAATTGAGCTAGAACCTAGAACAAATATTTCTCCAAACTAACTATTTTCGTTCGGCTCTCAATATCCAAACCCTACGTCCATATTGTGGAGCTGGGCAGCGTATAAGTATTTACGGCTAACGGGGGCTATGGACCTAGTGCTTGGAGGTATAGCCGGACTGCTCTTTCATTAGGGTATAATAAAATGAACTGTCGCTGTAGAGTAATCACCTGCACGAAAGTATCTGTCGAAAAAAACACAGCCTCGGAATTGGACGGATCACGACTTTTGGAACATGAAACAGGACTAGAATAGAATTATGGAACGTAAGAACAATGAGAGAAATATCTAAACTCGCAAAGGTGGAAGTAGAAATGAAAAAATACAAAGTGATTGTACTTAGAATATGTGAAATGAGATGGCCGCACTCTTGTTCTTCTTTGATCCGTTAGCTGGCGGTCCGAGCGGGACGTCCCCGCAACGGATACGATGCTGTCGAAGCCGCTGGGTCTCGAACTCTAATTCACGATTCGTTTCCATTCTTGCCGGTTTTTGGAGGTGTCTGGAGTCTCGGCAACAATCGTTGATTCTTTAGGTCGCCCTCGATGGCTGAAGACAGGTTTTCTTCGGTGCCGATCGCTGGGTTTCCCAGCCTTTTCCAGGTCTCGCCAAAGAAGTTTAAATGGCAAGCGGTTATCATCCATTCGGCAAACATGTCCAAACCACCGTAGTCGACGTTTTCGCACGTTTTGCGTTTTTCCTTCGATCAGTATCTGCTAATCGCATCTTTGTCGAACTGTCTCGTTTCGAAGGCGATCGCGGAGTGAGACACTGAGGATCTGCCTCAAGTATCGCATTTGGATGATCTGGAGCTTCTTAACGTCCAGTTTGAACAGTGTCCACGTTTCAGACCTATGCAAAGAGTCGGAAGGATCAACGTTCCTACTTTTGTTTTGATGGAAATATTTGTTCGTTTCCATATGCACCACTTGATCGAGGCGAATGTTGCTCTTGCCTGGTCGAGGCGGCTATGAACATCAGCCGTCGAGGCCACTTTCGTTTCCTCAACGAATCCCAAATATTTGAACCTCGGAACCTATTCGATTTGTGTTCCATCGAGCTGAACACTGGTCCTCGATCCGTCTGTTGTGAGCATTTCGTACTCTGACGAAATGAGCCCGGCGAACAATAACAAGCTCATATATTCAGGTAGCCAAAGAGCAAGCGAAAGTGGAGTAGGCATTATAATACATCGGGATGGACAGTGTGATGGAAAGGATAGGCCAGACACAGCCAGGATCTATACGAGACAAAAGAAGTTAACACTGATCATTTGCTACGCGCCGACGAAAGTGCCAAGTGATGAGAGAAATGATAACTTCAAATGACAACCGATTGAGATTCCAAGGGAGGTTATATGTATTAAATGTTTCATTTGACAGGCGAACTACGACTACATCGAACTACTACATATATACAAAACCCGGCTTAACTCGACTGGTTTCGTCGAGTTTACTTGGAACTCCAATTTCCATGGCTCTACTACAAGATGGGAAAAGATCTGTTAGCAAACCATACTAAAGGTGAGAGGACAGTGTGATAGTTGATGCAGCTAAATTTTTCAACATAAGAAACTGGAGGAAATCTGCGAAACAAAGATACATATGCAGGAAGAAGTTGATGGATGTGCCTAAGCTTGAATTGGGCTATAGAGCCAACAAAAAAGAAAGAGAGTTCAGATGGGCGCTTACTTTGAGTTAACCCATGGAAAACTCTTCGTTTAAAGAGAGTACATAATTAGTCATAGTAGCGCAACAGATAAAGGGGTTGTATTCGAGGCGAGGCCGAATGTAAGGTTTGTGTCTATGAAGAAACCCCAGAAATTGGGATGTTCGTAGAAGATTAAGAATATGTGGTCATCCCATAGCAAACCCTCAGTTAAAGCTTCGGTTAAGATGTTAAGAGATGAACCAGCAGCCGTTGCATTCCCACCGTCCATTGAGGCAGAAGGAATAACGGTGCAGATTTCATTAGGTACAAAACAGTGCTCCGTTTTAGGCGTTATATTTGATGCGGCTTAGACGGCCTTGTTTAGAAAATTTTATTGAAAGCAGAACACTTATTAAAATATAATGCATTTCGCCAGCTTAACCGATTAATGAAAGGGTACCAAAGCTCTGCAAAGGTCGAGCCTTCATCTAGTGGACCACACAAATCCTATTCAGTAGTATTCTAGTACTACCAGCAGCACAGCGTTTTTGGGGTTGTGAGCGGATTTTACTTGATTCAGAAGACCTCGACGGTTAGATCTTTGGCTCAGCCGGCTTCTATTAAGGATGTCGACTATGCACAATAGAATCCCTATTACAAAATTTTTTTGTTTTGATTTTTGTTAGATCCGTGGGCTTTGTCCAAATTTCGTCTCTTTGGGGTGAACTGCAACAACATCAAGGAGGTCAACCTAAAGGTTGCCTTCCTCCTTTAGATCCAGCCAGATTTCTTTTTAACCTATCTTGCATTCTACTATTTCCTTCGAACCAAGCTTACATGGCAGACTGGTAATACAAACCATAACTCCAAACCTTGGACTTACACATAGAAAAATAGAAAAAGATAAAGTGATAGGATTACCCCTAGGGATCATGGGCAGTTATTGTGTGAGGTTAAGATTTTGTCGTTTTGACTTTATTGTCTTATTAAAGTTGGCAAAATTCCTGTTAATATTTTACAGCTTTATCTTTCTAGGATTTTGATAAGACCAACTATGACTTTGCAAAGCAACGTAAATTCCCAGCATTAATTATATTCCCTGACAAACGAGTCCCCTCCAAAAACCACAAAATCTTCAGTCTGTTCAGAAAGAGAATATGAGTACTACCTTAAAGCTGAATAAAATTCAGATTGTTCTTAGGCAACTGAATCCTCCCGACCATTTCAATCCTTTAATTTACTGTTCTGTCTGCCGAAACCAGATATTCCAGACATGCCATTGCCATTCGGAGAATTTTCATTCAGACTTGTAAGGCCACAAATAACCTTTCTCTCTGCCATTTGCAGTAAATCCGACAATAAAGTGAGGCATTTGCTTAAAAAACATCAAACACCTGTTGTTAAATAAAATAATTGAAAAACCTTATTGCCACCGATAAAAATCCCTTAATACAATGCAAATTTTCATGATAGTCCCAATTTAAAATTCAACTTGCTGAAAATCCTCTAAATACCCACACAAAAACAAAAAAAAAATGGAGAAACAAGATAAGGAAAAAGAGATTATGCTCAGTTGTGTACTTGGTGTACAAGTTTCAACAACAACAACACAGTTGGAACAGATGTTCCTTTTACCTTTTGTATACCGCACCATTTTGCATTAATGAGTCCACCTCGTTGCTTTTACCTTTGGTACTGGTTCGTGCTGGAGGAAGTTTTGCCCCAGAAAACATACATACATATGTATATAAAAGAGACCAACAGTTACTACTACTGGACTGACCTTGCCCCATTCTAGTCATGTTTTAGCATAATTCCAATGGAGTCCTGTGCAAATGGCTAAAAGGTTTACAACGACACACATACAAAAGTTCAAAGGGTTTGATTTTATTGTAGTTCGAAGGATTGAAAGAAGAGAAAATCTCAGCTCAAACCTCTATCCGTTGTCGTAGCAATCTGGATCTAGTGTAGTTGAATAGAAATCCCAAAGAAAATTGCAGACCGATTGTAGAAGACTAGTGTGGATCCATAAAGGGGAGGCCATCAAGGGGATAAAGTGGACTCCCTTGGATGGAGAATGGCATTCCTTTATAGTTTATCTTTTTTGTCGAACTTTTCTTTCATTTCGAATCGTTTCTAAATGCACCAACAAAAACGACAATTGTTGAATGTACATAAAAGGGGGAAGCTTACATAACCGTCGGATGGAGTTGAACACAGTTCAGACAGTTCAGACAGACAGACAGACAGACTATATTTTTCCAACATCTAATCTCAGTTGAATGTAAGCTTTTCTACACTTTCCTCTCTCTTATTCGTTTCACATTTGATCCGTTTTTTTTTTTTTTTTGTTATTTATCGTCGAAAATAATGTTGTTGAAATTACCTTTGTGAGTCTCCGAGCATATTCTTCAGCTGTGAAGCCCGTTGCAGAACACATTGTGATGTCTCGTCCCAGTGCTCCCGTAAGCGCGTCACTGAAAAGATATCAAAAAAGAGAAGAGAAACGATAAAAAATCAGAAAAATATTTCACGAAAATTGTATATGAAAAAGCACCAAAAAAATCGAGGATAAAAATTTATGAAGGCACAACGAAAAAAGATAAATAAAAGTAAACATTCCAGCGGTATTGACTTCAATCTTTTTGTCTTATCACATTTCACATATTTTTTTTTTTTATGGGAAAGTAAAACAAGCCAAGGAAGAAATTTCCAAGGATACTGAGACGAACTGGAAGGACTCTGACGGCAGTGGTGGTGGGTGGGACATGAGAAATACTTCAGTGATAAGACGAAGACGAAGTTGTGGAATATAAAAAATCATATAAAATGCGTTAAATTCTTTTACAGGAAAAATTCAATCTGATACAACAAAAGATGGAGCGAGAGAGAACCAAGACCAACAAAATGGGAAAAATTCATTTATAATGTATTGAGCTGTTGTTGTCCTAATCCCTTACACATCATCCAGGGACAAAACGCCCAGAGGTGGTGGAGGACGAGAAAAGTTTATTTTCTTGGTAACAAAATTTATAAAGATGCTCTTAGTTCACTTTTCATCTTTGCATGGCAGAAGGAAGGAAGTTTTTGTAAATATGTCGGATACAAAAATTGGAAAAAAATATTTACGATTCTTTTTTTCGATAAAACCGAAAGTGGATTTACATGTTTCGTAGAAAATAAAAAGGAAATGAAAATAACACAAAAAAATATTTGTGATCATATTTCATTTCTAGGCAACTTTTGAGAACGTAATAATTTATAGAGCAAACAGGAGGAAAGTCATTTCAGGAGGTATCGAGAAGATATTTTGGTTTTTTCCTCCTCGTCCTCATACAGAGGCTTTATCTGCATGTGAACAACAAAGCTGAGAAATCATTTTTCTTGTACCATTTACGGTATGCAGAAACAAGGTAATGTAAAAGAGACTGACAGTTTCGAATACCGTGGATAATGGTCACCAAGTGATGTCAGCGCTAAAATTTCTCTGTGTTACCATTAAAGGCCGGGACACACATATCCGCACCGTGTCCACACCGTGTATCGAACGACACACGGAGAGAAAGTTAACAAGTTCAATTTTACCATTCAGGCCCCAACCTGTCCGTATCCGCACCGCGTCAAATTACTTGAGTTAAGTTTTTACGCGGACACGGTGCTGATGCAGTGCGACCGCGGTGCGGATATGTGTGTCCGGGCCTTAATCCGTTATGACGTACTCGTTCACCATGGTGCAATTGAAAGCAAAGCTAAGGAAGAATAGTAGAAGAATACAATTTAGTAGTAGTCTGGAGGCTGCTGGAGTAGAATGCGATGGGCCTTGCCTTAAACTCTCCTGGCCTTAAACTATTGTATTTTATTCAAGTTCGGAAATACTAACTGAGGACGGCTGTTCCACAGTAAAATTGTTTCATTTCTATATGAATTGACAAAGATGTCAAAGACATCCAAGCAGGCCAGTCTTGTGCCACGCGAATATAATACTCGGGGAGAAGATCGCGGATGTTGGGGTAGCAATCACTATTTTAATTGCGGTAAAATGTTTCCAGGAAGGAAATTATAGAGCAAACTTCGTATGACCTTCCAGGTGAAGCTCACAGGCCTACTATTAGTGACTGGTGCGACGATGAATGCAGGGCAGCAACAGAAGGGGATAATAGGACTTATAAAAGAAAACTAAAAACCCAAAATACTCGAAGACGAATACAAAGTTAACGAAGAGAAAAAATCTGAAAACATAAAAAAAAAGAAAAAGTTTTCGAAAAGGGTAACATAGAAGAGTGAAAAATATCGAGGGAAAAACAAGACAGTTCTGCAACAAAATAAGAAAGGGTAAAATAGAATTTGAGCCTTATACCCCGGCTTCACTGACCTCCGTTCAATAAAGTTATTTCAATCCACATAAGTATGTGGCTTAACCGGCTTGCATGTTCAGTTCTTGCTTGAAATTGTTTGTTGCTTTTTAATCCGCTTTTATTAGCTTCACTCGTAACTATGTAATGAAAACTTGGAAGTTAAATTTGACCCATTTCCCGGTTTCCGTATGAGCTGAAATTGGGCATACACGTTTAGTTTGGATGACAATGCAATCTGAATATTTTGTAAAAAAAATCCAGTTATGCGGTTCCAAAATGGCCGCCGATTTTTGTAATTGTGCTCCGCGGCCTTCTGACATGGCTATCATATGAAAGTAGAATACAATTAGCTGTGTGGCGTCTTTCCAAATTTAAAATGGCGGCCAGCACAATATTACAGAAGACTTATAATAGACTAAAAAGTAAAAAAATATAACAGATCAACTTCAAATTTTGTACACATTCGTTGCTCGCGTGTTAATTACTATGTATACATGGTGAGTTATACATATAGTTGAGTTACGAAAAATCACAAACAAAATACAGAGATGCTACTGTCAACTAAATTCAACTACTCAACTACTGAACTGTAGTCTGTATGCATAATTTCAACTCATCTCATGTAGCAGAGTTGAATCGAGCTCAGTCGACCCTAACTCAACTCGACTCCCGTATACATGTAGTTGGACTTGGGCTCAACCTGAGTTATAAGTACCTACTAAATTCAATATGACCATTTTGTAAAAAAATCAAGAAGGCCGTTCCAAGATGGCCGCCGATTTTTGACATTATGTTCCACCGAGCCAGCCCACGACATGGGTATCAAATGAAAGAGTACGACAGGTAGAATACAGTAATTTTAAATATAATATGGCCACCACCACAAAATAGAGGAAGAGAATTTGTTTTTCCCGAACGTTTGTAAACAAAAATTTCTTTCCTACTTCGTTCACTATACTAATCGATGTAAAGAACTTGTCAGACTTGGCAAAAAAAATCAAATTTTTCAGTAGCTGCTGGAAATTCCGGGATAAGCTTCAATTTCCAGAAACTGTAGAACGTGGAAAACAATTTCACGTGCTGATCTAAGGTTTGAAAAATTCGTAATATTTGTAAAGGGTAACGTAATTTGTGCACGATTTTTTAAGAGCTGAAAAGTTGTCTTGTTGGAAAGCTATCGCTCTGCTGAATCCTTCATTTAGAATGTGTTTCATTCCAACGAGTTATTATTAGCAAAAACCTATCAATGTAGCTGAAAGTCTTCATTTAAACAAAAAGAGGGCTGGACTGAATGTTATGAAAAAAATTTTTTTTTTTTTTTTTTTTTTCAGATCATGTTTTCGTTAATATTTTTCGATCCGCACCTCAAAGAAGTCAATATCGGGTTTGGTTTGCACTGTGTTGTGCATGTGCAAAAATCATGAACATCGTTTAAACTCAAAAACGGTTCGACCGAATTCTATGAAAATCTTTTCAAATAATATTTTCATTAATACGTTTCGAACGACACTTCAATGAAATCGGAATCATGTTTAATTTCTAGCGATATCGTGCAGGTACAATAACCACGTACGTCGTTTAAATAAAAAAACGGTTCGACCGAATTTTATAAAAATAATTTCCGATTATACATATATTTGTTAATCCACCGGCACATCCACGACATCGGTGTCATATTTAGTTAGAGCGATATTGTATTATTTGGTTACAGTGTTGAACTGGACTTGCCTACGCTCTGCATATTATCTATATGACTACATACGGTGCAAACTACAAAATCAGCTGTCAAGTTGCCTGACAAGGTGACAGCTGAAATTAAAGTGTTTCGTTTTATTCAGTATATTTTAGACACATTTAAAAAAATTTATCAATTCCGAAAATACGAGAAATGTAATCTCGAATTTTTCGGGACTTGGAATCCCAAATCCCTGTACCCGTGAGAACCTCTGGGATTCTTATTAGCTCCCACCTGATATAATTAAATAATTTTCATGCTTTAGCTTTGCCAATTTGAATGAATGTTTCAGCTTGACGGACGCCCTGAGTCTTTATCTAAGTTTGAAGCAGCAAAAGGTTATAGACCAATAAGCGATGATTTTGCCTCTATACTTGCCAGGCCATTGCCATATGTCTTTGTGGTATGGGATCCACATCAGCGTAACAGTGTTGTACGCGCTAAAGAATAGGAGACAATCCTTGACAATATTTGATTATACCCTATAAGATTTAACAGAAATGGGCTGCTCGCATGTCCGGAAAATAGCGATGAGAGGCCTGTTTGGACCCCTACAAATGCAAAGGCCTTTCGCCGTATACGCCTAGCCCTATCACATTAGTTGTTTTAAATGGTCTACTGAAAAGCCGTGTTTTCTTTTAAAGCGAGCCTCCCGTGTTACCATTCGATAATAATTCACAATAATTGTTATTATACATATAGTTTGTCAAAGTCCAGACTGGCATGAATGGTATTCCGCAAAGCGAACCGAATCGATCCGACATACCGAACCAAAGCGATTCGTCGATTAAGATTAACAACAGGAGAGGCTATAGGACGCCCTCTTGAGGACAGGCTTTCGCCTGACCCAATTATAGCTTGCGGCTTTATGGGCGTGAACATCTAAGATCAACGATCACAAAATGCTCACGCCTATAATGGCCCAAGCTATCATTTATAGCTGCGAAAGCCTCTCCTGAGTCTGGGGCAGGGGGATGTTAGAGATGTCTTTTACAGATCAGGACATAATCAGATCAGGAAATAGAGTGCTTCTGAGAAACAAAAATGAACTAATGAGAGGATTTTCCTTTCCAAGAACAACCTGAAAATTGTTGTGAAACTAATTTCCTTTGCGCAAACATAATTTATCAACTTCGAAATGTATAAAAAGTGAAAATGAAGTAAACCTATTAAAATTTTGCTTAATTTCACATAAAAAGATTTCTTCTAATAAACCGAATGAAATTATGCCTAACTTCGCACAGCAATTTTCCAGCTTATTCATTAAAAATATAAAGGGAAAATCTTTCGAAATTATTTCAGTGAAAAAAGGGTTATTTGCCATTAATAAAATTATATAATATAATTTGCCTTTTGCGTTTTATAATCAAGTATTTAGGATTTTTTTTTTTTTTTGAAACAATATTGAATTGGCTGAATCCATGGCAAAGGAGCGCCGCGCACCCACTTCCATTTGATAACAATCACCGAATGCCTGTTTCTGAAGGATACGAATTCTCTCAATCCGTAAGGATGTTCTTTTATAATACACACAAAACTTTTAATTGCTCCTTAAATTAATTAGCTTATTCCCGGAATATGGGAAAACGGAATTTAGATACAATCCAAAACAAGTTGTGTACTAATTTATTTTTATCCTCTTATCCTTTTTTCCCCGTGTCTTTTTTGGAAGGGTGGGAGGTAGGGTGGGGGTGTATATTAGCGAAAATCTGCTACACACTCAAAAACTCCTCCTAAGCAGCCATCAACGATAAAAGGAAACTTTTTTTCGTGTGTTTCCGAAGAGCAAATGGAAAAGTAGAAAGTAGAAGAAAGGTCGACCAACGGGACGAGTCTGCACTTAAAGCTCAGAAGCTTAACAACTTTTATTTCCCTGAGTCGAAAGTTTTATTTAATCTTTTTAGCCTGGAAGTGCTTCAATCATTCTCATTACGTGGAAAACTATTTTCTAGGTTACAGATCCTTTCAGGATGGGTGAGTCCTTCCTCTTTTTTTTCTGTTCGGGGTCTTACAGATGCCGAATAAAGGGAGATAAATGAGGCGAACGAGATTTTTAGAATTGAAGGATTTTTTTTTTCATTATTCTTCATTTAAAAGAAGGCAATAAATGATGAAATGAGGAAAATGAAAGAATTTTTAAGGATCCAATGGCTATTCTGCAATGGTGGTAATAAAAGTTTATTTTTCTGTTTTAATGTGTAGACTTGACAATGGAAAAAAATGGGATTATTTGAGAGAAAGAGGTTACGCTTGAAGTGGCTTAAATGGAGCAGTGCTGTTTTGAAAGGGAATCATCGTAGATCTGTGCTGTCGAGGGAATTATTCATAGTCGACAAAGCGATAATAACATTTTCTGTTCCCGATTCATTATTGAAAATTATTATAAGAATTGTTAGACAGCAGAAACTTTGAGAACTTGGAAGCCGTTCAAGAAAAGTTACCCCTTGGTAATATGTCAGCTTTGATAATTAAGACAGATAAATCAATACCATGAAAATGGTTCAATGAAGTGCGCCCGACATTGAAGTTTGATTTTACATGAAATAATTAATTAAAATGTTCAATAGATAGCACAGAAAAACATGTGGTGTCCTGGGACCTCTCCTGTCGATCACAGTGTTTAATTATGTGCTGAGGCTACGCCTCGATGAGATCGAACTATGCGCGAACAAAGCTATCTCGTGGTATGGGAACAGAAAACGCTTAAGATCACTGGGTGTGATGATCGACCAGAGGCTTACTTTTAAAATATACTTGGAGGGCATGGCGGATAAAGCTTCTACTATTTGTGCCGTATTTCCTAGAAAGCTCTGATGGTGAGGGTGTTTAGCTCAGTCTAGCTTTACGCGCAGGTAGCTGCGTTGAACAAGAGGGACATAAACATACGTGTATGCGGTGCATGCGGCAATAGTTATTATAGAAGTACATGCATTCAAATGCGATCTCAGATATAGTTTCGGGAACCATGCAACGCAAAAGTTGGTTACTTTCAACTTTTTCCGCATTACCGTAATCGACGTAGCCTCGAGTGCTCAGGCGCACACACACTACAAATATATTGGATATCTGTGAAGGACAAGACAAAACGCAGGAATGCAATTATCTGTCGTATCTGAAAGCGCTCCGCATATTGCGCATTGGCCGCCTGCATCGCATGCGTAACTTCTTAACAGCAGAAAATGGAGGACCGCATACGGTGTAAAGTTGGAAACAGACACATGCGGACGTGCAGTGAATTTTCACTGACAGATAGTCGCACTCGCACATGGGTTCCGTCTTGTCTTTTACAAACAACCAAAACATCTAAGCGACGAGTACATGTAACTGGCGTGTATTTGTGTTTGGGTATTTGAGACTATGAGGAATGCAACAATGAGGAAAACTTGGAAGTAGACCAACTTTTGCATTGCGTGCGTTTACGTAACGATATGTCAGTTTGCATGTGAATGCACGCACTTCTGTTATATTAATTATCGCACGCACTAACGTACGCTTGCATCTGCCTCCAGCTTAAGCGTCCTTCTGGTGCTGCGCATACAGGACCATATCCAACGATGAGACGTACGTGATAGCGGGAATTATACCCTTAGAGATATTGGCGAGAGAAAGCATACGTCTCTGATCCAGATCCAGGAGGGTATAGAAAATACCTCCATCGTGTCGAGCACGGTTTACATGACAAGCACTCGAACCGATCACAAAAATCTTTTTGATCGACTCCAGTCGAGCTGCTTGCGTTTACATTTGTACTTGAAGTATGCTTCAAGTACGCATCAAGCTGCCATAGAAGCACACTAAGTCGAGATTTTGCGGCACGAGAAAACGATTGGACCTCGAAGTCCGGTTCTAAAAATTCAAAATGGCCGCCGAAATATGACCGAGATTTAAAATATCCGACCAAATATGAATTTTCAAATTGTGTTTTGATTTCAATGAAAATCGGTATCCATGGTTTTTCAAGTTAACAAATAAAGAATTTATGATCAAAACTTATAAATTCAGAATGGCCGCCTCGAATTGACGAATTTTGTCAATTGTATTGTATTTGTCAATTAAATTCCCAAATTGCTTTATTTACCCGAGAAAACTTCAATTTTCCAACGTAAGGCCAAGAGGAATTTGTTGTTCTCGATATTATTAAACCGCCGTTCTCACATAATCAGCTGATGTAAGTTATTCAAGAGTTGGAAAATCTTAACAACCTAGCTCTAAATGGAAGAACATTGAGCATAGTGTATCTTTAAACTCTATAAGAAATTGGCCTGCCTGCCTTTCTCCCAAAAAAAAAACATGTTGATCTGACATATTTTCCGGATATTATACTATATGCCTAATGGTTTTTGGCAAAAGGCTATTTTTAAATACTCTTTCACTAAAATGACGGAGATTACCCTTTTAAGTATATTTTATGTCACAACTGAATATTCCATTTGAGTCAATTGGGCCTTACGTGGATAGAACTTCTCCGTTTTCCAGACATTTTTTACTACTGTCTTTATTTCCCTCCGATGGGTACAGCGAGGTGCAACGGGTCCCAGCTAGTTCTTTAAAACAGCTCACGTCATACTGCTTCGGCCATATTTAGCAGGCGGCAGGAGAACTAGAAACCTGAGTGCTTAACAAGAAGAAGTGCTCGGAAAGTTTTTTGGGATTACGACATAGTCAGATAGAACAAACGTCCGAATGGCGTTGACCAAGACATCCAGAGTCTTCTGAAGGGAACAATTATAAGATTTCAGTTGTGGACTTCTAGGTAAGTAGCACTAGTTTCGTTGCAACACAGTAAGGGTCTTAAGGGTCTCTTCAAATCCAAATAGTTTCGCGTTCGTTAGTCATCGATGTGATGTACAAAAGCCACAAATACAATGATTTTGAGCTCCCTAGTCGTTTGACAGCAAACACAATAGATTTCGATTAGATGAAAAAATTCATTATTAAAATTTGGTTTTACTTTGAGTTTAGGAGTGAGTAGGAACAAGATTCGTTCTATAATCAAAAATGCTTAATTTTCTCTAAATTCTGTAAGCACAGAATTCCAGCGAAATTAGATTCATGCTAATAATTTCCTGCCAGTGAATCTGAAATGCTATCAGTAATATTCCCCTGGACAAAGAAAACAAACAAAAAAAATCAATAGGACATAAATTAAAATCATCTGCCATCAACGACAAACTGAAATCCATTGCCGTTCATAAATAAGAGCAGCAAAACTGATGTCAATCAATAGAATCTAGAACACAGAGCTCTTTTCAATAAAATGCAATTCCAATCGAGACCCTGCAAGCCTTGCTAGCCTTTTTTCAGTCGTCCATGTCAATGGCATCTTGTACAAGTGTTGTCAAGAGCAGACCCACCCACCACAACAACAACAACGAACATGGCGCATAAAAGCAACCTGCATTCAACCGAATACGAATGTTTTTATTGTTCAGGTAAAGCAGAGAGAGGGCAAAAAAAAAATACACCTGATATTTGGTGAAAAAGCCAAGGAAAATGTTCGAACCCACAAAGGGAACCAATTAGATGAACTTTTGCGAGAGAGAGCGAAAAAAACCTGGAGCAAGAAATATAACAAGGGAAACTACAAGAAAAAAAGTGCAAAAAGGCGACCTGGAACAATGTTTCTTTGCAGGTATTGAGTTATTTTCTTTGCGTTTCCGCTGGGGTAAACAGGTTAGTGGGTAGATCAACAACTGAGTGGGTTCTGTCAGACAGAAGCATTTAATTAACGAACTTTATGTGCGATTAGTGTGTGTGGTAGTTGCACTCTCATCACATTACCTTTGAGACACGCCCTTAGGTTGTCCAAATCTGCTGAACAATGTGGTGCTACTGAGCAAATGCCTGATGCTAGCGAGGAAGAAAATAATATAAAAAAAATTAAAATCATGGAAAAAAATTCAACATTAATCGTTAGACAACGTTAGAGTGCAGGCAGATTAGTTTGTAACACAAAAAATTCAGCTTAAACACAGTTAATAACAGTTCAAGCAAGGATTAAACAAGGAACAGCATTTGCTCAAAGTTGACTTCGAAGAAACAAATAAATTTATATATTTACATCCCTCTTTGTTGCATTGGAGGACCTCACTCGGTTTTTGTTAAAAAAATTTAATTAATTAATTAATTTCTTTTAGTCAAAATCCGAAAAGTTTTCCTCCACAACTAGGGAGAGTATGGATAGAGACCGCGCTATAAAAGAAGGGAATCTCGATCACTTTTTCCACCCGCAGTGAAAGTCTCAAACCCCAACAAGCGAGCAACGTCACTCCCAAATGCAAATTACTTTCCCTTCTTTTCTGGCGTGGGCTCTATCCAAACTCTCCTTTCGGATTTGGAACAAAATAATTCAAGCCCGAATGATGTGAAATAGATGTGTACCCGAAAAAGTGATGTTGATGTTTCTCGTCATTAAAATAAAAATTCCCGATTTCAGTTTACCTACAGTTATTAGTTATTATTATTATTTTGACCCAAAGCAAAATTGGAGTCTCACAGAGAGTGCAAAGTCCAATCAAAATTACTTTCCTTCCACCTTTTTGTCTTGGCTTTTCCCAAAAATTCCCTGTCCATTCTACTATCATTGTTTGCCCCTTCGATTAGCGAGCTCGGTGTTCTGTTACGGTAATATTGGGTGGGAGTCGATGGAATTAAACATCGTGTTGGAGTTGTCAGCTCTATCATTCTTCTTTGGATTATTTTTTCCGCTACGGTTTGCTGTCCGACGTCTGCACGCAATGATAGCATCGTCGGTAGTACAAAGGAGCTTAATCTCTGAGCGTTAGTTTTTCACAAAACAAAGAAACCCAGCTTAGCTTCCTATACCAGTAAGCAAATATTGACCAGGTCTAAAGATATCATACCTCATATCTCGCATCAACGGGAGCTTTGTGAGTAATCGCCACTTAAGAAACAAAGCTGCTGGGTGGACAATAATGAATGGACTTAGCAACATACTAGATCGCAGTGTTGGGTAGGACACGATTTTAAAATGAGTTTTTAAGAGGTGCCTCTTTTCTCTTTTGAGCCAGTACAATGTCACACTTCAAATGAGGCGAGTTGCTATTTAAAGCTTTTTTACAAGGTTAATTATAATATGCATTAAACTGCCTGCGAGTATATAGCTGTAAGGACATCGTCCCACTACTCTCATATTACTTAAGTGTAAAAGACGTTGTACAAAAAACAGCCGACTTACATCAAGTAATTGAAAACAATTAATTAATTACCTAAGATTTGTCAGCTGAGTTTTGATTCCCTGAATTTAAAGATGCTAATAAGAAGTCTCCACAATGTATATTTAAGTATTTTGCAATCTCACCTCGCCTAATTTCATATTGGAAATTTTTCTACCGCAAAAGAAGTAAGAAATGTCTCTCCAGTACAAAATTTCACTCCCTCGAAAAATGTAAGAAATGTTTCTCCAGTTCATATTTACAATCTCACCTCATCAATTGGTAAGAAATGTGTCTCCAGTACGTAATTTACAATTACACATAGCTTTTCGATTCTCGATACATGGTCATATACCAATAGAACATTATTTTTGAACCGGGGTATTTAAAAAATTTAGTGGTCAGTACAATTTACTGACGTGTGAGGGACAAATGTACTGCCTCTTGTAAGTCCGGCTCGACATTACTGCGCTTTCTGGCACTGCGAATAATAAAAAGAGCGCCATCAAGTGTAGGAGCAGGAATTTTATCCTCCTCGCTAAACATCCAAAATTATTAATCTAGTTCTAACAGAAGGAGCTGCTGATAATTTTTTGCGCAACTTTTAAGAACCTACTTGTCATACCTAGCATTATGACATCTAAACCTGTCGAAACACGGCAAACTCAGCTCTTTTTCATGGCTAGGGTACAGGAACGCTCTTCAGTGAGTACAGTACTTCCATAGGAACATCGGAGGCAGCCAGTAGGTATATGAACTTCCCAGACTTACAAAATTTAGAGGACACGCCACGCCAATGGCTAATGCACACGATGAGTGTGATGGAAAGAGATATCACAATGTAGTCTTTTTCAATACAAAGCTTCAGACTCCTAGTGATGTCGCAGAAAGACTCCGACGGAGTCTTGTCGAACATTACATGATACTGATTACTCGGGGATCGTGCGGCTAGATTGCGAATCTCACACAACATCCAGTATCGTAAATGCAATGTGGAGGAGGATACAACCGGGAATTTTTTTGAAATTTTCCGGCTAAACACCGTATAGTTAGAGATATTCTTTTACAGAGCTCGGAAGAAGGTTACAAGAGAGATGTGATTTTGTACTCGAATTTTACCAATTGAAAAACACCCGCTGGTGCAGACTGTACCTCTAGATAGTTTAAAATTGTACTTCTAGAGAAATACTACCGAGTCCAGTCTATAGCATTCTTCATCTAGGATAGCTCCTCACCAAATTTAAGCCTTGGCTACTCTGAAATACTTTGCCTGGACGTCTTTCTGTTCTGCTTTATTTTGCAGAATCAGTCTTAGTGTTTAACGAGTCCAGTTTTTATCCGAAGCGTTACTCATGATTACATCCTCTAAAATAGCTACGATAGTGATCATGATTGATTCTATAGCCATTTGGTTCACCTGGCCCTTTTTTGGCTCAAATTTTCCATCTTATCTCAATACTTGGCCATTTAAATCTTTTGGTTTAAGTTTGGCTCTCGTGAGGCCGTATGTGCACCCATTAAAAATGGTAAAAAAAAAACTCTACGGCCATCTTCCAGTCCCTTAAAGAGGGAAGCGGCCGGTGTTCGCCCGTTGTAGGGTCATTTTTTAGTTTTACATGGGATCTCTGCCGCGTTCCATTCTGTACCATGTTCGACAAGACTAATCCAGTATAGTCTGCTTAAAAATCAATGGTATTCTGTAGAAAAGTTCGTCTAATGTTGCTACAAGTGTCTACCGTTATGTCTTGTTTGCTGCTTCTGGCTTTTTCTGAGTGATTTTGCGACTCCTCCTCCGCCCCCAATCTAATTGCATTCGGTATCACTCAAAATGTTTATTATAGTAAGAGTATACAATTTATATCAGAGCAACTCTTCTACAGTATAAAGATTCTTCAGGCGGCGACGTTAGTAGACCGATTTCGAGAACCGAACAATTTCAACAGATCCTTTAAATCCTGCTCACAAAATCGAACATAATGGAAAGTCGTTGTCATACATCACTCCAGAAATTGAAGGGCACATCCATAAAACGGTTTCATCCTTCTAAGAATAAACCCCAAACAAAGTCCTGTTTACCCCGTTCCTGTTCAATTTTTGCTAGGAAGTAAGCCAGCTTTCTAAGTTAACCAAATGCATCTACACCTGGGCGAAACACGGCTCAGAATAGTAATCAAGCAGTAACCAACCGCCAGACGAGCAGACAGCAATTGTTTATCCTTTGAGTAACAACAATGGCGGTTGATTATTCGAAAGTTCATTTTCGTGCCTGGTAGCACCACTCATAATTCCACCCGGCAGAGCCCTTAGTGGCCACATGTTGATTGTGCATGTACTCAGGTTATTATGTGGTCGCAGCATGTTGCTTATCCTGCTCCATCGTTTATCCTGCTTCAGTTCAGTTTGCTTAGTTATAGTTGTGAGTTTAGATGTGTGTTACATCAACAGCAAGCTCAACGCAAACATCCGCAGCTTTTTGCAATACGATGGAGGAGGCATGAAAAGAAGGTCACGCTCGAGAGGGGGTCGATATGCTGGGCGGGGGAGGGGGTTGGAATTAGGATCACAACAAGCCTGAATACAAGTTTGTAGCTGAATTACGTTCGAGTGAATATGGTTGATGGATGAATATCATACATGACAGGTCAATTGGATGTATAAGAGGTATTGCTTGCTGGTTTTGTGAAAGCAAAGTTTATATATGGTATTTTGTGTCAGTTAAGGACTTTTGACATCCAGGCTGTGAAAGCACGAGGCAGAGGACTTTATTATGAATGGAAAACCTATGGGAAATTCAGATGGTATTCATTGATTGAGTGGGTATGATTAACCATGGGTGGATTATCGGCTCAAATTGAGATGACATATATATAAGAAGTAAACAATTTTTAGGATTGATAAAAGTAAAAAATCAAATCGACCCCTTCTAGGTATATTTAAATCATTCCGTCATCATTCATTCAACACTGAGTCTAGTCAACCTTAAAAGAATTAAATTTTCATCAAGAGTATCGCCCTATTAGGTATAGGAATAGACTTATCTCTGCAATCCATAAATGCACGCAGTAACTTACTGACGTGGGGACGAAAATAGGAGTGGGCGTTGACAGCTTAAACCTACCTAAAGCATATTAAAAGCGAACTGCAAATAGAAATAGTTAGACGTACCTAAAACGATCTAGAATTGACGAAGGAAGAACAAGAAATGATTATTGTGCAGAAAAGGTCAAGTTAGTCATGCTGATTATGTTGCGATGCAATATCAAGTAGTAAAATTTGCTCGAACGATAGAAAAAGGATATGATAGATTACGAGGAGTCTGAGGGATGCATGAGGAGGAGGCGATGACTCTCGCGGTTGGACTCTTAAATGTTGCATGAATTCGGAAATTCTGACCGTGGAAGGATGTTCCACAGCCGAGCAGTTCTAGTAATAAACGAATTTCTAGACCGGAGGATCGGGAAAATATCGACTGTACAGTGTGCGAGTGAACCGATGTCTTGTGGTGCGGACAAAATATAGACGAAGATAGATAGTTATGAGCTAATTTAGTTTGACTCAAGATATTTTCTAAACAATTAACACTTCATTATAATTTTCATCAAAACAATTACAACTTTTCATAATCAATACGGTTAAGAACAAAAGTAAAAAGAAAAGTTAACAAAAACACAAAATTATTGAGAACAAGTTATTGGATGGCGGGCTACCCAAAAGAGGTCCTAAAAAATGTTAATCTTAAAGGGTTCTAATTGTAAAAGGAAACAATTTTACAATGGTCTATAACCAAAATCATAATTTGGGGTAAATCAAATTTTACGATGCTTCACCTTATGAAGAGAAAACCCCTTGCTAGGGTGAAACCCAATCCGTTTAATAAATTTCCGCAAGAAGTTCATGCAGCTACCGCTAATGGCGGGTGCGGTAAAGGCGCTCATTCATCGATTTCTTTTTTGTCACATTCTTAGCAGACCCTTGGCGAATTTAACGGAAAAATAACCCTGAATTAATTACATTATAAAAGTGGCCTTTGTAAAATAAGCAAAAAAAAAGGACGAGAGTTCAATGGATGTAAACTTTGCTTGTAGGGTTGCAGGATCAGAGTTTGTATAGCTAATAATGTATTCCTTGTAGTAGAGTTTAGTTGTGTAGAGTTAGTGTAGAATTTAGTTCAAGAATTTGTTCACCATTTTTTCTATGTGGAATTAGAGTTCAAACGAACATTTCTGTGCCACCGATGGACGATACTGTGACGCATATAGATCAATTTCGGAGAACAAACTCTAATTAGAAATGTGGTACAGCCCGTTCTGATTTGAGAAGGAGGACCCCGACGGTTTTTTAGAAGGAGGACCCCGACGATTTTTGAGAAGGAGGACCCAAGACTCGCATCCAGCTTAACAGAGGCCAACAACCAAAGGAAGGAGGACCAATATCCATCCCTTTGAAGGAAGACCTGACATCGGAGAAGAGAGGAAGAAACAAGAAGAGTGAAAAAAAAGAAAAAGGAAGAAATAAGAAGGTCAAGCTGACTTGTGACGCATATGCAAGTAAAAATAAGGTACGTCACAAATTCAAGTCAGACACATTAGCATAACGCTCACACACCTTTACCACAATTGTTCAATAAACTTGTTTGATATTTAAATATTATGAATGCAAAAGAAATTGTTTAGAGTTGGCTTAACCACCAAGTTGTATAGATTCTAAGTTAATGATGAAACTTGGGATTCGGTGCGATTCAACTCTCCCCACTCCGATATAGACGTGAAACGGGAACAAGGCGGGAGCTCGCGAAGAACCGCCTAATTAAGTCATAGATTCGTATCATAGTTGCTGGTTCAGCTTGAGTATATTGGGTTACAAATTTCCACTTTCTGTTGTTTAAATTTTCATTACGTTCGAAGTTACAAGTTTTACACGTTACGTTACGGTTACATTGATTCCTGACGATAACAGGAACAAATAAGACAAGTCGAAAATTAGGAAAGTCTGAACTATTTGGCTCGCGTTGATATAACGATGGAAACTTCATCAGGGAATACGCAGGAAAACCACATGTCTGACCGCGATCTCCTACCAACGCAACACCAACAAAATGTTACGTCAACAGAAGGTTCACAAGGGAGCGAAACTGCTAGGCTCAACGCTGTGTCTAGTGTTAACCTACCACGGCCATTCTGGAGGGATTCACCAGCCAGATGGTTCGCAGTGGCAGAAGCCGCATTCGGACTCCACCGAATTACATCCGACTTAACTAAATTCAGACACATTCTAGTAAATCTAGACAATGAGATTTTAAGCGTGATTGGAGATCTTATTGACTCACCACCCGAAACAGAAAAATATGCCACTTTGAAGAATCGAGTGATAACGGCATTCGGTGAGTCTTCTGAAACACGTCTTCGACGATTATTGCGAGGGCAACCGATGGGAAGCGAGAAACCATCGCTTTATTTGCAAAGGATGAGAAACTTGGCAGGAGGACAATGCAACAGCACAGTTATGCGAACTTTGTTCATGGAGCAATTACCAGAGCAAATGAAAGGGATCCTGGTTATGAACGACACCGAAGACCTTGGCGCACTAGCATTACAAGCAGATCGGATTGCTGAGGTAACTCAACCACGGATCGAGGCCATCAACATGAGGCCAACGGAGCACCAAGACAGAGTTAGTGGATACGAACGGACATCACGAAGACAAAACATGGAGCAAGGTACGCCCGAAGCTAGAGGACTTTCAACCAATTCGGAGGTAAACGAATTGAGAGCAGTCATCGAGGCTTTATCAAGGGACGTGAAGAATCTGCAAACAAGATCTAGAAGTCGACAACGTTCAAGGCAAGGCCGGGATAGATCGAAGTCACCTTGGAGTGGCACTCGAAGCAAGGAGGACATATGTTACTACCACGAGAGGTTTGGAAAGAAGGCGCGCAAGTGTTGCACCCCTTGCTCTTGGAATAAAAACTCGGAAAACTAAAAGAGCCGATGTGCATCGAGGCGTCCGTCGGCAGTCCACACGTCTCAAAACGCCTCTTAATACGGGAACGGAAAACCGGTACGCAATTTCTTGTGGACACAGGAGCAGACGTTTCTGTATTACCCAAAGCATTTAAGAAAAAAGGCCAAGCAAATACCGAATTTCCACTTTATGCAGCAAATAACACCAAGATCGCTACATATGGAGAGGCCAATCTCACACTGGACCTTGGAATAAGGCGACCATTGAAATGGAAATTCTTAATAGCTGACGTGTCACAACCCATCCTAGGAAACGATTTTCTACATGAATACCATCTCCTTCCTGACCTCCGGAACAGGAGGCTAATTGATGGTATTACGGGACTTGCTACTTACGGGATTCTCACACAAAACGACGTGCCAACAATAAAGATGGTGGTAGATGACAACGAATACACAAAGATGGTTAAGGATAACATAAGCATCACCCGAAGGGGTAAATACAGTGAGCCGAAACATAACGTCAAGCACCATATCATAACAAGAGGACCACCATGCGCCGAACGAGCACGACGCTTATCACCTGGCAGATTAAGAGCGGCACGAAGCGAAATAAACGAATGGATTAAAGAAGGCATAATCAGACCGTCATGTAGCCCGTACGCTAACCCGATGCTAATGAGGAAAAAGAAGGATGGCACATGGAGGCTTTGTGGCGATTATAGGCGACTAAACAAAATCACACTTCCGGACAAGTACCCGGTTCCGAATATACAGGATTTTTCTCATCGACTACATGGTTGTAAATTCTTCACGACAATGGATTTGGAAAGGGCTTACTTCCAAATTCCCATGGCACCGGAGGACCGCGAAAAGACGGCATTAATCACACCATTTGGACTATACGAGTTCAACGTGATGCCTTTCGGACTAACGAATGCTGCGCAATCGTTCCAGAGGTTTATCGACAACGCACTAAGGGGCCTGGACTTTTGTTTTTGTTACGTAGATGATATCATTATTGCATCACGTTCGCGGAAAGAACACTTAGAGCACGTGGGACAAGTCATCGAGAGGTTGAAGGAGTTTGGACTTACGATCAAACTTAGCAAATGCCACTGGGGTCAAGACAAGGTTGAATACCTAGGATACGAAGTGACCGGCGAAGGCATCAGACCACTCGAACACCGAGTTCGCGCTATTCTCGAATTCCCAAAACCTAACAACATAATGGAATTACGGAGGTTTTTGGGAATGATCAATTTTTATAGAAGGTGCATTAAGGACGCTGCAAGAATACAGGCACCGCTGCATGCCTTAACTATTGGAGCGAAAAAGAGGGACAAGAGACCTGTCGAATGGAATACGGAAGCAGACGAAGCATTCAGTACGTGCAAGGATACCCTAGCGAGAGCCACTCTTATAGCTCATCCTGCGGAGGGAACCCAACTGTACTTGACCACTGACGCATCTGACACCGCAATAGGAGCAGTTCTGGAACAAGAAATAGGTGGTGAAAAACAGCCACTGGGATTTTTTTCAAAGAAAATTACAGAAACTCAATCAAAGTACAGCGCTTACGACAAGGAACTACTCGCGATTTTTTTAGCGATAAAATTTTTCAAGCACATGATCGAAGGACGAGGTACCACGATCTTTACAGACCATAAACCGTTGGCCTATGCTTTTAACCAAAAAGCTTCAAAGGCATCTCCAAGACAACAAAGGCAACTTGATTTGATTAGTCAATACACAACGGACATTCGACACATCGCCGGTAACTTGAACGACGTTGCAGACACGTTATCACGAATAAATGATATTGAACTACCAGTCTGCGTCACAACTGAGGAGATTGCAATTGAACAAGAAAAAGACCCAGAAATGAAGCAATTAATCGAACAGCCGGGAGCGATAAAATTCAAGAGGTTACGTTTAACAGGTACTGATACGGTCGTATATTGCGATGTATCAACTGATGCGATAAGACCTTATATTCCAATAACATTGAGAAAGAGGATTTTCGATAATGTGCATAATACCGCCCACGGTAGCGGGAAAGCAACACGAAAAGCTATAGCGAAGAAGTTTATTTGGCCACGAATGAATAAAGACATTACGGAATGGGCACGAACTTGCTTACCGTGCCAACGCTCAAAGATTAGTAGACACACGAAGCGTCGACCAGAACACATCGATATGCCGGATGAACGTTTTCAGCATATACACATCGACATTGTAGGTCCAATGAGGGAAGTACGCGGATACAGGTACTGTTTAACCATGATTGACCGCTTTACACGGTGGCCGGAAGCAATTCCAATAAAAGACATCACAGCACAAACGGTTGTTGATGCAATCTTTGAAACTTGGATAGCGAGATATGGTACACCAGCAGTAATAACAACTGACAGAGGCACACAGTTCGACTCTCAAATTTTCGAGGCATTTGCCAGAATGATTGGCAGTCATAGGAAACGCACTACAGCATATCATCCCCAAGCGAACGGTATGATAGAACGATGGCATCGATCACTCAAGGCAGCCATCAAATGCCACGAAAACGAAGACTGGGTACAAGTGCTACCTGTCGTAATGCTGGGATTAAGGAACTGTTTGAAGGACGACATTGGCTCATCCAGCGCTGAACTGGTTTTCGGTACGACATTGCGGATACCTGGGGAGTTCTTCATGCAAGACAATTTCCAAGCGGACCAAACAATTTTCAAAGAAGCGTTAAGAGAACGTATGAGGGAACTGCGTCCACGTGAAACGGCACACCACAACAAGCCAAGGATATTCATACACAAGAACCTCGCCACTTGCACACATGTGTTTATGAGAGTTGATGGTACAAAGAAGCCACTTGACCAGCCTTACACCGGACCTCATCAAGTGATCAAGCGAGATAGCGACGCTTACTATACAATAGACATGAATGGCAAACATATCAATGTTTCAATAGACCGACTGAAACCAGCAATATTACAAGATATAACAAATGAAGATAATACGACATCAACACCTAGGCCAAGAACATACGAAGGGCCAGCCGTTAGGAGAAAGAAAGTAAGTTTCGCAACACCCAACGATTAGTGACGATGTCGCTGGAAGGGGAGTAGTGTGGCGACTACGATGCGTTCACCGCGACATCCACATGTCAAACATAAAGACACAAACCGCTGTACACAAACCACGGCGAAAACACTGAACTTATATGCGGCGAATCCCAAAGGTTTTAGTCAGTAGGCGTAGGTTAATTTATTATTTTAACTTTAAGGAATTGTCATAATTTTAAGTTAGTTCTAAGTTATTAGCCTTACTGTTAACAACTCCTTTATAAATATTTATATTGTTAATAAAGACTTTTGATTGTGAAGATAATCAGAGTTATTCCTGTCCGGTGAGCGACTAGCCCCACATATGTAATCTAAGTCATTTTGCAAACTGGAAAAGCTCGAACACTCAATCAAACTCTGTTTTAATCGACACTATAAAATATGCAAGAAATCCACAAGGAATAAAATACAACTGATGATTAATTCTATTATTTGACTTAAAAACATTTCCATAATTTAAATGAAATTGCCCCAGGAGCAAAAACTCCACCCTGTCAAAAAAAGCAACTCAACAAAAAAAAATACCAAGGAAAAAAAGAAATAATAAACCTCAACACTAACAAAATAATCACAAAAAAGCGGAAGTATGTTTTCCAATTTAAATGTTATTAAACGAAAACAGGACGAGCGAAAAAAGGCAATTTTCATGAATTTCCTCCTCGATTTCATTTCGCTGAAAATATCGCCCAGGATAATAAAGTCCTCCTGATGGCTGGTCATGGCCGCTCTCGGTGCTCCATCTTGAAGGGAGAAATAGATCACAAATGAATGGAGGCGCGACGGCGGCGTTATTTGTGAAATTTCCTGAATGAAGTTTTATAAAATGCAAATTCAACCTCTGGCCCCAACAACGTCACGAGTCCAGCGACAACAGTCGAAAAAAATTAACAAAAGTGAATTTTATTTCGACAGTGCGCGAGAGATTCTTCCTCTTCTGCGGTTTTTTTCATTATGATATTTTTAAAATATTTTATTCATTCACGAAATGCAAAAAAAAACAGAAAATAAATTAAACACAAATTGAATGCTGGAAACGTGCATGTGGACTGTGGGCCATTTTTTTGACAGAGAAAAAGATAATTGATAAAAAATTATTTATGGTTTAAAAATTCGATATGAGTTGAAGTTTTGAGATTTTAAGTACTCGAGTTTTTTTTATAGGATGTTGTTCATGTCCGGAATATTTTTTTTTGATAACGTAATTAGTTTAACCGATTTTACTACTGTGGTACAACTGACGCAATTTGATTGCATTAAGGTTTTGATGGAGCTTTATTGTCGAAGGATAATTGAATGTTGTCACTAATTAGAAAGCACGAATTTCATAATAATTACGAAAACTGCCCAAAACCAAGAAATTCACGGTCTGTAGAGGCAAAAGAGGTGGCTCTATGTACATTCATAGAGATAGAAGGTTGCTTTGACAACACTTCCTATGCTTCAAAACTTCCTATTCACTCAATAAAAAGGCAATAAATCCGATATCCCGACGACCTCATGCAAAGATAAAGACTCTCGCTCAATATAAGACTGCCCTTCTTGGCTGTTTTGGGCACACTAATGTCTAGAATTTCGTTCATAAATGGAATTGTATGGCTGTGGAACAATCTCCCACAATCCGTTTTTCCGAACTCACACAAAATCCAAAAGTTCACTCGTCATCGGTTCAATACCATCTGGCCCTACATCACCCAGACCTTCCCTGACCTATTCTATCGTCTTCTATTTTCCAACCTAAGATTACTACTAAACATTGCATCATTATCTAGACGGCATAAGAGATGATGAGAGATGAGTGATTCCTAAGCTTGTTTTTTTACATAGAAAAAGCCTAATCAGGAACAAACGAACTATTCAAAGAAATCAAATGCCTAGGTATCACTCTAAATCAGTGATTCCCAAAGTGGGTTCCACGAAAAAATTTTAGGGTTCCGTGTCACCAGCACCGAAACGCAAATACATTCGCCGACTCACTGGCACTGCGCCAGCCGTGCGAGTGGCCCTTCTTCCTTGAAATTTGGTCTACGTCACGCCGCGTAACATTTTGGCCGCCATTCCATATTCCCATGACGAGGGGGTTGTGAAGAAAATGGTAATCCGCCCTATTGAGATGGCCGCCATGGGCCAAACGATATATCGAGTATACTATACTTATGGTGTTCTACTTATCATACCGTTTCATTTGATACCCATGTCGAAGGGGTTGTGAAGAATATTTCAATCCGCCCTCCTGAGACTGCCGCCATGGATCTAAAGGTATATTGAGTATTACATTGTCATCGGAGCTAAAGCTGTATGCAAAATTTCAGCATGATAGGATATCCGGAAGTATTTGAAAAATCGATTGCAAAATTTGTTCCGTGAAGAAAACAGTAACCCTCCTCTTGAGACGGCCGCCATGGATCTAACGGTTTTTTCATCGTTGGGTTCCGCCAAATTTTATACATTGTAGAAATGTTCCGTACGAAATAAAGTTTGGGAAACACTGCTCTAAATAAAAGACTCGACCGGAATGATGCCAATAAGGTCACTGGAGCATTATATACCCATCAAAGACTTAAGAGAAAAACTTGGGAGTTCGAAACCAAAAATGACGCACTAGTCTTACATTACGATCATAAAACGAAACTCGCAAGAATTGTACGCTGTGATGCTCCGATGGAAAAGGAGGAGCAACTATAGGTTCGTTCCCCTGTAAGTAGTCCTAAGTAGTCAAGAAGGTATTCGCCTCTAGAATTAGTATTGATGCTTTCGTACGCGAAATGATGCGTGTTTTCGTCGCAGCCAATCACTAGTCGAATGCTCTCCTAACACAGTCCTCCAAAAGTTTCCTAACAGCCTTTTGAGCCAGTAAAATGTCATACTTTAAATGAGGCGAGGTGCTATTGTAATGCCAAAATAACAAAAAGAAGCAAAATAAAAAAAGAAAGGAAAAATATCAATAAAGAGATTTTTTACGGGTTTGTGTCTAATATATGCACTGTCTCATAGTAAGTAAGAGAGCTATGTCTTCACAATGTGTATTTTTATTTTACAATCTCATTTCGCCTGATTTCAAGTTGGAAATTTTGCTACCGCAAAAGAAATAAGAAATGCCTTTCGAGTACGTATTTACAATCTCAACTCATCTCATTTGATGTTGGAACTTTTACTTCCTCAAAAAACGTAGGAAATGTCCCTCCAGTACAAAATTTCAATGCCCAAGCGAAGTAAGAAAGAAGAAACCCATGTATCTCCACTGCATACTTACATTTCCTCATACCTATGCTAAAAATCGAAAATCAAGAATGAATTTATCTCGATACGCGCTCATACAAATAGTAGTAGTTCATTATTTTTGATCCGGGGCGAATCAAAATCTTGAGACCTCAGTACAATTTGCCTTCGTGTAAGGGACAAATGTACTGGATCGTGCAAGTCCAGCTCAACTCTATTTACATTATCACATAAAAAAAGTCATTAAGTTATGAACGGACTTACGGGATGTGCTCACCTCTTCAGCCAACTATCTTAGATTTATACGACTAGCGAGTATCAGCGTATTGATTTGTGGATGTTTTCTTCGTTCGTAACATAGACATTGATGGTAGACCAGAACGTGGCACACCAAGCTATCAATTCTAGGTCCTTTTTAATGTTATATACCATTCATGTGGTTGTATTTTGATATGTACGATTCACCGTTGTAGGGCCATCAGACACAGCGCGTGACATAAAATCTAAAGACGACGTTAGGTAACTAGCCGACTTGCACTGAGCGTCATGCCATGATGCACAGAAATGTAACTGCATCTATCAAAAGAATATGGTTGCTGTCAGGCCCGGCTTAAGGCACGGGCAAACTGGGCAGCTGCCCAGGGCGCTGTCGAAAGGGGGCGGCACTGACGACCAACCGATTTTTTTTTATGTTCTAAATTTTTAATTTATTCCTAATTCGAATTCAATTGTTTACCTGCATTTGTAGTTATTCTTTTTTTTTTGTTGAACAATTTTGGATACCCAGGTTTTTCCTATTGGGGTCCCTATTGGGGTCCGTCTTATATCTGTGTAACCTTTCTAATCCCGCTTTTTCCACGTTTACACTTCGCTTCGAGTCCAGTTCGCTTTTAAGACAGGTGGAACAAACGGAACCAGAAACTAGGGTGGGCCAAAAAAAGCAATATTTTTTTAAGTGATACACGAAAAATTGTTAAAGGGGGGGGGGGGGGGGGCGCCAAACACTTGGTACCATGGTGAGTTCTCGAAAGTGCCCTATATTAAGTAAGCTCTCGATAATATCATGTAAAATCCACTATACTAGTCGCGTTAAGTCGGGTTTTGCATATGGGCCTGTTTGAGTATGTGTTTGTAGAGTGTTTGTCATATTCCATCGGTCACACAGGGTAAAAATAATTCAACACAACTTCAACTTCAACTTCAACACAAAACTGTCATAGAAACGACATCGAGTCAAATTGATGGAAAAAGCTTTCTGAAAACTCAACGATATCAAGCAATATCTTTTAAATGTGTTCTTTAAATGATAAATTTTGGCTACTTTAAAAGTGTGTAAACAAAAACTCAAATTGGCAGCAAATTCTCACACAAAAATTAAGATCAATGGAGAACTACTTCTTTCTTACCTACTACAAGCATGATATGAAATGAAATATTTGAAAATTTAAATAATGTTCTGTTAAATGACATGATCCGCCCTATGTCCCATGAGGGATTAAAGGAGCACAATGATGATGAAATAAATGACATGAACGCAGTTTAAAATATTATATCATTAAGATAACGAAAAAGAACAATTATTGCCCTTTGTGTGTTTATCCACCAAACCTGCACTAAAGTTTTTCCTGGTTCAAGAGTCGGTACTTGAATGGTTTTTTATAAGAAAGACTACCGCCCACAAAAAGGGCTCTTTGTACCTTCAACCTTTTTATCTTTAAGTGCGATGCCATAGAACGGAAAAATAGTAGAGATATAGAATGAAAAAACGGACAGGGCCAACACGTGATTTTACTCCACAGACATCTATCTTATACAATCGTCACAGAACGCTGACTTCAAAAAATGAACAAGAAATGGCTTCCTTGCTTATTATGCTTACAGGTGAAGGCAGGGCGGGGACTATTTTTTAAAGTGGGAAGACCTGAAAGGAGAAAATTAATCTAAGCTAGTAGAAAAACTACGAAGTACCTTGCGGGGAGTGGGTTCGAACCACGGACCTTTGGAATGGTAGCCAGACCTTTTAACCCCTAGGCTAACAAGGTTGGCCGGGGAGGGTTAGAGTACTTGGAATATGTTATTAGGCAGTGTTTCGAGTTTCACCAATATTTATTGTTTAGGGTAGTTTGTATAGTTACCATTTCACAAGATAAACCTAATCAGAAAACTATCTAAAAAAAACAACCCAAAAACAACCAATCTATTTTCTATCCAAAACCACCCGAAAACATAAATAACCATCCAAAATATATATGCCGCACACACATCGTCACGGAATCAATTATTCAAGGAAAATAAACATGACAGCGAAAAACATCACAACATATACGACAACATATAAAAAAAAAATGGAGACCGGAACAGAATCATCGCCGTTGCCACATCCTGTCTGTTTGCGTATTGTCACATCCAGGCATGTGAGCCTAATAATCCCCTCCTTCATAAAAATAAGCAATAATCTAGGATTCCCTCAACATTATTTAAAAAAAAAATTCAATTTCTGCAACAAAAGCGATAAAACTTTCCTGCACAGACCCCTCCAGCCATTATTATTATTTTTTTCCGTCTTTTCCCAGAAGAGCTTGGGGAACTAGACTAGAGCAAGAGATATTTTTCTGTAGATAAACCAACAATGGCCCTCTCCGACATCAAGCTCTAACCTGAATACCACAAGAGTCCTTTTTCGCCCAAATAAGGTACCCAATTCAGTGCCTGTCGGGATTTGGTATCTCAGTGTATGGCCACTAAAGCCGCCCCTACACACACATACACTTATACATTTAAAAAGTGAAAAATGCTTCATATTATATATTGTTGTGGTCTATGCCGAAAATATCCGCCTAGGTAGGTGGCATGGTCCATGGTATAATGTTGGGGCCTTAAAAGTGTAAAACATCATTCTTCGGGGCCTGCCAAGAATATTTATTCTTCATCCCCTAAAAAAAACTCCTCGAGCAGCTCATTTTCATATCAAAGTACTTTGGATTTTTTTAAGTAGCAAAAATGTGGTGGTCGAGACCCCCAATCGTCTATGGGGGCTGAAGGGGGTCGTTTCAAAGTGAAATGGAGCAAGGTATCGCTGTACGTTTTATGGGGGGATGAGTAACTCGCCTTCTTTGAGAAGAAATCTAGTTATCTGTTGACGCTGCTACACCCCCGACGTTTTCCTTGCGTATTCTTGCGCTCTTCCTTTTTCATATTCATGAATTTAAAATCGCGTGAATATAATTCCTGAATACTGTATACTGTAGTGTATACTTTCGTGGAAGAGAGCAGAGCCCTTTTCACATTTTAGGAATTTTGTTTTATGTCCTTCCTTAATTAGAAAATTGAATTCTTCACCGAGAAACGGAAAGGGAATACGATCCCAGCCGCACGGCCATATCCTGGCGAAAAGCTGTTAGGTGCCTGGCTCGTTACGTTTCCTAATTTCTACGGCCATAAAGATGAACATTAAAGAACGTATAAAATTCAATTTCTCCAACCAGCTGAGAGATTAATCTGTGGCATAGCTTTATGCATCCTTAACAGAAACGCCAGGGTACATCCTCCCCATAAATGTTGGCCCCAACCACCCCCAAATAAATAAATAACAAAAAAACTGACGACTCTAACTTACAAGGCGAAAACTCGTCACAAGGTACTAGAATCCAACCTGCCAGCTTGTCGTGAATTCAAAAGTGGAGGGGATGAGGAGATAACATTTAAATTCAGGTCGATGTTTAACAGCTCATGCAACAGGACTTAATTGGTCTTTGATGTTGGGGTATTGTGCTCCTCCTCGGGAGAGTTAATTAGAATTGAGATTAGGTGAGGATCATGCGGTGAAAATGAAAAGCCTTCGGAAGTCGTGCCTTGTATAACCCAAAAATTTGACGGTCGAGAGGAGCGGATCCTGTGTCTGGTGTACATATATCCAACATTACAATATCCCACCGCTGCCACCAGCCAACTCATCCTCCTCCTGTTCCCGGGATCCGGTGTATCCTCTCTCTTATCATCATGTATGGAAAATATGCTAAACACAAAACTGAGTAGCGTACTAATGTCTTCCTTTTGTCTGCATGTATAGCTGGAGAATATTCCCAATGTTATCCTCCATAGGCAGCAGCACATCCTTGTCTTCTTATACTTTTTCATGGCTTCTGAGCAGCGTAATTATTCGTATTACGAGGAGAGCCTTTTATGATGCCCAGAGGCTTTTTGATATTATCTCTGGTGCTCCACTGGTCCCATTTTTTATGTTCTATGCTCGTTTATTGAGTGTTGAGTTTTTACGATGTCCGGGGAAAATTAATATCCTTGCACTTTCTGATGATGGCAGGAAATGTAGATATTTCGAATTCCTTTTTAGACTATAAAAATTTATGAACTATAACAAAGCGCTGATAGAAGAATCTATATTACCTGTAATGACAGGTATTTATTGCTATTTAAGTTAATATAAGGTGCGTGGGAGATTTGTGTAATTTACGAGGGTCCTTTGCAAGATTCTTTTCGGGGCTTAACGTAAATTATTGAATTGAATAAAGTCACGAGGGAGATGACTTTTCTGGAGCTACACATCTCATTGATTTTAGACGGTAACTTATTCTAGCGATCAATTGTAGGCCATAAACTGTTTGTGGGATAAACTACTGTAGCGATAAATTGCTAGCGATTAATTACTTGCGGATTATTGCCTGACGTCAATTTTCCTGGAAACCCATCAAAAATGAAACCCACACTAGAATGTAATAATCAGGTTAAAAAAAAGGAGGGAAAAAGAAAACAAGAACTCTCGTAAACGTAAAGCTGTGGGGTTTTACACTAACTTTTTGGCATTAGGGCGAGTCCAGAGATTTTCAATCAAAGCCTCCAGATTTTAGCGTACCATGGTATAATAATTACAAGGTAAGCTCTTAAAGATCCTGTGATGCCACTCATATCTAGTTCACAAGGGGAAAAAGTTTTCCGGTGACGTCACTCAGGTCTTTTCTAAACTAAAAAGCGTAAGAGCTTTTCAAGATGGAAACAGAGATTTTCCTTGTGAGCTAGTTTACCTTCCCAGCGGAGAATCGAAGCGCTTTTGAACAGATTCTGTAGCGCTGCAAAGGAATGCCAACGCGCTTCATACTCATATCCCAATTCCTTTCCTTTTAACACAGGCATGTCATCAGAACGAAACGCCTATATTTTGTTGTTCAAGAAACGCAATCGAAGCCGGGAAATTGAAACTCTTGGGAAGCTCCTGGAGCATTTCGAGCCCTTCCCGCCGTTTTATCGTAAGCGACATTTTTTTCGAAAATTCGTTTTTTACCGCAAACGACGTTAATTTAACCTTCGAAACATACCACCAATTTTGACATTAATCGGATAATAAACTAGCCTAACTAATAAAATAATTAGCCTAACTAATTTCAGCCCATTGCAAATAACAGATACAAAAATAAGTAAGAAAAACCTTCTCCTGTAAAATTTACTTTTTGTCGGTTACGATAAAACGACGGGAACGGCTCGATCTCTTTTTACCAAAAATAGTATTTCACAACTGACGCGATTATTATAAAAATCGCAAATTTTCCAACTAAGGAGAATAAAAGAGAACTTTAGGAAAACAAAGAAAAAACTGGGAGTATAGACTGCATGCTTCCAAAGAGGTTCCATAACATATGAATTGGAAGCGCTGCATTCTTGCTTGTTTTGGCAGCGCTCGATAAATTTCCCGCTGGGATGATGGCTCAATTCAAAAACCTAACACTGCCGTAATACTGCAGAATTTAGCAATTAGAAGTCTGTAGCTGAATTCTGCAGTGCTGCGGCAGTGTTGAATTTTTGAATTCACCCGATATCATGCTCTACATATTTCAAACCTCACCACGAGCATTATCCGCCGATAATGTGGCTATAGTGGTAATGGTAGGCAGCTTCTAACTTTAGTAGAGCCCCATAAAAGCTTTAAAAGCTCTCCTTTATACTTTTCCATTTGAACTCAAAAGCCGCGTTCTTTTTACACCGTGATCCAGATCAGATCAGCCGAGCATAAAAGAACGGACTTGGATCATGGAAGAAATTTAGTTTTTTACAGTTGTAGTTCTGATTTTTGATATGTTCTGTCGCAATTTATATCAGTCTCTAAAACTTATTAAAAATATTTCTGATTTAAAAAGAATTTATAAAAATGTTTTATTGACTTCCAAAATTAACAAAAGGTAACTTTCAATCATTTTTTCAAATTTTATGAAATTTTGCAGAGCTACCAACCCTTAAAATTAAAGAAAACAGAACAAAATTATAAAAGCTCTGGATTTTCCAATGAGATGTGTCTTGGATATGGTTGTTACACAAGATATTTTTGTATCACCGATTTTGATCCAAATCTTTTTTGGATCAAGTTGTTGTTGTTGGTTTGCTTGAAAGTTAATGATCTGAGTGGGATCTCGGCGTAAAAAAACGCGGCTAAAGTCACACAAAACTTTTGCCTATAGCTCTCTTATTCAAACTCACAAAGCAAAATAAAATCAGAAAGGGGCTCGTGTGGCTCTCAAGATCTGACCGGTAAGAAAATTTGAGACCTCAGGGAAGCTTATTTCGAGCGCAGTTTAATATGTTCCCGAGGGAGCATTACTGGAGTTTTCATAAGTTTTATAGAACGAAGAAGACAGGAGATCATCTTCGTGACCATAAAGGAGTCATTAGCACACTTAATGAACCGGCTCTCGTTTCGTAAGGAGGACAAGCAGCTTTGGAACTGGTTAGAATTTACTTGGGGGACTGCTTTGGTAAAGTATTGGCTGAAAGTTTCAAAGCTTCGTAAGCAGATTTAGAAAGTCTTGGCATTCGTTTTTGGATTACCGGCCGAAGTATTTACTGTAAGAGGTCGTGTTGTGGCAGAATACCAGGAACCCATAAGTTGTGTTCGGCATTGTGCAGGCTGACATATGGAAATTGATATAATAACGTCGTGGAATGCCAGTTGTACACTTAATCTGATGAGGTAGAATGTAAGATATGTAAGATCTTACTTTACTTTACAACGACCTATTGGTGAGCTTTGAGAGGTTGAATTGCGGTATCGCCTTTTGAGCGTATAACAGCTCAGAGAAAGATCAGCTTCTCATACGCTGGAACGCGGAACAAGGAGTCTGCAAACTCGAGTCTAATCTTCTTAACAAACTGAGAGAGGAGAATTTGGTTATCATATTTGTTGTAAGGTTCGATCGCCTTGTTGGCAAGTGTGAACTATTATGTTACTCCCTTCAACGAAGTAGTAAAAGTGATTGATTACAGCGGAAAGCTAACATAATCGAAAATTAAAAGATTGCGTTTTTACCCTTATATCATTCAAATTGTTATTTTGAAAAAGTATTTAAATTTGAAATAAAAAGTCCCATACTACAATCTCTTAAACTTTTAACATAAGAGTGATAAGCAAAATGGCGTCATTACCTTAAAAAATTTCAAAATATCATGCTTCATAACTTAAAAGAACGAAAAAGGATCCTTGACTATTTATTTATTGTAGAGGAATGAAAATATGTTTTTCAGATGTTATTACTTATTCCGGTACCTGTGCTGCTCTTAAAGTCAATTTTTTATATATATGTGTACATAGATAAATCGGCAAAACCCTGAAAACAACTTTCCTAGTCATCTTAAATTTATATTTATATAAAAATTACATTTTCACTTATAATAGCACTCCAATTTCTCCGCCATTTCAAAATACATCTACATCCCAGTAAATTCATTTTACAATTTAAGATTTATACGAAAATATATTTCAAGATAAACTTTTGGGATAACAAGAAACCGACAAGATGATGATGATATTTTTTTTTATTAGGTTGACATTTTTAACGTTGACTAAAGGTTAATTTAATTGTTTTAAAAATGTCTTTTTATGACGACTTGCAGAATTTTGTTACAAGAGCAATGAGATTGATATTTTTCATGTCAATAGTGACTAATGAAAATTATAAAAAAATAAGACTGGAAGAAAAAAAATTATTAAATAAATATCGTAAATCCATAGGATATTCGGAGAGTATGTATATTTATAAATTCAAAAGTAATTCCTACTTTAATTACCACAAAAAAAATTATTCTGAAAAAAACGAATTTTTTATTTCTGCATTAAAGAATTAGCTGAAAATATACTTTAGGATACTCTTAAAATTTAGAACATTATGTTACAGTCTCTTTTTGAATCTAATCCCATACTTTATGTGTCCTCCCTTTATTTTAATTTTCTATATTATCTAACAATTGCAGGTTAACCAAGAAACCTATTTGAATTTATTAAATTTCCTAATTCATTTTTCAATCTTTGTATATTATAACAACAATCTGGTCTAGTTCTAAACCTTAAATAATATCTTTGGTTCAATTACCCATACTGTAGTGGGAGCTTATATGACGTCACGGCAATAATAATTAAGAGCTTTTCGCTTCAATGAATGCTTTTATGACGCCACATCAATATTGATTGAGAGCTTTTATGACGTCACATAATGAACTCGAATAAACTACATGTAAAGCGGAACAATGAAGAATATTGTTTGCATCCGGCTATCATCGAAATCATAAGAGACCATAGGTTTGTATTCCAATCAGTGAAATGGAACTTCACCCTTCCACTTTACACGTGGCCCGTGCTGTTATTTATAAATCCTACATTCGGCCTCTTCTCGAATATAACTCCATCGTTTGGGGCGGCGCTCCAATAACCACCTTAGCATGGTTAGATAAGGTCCAAAAAAGGGCCCTTAAACTAATTGATGGCGACACCATTTGCTCCACCATCGACCCCTTGAGCCACCGTAGGAATGTAGCAGCACTGACAAAATTTTATCGCTACTTTCATAGTGACTGTTCCTCCGAGCTAAACGCTCTCCTGCCTTCACGGCAATCCTATACCCGCAACACCAGATTAGCCCACTCGTCTCATTCCCTCCACCTGCAACTCCCCCTTTCACGCACTAAACAAGACATGAATTCGTTTGTAAATAGAACAACTCGACTGTGGAATAATCTCTCGCAGTCAGTATTTCCGAGCTCCTACAACATCCAAGAGTTCAAACGCAGGGTTCATCACCACCTTCTTCAATACCCCCCGTACCTTTATAATCCTTAACCTATTCCCCCACCCTCCCCCCCGTACTAAGCTTACTGCTAGACATTGCACCATGACATGACAAATGACATGACGGACTGGTAGTACAAAGGGTGACTCCTGAGCTTAGCACTGCCACAAAAAAAAAAAAAACGTTTTGTTATAATTCCTTCACGATTATTTTTCTTGACAGAAATGGTTGTGCAATCTTTCTTCTTCCATCGACTACATTAACAGAAAGAAAGATGTACTGTATAACTGACATCATCACCGCTTTGGTGAGTTCCCGGATGGAGACTCTCCTCAATTTGGCAGCACTCGTACCTGAGATAAGGAAATCCGCCATAATGGATATGTCCTATAAATGCGGCTCTGGGTTGACAGCGATTAGCTTCCTTCCTTCCAGGTCTTGTGTGAGCACATTTTACTATGTATAGTCAACACTCGATTATAGAAGAAATTCTGGAAATTTTAAAAATTTCAAACTTTCAGCCACATTCCGTGTATATACAAGATGCGCTAAAATAGACTTTGTCTAAAATACCCCTGGCTGGACTGTTAAGATTCACGGATGGCACCAAAACAGAGACAGATGTGGGTGCCAAAAACTGGAGTGTAGTATTGCGAAGAAGCCCGATGAAGCCACTTATGCTGATTGAACTGAACTTTATAGGTCGGCGAAGCCGTGGCATAAGAAATATCTCTCCAGTACAAAATTTTACTCTCGCGAAAAATGTAAGAAATGTCACTCCAGTTCATATTTACAATCTCACCAAAGCTTAGTTTAAATTGGATATTTTACAGCCGCAAAAGAAGTTCAGAAATGTCTCTTCAGTTCGTGTTTCCAATCTAACCTTGCCGCAGTTCAAATTGGATATTTTAGTGTCGCAAAAGAAGTAAGGAATATCTGTCCACTACGTTATTTACAATCACACCTCACCTCATTTATCTCAATACACCCTCATATACCAGTAGGACATTATTTTTGAACCTGTAACTTTTCAAAAAATTGAGGGTTCACTACACCATCATGTAAGGGACAAATGTACTGCCTCGTGTAAGTCCGGCTCAACTCTACAGGAGTGAAAGACCCAAATTCAGTAGAGCGTTAAGCCTATGCATCCCAGCAACTGCCTTTCAAGCAGAGCAGAGCAATGTTAAGAAGGGCCTACAAAAACAAACTTATCTTGGTCTTCCCTGTCAAGTGGCAATCAGGGCGATAGGCTCCCGTGCGACCAAGACAAAATTAGTCTGAGGCTGCCCAAGAACTCAGGGTGAACTGGGCATTTTCAATATATGTACTTACGCGGTCCCGGGTCATCGGGGCTTCGAAGGCAATGAAAAGGCGGATATCCTATCTAAACAGAGCACTCTGACATGGCATTAATCAGTCCGGAGCCGGCTATCGGAGCAGCCATCTGCTTGATGAAAGAAGAGGGCCTTTTGGCAATCGGATATTGATGAAGCATACACAATGCTGGGAGATTTGCGCCTGGACTGGCCAACTTTAAGAGTGTACCATTTCCTAAAGCAGCGAAGGATTGCTGGCCCAGTAAAAATTATGTTAGGAGGACACTTGTGGGCTTGATTGCGGGACACTGGGTTCTGAATTACTACTTATGGGGGGTAGGAAAGGCGGTGGACCCAGCTGTAGGTTTTGCCTTGAGGAGGATTGGTCTACTTGGCTGCGTCCTGTTCAACAAGACCCTGATCGAACATCCAAGCCCAAGTGACAAGCCATTGGGCACTCTGCTGAGCCTATTCGGTGTATTTCATCAAAGCCTTATTACTAAAAGCGCTTTCCAACAAGTTGTAACATAAACTAAAAATGAATAAAATGTAGACTTGGTCCTAAGCAAGCTTGTCGTTCCGTTTGTTGCTTGGCTGTCCGAAAAGAATATCAAACAACTCGCTGGAGTGTTATGCCCCCTGATACATGTTGAATCTCATCAACCAATCGATGACATGCGCTTTAGTGGAGCGGGGAAGGGCTAAAGAAAGCTATGACAAGAGGAATCAGGAATGTAAAGAGGAAAGAAGAAAGAAGAAAAGTAATGTAGGTGGAAAATAGAAAAGGCGAAGGACCGCGGGGCTGCTGGGATTCGAACCCGAGACCTCTGGGATGGTAGACAGACGTCTTACTCCCTAAGCTACCGAGGCCCCCAAATTAACTTAGAATGCTATTTCATTGTTTTAAAAGAGGTTATACCAAATATTGAAAAAGGAAGGATATGAAGGTACTAAAAGTTAAAAACAACTCGGATTTAAGATTTTCTCTTTTAAATTTTTAAATTTCCATTCAACCATTCGCTCTTAGATCAGACCAAAATTTATTAAATGAAATAAACAAATCCAAAAATATTTGGACTAACTTAATTTACATACATTAATCAAATTAGGGAATTTGCTTGGGGGGAGATGAAATTCTGTTTAAGTCACAAAAGGTCCCAGGTTCTGCCGCAAGCCTGAGGCGTGTACTGAATTTCTTAAATTTTGCGAAAACGGAGGGTGACTTCTCCATTTAGCATACTTAAAGCACTATACGATATACATACGAGTCTTTTGATGATTAAGGGAATTCAAAGTTATTCAGACCTGTTTTCTAGATGCTTGTTTTACTGAAGTTTATAAGGAATTTGTTGATTTAGAATTTTACAACCCCTTTGACATAGTGGGTATAGCAGAAGAGTGTGTGTATTTGCTTTTTGAAAGTCGTAAAAGTATTCACTTCTATTTGCCACTAATTTAAAACCCTAAAAGGATTTGTAGCACGAATTTGCAAGTTTATATATGGGTATTTTTTTTATTACATTAATGAAAATGCAACGAATTTTTTGTGTGCAGCTCGAGCCAAGTGCTGTGAGTGCACGTCCTTTTAGACAAACTAACATCTCCATTTGCACTCAGTTTTCAAGTAAAATAATGACATCGCGTACAGTCTGCGGGGACGCACGGTCTGTTTAAAGCTGCATCAGTGCATATTCAGTGTGTGTTGCACTAACGAGGGTGCATCCAGCACAGCGAGAGTCGCGCATCAACATAACCGCCCTTAATAACGTGCCAAAAGCATCCTCTGCTGGATGAATACATCCACTTGCTGGATAAGATATACGAGCAGGTCATGGAGTCTAATTAGAAAAGTTTCGTTACTAATAAATTTTAAGGGGCTCTTTAGTTGGCTATTCTCATTCCAGATTAATTTAGAGCCTGACTTGCGTCTAACCCATGCCCCTAGCCCCGCAGCCATTTGTCACTACTTCTACGTTTTGGGCCCAACAAAACTAAATATCCTGCGTCCCTACCGGATGATATGGGGGGTGGTTGTCGGAAGCTTTTATCGTAGTCCTTGATGCAGGGCATAAGGTGAGCCCAGGACCTTTGTTCTAAAACAGCAACAATAGAATTAAACAGGGAAAGGTGTTTGTTACCGGTAATGATTCCGAAACTTGTGTCTGGCAGTTTTTCGGGGCGGGGGCGGCGGAAGGACGAGAGGTGATTAAATTAATCGTCTCATAATGCTCATAACCCACCATGAGAAGAGCAAATGGGAATTGCGAAGCGCCGAGACTTGTGCCTTCCTTATGTTGAACAAATGTCGGAAGGACCGTTGTTAGTCCTGGCTGTAAAAGTATTCCTCAGCTAAAGGAACTGGTGTGTTACACGCAACGCCCTCCTGCTCTGGTGCTTGACGTGATTCTCGGGGGAGGCTAGAACTGATTGAAATTCCTAATGAAAAACTGGAATGTGTATAATAAGGAGCAAAAGGAATCAATGAAATGCGCGATGTTGGACGGCTTGAGCTGGAATTTTTATTAGCATTAAGAACCGTTTCCGAAGGGACGCAAAGGCTGCAGGGACGAGAAAAAAAAATGTAGAGTTAAATTGTTTTCCAGAAGAGGAGATATATGAGTGTTCGTTTGGTGTATACTTTAAAAAGTCATTATTTAAACTGGAACGGAAAAGGCGGAAATTCTAAAGCTCTCGGATAGGTAGAAAATATGCGTTCTAGTTCTTTCTGGAATGGTTATAATTTGTGTTAGAATGTTGTGCATGCTGTGGTCGCTCAAGTGACGTCAAAATGAAATTAATAGGGCCTAGTAAGTATAGCGAATCGTTTTCTATGTTATTTACGTTTTTCTAAATGTGCACGTAACCTGATCGCCGTTCCTAATTACACCTTGAAGTGATGTGAAAAATGCTGCTAAATAGTAAATTAAATGAGGGATTTCAGGATCCATATTTCTGATAATATCTGTCCCGCTGCCACGAAAAATTCATAAAAGTCGCGATATTTCAGTTAGACGTTCTACAAACTGCTTTGGGTATGCCCTCTTGCTTCAGAATCTTATATAGTGCAGCTAGCGACGCCAGGAAGTATGTGTAAATAGGGGGATCCCGATCGAGGACCTCAAAAGTGGATGTCGGAAGGTAAAATTTAACCTTCTATGTCGACCCATTCTTCTCAACGTTTCCTTTTTAAATCGTCAAAAAAATTCGATTTCGGAAGGGTATCAAAATAAGTATGTTAGGCGATCACCCCCTCGTTTGAAGATCGGGACAATCTTTTATCGGAAAATAGTATAGAGAAGAATAAAACAACTGCCAACGCCAAGTTTTTTATTCCCTCGGCTCCCATCCAATACAACCACGACAGAACGTTGGCTTCGGCGTTAGCTTCTTTTATGCCATAGCAGAAGATAGGCCCGAAATTTCTCTAGAAAAAGAAGGTGGGACAAAAGGAAAAACAAAAGGCGTAGTAGATTCGAACCGAGGTCCTCTGGGCCCGGAATGGAAAGCTAATCTAGGTAGGAGGTCAGTATGTAAGGTCTGTACTAGTTTGGCACCAGACCTGATGAAAGGTTAATGGTATTGGTGTGAGTACTATAGTTTTACTCGGGAACCATTGCTAGGGTGCTCTTGTAGAGAATTTAACTCTGTGCCACTTTGTTGGGCCTGTAGTCCGTGACTATGTCAATGCTGTCGGTTGCTTTTATTGCTCCTTGGAAGGCGTTTTGGAAGCATTAAAAAACCTGTTTAAGACAGAATATTCATGTGGACCTGTGGGTACGTGAATAAGCTCCGGTGTCGAAAAACTTTTATTTTTATCCATCTTTTGCAATTGCCATTTCCTTTCCAAGCTCGGGTGTGGTTTTACCATTAAGCGATTCTTCATCTAACTATCCTAACCACGCCCAATGCTGTCTGTCATCCCAATCGAACGAAAACCGGTATTATTATGGTCACCAAGAGATTTGTTCATTCTTTCCGTTGTATAAAATTTAAAGAAATTCCAATAATGCTTCCTAAGGAGCATATTTGGCAGCGCTCAAAATTAGCTTCCCAGAGCAGCGCTCCCAAATTTTCCCGCTGGGTAGTGAGTGCGACCAGTTGTTTCGGGTAATGATTTGTTTACCCGACACATTTTTTATATCTCTGGTACACTGAGATATTAGACCCAAATGTTTGGTCTGTCTAGGAGATCGTTCGGTCTTTGTGAGAAAATCATGAGCCTGTAGTTTGTGATTAGTATAGACCGTGAAATTTCGCCCTTTGACCGCTGCTTAGATTGCGAGTAGTTCAGGATCTCATGCTTGGTAGCCCTAATAAAGCATCACGCCGGCTTAGGCGGTTTATAACAGGGTACCAGTGTTTCTCTTAGGTCGAGTCTTTACCTAGCGAACGGTGCACCTCTTTGTTCATCTGATAGTCTGGTACTGCCTACGTCACAGCCTTTGTCGGTGTCTTGTTAGTGGAGTTCTCCAGTTTCGGGAGGCAAAACAATCCGACGTGGCAGTCTCTTGCTAATCGCAACTGTTGGGGCTCAGCCGGCTGCTGAAAAAATGAACTCATGGTTGAGAAAGCATCTTTACTCGGTAATCGCCAAATTGGATACATTGATGATCATTCCCGAAAACATTTGGATCGATTTGATAGAAGCTGGAGGTGGAAGGTCAACAATAGCCTTAACTAGCTTGGAAGTTTCTCTAGCTTTAAGTTTAGATCGAAACTATCGAGGCGTTGGACGAGCTCTTCGAGGTGAACGATATGCTCATCTTTCGTTCTACTGGCGATAAATATATCGTCCACGCCTCTCATATTGGACGTGCAAAGGGCATACGCAGTCTTACGTACATACGTCCTTTGGAACCATTCGTATGTAATGATTGCTGACACTTATTGCAAGCAAACCTTTTTCGAAAGGACAAACGGACACACGCCATCTCTATAAATATCAAAAGACTTATTGAACGATCCTCATATGGTTACACCCATAAACCTGGACAAACAACGATGGCTCGGAAATATTGACAAGAATGCCAGTCCGGATTTTCAATGGCAGACCAACAGGAAACAGAAGCTTACAATGCCCAACAAGTTGGTGAATTGATAACGTTGTAGAAAATATACCCTACGAAGATTTTGAGACTGAGAGAAGACCCCTCAACAAGCCGGAGTCTTACAAAGACTGGTATGTCATTTAAGCAGAAGAAGAAACGGAAGTGGAAATAAATAAACTAAGAAAGCAAACATTTTGATGTTTTTAAAACCATCAAAACCATAATTATAAACACACATCAAGGCTTCTCTAAGCTAACCTATCAGACACACACCTAATGCCAATCTAAGGTTCAAAGAGGTAAAACGAACCTTAACTAATTAAAATGTCGTGATATCTCTCCACTTTAGGTATGATTCCAGAGCCATCGTTGATGTTGCTGGATTCCTTTTGGATAATTTAAATACGTTAAATGCGTCTAGGTTATCTCAGTGTCAAATTTAATCCACTCAACATATTCCCAAAGTGCTCCTCTAAAAGGCCAACTTTGCTGGCAGGATATCGTTTTCTGCTGCTTCTCCAGTTCCCACATGATTTTCCCGACTTTTAAGCAGTCAACTTCTCTCTATCTTAAGTGGAAATTTTAAGACGTCTAGGATGGTGCTCCCGACTCCTGGCCCCGATCCTTGCCGATGTACACCAGCACAAGGCACACTACACACTAGCAAAAGCAAAATCGAGAAAATAAATTTTAATGCCACCAAGGATATGGAAGGATGGTACAGGAGGTGGCAATGGTGTTGAGGGGGTGTAATGACGAAATTGGTCTGTCGTGCTCAGATCGAATGACGAGGTTATTAATTTCCGATCAGAAAAATATGGCAAGGATATTTTACACCTTCGGAAAAACGGCCCTAGGTTAAGGCAACCTCTGTCAAAATTCAATCAATATTAATAGAATCAAGGAAGAAAAAGGACGATTTTGAAATGGAAATTTAAGGAGGATAAAGCGCGAGTGTTTCTATAGATACCTAATAGGATTCCGTCACAGGTAATGAACGTATAAAACAAGTAGCTTATATCCTTGAAATTTGACTTCACTTGTAACCAGGGGGAAAAAAGTAACAGCTTAGGGCATCCTCACCTCCTTTCTTCTATATACACGTCTACTCGATCCTTGGCGTGTATGCTGTACACCTTTAGGTACTTTGCATCTGATACCTTTAAGGAAACACTCCTGGAACGTGAAAGTTACAGCGAATTTCTAAACTTAGCCCTTCCTGCGCGCGGGGAAGACACTTGGGGGCGAGGTTTACTAACGTTAAATTTTTTTTTTTTTTTTTTTTTTTTTCAAGTGGAAAAATAGGGGAGGAAAAGACCAAATTTTCTGGGTATATGCATGCTGGTAAAAAATTGCTTGAATTTGTCACAAGACCCTTGATGTTATGAGCATTTTCTTCCCTCCGCCCTATTTTTTTTTTTTTTTTTTGCTGTTCAGGGGAGAGAACGTAGTCCAATTTGTAGTCTTCATTCAGGGGAATAAATTACAAGAGGAGAGCTATTCGTGAGGCGGGGATATCGCTGTATAGTTTCTTGCGAAAGTGTGCTGGCATTGCGAGATATTTTAGTAAATTCATATAATCCTGGAGTATAATAAGGGACGAAGGTTTTCTCTTTGAGAGCTTGTGAAAGGGAATGTTTATTTTTTTTTATATATATTTTTTTTAAAAGAATTTCAATTTTGTAATTTTAAATGAAAATATTGGAAGGAAGAATTTTTTCGTTTGATTTTTCTTTTCTTTTGAAGTATAGTTTTTTTTTTTTTTAATTATGTTGATATTGAATGTTCGGGAAGAAGCCCCTGAACCCTTTTCGATTATGGTAGTTTAGGGTAGTTTTTTGGTATCAAGGTTTTAGGGGATGTTTCTTAAAGTTTCAGATATCAATAGTAGAATGTAAGGATATTTTTAAGAAGGGTTACCTATTACGGATGATAGAATGAATAAAATATAGTTTCAGTTTTTAAAGAAAATTGTTTTATTTGAAATTTTGAGTCGTTTTTGAGAATTTCAATGCACTAATGTAATGAAAAATTTACATGATTACATTACATGATTAATTTTTAAGTAAAGCATCACACATATTAAATGTCACTTTGAGCTCCAATCTACCATCTAGGAGACAATCAGACCAGCAAAAATCCAAAAAACACAATCCAAATTAATTTGGAATTAGACTTGGCAAAAGGTCAGTCTTGACAATGGAAAGGCAGTCAAGAAAGGCAAAAAGGTCTCAGGCACTGATTTGACCAATCCGATAGTTTAGTGAGAAGGACTTTACATGGTCAGCCGTGTTGAAACACGCCGAACCCTGGAGGTGCACAACCGGTCAGGTGGATTCGAAGCGGCTTCTGCGTGGCAGTCTAGCACAAAATAACAGTAGTTTGCTTTATCCCAGAACATGGCGCACCAAATTACTACCTATGATGGATCGGAAGGGCGGAGGATGGTATACAGGTGGTACAAGTGAAAAGACGGAAGAATATGCCAATGCATGGGATGGAACCATGGATGAATAGCAGTTGGGCAGCTTAAAAACAAGTGGAAAAACAAAGGACCATTGCTCAAGTGAAATCCAGCCATGAAGTTCTGGGGTGGTGGCCTTCAAACTCAGTTTTGAAACGGTTGTAGACAACTTTTAAATGGTTAACTGGGTCTAATCAAAGCAAGCACCAAAAAGGTTTCTCTAGTAAAAGTTTGTAGCGTGTAAACTTCTAATTTATAGCGCCTGTAGATATGTAGAGATATTTCAAAGGCTTTTGACCGAGTATGGTACGTTGCTCTGTTAGTTCTAAGAAACTGGATTAAGAGCTTCCTTTCTGGTCGTCCAACCAAGGTAGTATTGGATGGCTTCGAATCTAACCCACACGCCATTTCGGCCGGCGTTGCCCAGAGGTCAACTCTATTTCTAATCTTGATTTGATCTGCTCACAATCGTCTCCAACGCACTTCATTGCTTCGCTTCGGTGCTTTCCGTTACTCTTACGGTTTCAACAATATAAAATAAGCAAGTGCTTGTCTTCACCACCATGAACTGATATTCACTTCGATCAAGCGATCCTAGATTGAGGCCACATGAGTCGTGTTGAATTTAACGCTACCAAAACGAAGTACTGCTCCATCTCCACCAAAGCTAACTGAATGTAACGGCTGATATAAAATCTTAAAATTCTGGGGGTAACTATAACGGGGGATCTGCGATGGAATAATCACATACTCCAAATCGCCAAACAAACCTCCCAATGCCTTATTTTTCTCAAGAGTTACATGTTCCTTCTTCTGCCAGCCGCCCTGGCTACAATCTACAAATCCTACATTCGGCCCGCCTTGAATACAATTCGTAATATCTGGGCAGGCGCCACAAAAACCACCCGGGCTTGCCTCGACAAGGTGCAGAATCGTGCCATTAAACTCGCGCCTCTATAGACCCTTTAAGTAGGGACCCTTTAAGTCAGTCCGGATTTCCCTGGATATGTCCTAGTTTGGGGAACGTCCGGGGATCGTCCGGCAGGGGTTTTTAAAAAGTGTCCGGGAAGTCAGCCCGAAAACGAAAAGAACTTAACCAGTCGCTCAGGAAAGCCAAACTTTTATTTGTCAATCGACTCAATGGTTTGTTTTCAGATCTCAGATCAAAATGACCAAGCATATAATCCCTACAGCTTGCCTCTTTCATCTTTCGCCAGCTCTACTAGATAATTGGTATTCCTATCGTAAGCAAAATACTTTGCATGCTGTATTCAATAGCATTAGTCCACGGTAGTTACTTTACTACATGATTGTGGGTTCCCTTAGTACGGGGCACACTATATCTTCGTTACCTTAAGGTATTTCTTCTCGTCTCTGGATTTCCACCGTTATCTCATGCAGTTTTTAATGAGTTCCGCGAATATGCTGTAACACGCTGATGTCAATGTGCTTCTGCATCATTAATAGCATTGGCCTGAAATCTTGCCAATACTTAGTTAGTATATCCTCACTTTTATCCTAGCAACATCGAAACTCTGGGTTTAAATTCTTTACAGTGCTGAAAATTTGAAAACTAGAACAACTTCTGCTGTTCTTTTTATTATTCCTTTCATACCGTTTCATTGATCGTTCGAATCTTTGTGCGTACTCTGAGCATTGTTAAGTTTACCAGGTCGTCTTCGTGAAATCTGTCTAATCCGAAGCTGTGCCGTAGCTTTCGTTACAGGAACTTAATGACAAGAAGGGCTGCTAGCCTTTCGCTGATAACCGAATATATAACGTTTCATACTCGCTAACTACCGTTTCAGTTGGTTATTGATTTGATATGACGCGACGGTGCGGTTTTAACCCGGCAATTTTTTTTATTTTTTCAAGAAAATAGTGTCCAGGGAAAAAACTCCATTTTACCCAAATGTCCGGAGTTTTTGAAGTTTGTCCGGCCTCGTCAACTTAAGTGATGGTAACCCTACCTTTAAGCCACCGTAGGAATGTAGCAGCACTCTATACTTTATCTCTAATGCCATAGCTACTGTTCCACTGAAGTCCAGGACCTCCTGCCTGCACCGTAATATTTTTCCCGCAACACTAAACTATACCCCCATACTTTACAGCCCGCCCCTCCTTCCTCGCTTATAATACGGTCTAGAAGTTCGTTCATGAATAGAAAAACTCGACTGTGAAATAATCTCTCGCAATCAGTATTTCCGAACTTGTACAACATCGGAGTTCAAAGGTAAGGTACATCGACATTTCCTTGAGCACCTTTTGACCTGCTCTAACCGTTTTTCATTCATATTTTGTAAATTTTTTAAATAATCATTAAAGCGCCAGAAAAATACACCTCCCTCTGGCAATACATGGTCGTGACTGATTAAATGATAGGAGTCGTTAAATGAAACTTTCTCAAGCTTGTAAACATTTTTAAAAGCTTTGTAGCCCAGCCTGCGCCAAATGTCACGGGGCTTGAAAACATCTATTCATTCTTTAATTTGACATATGAAGAACAGAAACTTGAGTGACTGCATTTAATAGATAATGTAGGTTGAAAGCATGACCCCAAAATGCTAAAAGACAAGCTTTAATAATATTTTTTGCACAAGTGCGCGAGTCTCTTGACAATTCATATATAATGATACATTTAAGGCCTGTACCAATTTTCAACTCAATGAAAATTATGCCCAAGTAGAATGTCTATTTTGACTGAACTGTAAGGCATCTGATTGCGATTCCAGAGGTTCGGCGGTCAATTCCTCACAGCGGCATGATCATTCGTCTTTGCATTTCTCTCATATAGAAAACATTGCTTCTTACGTGTCTCACTTACAGCAATTCCCTATATACTTTTCTGCTATCGCCAGTAACCGTCAACAAAGGCTGTCACCTGTTCCATCGCTGAAGCTTGTTTTCTATCGCGGCTGTATTGCATAAGATCGAACGGGGGAAATGCAATCGAGAATGCTCTTCGCAGTTCCAGCAATTCAAAATTGACCTGCCTCTAAGCTCTAGTCTTGCACTATTACTTCTTACTACCGTCCTCTAAAATAAACTGAATGAAATATTTAATAATTCTCCTTAATGCTACGGAAATAAAATCAATCACACTTCAATCCTATTCCACATAGTATGGCACACAATCAACAAATTTTCGATCTCACCCTTGTAAAACAGCACCACTAATTAAAACTATTAAAATCCCCAAAATATGCATCCAATAATCATGAAACAATTCTAAAACATTTAAAAGGCATTGGTACAAGTATTAATTTGCGAGAAAACCCTTTATATACAAAACAAATTAACTCGAACGGAAACTTGAGTAATTTCAACTTTACGACACCAAAGAGTTCGCCCCCCCGAAAGCATAAAATCACCCCCCAAAAAAGGCTGAGAAAATCCATTACTTCCAGCAACCAGTCAATAAAATTTCGAATCCCCAAACTTATAATCTCCCGAATTTGACCAATTAATCAAGAAAGCCAAAACAGAAGCAAAATTGGAAAGGAAGAAAAAACAGGAGCAGACATAAGACAAGAGAGGAAAAAAATAAGGAAAAAGGAAAATTTTTTTCCATAAAAACAGCAAAAGTTGAAGACTTGCTAATAACAGAAAATAACAGAAATTCGACAACAGCTCAGCAGCCCGCTTCTGGTTAGGCCTAATTCCGGGACCAATAATAAATCATCTAATTCCCATCTCCTGATAAGATAATCCCAAGTCAAGATCCGACCCGAGTTTCACATTTTCCTCGAACAGTCTCTCTACCTTGGCTTCGGAGTCCTGTGGGGTCAACGTCCTGCAGGTACAACAGCTGGATATCCCAGTAACTTGCTTCTGTTTCGTTTCTCCTGTATGGAAGAAAGCCAGTGGCGGAACTTTCTGAACACTCTTTCCAAGGGAATTTTACTTGGGAACTTTTTTGTGAGAAAAAGGAGGGGGAATAAAGCCCCTTTTGTGTAACAAAGCAACCGACGTTACACTACAAACACAAAAACCAGCCAGGAGCCCTTGAATTTCTAGGAAAACCCATTTTCCGAGTTGCGCGCCAAAAAATTTTTCCCTTCCGTACACTTTTCACTTCTACACACCAAAAAATCACACAGGATCAATTTATGAATAGTAGAGAAGGAGCGTTTCCCGTTTTCACCACCCCCCTTGCACCCCTAAATAGGAGAGAAAAAAAAAACAAGTAAATTTGGAAGAAAATAGAAAAAAAAATTCCGTCTGATAAGAAAGAAAACTTCGGCTCCCCACAACCAACCCTCCGCAATGAGAGAAATTCCACCCTGTCCCAAAACCCGGGGGTGAGCAAAGGCAGGAGACGTTGCCTGAAGGCATAAAAAATTGACGATGAGCACATACACACACCCCAAGAGCGAGAATAGACGTAAACATACAATTAAGAAAGCATCGTACCCTCCAGAAGCCCGAAGGAAAACATTCGCAGGGACTGTAGTGGCTGTTGAGTAACAACCCCGGCAAGGATTTCCCAGGACGTGTCTGTGTTGTTTTGAGAGCGTGCGTGTGTGTGCTCGTGCCACTGTTTGATTGTGTGCTCAAGAAGTAACAATGTGGCAGTAATGAATGAAGTTTACACAGAGCCCAGTAAATGTTTACCTTAGCTGCCGCGTCGTGGTGTAATGTCAGGGGTGTACAGACCGGTCTACACTTTAAACTAACGGGGAAACAACTCTGCAGGAGGGTTGAGATGAGACACACATCATACAGCAAAGATGGCTCTGGCGAAGGATGCTCAAATTACAGAAGGAACATATCGGAACAGGACAATCTTTTTATGGCCAATGAAATGATAGTTGACACAGTGGAGGCAAATCTATTGCAGGCGAGACGACAATGCTTGGATGCTCTGTAATGCATGCAGCCTTGTTAGGGTGGTTTTATTGCTAGAACATGAGGATTGGGGCTGGAAATGGATGAACGGAAGCAAGAGTAGTTTGTTTGCTGAGCGTTTATATACATATAAGCTTTCGAAATCTATGTTTACAAAGATTTCCATCGACCAAGGCGATACCGACGTTGGATATTCAGCATTGTAAGTTAGTCCTTACCAGTGGTGTTGTGCTAATTTTTCTTTTACCGGAACGCGTATATAGGTATAATTATATAGACAGGGCCGATCCTGGGTAGGCGACCGCTCTGTGCGGTCTCATGTTCCAAATTTACTCACATACATACTCAAATTCTTACACTATGGGTGGGAAATGTAAAAACTACAAAGATGGGAATTTCATCTACCAATACAAAATAAAATAAATGGTTAAAAAATTTTTTTAAAAAAAATTCTTTTCATTAACTAAAAAATGTACTGAAAAGTAAAAAATAAAAAATATTTTAAAGAAAGCGTGGAATTTCAATTTTAATGAAAAAGTTAATTAAAAGAATGGCGCATTTTTCATCAAAAATTGAAAATATAACTGTAAATCGCGTGAGATTTACAATAACCCTCAATTTTTTGCTTTGTTAATTTCAAATTCTAACAAAATTTTTTGATGAAAAATGCGCCATTCTTTTAATTAACTTTTTCATTAAAATTGAAATTCCACGCTTTCTTTAAAATATTTTTTATTTTTTACTTTTCAGTACATTTTTTAGTTAATGAAAAGAATTTTTTTTAAAAAATGTTTTTAACCATTTATTGTATTTTCTACTTTTTAGTTTATTATATGTATTCCGCCATTTTATGATGGCAATTCTATTAGATTTAAAATTACGTCACACAGTTTACTGTATTCATTTGATACCCATGTCGTGGGCTCGGTGGAACATAATTGCAAAAACGGCCGCCATCTCGGAACCGTCTTCTTGATTTTTTTACAAAAAGGTCCAATTGCATTTAGTACTTATACATGATGAGTTGAACTCAAGTTGAACCCAAGTCTAACTACATGTAAACGGGAGTCGAGTTGGGTTAAGGTTGACTGAACTCGACTCAGCTCTGCTACCTGGGTTTAGTTGAAATTATGCAGACGGACATGAGTTCAGTATTTGAGTAGTTGAATTTAGTTGACAGCAGCATCTCTGTGTTTGTTTGTGATTTTTTGTAACGTGTATTGCTTCTTTATTATCAACTCACCCTTAACTCAACTATTCATCTCATCATTCATACACATTAACCACCCGAACTACGAGTGTGTGCAAAATTGGAAGTTGATCGGTTATATTTTCTACTTTTTAGTCTATTATAAGCTTTCCGCAATTTAGTGTTGGCCGCCATTTTGAATTTGGAATGACGCCACATAGCTTATTGTGTTCTACCTGTCATATCCTTTCATTTAATACCCATGTCAGAGGGCCGCGGAGCACAATTTCAAAAATCGGGCGCCATTTTGGAACCGCCATCTTGATATTTTTACAAAATGGCCAGATTGCATTGTTATCCAAACTAAACGTGTATGCAAAATTTCAGCTCTATCCGAAACCGGGAAGTGGGTCAAATTTAACTTCCAAGATTTGACGACAAACAGTGTAAGTAAAATAAAAGCGGCCGCCATTTTGGAACCGCTATCTTGATATTTTTACAAAATGGCCAGATTGCATTGTCATCCAAACTAAACGTGTATGCAAAATTTCAGCTCTATCCGAAACCGGGAAGTGGGTCAAATTTAACTTCCAAGATTTGACGACAAACAGTGCAAGTTAAATAAAAGAATTTAAAAAAGTCGGTTCGGGTTTGGTTCAAACCCTTGTTTATAATAATACCATAGACAAATAAAAGGAAAGATGTTCCATTTCCTATAAGAAAAGTGTGCACTATCCTGATGAAAGAGCTTTCCTATTTCCTCCATTTAAGCTTCCTCCAATCGAAACCTGCCCCCGCTAAATTATTATTTTCGGTGGCACTGTCAAGAGACTTGAGTAAGTTTCATATGTGGAGAGAGTGAAACTAAATGAAAAGAAAAATGTTAGGGATGGATGGGAGCATGGGAGAATGGTCGAGTTGTTTGCGTTTGCGCTTTTTTTACAGGTTTTCTTATTTATGAAATATCGGCATACGTACATAATATAAGAATGTTTATATTTTTTTCTAGGAAAATTTTATTAAGAGGATAAAATTGTGGGCGGGAATCTATTTGAATTAGAAAACATCTGTTTGATTTTTGTTTGAATGACAAAAATAAATTGCCCATTTGGAGGCAGTTACAACTTTGTTTTTTCAGGTCAGACTTTTCGGTTTTTACTACTTTGCAAAAGTAAGTAAAATCGTTTGTTTTGTGCAAATTTTGATTTCGTTTTGATTTACAAAAAACATTTCCGCAATATGTTTTTATTTTTCAGATTGGGAAATGTTTAATTTTCGTAAAGAAAATTATTGCGTTTTGCAAGATTTCAAGAGTAACAAATTTAAAAATATGAAGTGGAAATTATACTTTATGGTTATTAATGGTAATGGATATTCTTAATTAATAGTGCAGCTCTCTCAGCAATAGGAAAGCTCTTTCATCAGGAAAGTGCACACTTTTCTTATTTGAAATGGAACATCTTTCCTTTTATTTGTCTATGATAATACATATAAAAATTCGTCAAAAATTAGAAAAAAAAAATCAGCAATTCTTTTTAATTTTTTTTCAATACGTCAGCCAATTCCCGTTATCAGAAATCATCTTTAGTTCCGGAACGCGTTCCGGTCCAAAAAGGAAGTACCGGAACGACGTTCCGGAGCGTTCCGGCTCGACAACACCACTGGTCCTTACATAGAACGTCTCTCTGATTCCTTACTTCCTATCCAAACCATGGGACGTATGTGTAATGCACCCTATTCAAACTATGGAATTTTCTATGATTCGCTAAGCAGTGTGTAGAGTCTTGTATTTGCCGTCACATCTTCAATCGCCGTCTTACATGACTACTCTTGAAAACTCCAACCATTGTCCTTTAACTCCACATAACTGGCACTCCAACTTTGTCAAATTGTTGAATGATGTTCTCACATTAAAATTACATCAAATATTCATTTTCAAAATGCACCGCAGACATTGATTTTCGAAAGTATGCAGAGCTTGGAAATTTTCTAAGTATAAAAAATTTACGACGACAAAATTTGGAACTTGTGGAGATAAGTTGGAATTTGTTGAGATAAGTCACATTCCTGTAAAATAAGTTCCTTTGGCATCAAATAATGTTCGATGAGGAAAGAGCTTAATGAGAAATCGATAGTAGTTTGCAGCTTCACAGAATTAAACCACTTGTTTATAGCTAGTGAAATTTAAGATTCAACTTCAGGTGGTTAAATAAGGCTGAGGTTACTGCAAAGTTAGAAGAAAATTAAAAATAGAATAACTTTTGCTTATACTAACTCATCTGTAAATTATATACATATCTAATGCGAAATTTGATGTATTTTCATGATGTACAGTAATACCCAGAATATATCCCCTATAGTCATACAGAAATGCTTATTACACCTGGTCCAAACGGCTTCATCTTAATACGCACTTGTTCATTCCACATCGAAAAAAACTGACTCAAACTATAACTATAACCCAACAGCAATCCTTCTATTCTCTCCAAAATCTTACAGGACACTTCAACCGTCACCTCAGAGTTTGGTTTGGGTTCTAGATACACATATAAAAAGTTTTTGGCAAACTATAGCACCCATCTCTTTTGAATAAAATCAAAGCTTTTGGTATCAACTCAGCCCTAGGTAGTAACTGGATTGAGAGCTTTCTTTTTGGTCGTTCGAACAAGATAGTATTTGACAGCGTCGAATCTAATTCTCACACTATATCGGCCGATGTTACCCAAGGTCCTTCTATCACCAGCGCTATTTCTAATATTCATAAAAGATCTGATCTCAATCTTCTCCAATCCACTTTACAGCTTCGGCAATGACCATACTCTGGGTGTGCTAGACCTTGTTTTTATGACCCCGGACTTATGTCTAATTCAATCCACAGAAACAATGAACTTAAAACGAAAATCTGTTTTATTTTCAACTAGCTGGAGCCCGGGGCGCCTCGCTGCACCCATAAATCAATAGTATGGCGTACGCCAAAACAATTGGGAATTTCAAAATCGCTTTTTCCATTGGTAGTAAGAGTGTCAAATCCCACCACGAAAGTACATTCGAAAATGAAAGTGTCACTCCGTTCGTTTAAAAACCCAAATCATCCACTCATTTATATTTCGAATCACAATTCAACGGTCTCACTGCCGCTCTTGTCGTAGTCAGATGCTATAGGGGAGTGTTGTTGCCTGAAAACGAATTTCGAGCAAGCAAGCATTAAGTTTATTTGCAGGCGTTGATCGAGGTATAACAGGCAAAGTTGAGCGAAAATCTCCTGCAAGTACTGTCAGAGCGCCTCCCATCGGTTGGTTTTTCCTCGGAAATTTCCCAAAGTCCTGTCAAGCGCTTTGAGTGGTTCTTTATGGGCCATGATGCATTCGTCAGGAATTATATTTTTGCACGTTTTAAGGTCTGCAGCAATACCGGAGTTTTTGTTGATGTTACATGCAGGCGTTTCTATCTAGTTCCAATTCAATGGGAGCTTGGGTGCTGCACTTGACTTGTATGTCCACCATCAAGTAGGGTTAATACAATTCCAGCTGATGTCACTGCAAATGCAATCTCATGCTGCATTCGAATCGACGCCAAAATCAATTGGATAAGCTATGTTTTGCCTGCACCGCCTGGAACACCTAGGAAAAAATCCCGGTATTTCCTTTGGCTACACGTGGTATGGTTTTTGTCGTAGGATTTTTTTTATCAGTAACTAATTGTCTTGCTTGAGATTCCACAAAATGTCTTAGCAGATTTACGTTGAATTGCTGTTTTCGCACCGTGTCTGTTTTGCGCAGCATTTCCACCTCGTGTCGATCTTGAGCTTTGTTGTTGATTGATATTCCTAAGTCCTCAATCATTATTAATAGTCCAGGCGCTGTAGAGAAAATTTTTACTAAAACCTATGTTTAAGTTTCCAAGCAGGAAAAATTCGGAGCGCTACTAAGGGGAACGATTTTGAAGGGAGTAATATTCCAGCTTTAAGAAATTGTATAGGAAGAAGAAAACGTGCAATTAAAATGATGCCATTAGCGTACTCAATGGGCCTGTTCTCATTCGATTATGAAGGTCAAGCAGCATAAGACGAGACTAGTGTATAGTTGGGGGACCGCTCGGTAAAACCGCTATCAAAGTAGCTCGCGATTTCTAAAAAGGCAATTGCAAAAGGTGAACAAAAATATGAAAACTTTTCAACACCGTAACTTATTCATCATAAATTTATTTAAAACTTTGTTTCCACTCTTGTAACTGCTTTAAAAACGCTTCTAAAAGAGAAAAATATGAATACTTTCCTGTGTGGGCATGCAAACTTTGAAAAACGTTATAGAGCTGGTATCCAAATATAAGCGCTCTGAGGTGTGTTCTTCCATTGCAGCTCTCCATTTGCCGCTGGGTTGTGAAAGTTTTTCGTTAAGTACCAAAGTATTTAGTATAAAGTATAAACCCCATCTGCTTTGAGTAAAAGTGTCCCAACTCCATATTAAAGGTGTTCCCTTTGATGTTCCCTTTATGGTCAAAGACTAGAGAAACTTTTCCATATCTAAGGAAAACATATAAATATATGATAAATTCAAGTCCTTCCTTTCCAGGACAATATTATATTATTCAAGTCCGCTGAAGCGTGCACCTTTTGCAAGTTCTATAATAACTCTACACCCGACGATCTTCTTCTCTAACATAATCATTTATGTGTTATTCTGCATTAATTAATGCACCTTCAAAAGTCGTCTCCCATCCCCCAATGTTTATATACGCCTAAGTCTAATGAACTCAACCCTTAACAGCATAACTTCCAGTCCTCGAAAGTCTCTTATCCCATTCATGAGAACAATGCAAGAAGAAAGGAGTTCTTTTTTTTTGTTCATAAAATTTAAAAGTGCGCAAATCAGAGTCACATATAGCATAGACTCTCTAGGCGAAGAACAAGCGCTGAGAAAGTACACTTCTAAAAACCTCCCAAGACAAATTACGGTCGTGAAAAAACAACAGCAAACTACTCCTGAACTTTCAAGACGTCGCTGCTGTTAGGTAGTGTGTGGGGGGCATCGTAGCAGCAGGAGCATATAATAGAAGCGAAAACAGGAGAGATTTCAAAATGGCATGATAGGCTAGGATTTTGCTGCTGGTTTCCCCTTAGATTCATAGAGAGAGTCCTAGAATCTGCCGTTTGGGTTTTATATGCCTTGAAGTTGGCTGGGTATCACAAAATAAATTCCAGCAAAGATTCCATCCTTGCTGGGCTGCCAGTCGTTCTTGCTTATATTATTGCAGCACAGTGTACCTCTCTTACCCTTCGTCATAACAACAAACACACTCATAGCTACCCTAGTCATGAAGGACAAATTCCAAGCGGTGATGGTGGAAGTTATGCTATATATATTCCTGCCAGGAGAGAGAATGATATTCCGTCTTGGGTCATAACTATTCAATAGATTGCACAACATTAAAGTCGTTACTCCGCAAAGCCTGGATGCAGGACGGGGGAGAGATTGCGATTCATCGTTTCGCTGGGTTTCGCATACGTGCGTGTGTAATCGAGTCCTGGGCTGGAAATCTGCGAGATCTGTTGAGAGAAAAATGACAAGGATGTTCCATGGATGAACCATACATCTTCAGTTAAAGGGGGTTGATTTGATCGCCACCCGGTTGAGGGTGGACTACTTCCAGCCATCTGCATATAGAATAGGTGTCTGTCATGGTTGATTTGAAGAAGTTGATTGGTAAGTAACTACCTATCATGGATCGTCTGGTATTCCTGGCAGAAAAAAATCGGTGATAAGATCCCAGAGACGGAGGGACCATGAAAGAGAGGAATACAACCCCCCTTTCTTCCATCCACCGGGTCTACCCTATCCAGGTCTTATATGGATCTTATCACGTTCAGCCATTGAAACAAATGTCAGACTTGTTTTGAAGTTTAATTTAATACTACTAACACGCAACGTGACGGGTTTGCCGGATAGGTACAAGTACGTATAAACTCATTGTTCAGGTGAGGACCATCAGGATATAGAAACAGATTCCTTGATATTAAGGCAGATTTTATGATAATGTTCTGCAGCCGAGGCAGATGTCTCCCTCGAGCAATTTTAACCAACACAATTCGTGCCGTCAAAGTTTCGCCAGAATTTCTCTGAATTTGATTTGTAAAACACGATTTTGGGACTGTGTTGAGTCCCGCTTCAAAAGTCCTATTAACTTTTTCTATTCATCCCCTCTTCCGCCCCCACAAAAACATACATGTTTCTACACACATATAATTGTGATATGTGTGGTCGTATATCGAAATAAATTTCGAATTCCGAAAGCTGGATGCAGATGGCATCTTTACAACTTCCGTAAAAATTCTTGTTTACCCCAAAAAAAAAGTTTCTGTTGGCAGCCCCGAAAGTATTTTTGGGGTGAAGAGGAAGTAAATTTTTGTCCTCGTTATTCGCTGGGATAAAGTGGTAGAAGAAATCCTTTGTCAAGTGTGAGAGTGATAAAGGATTCTTTGGGTGATAAAAGGGCTTTGACAACTGGATTCATTAAAAGGTCAAAAAGGATAAAATTATTTCATTTATTTGGGATACAAATTTTTTTTTTTCGTCCTATTTCAGTCACAGCACCCTCACCACTACTCACTCAATCCAAAAGTATCATTGCCTGTCATTAACACTGGAATTTTATTTTCAAAAGCGAATTTGTGAAAAAAATAAACAACAAAAAAAAAATATGAAGAGGGTTAACACCTGTTTTTGAAGGTGGTTAAGAAATCCTTTGATCTTTTTTCAGACGATAGAGGATTTTGTCATGAGCACTAAGACTCTATACTCTCATCCCCTCTTAATACGACAAAGAATGAACCTTTCATAATTTATTTATTTATTTATTTATTTTTCTGGGGTTGGGGGGCAATCCTTAACGATGAAGGACTCTGCCAAAGAATTTATAAAAATTGCTTTTTCTCCTGTCGTCTCTTTTCGTATTTGATGTTTCAGTTCTTGTAATATTTTTTTTTTTTTTTTTTTGGGCGAATCTTTACCTTTTTGATGTGCGGTCGTAATGGGGGATGTCTCAATGGATAAAATATTAAGGTAAATAAGAGGACACATCTTTGAGAGAATTATACTGAGGGTTGTTTATTTTTGTTTAAGGCTGACCTCGAGGTATAAAGAAAGTCGATTTCTGAAGATTTTTTTTTTGGGACACATGAAATTCACACAAGAGTGATTTTTGCTCATTGTGAATGGTATACTTCAATTAGGGTTGTTGGAAGAGCATAAAAAGTAAAATCAAATTAATTTCGACAGGGTTTGTCGACCTAAGGAATTTTTTGTATAAAGATTGAACTGAGTTTTATGGAAATACTAGCAGAAACCAGCCTGTGTTGCCACACCTTTAAATACAAAAACTTTATGTATGCATTGCCTATGGTAATGAACAAAAGAACAGATTTGCAAGTGCAGATTTCAACTTTAATATCAAAACAAAATTTCCTGCGCACAAAATTTCTTCCCCCTTCTCTTCTCTCTCTTTTTCTTCTTTTTCCAAATCTTCTTCTTATACCTGCGACACACATGTGGTATCGATATTATAATTTCGATATCATAATATCCACAATATCATAATATACTCAGACCCGCGACACACATAAACCTAGTATCGAAGTAGTTTGCTTTGACATTTGTGTTTCTATTTGATTTTGGAGTAGCAAGCGGCAAATAATTAATATTTCAATGTTGCTAAAGTTGATTTGTCAAAATAATCAGAACATAAACAAAGCAAGCGACTATAGTGAGAAAACACTATAAACACAAAATCTCACAAAACCAGCGACTGCAATTGACAACTTTTTTGTGAGGAAAATTTTCCGGCAGAGGCGCTGTGCACAGTAAAAATAGTGTATATTACCTTAATACCACCTAAATTTAGCAAATCTCATACTACGTATAAATTAGATTGTCAACCTGGTATATTGCTAGTATTGGGTGACACACATGTAGTATACACGTAATATTTGGAATATTGTAATATCGATACCACATGTGTGTCTCAGGTATTAGCCTGAAACAGAAACGCACAACGTCAAAATTCCTGCATGGCACTCGAAACCTTAGGTAAACCTTACGGCACGCCTTACGTAAAAATAAGAATCCCACAGTACGCCTGAGTAAAAATTCCACTTCTCTACAGGCATGAACCAAATATTCCCAAAAGAAGCTCACACGGAACGCTCACAGTTTTTTATACTAAGGGGAGCAAAAGGGGAGTTTTAAAAAATGAAGGGTGCATATGCATTAGACCGATCGCGTAGGTCGAGCATCATTGGACGTGCTGGGTACTTAGTTGGGGGACCGCTTGTTAAAGCGACACTCGCGTTTGAAATGGTCAATTACGAATACATTGACATGTGTAACCGACACATTAATACCTCTGGGGGGCGTATTTTTTGAGTTTTTTGCCTCTAGCGGGAGCGTGCATATCCCGTAGGCGCTTTGTTCACTATTCGTGCTTTTACTTGAGATGTAAGCTACATAAGTATTTGTAATCTGTCGCAGCCGAAAATCGAGTAATGCATACGATAACGTAGTTCGCAGAAATATACAAAGTACTCATCGATTCTTTGAGAATCGAGTACTTTTGAACGAGTAAAAATTTGTCATTGAGTAATTTTCTTTAGATTCTACTCATGCGTATTTTATCGAGTACTCTCCACCGATTCCGTATCCCTAGTCATAAGTGGGCACTAGGTTTTTCATTGGAATAGGTCGGACCATTCAAATATTAAATCCAGTGATCAGTTTCAAGAGATACACGCTATATACAGCTTTTTCAATCAATACTTCTTCGGGAATTTCGACAGCAAAATCCCTTTTCAGTAAGCATGCTGATTTTCTCTAAACGAAAGCTGTGCTGTGGTACTATTTTTGCGTTCCTTCCTTTAATTTGATCAAAATATCGTTGCATCTATGTTTGACTGTAATTACGAAATGGGAATTCAGTGAAAGAGTTTCTGTTGATTTTTTCAACTATTGTGGAACAACTATTCTTTCAAAGGTGCTTCGATTCGACTCAAATTTGCCGTCATTTGCCCGTTTGAACAGCTCCGTACTTGGCCATTTAAATCCTTTGGTCAAGATTGGCCGTCGTGAGACCGTATGTGCTCCCATTAAAAATGGTTTAAAATTCCAATATTCCAATTAAAAAGCCAAACGGCCGGTATTTGACCGTTGTAAATGCATTTTTTATTTTTACTCGGGATATTATAGAATTAAGTGTTATATGGAGTATGACCGGCAAGATCACCTTTGTAAATTATAAAAGGGATAATTTTGAATAAGTTGATCCATCATTATTCATCATCACGCCTGTTCCTAAGTGACTGAGTGAACTTATGATTATGAGCTTATTTTAATTTTCGACTATATCAAGGGTATTATGTATAAGCCATATACGTTCCGGTATACGTACTCCAGAGAAGGTTTTCCGGTAGCGTGTTTGGGGACGATCCGGTAGGCCGAAGCGGTCTTTATTTCTTTTTGCAATGTCATTGAGTGAAGACGACCGTGCAACGGCCGCCCGAACAGAGACTAGAAAATAACTTGCGCGACCTGCACAGGGGATTGGAGTACATGCACCCACGGACAGGTACACCGTACGATGCAGCTGAAAGAATTGATTTTCGAATTTGCTCCGGTCGAATTTGCAATACGAGGACGCGTATGGTCATGTAGGAGATCTATTCCAGTCAGAAGACATTTTTCTGTCCCATCGATTTACGCTCTGACAGTTTACGGCAAATGTAATTGCTGCCATATGTTCCATGAAATCACTAGCAGAAAGCTCGTTTCGTCCTAGAAAACGATAGCGATCATTTTCCTACTCGAGTCGAAGATGGCCTGATTCGTCTCTGTTTTTGGTGAATTATTATGGCATCGTTTATTTGGTATAAGTAGATGAAGAAATGTTTCGGCTACAAAATACAATTTTCGGAAAAAAAAACAATTTTTGTGCGATTTTTTAGCGATTTTTAAAGTTTGATCTTGAAAGGGTTAAGTTTTCGAAAATATGATACCACGATTTTTTGTAGGCAATAACATTTCGTATTGACTGGTCGAAATTTTTTTTCGAAAATTCCAGTTTTTGTGTGAAATTTTGGCCAAAAAGTGATTTTCGAAAACTTTGACCTTGAATAACTTTCAAAGGGTTAATCGGGTCAACTGTTCTGTAACAAAGTTGTAGAGAATTACATTGTCAATATTTTGAGCCTTCGCACGGGGGTGTATGACCTATAGAAACCGAGGTTTTTTTTTTATGTGGCACACTAGAGACTTAGGGAAGGCCCCTTTGTACTGTCGACCATGTATTTTATTTTTTTTGAAATGTCGAACAGCAGCTCTAGTCGGAAGATAGAGAGAGAAGTGAAGGAAAGAACTGTCACAACCTAGCTGCGGTATTTTTATTTCACCTACTCCCAACCATTTCGCGACTCTGACATCTGGGCATCGAGAACAACTCGCTGGAGTGTTATGCCTCCTGAAACGAGTTGAATCTCATCAACCAACCGATGACATGCGCTTGGTGGAGCGGGGAAGAGAACTAGTGAAGGCTATGACAGGAGCAATCAGGAATACAAAGAGGGAAGAAGAAAGAAGGAAAGTTATGTAGGTGGGAAATTGGGAAAGGCTAGGACCGTGGCACCGCCGGGAATCGAACCCGGGACCTCTGGGGAGGCCGAGGCCCACAAGGTACGTGGGAAACTCGGGAAAAACGCGATATCTTCGGCAACCATGTTTTATTTTTGGGATTCCGAAATTGTTTTCTTAAAAGGCCAGAAAGAAGCTGAGTCCAATTTTCGGCCATTTTGGAGTTTTGTCTCCTTTCGAGCGTTTTTTTTTGCTAATTTCCCCGGACTATATAGTTATTGATAAGAAGGGAAACACTGAAGTTGCTTCATTCGAAATTTTAGTAAATCAACAAAAGCGAAAGTTTTATATACTGAACAAAGTTACAATAACACTTGAAACGGATTCCTGTCCCGTCTGACACAGTCAGACAAAACCCGATTTTCCTCATAAAATTCACAACTGAAAGAGTGTCCATCAACCTTGGAATCCATTTACATAATTCCCGCATTCATGCGATTTCTTATCCTTACTCATAATATTAAACATTCTCGAATTTTTTATTCAACGTCATTTATTTTATGATTCTATATTTTCGATCATGAGCATATTTCAACGTTGACTCCGAGCAAATTGTTGAATTGGTGGAAGGAAGATAGATGGACTGCCGTGTCTAACAGAATTATTAACACTCGAGCAGATTATTCGAAGAAAAATTTCAACTTCAATGAAATAAACAAACAGTCACAAACCGGAAAACAAACAGAAATATGAAAACGGAATCCTTGAAAGGCGGCGGCAAAAAGCTAATCGGATTGGAAAGTTGTGCAGATACCAACCCAGCAACAAGGGATGAAAAACACAGGAACAAAATCCTGGTGAATAGTCAAAAATGGTATTGGAACAACGGGAGGAACAGAACCCCACTGCCCCCGTCCAATGTATGTAGAAGTGAAGCTGTACCACGGTGACAGGAAACAAATGGGGCGCATCCCTTTGGCAGGTAACACTCATTCTTGAGAGGGGGTGGAAATAATCCCTTGATAGGCAGAAGACTGTCAATTTATAATTGGGTGGATGCTCTTAAACAACGTGGATGACATAGTTCAAGTGATTCTTAAAAGGGCATTAATTAAATAATTTCAGCGAGTGTTTACAGATGTGGTGCAGTTGGTCGGACAGAGATTCTTTTTGTGGTCTTAAAGGATTTTAATTGTATTCTTCCTTGGTGATTCGACATAGACGCTTTTTGCCATTTTGATTGAATAATTTATTTACACACACATATATTCAATTGACCGCCCAATTAAAACCGTATGTCCACCACTTCCAAAAATCAAAGACCAAAATACATAGAATAAACTTTATGAGCACTAATACCCAGGATAGACAGCGCTCTTAAACTCTTGTTGTTCATTACTTCTCTTTTTATTTCAGATAAGGTGTTGATTAAGACCAAATTACAAAAAACAAACAATGTACTAGGTAAAAAAATAAGGAACGATGAAAGCCATTATTTGATGAACAATGCAAGAAAAATATTGAAATAAAAAAGCAGACGTCGAAAGGGTATTTAAGAAAACGATGCGACGAAGCCTATAACTTTCAAATTCCATAAAAAAACCTTAAATTGAAAAGTTGTAAGTACAAATAGCACCCTTAGAATTAAGGTGACCTAACTTCAAAATTGCAGTTTGGGGGAAATAAGAAAGAAAGTGCAGTATTCATGCATAGGTCAATAGTGCGATCAACAAAAGTGACAGATAGATACGCTGCAGGGGCGGCGCTTTCATAGGTGAAAATGGTGCACTTGCACCGGGCGCAATTTTTCGGGGGCGCAATTTCAAAAATTAAGATTTAAAAAGAATTTAAACTCTGAAAAACAAAATTTGAAAATCTCCCAAGTAAGAGAAAAATCTCTAATTTTTTTGGATCACTTTTTGGAAATTCTGTAAAAAGTACTATATCCAACCACACAAAAGAAAAATTGTTCCGATGTCTCTGCATTGTGTCTGTTTACCAAGATTGATATAAACTTGAGGGCGTTGTTTGCTGCACTTTTGAAGAATTGTTAAAAGAAGTAAATGAACGAAATAAGGACAGCAAAACTCCTTGTGGTGGTAAATCCTCTTTAATTGCTCTTTATAGCCCGATTGCACCCGGCCTCAGTTCAATAAAGTACCATTCAATTCGTGTAAGTGACTTCACTGGTTGGAATGTTCAGTTCATGCTTGAAATTATTGTTGCTCTTTCGCCAGAAGTTAGAAATGCAAAAGATCACTGGAATGATACTCCATTATTCCAGTTGATTACTCTCTTTTGAGCGAGCTTTTACGTCCAATTTCAATTTAATGTTCTGTTGGGCGAACTTAGGCTTTATTTTTCCTGAGTTCAATATGTGAAAATGTATGGAAATTCAGGCAAAAATTGAAGTTCACTAAAACCAATTTGCTCGAATTTGCGCAGTTAGGCCGGTCAATCAACAAAAATTGGATGTAATCGTCAATTCCCTTTTGAAGGAGAATCCCATAGGTTTTCAGAAAAGTCAACTTTTTCAAAAACCTATTCGTTAGAATGCTTCAGCTTGTTGTTGCTGTTTTTAATATCAATAATCTCTTCTGGCATTCCTTTTCTCTTCCTAGCAAAAAGGGAGACAAAAAACAAAAACTACACAGATATAAAAAAAACTGCCCCATCGCTCTCGCCTACTCTCTTCTATGCAAACGATGTTTCCGGGAGATTTTTGTTGGTTGGATGTTGACCGTGAAACTTCCTTTCTATTTATATGCAATCTTAAATTTTGCGCAAACTATGAAAATTATTTTTCCTATTCAGCGAGGGTTTGTGTCTTTTCCATTGTCCTTCATTGCGTTCAAAAATGAACATCTTTTGGGGCGCAATATGGCATAGTGCACCGGGCGCAAAAACCCCAAGCGCCGTCCCTGATACGCTGTCCCTCTTTTGACTCATAATTCGGGCTCTTTTCACCACAGGGTTTTAAAGTAGGCTGTTTAGGTCATTTTGTAGCAAAATCAAGGTGAGAATAGGCAAAGCCACAAAAATCTTAAAATATGGTAAGGTGAAAAATTCTGCCTCACACCAATCCATAAAGCTTGTGATAAACAATCGGCCCCTGAAGTTGGCATTGTTGCCTTATCATTAAACCCCAAACTTTTCGAAAAACTTGTCTACGACAAGATTGCCCCCTTAATCGATCCACAATTTAGCAAACAACAAAACGGTTTTAGAAAAGGGCGCAGCCATGGTTCTATTCTCCGAAGTGCTATGTAGGATGGAGAATGGTTATCAAATTGATACTCTTTATACCAACTACTGTGGAATTTCAGGACTTTCCCTGCAATGGATAACATCATATCCTGGCGGAAGATCACAGGTTATCAGATTAAAAGGCGTTCCATCAAAGGAAATTGACGTAACTTCCGACGTTCCTTAAGGTAGCCATCTAGGCCATCTACTTTCCAATATCTTCATCTCTGATTTATTTGAACAATTAGGGAATATTCTTCATCTCTTTCTTCAACGCAGATGACCTCAAATTATATAGCACCATTTAGTCCCAAACCGTCGTATCTTTACTCTAGTCGAAACTCAAGGTGTTGCCAGAATGGTACATAGCCAATAAATTAAATCTCAACGCCAGCAAGTGCAATGCAGTTACCTTCTCTCGAAAGAAGACAAGTCAGCAGCAGAACTATTATCTCAACGGCGAGGTATTGAATTATGTCAATCATATTGTGGATTTAGGTGTTGCCCTAAACAAAAAAATTAATTTCAGTTTGCACTACGATAATAGCCAGGGCCAATAAGCCTCTTCGCTTTATAAAGAAGAGGGCTAGCTAAAGAGTTTAGTATGGGTTACAAAAACAGGGTTTTCGTCCTTAGTCTGCCTAATCCAGGGATATGCTTGTCCAATCTGGGACCACATATTTGAGGTTAACAAAAACAGGAAGGAATCTGTTCAAAATAAATTTCTTCTTTTTGCTCTGAGACATCTACACCATCAGCACGATTATCGAAGACAATCAAAAAAATTATTTCACACCTTATAACCTATGGACTAACCCTACCATGTAGAAGCGCTGCTTGCATTATACTTCAAAGGTCGTGCGGAAAAGAATGCAGCGCGATGCCTGAGTTTTCAAAGCTTCATATCTCAAAAACCATTGGTTCTACGTAAATTTCGTATAGGACATTTTTATGCAGATTCATCTCACGAACAATCTTTACTTAGCCAAAAATTGCATAAAACTGATAATTTACGAGATATTTGAGAAAAATTGATTTCCGTTACCTTTGACCCTCCATAACACGAGTAACTTCTAGGAAATTATTTGTCCAAAATAAAGAGCATCCCGCTGACAAATCTCCAGTTGCATTTTTTCAGAGGTTTGGACTTTTTTTTTTGTATAAAGTGGCTGGGCTACTACATTTCTAACGTGCATTAATTAGTCCATGAGGTGCCATCATCTATAAGTTTGATGGTGTGATTTTGCACCTTACGCAGCCACGTCAAAGTGGATATTGAAACGGTTACCCAGAAAATAGCTTGGAGCTTAGTAAACAGAGGGCGGTGCTATTCTCTATCGAAAGCCTTGGCAGCATTGACGCAAACACTACAAATAGATAGGGGGGTCCAACAAAAATTGATTAGGGTATTGCCAAACTTAACTCTCACTCATCCATCCTTAGGAGGTTGGCCAGCTTGTCCGTAGCGCACATGTAGATTACACTACATCTACGTCGATCTTGGAGAAAGGTTTCGATAAATACCATCATTCCAGCCAGAGAATACTGGACAGACGGTGCTATCCCGACCAAGTCATTATGTATCTACACAGATGGCTCTAAAATAGGGACCAGCGTTGGTTGTGGTATCTTCTCCGAGGTATTGAATATATAGGTCGAAGGCACTGCGATTTGGGAGGCTCTCGAATGGCTGAAGATAAATAATATATCTCATAAGAATATATGTATTCTATGGCCAATTTTGGACGCGAAGCGTTAGAAATCTCTTGTTCAGTTAAACAAAAAAGATATAAGCCATGTAGGAAGGTGGTGACGTGTCACTGTATCTATGGCTCGTATTGAGACTCCCCCACAACGACTAATGCAGAAGGTGGGGTAATGACGATGAGGAAGAAAGTGTCTCCCATCTTCTCTATACATGTGCGGCCCTTGCGAGGAAAAGAGAGATCTTCCTCGGCTCACCTTTCCTTGATGGATGTGGGAGAGCAGCCATTTCAACCTAGTGGATTTATTAAGGTCAAGCTCTCTTACATTATACAGAGTTCGCGTTGACACTACAAAAACACAAATCCCATTCAGTGGATTGAAAAAAGCGAATAAGCCCCGTAAACTTGTCTTTTCCATAGTGACAGACATTGTTTGGGCGGAATGTGTTGGCAATGTGTTGACTAGGCAGTAGTCCGAGTTCGCAAAATGTCAGTCAACTTCGACGGAATATATTGTTCGAAGAGATATAAGAAATAGGTCACTGAGAAATTTTGTTTGGATAGGTGTAGTTTTGCGTAAGATTCGCGACGCATAAATCTGAAACACACTATTATGGTTCACACTTTTACGAAATTTTTCATAATAGACCAACATGGAAAAGAAAGGTGTCGAAGACTGTACAACGAAATGAAGAGGACTAACAAAGGGTGAAGAGGACTGAAATAACAGACTTCAAGAAACAGAGACCCCAGTCCGGCAATAGCGCCATTTTAGAGGAAGAATAAATAAAGCTCATAGTATCGAAGCAGCAAAACATGTGAAGCTGCATATCACTACAAAACAAAAAATTACTGTTGGGATGTACAACTGCCTTCACATTTCTAGACAAAACGAGATCACTTCTAGGTCCTAACAAAAAAAAGGGTTAATAACGCCAACAACAAAAACCTCGTGATAATGCAATAAACATCGTTTATCCTGTAAAATATTCCCCATCCCACCTTGATAATAAAATTCTAAAAATTCCAAGGATTTTAAGTCTTAACGCATACCATTAGCCTGTTTAATCTCCGCGCATATATCATGTTGCTTGTCGTGAATTAAAAGCTTAAAAGAGCACCCCCCGAAAAAAAAAATACAACACCATCATATAATCCCATGTCCTCCATTACTCACTCATTTCACGGAAAAAATTCCGTGTTTCGGAGCACTTATATGAGACAACCGCCTGTCTCCCCGCCGACGACACCCAGGGGTATAAATTTCCTCCCTCTCTCAAGGTTAGTCCTGGGGAAAATTCTTGGATGCTTTAAAAAAAATGCTTTTTTTATGTTTTTTAAATTAAGGGAGGTTTCTTGCTTAATTCACTTTAAAGTCCTTTTCAGGTCCTTGAGCCCGGGCGAGACTATTTCGCTTAGATTATCAAATGGGAATAAATTGTTGTTAAATTAACAAAGTTTTATCCAGTTTTGCTGGAGTGGATCCGGCTCACACCCGACTGGGCCCAGGACTAATTGTATTGACTTTACTTTTCCAGAGTCTGATTATGCAAAGGGAATGTTGTCTAGGAAAATTGCGTAGCAGCGGCCAGATAATTTGAAGGCGCTCCAACAACACTCACTTAATACCACCTCGCACTTAATGCTGGCACCTAAGCTCCTGCCAGCCGCAACGCGGCGAAAGAGAGTCCTAATTATTGACTTGAAAGTCCTTAATAAAAGTTTTATTAAATTATAGTCGAAGTTGGAGAATTTCGTTAACCTTGTTTCAATAGCCCGGCTCCAACCTTATGGTTAAGGCAGCAGCACCGGGCATCAAACAATTTCGAGAGAAGAGGGCGGAATTACACCAGGACTGAGGGTTGGGCAGGGGAAAGAATGTAATATAGGAATCGATTTCTATCACACAAAAATAACCTCACGAAGATGCTCCCCAAAACCTTGCCCCGGAGAGAAAACCACCTATATTCAGTCTGGGCCCGGAACTGCTATTCCCTGGCCCTGGATCCCTGTGCCAAGGCAAGGCACAAGCACCAAGTCCTTTTTAATACCTATACCTAAATAAAAAGGATACAATATCAACTTCCAAGTAAATTTCTTGTTATTGTTTGTTGGTCGTTGCCCAAAAATTCAAGTTGCTATTATGGCTGCCGCCATTCCCCATATCTCAGCTGCTCTACCACCACCAGCATCCTTCCAGCATCTTCGTCCCCCGACCTCCTTGCAACATAAATTTTCGTTGCCATCATGTGACAGAAGTAAAATTTGATTTCACTCTTGAAAATAGTACAACAAGGGATGTATCCTGCTGTGGTCTGCATTTTGTGGCTGGCTTTGAAATGTCTCGTAGTCAATGTTGTACTTGGCATGGGAGAAGACAGAAGGGGTTGTTTGGGAGATATCAAAGTGGATTCTTTGGATATTACCTTTGCGTACGGAAATAACATTAAAAGGCTATCATTTTGCATAACAACAACTATTATAACTTGATTAGTATTTTAGCAACAATTCAATTAGTCTCAAGCCATTCACAAATTGTTTTAGCTAGAATAGTAAAGAATCCACCCAACAATCATTCTCCAAAATGAATTCGTTTAGATGAAAAGAGTTTCACCAGCATGAATCAGCATAGAATGCCCTCCCTAACTAAAGAACTACTACTTCATTAGATCACCTGAGAGCAACAAACACTTTAGAGACGATTGCCACACAAGTGTATCAGTGTGCAATGAATGGTGATTGTGTGGCTGTGAAGATGTATTTATACACACAAATAGAACCATCCTTCAGCCCCTAACTGAAGTATTTTACTTGAAATTGTCTTCGAGTTGATTCATTACAATCCTTTAACACTCATCCACAGAGAATAATTGAAATCGTTTATATTAGTTGCGGAGGGTCCTGTTCCAATTTCGTAAGGATTTCGTTAATTTTAATTATGTATATTTTTTTTCGTTACAGGACATACAAAGAAAAATTTGGTCATTCTAGCAAATTTTGTTGACAAGAAACAGTGTATAAAACCAAAAAACTAAAAGTCTTGTCTTGTCTTATAATATTAAGTAACAGGCACTAGACTGGAAAGTCTGAAGGTGGTCAACCAAGAAGCAGAGTGAGATGAGCATGCGACACATGTGGAAAACTCATGTAGAGGAAAAGTCCTTCCAAAAGGGAAAAATGGTAGGGGTCCGTTTCGGGGGTATGTGGATGTTATTTAACGATGTGTAACAATACTGTGGTTTGTATCACTTGATATATAAGGATTCATATTAAAATGGAAAGAAAAAAGTGTCACCCATACTTGACAGGTTCATGTTAGTGTGTTGTATCGTCTTATTTATTCCAGATTCCCGGATAGAAATCCTTTTCTGGGTATGCCGTAGGCAGAAGAGACACGTAAGATAGTTTTTACAAAAGCCGAAAGACGATTGAGAAGGAAGTAATTAATAAAAAATATATAGAAGAATAGAATAGATAACTCTATGCGGGAATCGAACCAATGATCTCTGAGATGATAGTTATAGACTTCTTTAGCTCTAAGCTCACGACATACTTCAAACTAGATAGTTGATTGACACATATACAGAGTACAGGTTGGCACTACAAAAACACAAATCCCAGTCAGTAGATTCAGAAAAGTGAATAAACCCCAAAAGGTAGGTTCTAATAGTGACAGTCTCTTCAGTACAAAATTCACCTCCCTCGAAAAATGTAAGAATTGTTACCTCCCTCGAAAAATGTAAGAATTGTCTCTTCAGTACAAAATTCACCTCCCTCGAAAAATGTAAGAGTTGTTACCTCCCTCGAAAAATGTAAGAATTATCTCTTCAGTACAAAATTTGCCTCCCTCGAAAAATGTAAGAATTGTTACCTCCCTCGTAAAATGTAAGAATTGTCTCTTTAGTATAAAATTTCACTCCTTCAAAAATGTAAGAGATTTCTCTCCAGTTCGTATTTACAATCTCACCACGGCTCGGCTTAAATTGGATATTTGACTGCGGCAAAAACAGTAAGAAAATATCTATGCAGTTCGTGTTTACAATCTCACCTCGCCGCAATTCGAATTGAATATTTTATTGTCGCAAAAGAAATAAGAAAATGTTGTTCCAGTTCGTGTTTACAATCTCACCTCGGCGCAGTTCAGATTGGATATTTTGCTGCTGCAAAAATAAGAAATGTCTCTCCACTTCGTAATTTACAAACGCACGATACACGCTCATATCCGAGTAGTACATTATTTTTGAACCGGGACATTTAAAAAAGTTGAGGCCTCAGTACAATTTACTATCATGTACGGGACAAATGAACTGCCTCTTGTAAGTCCGGCTCAACTCTAATTAGCAGTACCAGGGTTCTACTATTTCGCTGGAGTTCCTCGGCCTCCTTCCAGTTGTCCATAGGGATGTCCCTGCGCCGAATATACTCGAGCTATTTGCCACATCACGAACTCCATGACCACCTCTGATATTTTGGCCTCGATGTCGGCCCAGAGAGGGTCCGGAAGTCTGCCGGTACTAGAATTGGCATTGGTTAGTGCCACTCCACTAGTAAGTAGTCCTTCACGACTTCGCCCATTGGCCTGTTACTCGTTGAGGCGGATTGTTGGGCTCCTGAAATAGAAGCTGGTTGGTCTTAAGAGGTTTTTTGCCTTTTTGGTTATTATTTGTAGGCGCTGAGCTATCTTCCCGAGATGTTTCCCTTTTAGTGCTGGAGGTTACCGCTCCTGCTTTCCTTTCGTTCTGGAGCGCTTTCCACTCGTCAATGACTGCTTGAAATTTTGCTTTGTTGGTTTTGTCTTTCTCCGAGAAGGTACCGGCTGCCTGATTCTCTGCTTTTCTGCGAGAACGTAGAGGGTGCGATTATACTTTCTCTTGCTGATGAACGCTTGTGATCTCTGTTTCTCAGATGTGTCATTGCCACTGTGACAGGTGACTCCCGGCACGCCTGTGGTTAACTTGTTTGAGTACTGTGGCTGGTACTCGCAAAGCCAGAGCTGGCGATTTCCCCACTTGAAGTAGGCTGAGACTCCTCCGAGGGGAAAGGTTCGTAGTCCTTGGTGCTAGCCTTTGTACTGTGTTGGGTAGTCTGTGCATCTGTTTGGTTTCTTTTCATTATTATTTTTGGTATTTTTTGGTATTTTTGGTCTTTTTTGTTCATATTGTTCCCAGAAGTGAATCCGGAAATGAAGTCAACCTTCAAGTCAAGTCAAATGAAGTCAACCTTCAAGTTCACCGAAGTCAAGTCAAAGTTTGCCGGCCACTGCTCCTAGCCAACGAAATACTTCAAACTAAATAGTTGATTGGTTGGTTTAAGTGGCGAACCCCCCATAATCTGTTCTGAGCACTAATTCGGACATTAGGGTGGTTTATTACCACTCATTCTCATGACGACCAGGCTTTTACTGTTTCCAGATCCATTTTATACCATTTTGTCAAGTCCGTTGGATGCTCTGTTGATAGATGCTCAAGGTCGTGGCATACATATTTGCCAAATTTCAAGAAGATTCACGCATTTTGTCTAGACTAGAGGAATGATGGTATCAAAATAAATGAGGCGAAGTGTCATTAAAAATACGTAGTGGAAAAACAAGGGTTTCTTACTTTACTTTTCTTACTTTTTTTATGTGGCAGTGCTAAGCTCAGGAGTCGCCCTTTGTACTACCAGACCCTTTTGTCACGTCGTCATGGCGCAATGTTTAGCAGTAAGCTTAGTAGGTATAGGGGGGATAAAGTTAAGGATTATGAGGGATCGGTTTGGCAGTAAAATTCAACTTAAAATGAGGCGAGGCAAGATTATAAATACGAACTGGAGATATTTCTTACTTCTGTTGAGACAGCAAGAGTTATTCAATTTAAACTAGACGAAATACCTTGAAAATATTTTTTTTAAATTGTCACCTTTTCCGCAAAAAAACAGAAGCGACCTCTGATCTGTAAGCCCATTTTTTCTGGGTGTGGTGACCTTTAAAGGGTCACAATGATGACACCAGGCCGAAGTAATGCGTTTACAGCTCGTACCTTTTAAGCAAACCCGTACGATATATTGCTCGAATAACGAGACATTGGTCCGTAAGGTACCACGATGCCAAGCTGGGCATTTTGTACAACTTCGTCCGCCTTTAGCCAGGAAGCCCAAACTAGGCAGTTACGTTCTGGAAGACTTACAAGAGATTTCCAAAGGTCAGATCACTGATAAGCTTTCTAAACTATACAGGATGACTTTAGATATCCGATCAAACTACCACCGAACTCTAAGTACACAAGATTGAGGGAAAAATCGGCGCGCCAAACGTTAATCTAACCCAACCTACCAAAAACAGCTCGTTAGCCTTGAGTTACTGAGTGTAGTTCTGCAGAAACATTTTTTATTGTAGAGTCATTTCCTTTTAATCTGTAAATAGCTAAAGCATTCAATATCCTGTACTAGTACATCATTAATAAGAAAAACTTTTACAACTTATTACAAAGCTAACTACCTACAAACTATGCTTCCAATCGATGCTGCTTTAGGAAAATTTTTGCATATCATTTATGCATATCAACAAGGTAACCACAAATCAAGTAACAAATTACAAAATTAATTTACTTCAGATGATTCTAATTGAGGAATATTGAACACCCACGATTACCTGAGCGACCAAAAACTCTAACGAAACATAACCTAAAGCACACCCCAACTGATTTTTATTCTAAAGCCTTGATTATATTACATACTTTATAGTCAAAACCAAGACTTATTTTGTACACTCTTCTTTAACGCATCTACAACCGAGACCCTGCCCTGGCCTCTTTCACTCTTTCTCTCCTATTTAGCACATTACTATAAATTTAAACGAAACTCTCAAACAGCAGCACCTACATTGAAATACAATCTCCTGCACGCTTATCATGTTTGAATCAGCATCAACCCAGTAGGTAGAATGATGCTATAAAGATTCTATTTATGCAAACTTCATGCTACGAAACTCTGTACTTTCCAGATTAATCTAAACAAACTTAAAAGGATTACTTCATTTACAAAATATCTGAATTTTATTTAGGAAAACTTGTTAGGGAAACATGAACTCCAGTTAAGTAAGGTTAGTATTGATTTGTGTGTATTGAAATTGAAAGTAAAACAAGACCCACCTGACCAGACTTTCAATTTATAATAGGTATACATTAAAAAGTATCTGAATGAATTTAACATCCATCGTCAATAATTTTATTAAAGTGTCCAAAAAAACTCGACTTCATCGTTATCGTTTGCCAAACAAAAAAGCTTGAATCAATGCCAAAAATAATTAATAATAATGTAAATCTAAACCGAAAATAAAATTAAAACTGCCACAAGTCGGACAAAATTTCATTAATACCGAGAACAAATTCAAAATCAATATTTTCACATCCATCTTCCATTAAATTAAAAGCCCAAGCTCTAAAAGCGTCATCTCTCGCAGATCTCATTCTTAATTCGTGCCGTAATCATTATTCAAACCAGTGTCCCCGTCACTTAGAAATTGATATGACAGTCGAAAAAATTTAATTAAAAAGGCCCCGAGAGATGGAAGGGCTGTGCGAGGCCGGCAAAACGGGGGGTGAAATTCACCCCCAAAAGCCGGTCGGTATGCTTGCTGAAGGATTTACAGGAGAGAGAAAGAAAAAATATCTACCGAAAATCCTGAAACTGAAATTCTAAGACAGAAATCCTTACCCGGAATTCCTTGAGTTAGCTGGCTCTCATCATGGGACGAGCGACGTCTCATTCTTAAATCCTCCCGTGATAATCCAGAAGACTGTCTAGCCTGAGCTGCTTGTTGCTGCATGAGTGCGGCAGGACCTCCCATAAGACCTGGGAAAACACCAGCTGCACCGGATGCAGGGCCTCCACCGCCGCCTCCACCCATGGATGCACCACCGCCGCCCACAAGCTGCTGTCGTATGTGCTCACGAAAATCGTTCCCCACCAAGCCGCTAAAGTCCTGCGATCGATGTCTACTATACTGCAGCTCCAAGGGCAAGTTCCGATCCAAGGAGCGCATATGGTGCTCCACAGGACCACCGCCCCGGACCACATGGCCATGGTCGGGTGGCTGGGCCCGCATTTTAATTTCCTCCAAAGTCGTGCGAATATTTGGATTGGATTCCATCGACCGCATATTGCCGACGGGGCCGCCGCTATTGCTGCCGCCACCACCACCGCCGCCGCTGTGGCCACCCCCGCTATGGAAATTGTCAAGACGCATCTGGTCCATGCTAAGGTTGCGTTCCAGCGCCCTCATAGTGGGGTTAAACGACTGCGATTCCATGCCCATTCTCATGTTCTCCAAAGCACGCATATTCTGGGTGGAACCATCCAGGGACGTTATTGATCCCATGGAGCGAATGTTGCCGCTCTTAAATTCCATCGGGTAGTTGAGGCTATCGACGCCAGCATGATTAGCCGCGGCCTCTAGCGATCTGAGGTTCATCTGTTCCTGCATTGCCCGTTCCATATTCTGCAGTCCAGATTCTATCCTCCTAAGGGCATCCTCCGACCCAAAATCCTCCGAGGGTGAAATCATTATTTTCGAGGACATTTTATTCACTGACGACAATTGTGGTGAATTCGTTGCTGTTGCCGGGGATGAGCGAATGCTCAATTGTGGTGAGTTCATGCTTCTTATACCGAATTGCGGTGAGTTCGTTATTTTTTCGTTGAATTTCACCGTTGGCAGTGGTGAGTTTGTTGTTATTGGCTTTTCTGGGAATTTGTGCATCATCTGTGGTGTATTTGGTGCCCGCTGCAATTGTGGTGAGTTCGGTATTTTCTCCTTGAATTTGTGCATTAATTGTGGTGAATTTTGTGCGCTTGCCGGTTTCTGTGGTAATGGTGGTGGAATACGATTTATTGGCGGTGATCCTGTTGCGTATGCAGCATCTGAGGACATTGTCTTCTTTAAACTCATACGTTTTGGCGGTATTTCTGGTGGCGGCTTATGGCTATCTGATCGAGCTGGTATTTCTGGTACTTTACGCATTTCGATCGGTGGCGCTGCATGCGATTTATTATTGAGCATTTCTTGAGCTCGCTGGGCTGCCTGAGCCGCCAATTCTTGGGTGATTTTTGGTATCTCTGGTGAAATTTCTGGCTTGTTGGTAGATTGTTGTTGTTGTTGTTGCGATGACATTTTTCTGATTATTTTATTTATTTATTTTTAAATTCTTAAAAATTGTTTTGTTGGTGTTTTGTTGTAGGTTTTTTTGTCGTTTTTTACTTGAAGTTAATGTTACTGTTGTGCGTACTATTAGTTTTTTTTTATTAATATCGATACTAGGATGCTATATAAATGGATATGTTTGGGTTAGACTTTTAAAGCATGTTTTGTTCTATATAGGTTAATATGTATTGTATGTATGTATATATAAATATTACTTAAAGCATGTTTACGTATATTAAGATTATGGATTATCACTTAGGTTATATATTGTATATTATATATAAATTTTTTTTAGTGGATATGTTAATCACTTATCACTATTCTGCGATATTATTTATATTATAACGGATATAAAGCTTATTATAAATATATTTATTTAATATTATCAAATATTTTCACTTGTTATAAGAAATTCACCACACTACTTTGTTGTATTCTTATATAGATAAAAACAACCAAAAAATTTTCCTTGTAATTTTTCGTTCCAATTCAAACTGAATTCACCACGCTCAGATTTCCCGAATACAATAATGATAAAGTGCAGATATCTCTCAACAGACGTGGGTGAGGGGAGCTTTTGCTGTATAGAGATGCAACACTATCTATATAAATATGTTGTGTTATCCAGTTATTAGGGAAGAGGGGAGCAGATTAGACTTTTACGAAACACACACACATAAAAAATATTATTATTGGTAAAAGCGGCAAGATGGTATTATGTTGTATATATTCAACGATATTAAACGATGTTTGTTTTTTAGTTGTATAGAGCTGTAGTAGTTGTAGTTGTATTAGTAAATTTTGATGGTTTATTTTGCCGGGTTTGTTGCATTTATAAATGATCCTGTTTTATTATTTTTTTTATTATTATTATTTTTGCTTGCTATTTTCTGTAGATTCTGCACACACCCATACACAGTTAATAAATTTCAAAAAAAAATTCCTTTCTTTTTATTTTTCTTGAAATATCGAAGTCACAATCATAACAAAATAAAAAAATCGCAAGACGCAATATATATTTTTTTTTCGTTGGTATCCTTTTTCCAAAAAAAAAAAAAAAATGAAAATGTAAGCGTTGTTTTGTTTTTACAGATTTTTTCTTCTCATACACATATTTATACACACTTGGAAAAAAAGGGAAGCTTTTCCTTTTTCCTTTTATTTTTCCTTTTTTTTTTTTGATATTTTACATCGGCCTTTTTTGCGGGGGGATATAATAAAATGTAACACAGGCAAACACTTTTATGGAACGATTTATACACACAACACAGGAAAAAGGATACTTGAAGATATTTTGTAGATGAACGAAAAAAAAAGAAAACGGGAAACGTCAAAACTGATTTTATGATACAAAACTTTTCCTAATAAGATATTTATCCCAAGCCAGAAAAGGATGCAGGAACACTTAAGTAATGATTTTATTTATATATATATTTTTATATATCCTTATATTAAGCTACCCCTGGCCGTTAATGAATTTAACTGAAGGATGCACGCAAGGATAATCCTTTGTTAAGGGTAGCTTTTCATATTTTTTATCGAGCACAGTATTTTTTTTAATAATAATATTTCGATAAGTAAATTTTTATTTATCTAAATAATAAACCGCTTTAAAAAAAATACGATAAATTTTTTGCCCTAATCTAAATAAAAATTTTATTTTAAGGGGATTTTATTCTTTTTTTTTCTTCCCTTATCTATATCAACCAACACCAGCACTAAATCACCGCTTCGCGACACGTTTTCACAACCGTAAGCTTAAAAACCGACTGCTAGATGATGTCTTTATGTAGAAGGAATAAAGTCCGTATGGGAAATGAAAATTTCCAAGCCCCTCTTCCACCCCCAAATGGTGGATTCTAGCCTTCTATTAGTATTGGTTATCTCTCTTTCATAACACACACATACTCTACACACTGTCTCCATACATAGTATAATACATTCCACCAACACAATACAATCATCAGGACCACCAAAGTGAGGGTGGATTGGATATAATAATGAAAAAAAGAAGCTTTTACGCACCCTCGTCCCTGTTTTGAGAGTAAAAGGGGATTTTTTTGTGTGATTTTGTTTTTATATCAATGTAATCGACTAACCGTCTCCCCTTTTACCCCAGAAGCATTTTCCGTTTATTTTTTATCAATGTATTAGTGAAACGCCATGCTTCTGCAATATTTTTGTCTGTAGGTAATCACATGAAAATAAGAAGAAAAAAAAAACAACCCCTCAATCCTTTCCCGAAAGTTGGGACTATGTCCTTTTCATAGTTTGTTGAGAGTTTTGGAGCTTACGATATAAAAATGACTGAATAGTTTTCAGAGAGTGAGAGGAAAACAGCTGCAGGATGGTGTTTGTTATATATGAAACTTATAAAAAATAAATAATTTGTATTTAAAAAAATAAATAAATAAAATTTCAAAATACAAAAAACTTCCAAAAAATAAACCAACAAAGAACAAAAAAAATCGCATTTTTACAAAAAAGACAAACTGAAATCTTTGTATTCCTTCCTTCCATCCCTTTGTGAGCCCTTAGGGGATACAAACAGGTATTTCATCTCATGAGGCTTTATTTAAGAGAAAAAAATTTTTTTTCAATGAAATAGAAGAAAAAAAAAATAACAAACTTGAATGTCCACAGCACTAAAAAATTTACGAAACTTGTTTTCGACAGGTGCTACAAACAAAAAGTTGGAGCGGTGGGGGAGAATTTTTACTAGGGTGGACTTTATAGAAGATCTTAACCTAAGGGAGTTGTACACAAAACTTTTAGTTGGAAGTCGTACTAAGGGTTTTCATTTTGGTTTCTGGCAAAACATCCGAGAAATTGATTAAGTTTTTCTCATTATGTACTCTTAAAAACTATGTTGGTATTTAACAATTTTTATGGAGTTAGTTTCTTGGTTTAAGATATTCAGTTAGGAAATTCGAGAAATGCCTGAACGTGCAAAACCAAAGTCCTGTTAATATTAATAACAGGGTGTAGTAGAATTAAAAATACTCAGAAATAAAGGTAACGAAATAGCACATGAGAAATTCAAAATAGTTCAATAATGGAAGGAATATTTCCAGGTACTATAGACCAATAACACCTCATCCACCAATCTCCAATTTAATGCAACCAAAACAAAGCCCTGTCTTATTTCTATAAAAATCGGCACCGTCCGTCGCTCTATCTCAGTGGGCAAAAAGAATGTAATGGCTGACCCATCTCTTAACATCTCAGGCATAACTCATCACATATTTCAAATCGTCAAACAAGCTTACCAATGCCTGAAATTGCTCAAGAGATGCAAGCTCCTCCTTTAGCCAAATGCCTTGGCTACAATCTACAGGTCCCACATACGGCCCCGGATTTAATACAACTCGTACATCTGGGCGGGTTCCCCAAAAACCACCTTGGCTTGGCTGACAAGGTGCAAAGCAGCGCCATAAAACTCATTGGTTATGGCACACTTTGCTCTTCCATCAGCCCTTTAAGCCACCGTAGGAATTAGTGATGAGCAAAGGCAACAACAAGACAAGACTAATCTAGTCTTGTTCTTGTCTTGTTCTTGTTCAGTCTGTCTTGTTCTTGTTCTTGTAAGCCCAACTCGGTCTTGTTCTTGTTCTTGCTAAATGGGCAAGAACAAGACAATACTGCAAGAACAAGACCATTTTTGCTCATCACTAGTAGGAATGTAGCAGCCCTTAGCAAATTACTATACTCCATGCTCTACTGAAATTAGAAACCTCCTGTCTACACGGTAACTTATTCCCCGCAACGCAAGACTAGCCAACTCGACTCACCCCCACACGCTACAGCCCTCCTCTTTGCGCACATTACGGTTTAGGAGTTCGTTTACAAATAGGATAACTCGATTGTGGAACTATCTTCCGCAGGCGGTATTTCCGGTGTTTCATACAACATCTCAGAGTTCAAACGTGTGGCAGGTTGTTAATTCAAGACTGTATTGAAGTTCGGATCTCCAGGCCCGGACTGACGATAAAAGCCCACCGACATAAAGAATTATGTCAGCACTCTAGATAGTAGAACAGGCGGCTTACAATGAGGTTTGCTAGATAACCTTAAGGACTTGACTTCGCGGATGATATCTGTTTGCTGGCTCACAGACACCAGGACTTCAAAACCATGTTAAGCAATTTGGCAACAGAAAGTAGTCCAGCAGGCTTAATGCTAAATCCGACTAAAACAAAAGAAATGCGCATTAATGCAAACACCCTCGAACGAACTGCGTTGAATAACAGTGACGTGTAACTCGTTGATAAATTCTGCTACCTCGGTAGTATTGTTACCAAAAATGGCGGGGCAGAAGAAGAAGTCAGTTCCAGATAAATAAAGCACGAAGCGCAAATGCATGCCTATTTTGTATATGGAGATCAGCGGAGATCTCAACTAACACCAAATTGCGGCTGTTCAACTCTAACGTTAAGGCAGTTCTTTTGTATGGTTGCGAAACATTGAAAGTCACCCAATTAATCACAAGGCGCCTACAAGTTTTCATAAGGCATGTTCTCACGCTTACGTCGTATTCTAAAAATCCGCTGGCAAGATAGAATTTCAAATGAAGAGCTATGGCGCCATGCCGACCAAGAAAGCATAGACTACCAAATCAGGCGAAGGAAATGGAATTGGATTGGCCACACCTTGCAACGCAAAAACGAGAATCTAGCCAAACAAGCCCATGATTGGAATCCGCAAGGATTCTGTCAAGTCGGTAGACCTAGAACAACGTGCAGAAGAACCCTATTACAACTGGGAGATCGTGGTCAGAGCTGAGAACTGTCGTGTAAAATAAAGTCCGCTGGAGGGCCTATGTTCCATGAGGGATTAAAGGAGCGTAATAAATAATACACTATAGGATGTAACAAATTCACCTCTTGGAAATTCCGGCCACCGCCCAGTCAGCACTAACTTTGTAAACAAATTTCCCATCCCACTCAAACCAGCAGTATAGCATTTTGGAAAGGAAAATGGGTATTCGTATTCTAGGATTATACAGGCAGGAATCCGTTTGTTCATTCCCCATTCTACCAAATCTAAGGCCGGAAAGATGGTTTAATTGGGATTGCCTAAACGCAATTAAATCTAAAAAAGACCCTTTCGAGCGTACAAGAGTAGGTACTTCATTCTTCGAGTGAATCGATTTGTCGCGAGTACTTAAAACTAAGAAATTCCTGTAAATTCATCACCAGGAGATTCAAATATACCAGGAAATCAATTAAAAAGTAAAATGCGGGTTCTTAGTACATCGTGATACCAGAGATCCAAACCCTTCTTTGTCCGCCACTGCTATGCCACGCCTTACTCAAGTGTTCCGCTGACTCGATAGGCAGGGTATTCTTGTCTCAAGGACCTTGAAGCCAACTGTTAGCTACAATCAAAGCTATTATTGTTGACTAAGTTCTAAAGACTGAATGGAAAGTTTTCTTACCGGCCGTTCAATCAAGGCAATACGGGACAGCGTCTAATCCAGCCTATCTCTGCCGGAGTTAAACAGGGGTCAATTCTGTCACCTGCTTTACTTCTTTCCTTTATAAGTGACCTACTCCAAATCCTTTCGAACCCCTTTCACAGCATCGCTGGGTTACTTAAATGGTTTCGGTAAAACAAAACATGCCAGATCTTATACTGACGATCGCGGTCTCTTGTCTGACTAAATCAACAAGAACATTGCAGTCATTTTCGAAACGTACAGGATGCGCCATGCGCCGCTCATAGCCAAAATGGTACTGAATAACTTTTCAGAGTCGTGTACACTTGCCAAAATCGGCTAAAAAATGTGAAAGTTATTCAATGTTGAAATACCGAAGGTCTTGATGGCGCATCCCAGCACCGAAGATATCATCAAAGCATTGGCAATGGCAAGCCATACAAGCATTGCCTTGAAGTGCCCGATGGAAATGGAAGTGAATCCTTTAAATGAAAAAAAAAATAGTAAGGGTGGACACAAAAGTGGAACCGAGTGAAACAAAAAAGAACATCGTTACCTGAAACGGCTATTGACACCTTCAGTTATTGCAACAACCATCAGTCTCCTATTATAAGCAAAGTGAATCAGATATTTAATATGGATACATGATGAGTTGAGCTTAGGCTGAACCCGCATCTAACTCCATGTAGACGCGAGTCAAGTTGAGTTAGTGTCTCAGCTCTGCTACCTGGGTTGAGTTGAAATCATGCATATATACGCTAGTTGAATAGTTAAATTTAGTTGACAGTAGCATCTCTGTATTTTGTTTGTGTTTGTTTTGTGACTCGAGTCGAAAATTTAACTCAATCTCAATTCAACTCATCATTTATACGTAGTAAATGCTTGCAATTCCGTCAAGTGTTGCGACAGCTAAGCGGTGCTTTTCCACACTAAGTAAGTCAGATTAAAACTTTCTTAGATCCTTCGCAGATGGCTAGCCTTGACCTGCGTCAGAATAACCAATATTCCAAATTGTCAAACAAGTATTACAGTGCTTAGGATATTATTTCTTCTTCTACAACCATCGACCCGCACTGCATTATACAAATCCTACATCTGGCCTCGGTGGGCTTCGAAAACCATTTTGGCGAGGTTGAATGAGGTACAAAAGGGCTCTCAAACTAATCGATGACGACGCCATTTGTTCCACCATCGACTCGTTGAGCCATCGGAGCAATGTAGCTGCCTTGATAAAGTCTCCTAAATCTCACCTGCCTCTATGGCAATTTTATATCCTCAACACCAGATTCTCAATGCTTTCTCCTAGAGCCCATATTCACGGACTCTGAAATCTAGGAATTCATTTCTAAATAGAACAATCGACTGTGGAACCATCTTTCACAGTCAATATTTCCAAACTCATACAACATCCAAGAGTTCAAAAGCAGGGTTCATCGCCACCTCTTTTAACACACTCTCGAACCTTCATAACCCTAATACCATGACGTAACAAACGACATGATGGACTGGTAGTAGTACAAAGGGTGATTCCTGAGGTGAGAGCTGTCACATAGAAAAAGGTTATAGAAGAAAGATCTGCGTTATTACCACTGCTTAATTTGAAATCCTTTTAAATTTGTTAGGAGTGTAGTTCTTCTGTGGCCACAACAACAAAGAATGCTCTACAGCAGTGGTTCCCAAAATTTATTTCGTACGGAACCTTTCTACAATGTATAAAATTTGGCGGAACCCAACGATGAAAGCTTTCCTGTCTGTCTGTTTGTCCGGTACATATCTTGCAATCGATTTTTTGAATACTTCCGGTTACCCGATCACCCTGAAATTTTGCACACAACTTCCGCTCCGATGACACAATGCAAAATGGTATACTCAATATACCTTTAGATCCATGGCGGCAGTCTCAGGAGGGCGGATTGAAATATTCTTCACAACCCCTTCGACATGGGTATCAAATGAAACGGTATGATAAGTAGAACACCATAAGTATAGTATACTCGATATATCGTTTGGCCCATGGCGGCCATCTCAAGAGGGCGGATTACCATTTTCTTCACAACCTCCTCGATATGGGAATATGGTATGGCGGCCAAAATGTTACGCGGCGTGACGTAGATCAAATTTCAAGGAAGAAGGGCCACTCGCACTTTCTGATTAGCAAGAACGCGTTAAACGGCCGGCGCAGGGTCAGTGAGTCTGCGAATGTATCTGCGCTTCGGCGCTGGTGACACGGAACCCTACAATTTTTTCGTGGAACCGTAAGGTTCCGCGGAACCCATTTTGGGAATCACTGCTCTACAGTATTGAATACCTTCAGGTGGAAGAAACAATTCCTTAAAAACACAAGGTATTGGAATTTTATAGAGACAAAACCAAGGTAATATTGAAACTTTTGATCCAAATCGCTTCAAGGATAGGATTAGTCATTGAACACCCCCAACCTTACTAGATGAATACAAAAAGTGACTCGAGGATCATTTATTTCTTCGACTAAACAATAGCTACAATCCCAGAAAGCACTACTTCAGCACCAAACAGTAATAACAAAAAAAAGTGTCAGGAAAATGAAACTCGAAAAACAAAAGTAAATCTTTTCACATCAAATAATCATTAAGACGAGAAAGGAGTGTGCACAAAAAAAAATCGTCAATTGGTCCACCCTCAAAGAGCGAAGAAAATCTGCCATTTCCTTCTGTAAAGGGGCGCAGAGCTCCGCCAACAAAGACTACTCCATACAGCCCCCGTCACAGGATATACAGCACTCGTTGGGAATCCTTTTTTAGGGACTTTGAGGGAAGTTGGAGTGAATGATTTTCATTTTTTGTGTACACAAAACACAAGTAATAAATTATTATTCTGAATGCATTAATTGCCGCTTAATTTGATGAGGAAATGAAAGTGGAGAGTGAAAGGGGCCGACAGGGGGTGGTGAATGGGGTGAACTTTATGATTACTGATGAATTCCCCCCTTTTTTGGGGGGTGGAAATATACATAGTATAAAAGCGATGAAAATCATTCTCTGAGGGAAAGTGAGAAAAGGTGGAACAAATTCATGGGCACAAAGTAATTTAATGGTTGTAAATGGGCCAGAATTCATGGAAAGAAAAATATTGGAAAAGTAAAAGGGAAATTTCTCCAATTTTTTTCTTTTTTTTTCGTTGCTTTCTTTCTGTTGACGTTGTTCAATGTTGTTGTTGTTGTTGTTATTATTGTTGTTGTTAAGGCTGGTCTGAGTTTATTTGGTAAAAGTTTTTTCAAGGGTGAATAATGATTATTGTTTTGCTATGCAAATTTCTTATTTATATATTATTTAGCGTGCTGTTATGTTAGGAGAAGTGATTTCAATTATTGAAAGTTTTTTTATTGTTGTTGTTGCTGTTGTTGTTTATTATTTGCATTTGCATTTTGTTAGAGTGGGAAAATATTACTTACCAAACAAAATTTTAATTAAACAAAATTTGAATTCAATTCTTACCTGGAAATAAATAGAAAATTTCAAAGTTAAATATTTTTAAATTTAAAATAATTTTTATGAAAAAAAAAATCTATTTTACATCAATACACAAATATTATACAAAATCAATAGAATAAAAGCTAAATTTGTTTTCGACCCTTTCAAGGGCATTGTATTTTGTATTTCATTGTTTTTTCTTGGGAAAATTCTTATACTCGACAAATATTCCAAGAATTATTGATATTTTTCTGAACCTTTACCTTCACCCGGCTTCTAAAAACCCCACAATAGGTAACAGATTACACAAAAATTCAAACGATATTGTGAAAAATACTTTTGAATTCTGTTCAATACATTTAAAAAACGATTGATAATAAAAAACATAAGCATAAAAATAAATACCTTGCTGCACTGTGTAGTAAAAATGGGTAGTTACATATATGTAAATACCAAATAAAAAATCGATGCTTCCTCATTCAGTTTGTCCACAATGGACAAGTTAAATTATAGTTATCAAGCGGATATGGTTTATTACACAGGTCTATTGTCGGTAATGTTATTTGCTTGGCGGTTGTTTGTAATTTATCATTAATATATCACAAATAGGTGACAGAAGTTAATACTTGATTATTATGTTTTTATAAGTAGTTTTTTTCTCTTGCAGGGATTACTCAAGGATCGAGTAAAATGGTGCGTGAGTAAAGTGTTTAAAGGGCGTGTGGGCATTGTCAAAACGCTGCTATTTACTTGAAACTACTAAAATAATGTAATAAGATGTATCAAATGAAATTAGATGGTTGGGGAACATTAAGTAAGTAGTGCGTGTAATAAAAGACTTCAAGATTATTAATGGAATTTTAGTCTTAACAAATATAAGTAAAAAATAGAAAACAATGTAAATATACAACCCACTATTATCGGTAATAAGTTAAAATAAACGTAAAACTAGGAACTTTTTGTATGAGAGGCAAAACTAAGAACACAAACTTCATAAACATTCACGCACCTATAGAAGAGTCTATGGACAGCAAGAAAGAAGAATTTATCTTTAAAGTCGTCGAAAGAGAACTTAACCCGTATTCTAAAAGTATTCACAAATCACAACGAAAGGAACAAATCACAAGGGTGTGATGAATCACAAGGGTGTGATGAATCTCGACTTTATACAATTTTGCATTATAATTTTGCAATAACAATTTCGATGTCAAAGTCCGGGATAAGATCTTTCCATGAAGGATCACAAGTACAATCAAAATTGTGACTATAACTAACAGATGACAAGAGTACGAAGAGCTGTTTTCCAGCATATTTTTCATAATATTTTTCATGTCTAGTATATTTTTCATAATTATATTTTATTTATAATTATATAATACTCAACACACAGACGTCGATGAGAAGTGGTCGGAGCTTTAAAATACACTCTGCCACATTGCATCAACATTTTCTGACGAGCGTTGGTTACGTTGTCGCCTGATTTTGCTTAAACTCGAATACAAATTCACTATTAGAGGTGAATTATTTATAATTTTCTTGAGGTTAGGAGCTTAGAAGACCAAAACACCTGATAGTCACAAGAATAGTCATAAAGTTTCAATGACATGCCCGAGTCACACAAATTTGTAGCTTATGACTGATCATAATTTAGAATAGCGGATTAGTGCCTGACCCAGCTACGATGTAATCGTCGCGGTACATTTGTAGGCTAAAATAAGAGCTCTCATATAGTTTGCACTCACAGCTTGCATGAGAACACTAATTGAAATATGCAATCACTGATAGATATGTTTGCAACTAAAAACTTGGTCGTTGCGAAAAATAGGTTTTAGCGTAAAGGTGTCCTCAAAGCCACCTCGTTATCTCCCGAGGGAAATCTAATAGACAGATCTGATTAGCCACCACAACTCTTTAGGTGTGATGGATGCACGAACGTACTAAAGTGTCATCTTAGACTCGGGTCACTATCCTTTTGGCTTGGAATTCCGAAAGCGCCGTATATCGCAAAAAGTTTTGTATCCACGAATTGGATCGAATCAACATCCTGTGTTAAGCTTAGAAATTGCCATTAAAACATATTACCCATGCGCAGCCCTGGAGATGAGATGCTCTGTCAATGCGTAGTTTCAAATCGGTCTCGTTTCTGTCGACCTATGTGTGAATTCCCACTTGCACGGGAAATGTCCCGAAACAGTTGCGTATTCAACTGTGATTGCAAAACCAGTCGAATTATGTGCAGAAGGCCTTAACGGACCAAGCGCTCGTATCTCCATCTGACTTCGCCAAGCCAAAATGTTCCTTCGTCTGATAATGATGCTTTTAAGTCCCGTACCTTACTTAATGTCATGGCTAAAAGATGTATTGGCCCGAAGATCTGTCACCTTATTACAATGTCACGATTGTATGTACGCTGAAGCTGTTGAATTAAATTAGGATCTCATTTATTCAATTATATTTTATAAAGTTAGCTTCTTGGAACGTTTAGTGAAGTAGTTCTTTCATAAATTTGTACACTTGAAGACCAAACGCATAATTAACGCTAGCTGCCCTTGGTTTACACGACGTATTCGAACCTCGGATTGCTAGAGGCTTTATCGTATTCTGCGTAATCGTGCTAAGTATAAAATTCGTTATTCCAAAACTCAATATACCATCAAACTAAATTTGACATTAATATACCAACTAAAAAGCTTTGGAATAACCTGAGGAACCTTAGCCTAGGAAAATCTGAGACTCATGATATTGCCATGGATTTGAATAAGCTTAACGATGAGTTTGTTCCATCTAGTCGAAACCAATGTGTTGGTGAACATTATGGGAGATCTTAGTCTTACTCACCTCATAGATAGAGATCCTTTTCAAGAGTTCTCATTTTTCAATGTTTCCAGGCAACAAGTAGTGTTAAAGGCAGTGTTAAGTGTTAAATCCCACTCCATGAGCCTTGATTACATCAAAGTTTCTAAGGATGATTCTACCGGTTATACTGTCCTATTTTACTCATATATTTATTAATTCAATAATATGGTCTTCGACTTTTTCTACTAAGTGGAAGTTGTCTAAAGTAATCTCAATACCGAAAAGCTCTGCTACGCAAGACTTTCGTTATATTTCTATTCTTCCGTTCTTTTCCAAAGTGTTTGTAAAGCTTGCCCATGAAAAATCTCAGAATTTACTGACGAAAATTGCATTTTGTAGGCAAAACATTTTTTTTCATCTACTTATACCAAACATTATTCCTTACAAAATACAATTTTCGAATGATTTTGAGTGATTTTTGCAATCTTTGACCTTGAACAACTTCGAAAGGGTTGGGTATTCGAAAAAATTACAACAGGATTTTTTGTAAGCAATAACGTTTTGTATTGACAGATCAAAACAAATTTCGAAAATTCTAATTTTTGGGTGAAATTTTGGCAAAAAATTGATTTTCGAAAACTTTCACCTTGAATAACTTTCAAAGGGTTAATCGTGTCAACATTTTTGTAAGAACTAAAGTTGTAGAGAATTTTATTGTCAACATTGAGTTGTATGACCTATAAGAACCAAGATACATGAAAAACTCGGGAAAAACGCTATACCTTCGGCGGCCATGTTTTTTCTTTTGGATTCCGAAATTGTTTTCTTACAAATTCACAAGGAAGCTATGAACTAATTTTCAACCATTTTGGAATTTTGTCTCCTTAAAATTATAATTTCCCCGGACTATTAGGGCGACCAAGTTTCCGTTTTCCGGACGGTTCTTTCCCCAAAATTAAATTGAGGCAAATTTGACAATGTTTGGAATTTCACTAATCCCATACAACTCTGAGTTGTATCTTTTCCTCTAAATGCCATCCACCTGTATTAATTCGTAGATTGAACGAAGGATTCTCCTTTCAAATCTTGCTACCAATGCGTCGTCTGCGGTTTTTCAATGTCCACACTTCCGAGACACATAGTTAAACAGTGTTATGTAAAGTTTCAATTTTATTGCCGTTGATATAACATACATATTCTCTGTGCTGGCTGGCGTAGACCAAAGTAGCATTTATTAGCCAGTGCTATTCGTCTTCTGATTTCAGCCGGTTTATTATAATCATAAAGATAATCCAATCATTCCACAAGGAACTTGCACAAAACGTCTGCCGCGGTAGGATTTACGAGATGTGACAATGAGATAGACCAAACCTGCGCTGGAAGCACTGCATAGACCAGCATGACTAGTACCTGGGTAAGGTAATTCAATCCGGAACAAACTATTTCAGCTGAATAGCAAACAAATTTCATGACACTTTTATTGAATTCGTTGTTTGAGCCGTTTATTTTAAAAGTGGGGCAAGTCCACTTTTTGTTGTTTCGAGATATTTAAGCATTTGGATTTCAAAAAAATTAAAAATATTGGTAGCCCCTAATAAACAACTTTTTTGCCTTTTGTGTTCTTAGGCAATATAAGTTTATCATCCAATAGTGCTTATAGTGCTGGCTACAAGAAAATAAAGTTTTTTTTTCATACCCAAATGGACATGCCTCACTTTCAAAATTAATGGATTAATACATAGAACCGTTAATTTAAGTGGATAATATTTCAGTTGTATCAGCCTTTTTATCCGCTTTACATTATTTCCAACTGAATGTATGTACATATGTAGGAATGTATGGATGTATATATGTATGTATTAGCTTTATATAGCTTGCCCTGTATGTATGTATGTTTGTACGTTTATATGTTTGTTTGTTCTTTTTAAACAAATCTTGCAACTTGATTTGAACCCACCTCCAGCTTCTAATTTTGCCCATATGCATAGTTTGCGTGACAATGCAATCTGACCAATTTGTAAAAAATCAAGATGGCGGTTCCAAGATGGCGGCCGAATTTTGCAATTGTGTAGGTACCGATTCTATTTAATATCGGTACTGGGGGGTTTTTATGAGCACAAATGACGAATTTGTCGTCAAAATTTGAAAATTCAAAATGGCGGTCAACAGAAAATGGCTGACTGCTTTTTTTTTACAGTCCACTCAATGTGGGTATCAAATGAAAAGTTATGTCAAGTAAACTACGATTAGCTTTCCAAATTCAAAATGGCGCCCAACACAAAACGAGGGATAACATTTTTCACAGGTATATGGGTATCAAATGAAAAGATATGACAATTAGAATACTATTAGCTGTGTCATTCAAGTGCGTCATTCCAAATTAAAAATTTCGACCAAAGCAAAATTATAGTTTACTCTTTTCTTTACAACGTCCTCGGTATGAGTATCAAATGAAAGTATGTATATGACAGTAAGCTGTGTGACGTCATTTTAAATCTAATATTTTAAATCTAACACGATAATCCGACTGCTCTGCATTTTTTTCGGGTAACGATTCTATTGTCTATGTAGCTGTGCACAAAACAGCAAAAATTCTCATGATTTTCACAGATCCCGAGATCGAAGTTATGTTTGTATTAATGTGGTGCTTCCGATTTATTGGAATTATTGGAAGTGTTTATGGAAGGAGTGATGGGCCGTGTAATTTGGCTAGTTCAGTTGTTCATATTGATTCCACGATTACTAAAATTTCCTGGTGTTGGCGTTATTATCGAAACATAATATTGAGATATCTCTATTATTATTTATGAAATATTGTACAATTGGCGACTACCAATATCAAAGATAAATAGATAAAAACACCCTACATTTCAGACTGATGTTAAACCATTAGATTTGCTTCACCATACAGCAACCGGAGCTAAATTTTGCTGTATGGTTAAAAATATTTTCAATCTAAGATGGACTTGCACCACTTTCAAAATAAACATACTTACAACACTGTTAAGAGCTAAAACTTCCATTTCCTTTATTGCTAGGATTCTGAATTTTTTTGACCATAACGTGTTTATACATAAAAAGATCATACTAAGTTTTATCTAGAACTACCGTTATCTTCATTTTTTTCAAAAATGGACTTACCCCACTTTCAAAATAAACGGCTCATATTTCTATAGATAAACCGGATACTATATAAATTCCAGCATTTTGCTCTGATGCATCAAATTTACTCGGCATTTTCTGATAAAACATGGTGATGCACCTTTTTCTTAATGGGATGCCTTAATATTTCTAACATTTTTAAAATTTCAGTTCTTGAATAATCAGAATCTTTATATCAAGCCTGATGACACTTTTATTGAATGGCAAAAATATATGCTTTGGAAAATTACAAGATGGTAACTTGGGGATTTTATAAGGAAAGGGTACAGAACAAGTTCAAAAATCAACAAATCATCCCCATTTCCAACTGTCTGTTTTGTTATTCGAAGAAACCACTAAGAGTACCTGGAATAACTTATACCCGCTAATTATAATAATCCCTTTCAAGCCCCATCGTTATCCGCACAGCAGAAACCCCCTTAAGCGAAAAATAAAAGGGTTTTCTTTTAGTTAAAAAGGCAAATGTTTCCCGACCCTTCTTCTTGGTAAGAAGATTTCATACAGCATACGGCGCCACCACCATAGGCGTTTTATTTTTAATTCAACCCTCAACAATGGCAGAGCGTTATGGAAACGTTATGCACGCTTGATTGATGTTCGCAATTATTAGCTCGACCAGGCTGCGATGAATCCAGCCGGTTGCCAACTTAACCGTCTTTAATATAACATTTCAAACACATTCTGACTTTGCCTATCAAGATGCCTTCCAGGTGATTTATGATTTCGTCAAATGAAAAAAGCGCTGATTAATCGCGTGACGGAGGCGCGCACAGCATCCCGGTGTAACAATTGGAAACATCCGTTTTTTCCGCTCTGCTAGCATTTATTAAATCCGCGAGCGCTCCTTTATGTGCTCATCTTTCCGAGTCAAAGCCCGGGATAAGATCTTTTATCGTGCACATATTTTAAGGATATGCCACCATTTAGCCTCAAAATTAAACCTCCCAGGATATGTCTCAATTTCCCCTTGTATGGAAGAGGTTTCCCGCGAATGTGCTACTACCCGTGCACCCTTCACGCGCGTCGCGGCGCCTTGAGCCGGCAGCAGCGTGTTGAGACGAACGATACACTTGCACCGCGTAATCAGCCACCGACACGACTGGGTTCCGACAAAAAGGAAAGAAGCCTCTGAACACCTACAAAACATTATGAATAGCAATCAAAGTCGATTTTATGTCAGCTACCTGTAGGCTCCCCGAAATGGGGCCCATGTGTATGCAAATAGCATCCGTCCCTTAAGATCGTATCCTTGGGGCTCGGGGCGGTGGCGTGCTGGCTGCGTGCTAGTCCGTCTGTCTAGTGTTAGTGAGGGCAAGATATTCTTCACCACCAGCCATTGACAGCACTCTTGAATCCGCCACCAGACAGGTGTCGCTTCTTTAGAATGGCAAGGGGTTGACTTGCTGAACTCGACGCCCCAAGGCCCGCTCCTCTAAGCCCTCCATCCAGAGAGTGTAGTACCAGTGCGTGATAATAGATGCCACAGTTCGGGCGCTCAATGCTCCTTGCAGGCTGGCGTTATGTGACGGAGAAAATGCTGAACACACATTTCGGCTCCTGGTAAGGAGCGACAAGGACGCAGGGGGAATACTTAATGGTCGAGTTGATGGGGCTGTTAAGGGCTTTCGCCGTTGAACGCAATTTTAACGGGACTTAAATCACCTGAAGATTTCTCTGAAAAGAGACGGAGGAGATTCGATGCCGTCGGCCGGAGGGAGATGTAAGCTGTGATTTTGGAGATACACCGGTAATTGAATGAGCATTTCCTGATAACCAACACCAAAAAAATCCAAAAAAATTGAATTGTATCAGTGTTGGTGGTTTTGAGATGATAAAATCCTTCGAAAGGTTTCGAGTTTGCGCAGTGGCAATAAATGTCGCGGGTTAAGGTTGAACTGGAAGAATACCGGAGCATAGTATGGTAAACATTGATCTGATGGAATGTGTGGGAATTCCGATGATGCGAAGTCGGTAAGTCGTAATGGAAAAAGTTGTACTGAAATGTCACTTTAAAGTTGATAGACGTGAAAACATTGCGAGTATTTTTATATTCGTTCTTTTCGTTTGGGCTGCGGAGTGCTATGATATGCGATTTAAATCTTCTCCGACATTAATGCCTACTTCTACCCTACTTCTACCCATTATATGGAGTATCCTGCTACCTCCAGGCAAAGTTCTGCTATTCGAGTGTATGTGCGTTATAGCTGCTCTTAAATCTTTGTAGCAAGAAATGTAAACAAACTAAAGTGTCAAGCTCATGTTCCTTCGCACATATTCAAATGCATCCAAATGCAGCCACGGTGGAATGGGTACATTCCAGTCCCGGTTCACATTTTCCAGTGGCATTCCAGCGCTGGATTCGATCGATGCATTGGATTGCTACTGGAATAATGTGACCCGAGCATAACTGATTTATCGAGGTACCAAAGTTCCACTAAGGTTGAGTCTTCACCTAGCGGACAACACACCTCATTCTTCCGCCTGATAGTCTGGAATTGCCGCCGTCACAGCCCTTGTCAGCTGGTTAGAGGGGTCCACCATTTTCAGCAGTCATAAGACTCCAATGAGGATACATCCCGCTAACTCCGACGGTTGTCTCTGAGCTCATACAACGTCAAGAGTTTAAACTCGAGGTTAGGGAGCGTTCAAGTAATACGTAACGCATTTTTTTTTTTTTTTTTTTTTTTTATGTGGCAGACTAGAGGCTTAGGGAAAGTCCCTTTGTACTGTCGACAATCTATTTTTTTTTTTTTTCCATATACACCGTCGAACAGCAGCTCTAGCCGGAAGATAGAGAGAAGAGAGAGAGAAAGAAGAGAGGAAGGAACTGTCACAACCTGACTGCGATATTTTTATTCCACCAACTCTCAACCATTTCGCGACTCTGACATCGGGGCATCGAGAACAACTCGCTGGAGTGTTATGCCTCCTGAAACGAGTTGAATCTCTTCAACCAACCGATGGCATGCGCTTGGTGGAGCGTATTTTGGGGGGGGGGGGGGAGGGGGTTTGTAAAACGTTACGATGCGTTACAGGGGCGGGGGGGGGGTTCGAACAACGCGTTACGTAACATTGTTTTTTTATTTAAATAAAAAAATAGGGCATTCAAATCTCCCAACTTAGCAACCCTTTTCGTTTATGTTTTACGGGTAATCGCGATTAAAACAATAAATAAGCTATTTTAGCGGCTTTCTGGTACTTTGCGTCATATAATTGTCACTTTCAGGTAAAAGTGTTGGGTGTTACGTAACGTTTGGTGAGGGGGGGGGGGGGGGTGCAGAAAAACGTTACGGCGCGTTACAGGGGGGGGGGGTCAAAAATTTTCAAAAATTGCGTTACGTAATACTTGAACGCCCCCTTAAGTGCCAACACCTCATGCCTTCCTATATGTACTTCCTTTAACTTATCCTATCCTTTTTATCTTCTTCGAACAAAGCTTCCTACTTAGATCTATACATCTCCTGCGTGTCCGACTCTCGTTAAACCTCAGAATCTCATCTCCTGTACTTACTCTTGCATACCCTCGCTTCGGCACCTAAAAGCTCATAGCTCACATCCCAAAGCACCTAAACCCTCTTGGCTTACTTCTAGCCATTAAGAACTCACCAGGCAATATGAATATATGAAGAGCTCACCAAACCATCGTAGGTAAAAATAAGACTCGCTCGTTCTTAGGCTGCAGCAGGCACGACAACATTGAAACGCCTACATGGCACCCGCAGTACGTACGGTAAGCCTGAGTTAAAATTCAACTTTTCCAAATGCAGCCCGTAATAAGCATGAACGCAATATTTCAAATCAAGCACGGTACGCTCACTCTTGTTTATACTAAAGCGAGAAATATTGAGATTTAAAAAAATAAAATGTGCCCAGCAGCCTTGGAATTGGTTAGTACTTAGTTGGGGGACCGGTTGGTATAAAGGCGCTTGCGTTTTGATTACGACTATATTCAGATCCCAGATTCGATCTAGCTTCAAATACTAACTAACTAGCCGAAGATGTCATCTTTTGGTCTGCCATATACTCCAAAAAGAAGAGTTTGAATGTAGACTACTGGGCAAAAACATATCGCAACGACGATACTATACGATACTACGACGAACTATTCTGAATAGAAACAATAGTCTACATTGGTTTGAAATAAAATCATCTAAGAACAACTGGCTTTAGAAAGCAAATCTTGAAATACTTCAATTATTCGAAAATTCAACCAAACTTACAAAAAACTTTTTAAACTAAGCACCTATCAATTGAAATACGATTTTCTACTTTATAACAGATAGAAACATTTTCAGTTCCATGTTTAGATACTACCCCAATTTCTTTCCTGTAATCCGCACCCATTGCTTAGGATAAATCCATTTATATCCTTCCTTTAGATCAGCCACAGTCTACACTATTTCAACTACGACTAAGCACCTAATTTTTCACACATAACAAAACCAGTTAATCTCTCCGGGGACATTTCCTATAATAATCCCTCATTCCCATATACAAAAAGTCAAGTAGTGTTTGATTTATCCGATAAGGTTTATGCTCCTCATTATTTACCTTCACACTGTGACTTGTGCCCCATCACACATGTCTGTTCAAACAAGTGGAGATAAGTATTCACCAATGTCTAACCTAACGATGGATTTTATCGCGTGATCAGCAGCTATTCCCCGAATCCTTATTGAGCTTAAGGATTTAATCATATCAGGGACATTTATTTCTCCTGTGTTATCCACTCAAATATTTGACAGGACACCTATTTTGCGAGACGTGCATCTCTGGCTTTTAAACATTGTGTTTATTTTTCCAATCTTCACATCCTGTGGATCAGGGAACAAATAACCAAAACAAAAGTCCTAGAAAAACTGGTATTGGCAAATTAAATCATTCCAAGCGATTGCAGCATTCATTTTCCTTCATGCGCAAAAAAGCATGTCATGTGTCCCTTTGCCGCCCAGTTCTCGTTTATCCTTGTACAATCCTTATTTGAATTGGATATAGTCACACATTTCCCCATTCTTTCCGCTACGTCCTTTTTTTTGTTCTTGTGCTTGTTACTACAATTTCCTTCTTCCGTAATACAATACTTCTCGGGAGAGTATATCCACCACGTCCAACACGTTCAACTTTTTTAGTCGCAAAAGAACAAGGAGGCAGACCACCACTGGATATAGAGCCGCACACTACTTGAAATACATGCAAGCTTTAAAAAAGGACACCGGCGGTCGGTTGCTGTATAACATTAAGTGTCTGGGGTGCAAATACCAGAGTGATTACAATTGGAGCAGTGCAGAAACAATAGCAGGAACTTTGCAATCAAAATAAGGAAGCGGAAAAATTTACTTGGCGGCCACAAATGAGCGAGGGGTTGGCTGGAAGCTATCACAAAAAGGACGAAATATTGGAAAATTTTATTTCTTAGACGAAATGCTGTTTTATTTGTTATTTCTGTTATTTTCTTTGTTTTGGTTCTTCTTCTTGTTCTTAAGGAAAGTTTATTTTAATAACGGGAATATGAAGTCGAAAGTCCTAAAATGGGCGAAGTTAAAATTAAGGAGAATGCAAGGATATAACAAGTGAAGAAGTTTATTTCAACAAAAGTATTAGGATACAAGTTTAAGAATTTATTATCCTTTAGCTTTGAGCCTCATTCGTTTTTATCCAACTAGCATGTTCTAAAATTGGTTATGGAGTAAAAAGTAATTTCATATATTTCTTAGAAGTCAGCTATTAGCAGGAGTACCACGCTTGTTTGAAAATATGTATGCCCATTCTGTAGTATCCCATGCAAGCAGAATTGCGATCATAATCTCCAAGCGGTGACAACTGGTCTTTGAACACGTGATTTTTATAAATAAAAATGAAAATATTGTCTTTTTAGCTGTAAAAGTAGTGATATATATGTATGTATTTATATAAATGTTGAATTTAGTTCATTTTATTCATTAACCATTATTTTCGAAATTTTGTAATTTACAGTCACCAAATTGTGGAAATTTTGAGGCGGAAATGTAAAAAAAGAAACGTCATGGTACCAGAGCGGGTTTTTCAGTTCGTTAGGTAAATTTTTTTCAATAATGCTTTATCACGTAGCACACGTCCCTAATGGGGAACGCCTATATGCAAATAAGTGATAATGCACGAATGTAAGCTGATGCGCATCTACGACCCCTCCTGTCCCCGTTTTTGAGACACGGAGTACCGCCTTGGTAAAGGACGGTTTGAACGGACGGTTAGAGTTATTTTTAAATTTTGTATTTTTTGGGCGTGAACCCGAGTTTGGTCTAATCGGGCAACCAAGTGAGGGGTCACGCCACACTACTATACTATAAGCTTTTGTACTACTAGTCGGTCACGTCGTTCAAGTCATGGTTCAATGTCTAGTAGCAAGCTTAATCTTAAGTATAGAATAGGTTAGAGGTCTGGGCCTGCATGACTAGCTGTAGATGAACCTTTCCTTTAAATTTTGAGATCTTTTATGAGTTCGGAAACACCAAATGGAAAAACAGTTCTAGAATCGAGTTCTTCTATTTATAAACTAATTTCTAAATAGTAATGGGGTTGTAGTATGTGGAGGTGAATCGAGTTGGCTAGTACTGTGTTGCACGAAAAAGGTTACCGTGCAAGCAGGAGGTTCTTGATTTCAGTGGAGCATACAATGAAGTTGTAGGAGCATGATTTCGAAGAAATACAACGCTTGCCTACCTTGATTCAATAATGTCACCCCCGATACCACCATGGAAACAGAAACACGTGTACGGCTGTTAAAAGCCAACAAAAACTCTTAACGATCTCGAAATTTAAACCTGTACCTAATTGTCAAATGAATTAAGGCTGGTAGTGTTCAATCCGCCGGATAGCAAGCACGAATGAGCAAGGAGCAACCAGTTTGAAAACTTTTATGCGGTAGGGTTTATGCAACGCGGCAATGAGGTAGACCAAACTTCCACTCGAAAAATTCAGTAGATCAGGTCAGCCAGAACTTCGGAATGCCAAACTGGATGATATCAGCTTGGAATCGAGGCCAGTAAAAGGAGCAATTATGAGTGCCGTAGAGTTGTCAACTCAAATTCTAAGCTCAGGTTTTACTCTTTGCACTACGAATCCGTCAAGCCATTGGTCACGTCTTGGTGCAATGTCTAGTAGAAAACTAAGTTCGAGAGATAAAACACGTTTGAGATTATGGGGAGTCAGAAGTATGTTGGGAGGTCTTGGCGTTAAACCTTGCATTTAAACGTTTGAATGCCGTAGAATTTTGGAATTACTGACTTTGAAAGACTATTTCACCATCTGGTTCTGGATGAAACGACTGTTGCGGGTGATAAAAGAGGTGCTGTATGCAGAGGGGGCTAGTCTGGTATTGCTGCTATATATTCGCGCCTACGGGGCTTAATGAGTCAATGGTAAAGGAAACGGCGGTATCATCGATTAGTTTCAAGGCCCTTCTTGGTACTTTTCTTAGTCATGCTAGGGAACTTTTCGAAGCTCTACTTCCACGGTGTTTTATTCTAGAGAGACCGAATTTAAGTTTGGTATATTACGGATAGAGCTGAGTACTGGAGGAGAAATTTGCTTATCTTAAGAAATCCCAAGATGCTCTTTTGGCGATTTGGAATATGTGCTCATACATCGCAGATCTTTAGTTAAAGTCATGCCAGGATGATGGGTCGGTCGTTAGTAATACCACCACCCACGAAGGCGGATCGCAAGTTATGTGAGGTTTTGATAGAAATAAGACAGTACTTCGTATTGGAAGCATTTAATTCAATACGATTGTTGCGGTTCTAATCAAAAATGAGTTCAATGACTTTGTTGATTGAGTAAGACATAAGCCTGCGATTGTGAAGACGGGATTTAACATGCGCTGGACTTGCATTATTTGGTGCAAAAGAGTGACGCAACACCGACATCAGCAAAGAAGCAAAAAAGTTAGTTGGAGGGGACAACAGGCGCTTTTATTAAAATGGAAATAGAATAGGTGACAGAGTTGACCCCTGAGGGACACCAGCTGAAATGGGATTGGGTTTGGATGTCGCTATGTAATTGTCACTGATTCAAAGATAGGTACCTTTACTTAAGGGAGCAAGGTTGCAATTTCTCCAACAGATGGTGTTTAGACGACTTCGAAGTCGATGACTGTTTTAACAGGCAAGTCTTGCTATTTTTCCCTTCGACTTCAATAATATATGAGGCTTCCAGATAAAACTTCTCACTTCGCTCCTTCCGTTATGGATCCAATACTTGTTTGTGTCTATGCAGTATGCATTTTTGAATATTGTCAATCTATTCTGTCAATCTATTCCAATCAAGATAACTACAGAATTTAACCCCAATTTCTTTCTGGTAATCCGTAGCCATTGCTTAGGATAAATCCATTTATATTTAACTTGATTGAACATTTTTATTCACAAATGATAGAAATTAAATTTTCTTAAGTCGAACGTACTTGTCGAATAAAATATAAACTTGGAGCAAGCACTATTTTCAAATGTTTTATTTATTAATAAGTTTTCGACTGTTTAAAATTCATCAATCATTTTCACCACATTAGTAAATCCAAATTGCACCCCAAATGAAAGCTGAAACCATAAACGAAAGCCATTTACAAATCCATATAACATCATTACTTTTACGATACTCAATGAATACCACAACAACAAAAAAAAACCACCCAAAAAAGGGATAAGTGTTTGAAGGAAGGATATTTCAAATGATGATACGTGAAAACCATAAGAAACTAGGTCGACACTATGCCTTTAGCGCTGTTTTAATGTCCACAACCGAATCCCATATAACAAACAAAACACGGATATATTTTCCCTCGTGTCATTTTTATAACGTCGTCAGTCATTTAATTTCTGTCGATTCTCTCCTCCTGTCGAGAGGATAAATGGAGAGAAAATAAGATGTCGAAACTTCGAAGGTATCTATTTCAAGGTGAAATAAAATGTGAACAACATTGTCTACAATCCCCCCACCCCCCACTCAGCTGCTACTTAAAGTAATATTAAGGCCCCCAAGGAGAAATCACATTGTGGATGAACTAAGGAATACCTTACCATCTCCATGGTAATTTAGTAATGGGAGATCAGTAAAAGCACAAAAACACCTTACGGTATTTCGTAAGGTAAGTAATTCTTTAAGGTGTATTCAGACGATACAGTAAAAGTGTCCGAGAGTATGGCTCCAGGTTCCTTCCTCCTCACCTCACATGGCTGTTGCTGTTGATTCTGTGAAGGTATCCTTGGGTTTTTTGGTGTATATATGTATCTAAGAAAGAAGGCATCATCCAGAGTGTGTATGACCAGGTCTAAACATCAGCCTTGAACTAAAGTGAAAACATACAAACAAGCATTTCCACAGAAATTAATTAGACTTCAAGAGTGGAAATCATTGCCTCAAGCAGAGGTGCTTATTCGTGTAGCTATAAAGTAACAAGCTTTGCCTCGTAAAAGTTTACGACGATTCGGAGCGTTCACCACATAAATCAGAGTAACGAGAGAAGATTTTTGTAGGGTCCATTTCGTTCTCTAGGTGCGGCAGCAGAATGAAATCATGAAGGATGGGGCCCAAGCTGGATGTGGCAAGAAAACACACGGCTTCCTGAATAAACTGCATATTCCTGATCTCGAAACGGTATAAGACTCCAAACTATCCAGAAACACATGTGGTCTTGTATGTGTGTGTGTATGTTATCAAAAGGTTACCAAAGGACATTTGTATACTCCTTAAGGATCTCTCTATACCTATATAGGAAGTAAGAAGCACAATCGAACGTAATCAGTATTCCAGCCATGCCGCTGCTATTTAATATGTCAAAAAAAAACTTGGGGTGGAGAATTCTATAGCCTTGAACCACGTCGTGCTACCACATTACCAATCTTAGCTTCGCTTTCGATACGGAGCTCCTTTTACAACAACTTCAAGGATAATTCGCAGGCTGCAACTTAGAGCTTCAAGAAAACAGTTTTATACTTCCCTACGTTTTTTTTCTCCTTTTTTACACACGCGTTCCTTTCTTGGAAATTCCACTGGGACCTGTGTGCTGGTGGTGGATTAAAACTCTCAACGCAGAATGTCTATCAAAAATTCATCGGGAAGCGAAGAATGTTGCTAAATTATTGTACAAAAACGTCCTAAACAGCCTCGAAGTACATCAAATGCTTTTCATAAATCGATAAAATATGAGGCAGTTAGCTCCTGCTTTTTTTCCGTCCTTTCTCCCTTATGACAGATATATTGGAGCAGGAGAAAGGATACTATATCCTGTTTGTGGTAGCATTAATATATTGAACAGAGTTTCTGCAGAAAGTACGACATCACAGAGAAAAAAAAGCATAGGGATCTGTTATTTCGGAATTTGGGCCAATTACGGCTGGAATCAGTTATTTATGAATTTGAATACTAAAAAGCGTGAATATTAATAAATATTTAACGACTAAAATTGTTTTCGGCAGGATATTTGTGTTCTGTATGAATTATTTATAAAGTTCACAAAACGGAAGATGAAATTTTTAAAACAAAATTTAATTTTTTACCCAAAAACCACTTGATGCTGCAGACGGCAAATCTATGGTATTTAAATTTTTTAATTTTTTTTTTTTTTTTTTTTTGAAAAATGCTTTAAGCTAAGCACATAGTGAAGGAGCGAGCAAAACAGCGATGAAAGCGAAAAGTGTCTTACACATAGTGACGCAAAATTATAATGGATTTTTTACAAGGATCTACAGGATGATCCTTTAAGGCCTGTATACCCCAACGAAAGTAACTTTTAATTATGAAATTATCAGAAACATTAACTAAGATTACCTCAGTCAAAATCTAAGGTTGAGCATAAGATACAACACCTCGTTTGCCTTGTGTAAAATGTCGAAATTCGAGGCATTCGAATCTGAAAATTGGCAGTAATTTTAGTAAATATATTGAACAAGATTGGCATCATTTTCTGTGAAAGTGGAATTATTTTATGAAAATTATAGCGAATAAAACAATTTCTAAGTTTCTTGGGACGTTTTTCGTAATTTTAGATTCCACTTCAGATAGCGGAAGAAAAGAATCAAAGGCAAAAGTCAAAACATGATTTTCGAAAATATTCGAAAAGCACGGAAAACCTAAAACTGCCCCCCTAAACGCCTTTTATAGGAAAAAAGTTCAACTTGAATATTTATAGTACCACTAGCTGGGACCCGGTACGCCTCGCTGCACCCAAAACCATTTACATGATATTTTTCGAGATATGAACATTACACAGATGAAGTGCCTCAAAGAACGGGTCCATGGGTCTTGAAACGGCCGCCATGGATCTAACGGTATATTGAGTATAGGTATTTTATTGCTTATTGTATTCTACTTATCACACCCTTTCATTTGATACCCATGTCGAGGGGGTAGTGAAGAAAGTGGTAATCCGCCATCGTGAGACGGCCGCCATGGATCTAACGATATTTTGAGAATACTATACTATGCTTCCTGCTTCCTTTCCTTTTTGTTTCCAATGCCAGCGAACTAAGACTTGCCGGCCTGGTAATGAGGATGGAGGACACCAAAACGGCTAATGATATCAGAAATTTCGGAAAATATAGCAGTAGGTAGGCACAAGAGAGCAACAGAGGCTTAACATTCGAAACTGCAGACATGCTGCCAAGGACCATCAAAGTTGCAGATATTTCCTAGGCGAAGCCAATACTAGATTTGGGCTGTAGCGCCAATGAATGGATGGAGTTTTCGGGAATAAAGTAAATTTTCTTGATAAACGGTCTTAACAGCTGAAAAATGTCCTGCCTGTGAGCAGATTCAATGATCTCCTTTTCCATTGATGTGGGAATGACAATTAACTCTTCACTTTGATTCTTAAATAAAAAGTCATATTTAAGGTAAAAATCTTCATGAGTGGAGATCTTTAATATCTCTCTTATAGCTCTTAAATATTCTATGCTGGTTTAATTAGGTAAGTTAACATATCGACAATTCGTATTGCAATTCTGCTCAACGCATCTGCGTGCCTCATTGTAGTACCTGAACGATGTTTAATCTGCTAATTAAATTATTTTAGAAACATAGCCCATCCAGCCGCTCTCAGTGGAACATTTCCTTTTTCATTGTCGTTGCGAAAGCATTGCAGTCGGTGACCATCTTAATCCTCCTTCCCAGAACGTCAACTCTACGTTTCTCTAAACCAAATGTATCTTAACGCCGCCGATCTCAGGAGTTAAACGTGAGTGAAACGACTCGTAAGGAGGATTATGAAGCAAAATCTTCATCTCTTCTCAATACAAAGTGTCCCACGGACAAACCGCACCGCTTGCAATATGGAAATACCGTCAAGAATGATCGATGCCGAACCAGATTTTTGGGACAAAATTTTGATGACAAACGAATTTGGGGAACAGAGAACTCACACGGCATTCACGAAACACGACTGCACTACAAGAAAAAGTCACTGTTTGGGTCGGAGTGTACTCAAAAATCATCATCGGACCATTTTTCTTCAAAGATCAAGAAACCCTGTATAGAGATTTATTACAAATCACACAGAGCTCCAGAAGTTAAATATATCCGACCTAAGTTAATAATGTCGATCTTATCTTTGCAGTTGTATAAAAATAAATTAATACTTACTGCAGTGAATGGCCCAATCTACACTAGTATTGCTTCAGCAGCAGTACAACCGGTTTTTTAGGAGAGAGCGAAGGAGCAAGTGGGAACTGTACTTACCTGCTCCCGCGAAAATTTCGGCTTGAAAACTTAACCCATACACAATTCGCCTTCGCCTACCCTTCTTACTTGCGGCTTGCAAGTATAATTATCGACACGCACACATATGTATATCTATATACGTGTAAAGTCAAGAAAGTGACTCGCGATGAAAGAATACTAGTGTAGACCTAGATTAACTTGTACAACCGGTTCCGCTGCTGCTGAAGGAATACTAGTGTAAATACCCACAATAGTCTATTTCGTAAATACTTGATGACTATTGCACCAACACCACGCTCTAAGAAACTACTCGGCCTCTACTAGTCTGCACAAAGTTTGTCCATATTGGGTCATGTCCAACAAAATTTTCGCCTAGAAGCCATCGTTAAGAATTATTTTTTAAGAAAGGTAATAAACGTGTAATTTTTTGTGAATTTTTCATTTTTTGGAGTCCCAAAAATTTTTCAGGTATTTTCATGCTTGCGCACCCCCTAGATATTGTTGGGGAAGCCATTTCTGATCAATTCCACCAAAAAATTACATCACGCCAAAACCAAAATTTATAGGTCCCACTGCTAGAGCCTGGACTATACCTCTTTCAAATTATTATTTTTTATCCTAGAATCTCCTAAACTAATCTTTATTTAATTTAAATATAAAACAGAAAATCCTTCAGATTTAATAGACCTCCCGCTGGTGCCCTCTCCTGAGGAGCAAAGAACATCCGCATGCAATACAAGACGAATTAATGTGGTTTCCAGACCGACACAATCCTTCTCTAGTTTTGTAAATTTGGTCTGTTGTAGGTTTTGTGAATTTTGTGCTTCGTTAATTTTAAACTACGTTAAAATTTATTGTCCAAGACAACGACTATGGCAGGGAGATGTCGTTTTTACACATTATTTCAGATAAACCATCTCTCTACGTGTTATCTATATACAAAACGCATCTATATGTTTGCATTTAATTTAAAATTTGAATAGAAGTGTCGCAAATGTAATGAGGAGAGCTGAGAGATGTAGCAGTACATGCAGGGGAGATGCACAGATAAAGCGTTTTCTTTTGTATGTCCTTTTGTCTTGTGGTACATAGTATTCTCATCCCGTATGACAGGACAACAAGGGAGAAACATTTGTTATTGTTGTTTGAACTTAGTTTTTCAGTTTTTTTTTTTTTATGTGAAAGTCTAAGCTCAGGTGTCACCCTTTGTACTACCAGTCCGTCATGTCTTACACGTCAACGTCAGGTGTCTGGTAGTAAGCTTAGCTCGAAGGATAGAGAAAGAATAAAACAGATTAAAGGGAGTCTGGGGGGTACATGAGGAGGTGGAGATGAACCTTGCGTTTAAACTCTTGGGTGTTATATGAGTTTGGGAAAACTGACTGTGGAAGGTTGTTCCACAGTCGAGTTGTTCTCGAAAAGAACGAATTACTAAACTGGTGTGTGCGCGAAAATAAGGGCTGTAGATAGTGAGGATGAGCCGAATGGGCAAGTCTTGTGTTGCGGGAAAAACATCGCCGTGAAGGCAGGAGATTATATATTTCGGTTGGAAAATATATTTGTAGTTCTTGTAATTGTGAAACGAGTTGTTGCAATCCGATTTGCGGGTACTTAGAAATTTTGTGGTATAAACAAATTTTTCGCAAGTGCAAGTGAGTCTCTGTTACAAAAATTTTGGTTTTATTTTTTTGAATGTTCGTATGCTTCATACGAAATTTTCCTCTGTTATTTGCGATTTTATTTTCAATATACTTTCTCGCAATGACACAAGAAGTGAAGAGTATACATTAGTAGCTTTCCTTGACATAGAGGGAACGTTTAACAACGTCCTCCCGGACTCCATTACCATAGCTTTGGCGAAACTGAGGATCGAGGCGTCGCTGGTGTCTCTCATCCATCAAATGCTTACTGGCAGGATGGTCAGCTCAAGCCTTGGCGACTGCTCGGTTGGAAGGGCCGTCAAAAGAAGTAAGAAGGAGTACTTTCCAAACTTCTATGGGTCGTGACTGTGAATCAGCTGCTGCCAGGCATGGAGGCAGTGGGACACCCCTGGCTGGAATTCGGTGATCACATTGATATCATCATAAAAGGAAAATGTTTTCAAGTCATCTGTGATCTCATGGAGACGGCGTTACTAACTCTTTCAAACTGGGCTGCCACTCGAGAACTCAGCGTTAACCCAGAAAAAAATAAAATTAATCCTCTTCACAAGGAGGTATAAAGCCCCAACCCTAACTCCTCCCCGGCTTAACAATATTAGCCTCAAATTTAGCAGCAGTGCCAAATATTTGGAAATAGTGCCGCGCATTAGGAAAGTTGCGCATTGGTTTGGCTTGCAAAAAATATATAGGGAAGAAATGGGGCCTCACCCTAACATAGTACGATGGACCTATGCCTCGATTGTCCATCCAATACGGAGTCTTAGTATGGCGGCCAACCTTGAGGCGGCCAACACTGAGCTAAACAAACTACAGAAAATGCAAAGATGTACGGAGTGATGCACTTCGTTTCACACCTACAGATGCCCTAAACGTTATGTACGTACGTCATGTATAAACGCCCTTTCTTTTCGCCTTGTGTGACAAGGAAAATGCAACTATCGCAACCTTTAGAATACAAGACTCTGCATCTTGGACCGGAATCAGGGGGAGGCACTTCAGGGCGATGAACTTTTCAACGTTCTCACAGAAACCGATTTTCGCATATCCGGTCACCTTCACGAAAAACTACGAGGTCCACATCCTTTCACGTCGTGAATGGAGTATATCAATAGACCAGACAGTATTCCATAAACTTCTTTACTGATGGCTCTAAGCTCGAGGGTCGCGTGGGTCTTCTCACCAGAACTTGGGATTGAAGTCTCCTTCCGACTACCCGATCACTGCAGTGTATACCAAGCGGAGGTTTTAGCCATACATGAGGCTGTCCTGCAAATCAACCTTCAAGGCGACAGGAACCGAACTTACATTAGTCTACATTCTCTCAGATAGGCAGGCGGCTCTGATGGCCCTGCAGAGTTATGTATCTCTGAATGCCGCAGACCTCTTAACGAGATGGCTCAGTAGTGCAAGACACACCTCATACGGGTTCCCGGTCATCGAAATATAAAGGCCCCCATACACGGTCAAATTGGCTGTACAACCAGATTTTCATCAAACCTATAAGCGCAATGTATTTTGATCGGCCGACCGGCCCACAATCGATAGTTTTGGTTGTACAACCGCACTTCGCTGTACAACCAATTGGACCGTGTATGGGGGCCTTAAAGGGAAACTGTAAAGCTGACGAACCGGCTAGGAAAGGCACGACTGCCTCTCTCCTTCCGGTATTTTGCTTATAACGGAGCTCTACATACTCATTCCCGATTATCTGCCTTACCTTAGCATACCGTGGCTCCGTAGTATATCATGTTAGACCACTTTGGCACGGATGGCGACCCTCATAGCAAGAAAGATATCTCTGCCATTTTCTCGCGTCAAATGTATTTGGAAATATCATGGCCCACCCTGCCTCCCCAGCCCTAGTTACGCGCATGCCTAACGAAAACAAATGAGTCCATAAGCCAAATTCTCACTTGTTTGGGTCTAATTCTAGACTACACCGTACCGTCTGCCTTCTCTTGTAATGGGTTATATAAGGGCTCATCTAACACCAAGAAAATAAGCGGTTCCCCCCCTTACCAGATGACTACTTATATCAGTGCTCCATCGGTAAGGCCTTCCTAGAATTCCTACTGGGTAATATTAAAAACAACGTTAAATTTACACTGAAATATTTTAATCCAATTAACGCATTCAATATTACCACACAAATTTAGACATGTGTAAAGCAGAGCATTTTTCAGCCAGGCATTGAAAAAGTTGTTGATCAAGCCTCGTAAAAAAGCCTCGAAAAAATCTCTTTCACAATGATGCATCATTCCAAATCTAACCTCCAGGCACACAAAACCCTTCAATTTTTATTATCGCGTACAACAACAACTTTTGGAAATTTCAAATAAAAACGTAAAATACCGAAGATAAAGCTGTCTCCTACCTCTGAAAACCCAAAATGCCCAATGTACAAACGTACATATTTCAATAGCCCAACCCAACTGACGGTGATCTCCTGGAATTCGTCCCGAAAAAAGGAATTGAATTTCTGCCTGAGAAGATCTATGAAAGCTAAAATATCGCAGGATTTATAGTTGTGCAAAACATAAAGGAGGAAGCGGAAAGATAACACCATCAATGTCCTGTTCAATAGGCAACACCATCAGTCGTGTACCAATCGAAGCAGATGTATAGAAAACAGATAAATGATTGCCCTAGAACACATCCGTCCATTTTGCCTTTATATGTTTTATCTTTGCACACGCACCATGTCATGGCCCGAGAGGCGAGGATATGGCGGTGGATAAGTGATATCATAGCAGTCATCTTTTGGTACATCATAAAACAACTCGCCCTTCGGAAGAAAGGAACGGAATTCCGTCGGTTTTATTGCTAGGACTGCTTCCTTGGTCTTATGAGATAGTCTGCAAGGCAATCGGTAGGATTTCACTTTATTTTCGTCCTGTGTAGATTGTTTCCGAAGAGAATAACAGAAGTAACGACCGACAGCATCAGGGAAAAAGGAACCGAAAATTCCCTTAGTGCTCTGTGACCCCCCGTGGTGGGTGACAAAGTTTAGTCACTCGCCCCCATCCACACGAATATAGTAAGTGTGTTTTGCCAGCAGATGGAGCACTACTTGCCATCCTTAATAGGGCAACTGCAATTTAGACGGATTAGATCAAGCACGTAATTGGGAACAAGCGGCTCTGGCTGAGCGACTTGGAGCTATTTTAAAAGCCTGTTGGATAATAAGCAGATGGTAACGGTCGATTTGATATTCCTGGGCAGGTGGGCAGCACAGCGTCGGAACGTGTTAAAGACGGAGGTGTTTGATATCATGAGCACAATGGAAATGACTAGTGGTGTGGAAGATGTTAGCCATGTAGAGGCCATTGTCATGTCGTGTACACCTACACAAGATATCCTTGATGCTAGACGATATTCCTACCGGGATGGATAAAGTCAGTTTCCCCAAAATCAACCAAGGTCTGGTCGAGTTTCAGGTTTAAGTAATTTACAGTTTCTTAGTACGGTTTTGATGCAAAATTTGCTATCGGGCATGTTATCTATTAGCATTGTTTAAATAAACATAATCTTGCAAAGAATATAATTGAATTCTGTAATCCTCCTTAATTCTATTTATCCGATGATACGAAAAAGACACTATGGTCTCAGGGTAGAATTTATATTCAACTGCAACCAATGGTAAGCACCCCTTGCGTGTGAGGGCAGATTAGGAACATAAATTGTTCATGCATCTACAAAATAGATTTCATATGACGAACAATGGAACTCTCAATATGGGGAATAGGTTGGCAACACTTCTTACAGGAAAACAATAGTGGCAACGAACTGGAGTTATATAGATGGCAACAAGGTAGATCCTGGTCATTGAAAATGCTAGGTTTGTGCGTAGGGATATCCTCGCGTAGAGTTTCGATTTTTTACCCATGGCGAAGGCCGATTGCCTGCCCCGCACTGATCCAGAGTATAGGGTACGTCCTGTTTCCATAGAACGTGCGCACTGGTGATGTACCCACCCTTTAGATGAACCCAGAAAAGGAACCTGCGGTAACCGCAGAGGAGTTTCTGGAGACCGCAAAAAAGGCAACCATCAATAAGGCCCCCGGCATGGATGGCATACCAAACAAAGCTGCTAAGGTAGTAGCTACGATAGCGCCAGCCAGAAAAATCACTGCTGCGCACTGATAACCCTCGACGTGCTCTCAACTCAGCGAGGTGAAGCAAAATAGTTGAGGTGTTGATCAAGTTAGGCACACCAAAGTACTTAGTGCGAGTAGTAGCCGACTACCTTCAAGGTAGGGCGCTTCATTATGATTCGGAAGATAGTCCGAAAATGTTCTGCGCGTACAAGTGCTGCTGCGCGTACAGGACCACGATTGACGATGCGGCGTGCGTGATATCGGGGATGATCCCTATAGACATTCTTGCGAGAGGTTCATGCATCTCTATGGCCGTTCATACACGAGGGACCATGGTTCCGAAGCAAAAGCTTTTTTTGGCAAGGGAGGCGTGCAGGGATGTAATAAGTAGAGAGTTTCATGCTTCGGTGGAGATTTTTGTGCTCCTACTTTTGATCTGCGAACACGGAAAACACACACTCACACAAATAAGACATTAATACGTTGCACTGGGGTTAATAATAATAAATAAAGTACAAAAATAAACGCTACAAATAAACTACAAAATTATAAGTAATGAACTGATTTAAATAAACATCCGACCAGAGTAAAAATATTTGACATTTCACTAATACAAACAATCATTGCGTTGCAACACAAAAGCTGCTACCTTTGATACTGCTCCGTGTATTTTCATGAAACTTGCAGCAAAGCTTTTGGTTGCAGAACCATGATCCCTCGTGTATGAATGGCCTATGACTCAGAATATGGTAGAGGGGAGTCAAAAAATTACGGCGGTAGTTTGCGCGCTGCGAGTCCGTTAGCGGACCCACGGACATCGCTGACGTGGAAATATGGTTTACGTGAGAGCGGGAAGTGAGTTACGACTTCACGCAGTACCTGAGTAGACATGGGGGGTATAGGAAATAACTTCACCGAGAAATACATACCTACAAATTTCTGTCCGGTAAAAGTGCACCAATTTACGTTTTGGGATGTAAACGGGCTTCTATAGGTTTGAATTTGCACCCATCCCGAGTAGAAAATTAGCATGAAACAGTCACGGTACGCCTGAATAAAAATTCTACTTTTTCAAATGTAGCGGGCTATAGGCACGAATAGAATAGTCCAAACGAAGCACGAAACGCTCACACTTAGACCGGTTCTCGTTCACAGTAGACCGGTTCTCGTTCTATTGCGCAGGTCACGCAGCATCGCACGTTGTAAGTACTTAGTTGGGGGACCGCTTGATAAAACGACACTCGCGTTTGCAAGATCGATTTCGAATACATTCATATCTGTAATAGAGGCATGCATACACATACAGCATACGTCTGTCGGGCTTATTTTTAGATTTTCATACCTGCAGTGGAAGCGTGCGTTCCCGTGTGGCAGCGCCATTTGTTGCGGTCGCGTATATCTATACTTTTCAAAAAATTAACCAACTAAATTATTTTTACGCTGAAAGTAAGCTACGTAAGCATTTGTAATCTGTGTCAGCCGAAAATAAAGTAACACCTACGCCAAGACGGTTTGCAGAAATTCCAAAAAAAGTTCTCATCGATTCTCAAGCAACTTTTGAACGAGTAAAAACTACTCATTAAGTAATTTTCTTTCTATTCTTTCGAGTATTTAATCGAGAACACTCCACCGATTCCGTAACTCTACCCTTGAATACATTTTTCATTATAGTGCATATTTGTGACAATGGCGAACTTTACTATTTCCACGGATCAACTTTTTACATGTGCCGTGAAAAGCAGTCCAGCTTCCTTCCTTTATCTTAAAATATTGATGTGGCTTGCTAAGAACTTGGATATTATGGAATCAGATACGCGAGTGAATTCGCATACGCTTCTATCTTTTCCGTTTTATTTTATACCTCGGACTTGAGGAAATATTGGGTGAGTCTATAAATAACGATGTAAAGCTGATCCTGTTCAAAAATTGTAAGTGCAGAAGACAGTGGGTAGACAAAGGAAACACCCCCAAACTCAAGTTAAAGCAGGTCGTAACCAATGTAAGGTCATGCTCTGTGGGGTGCTGAAAACTGCACTAAGAATAAGAATAAAATTACTTCCTGTTTTTATAACAAATTAAGCAAAATTTTGGAAATACTCAGGTACTTATACAGAGAGTATCCTTTAATGTATAGTAAGACATAAACTTGGTTCTCATTACTGCCATGTTAAGGGTTAACGTAATGGGGATCAATTCCCAAACATTAAATTTCCCCACAACTTAATTAAATTTTTATAACATAACGACACAATTCAATTATAATAAACATGTATTCTAAAGACGAACAAAACATGGTTTATAGTTCATGATAACAACCAGGTAACATCTGCCCCAATCTTCTTTACCAGCTTAATAAAATACAAGCCATAAAGGGATGCTAACTTATACAGGGTACTTATGAATTTAAGATACCCAAAATAACACACAAAAAAAATACTGAAAAAAAACTCACCTTTCTCCTGTAACTGTTGCCTATTAACATCAACCTTCAGTGTTTCCGCTGTGTGTACAAGTTCGTTAAGTTGCGGCTTCTTAACCTCCAGCTCCCGGAGAACGCTCTGCAATAAAGAAAGGCAAATAACAAACGTGAATTCCTTCAAATAATGAGCAAAAATCCTTTCATTTTGATAACATTATTAAAAGCCACCAAAATTGCGCCACCCCCATCATCCCCCCACCTGTCCCCCGGGCGATTTTACTTCAAGGTACAAAAAAAGGAGCAAATTGAACCAACTCCCTGCATTACCGGAACGATTCCAAATATGGTGTTTATTTCAAGTACCGGCACTCATGTTCTCCACCAACCCCCACCCTCGGCCCTTACGCAAATATCGTTCTTATGACATGGGGGGTACATGGGCCCTTATGCCTAATGGATTGAATGCCGCCCAAAGAAGAAGAACACCCCCTAAAAGCTTTAATGTTTATAGCTTTCGTCGAAAATTGCAGCGGCAGGATAAATCGTGACAATATTTACCTTTGTGCTGCTAATGGCGTTTTAATGGCAGTTTATTATACAATGTTATACAAAAAAGTGAGTGCAAATGTGTGAGTAATAAATTGAGTCGTTTTTTAGTTTGACGAAATTGATTTATCGATTCCGTTATTGGGGGGGATTGTCGGCTTCCTTTCATCCGGAAAATCATTGACTGTGAACTTTTACGAAAGCTCTTGTAAGGGAAAGTGGTTTTTTGTTATGGGTAAAGGATTCGTCCTTGTAAAGTTTAGACAAAAACCAGAAAGCTTTTGGGATATAAAAAATTTAGAGCTTTTACAGTTCGGGCCTAGCTTAGTGAGCCATGCTGTTTTTCCAAAGTTTTATAAATTAAACAAATTAATAGTTTAAAAAAAATAAAAATTACGCTTTTAAAAAGAATAAAAAGTAAAAAATAATTTTTAATTTAAAGTATTAATTTGTTTCAGTCGGTGTGGGCTCCACTACTGAGTCCAACTTACCCTTCGAGTTAAAGCCCAGAATGATAATGGGATTATTCATAAAAATTTTAACTGCTAGTATAACTTTCTTTCTTCTTGTAATCTTATAAACACTGTCAAATAGCAAGGAGTCAACTTATTATATAAAGGGCCACAAATAATGGTGATGGTGCGCCATCTATTAGACATCTTTGAACGCGCTATTATTTAAGACTTCGACAGTACATTTGTCCCTTACACGATGGCAAATTGTGCTGAAGCCTCAAATTTTGGAAATGTCCCAACTTAAAACGAATGCCCTACTATACCAGTATCCAGATAAATGAGGTGTAATGTATCCAGATAAATAAGGTGTAATTGAAAATTACATAGTGGAGAAACATTTTTAACTGCTTTTGCGACAGTGAAATATACCATTTCAACTGCGACGAGGTAAAATTGTGAACACGAGCTAGAGAAACATTTTTTACATTTTTTAAGAGAGTGAAAGTTCGTACGGAGAGGCATTTCTTCCTTTTTTGCAGCAGTAAAATATCCAAATTGAAATTAGCCGAGGTGAGATTGTAAAATATAAATATGCATTGCGGAGGCATAGATTTCTTTCTAACGAAGTTTATTGCATATTAGAATTAAACTAGTAAGAAAGCTTTTCATTGGTATTTATTTTATTTGTTATTTTAATGTGCTTGTTTTTGTCATTTTGGCATTGCAATAGCACCTCGAAGTATGACAATTTGTACTGGCTCAAAAGAAAAAGAGGCATTTATTAAAAACTCATTTTATAATTGTGCCCTATCCAATACTATTAGCTTGGAAGGAGCTTGGGTGTATGAATACAAAGTTTTGAAGACCTTTTTTCTAACTATAAAAAACTTGTTACATTTCTCAATTTTGTTTAATTGTTATCGAAAAATATTGTTATTGAAGGCTTCTACACTTACATTCAAAAAATGTATAGGAAATGGCACTTAAATTTCAAAGAAGATCCTAAAAGATAATCCTAGGATTTTCTACTAATTACATTTTTATTTGGATAGGAGCTCCGAAAACCTAGAAGGCCCTGGGTTTTCGAATTCCACGCAACAATGCGGTCCTTCACCTTTCCATTTTCTTTTAAATGTGTAAAGTTCTTTACTTCTTCTCTCTTTGCAGAAATCATTATGCCCTCTTTATAAGGAATAACGTAGAAAACAGCGTCTGGTGTTATTCAGTTAAGTCAACGAACAATCCATCGTCGAAGGATGAATGAGGAGAGGCGGCGAGCCTCGCATGTTAACTCTTGAACTTTGTTTTTGAAGTAGCTGACTGAACCAGAGACGCAACAGTCGGGTAAGTAGGAGACACAGTGCACACTCTATAAAGGAGCAAAATGACCATAACCAATACGTTTTATGGTTTTTTGCACCAAGTTTAATCAATAGAGCGGGTAGTCATAGAAAGCCTTGAAGATATCAAGACCAACCACACCAAACTCACCAAAGCGATGAATACTTCAGTTGAGAATCTCATCTTGAATTCTGCGCGACAGGAAAGTACGGTTTCAGATCCATGACTTACGGTATATCTACGGTGTAAGCTTTTAATAGATTAATGTTCGAATTATTTGGGAGAGAAAATAAAAATAATTGATGTTGAATTCACCTCTTGTTAGTATGGTCTGAGCATAAGTTCGTTCTGGATAAATTGCGGAAAAGTAAGACAGGGCAAACATTTTGCATTTTTGCGATAGAAATTTATCCAAAAGTTGAGGCACATTTGCTAAGGACCATGGACAACATATTATGAAAGTCAAGTTTCTGGCACCTCCAGCAGTCCTCGAGCTCGACTACTAGTGTTCTGATTATGGCTTATTCTGGGAACTTCAGATTAACGTGGCATGGATATGTTCATAAATTCCGTTTTTACAGCATTTACAACTAGAAACATTATTAAATTCGTCCTGCCGTTGTATTAAAATCTTGTGCTTAACAATAATTGCTAAGTCATCTGCGTATGCAAAGGCTGTACTTCGTTGTAATAGTCGCAGTTTGTTTGTGAAGAGTATGAAGAGAATCGGTCCCAGCTTTGAACGTTGTGGTACACCATCCAAACTTATTCACTAAGTGCTTTTTATTTTTACTTTTATCGTTCTTTCTGACAGGTAGTTCTGTATCCACTTTGCTAATATCTATCGTATTCCAATCCGTAGAAGGCCTTGCTAAAGTCTGGCCCGTGTTTACCACAATCACGAGTTCTCCCAAACGTCGCATTTTTCTGTATAAAATAATGGTTTGGTTGTAGGACACAATGTTTTTTTGTATGAGCTCTGTGTTTTTGTATGTATAATTCTTCGTACTATAATTTCCTGCAGGCACTTCTCTATTACAGAAAATAATGCGATAGGTCTGTAGCTTTCAACTTGATCTTTCACTCCTCCTTTGAATATTGGTAGGATTATTAACGTTTTTAATAAACTGGGAACACAACTTTCTCTTATAGCTACTTCGATTGATTATTGTGGCACAGTAAGTTATATGTAAAACGTTTAGCTTAAGGTCAATGGGCCTAATGTAATCTGCTTTTATTTCCATGCCGGTTTCATGGTGTTTTCCCTGATCCTCTTTAATTCGATCCTGCGAGAAGACCTCGTATTTTTATTTCATTTGAATAGCCACAAGAAGCTATAAATATCACAAAAATCAAAACAATTTTTTTTCTATCACGCCTTCACTTGCTTAAAGTTCATAAAGAAGGGCCCCTCGGTAGCCTAGGGAGTAAGGCGTCTGGCTACTATCCCAGAGGACCCGGGTTCGATTCCCGGCCAGTCCCACGGTCCTTCGCATTTTCCACTTTCCACCTATATAACAACTATCCTTCTTTCTTCTTCCCTCGTTACATTCCTGATTCCTCCTGTCATAGCCTTCCTTAGCCTTTCCCCGCTCCACCAAAACGCATGTCGTCGGTTGGTTGAAGAGATTCAACTCGTTTCAGGAGGCATAACACTCCAGCGAGTTGTTTCTCGATGCCGCGATGGCAGAGTCGTGATAGTAATGGTTGGGAGTAGGTGGAATAAAAATATCACCGTTCCTTCCTTTCCGACTAGAGCTGCTGTTCGACATTGCACACTCTATACGAAGAAGCTTTAACTTTCATTAAATAATGCTCAAACATAACCAACAGAAAATGCTTTAATTAACCGTGAAGGTTTCGCTTTATAAAACACTCCAAACCGTTGATATATACATATGTAGATATTTGGCCTTTCACAGAAACACCTTTAAGACTATGAATTTATCACTGCAGAACATTTACTAAAACTACTTTAATCTCAAAGAAAAAATGTCTCCAGAAATTCCACAAGAGAACAATTTTTCAGCCACAAGAAATATGACAGAATGTCATCAATCAATCAACACCGGTTGAAAAGAATTTCGGTTATGTCCCCAAAGAATTTTTGTTCTAGTTATTTATAGATGTTGCACAATCTGTCTAAACATAACCACAATTTGTTTTAAGGGTCGCAAGATTACAGAAAATGATAAAGTTTCACTCTTTTTGCACACTTATCACTTCAAAAATAAATTATTTACCTCCATAATTTTGCAGAGCTTGGTTAATATTTTCTGAAATCTTGGAAGTGATTTACCTTATAAAAAATGTATCTTTAGTCGGACATTTTGCATAATATATGTAAAACGTAAGATTCGTAAGAGGTACATAGACGAAGAAACTTGTTGCATAACATTGGTAGGACAGCATACAAAAATCACTTTGGGTAACTTCGAAGTAACTTTGCATGCTACCGTACCAAGTTAGTGGAAAAGTTTATTAGTATATATAGAGACGCCTTTATTAAAAGAAATTCCAGAAAATTATATCTATGGTCGCGGTAGTACCCCTTCCACATTCTAAATCTGTAAATCTTTAATTTCATAAACCCTCAACCAATTTAACAAGGAGGCAATAAAAATCTTCCGTCGTTAAAACTCTCTCACAAAAAAAATCCTCGTAAATCTTTCCTCCTCCTGCCTCCAAAGATAAGCTCTCCAACTTCAACAACCTCTTCCGTCGCGCTGAAAAATGGTGCGCTAGTATCATTAAACTCTAATAAATCATTTGCTGCAGATGAGCAAGTTGTACTCGTAAAATAACTTCCACAAAAAGTTTTTGTTGAAATTGTAAATGATTAAAAAAAGGAGCAGAAAAAAGCTAGCGGACAACATTGTTGCTCCAGCTCCTACAACCCTTAGGTGTCTACACACCATGAAATGGATTTACTACCTCCTAGAGCTTTTTCTTTCTGCATTGTCAACCCATCCAAACTGGGAGTGTATATAATAAAACACAATAATTCACAGAAAACCCACAAAATTTTAATCACCAGGAGAAGATAGCTTTCATTCAACAGGACTTTGTACATGTCCTTTATGACGTTGGACACCTGGGAACGCGGTCTCTTCTACATCGTTAAGTTGTTTCTTCTTCCTTCATTTTCCATTCATTACAATTTTCTCTCTCTGCCCAATCTCGTTTCCCAGACTGGTGTGTGGTAAAAAGAGTTTAAAATCATTGCTCCCAAATGACTATTTAACTACCTTTAGCAAGGATAACGCAAAATCCCTTTCACCCAAAAAAAAAAAAAAATATTTCATTACTGCCGCCATAATTCATAATTACCACTAAATCCTCGACAACAACGAAAAAAATGCCGGAGAAAAATAAATCTTCATTTGCCACATAACCAAAACAATACAAGCAGAAATGGAGACATACAAAGGTAAGCTCCTAAACGGAAGAATAACGAGCATTAAACTCACCTTTTGTTTCTCGATAGCGCTTCTGATAGCATCCACATCTCCCACCGGGATACTTTGGCTTTTTATCATATTCCGCTCCCAAGTTAACCAATCAGATATCTGCAAAACATAAAAAAAAAGTACAACAACATCAAAAACCATAAAACGACAAGACAACAACAACAAAAAAAACGCTAAGGATCTAGGATTTCTCATCTGACACACGTATGAAATACATTTCAGCCTGGAAGGACTCGGCAGGTAGACAGCGTCAAGTACATTATGAAAACTTTACGCCGCCGCCGCCCCCCGGGATAAAGAGAAAAAAAGTACAACTTCAATGGGATAATGGTGGAAAGAAAGTATTGCAAGGACACCCAAGGATACCGGCTGGCAGGATATAAAAAATAAATCGTAAAAAATCTTACCTGTAAAACGGATTTATCAAAACTCCCGGCTAAGGTTGACTGTAATGGTTTCGACTTTGTTTTGGCTGTAAATGATCCTGGCACATAGATGTCCTTAGGCTTATCTGAAATAGAAAAAGGACGAAAAATTTTGCAATTAGGACAATTTGTTTTTCCTCTTCTTTTGTATATTTTTTTTTTCGAGCATTGAAACAAAATTTCCGGGAAATTAAAGATGGTCGAAATCTGTCACAGTGCATATTTATGAATGCCTTCCATTAGGCAAGGCTGAAGAAATAAATGCTGCGGGGGTTGTGGGTTGAGGGTTGGGGGTAGAGGGAAACTGCTGAAGAGAAACAGTCGGCAAACAATTCGAGGTCAATGCGCTTAAAAGAATACGCCAGGAAGGAAACGTTTTGTTAAGTTTTTAACGGATAGCAGGGATATAGCATTTTCTGTTGGGGTTTCTGTTTGGGCCATTCAACATTGGCAGAGAATTGAAACATTGCAGAGAGTAGCTTATTGTGTTGCTTAGAATTTTACTATATAGTTAAAGGTACGCCTTTAATTTCTGTAGGGGGCGCACGGTTGACATAGTTTCAGATGAATTGAATTTGTGGGTTAAACACTTTCACGTTCAGCAGGATAACCTGACTTTTTAAAGCGCATAGATTTTAACATCTCTTTAAAGCTATAGCACAATTTCTTTAAATCTTATCTACTTGTTATATTTCATACTCGTTTATTGCTCATTTTAAAACATAATTACAAATATGCATGTGACGTCCAGGAGACTTCCGCAATTGATAAAAGTGATGATCCCGACTCCAAGGGTTCGACATGATTCGGGTGAAAATACTGATTTATACCACCAAGAACTTATCTTCTACCTCCCTCCTTTTTTAGATATACACCATTGAATTTGGCCGCCTCGTGCGACTACCATTTCAGAGATCTGAGGTTCGATTCCACTCCAGGGCATGACCCTTCACCTCTCAAATTGTCTGTCCGTCATACTAGTCCTCGCTCCTAAATGCAATTTCCTGCATTTTCTTCTGCAATCACCTAGCATAATAAGCGAGGAAGCTAACTTCAATCCCCAAACTAACCTTTCTGTTGGGGTAGTATTGAGGAGAAACCGGTGAAATGTAACCGTTGTCTCCCATCACTTAAGCCCCTAACAAAATCCTTCCTAAAACCAAAATCAAACTAATTTTCCTTCAGCAATAGACTAAATTGACTCCTTGAGCCAAGGCTCCCAGACGGAATTGTTTGCTGCAGACCTGGAAGAGGCACACCCTCACTGCTCCAAGAAACTGAGCACAATCTGGCCACTGTAATCGGACGGAGAGAGCATAGCATATTTCTTTCTGATCTGGAGAAACATATGACAGGTTCAGAAAAAAAAATTGTGTTCTAACAGCTAACAGAATGAAATGCAGGCTACAACTTCGTAAAATCAGCCCACTCCTTCTTCACGCAACGTAAAATAACACAGCCCCACAAAAAAAAAGTGTCAGACCTGGGGGTCTCACTAGGCTTACTATATGTTTTCGGGGTCGCTGAATCTGAATATGAGGTCTATATAGCTCTATCGGGTCTTGGAGGGGGAGGAACCCCCGAAAAGGGGGTTTTAAGGCTTATATTTTGAGGTTATGGCTAATCCTAGACCCGATAGAGCTAAATAGACCTCATATTCAGATTCAGCGACCCCGAAAACATATAGTAAGCCTAGTGAGACCCCTAGGTCTGAAACTTTTTTTTGTGGGTCTGTGCACAGCCCAGTGTATTGTATAATGTGCACAGTCCCACAAAAAAAAGTTTCAGACCTGGGGGTCTCACTAGGCTTACTATATGTTTTCGGGGTCGCTGAATCTGAATATGAGGTCTATATAGCTCTATCGGGTCTAGGATTAGCCATAACCTCAAAAAATAAGCCTTAAAACCCCCTTTTCGGCTTTCCACTCTACGGTGGAATAAGCAAGTAAATGAAGTTACTGAAGACCTCAAAAAACGAAGCAACGTGCTTAAAGTAATTTGCCTATAAAAGCAACCAGTTAACATAGCTAGGAGAATAGCTAAGCAAATAATGATCGGAAAAGTGGACTACAGACTGACGATATATGTGCATGGAATAAAGGCAGCACTCGACAGAATCCACAAAAAAAACTATGCTGCACGCATTGCTCTTGGAGCTTTACACACAGTTCCAATAGAAGCTCCCCAGTGGGAAAAATTGGGAGCGATGCACAGGGGAGTGCACTTGGAGCACTCTCAAGAGAGCTTTCTTGGAGTTTTCATAAATGTTATATAAAAAAAGAAAACGGGCAATTATCTCCATGCCCATAAAATGTGACATTAGCAAACTCAATCTTTCGTTCGATACGGAGGACAAGCAGCTTTGGAAATAGATAGAGTTTAGTTGGGGGACTGCTTTGGTAAGGCCACTCTCGGGCTTGGAAAGAAAAAGGCAATTGCGAAAGATAAACAAAATAAAAGCTTTTCGATACCGGATCACATACCCACAGGCGCCCATGAATATTTCTTTTTAAAAAGATTTTTTATAATGCTCCAACAACGCGTTTTTGGGAGCATAAAAACGTATGCTCCCTCGTAATGACATGCACTGTTAAAAATAATATAGAACGGGTATGGCAACGGAAGCGCTCTATGCTACTTTTGGTGCGCTCCAAGATGGCTCTTGGAGCACTGCTTTTCCCGCTGGGTCTCTTAGAGCTTCCCAGCGGGAAATTAATCAAGCGCTTCCAAAACAAACAAGAATGTAGCGCTTCCAAGTCATGTTCTATGGAAGCTCTCTGGAAGCACTCATTCTATACTCCAATTTTTTGCTTTGTTTTCTATTATTCCCCTTATTTATGACTGAAAAATTCTTATGGGTTGAATTTCAGCAAACAGCGATAATATTTATACAATGTATCACAAAAGCTTTAAAAGCTTCCCAAGAGCTTTAATTACTCAGCTTCAATTGCGCTTCTACAGAAACAAAATATAGGCGCTTCACTCTGATGACATGCCTGTGCCAAAAGGAAAGGAATTGGGATATGAATAAGAAGAGCGTTGGCATTCCTTTTCAGCCCTTCAGAATCTGTTCAAAAGCGCTTTAATTCCCCGCTGGATTGCTGTTAGAGGTTGGCCTACCAGCAATGACAGAACAAGTACAAGAACAAACGGCACACATTATCCTGGACAGCATGTACCACTCCAAATCTCTACTTCACCAAACTATTACTAAACTTCACACTGACACAAATAGACACAGAAGACCATCGGCTCTCATGCTAGACTTAAAGAAAATTCCAATAGTCCAGTGGTACACCCCCAACGATATACATAGACAGACACCATCGACACCTCCTTGGCTCTTCAAACAAGGTAGAATCAACACAAAACTGAGAAGTTACATCAACTACAGCAGCACAGTTATAAGACAACAATTCAACAGACTTAAAAAGCAACAAGGAATACAGTTACAATACTATACAGAAATCTTCGAAATCGGGACGAGACGCAATTACAAACAAGGACATACACCTTATTTGGGGCTTCGCACATATTGTCATTAGCGGAAACGAGCACGCCGACAAGACAGCAAAAGAGGCACATAGACAACCCTTAACGGAAGTACGAATACCAGACTTCAAATCGGTACGGAAGACACTAAGCCAAACGATAAATATCCATACAAACCCCAACTGGCACACAAGACACACCTTCTTAACTTCGCACTGGAAAGAGATACAGTCCCTCAGGGACACAAGCTCCCTAGGGTATTAGGAGTGCTGCTACCTCTCCACGCAATTGTCCTCATTATCCGTACCACAAAATTGTAAGAACTCACATTTTTTCATCGCCATCTTGGTATGCTCCACAAAACAAAGAAAACTAATTATTTTAATTTTATCAACAAATTATTATAGATCTTCAGCTTGTGACATATTTAGGTACCCTATTTTCTCATGCTAGCCTCAAAGAGGGCTGAAAGATCGATGTTGAGTTGGAAAAAGTTAAATTAAGGTGGGGATAACGTAACGTAAAACGCTGCAATCATGATTTTATTAACTCGCTTTCTTGTGTCCCTGCTTCTTCCGTACGAATTGCAAGCGATTTTTCGAATACCGATCCGCTTATCCGATCATGCTGAAATTTCGCTCGCAGCTTTAGGCCCCTGTGCTGAAAGTCGATTCGTATTTCGTGAGACGTTTTCTGAGTTGAAGAAAGTGCCCTAGAGTGGAAGCGCTAAGTTGAATCCTCACATTCTTTAGCTCAAACTACTTGGCACACGACACACGACTCGACTTTCAGCACAAAGTTTTTAGCTCCGATGACAATGCATTATAGTGTACTCCATATACCGTTAGATCCACGGCGGCCATCTCATGAGGACGGATTACCATTTTCTCACAAGAGATGTTCAAGATTGATTGCAACATTTCACACAGAAGACTAAAAACCAGGAAATATTTAACATGCGGAAGATTTCTCAACCCAGCTGCTCTACACTCCTTACTATTGCCTAGTCTAGAGAAAGGAGAAATTATTTGATACTTTTTAGCTAGTTTTTTTATATTAAAAAAATTTTTTGTACTAAAAAATATCCTAGAAGTACTTTTAGGATCCACTGCTATTCGACGAAATGAGTTTTGAAGTGTAGTCTATTTAGTAGATAGTTAAAATATAATTTGGAAAATATAGAATACTAGGAATTGCTTGGAGCGTCTTGTAATGCGACCCTAATGATATCAAAAAGGAGAAAGGCCACAATCTATCCTTCGTTTGTCAGGCAACTTCTAAGAAAAATCCAGATCCCAAAATATAAATCCTTGGGTGCTATGATCTGATTTAATTAATACTGGTTGTCTATTCTCAACAAGAACGAAGATAAAAAATATATAAATGTCGTGCCGATGGCACTTCGGTTTTCAATGGATACACTAATGACACTCAAATCATTTCTTATACTCGTGTTTTTTAGAACGATTACAATCTATCTTGAAACACTATGATTATTATTAGAATTTTTTTTTCCTTCCTTCCTTCCTTCCTTCTACCTGATAAATTGAGAAGAAACCTTTCTGCCTGGCTATATGTAGATTTTAAACAATATGAAGTTCTCATTAGCAAGAATGTATTTTTGAACAAGGGAATTAAGTAAATTTTTGCTTTTTTTCCATACCTAACATCATGTATTTCAAAGTAATCCCTCGCTTCCCTAAATTTAGTTGCTTAGACTGGAGTATATGTAACTCACATATTAACGAAATCATAACTTCCATGTTTTAAAATAGAATCACGTTTCTGCTAAAACATGCCACCAACACTTTACACGTATCTATATAAAGGAGACACGATTCTGTATTTTTCACGAAAATATTCATAATAGATATTAACAAAAATTCTGTATTAAAAAAATGTCTTCACAGGATACACCCTGTGAGCATAAAAACCACGTCGCAACTTAATAATTCCTCGTCCTAAAAATGAAACGAAAAAAAAAACAAAAATTTAAATAAAACCCCTTGAAGAGTTTTCCCTTAAGTCAAAGAACTTTGAAAATTTTATGTCATTTGAAATTTAAAAACATTTCATTATTAAAAGCCTCTGCCCCAAAATTCCATTAAAGCGACATTTTCCCATTAATTACCCCTTTTATCACTCACACACGCCCAACCCCCGCTCCATCTAGTAAGAACATAAACAACACCAGAAAAACACAACTCCCAGCAGAGAGAGATAGGAGCCCTCAGTTATTTGGTCGTGATTATTTTTGTGTCCTCTTCATTTGTCTTGTCTCGATGCCACCACTTCATCCCAGGGCCCAGAGCAAGGACAACCCCCGAAAACCATATGGCAACGGTGTGGTAGCGATCAACAGGCAAGAAAAGGCTCATTGCAATAAGAATAAGCTACCATCCGAAAAGGCCCATTCTGGTCCTTAGCAGACCCTAAGATGAATTCCATGAAGGATGCGATAATTAGAGAGGACATTTTTCTCTATCCTGTCATCAGGATATCTGCTCTCGAGATATTCCGGCGAAATGGGGATGAGTAATTTGTTGAATTTGTGTGGAAGTCTTTGTAGAATTATGGTGACACGGAAACCTTTAAGGATTACACTTATTAGATGCGACATTTGACCACAAGAGTTTTGAAATCTAGGTTGTGGCAATGGCTTTAAATTATGCCAATTTCAACATTATTGAACGGAGTCTTGGGTACCTTTGAAAATTTCATGTGGATTTGCTATTTGCACAGCTGTGAAGGAATGTATAACATTTGTTACTGCGGAGTTTTTTTTATGGTTTCATTAATTATTTTATTCTTTAAATATGTAAGTTTACTATTAATTCACTGTAAAAGAACTATGTCTCATGATATTTCCTTTCTACCCACCAAACAAAGGCCTTTAATTGAAGAAGACCGAACCCGAATATGGCTCAAAAGCTCTGTGATAATCGCTCTTCTTCTAAGCCAGATCAGAGCGGCACGGTCTCGAAGACTCTTCGCCTTCCATTCAGAGTCGGTATTCTGTCTCCTGCGACAGTTGTATGCTATGGAAGTGGTACTTTGGTATCTGCAATTGGTGGGCACGACAGAAAAAGCTTCGGGCATCGAGAGGCACTCAAGAGGATGCTGCCTAACATAGGGGGAGGGGGTTCTACGCCAAGTCGTCCTCTCCTTATCACGAAAAAAGTTAGCAGGGCCTTGGCTGGCTAGCGATCATTGCGTGCGCCGATGCTTTCCGTGTCAGTGGCTTCCGTGATGAATTTTTCACTGAAATTCACACAGCACCGCTTTTTTTCCATATCAATGCTCAATTTTCAATGGGGTCTGACCTTTAACTTTTGAAATTTGGACAGTAATCTTAAGTGCAATATGGAGTTTAGCGTGGAGAGAATGGGTTCGTCCCAGCCGGACTTTTCTGGAAGTGGTCGCACAGAAACAAGTTTGAGTGTATTTCAAATAAACATTACCTAAATTTCAGTTGAATTCTTATAAAATTTTCCGTTGAAATATAAAATATATCTTGTCAATGTATTTTTTAGAGATCGTCGGTGCCCCACTGCATCGGATGTGTAGGAACAAGTCGCGCCTCAATTGGCTTGCATGGAAATATATCATACCGGTATTTTGTTTCACTGATGCTCTCGGTACCGCGCTGAAGTCGCCGTCATGACCCGGATATTAGCCCAATCAATCTACGGATTCACAATGTTAATTTCCAGACAATTGAAGGCAGGATAAAAATAATATGGGCGTGTAGAACACTTAATTTGAAGAAAGATAGCGTGTTTTTTTTTTACGGAACTGCATTGGCGAACTTAACCTAAAAAATTCGCAAAAGTCAAAAAACGGTTTTTCGCCAATAAAACAAAAAGTTGAGCTCAGATCCGAAAAAGTTAAATGAGAAAGTTATAGGTATTAAAATTATCTTTCAATTGATGTGGTACAAAATATTGGTTAGTGTCTTATATAGGGAGAAAAATGCTAAAAACCGTTAAAAGTCGCGTCTTTTTCATTTATTTTTTCCTTTTTATTGATGCGACCTAGAAACTTTTTACTTGGTAAAAATGTTGCTTTTGGCAATCTGAAAACTCATATTTTTTTTTGGCTTGAAATTTTGCAAAATATGGGTGAAATTTTGATTTCTGTAAAAAAAGGCGTTTTCGTAAAATCCTTCGTCTACAGCTCCTCGACCTCGTAGGACATTTTTTCGAAGCTCTTTTTCTTCGTTAAGAGTTGTACTATTATTTGAGTTTTTCAATTTTATATACAAAAAACTCTACCGCAAAAAGGCAAGTTTTTTTGCCGCAAAAAAGAGTTTTTTATTTCATTATTTTTCGACTCTAAACTACTATTAAATAAAAGTTTATATTCTTTTTACTAATTTAAAAATAAAAAAAATTAACCGTACGACCGTCAACAGCGAAGACATTTTTTTAAATTACGGAGCCTTTTTCCTTCGTTAAATACCTGTGAATTTGAGACATATTGTTGTTCAATACTTACTGTACTACATACGAGGTGTGACAATTAAGTAATGAGACTGATTATATTGCCGCGATTTTGGTAACCCTGCGACCTTGAAATTCCCTTTCCCTTCTCTCGGCATCCTTCCCCTCTCCATTGATATATTTGCCATCGTTCTAGCTTGTTTAGTTCGCCTGCTCTGTCGTGTTGAGTAAACGTGTGTTCGTGGTGCTCGTCACGAAAATGGAAAAACGACGCGTCAAGAACAACGCGTCGCGATAAAATTTTGTCCATCGGTCCATCGCAGCCTGGCAAGGGAAGCGAGACGATTCTACTAAGAGCTGATGAGCCCATAGACTCATACCAAATGGAGAAAACTGGGTTATGAGGAAACATTGGGATGTGCAGTTGCTGAATGGACATGAAGGTTATACGGTATACCTTCACTGCCGAGATAAATCTACAAGATGTGTGGAGAATGGTGGAAGGGGAAAGAATAAAAAGCTCAAAGAAACAGAAAAAGGTAAGGAAATACTGATCCAGCCGCATGACGCAATAGCTTAAGAGTCAAATGGAGAGAACGAGAGTTAAGAAAGAAATGGAGCTTCTCGGTAGAATGTTGTCCGCCTTTCGATGCATCTATGGGAACTTATGAAGCTAGCGAGATCCGTCAAAGTTACCCTTCCCAAAAAGAATTCAGACACGGTAAGCTGCTTATCCATAAACCCCATTGTTTCGGCAACGATAATCACCTTCCAGGGACCTCTTTTAAGGATCAGGTTGATAACGCCAGGCCGGAATACTTTTATGACTCGTACGAGTTTGGACTCAAACGTCATGAAAGAAAATAGGTGAGTTTAGTCAGTAGAAGTCTGACCCAAGCGGCTGGATGTGGACCCCCAGCAGTGTCTCTTTCTAGTCTTAAGCATGGACTTTAGATAGACGATCGCAGACATTCCCTCTTGCTAAACCAATATAAGATTCACACCCCTCCCTATTAGCCATTCTAGTAAGCCTAGACAGAATAACTGGTTGAATCACAAACGAATTAGGTGTTCAGACGTTATCCAAATCAATCATTTTGTCAAAGCTAGAGCAAAGTAAAAAAAATCCTACACATCCACCATTAGCAAAGTCAAATCATCACTTGATAAAAGGCTGTAAAGTTCACTTCTAGTTCTTGGTAACATTCTAGAGTTTAATCGAAAGGTTCACAAAACACCGGATGATAGGTTCATTGTATATAAAATTGTTAGTGAGTCGATCAAAATTGTGGAGCAGGAGATGGAAAAACGAATGAAACCCGGCTCGTTCATGAGAGGGACCCAGTACATTAGCAGCCGGTGTCACCATAGAAGGTACAAACAGATTGGCACGGCGGTCGCCTGCGAGAAAATTATCCATACATTTAATTTCTCCACAGGCGGCGCTGTTGTGATTTTTAAGCACTTTTTCTTAGGCGTGTTACTAATGTTGTTGTTGTTTCATATACCACTTATCCTCTCAACGTGTAGTGATAATTGGAGGTCGAACATGTAACAAAAAATACTTCGTGGTACCAGGGCGGGTTTTTTTAGACTTTTATTTAATGTCTTTTTTCCCTAATAGGCCGGGCGCTGTAGGTTGTTGAGATGCAAAATATGAGGACCGAATTTCGTCAACAGATATCAATTGAGATTAGCTTAAAGAGGAATAATACGGATGTTGCCAGACCATAGTATTATTTGTTTAAAGATACCGCAAAATCAAGCAAGACGTGGTGTTTTCTAATCTAAAGAAAATTCAAGCGGGTGTGCCACAAGCCAGCGTACCCTGTATTAGGAAAATATCATACGAATGTACAAATTTCATACGAATGTACGTTTAGTCAACCGATGACCGAAATCCGATGCCGATGACACTGAAATCCTGCTCAATACTGAGTCTACTGAAGAACAACAACTTGCGATAGCTAAACTAAGAAATGGGCAATTAAACTAAATGAAACTAAATCTGTGCACCTTGATTTTACCAATAAACATACCAAGCACAAGCCAGTATATCTACATCAACCAGGAAGAAAACTCTTACCACCTGTAGTATAACACGATCTCTAAAAAGCCCACTGTAAAAGAGTCACTTTATCTGAAGATTTATAAGATTTTTTAAATTCTTAAAGATTTTTTGTTTCTGATTTTAAATGGAGATTTTTAATCTAAATAAAATCTCTTTCATCCGGCCTCGTACAATGTTTTTTAATAGCAACTAAGTTGCCTAACCCGTCATCTAATTTCTAGAAGCACTGGGCTAATCTAGAGCGCAGAACAACACGTCATTGTTGAAACAAAAATGGCACACGTTTGTGAAAATATAAATCCGACAACTTTTAGCTACGTCAACGACTATTTAGCATAGTTTATATTTAAGAAAAATAAAATCTAATCAAATCATCCTCTATAACGTGTTTATTTTTTTTTTTCATATTGATTAAATGAATCCCTACAAAGAATCTACGTTTCTAGCAAAACAAAAGAAATAGGTTAAAAGGGATGCTTTTAATGGAAGCGCCTGCGAAGTGGAGCGGAGAGATGCATCTACCAAGAATCGTTCGTTCGAGTGCATCCTTATACAATTCAAAATAAAAACTTTTTCAAATCGCAACCTGCATCCCCTCATGTGGATATTAACACTTACTTCGACGGCCGGAATGGGAATGGGGAAAAGCGTTATTAAAAAATTCTTATCACCCCTCTCGCCCGCGCCAGTATCCCATATTTCAACCACCGCTGCCACCAACTGCAGCAGAGAGTATATCGAGATGTGTAACTTGGGATTTGGATTATCTGATGGCTGACAACGAATGAATCTTTATCCTGCTCGTCCCTGCCGCCATCCTTTTATTCATCTCCCTATCCCCCCCCAAAAACGCCCATCCGTTTATCCAGTGAGCATCTGGTAGTATGCAAAAAGCGATGATTTCTCCCAAATGATTTTTCTGCACCAGAAATTCTTCGGGAAATATTTTATCCAATATGAAGATAATACAAAAGGATACTGAGGACGAAAGGACTACGAAAAAAAACGGGGTTTTCGTAGGTCCTTTGATTCCATGGGTTTTCCATACACTCCTGATAAGGTGGCTCCCTGTCGGTTCGGGCTATTATATATGTGAAATCTCACGTCAGAGCTCTGCCGTTGGAAATGAACGATGTCTCAATTATGGGAACAATAACTGATTTCTGATAAAGTTCATCCGCCACTATGCTATATGGGAGCGGCGCGCGCCTATGTGTGGGTGGCTGGGTGTGAATACATGTGTTTAGAGGGTGAAAATTTGTGAAGGAGGGAAATTCAATTAGTTACTCACTCACAGTGGCTGGAATTTGAAGGGAATCCAAGCCTTTGTTGCTCGCAGATAACATCATAATAGGATTTGTGCTGGAGGGGGAATCAAGTAATAAAAAAGGGAGCACACATCTATATATATGTAGTATATTTTTAAGGTTTCTAAGGTCGTCTATATGTTATAACAAATTTAGGAAGTGAATGTGGAAAGACCATAAAATTCTTCCGTTTATGTTGGTTTTTTCCCTTTGTTAAGCAAAGAAAAAATTCTGACAAGAACTTTGCAAGACTTTTGTCGAGTTGAGGAAAATTAAGTCCGGAAATGGAGGCTCGTGTGTAGGTCGTTTAATAATCATTATTGGAAAATTGCGAAAGGACCAGTATTGCGGAAGATACTGAAAAGTTTATGACCGGTTACCTAATTGAATTTGTACTTAATTCTGTTTGTCCTGTTTTCGCTGCTGTTGTTGGTTGTATAAAGGACGGTTTAAATCTCGGGGTGCTTTTTTGGTACAATACACTTTATTGGAGTAAACCAGGCTTTTCAGAGGTCAAGGTTATTCAATTTTATAAAGGGAGTACAAACCGAAATTCAATTATTAAATTTTATACTTGGAACAAAACAGACTGAATCGCACAAACTGAAATTATTTCCTTTGAGTTACCTCTCTGTTGGCTTAGATATAGTCAACAGATCAAGAAAAACACGTTTTACTTAAAAACCGAAAAGTTGACGTATATGAATTTATAATCTACGTTTACTCAAATGCTTTGCAGCCAATTTTTTAATCTATTCATTCTTAGAAGAAGTTTCTGATATCAACATAATACCAAAAACTCGGAACGATGGCAAATCTCTCGTTACAGTTATGTCAAGACAAGTCAGAACTGTTCAATGGACCAATCCAAGCTGATGAATAGTTCAAAAGATTCATATCTACATCGTGCAACCATGATACAACCAACTGAACATTAAAAAAGTAGTTTGAAATCATGCCTATAAAAGTAGGTATTAGGACGATTGGGCCTGGGAACCAGCAGGTGATTTAGATATGTTACATTTGATCTTTTACAACAAAACAATTATTTATTTTTTTATTCGTCTTACAAGGCGAACTGAGAAATAAAACTAAGCATTTTAGTGTAAGTGAATAGTGAATGGAAAGTTAGACAAGAGACTGAACTGGAACGCTCAAATTGACTACGTCATCAGCAAATCCACAGACCTGCCCCACAGCGGACCTGCCCCACAGCTGCTATGGAGGCAATCATTGGATTAACCCAGTAATTGTCTATAGTCTGTACGAACAAAAGCCTGTGTTGTATGGACACACCAAACAGTTAACGAAAACAAAGTCTGGCAGGTACTTGACTTATACTATATTCAGAAGACACGCTAGGAAGGAAGTTGGAGAAGATAAGTTTGTGTTTAGATTGAACGTTTGATGAAATGGCCGGAATAGAACCTCTTAATCCAGTGCTTGTGAACTGAGTCAATACCATTAAATTGAATTTAGCCCAACAGTTCTCTATTAAAGCTTTGGAGATAGAGGTTCCGCCAAAAGAGTTGATGCCGGAGCGCGCAGCTGGGGAAATTAAAGCTGCACACAAATAAAAATTGCGCACATATTGATAAGAAATGCGCTTATGTATTTTCAAATTTCCCCTTCGAAATTTGTTGCGACTAGGCTAAGGGACGGGAACAGCATGCGGGGATTCTACTGCGCATGGAAAACGCGACTTTCTCGGCATCAACTCTTTTGGCGGAACCTCTATCTAGATCAACTAGGCTAGGCTCACCCAAGTGTTGCATAGCTCAGTAAAAATGTGCTGTTAGTCACGCCATGTCTACAACAAATGAGTACATAGATTTTTCCCAGCTAGAAAAAAGTTAAGCCGAAAAAAAGTTTTAGAAAAAAAGTATGAAAAATGAGTTCGTTTTTGGAAAATTGGTGAGAAACCATTGAGGGAGGAATTGTAGTCAATTTTTTTTTAATTAGGTGTTAAAATAAGACTGTACAAAGTTCTGGGTATCACTTCGTCTGCACATGGGTTAGAAAACGTGCCATAAGCCAATGAGAAAAGAAACGTGTGGTGAAAATTGGGGGGTCTAACCTGTAAGAAATAAAACGTCATGGTACCAGGGCGGGTTTTTTTACAGATCGACCTTTAATAAATTTTTTGTCAAGGGCAATGTTGATATCACTCACTTCAGTTTCTAAGTTCATTTCTTATAATTTATATAGGGAGAATGCATTTATTGATTACTTTTCAGGGCAGATTTGTTTTGATGCCATTTCATTGGATGGCTGTTACTTTGTTTACACGTAATTTCACTACAGTTTATTTTATTATCTTTAACTTGCCGACACTTAGTTTAAATATGTGAATGTTAAATGTTCTAGTTAGTATTACTTGGTGTCAAGAATTAAATTAAGTGTTGTAGAGAATCATTCAGTTTCGGTGGGAAACAGGAATGTATGTGTAGGCTGGTCGGCCAGTACGAAGATGTGCTGCTAAAGGGAGAACAGGCAGACATAGCGGCTGACGATGTTCTCCGTTCAGCCTAGCCTAAAAGTACGTGCACGTTCAAGTTAGTGGTGATGCATGAGTTTTAGGTGGTACCCCCGGACTCTCAACTCTCCACGACCAGTCCGGCGAGCCAGACTCGTCTTAAGGCCCGAGGTTCTGCCTTGGGGATGCTGTTACGGTGTTGTCTTAATTCCAGCGTTCAGTTCAAATTTTATTTTTTTTTTGTTTTTGGGGTGGAATGTAGCTATCTGAGGTTTGCCACTTCTGGAAACGGGCCTAGGGTTTTCACTACAATATGGAGGATAAATAGGTTATATTTGATAATGATGACACCTTTAGTAGCACAATTAGAGTAAAACTGTAGAAAGCCATGCTTCCACAACCCAGTAGATTGAGATGGACTTTCAATAGTAAGCCATCAGCAAAGAGAAGCGTAGGACAACCCAGCAATAGGTACCAGAGATTACGTCCTAGAATATGTACGGAAACTTCGAATAACAATCTCGAGAGAACTAGCAAGACCTAGACATGACTGGGAGAAGAGACTTCAAGAGGGTATAGTCCTACAATAAAGAAGAAGACCATACTGATACGATTATATAGGTTAACCATGACTAGTGGGGCAAGCCAAGTCAAAATATCTAGAACGCAGACTAGGGCAACCAACCTGTATAAAGAACTGTCTGGTCCGCCTCTACAACTTGGTCGTAGAGAAAGTGATTCGAGATTCGGGTAGGAGAGCACAAGTCCGTCCAAGAACTGGCTTAAGCAGAAGACATAGAAACCATTGAAAAATTCTCAAGATTTGGACGAGAGAGTTTCACTCATATTGATCAGGAACCGCGAACACTGAGGGTGGGCAAAGAAACCACAACAGAGTTCATCACGAAAGAGACGATCTGTCATTGGTCCCACAATCAAGGTAGAAGATCATGAATTTGAATCTTTCAGCTACCTTGTGTCAAAAATATCACCCGATAACAGAATGTAGCCAGAAATACGTGTATAATTTCAGAAGAAGGGCAAAGTGTGTTATATTGAAGCTGAGCTAATAAAAACTATGGCCAAATATTATTTTCACGAAGTTTTGAGAGATTTTTGTTCTTTACTATTCCTCAATCAAATTTGCACTGACATCCAACTAAAAAACTTCTATTCTAATTTAAGATATCGTAATTTTTTACAATCCCCAATATTAAAGGACTTAAAAAGTTGAATCCATGCAAAAAAAATGAAGTTCTAACAATAACCACAATTTTTTATCCATTTTTCACTTGTCTCCATCTTCATTCCGCTCTAAATCTCCATAAACTCCCGATTACCTAAGACTCCTGTCAGTTCATTATCCTACCAGTAGAACAGCCTTATTATTCTAGGCACTGCCAGTATCCTTTCTATGAGCATCCTTGACGCTATATAATACTCGTAAGTCAAAATATTCGTCCATGGCTCGAAGGACAAATGAAAGTTAATCTGTGGCATTCTGTAATTTGAAGGTCCTTTGCCTCTCATAATTTTCCACTCCAGAGGAATTGAATTTTTCAGGCCTGAGGATTATTATGAAGCCGTAGAGGGGATGATAACGGGCCCGAAAAAAAAACACGAAGGACATTGTGGGAAGCCCCGGACTCCTTTTTTTTGCAACACATATTTAGAGGGTGTAGTGATGATAATAGTAGTGACAAGGAGCGAAAATCACCAGGGGCTGTATTAGGAGCCCCGTATACAGATGACGCTCTAAACGAAAATACGAAAATGTCCTGGTGACCTTTATTTGCTGACAAATCACTTTTGGGGAAGGTTTTGCCGCTCGCATATTCAGGGGGTTGGTGAATTCTTAAGTCCTTTTTTTTTCTTGGTTTTTGCACTTTTTTCTTCTTCTTCTTCTTTGAAATCACCCCCCGAATTTTAAGGTGGATTAAAAGGACCCAGTGATATATTCTTAGTGTTATGGAGCCGTTTTTATAGGAGATGTTGACGACAGATGTTGGGTGACAAATTTTAGAACATTGCCAGCCTCAGGAAAATTGCAGAGCGAAAATTCATTACTTCTCGTTACTCTAATTGGAAGTCAGCTTTTCATGGTATTTTTTCCTGTGTTTTTTCTTCTTTTGCTGGTGGGGTAAAGAGGGATGAAATGAGACTTTTTCGGGATTTTAATTTTAAATTTTGATTCTATGAAATGAACAAGTTTGCTGCGGGGTTATGCCAGGGAATTGCTGCCTTGTTTTCCATGTAAACGTGATTTTTTTGCGGGTCACATTTTACGCAAGAGAGTTAAGGATTTTTTTAGCAGTTAATAATGTGTCGTTATTATTAGTTAGGTTAAAATTGTTTGCTGTGTGATTCTGCTGTTAAAGGAGCTCGGGTGTAAATTAAATTTTAGAACGTAGGACGTGAAAATGGATTTGTGAGAGGTAGTCTTCAAAATTTAATAAAAAATAGGTAAAAAAAACTTTTAAGTTAAATGGTTTTATTTGAAATTATAAGCTGTACCAAAAACTAGAAAATAATAAGAACACAAACATGGACCTTTTGAGATTCTGGCGTCTGGTAAGAAATCGTGCAATAGTAGCCGTGCTGTTTTCTCATGTCGTATGCCTAGGGGCACTTTGTGGCGCTGCGTCAACGGATCAAGTAATATTCTGGGACTTTTAACAGACTAAAATATAAACATGGGGCGCATTTGAAATATATTTTTGGTGGGCTTGGAACACATTTTTCTAGACAAGTCGTTCTTATTTAATTATACAGTAGTTATGCAGGTTTTTATGCACCCCATGGTTTTATTTTAGTCTTGATTTTATTTATTTTATTTTATTTTATTACTTGATCCGTTGACGCAGCGCCACAAAGTGCCCCTAGGCATACGACATGAGAAAACAGCACGGCTACTATTGCACGATTTCTTACCAGACGCCAGAATCTCAAAAGGTCCATGTTTGTGTTCTTATTATTTTCTAGTTTTTGGTACAGCTTATAATTTCAAATAAAACCATTTAAGTTAAAAGTTTTTTTACCTATTTTTTATTTTCTAGTTTTTAATGCCTTGAGGCTGAAACGCTAACGACATATCATTTTTATCCACCCTAATGCCACACAGTCCTCGACACGTTTCTACCGTTGACTTGGGTGGTGTATCGCTAACGACGTATCATTTTTATCCACCCTAACGCCACACAGTTCTCGGCACAATACAGAAACCTTAACTTGGGTGCATTCAAAAGATCAAAAATCATTCCAATGAAATAACCTGATCATTATTGTATTCCTTTTAGTGTTAATTCAGTTATTTTTGGATTTCACTTTTTACAAAATTCTGGTGAACTGATTAGTTATGCATACCATATTTCAGAACATATTTGCAAAAATCATCCGCTGTTTTGAATTTTCAAGTTTTGACCACAGAATCGTCATTTGTGACCCTGAAAACCCCCCGAAACCGATTTTCAATGGATTCAGCACACATTTCCAAAATTCACCCGCCATATTACCGCCACCATTTTGAATTTTCAAGTGTTGACCACAGAATCGTCATTTGCGGCCCTAAAAACCCCGCGATACCGATTTTCAATGGATTCAGAACACATTTGCAAAATTCATCCGCCATATTGGCGCCGCCATTTTGAATTTTCAAATTTGGACCACAGAATCGTCATTTGTGGGCCTAAAAACCCCCTTATGCCGAGTTTCAATGAAATCGGAACTCAATTGGAAAATTCGTCCGCCAGCTTGGAACCGCCACACAGTGGGGCAAAAGGCCGAAAAGCTGGCCCAAAGTCTTTAACATTAACCAATTAATTTGAAATTTGGTATACGGGGGTTTTTGGGGTCGGTGATCACGAATTTGGTGTCCATTTTTCCATAAACAAGATGGCGACTTCAAAATGGCGACCAAAAGTAGTTAAATATCCTTCAAATGCTACAAAACTTGGTAAACGGGGGTTTTTGGGGTCGCTGATTACGAATTTAGTGTCCTTTTTTTCATAAACAAGATGGCCGCTTCAAAATGGCGACTAAAAGTAGTAAAATATCCTTCAATTGCTATAAAACTTGGTATACGGGGGGTTTTTGGAGTCCCTGATTACGAATTTAGTGTCCTTTTTTTCATAAACAAGATGGCGGCTTCAAAATGGCGACTAAAAGTAGTGAATGATACCATGTTGCTGCGAAGAGGATTGAAGGATACGCTTCAAAACTTGATATACGGGGGTTTTTCGGGTCGCTGATTTCGAATTTATCAGCATTTTTTTAATAAAAAAAAAATTTAAATAAAAACTTGTAAGGAAATCACTCCTGAAAATATTTACCATGTAGTCCAACAAAGGATTTATTGAACGTCTGATGATCTTTACAAGTCGCAAATAAGTGGATACGAGTATTTTAAATCTTTAAAACAGAAAATTCAGAACATTTTTTTGCAAATAATAGTATAATATACAAATTTTTTAAACACTATTTTATGATAACACTTACCATTTAACATGTATTTGCAAAAAAACTGATATTTAGACCCTAAAACTCCTAGATGAAGGGTAGAAAATCGGTGGACTTTATAACCCCTTATAAGAACCCTAAAAGCTAGCTCTCACATTCATTTTAGCCTATACCCAATCATTTCCGCTATTTCGCTTTTTTCAACTTAATTTACCTATATTGTTTCCGAACTCAACAAATATAAAGAACATTCCGAAAAATTTTATGCAGCAGTTTATAAAAACAATATTTATATAAATATATTATATAATACATACATAACATAAGTAATATGAATACATAAAAAGGTTATTTATACACAAATAAGGGAAGGGAATAAACCATAAAATGATGCACTTTTTAAATAAAAACGTCCACCGACTAAAAGATCGCAAAAAGTCTCAATTTTTGTTGTTTGTATTTTGTGTAGAAATGTTTAAGGAACATATTAAAAAAAAATTTAAAGCAGGACCTAGCGAGACTTTTAATATCGGGCTTCTTAAACAAAAGATTTTCTAGCAAAAATTATAAAAATTTCACTGTCTTTCATTAATTAATTAATTACACAGGTATAAAAATAGACAATATTGATTACAGAAATGTTTTCTACATACCTTCAGGAAAAAAATCCATTTTTTTTAACTAAATAGCTTCTACCACTGGAAAATGAGAAGCAAAACAAATAGCAGCTTCGACAAGACCTTAAAAATTCTAACAATCACTTGCTGCAACGGTCACTTTTGAACTGATCCTGCGAAGAGAAAAAGGACACCTGACCGCCATAAACCGGTTTATTGTGTGGCAGGGGTCTCCTACTAAATATATATCAGGCAAAAAGTTCGAAAATCGAACTTCGATTTTTCGACTTTTGGCCAGCATTTTGGCATTTTGCCCCACACTGTGCGCCATCTTGATTTTTTTACAAAATGGTCAGATTGCATTGTCACGGGAACTCAATGTGTGGGCAAAGTTTCATAAGAATCGGTTTAGTAGAAGTAGTTGAAAAAGCTGTCGCAAGATTTGAACCAAAGAAACAAACAAATATACGAGGTCAAGCTAAATAAAACCATTAAAAAAAAATTGTTTTGGACCCTTAATATTAATTTTTGATACGGTGTAAAATTCGACCGTTCTAAAATCCTTCGAAGTGGACGATCACTTAAATTTTATCGGCGCTTTAAGATATCGACATATTCAGATTTCGTTGCGATCTCTTTCTCGTCAAAGATCATTAGCAAAATTCCAAAAATGTATCCTCAGTTACAAGATAAGTCAATTCAACCAACAGGTATTTATCACTCCAGTTAAAAACAACAAGAAAGTGTTAACAAAAGCTCAAAAGTTGCTGAGCAAGAATTTTCTCAAGGTACGTCCGCGATCTGTAGAGAGTTTGAGCTGCCCAGTAATTAGTCGGTACCCTATCTAAATATCGTGCAGACCAGACTCCCATACAGGGGGGGGGGCGCTTTCATAGGTGCAAATAGTGCACTTGCACCGGGCGCAATTTCAGAAATTTAAATTTAAAAAAAAAAATTAATACTTCGAAGAAAAAAATTGAAAAAGTGCTCCCGTGCCTTTATTGTCTGGAACTGTCTTCTGCAAGATGTGGCCAATCCAATTCCATTTCGTTCCCCTGATTTCGTCGTCTATCCTTTCTAGGTTGGCACGGTGCCATAATTCTTGATTTGTAATTCGTACTAGGCGAACTATTACAGATCCCTAATTCGGCGGGAAACACCTGGATAGCCTATGTACTGAAGGTGTTGAAAGCGCATTCTATGGCGAGGAGGGCTGTAAAGGTTGACTGTCTTTTTTCTTACAGTAGAAACTAATACATGCACTGCAGTGACCCCCTATTTTCCCTTGGAATATGCAGGTTTGGTGAACAACATTTTTTGTTATGGAAATTCGAGTGTATAGTACCTACTATAGATTTTCGGAGTCCAGGATCGTTCTGAAAATAGGGAAGTGCAACTAACACCGAAAATCATTCTGGAGCATTAAACGGCATTAGCGGGAGAGTCTTGTGAAGTTAAAGCGCAAGCAAACTCAGCACAAAAGCAAGATCGCGAAGCAAATTCTAATTGGACAAAGGCAGGGGCGACGCTTACATAGGTGAAATTGCTGTAGTTGCACCGGGCGCAATTGGGCGAGACGCGATTTCCGAAAAAAATGGCTACGGGCCTTCATTTGTATATGTTAAAGGAACTCCACAGAGTGTTCGTGTCATTTTCTATTGTCCTTCAAAAAATGAACAGCTGATAGGGGCGCAATATGACATACTGCACCGGGCGCAAAAATCCCAAACGCCGGCCCTGCTCCCATGATACAAGATGAACAGGGATTTGTACCTTGCTAAATTATGATTATGACTTATGGTGCAGCTGCTCTATAAGATACCACGTGCTCGGGGTAGGTTTTATGATCACCACAAGATCAGGCTTCGGTTCTAAGACCATGCACGCTCCACGTCCTAGGCGAATTTAAAAACTGCTCCACGTTGCTCTAGGTCTCCCGACTTGACGAGATCCTTGAGGATTCCAGTCAAGGGCCTGTTTGGCTAGATTTTCGTTTTCACGCCGCAAGGTGTGGCCAATCCAATTCCATTTCCTTCGCCTGATTTGGTCGTCTATCCTTTTTTCGCCGGCGCGGCACCATAGTTCTTCGTTTGAAATTCTATCTTGCCAGCGGATTTTTAGGGTACGACGTAGGCATCTGTTGATGAAAACTTGTAGGCGGCCTGTGATGAATTGTGTGACTTTCCATTTTTAGCAACCGTACAAACGAACTGCCTTAACCTTGGAGTTGAACAGCCGCAATTTGGTGTTAGTTGAGATCTCCGTTGATCTCCATATGCGGAACAGGCATGCATATGCGCTTCGTGCTTCATTTATTCTACAACTGACGTCATCTACTGCCCCGTCATTTTCGCTAATAATACGACTAAGGTAGTAGATACATATGTATAGTATACGAGTAAAAATGCAATCGGATCATTTGGTAAAAAAATCAAGATGGCGGTTTCAAGATGGCGGTCGACTTCTGCAATTGTGTTCCGCGACCCTCGACATGGATATCAAATAAAAGGGCATGACAAGCGGAATACTATTAATTGTGTGGGGCCGTTACAAATTCAAAATGGCGGCGGCAAACACAAAATTGGGGATTACTTATTTTTAACAACGCTCTTGGTATGGGTATCAAATGAAAGTGCATGCGAGTTTAGTGTAAGCTGTGTAACGGCGAGAAACATATAATAGGCTAAAAAGTAGAAAATAGATGTATAGTTTAAAATACCTAAAAAAATACGTTTTTTTTAACGAACTTAAAAGTAAAAAATAAATTTGAATGTAAAGTTTTTATTGCTCCAGCCAGTATATGGGAACAGCCTCCATTATGAAATGTAAAAACCGAGGGGCGCTAACGAAAAGTTCCATTGTTAATAAAATAAGATAGATTAAGAGTACCACGATTTTTTACATTTCGAATGGTAGGTTGTTCCTCAGAGGCTGGAGCAATGAAACCCTTACATTCAAAAATATTTTTTACAATCACAGTCATTGAAAGTTGTTGGACTTGATCTGATTAAGCCACATTTCTCCTACCGGTAGCTGTTTGTGGGCTGTTGAAGAGTTGGTAAAGCGGATAATCTTTACATCTTAGCTGCAAGTGCGGAAACATTAAATATAGTTTATCCTGAAGCATGTCTATTTTTATGCTAAGCAATTTGTTTTACCCTTCTGTTCATCTCAAGCCGAAATGAAAAAAAAAACAGAGAGGAGCTGTTTTTTAGGGGCACGAAGTTGTGCATTTTTGGGTTGGTTGGGTGCCAAATTTGAAAAATAGATTACTTTTTTTCGGAAAAACTATTTGTCGAGGAAAGGGGGGCGCCATAAAAAAGGGCGTCTTAAAAAGTTGTATATACTCCAAAAAACCATTTTTTGCAGATTTGTTCTTTGCAGCGCACACGGATTTTTGCTAGTTAAAAATATATAAAACAAGCAAGAAACGTGCTCTCGTTGATACATAGGACTTTGGAAAAAGTACATTTCTCTCCTAATTCTGCTAACAAACTTTGTAAGTACATATTCTGTTACATCCTTTCTATTTTTATTTAGTTATACTATAATGTTATACCTTTAAAAAAAAGAGTACAGAGCAATAACCTGAACATGCTCTTTTTTACAAATAACTGTCAGGATACATCAAGAAAAAACTCCAAGACCTACATTTCCTTCAGAAATGGATAAATTCACATAAAAACAGCAAAAGGATAACAACAAGGCAAAAATATGAAATAAAAAGAAATAGCTTTTCTTTGCATACAGTCTGCCATAGCGCATCGTTCACTATGCAATAATTTTAATGAGTCTTGTTTGAAAGCTGCTTACTAACAGAGAAAAAAAAGGAAGAAGTTTGCCTACAGACAACATTGCAGAAATACCAGAGTTGAAAGAAAATAAACCCAACAAAAATATATATAGCAGCAAGGAAACAAGAAAATCTACTACACACAATTTTCCTGATGTAAGAACCGGATAAAGAGGAGGAATTTTTGTCTGTCACAATTCCTGTGTAGTCGGAAGACCATTTTCTGACACGGCGCTGTTTTATCTGTGCTAGAAGATAGTTTCTGACAACAGGAAGCAAATGGCAAAAGAAGTACTCAAAAGCTTACCATTAAGCCAGCTAGAGGGGGGCTGGGCCGCTTTTTGTGTGGTGGTGGTGGAGAATTCAACATCAGGAAATAGGATTAAAATTTTGTGATTAAAACATCATCACAGCGGGAACGAATGGCTGGGACAGTATCCTTAAGTAGGGAAGGGCTCGTAAAAGCCTATCATGAAATCCTATTTTCTGCCACGTCACCTCAAAATGTTCTCTTCCTACTGCGTTATCTTTTTGATAGTTTCAGGAATGATAAGTGGAAATAAATTGGATACAACAAGTCAATGTCCCTCTAACAAAAAGGGGGAAGCAGCAATCCAGCCAAGCAACTGGAAGAACACGACAGACACAAAAAGGATAGACAGGTTATGATGTAGTCACGTACTAGCCACAAAAAAACGAAGGAAGACCAAGGCCAGAGAACAGGACCAACGGGAGCGCACACACCAAAACAGAAAAAAATAAGAGAGAAAAAAAAACACGACGTTTACATAGGAAAAACACAATTCTCTATGGAATGTTAAAATTAGTGCCAAATTCTCCAAGGACATTCTATAGGACCAAAGACAACAACAATAAAACCGGGCTAAAGGACAAAGGAAACAAGAAAAAAATGTTAATCTTATTCCTATGGATGACATTGATTTGAAACCTTGGAAAGCTTGTGTCTTTGACCGTCACTTAGGGATACACGTACAAACAGGACACAGAATGCGGATGGAGAGGTGTGTAGCCTCTAGCCCAGCAGCGCCGCCTTATGGTGTGCTATGGTGGGTCCTGGTGGATGATATTTATGCCACAGCAAAGGCAAGAGAAAGGAAGCTGTCTAAACGGGCGTTACAGGATTTCAGAAACGAAAAAAACAAAAAAAAATCCCGAGAAATATTCCTTGCCACACGTCCTGAAAATTAGGGTTTATACCGAAACATAAAACATCCATAGATCGGGGCCATTGAAAATCTTTTATCCCAAAATCATAGCATCTGTGGGTGCCGCCGCACGCCCGATGAAGAATGATGCCTCGACTTATTGCTGAAAATAAACCTATAATTCTAAAAATGATAAAACATTTTTATTATCACAAGCTTGTCTCTGTCCCCCCCTTTTAGTAGGCATCTTAGTGCCATATAATAAAATATATATGTTACATGGTGTGTATTCTTTTTGGTTGAATAGAAGATAGAACTCTCAAGGACGTGATGTAAGCATAAATATTCGTTGCGAGGTGAATTATTTACTGAGATCTAAGTGTGAAGAAAGAGGAATAAATATTCAAGAACAATCGCCATTAATACAAATTAGTGTCAAGAAAATATCGAAATTATTTCGAAATATTTTTTATGGATTCGAAGCGGTCACGGCGATTGGGAAAAAGAAGTGCACCACCAAGTGCTTTTAATGTAATGTAGAGTTACGAGACGTTTGGGTTTTGTTATTTTAAAAGAAAATTGTAATGATGACATATAGATGGAAATAGATTCTGTCTTATGGGAATTGGACAACTTAGTTGACGTATACCTTGTGACATTCATATAAGCGAGTTTGTAAAAGTGTATGCTATAAAATAAGAATGTTTATGTATCTGCACTAGAACCAACCAATCAACCAAAAATTTCCATTATTCATCATTCCAAATTCGCAACTAAACCAAATTAAAAACCAAATGTATATTTAAAAAAAAGTCGGGAAAACGATTGGTCGAAATGAGTTGGATAAGAAAGAAGAGACTGATGGATGGAGCGCTTGCGTAGGATACAGCCAGAGAGCTTTGAAGTAATTGAACTTTTATAAGTCAAAGCCCGTTACGGAAACTTTTGTTTTGATTTTTGTAACATTCGTCAGATTTTGCTCTTCTTTTTGATTGTTCGTCATCTCCTTCAGTATGACTACCCTATTAAGTGAAATATAAATTTCACATATTGCTGACTTATAGATCAATATCAGGTGTCAGGAGATACCTTCGTTTGCATTTTCTCTACCCATAGGGTAGTTGTGTTCTTAATTCCATTAAAGGTGTTCGAAGCTGTAAAAAGGCATAAAAGCAACAAATCGCCAGGCGCCGATGGAATAGCAGCAGAACTGCTAAAGGAAATAGGACCGCAACTCTTTGGTATCTTACACCAAATCATATGCAGTTTCTGAGAGGAGTTTTAGGAGATGATTGAAACGAAAACGACTATATGTCCAATATACAAGAAAATAGATAAATTAACCTGTAAAACCTACAGAGGCAAGTCACTTCTTGGCACCAACTACAAAACCCTCACAACCCTTGTGGAATAAAAACTAGAACCTATAGCGGAAACCCTTATAAGAGAAGCTGGTTTTAGGATAAACAGGTCGATTTTGGGAAAAACTCTGAAAGATATATAACTACCAGATAATTGTCGATTTTCAACCGGCATCAAAGCTGGTGCAACTGATTAAATTCTAGAATCCAACCAAATTATACACGACAGGCAATACGGCTTCAGATCTAAACGGTCTACTGGCGATCTGCTTGTGTGTTTAACCGAGCGTATCAACCAAAGCATTCACAACTTTGGCGAGTCTGGTCTGGTTGCTCTAGATATATCAAAGGCTTTTGACAGAGTATGGCACTCCAAGCTATTGGTATACACTTAGTTCTAAGGAACTGGATTAATGGCTTTCTTTCAGGCCGTTCAATTAAGGTAGTATTGGACGGCGTCGAATCCAACCCACATGCCATTTCGGCCGGAGTTCCCCAGGGGTCAATTCTCTCACCCGCACTTTTTCTAATCTTCATTAATGATCTGCTCTCAATCCCCTCCAACCCACTTCACTGCTTCGCTGATGACGGTACTCTGAATTTCTCTTACTCCTTCGACAATATAAGACAAGCACGTGCCAGACCTTGTCTTTACCACCGTCAACTGATGTCGACTTCGATCAACCGGGATATCGAATCGATTCTTCATTGGGGCGAAATGAACCGCGTCGAATTCAATGCCACAAAAACGAAGTATTGTCTGATCTCCAATAAAAATTGTACCGACCTTCCTCCTATCTCAGTGGATAAAGAGAATTTAACGGCTGACTCAACTCTTAACATCCTAGGGGTAACTTTAACGGAGCATCTGCGATGGAATGATCACATATTTCACATCGCCAAACAAGCCTCCCAATGCCTTGGATTTCTCAAGAGATGCAAGTTCCTCCTCCAGCTAGCCGCATTGGCTACAATATACAAATCCTACATTCGGCCGCGCCTCGAATACAACTCGTATATCTCGGCAGGCGCCCCAAAAACCACCTTGGCTTGTCTCGACAAGGTGCAAAATCGTGCCCTCAAACTCATTGGTGATGGCCCCTTTCGCGCCTCCATAGACACCTTGAGCCACCGTAGGAATGTAGCAGCCCTCTCCATACTTTATCGCTATTACCATGGCGACTGTTCCACTGAAATTCAGGACCTCCTGCCTGCACGGCAATACTTTTCCCGCAACACAAGACTAGCCCGCTCGGCTCACCCTCATACCCTACAGGCCCCCCGTTCACGCACAATACGGTTTAGAAGTTCGTTTATGAATAGAACAACTCGACTGTGGAATAATCTCCCGCAGTCAGTATTTCCGAACTCGTACAACACCTTAAAGTTCAAACGTGAGGTTCACCGTCATTTTCTTCTACACCCTCCAGACCCCCTTTAACCTTTCCTATTCTCCTCTATTCTTCAAACCAAGCTTATTACTAGACATTGCCCCATGAACTGAACGACATGACGGACGGGTAGTACATACAAAGGGTTACACCTAAGCTTGGTTTTTTGATATAAAAAAAAAAATGGGCAACAAAGAGTCCCCTGGCTAAGGTAGGTGGGTAGAGTGGGATTTAAGGAAAACGTCTATCCAGAAAAGTGCATCAATAGCAACACAGTCTGCACGGACTACGTGAACATCGTGGGAAGGTTCTTTTTTGGCAACAACAGAAGCTTATGTCGAACTAAAAGAGGCGGCAAAGGACATAGGCTTGGTGATCAACGAAGAAAAAAGAAAGGTGATGCAACAATCCAGAGCTGGAAGATTCAGAATGGGAAGGAACATAACAAAAGACGAACACAACCTAGAAGTAGTCGATAAAACGGTCTACCTTAGGTCTATAGTTACAAAAATAAATGAAAAAAGGAAGAGAGCCTTTTATGCCCCAAACCAAATACTGCACTCAAGATTTGTGCCCAGAAAAAGGAAATTTTCAATCTACCATACAGTAATACGACGTATACGGTGCTGAGTCACAAGACGTTTGAGCTGAAGAAAGTGACTTTTCAGTCGAATTACGACTCAACTTAGAATTTCTACTATAAGCCCCAATAAGTGATGTCGTCGATTAAGGATAAGCATTCCCCAACGATTACCTGTGTTCTGAAATGATCCAAGGCATTGTTCGGAACCTGTTCCCATAGGTCGAGAGCCACGAAGAGGATTACCGTTGGAACATTGGACGGTATACTGAACGAAGCAGTGAAACTGGGAGAAATTTTGTGTGACGTGTCTGACGGAAGAAGTGTTCCTTAAAGCCTCAAAAGCTTGTGCTCATTCCGAAGCCGACTAAACCTCTATAGGATCCGTCGGCCCTTAGGCCGATCTAACATCAAAAGACTGTGGGCAAGCTTTTCGAAAGGGTGATATTGACAGCATGGGTTAATAAGGTAACTAATTTAGCAAGGGTAGCAATGGACGAGCATCTTCCTATTGTCCCTCTTGGGCTCGTTAAGGAACCGTTATGAGAGGTAAAAACGTGGCTCGAGAAAGCAGGTTTAATTATAGCTGAGCATTAAACGCTTTTCAACAAGCGGTGAAAGTAGGTGAACAGATCATACGTTCATAACTCGCATTTTTTTATGTGATAGACTAGGCTGGCAGTACGGAAAAAGGTACTGCCATCAGCCCAGCACTTGCGAAGATGCTGTTTAACATAGGGGCCCCAGACCAAGCCTACGCCTGCTTTTGACGAAAGTGGTTAATTCTGTCTTATTGTAATGTGGTCAGCAGCTTTGGGCAAATCGGTGAATAGCAGGTAAATATTTTCTGCCTATCCGCGAAGGACTCTTCAAACATACTGGACAAACCGTACTACGTCCGATAAGGACCCCAATCGATATTCCGGCGACGGAGTGTAGGACCCGGAATATACATACAAGGGGGCCCTAAGGCAATGTATCGGATTCTGGCGCAGCATTGCAGAGGAGGTTTACCAGTCTACTAAGACCCGATGGACTCATAGACTGATACCAAATGTAGAGAACTGGGTTATAAGGAAGCATGGAGGAGTGAGTTACTACCTCACGCAGTTCCGGAGGGGGCATGGAGTTTATAGGGTATACTTTCACCGTTTCAGGTTAGACTATTCCCCGTTCTGCCCAGAATGCCGGGTCATGCATCATGTCGCGTTAAATTTTCGAGGCTTTCAGATCAATGACTTTGCTGGAGGCATCCACTCTAAGAAATATGAAGCACAAAGAAGCAAAGAAAGACGCAGAAATGCCAGGACAGATAGCAGCTAGATAGATGGTATAACCCCGTCACGCAATCGCGTAAGCCGGTCCAGCAGGGGGAGTGAACATTAGTCCGGTCTGGACTTAAATCTCTGTATGGGCCTTATACAGGCGGTCGCACACCATCTGGTAGATCGGTGTAAGGTTCTCACGACTCATTCGTTAAAAAGAATCTGTTCGGATACTTGGATGGCACCTCAGCTTGATAAACAGTGGGCTGGTGGCAAGGGCCATGGATATTTTGCACCATTCGCCAATACGCCCAACCCTACCCCATTATCGGTGTTAGAACCTTCTGTATACCAAAAGGTCATGTTTCCATTAAAGTGGAGACAGTCCTGCTGACATTCTGGTACACCTCTTATAATCGTCATAAATACCTTGGTCCAAAATGGCAGGAATGATATCGGACTTTGCAAACATTAGCATTTCCTCGAGAATCGATAGGTATTCTTGCTTAAAAGAAAACAGTCAAGGTTGACGCAGCACCATAGCTGTCTTCTTCACTACTAAGGTGGAGCGGAGAGAGATTAAATGTGGCTTCCATAGTGGCATTCCGACTGATGCTTTTAGCTCCCGTGATATTGGGACATACCAGCCTTTGAAACTTGGTGATTGAAATTCACAACTGCAACAACCAAAGCGCAACCTCACAACAAAAGTAAATCCGAAAACTAAGGAACTTCTTCTTAGCTGGAAAATCTTGTTAAATTGGGTTGTTTTAACAGTGTGATGAAGTAGACTTATGTTAGGGAGCTACCAATTTGTAGTAATTTTCTATTCCATTATATATTAGACTAAATTTAATATGAAACTTGTACCATATGTGATTTTCATTTAGGCTTAGTCCACTTCATTTAGACAATCGCTTTGTTAGTTATTAAAGGATATTTTCGAATATGGCTCAATAGATTTTGAACTAATTAACATAATATGTTTAATCAACTCTAAACAACTCAATGACGCTTTCCTTACGGTCTAAATAATATTGAGTTTATCAGCTTATCAGTTCACGATTTATCAATAATTTATCCAAGCCCATAAATTTGGTGTCCTAAATACGAATGGTACAGAATGATACATAAAACTAATCAACCATCAAAATATAATATCAAAGCCTCAAATATGACTTAATAATAGAGCAAACTGCCATTGAAAATCATCACCAGCACCGTATTAGCCCGGGTTAATGATGAATAATTATATTAGGTGGATTATTGCAAATTTCCCATACTGATTTATTTTATGTCAAAGCAAGATGGTACCCAACTATTGGTTATATTCAATCAACTGAAAACTATCATCAGAATCTAGATCAACCCTTCAATTGCCCCGTTAATGACTATCATTTCACCCTTGATAATTTTTTTTCATCACACCCTAAACGATAATCAAAAATTGGAACCGATCCTTTCGCAAATGCTGGGCCCAACCCCGAAAGCTGGGGTTCAAGTGGTGTAATCGATAATAGCCATTAAAGGACGCTTAAATGCTTTCAAAATGACTTTTATGCCCGAAAACGTGTAGAGACTCATTGTGTTTCTGTTGAACATGATTTGCTTTCTGTAACATTCTGGAACAATATATCCATCCATAAAAGACACAACTCGAAGGCGAAAGAATGAAAGGGTTACGGGGCTGCCAGCATGAACCCCGAGCTGGGAGTCATTTGTGTAAGAAAAGCGTACAACAATGGGCTCCTTTTTGGTTAAAATTTGTTGTGTCTGCGTGAAAAATTGTTTACAAGGAAGCAAGGATAACTGACACAGGTCCTCGTGATACTGTAATGGCCTGGGCGCCATGTTAAAACGGCGGAGGTGGTTAACAGACTGATGTCGAAGCATGTAAAGCCCTTTTCGTAAATCACTGTTACGTATAGGTAGAAGGTGTATCGTCTAGTTAGTCCCGAGTCAGGACTCGTTTTGCATCAACATAGGCCTTTAGGGTTTCTTGTCGAGAGGAACAACGGGTTTTAAGTGTAGCGCAACCCTCCCGCTTCGAGAAACAGAGAAAATCTTGTTTAAATTTGTTTTGCATTGGGGTCCTTTGGCTGTACTTGATCCTTTGTGACATTTCACCTCAAACTGAATTTCCTTTACACAGTACGCGTTCGGTTTCTGTGCGAGCAACAGCCATAAACGAGCAAAGGCCCAGGGTTTTGTATTTTTCAATTTTCAATTCAGTGGCAATGATGTAAAAGTCTCTCACACTTTCTTCACCTTTCCGCACGCGGATTTTTATTTCGTGCAGCAGTAAATTACAAAGGAATCTCAAGCCTGGCTGGGTATTTGTTTGCGACTCAAGGCAATAAAAAACAAATATTAAAAAAGTTCCAATCTTTAAAAGGAGATTCCAGCAATAATAGCGATTTAATCTGAATCAATAGAATCCGTGGACGGAGAAACACCTGCCACAATACTAGTCAACATATGCGGAGAGCAAATCAAGAAGCGCAGAGGCAGCATAGATAAAACATATATAAAACGAACCAAATGTACAAGAAAGTCCTTTCAAAATGTCGTTGAGTTCTTCTTTAAGGAAACATTAAGGATTTTTATAGACCATTTGTGGATATTGATACAAGTCTTAATTTCTAATTAAATTTTGAGTAAAAAATATTTACATAATCATTTTACAACCAGTTGCTGAAAGAGAAAATAAAATATATAAATAAAAATATGTTTATACAATTTTTACGTAATTGTGGTTCTTCATTACACAACACAATTACATTGTAAAAATACGACCTAATATAGAGGCTGCGCCAAATCAAAAGGAAAATTATCGCGCATGTGGGGAAATGAAAAATGTGTATATGGATAATTCCCTTTCGAAATAGGTTTACTGGCTACTATCCTCCCCATAGAATCTCACCATGGCAAGAGCCGCAGTTAGACTGATTGCATTTTGATTGATTGTACATTATAAATGATCCGGTAACTGGAGTTTTTAAACCAACCGAGTAATGTTGCTCGCTTTTATTGTACTTTTTTAACTTCCCAGTATAAGAAGTTATTGTAATCGGTCCGAAAATCGAAATTGAAAATTTCAACGTATTTTCATCTTTCAAGGTCCCAGGAGCATTTTAAGCAAAAAATTGGGAAGAAGTATGTGTATGTGTGCATACGGATGTGGTCATTTTTTCCTGCACGATATCGCGCGAACCAAAACTGATATCGACTTCGTTGAAGTGTCGTTCGAAGCGTATTAACCGAAATATGATCTGAAAAGATTTTCATGAAATTCGGTTCAGCCGTTTTTTTCTTTAAGCGACGTAAGTGATTTTTGTACCTGCACGATATAGCACGAACCAACCATGATACCGACTTCTTTGAGGTGCCGATCGTAGCGTATTACCGAAAGTACACTTTGAAAAGATTTTCATAAAATTCGATCAAGCGGTATCTATGTTTAAAGGGCGTAAGTGATTTTTGTACATGCTCGATACATACTCTTGTACATGCTTGGATACAAACCAAAAATGATATTGACTTCATTGAGGTGCCGATCGAAGCGTTGGAATGACACCCGTTCAAAATGAAGTTCACTTTTATGGATTCAGCCGAGCAATAGCTTCCCAAAGAGTCATCACTCGTCAAAATCCGAGTTTTCTTTAAAAACCATTCAACAAATACGTAAACCATTACAAACATGACGAAATTTTCAAACTTTAGTTCAGAACTGTTTGAACGGCGGATTGCCTTCCATGTCCTACAGTTTTGGGAATTGAGTTCATCGCGGGATTTCCAGTGATTACAGTTTGGCCTTTTCGGACAAGTTTGACAAATCCGTTACATTGATTAATTTTGGTACTATCTCCTGAAATCGTTCGAATTGAAAATGAAGTTTTTACCATTGCAGTTTATCAACAGCGCGTCAACAAGCTCAAAATGAATTCGCTTTATAGTGTAGCGAACGAAGTGCCAGGGACATGTTTGTTTGCTACTGTTCAACAAAAAAAGTTCTTTAGAAAAGCCTTGCAGATTTACCATTCTTATCGTTATTTCAAAGAGCTTCCTTCCATCATACTGGGAAATTGATCGTGTGGACCGAAAGGGTCGAACCCACATCCCAACTAGTTTTATAAATATTTTCAGCATAATTATTCGATATGAATTTTACCAGTATTTAGTTTATAATCTATTTTCGCAGTAGGGACTTCACATTCTCAGTTGGATACTTTTTAAAAAAATGTCATTCTGAAGCTATTTAGGCAGAAGAGATCGACATAACGTAAAATAGAGGACGGGCCTGGAAGTCAGTGATAATATGTCATCCATACGATGTTATACATTTTACTAGGAAGGAGAGGTTATCTAATCGCCCATTCGAATGGCTTCTCCAGCCACAATAATAGCTAAACATAAACTGAAGAATTTAAGGCTTTAATATCAAACTACATAGGCCAATTCTAATTTGAATTCCTAGCAGCTAAATCAATAACTGATCATATTTTCGAATTGGTTCTTGTCAAGACAAATTAACATGTTTTTTTTTATATGAAAAAACCAAGCTTAGGTGTAACCCTTTGTATGTACTACCCGTCCGTCATGTCGTTCAGTTCATGGGGCAATGTCTAGTAGTAAGCTTGGTTTGAAGAATAGAGGAGAATAGGAAAGGTTAGAGGGGGTCTGGAGGGTGTAGAAGAAAATGACGATGAACCTCACGTTTAAACTCTAAGGTGTTGTAGGTACGAGTTCGGAAATACTGACTGCGAGAGATTATTCCACAGTCGAGTTGTTCTATTCATAAACGAACTAAACCGTATTGTGCGTGAACGGGGGGGGGCTGTAGGGTATGAGGGTGAGCCGAGCGGGCTAGTCTTGTGTTGCGGGAAAAGTATTGCCGTGCAGGCAGGAGGTCCTGAATTTCAGTGGAACAGTCGCCATGGTAATAGCGATAAAGTATGGAGAGGGCCGCTACATTCCTACGGTACGGTACGGTACGGCTTAAGGTGTCTATGGAGGCGCGAAAGAAGCCATCACCAATGTGTTTGAGGGCACGATTTTGCACCTTGTCGAGACAAGCCAAGGTGGTTTTTGGAGCGCCTGCCCAGATATACGAGTTGTATTCGAGGCGCAGCCGAATGTAGGATTTGTATATTGTAGCCAATGCGGCTGGCTGGAGGAGGAACTTGCATCTCTTGAGAAATCCAAGGCATTGGGAGGCTTGTTTGGCGATTTGAAATATGTAATCATTCCATCGCAGATGCTCCGTTAAAGTTACCCCTAGGATGTTGAGAGTTGAGTCAGCCGTTAAATTCTCTTTATCCACTGAGATTGGAGGAAGGTCGGTACAATTTTTGTTGGAGATCAGACAGTACTTCGTTTTTGTGGCGTTGAATTCGACGCGGTTCATTTCGCCCCAATGAAGAATCGATTCGATATCCCGGTTGATCGAGGTCGACATCAGTTGACGGTAGTAAAGACAAGGTCTGGCACGTGCTTGTCTTATATTGTCGAAGGAGTAAGAGAAATTCAGAGTACCGTCATCAGCGAAGCAGTGAAGTGGGTTGGAGGGGATCATTAATGAAGATTATAAAAAGTGCGGGTGAGAGAATTGACCCCTGGGGAACTCCGGCCGAAATGACATGTGGGTTGGATTCGAAGCCGTGCAATACTACCTTAATTGAACGGCCTGAAAAAAAGCTCTTAATCCAGTTCCTTAGAACTAAGTGTATACCAATAGCTTGGAGTTTGTTCAACAGAGGTGGGTGCTATACTCTGCCAAAAGCCTTTGATATATCTAGAGCAACCAGACCAGACTCGCCAAAGCTGTGAATGCTTTGGTTGATACGCTCGGTTAAACACACAAGCAGGTCACCAGTAGACCGTTTAGGTCTGAAGCCGTATTACCTGTCGTGTATAATTTGGTTGGATTCTAGATATTTCATCAGCTTTTTATTGATTATTGTCTCCATGATTATGGAGAGAACAGAAGTAATTGCTATTGGGCGGTAGTTTAAAGGGTCGCTGGCTTCACCTTTTTTGGGATTGGCTGAACATCAGCTAGTTTCCAAGAGTCGGGATACACTCCTTAGAAGTAAGACAGGGCAAAAAGTTTGCGCAGGGGTTTAGCCAAAGGTGAGGCACATTTTTTAAGCACCATAGGGGGGATTTTGTCGGGGCCAGTGGATTTATTGACGTCGAGTTCTTTGAGACACCTAAGCACCTCGCGAGTCCTGAAGTGAACTCCGTCCATTGAGTGGGTGGTATTCTCGAGAGTGGGGGTGACATAGCAGCATCGGGTAAAGAAGAATTTTGCGGCGAACAGAGAAGCTAATAGGTCGGCCTTGGGTTTCTGTTATCACTTCCTTGTTGTGAATAAAAGGAGGTGTTGAGGAGGAAGTAAAATTCTTCTTGATGGCAGTTACCATGGACCAGAAGTTTTTGCTGCCTGTAGTGGAGTTAAGAATCTTACTTCTTAATCTATCATCAAATGATGATTTGACTTTCCTGATGATGGAGTTACATGAGTTTCTCCATTTGATGTACTCACGACGAAGTGGTTCATTAGGCGAACGTCTGTATGTTTTATGTGCGGCTTCTTTAGATTTGATTGCGTTCATACATTCCCCATTGAACCATTTGTTCGGCCTAGGCTTCACAGATTTGGTAGGGATGAACAAGCGCATACCCGCTCGCGCTTGATATATTGGTAACTTCCACCTAGAAGAATTTTATCTACTCCACAACCCCTTCTATCATTTCTAATGGGTAGAGCAAATCCGATCTGAAACTGATATTCCAACCCCGTTCTCGAGTACAACGCTCACTCAATGGACGGTTTAGGACTCACAAGGTGTATAAATGTATCAACGAGCTTGACTTGACCTTATTATTAAACCTACTGGCCTAAACAATATTCACCCAATGGTACTTAAAAAAAGTACTTCCACCTTTGGTAAGCATAACTTGAATTCTATTATAAGTGTGACAGTGTCATTTATAAACGGTATTTTTTCCCAAAAATTAGGCCGTAACCCATGTAAGCTCGTGAAAAGGTATCTTCGTATCCCTTGTAGCCTCGTTTCACGGTATGCAGTATATGGTGCGACTGACCACCCCACACTTCTTTCATAACCCGTCAAAAAAAGCAAGAGGTTAGTTGAGAAATTTTGATATGTACATCCACTATATAGCTCAGAGATGGTACCTTAATTATTAGAGAGCTTTCACTTGATATATACAGAAATCCTGCAATGGAGTTAAGATAACTTCAGAAGAACCCTTTGAAAACTATCCTTGATTCAGTTTTTCAACCAAAAACCAAAGAAACTCTTCACTGAAGACTCTGCCCAAAAAATGAGACGAAACATTGTCAATGAAGTATATTTGGTTTAAGTAAATTTATTTTCACGATCGACGAGCTACAAATTTTTTCCCAGACCTTATATGTAATATAATTATCAACAAGACTAAAAGACGTTCCAATTTTTTTTTTTTTTTTTTTTTCAGATACAATTTTTTATTCCTAGTTGATATATTCGCCTCGATCAGTGTATTATATTTTATGAATGTATAAAAAAACTCGAGGCTTTGTAGCTACTCAACTATAAGACATTCCAATACCAAATTTAGCAGCTCTATAATTGCACAGATAATAACCGAATCGCACTGTCATTGCTACTTATCAATTTATTTTCTTTTTTAAAGAAAAGCACAACATTTTCAAAAGTCATCCTGTCCACGTGATTTTAGGCATTATGACAACTTCTTCTTGGGTCTAGGTTTAATGACAACAATTTATGAAAGAAATATAAAGAGAGATTTCGATAGGTTCATAAGATATTACTGGCAACAACACAAAAACGAATTTTATGAAAGGATAACTTAAATAACTCCAAAAGAGTGTTTAGAAATGTCAAGTACTTTAACATCTTGATAAATACTATTTAACGGCTCAAATGCGACCAATTTGAAAAATGAACGATAACTCCTACATTCAACTGTCTTATCACTAGAAGTAATCACTAAACTTTGGGTGCTCCAATATCTGATAACTTCTATACAAATGAAGGGTTTCCATAGTGTCCATTACAGTAAGAGGCTTTTAGTAAATTAGAAATAATGATAGCATATTTATCAGTTTTAACCTAATTCAATACTTTCACGCAATACTATGAAACCTAAGAGAGAATGAACCACTGACTTCGTTAAGGACTAACACAATATCCAAATAGCACGACACCAAATTTGCTTTGTGGGTTTATCTTTATCAGTCAATTTTTATTCATGATTTTTAAAGTAAATTCGAAATTTTTTTAAACTATACTGAAACCGAAATGTTTGCTCACTTTAAACTTCTCCGAAAAAAGAAAATCATCTTCACTTACAATCAAAATCAAGTTTTCTTATCCGCAAAAATAATCCAAACAAGAATATCCAACGCAAAACTTCTTCTGTTATCCAAACTATCCAAAAGCCGGTTGTGCTCGTCCTGTGTGTACAGAACCGCTTGTGTCCTTTCAAAAATGGAAAAAAAAAACTTGTGTTGTCGGTTACTTTGCACTTTAAAAAAAGTCACCCCCACCACTCGAAAGCTAAGTTTACAGTCCTTGACTATCTGTTTTTTTTTATTTTTTTGTTTCTGTATTTTTCAATCCTTTTTCCGAAGGAACTTTCTCAGAGTCACACAAAAATAGGAAAAAGCAACGAAAAAGAACTGAAGATCCTTCAATGTAAATTGTCTCGAAATATAAGAAAGGAGTTACGACCGTGTTTAAGGAGCTTTAAAAGGAGCCGTCAGCATACACACACGTGAATATGCCAAAAAGGACTTTAAGCCTCTAAAATTCTGAACAGTTGAAAATGTCGCGTTAGACTGAACCGAGGAGCTCCTACTGCGGAGGCATCATACCCAACGTGAGGCGGCATGCTAGGAAAAGTCCTGCTGCCTGGCAGAGCTCATGAGGATGTATTATGGGCACACAGGACACTACGGGAGCTTTGTGTGTCGACATCAGCTGAGTGAGGTTTTCTACGTAGTTTTGCCGGTTGTCAGAAGCTCCTTCTTCGTCCTTCACCCATACAACACGACCCATCCAATCCCCCGGCAAAAGAATTCGAGTAAAGCTTTTAGTGTTTTCCTTTTCATTTCCGTCGCGAAATGGGCACCAAGTGTCCTCCAACGCGCTGTGCTGGGGGCATATCCTTTGCCGGCATTTTTACACCATGTCCATATGCTTCCTGAATCATATCTTCAGCATTTCGCTGTTATGCTCTGTCATGACGTATATTAATGTGCCCAAGCTGAATGGCCAGCTCCCGTCACACATCCGGATCCATCATCGGTGGTGGTGATGATGGCCGGCCGATGGTGGTTAAATCTTAGAAAATGCCTGCAGAAAGTGCTCCAGAACCCCTTCCGGACATCCTTAATATTTACAAAAAGCTCGGCGCTTAGAGACGGATAAAAGTAAAAGCTTATGTGTATGCAAAGCGGGTCGACACCTTCTAGCCTCTAAGTAGCATATGAGTATGCAGAAATTCCCTCGCCACCACGTGCTTCTGACAGGACACGCTGTGAGGATAACAAATATCTAAAAAAGGACCACGGCAAGCTTTCCCCATTGGGGTTGGTGGAAAAAGTAGGTGTGTTTGCACACAGTTCTCAAATGCCAGACTCTATTGAAGGGTTGCGAGCAGCACACACCGACCGGCAACGGGGGGGGGGGGGGTTCATAGGACAAACATAACGCTTTTGAAGTATGAGAATTGGCTGCAGGCTAGCGTCTCGTGCCCTACGGTGCAAAATGCAAGCGCAAACACTGCTGCAAGATATTTTAGATCGGATAAAGGAATCATGCAAAAGGCTACAAGGATATTTGTCTAGGCTATGGTGTAATTAAAAGAGAATTTATTTCAGCTGTTTGCGGATCTTCTTTTGATTGCACCACGGATGTCGTCGTCGTCGTCGGCTGCACAGCTGTGTACTGTGTCTACTGTGGAATTGAGCCAAATCCTCTCCTGCAGCAGCCATAGGTAGAGAAGAAAACTGAAGTTTTAAGTGAAATAGAAAGTTGTCTAAAGAGAAATGTTTTAGGTTAAATACACACAAATTTTAATGCGAGCAAAAGCCAAGGAAACATTTAAGGAATTTAAAATTTTAAAATGTTTCGGAAATTCATGAAGTCGCCTCTTTCTTATGAGAAAACTTTTCAACTTTTTTTTTAGTTTTTTATTCTGTTATCACAAAGATGGCACGAATAGATTTTATAGAACAAATTTTAGGTAGTTCAAAAGGATTCTTAATGTTATCTCGTTTTGGGGATTTTTCTCCTTTTTGATACGTAGTTTTCCTGGCCTCCAAACACTAAAACGAATGTAGTTTTTCAAAGCAAAGCAAATAAAAATCGCTAAGTAGGAACCATAAATTTCACCTGTGTTTCCAATTCTGCTCAAAGATGAAGGATAAATTTTGCTGCAGTTTGTTACGACAAAATCCACCGTCGAAAGTGCAGTCGGGAAAAATTTCATATTCAATTTCGAAGTGATTTGTTTTAAGTGCATAATAAATTTTTTATAACATTACTGAAGCACGACGAGCATTATTTTCTTTTTAACTTTTGGATAGGCGTAGAAGATATGTATATGAATGCTACATAAAGTCCCCATAAGCAGTACGGCAGTCGGTAATGGTAGAGATGACAACAAATAAGAACTTGGTTTTTGCGAGTACCAAGTTTGCAGGTGAGGCTATCAACAATTGGCATATTGTGGAGTCAGGCTTGATGGAGCCAGTTTCATCCAAATGTTCACTAGCGGAACAGACTATCAGCCTTCCGGCCGAAGGCAAGAAAGTCTTTAATTGAAGAAGACCGGGCTTGAGCGGGGCTCATAAACTCTCTGATAAACTTTCTTCTTCTTAGCCAGGTCAGAGCAGGAAATCCACAAAGAATATGTGTGGAAGTCTTGTCGCCTTCCATGCAGAGCCGGCATTCTGTCTCTTGAGACAGTCCTAGGTTATGGAGGTGATACCGCAGTCCTACATGGCTAGTCAAATAATTCACCAACAGCCATAGTTCCGCTCTGTTTAAAGTGATAGTGCCCTTTAAGGCTGATGGTCTTATAAGAATTTTAGCCTGTCTAAGACCTGCAACCGATTCCCAATAGGCTAGGGTTAGTCCCGTAATCCACAGCTCTATGAGAGACTTGAAGATGGACCAAGAGATTCCACAGAGGAACGTCTTAAGCCCCTCCTCCGCGAGGCTGTTTGCAGACTCATTTCCATCGATACCCCTTGGATGCAGGGGCGGCGCTTCCATAAGTGCAAATGGTGCACTTGCACCGGGCGCAATTGGGCAGGGGCGCAAAAAAAAATGAAAGGAAAAAGAAACTATACGTACAGGACGAAGAGTGACGTGTTAGGCGAAATTCTGCAGAATATATAATAGAATATATCAGAAAGTCTCAAAGTTCATGAATCACTATCCTCGTTGGAGAAGCTGGAGGAAACTAGTAAAATCATGATGGAAGTGCATTCTCCAGGAAGCTTATTCTTGGGTAGGCATTGCGATTATTCGAAATAAAATAAAAACGAGGTTGAACCGAGATTGAGTTGATAGGATCGTTTCAGAAGAGAGATTGAAACCTGCTAGAGAAATATTTTTTCCATTGAAGAAATTGTGGCTTGGCGACGTATTTTCTGCTTTAACCAATGCGACAAGAAGGTCATAGCACTTAAACAGGCGCTTTCATATTGGCAAATGGTGCAGTTACACCGGGCGAAATTCGAATGGAACGCAATTTTTCCATTGTCCTTCATTGCGATCAAAAAATGAGGAGCATACTGGCATATTGCACCCGGCGCATAAAACCCAAGCGCCGGCCCTGCTTGGAAGGCAGCTGGCTTGGATGGCTTGGATTGCAGATTTTAATGTTGGCACCTTTCAAACTTTATAAGGTTATTTATTCCGATTTATAGAAAACAAGGGAGTGTCATGAGGTGTGAAAGACCATTTCCATTAGGGAACGATAAGAAGACCAAATGGACTAGGAAGGCATCGAATAAGGGTAAACGCGTATGACCCAAAAATATTATCATTCAAATGCACCAATCAATTTATCGAGAGGCTTAATGTGAAATTTGCTCAAGAGAGGGATATTAGACTAACTGCAGTGAGAGCTTATACTGAATAACTGTGCCTGACTTATAAAGGAAACCGTCAAAGTTTAGAGGAACTGTAGGGTCAAGAAAATGAAAGTTTGGCCTCATGATGAGCCTAAGACAGTTAAAAGCCTCAATCAGATGCCTTCCATGATTGCATTTCTAAAAAGAAAAACGTCACAGTCGATTTAATGCTTTCAGGTTTCACAGGACGATTCCCCTTTCGACAGTTCATTCCCTCAAAACCCAACTAGTATGGGATCAAATTGTTCGCCCTCGTAGATACAAAGATGGTATAAACGTAGGGTGTTTTCAATGATGCAGGATCCTTTTGCAGACTTGCACGAAAGCAAATGACGTTGACTGACAGCTTAAGCAACATGCAAAAGCAAACAACATGCATCATTGAACATAACTCATTATATGTCAAAATTGTCAGCTGACATACGTGAAATTAGTGCTTTCACTACTTACGTATTGCGAGAAACTCAAAACAAAATGGATAAAAGAAATTTAAAAACATTAATTGGAATTGTTGAGAACAAAATTCTAGTAGAAAGTGCGGATATGGGTAATGTCTCCCATTTCGTGCAGAGAAGAATGAAAAAGAAATCATTATTGGCAGCATGTATGGCAGCACTGACGTGTCTTCTTCTTCAAAATTACAACTGCAAGTATTTGAAAAAGCTGGCAAAGTATGCAATCATTTGCTTTTAGGTTTTAATCATTGAACACTGTGCTTTTGCAAGTTGCTTCATTGAACAACATGCAAAAGCAAATGTGCCGCAAGTTTGAATCATTGAAAACGTCCGTAATCTTTTATGTGATGATGAATGTGGCTGGGATCAACTCCCTCAACGTACATGTCGTCAATGATCTTGAGGCATTGCGCAGGAGGATGTTTCTCAAAACATTGGCAAATGAGCTTACTCTTCCAGTGCTGCAGAGAATGAGCCAAAAGAAGCAGGGAATCCCCCCTCCACCCTCCAAATGCACCTGAGGGAGCTCAATCCCAGGATACGGTCTGAATTGATTGCCAAAACCGTAATTTACGATCTATGGAGGATACGTACGTATAAAGATAGGCCTACAGCGGTCGTACTACGTAGAGAGTGCGCGCTACTTCACAATTGCACTTTTGGACCGGATGGCGAACTCAAAGAAGAAGGCATTTTGAGTATAAAAGATCCCGGCATCCAACTAGGGATCTCGCTCAACTTCTCCAGCAATTAAAGAGAGCAGAATTTCTTTATCAACACCACCAGCCGCGCAGAACGATCACATTAAAAATAAATAATTGAATAAATAAAAATTAATAATAATAAAGAAAATTGATAAAGATTTCATTTATGTAGAGGAGGAGGAGGGGTAAAATACCATAATAATAGCATATAGTCGGTCTCAACAGTGTAGGGTTAAGGCGTCTGACTACCATCGCAGAGAACCGTGTTTTGAGTCCATTCCGTGGCTGGGTCCTTCGCATTTGCATTTTCGACCTTAAATTGTTCCTTCTTTCTCATCTTCCCTTTTTATAAAAAAAACCCTGGCCTTTCTCCTGCCAACGGCTGTAAGCATAAGTGAGGAAGCCATCTCCTGCTCGATCACCGAACACTTTCTGTCACTGTAGTATTTTAATGTGGTGCTTCTGGAATTAGGGCGCATGTTGGCGCTGCCAGTTCTTACACTCCTCTACTATCTTTCCGATTACAGCTTGTTGCCAGACATTGCACTCAACAATAGAACTGTGGTGAACGTTGACAGTACAAAGGTCTGATAAAGAAATTGTTTTTGTTTGTTTGAAATTGCATTTAAAAAATCACAAAAAACTGATTCTAAACCTCATAGAAAAACCAATTCATGACATTTGTGTGACTAGAACAGATCCAAATAAATATGTACAAAACCCTTTCCAAATAAACAAATTCAACAACATATTAAACAGAATCACACATTCTTTTAAACATCTCTATTTCTCTTTCTTTTTTGGCAAACGTGATTTTGCCAAAACACGTCATCCAAACCCTAGAGATAGATACAAGGGGATCCAACATACAAGCATGACACAAATCTGAAGGTGATCCCGAGAACTTACCTCCACCACTCTTAAGGGAAATTAAGTATTCTCATTCCTTGAAATGTTATATTTTTTCGTCCCTAGCTGCCACACACACACCCACCCACCACCGGTTACCTAAAGCCTAAGTCAATATTTTAGCTGTAAGCACTATGGAGAGACCCTTTTTCTCCTATATTTTGTTAGTTGTTTGCAGATATGAATCTGGAAATGCTTTAGCATGCAGAGAAGCGGGACTCCTCAAACTGACCCCAAACTACATATTTATTCTCCACCGATGGTACACACAAGTGCTTAGGTAACTTTCATTAAACGTATGGAGAAATTATGCAAAACTTTAATCATCAACTTGGCGTTGGGGGGGAGGAGTTGTTGTTCCACATTCGCACGCCCACATAGATCCTTCAAAGTTTTCCATGGAGTGATAACTTTTCGAGAGTCCTTTTCCATAATCCTTGTGACGGTCTATGTGAAAATATAAATTTTCCTCGAATGGTGTGTCCTTGTTGTCCCTCTCCTTTTGTCTATGCGAAATCTTGAAGAGGCACAAAATATTTCAGCGTCGAGGATTAATTAAAAAATGTGACTTTCCGGAGACAATTCCTCAAGATAATCTGGTCGAATCAGGTTAATTGAAAGTCCCTAGCATGTCCTTTAGTTGAAATGACCGCCACTGTGGTGTTTCGTGATAGCAATCTCATACCATTCTGTTAATAGTCCTCAAAATCCACCCTAGTGTCCTTTCTGCTTCGACGATGAAGTGAAGATTTCCTGGGGTCCCTAATAGCTGTCGGTTATTTGAGGCGAGAAAGGTGAAATTTCATTTCGAACGGTATATACACTAAAGGTGGGCAACATGCACGTGGATTACTAATCACTAGTTCCATTAGTGTTGTTGCTTCTCCAGAACCACCACCGGGCAACACCATCGGGAAGAGTCTTAAAACATTGCACTGAGGCACGAAACAATTTGCCAGGTAGTCAGCCTGCTCTTGGGGATAGTTAGAGCTAGAGCGGAATCCTTCGTTCGTTTCGGTATCCTTTCCTATGGCCAGCTGAATTGCATATAGCATGCCTGAACGAAACATTTTCTCGTAATCTTAATGATTGCGGCCAGTTGGCCCTTGGTTCGTTGTCTTATAATCATTAGAGGGTGATTAGGGAAGGAAAAGGGTGCGCTGTGCTGCCTGCATTCAGGGGACTTCCAGATTGCTGAAATCATGTGAGACAATTTTTGATCTTTTATTTTTATTTTTTTTATATATTTATAAACGACAAGAGGAATTAAGACCGGAAAATAGAATTTACACACTTAAATTTAGCACAAACGTTTGGATGTTAGAAATGCTATTAAGTGGCAATATTTGAAGATTAGTTAAAATGTGGAACGTTGAAAAATAGTTTCTAGCACTGGCAATTGCATAAAGTTAATAGTTTTAAATATTCACAATAACTTCAAAATTTGCCATCACTGTAACTAATTAATTAATAATAATCATCAGCCTCGAAAGAAGGACATAGTTTGAAATAGCCAACAAATGCTTTGGTGGTAATATAAAAACTTTATTATGCATTATGATTACCATACAGGCTGTTTAAACTAAGTTTACAAAACGGCCGGCTGTAGATAGGTTTTGGTCAGAATGAATGGGTTTTAGGGAGTCGTAACGGTTTAGTCGCTAGGGCGTTTTGAAATTTTTTGTTGGAGTTTTTCATGCCACCCTGTAATTTTGCCACCCTTTCCATGAATAAAATACCAGTGTATGCAGAATAATCTCACGTATCTATTGTTCTGAAAGTAACGGCTCATCTTACCAGCTTGCAGAGATATGAGTTATCAAAAACTTGTCTAACATTATCAAAATCGTAGATTAACGCAGAGGATTATCATCAGCTAAACTAGAGGTGGAATGGGGTGAGAGAGCAAATTATTAGTTAAGGTCAGTAATCACCCACATATATGGTGTGCGGTTTAGATTCGCCACAATCAAATATTTAGAGATGCGCCGAATGTTCGGCCGAATATTCGTATTCGGTATATTCGGCGTACTTTTTAATGTTCGTATTCGGCCGAACATTCGGTTAGTTTGCCGAATATTTACCGAATATTTTAAGAGTTACATAAGTTAAAGAGGTTTGATTCTGGAACCGTAGATAGATAGTAGTTGTAAATGAAACAAACACAAATCAAAAAATTGAGAATCCACACACGAGTCGACAGAAACGAGACCGATTTGAAACTAGTTTGCAGCTGCTTGCGTGCAACTGTTCTTGCCAGTCGAAAGCAATATCAAACTGGTGGCAGACAACCGTACTTACGTTGCATTCAACGGTTTCATGATATGCGGCGAGCTTGCTCCAACATCTTATTGCCTACATACTTGCATTCCGTCCCGGCTTTTAAACATAACCCAAAAAATATAAGTAACGAGTGTATGGTTGCATATGTGCTATGTCGAATACGGCAATACAGAAAAAGTGCAAAGTAGACCGGCATTTGCGTTGCATGCATTCAAATACACACACTTTATATGTTGTCGTCTGTCACCGAATGCAACGCTTGTACGCTTCGAAATGCCACCAGTTGTAGTTGCGTGGCTACATGTGTACGTATCAAAGTTTATTCAACCAAATTTTCGTGAACACAGAACACCGATTGATCGAAAATCAGTTGCGCTTGTGTATGGACAAAGCTTTCTTTTTGGTTGCAAACTGGTTAAGAACGTGATAATGTTGAAACCAGTTTGAAACTGGGATTGCAAATCAGCCCCACTCATGGGCTTAGGGCCCTAATAATTTACGAAATTGTCATTTCCCCATATTTTTGGCGATAACTACTCTATCACGAGAGAAATAGTTATAAAAGAAAGATCGGCTTAGCGAGCCGAGCTAGTGCGAAGGAGGGGTGAGCGAACACAGCTTATTGCAGAACTCTTCGCTGACCTATATGAACCTGTTTACTGCGTAAAACTGAACCGAATAATTCGGCCGAATGTTCGTATTCGGTCGAACCCATATTCGGCGCATCTCTACATATTACTTTAATTAAACAAGCAAAAGCCCTCAATACGGTTTTGTTAGCTGATTCGATACCAAAAGCTTGGAGTTTAGTCAGCATCACTGGGTGACATATTCTGTCAAAAGCGTTAGAGTATCTGGGGCAACCAGACCAGACTCAGTAAAGCTACGGATGCTTTGTTGAGGTGCTCTGTTAATCACACAAGGAGACCGATTTTAGATATTGGTCTAAAGCCGTTCTATAGCATGTCATGTGCCAACATTAACTTGTATTTCATAGAAAGTTTGACAAATTCAACCATTTGTGGATCTACAATCAAACTAGGCCTAGTTATGATCAAAACTCATTTTAAAAATGGGTGATCTCCAATAGAAACTTGCTTACTATACTAGTCTCCTTTCGCATCCCATAAATCCTTCCTCAAAGGGCTTTCCGGTATGCTCATGGGAGCTAAACGTCTAGCTCACTGTAGTGTACCAAGCTTCATTTTCTGCACAACATCTATATCACTATTCCATTTGCAAATCTCCTCATTATATTTCGTTAATATAAAACGAAAGACCTCAGGCTACCTACCCAACAACAGTGACAAACGGTAATAACCATTCCTTGTGCTCCCAAGAAATTTCTAACATGTTTGCTGATAGGTTTAGCGAAATTTTCTGCCCCAAGTCTAGCATAGTGCACACTTTCTCGACTGATACGCACATTTACATTTCATCTCTCGTAAATAATCCAGCCCTACCGTTTAACGCTCTACCGACCAGTTTAAATAGTCTTGACTTTAAAAATAATTGACGAAAATCTTGGAGTGCTGGAAATTCTTGGAGTGCTGCTCAAATCATATTTTATTCCCTCTTCATCTTATATTTAATAATTCGTTACCGATTGAAAAGTTTCACACGAAATAGAAGAAATCCTACATCATACCGACTCATAAAGCATATGATAAGCATTGGGTTGACAACTAAAGGAACGTTGCTATACGATCATCAATTCCTAAACTATTTGAAAAACTTGTGTACTACGACAGAATTGCCCGTCTCACAACCAATCGCTCGTAGTTTTAAGAGAAGTGTTTTAAAACTAGTGAGGTCAAATTTTTTCCAACTAATAACCTGATCCCATTTCGAAAAAATTGGGCAACTGAACTCTAAAATAAACTCAGTTCGCTACAATTTACACATATTCAACTTAGGATAAAGCAAACTGGACTCGAACTGAAGCTCGCTCAAAAGAGAGTAATTAAATGGAATAGTGGAATGCCATTCCAGATGGCTTTTGCATTTCTGACTTCTGGCGAAAAAGCAACAACAATTTCAAGCACGAACTGCACCTGAACTAGGCTATAGCCGGTGAAACTACTTATGTGGATTGAACTGAACATTACTGAGCTGAGGTCGCTGAAACCGGGGCATTATAAACTTTTTGCTCTTGGCATTTTCAAAAAATTTATTTTAAAAACACTAGACTAAATTTATACGGAGCACGACTTGTGTTATCTCTATAAAACCTTCACATAGATTGTTGGATTTATAATTATGCAACAGTACAAAATTCGAAATTCTCAGAAAATTTTTACCGCTCTTAAATTTTCAACCCAACATAAGTCCTTCATTGGTAATTGAGAAATTTTCTTAGAAAAAAGGTTCTCAGGTATCCATTCAGGAAGGAATGGAAAAAATCTGTATTTATTGAGTGGATTTATAAATTTGCAGCAGAGTGTAAATTGTCTTTTGTCATTTGTTTTGTAGTCTCTGCGACTTTTATAGAGAGCTCTTATTTCTCACTTATCGTACCAATTTTTCATCATCCATTACAATAATGGCAATGTCATCTTTATATGAGGTTTTTTAGAAATTGGCACGTTGTGCGAAGCAGGTTTTTAGAAATTAGCCTAAGACAAGGCAGTGCAGTGCAGTGCAAGGCAGTGAAGTTAATGTGAGTTGCAACTTTCAGTTACAAGTATTCTAAATTTCACTGCACACTGCTGCACTGCATTGCTTTTCAATGTTTTTCAGGCTTTAATACTAGTACATTCCACTTGAATGAGCGTACACGAAGGTAAAATTTTTCGACAATTACAATACAACAACATTGTACAACACTATTGTGGCCCCTTAATGCATTACCCAAAGGTTGTTTGATTATCAATTTGGTTTCCATGCTCTTGTTTCAACCGTATATGAAATCATAAATTTAGTTAATGAACGTAATCTATAAAAAAGTAATAAGGAATAGTGATGTACAAATATCCATTCAATCCACACTACACTGATTGGGGCCAATTCACTAAACGGTAAGTGTAGGCGGAAATGTATGGCGTACTAACAACTACATTAACCAGAGAGTACACCGTCTGCTACAATTACCTTCAGGAGTCAGTTAATTCATATTCTGAATTTAAACTAAAAGGGCTTCTCCCATCACGGCATTTCATGTCTAGAAATGAGATAGCAGACAATCCAATGTACGCGGTTGATAAAATGTTAAAGTATATATTTAAAAATTGGAAACATGTTTTTATTTTGAAATAAGTACTTATAGCGAAAAATTTATTCAATTTTGTCAGATTTTCTCATAACTTTCCTGACAGAGTGAAATCATCCGAAGCCAATCCAACACTCCACGGCGACAGCTTGAAATTTCGCTTTGGTTTAAAACTTAATTTTTAGTTTAGTTTAGATTTGGTTAAGTTAAATGATACCATAACGAGTTTCCTAAGTTTTGAAGAATAAAACTTCACTTGTAAAAACTTAAAACATCTGTATAAAACGCAGGGGTCCCAAACCTATGCCCGCGAGCACTATGATTCCCGCAGATTTGATTTTATGTGTTCCAGCGGCTGTAAACCCACGATAAAAAAAAATATTTGTTTCAATAAACTGCCGTAGTGTACACTCAGAAATAGATTTTATGACACAGTTTACGAGCCGAAAGTGAAAAGTTAATATCGACGTAAGTGGATAGGAGTAGTTAAGCTAGTTTGTAATCTCTTGGTGTGAATGATATTTAGTGTACTTTAATGTAAAAGAAGACTTACTGAAAATATTACCCATGAAATAACGAACAACAGGTGAAGATATCTATAAGATACTTAGAACATATGTAAAGTCGATGTCTTTGTGCAAACTGTCTACGATAACCACCGATAGCGCACTAGCAATTATTGGAAATATCAATGGCTTTAAACATAAATTGTTGTATCAGTGTAGTACTGTATTATCCACCACTAAGTTTTAGGTCAGAATACTACCCTTTGGACAGGTCATGAAAATATTTACAACAGCAACAGCGAAAAATATAGGTGCCAAACCGACATTCTAGAAAGTGCTCTTAGGTGCCAAAAGGTTGGGGACCTCTGCTATTACGTATACAATGAAGTGATCGAGTTGAGATTTATATCACCCAAACCGACAGGAAAATATTCTTCAGTTCTAAGTCGATCTGTTGCTACATTTTTTGTTTTGTATTTTTTATGCCACACTTAGATCACTTGAAACACTTTTAGGAATAAAGACTACCATAACACGTCCTAACAATGCTAGAACCCAAAACAAAAACATTTAAATAAAGGAATTTCATGACAATTATACAACTATAGCTTCATTGTAATTAGTACGACACCACATCGTCTTTGTTAACTTGAGTTACGGCTAGACTTTTACTTATTAATCCCAATGAACACTTCACATTAAAACTATAGGCCAAACCTAAATGAAAAGTAACGCAGAAGTGGAGTAGACATAACTTCCATTGAATTAGATGTAACTTCCACTTACTTCCATTTTGGTCACTCTCATATATTCATATGCAATGGTACCTAACTTCACTTCACTCCACTTCCCATTTAGGTTTGGCCTTAAGTGTAACACTTATGACTTAACTGGCTTGATTTGATAACGACAAACATGGAAAGTGTAGTAATTTTATATAGAACTGGATTAATGTTTAAACTTATATCAAGATGGCTTTCCAATCTTCATGTTTTGATTTTTCTGATTTTCAATACATTCAATATAGAAAAATTCGACTAAATTAAATTTAACAAATTTCCTTCCTTCTTCCGTTTTAAATCCCTGTACTTCCTCCAAAAACTTTTCAAATCCCACCCAAACAAAAACAAGCACCGTTTTATCCTTCATCCTATCCTTAACCTTACCTTGATGTGAGCTTTCCTTATCAGCTTTTTCACTAGGCTTCGACTTTTCGCTAACAGATGTCATCTTGGCTCCACTCAATTTCTTTTCGAATTGTCCTTCCTGATTTTCTTCTGTACTTAAGTTCAATAGTGAAGTTTCAACAGAATCAGAATGAGCAGCTAGGTCCATTTTAGCCTAAAATACAAAACAAATTTCAATTGACACAATCTTAATAACAAAAAAATAAATATATTCTCACATTGGCCAGAATTTCTAGGGCCTTCTTCGCAATTCCAGGATTTTTAGCCTTATTAGCAGCGTTTGTAGCAAGTTTCAAATCGTCCCTCCGATCCTGATTTGGGAAACATGAAACGAAATAGAAAATATAAATTGAATTTTTCCTAGTTGCGTTATAAAATTTGATAAACATGAAAACTAACAAGGCCACAATGTACACACTAGAGAAAATCTGTCTGAAGTTTCCGCGTTTTATCTGATTACAAATCCAAGGATATTTATAGAACACCATCCGCCAGAGTTGAGAACAAGTTTACGACTGAGAAAACTGACTACATGCCCAATGATTTAGATTCTGTGAAAATTAATTTTTTCTCTGATTCTTGGAGGAAAATCTGTGAAAATTCATGCCATAAACTCCGAGCACTCAACGCAAATGTGTGGCCATTCCACTCAATGTTTATATTTTTAGGTAAAAGTTTGGATGCATTGGGATTTTCAGTTTTCACGTAGGTATATATTTTGGACAGAAACGAGGGAAATTTTATTGCAAGAGAGGAGAGCAGCTAGCCAGCCAGCTAGCCACTAGCCACTTGCTAGATTTGTTTTGCATTATTTTGATTTCAATCAATCCTCGTGTGTTTTCAATGATTTTCCCTAATAATGCGCTATTTTCAAGTACTAATTAAATTGAGTCAAAACATTTAGATATAGGAACGACGGCCATCTGGTGATTGTTTTGGGGAATTAAATTATGATAAAACGTTCAGGCGGTAATTACAAAATCGCAACATAAATTATGCGGGCGGAAACAATGTTGTTCCTTAATAAAAACATGATTTATGCTCTTAGAATACTGCCTTTATTTATAGTACAATGTAAAACTTTACGCATGTGTTACTAGGCCGGATCTAGTTTGCAATAAGTGATGCGTTTTTCTTTGAAGTCCAAGCCATATAAACTGTCTAGTGGTTCGAAAATAACAATGCCTATTAGAGTACATAGTAGATCGAGTTTACGAATAAATGGTTCAGTGAGTCAAAAATATATTAACGAGCACTAGGGCATGTTTTTTAATATACATAAATCAGGGACAATTATAAGCACAAAAAAGGTCTTGCACCCGATTTGTCACTTCTACCAAAACTCGAAAAAAGTCACTAAAAGTCACGAGAAAAGTCGTGCTAATCACACCTCCCCGCGGTGCCCCTGAGGTACTACTTCCAAAGGAGTTAACGGGAGACAGTCGAATGGCGAGTTCTCTGCGCCATAAAACAGAATTTTAACTCAGTTGGGATGAAGGTTAGCAACCCGTTCCCATAAAAATACCATTGCTACTAATCGGCAAACAATGCCTCGAAACCGAATGGACATGACGACGACTTTTGCTTTTCGAACCAGGATACGAATCGGATCATGGAATGTGAGAACACTGCTCGCTTAAGCTATGGTTTCCTACGAAGCGGCACCGTCATGTAGCGGCCGTATTACTACGGTGAGTGACGTAAGCAAAACGGTGTACAAAAATACGGCGACAAATACGGCGACAATAGTTGTAAAGTAATACGGCCACTACATGACGGTGCCGCTTCGTAGAAAACCAATGCTAGATTTCATTTTGAATAATTCAATCGGTAAAAATGGATGATCTTGAGGTCGCAGTTCTAATTATCTTAGAAGTTGAAGAATCTGAAGAAGAGTTTCAAAGAGACAGCGAATCCAAATTATTTAAAAGTCGAACAGAAGAAGGTGCCTATAATATTTTAGTGTTTCGTCATCTGCATAATAATGCGAATAAATTCAGGGAATACTTTCGCCTGACTCCTGTGTTGTTCGAATTTTAGCGTTCGCATAGGTCCTCGATAGAAACCACAATATTGAAACACGGAAAATGTTACAACAACTGCTGTAAAAATATACAACTATTTATTATTTGAAAATTATTAATCATAATAAGGCAAAAACTCGATAGCCCACGACCTTTCGAGTGCCTTTCGTCGGCTTCATACGAAAATTTTAAATTTTTCGACCTACGCGAACCCGAGACGAAAAAAAATTTTCGTTTTCAACATACACGAACCGGCCCCTGATATTTCGAACACATTGTTGCACTGTAAATATCAATAAATTATAGAAAATATAATTGTATGCAAAACATTGTACAAAATAAAAAAAAACTTTTTTTATTTCTAAACATGTACCTACAAAAATTAAACACGTCTCCACCGCTAAACTACAAAAACGTTGACAAACAGTTGTACACCGTAAAGCGCTACCGCTACAAATGTGACGGCAACGCTATCTTTCGTGACGATCTGCAGTAACGCTATCTTAGAAACCACTACCGCGATATTCCATACAACAATTTTTTGTGACGTCACTCACCGTAATAATACGGCCGCTACATGACGATGCCGCTTCGTAGGAAACCATAGCTTAAGGGCGACGGCGACGGTGCACACAAATTAAAAAGCACACACAAGAATAATCATCTTCGACATCCGAATGCTACACACGCGCACAGGAACATACGAGAATAGCAACACAATCCCATGTCACACCGCCCAGGCAATTTTGAGGGGCGACGGCTACGAAATAGAACTTGGATTGATTGAGTCGCCACTCTCGGCGACCTCGTCGTCGAGTGGTCTGCATATTGTGCTGCACCCTTCATACTCATTAGAAAAGCAGTGTGTTCTATTCGTTTTTGCCAGTCGCTGTGGAAACTATTTTCGCCCTTAGTATGTTTACAGCATAATAATGAGAATAAATTCAGGGAATACTTTCGCCTGACTCCTGTGTTGTTCGATTATGTGTTAAGTTATATAAAGGACGATATTACCACAAAGCCATCAAATAGAGTGCAGAATCCATTGTCACCAGACCACAAATTGGGTCTCTTTGTTCACTTGACCATTACAAAGCCTGGGGCCGGTTCGTGTATGGCGAACGACGATAATCGAACGAAAAGAAATTGAAGTCGAAAAATTTTGTCGACGAAAATTTTAGCGTTCGCATAGGTCGAAAGAAATTTCTTCGTGTCCCTGATAGAAACCACAATATTGAAACACGGAAAATGTTACAACAACTGGTGTAAAAATATACAACTATTTATTATTTGAAAATTATTAATCATAATAAGGCAAAAACTCGATAGCCCACGACCTTTCGAGTGCCTTTCGTCGGCTTCAGACGAAAATTTTCAATTTTTCGACCTACGCGAACGAAAAAAAATTTTCGTTTTCGACATACACAAACCGGCCCCTGATTTTTCGAACACATTGTTGCACTGTAAATATCAATAAATTATAGAAAATATGTATAATTGTATGCAAAACATTATGCAAAATAAAAAAAAAAACCTTTTTTATTTCTAAACGTGTACAAAAATTGAACACGTATCCATCGCTAAACTACAAAAACGTTGACAAACAGTTCTACACCGTAAAGCGCTACCGCTACAAATGTGACGGCAACGCTATCTTACGTGACGATCTGCAGTAACGCTATCTTAGAAACCACTACCGCGATATTCCACAGAACAATTTTTTGTGACGTCACTCACCGTAATAATACGGCCGCTACATGACGGTGCCGCTTCGTAGGAAACCATAGCTTTAAGGACGGCTGTATGAAGTCCTCAGCGAAATGAACCGGTATAAAAAAGATCATGGCGCTCAGTTACACCAGATAGCCCAATACATGGGAACATATCTGCCCAAAAGAGAGTCCTTCTTATATTCTGACAGAAACTAAGCTGAAAGCCATAGGAATGGTGTTGGCGTAATACTCACCAAAGAAGCGAGGTAAAGTCTCATTAGCTGCTCACCAGTTTCTGAGCAGATTATTATCGTTAGCTTGTGTACCAGACTAAGAAGTACTACGGTAGTCCAATGCCACGCTCCATCTGAAGACGCCGACAATGACATCAAGGACCAATTTTGTATGCGATTGAATAAGGGGTTTCGCTCTATTCCAAGAGGAGACATCATGGGTGACCTAAACGCTCAGATTGGCTCCAAAAACACCCGCTTTGATCACACAATTGGAAATCAAGGCATAGGCCAGTTCACTAACATCAACGGTGAGCTTTTCGCTGACTTCAGTAGCTCTCACTAACTCATGGCAGGCAGAACTTACTTTTGTCACTTACTTTTGTTACTTTATCAGAAGATACAGAAGAAGGCCTAGGTATCATTATCGCCTAATGGTAGAACGAGAAACCAGATAGATCACCTGACCATCAGCCGCAGATGGAAAACTATTCTGGAGGATGTCAGGAGCTTTAGACACTGAAAGTGACCACCGTTTGATAGTAGCAACTATTCGCCTCAAAATTGCCGCAATTAGAGACATCCAACGCGATCCCATAAACCGTAGACGGTTTAACGTAAACCTTCTGCGGGACGTATTAGAAGAGGAGAATTTGCTGGCAAATTATAACAAACCTTAAGTCAGCAAAAAGTTTCTGACGAAAAGAGCTGTGGAATACTACAATAGGCGCTATTATAATAACAGCAGCGGAAGAGTCCTAAAAAATAACGTGAGCTCTACAAACTACCCGGACAAACATCATCAACTTGAACGGCGTGATAAAAGGTGGCAGATAAACGAGCTCGCAAAATAAGCGGAAAACGTGCCAAATACAGACAAAAATAAAGTGTTGTACCAAATTACTAAACAGCTCTCGGGAAAGCACTCTAATAAAAAGCATGCCGTTAAGAATGCGGATGGAAGGCTGCTGTGCAGCGACGAAGAGCACCTTCAAAGATGGAAAGATTACTTCTTCGACGCCTCGAATGGTTCATTTGTACAGGAACCACAAGAAAGCAACAATAATGCACAGCCAATAATAATCACCACCCGTGCACCATCCAAAACAGAAATAGAAACCGCAAGTCATGCAATGGCCAATGGTAAAGCAGCTGGAAAAGATGGCATCCCGCCAGAATTATTGAAAGCCGATTCAAGTCTTATAACAGATCCCCTACAGCCAATCCTGGAAAGAGGATGCAACACCTGTACCTTTCCGGAGGATTGGACGGAAGATATAGTCAAAATATCAAAAAAGGGGGACCTAACCATATGCGTCAACTGGACAGGCATCTGTTTATTATCTACTGTGGGCAGAATTTTGGCCTATATATTACTAACTAGGATAATACAGGCAGTAGACCGAATGCTTAGAAGGAAACTGGGTGGATAGGACCATATTAACGGCTTTAGAATCATAGTGGAGAGGAGAGTGTACTGAATTACGATCCCCCTTTATCTTACTTTCATAGACTATGAGAAAGCGTTTGACTCGATTAATAGGAACTTTATATGGCAGTCACACTGCGTCTGGCTACCATCCCAGAGGTCCTGGGTTTGAATCCCGGCAGTCCCACGGTCCTTCGACTTTTCCCCTTTCCACCTATACATAACTTTCCTTCTTTCTTCCAGAAAATAAGCAGGTCCTCACGTGTCGAAAAGGACGAAGAGGCAGTATTGGTGTCATGATAGGAGGAGATCAGCAACTCAGAGAGCCCTCTGGCAGCCGTCTCTAGCTCACACCAGGAACTGATAGAAGCGGCGAGCAGATCTGATTTCGGGGATGTGGAAAAATGCGAGATTTGCAATGTTAAGCCTGACGTGCAGATGTTTCTACATTGATGCCTTGTCCAGAGCACACCAATTGTGGATCCTATCTCAGAATAGCCTACTAGTAAGGTTAAGGTCCAGGACCTCCAATACTAACAGTGACAAAAATGGGTTTGCATCCCCTATTAGCAAGATCCACGTTGTTCATAACAAGGAATTCTAGCTGATGGTGGGAGTCGTTATTGAGATCGGTGTTAGATCTCTGGAAATGTGTGTTGTATGTGTGTTCTCCTTATAAAGCCGAAAAGCTTGTTGGTCCTAGCTGTAATATCATCATAGCGCAAATTGCTAGTTAGTTTTTTTTATCTAGGGCCTAGATCTGCAATTTGATCGACAAGACAAGCATTTCCAAAATTTTTAGAAATTGATAATAACAGGATGGCAATGCCCCTGTAGTTGTTTACCGAATGCTTATCTCAAACATTATGGATTGATATGAGGAAGGATTCTTTCTACAATGTAAGCAACTTTCCTAATAAGATAATATGGAGAGGAAACGACGTAAGTTTTGTGTAAAGCTGCAAAAAACTAGGAGGTACATATCTAGGCATTCTAAAAAGGTATTAATTCAAGATAACAAAAATATGATATGAGTATGGGAATCCATGATACTAAAACTAGTAATGAATTACGATTGATACAACGAAATCACGATCCACCTACTAAAAAATTTACAAACTTACATTAATTTCTAAAATTCTCCTCTTAAGATCAGTCTCAGATCTTCGATCCAATGGCTTCTCAATAAGATCATAAACCCTTTTCAATCCCTTACTCATGAGCTCATCCAAATTAATCTCCTCTTTAGCTTTCGTTTTACTTAAATCAACTGGAAGTTTCTTATCATTCACCAATTTATTATTTAGCGAACTAGATTGATTGTTATCTCCGGAAAGTACTTGACTCTTTTGTACAGTATCAACATTTGTTGTATGTTTTGGAATCCTACAAGAAAAACCAAAAATTTTAATTTATAATCTTTATAAATTAAGAAAAGTACAAACCTTGCTTGTTGCACCTCCCGGAATTTCTCTCTTAAAATTGTTTGCGTACGCATAACGATTTGGGAAAGATTTCCAGGCTTACCGTGGGTTTCTAGTACCAAAGTATCACCCTGTGATATTAGAGTTGCAGCATCGGGAGCAATTAAGAGTTTGAGATGCTCAATAGCGCTGAAATTTTTAAATAATATATTATGCTACGACCAATGTATGTTTATAGAATACCTTTCTCCCTCGGTGCACTCTTCAATTTTTTCTTTGGTATTTTCTAATTTCCTTATCATATATTTTGCAGTTTTATCAAATTCCTGGACTCTTTGCTCCAAAGAGGTGGAATTTCTATACAACTCATATCTAGGCGTGTTTGTCAATGTACTCGTTTCTGGCGATAGTTTACTTTGCATAGCATTTGATTTTTTCGCATTTGGCGTTTCTATGCGACTCTGAAATGGTAAAAATTAGTGAAATTAATTAGTTGTTGTATTGAAACACGTTTCTTTCAATTTTAATTTAAAAAACAATATCAAAAAAAAAATTTAAGCGTTACCACATCACTGTCAGAATCAATTCCAGTTGTCATTTCTAGTGAAAATCTTGGTATATCTTCATCTTCGGAAAACACAAGTGGTTCATCAAAATTCTCCTTATCAGAATTATAAAAGCTGTCACGTTCTAAATTTCCATTTGGCCTTAGCATATCGCGATGATGACGTGACTTCTTATGTTTTTGCCGTGGTGACTTTTTCGCTTCTAAAGCATCCTCTTCGGAATCACGAAGAATATCACGTTCATTTTCTAATCGTTTACGTTTTTCTTCGAAAGATATACGTTGCTTTTCGATTTTTAAGACTTTATCAGATTCTGGTCGTAGTTCAACAGAATCACCAATTTCTTTAAGCTCTTTCTCTGATTCATACTCATGCAGATCCTCGATACTGGCTTGTCCTTTCTTATCATCTAAACGCATTGATGAATCGGTATCGGATGTATCTTCAGATACATCGATTATATGAACAGTTTCAACAAATTCCGGCACAAATGGATCAACACTTTCGAGGATATTAATCGTATCAACAATTTCACCAATTTTTGGCTCAACATCTTTAGTTTCAATATCAACATTCTTCACCGACATTTTGCGATCATTCAACTCTTTTTCCTTAACTTCAACAACCGAAACGTTCGAGTGTGATTCTGATTGGGATTGTTGATTTGACGAAGGTGCATTTGTTGTCGAACTTTCTGGCTGTTTACCATTATTTTTCGAAATTTGCGAGAATAACGAACTACTTTCGGCTAATCTAAATGTTTTTGGCAAAAGATCAGGCAAAACGTTAGGATTTTGTTCAACATGTTGTTGTGCTTCAGCAGATAACCTTTCAGTATTATTATCATTCGAAGAAGGTGTTCTAGCCCTTCTCTGTCGTACCGTATCACTAACTACAACAATTTCTGTATCTGGCTCTTCTGGCTTTGTTGCTATTGTTGTTGTAGCTTTCGATGTTGTTGTTGTTGATGTTGCCGTCGTTGTTGTTGTTTCACGTTTTTCAATTTCATCCTGTATTCCATAAAAACGTTTATTTCATGTTAGACCATTTTATTAGACCATTAACACATCAGTTAGTTCATTACACAAAAATGTTACTTGATTATTTCTTTTTTTTTTTTTTTGATAGAAAAAAAAATAATGCTCACAACATAGTATATTTAAAATAAACAGAGCTGCAGATTGATATATAAGGAAATAACAATGATAAAAGCTGGATGTATGAAAGAGCAAGCCTTGTTTTCTTTAAGCCATTAATGTAATTAAAATCTTGATTTTTTTATACAATTACAAATCTTTTTTTTTTATTTTTATTTTTATTTATTTTTTTTGCTTTCACCAAATAGAATAGTGTTTTTCATATGTTAATTTTGGAGCAACAAGGGGAAGGTGAACCCAGCATGAACTACTTGTGTTTTCCGAACCACCATAGACAATGTATTTTTTTTATCCGTTTTATGTTAATGTAATTTGTTTTTATTTTATTAATGTAAATGTTTTAATGAAACCTTAATTATAATTCTACTGAATAATTCTACAAACATTTTACAACACTTATTTATGTAAGGACGAAAAAAAGATAAAAAATCAATGTTAGTGACCAAATGATAAGAAATTAAAAATAATATAGAATGAAAAGCGCATGAACCAATTTTATTAAAATGTAAAACTTTTTGCTTTTTTTTTTATATGAAATAATTTAAAAATGTTTTTAATTTCTTTCAAGTTATCAGAAAATGTAATAGACTTTGTACAATATCTATATTTTATTTAAGATGAAAGTTAAAATAAATTTCGAATTTTGTTTCTAGAAAAACTAGCAGAGGACTGTCGGAGCCTCCTCATTCCCGGGTCTCTTTTACGCGGACGATCTCAAAGTATATAGTGTCATTAAGTCCCAAACCGACGTATCCTTTATTCAGTCGAATCTCAATGCATTACAAGACTGCTGCACCACTAATAAGTTGCATCTTAACATCAACAAATGTCAAGCAATTACCTTCTCTCGTAAACATAACACACAGCAGTATTATTATCATCTCAACGACACGGTGTTGAATCGGTGTTTTGGACAAAAAACTTAATTTTAATTTGCACTATGATAATATTACTGCCAGAGCCAACAAACTTCTTGGCTTTATAAAGAGAAGAGCTAAAGAATTCGACAACATTTGGGTCACAAAAACTCTTTTCTGTTCTCTAGTCCGCCCTATCCTGGAATATGCATGTCCCATCTGGGATCCCATATTTCTCATAAGTAGCAACAGGATGGAATCAATTCAAAAGAAGTTTATCCTCTTTGCTCTGAGAAGTCGACACGATCCGCGAGACTTTCTAAGCCTACCACCCTACACGGAGAGGCTCAAAGTGTTGGACCTCTTGCCGCTCTCTTCTAGGAGAAAATTTCTTATCGCGTCTCTCACCTTAGAAGTCCTTAACGGCAACCTTAAAGTGCAGTTTTTGTCGGATATGATCAAGTTCAATGAAGATACCCGACTTACAAGACATACGAAACTGCTCAAGGAATACCCACATCGGACCGAGTATGCAAGGAATGAGCCCGTTAACAGATGCTGCGTGGTCTTTAACAATTATAGATCATGTTACTCCCCTTCAATAGATAAAGCATCCTATAAAAAAGACTTAAATCCTTCCTGACAACCTAATTACTAACACTCCTTAGAATTAACTAATTTATATATGCCAGTGTTTGTCTATAAGAACTGTCTGTTGTATTTAGTTTAAGTATGCCTTGTTTGGCAAATAAATAAATAAATAAATAAGATACTAACCAAAAGGAATCTTGTCGAAATTTTCCATTGCGACCATCAGTGTATAAGTCAGGAGATTCTGATCGAAGGCAATATTTTGCCTAGCTAACTTAACCATTTTTTTTTCAATTATTCTATAACAGACACTCTATTTTCGCGTAAAAAAATTCATACAGCGATCTGGATATCTCCTGATGGAGCCACTCGTAACCAAATACACCATGTGTTGATAGACCGTCGCCAGCTTTCGGGCCTGATGACGGTAAGAAGAAACGTACCAATATTGCAACTTCGAATCAAGCTTGAAAAACAGATGCTCTACGTAATGACCCTCAGACACCTGAGACAAAAGGGGTAACGCGCTCAGTTAGTAAAGAGTAAGGGCGTTTTCAATAATGCAGGTTGCGTGCGCAATTGACTTATTCAGCTACACACTCTCAATTGCTGAATAAGTCAATTGCGCACGCAACCTGCATTATTGAAAAGGCCCTAAGTCGTGCCAGGCCTTGACGAAAGTCCGACATACCTTAAAAACACTATCAGTAGTTCTGATGACTCCATGTTAAGCAAGCTGACGATTGAACGTAAGAAGGCTGTGCACCGAGCAATGTAGCAATCTTAGGGAACGTGAGTATGCGAACAGAAATACAAAAAGCTCAGAAGAAAAGAGAGGTAATGGCAGAAAAAGGAAGCCTGGGATAAGAGGCTCATTCCTGAACTAGAACAGTTCATAGAAAGAAGGTCGCAGCAGACCCGGGCGTTAATAAGAACCTGTACCCAGTATACAAAAAGAGGAGATCCCGAGTAAAAATAAAACATGGTTTTACAACGGGCGAACACTAACCGCTTGGCTTTTTAAGGGGCATACGATGGCTGTAGAGTTTTTAACCATTTTTAAAGGGAGCACATACGGGCTCACGACGGCCAAACTTGACCAAAAGATTTAAATGGCACAGTACTGCGCTATACAGACGGGCAGACGACGGTAAATTTGCACTGAAATAAGAATCTGCATCAAATGTATTATTGAATGTGTTTTATGGAAATTTGATCATTTTCATTCTGTACAATCGTCCTTTGGTATATCATACTTAAAGATTGTCGATGCACAAGAGAAACAAGTTCTTCAGTCGTCGTCGGTTTGTTTTACGGAACGTATGTGATATGGTGGTTAGTCATCAGTGGAATAGGGGGAATTACATCTAGCATAACATACACGTGCCACAACTATTTCGGACTGATGGAAGTGCGATCATAACCTTTTAGCGGTGGCCACTAGTAACTATCCTATGAGAGAGGATAGGCTAGTATTATCGGGATAGTCTCTTCCAAATAAGGTTGGCGTGAGGCTAATAACCTCACCTGAAAAAAATAATTATTACGGTACGAGCAACATTTGTGGGTTAGAAAAATACAGGGTGATATTTGGTGGCTTTATTTTTGAAGATATAAGCAAATTTTTATGTTAAATTGGCTTTTTTGGTACTTTTCGTCATAAGGTTATGTGAATAATGTTAAAAATGCACTAAATAAAGCGTATTTTAACATCAAAATTTGCTTATATATTCAAAAATAAAGGCCGTAACACAAAAATTGTCTGAACATTATTTACAGGAAATTTTCAAAACTTTCCAATTTTGGAGAAAAAAAATATTGGACTACGTAGTTTTTGGAGAAAAAGGTAGTTGAAGTTGACATTTTAGTTAAAAAAAAACACATATTTTGATTTTGTTAACGCATAAGTTTTGATGTAGGTAGGGTAGAACCTTCACTTTTACAGTTTTCTATAAGGAGCAGTATTCTGCGTTTCTGTTTATTTATTCATGAACAAAAGACATAGGGTTAAAAAATACAGCGTTATATACATAACATTAAAAAAAACTTCAAAATGTCCTAGTGGCTGAACCGTTACGATCTCTCCAAATACAATTTTTTGTTCGTCTATCCAAAACTTATCCACAACTGGTCGTTTTGTAACTTTATGCAATATACCATGTATCTTTTTTAGAATGATGTGTATGCAAAATGTAGGGCTGCAGGCTGTATGAGTGATCTAAGCTAGTTTGGTGTTGTGCCAGTTCAATAAGTCAATAGTGGAGCAAATGAGTTTTAGCGATGAGTTTAAGGTAGCAGTTTTATACCTTGTTGAGTTGTCCTGAAGTAGTTTTCGAGACACAAAACTAAATAAACTAGAAGTATTTAAGGCAAGTTAGTATGTTTATAACTTGAAAAAATAGGAAAAAGTAGGATAGGTTGGTGGTAAAAAACAATCGATAAAAGTCGGCCTATATTTAATTTAAACTCTGAGATATTGTATAAATTGAAAGATACTGATTGCGGAAGATTATTCCATATTGGAGCTGTTCTATTCATAAACGAACTTCATGGAAGTAGTGTGCGCGAAAGGAGATCTGCAGTGTGTCAGAGTAAGCCGTGCCGCCTAGTCTTGTATTACAAAAATTGTTGCCGCTTAGGCAGAAAGTTATATTTATGGTAATAGGGATAAAGTTTGGAAAGGGATGCTACATTCCTACAGACGCTTAATGAGTCTAGGGAGGCCCAAAAGGCGCCGTGGCGACGACGTATAGCTGAATTTAGAGCTTTACGCAAAAGCCGCGACCAAACGCAAAATACCTTCTGAACTGAACTATGATTCATATACATACATATATTTGACATCTCCCCCAATCGCAGAGACAGACTTGTTGTTTTTAAGGTGGAGGCGAATGTAGGACTTGTGGACTTCAGCTGTCAGCAGAAGAAGGAATATTGATCTCTTAAGAAATCCCAGGCATTGAGATGTTGGTGTGGTGATGAGCCGCTACTTCACACTGTCTACTGAGACAGAAGAAAGGTCGGTACAGATTTTATTAGACAGTAGGTTATTTTTGAGGCTCACGAGAAGGTCGCCAGGTGTGCACTAAGGTACAGATTTAGTACGTATACATGAGGTTGAGCCCTAGCCCAACTACATGTAGACGCGTGTGCAGTTTAGTTAGGATCGACTGAATCACTCTTATACTCTGCTACCTGAGTTGAGTTAAATTATGCATATAGACGCGAGTTCAGTGAGTAGTTGAATTTTGTTGACAACAGAATCTCTGTGTTTTGTTTGTGATTTGTGACGCGAGTCAAAAATTAAACTGAACTTCAACTCAATCATCGGGGCTTACAGTAAACCATCTTGTTGCAATGTCAGGGCTGCTTACAAATGGCGCTCATCGACCGATGAATATTTGGAAAATAATGATCGTAAAGGACTGTGAAATAAGCAAAACTGGAAACGGAAGTTAAAATTGTCCGTCAGATCTAGATTATTACAAAGTCTAAAATACTCAAAATAATTACGTTTATGTTTATACCAATATTATATACATTACATCCCGATAAAATTTTATTATTCTTACAAAAATTGTGTTATAAAAGCTTCTATATTTACATAAAAATCCTTAATATAATACATATATACAATTACTTAAACATAAAGCATCCCAAAAGGTACAAAATGGTACAAATGTTTGCTTAAATACACAAAAAGCTGTAGGGACATATTTTGTTTGGATTGTGAAAAAAATAAACCATAACAAAAACCGATTTCACTTACCTTAACAATACCAATCACCTGTGAATGGAGTGTTTCAATTTCAGAATCAACAACATTTATTTTCTGTAAATCATTCTCCATTGTTCTGTAATATGTTTGAAAAATTCGTTTTTGATGGATTTTATTAATAAATTAAAACAAGACAAAAATACCTTAAAGTTTCGATTGGAATATTATCCAAATTCTGCAGAGTAGATTTCATTTCATGCAAACTCTTAACCACATCCTCGCTGGACAATTTCAAGTATTTCTTTCGCAGCGAATCGATTTTCTGTCTTGTGTCCTCCATGTAGATGGGCTCACAGTATTTACTGTATTCATCGTAGAAATTCTCACACTTCTCTAAGGAATTTTCAATTTCCTGGAATTTTGAATTCTTCTCGGCGGCATCTTGTGACTCGAAGGTCCTTATTAATTTTTCTGTTGCTTCAATGCAATCAATAAGCTGCCGAGCCATTCCAATAAGTTTCTCCAATGATCCTTTTGATTTGGTCACACTTTCGCCTAGAGTGTTGTATAGATGTTTCAAGGCATCGATCCTTTGGCCTAGTTGTTTTGGATCTTTTGTAAATTTGTCCTCACACACTTTTCGTCCAGTTTTAATTGTATTTTCAATTTCACCTTTCACCTCAGACAGAGTTCGATAGATTTTCTGAAATATAAGGGATTTGTTTAGTGGTCTCTTGTGACATGTACTCGAATGCAACTAGTGTCATACCAGGCAATGTTGATACTGATCCTGAACTGATGATGGACCCGCAGATGCCACATCTAGCACCAAGGTAGTCCGTTCGACACTGCGTAACTCTGCTAGGGCTCTGCTTAATCTAGATTCATATCCAGCCTGAGGAGCAGTGCATCTGTCCAGTTTTAATTGGCAGGCCTTAAAACGTGTCTTCAGGTATGGAAAATTGAAAAATTCGTTAAATTATAAAAGGCAAACAAAACTAAACAGAAAATCTCACCTCCAAAAGATTTAATTGATCTCTCAATCTATTCGCGGCTTCCACCTTTCCTCTCTTCACATGCTGAGTGATGAGATCCCTGACTTCAGTTAGAGATTTTTCATTTTCTCTAAACTCTTCAGTGAGCCTCTGTTGGAGTTAGTAAATAAATATTTAATAAATTTCACTCTGTTGCTAGATACAAAATCGACTATGCAGGCAGACCAAAGTCTTGGATGAATTTTTTGTACAAGTAAAAACTGAAATGTTGCTGTCAGGTTGGATGCAAGCTTTGGCAGAATTTTAAGGGAGCTTTACAATTTTTACAAAGGCTAACCTGATGAGAATTGTTTATATTTAGATTTGTAGGTGAAATAAGTCAGGACGGGCAGAAGTGCAGAACATTGGCGCGATTGTAATTGCTGTGGCTAAAGACAAATTAGTTTTTCATATGGTATGGTTGTGCATCTACAGAGGAATCAATGGTCGGACACCATGAGCATTGCGTTTATTAAAAATAAGAAGAGATTTGCAAGAGCGGTTTTGCTAATTAATTGAGTAAATTTTCTAAACTTAATTCATATTGTTGATGATATTGCCAAATCTGAGTAGATTTAATTAGCAACCATAGCTTTGAACACAATGGTTTATATTTAATATAAAAAACCTAACGAAATTCCCTTTATGAATCTTAAATCTAGCCTATAGGGTAAGATCAAAATATGATCCCATATTTGAAAGAAAGAGTATCGATGTAAATTCGTACAAGATCACTTTCGTGCTATCTACTTGTTAAAGCCTTTTTTTTAAATTAAAGGGATGAAGACTTCTTTGTATTAGAGTACATTAACATTTTGCAGGTTTCAGCAAAGCTTCCGTGGTTATTGTCACGAACTAAGCTTATTATATATTTGAATATTTGATCTTTTCATCGCAGGTCTTCGGCTAAGGTAACGACTAAAGTGTAACGGGATGGGTCGGTAGTTAGTTCCAATGACACGGTTGAACAGATGTTGCAGGTTTTATTGGAAATAAGACAGTAGTTCGTTTTGAAGGCATTGAATTCGTCACGATTCTGTATTAGTTCAATGTCTCTGTTGGTGAAGTCAAACATGTAAGTCCGCGATGACACGTGCTTGTCATCCATTATCGAAGGCGTATAAGTGATGCAGAGTACCATCATCCACAAAGAAATGGTTTTGAAGGGCAAAGAGCAAGTTATTTATGAAGATAAGGAAAAAATCGCTCATTTCCAAATCGGGTCATGAAATTTACCCCTGTGATACCGGTAGAGATCGTCATCCGCCATCCAATACTACCTAGCTCTTCGGAACTGAGTCTAATACCTTGTAGTTTAAGCTAACAGAGCAGGCTACCAAATGTACATAGCCTTGGCGATATCTACCAAACTCATCAAATCGTTGCATACTTTGGTTAAGGTGTTTTTTTCAGATACACTTAATGGTTGCCAGTAGACCGTTGTCATACTGTTTGTCATTAACGATAGGTACCTTAATAATAATAACAGGTATAATATCTGCCTATCTGGTTTTGATTACTAGTTCTATGGTCAGTTCGACTACCATTATTTCACGTCATTTGTTTCGCTATTCGTACTTGTTTCACTCATTTCATTCTAACAACTCATTTAGTCGAGATTTAGAGCAGCCTCTCGTAGCGATAACTCGCAGCTCGCTCAAAAATGATTAACAGCAACATGAGTTACACAGATAATTCAGCAGTTCTTCGACAGCTATTCTATCTTCTTTTGCTCTCCTTCGAACAAGACTTATAACTAAGAATTACCTGCCATTATCCGTTTTTTTTTCAAGAGATACCTTTTGTGCTGGTGGTCAGTCATCAGCGGAATAGGGAGAATAACATGTAGCATTTCATGCACGTGTCGAAACTATTTCGGACTGATGGAAGTGCTATAATGACTTCCTATCGGTGGCTACTGGTAACCATACTATGAGAGAGGATAGGCTAGTCCCTTCCAAGTAAGGTTGGCGCGAGGTTTACAACCTTACCTGGAAAAAAGAATTATTACGGAACGAGCAACATTTGTGTCGGTATTTTACGGTATTGGAGGTTAATTTGCTTTGGAGTCGCATTTTGTCATAAGAAGAAAGAGAGAGCCAATAAGGCCAAAACAGCTCTCTTCTTATGTCAAAGAACGAACGGAGCCAAATGGTGCCTTAAACCCCACATCGTCCACTAGTTATGTACATCCGTAATCAGGCCTATACTTATCCATGACATATCGGTATGGTCGATTGCAGAACAAAGGCTTCTTCTGTTGGATGGACTCCATATTGATATGGTCACTCATCTTTTCTTAGGAGGTTCGCCACCGCTGCGGACAACCTAGATTACACTACATCTAGGTGCATCATAGAGAAAGGTTTCAATTTCATCACTTCGGCCAGAGACGACTGGACCCGGCTGGATCATTATGTATAACTCTGTGCTGGGCTCCTGGTTACAGGGTAATTAGGAGAAACTGCAGGGTAGATGAGCTTGCTGGACAGGGAACCAAAGGGGAAAGGACATCCCACCTATAAGGCGGCTCGAGCCGGGCTGAGATCAATTTATATAAAATCCAGTATTCCTACTACCACAATGTCATCCGCGAACCCAGTCGAGGAGGCGCATCCTCAACACAGTATTATACATTCATCTGCTTTCCTGTACACCGTCGGGGCATCTTCCAATTCCCAATAACGGGTTGTTTGGTCTGACTACTAACCGGAGGCTCATCATGATCCTGGTGTCTGACAATACCTCAATACCGCATCCCATAAACTACTGGAGGCAGTAGAGCTTTATTCTTTTTATGACATATGGTATCTATTATTCTTCACAAAATGGGCCTACAAGTGTCCGAAGGACTTTACTCCAGAACACGACGCAGAAATAAGTGTCCCGTATGCCCTTGTTTTTCGCCCAATGATCACTACGTCATCCTGGGTTAGTCAGTATTTGCGTTAATCTGTGGAAAATTGTTCCTCTTATGGAAACCTGATCAGTTGATATGACTGTGACAAAGCCACATTGCCAATGGTTTTATGGTTGTTGAGCTGGCATTTGAATTGTTTTATTAGTTCGTCTCTAATTAATCTTTTAGGGCTAACAATTTTCACAAGCAGTAAGCAGAAATATTTATCTAGGCGTATGCCACAAAGCAATTGTGAGGCCTTGCCTTTAGGATCAGAAGATAATAATTTAAATTTAATAGCGAAAAAAGCTGTCTTTAATATAATTTTAATGGTATTTTGGTATGCATCAGGAAATTTCAAGCTTCTTTTTTCAGCAAGCGTACGCTTAAAACGATAGGTAAATATAACCGTTTCCAATTTCAGTGTTCAAAGCTTAGAAAATGGAAAACTTATGAGATAACAAAACTTGGTAGTAAAGGTAGATACAAATTAGATAATAGCATTAGCACTTTTCTGAACAAGCCACAATATAAGACAATTCATTCAAAACTCTTGCAAGCAACCTGACAGCAATCGCGAAAAAATATTATATACAAAAGTGATTTAATAATAAAAAAAAATATAGTCCAAATGTATATTTCCAAATCATGCCAATCCATAGTAAAAAAAAAATAAATAAAAGTAATCATTCGCTATAAAATTAAAATATTTACAAAAAAATCATTCCATCAGCGCGAAACTTGCAGGCTGGTGGTCATTGCACCTGTATACGATCATATAAAGGCATCATAGAGAAAACTCACCTGAAAATCATGAGGTAAATCTTCGATAGTAATGTCATTCTCCAAATGTTCAGTGAGTATGTCATCGACTCGCGTAAGCCATTTTTCGAAGCGTGTTACGCATTTCTCAGATTTTTCAGCCTCAGAGACTTCCAGCTCCAGAAATTCAGTTCTTTGCTTAGCCTGAATTGAAGTGAAATGAAGAAAAAATGTGTGTGTGTTTTTTTAAAAAAGGATGAAGGATAGCAGCGGGCATGCGTCATGCACTTAGATTTTATAATGCACCAAAATGCAAGTAGTTTTCGAGATATGGATCAATGGTAGAAGAGCGGAGATTGTTCTACTTACCTTTTGCTCGAGTTGACTCCAGCGGTCGAGGATTAGTTGGACTTCTTTCTCGATCGAGTCGGACATGAATTCTAGCTCGATCAATTCGTTGCCAATTTCTTGGATCTTGTCTAATCGATCGTCAGAGTGATTGCGTAGGTTGTTTTCTAGATCCTGGGGAGGAAATAGTGTAAGAAATTAAAATTTTGTTAATTAAATCTCATGATTTCTAGATTATATAAATTGTGGAAGTGTTGCTAAAATAAACTATAAAAGAAAAGCTATAGAAAAGGTATAAGTAAAATTGATCAGTCTATGCCCCAAAATGAGCAAAATATAAGTAAAACATAAATACGCACGCGCCGTAACTATCTCGGACTGGTAGAAATGTTATCATAACCTATCATAACCGGGATGGGCTAATATGATCGGCCCTACTAAGCTAAGATATTAAGTTATCGTGTCGAGGGGTGCATGGCAGTGGGTAGGTTTTGCACTTCTCTGGGCACCAAGTGCACCCAGTTGTATAATGCCTTATTATGATACGTAGGCTCTGTCAGAATGGCGTTGTCCTTTCTACCATACTCATAGTGCGCTTGTGGACCAATTAATCTGGAGAGGGCCAAGGTAAGGAGGACCGAAGTGGAATTGGTAGGCTTAACGCAGCATTCTGTGTTCGTGAACTCCTTCCCTAAGAACAAAAGCAGGTCGGCCGAACCCGGGTAGCCAGGAGGCAGACCTGAACATCCGCCACTATTCTCAAAGTTTCTGGACCCTCCGCCGAAGCCCGAAGGCTCTGGACTCAAAAGACCCAAGGCAAGAGGGAGTAGAATTGAGGAGCCCACGGAATATATTCGAGCCCGCTTCGTTAACTCCTTTCGAACAGGCCTGGAGAGGTACTCTGGGCTATAATATGAGGTATAGGGGTGTAGTACAATAGGTCAAGCGAATGGTCGCGGTACTTTTGGACCCAATATTGCAATAAAAAAAAGACCGAAAGCGAATTAAAGAAGAATGACAATAAGGCCCCTGTGCTGAAAGTCGAGTCGTGATTCGTGACAAGTTTTTTGAGTTGAAGAAAGTGACGTTTCAGTCGTTAAATGCTAAGAATCTTCTCACAATCTTTTTTGTTAAATGCTAAGCAGAACATGTTTAACAACTGAACTTCTTAAAACTGGCTTCCTAACAGCTTATATATTTCCTAGTTAGTATCCGGGCACTTCTTGGTCTACTACATGGTTTTCTTTTTAAGACTATTCATGTCTCTGAAGCTTGCAAGCCAGAAAAATATCGCTTAAGGATGTGAAACAGGGCCAACTGTATCAAGCGTACAGCGAGAAATCCTTTGATGCCAGAGACGACTAGAAGAGGAAACTTAGCGTCAGACCCTTGTACTAGGACCACCTCCAACTCTGTGATATAGTAGGTATACATGATGAGTTGAACTCAGCTTGAACCCGAGTCCAACTACATGTAGACGCGAGTCGAGTTATGGCCGACTGAACTGGTCTCAGCTCCAGGGTTACCAGGGTTGAGTTGAAATTATGCATATAGACGCGAGTTCAGTAGTTGAGTAGTTGAATTAAGTTGACAGCAGTATCTCTGTGTTTTGTGGCGCGAGTCCAAGATTCAACTCTACCTCAATTCAATTATTCAACTCATTATGTATTCGTACTAATAGAGAACTAGGTTAAGGAATTTAACCCTGCTTCCTGGGATGAGTCTCCTGGCGTAGACAAGCTAAAAAAATAAAAAGACCTTATGCCTTAATAGCCTGATATCTGATCCATGTGGGGTTGCGGTAATACATCACAAGCTAGGGTTTCTCAGGGGAGAGATAACTAAGTCCGAACTTTTGAACCCTGTTTAGGTTCAGTCTTTTTCAATTAAAGACCTTTTTGTTTTTGTCCGTAAGGCTGTTTCGTTAGTTGCGCATGTGCCAAGCGAATCTAACTTGGCCGCAGTGTTGACCAAATGGGTTTCACCCACATATACTAATAATAATACAGGCTTTAAATATAAGGTGTCTGAAAAGGAAGTTTATCTTTGCTAAGCTTAAACGAATCCAAGCACGGGGGTGTGTCAATCGGTAGCCTGGCTCTTGGGAATTCAGCCTTGTACATATAAACCCGGCAATCGAGCGCTTTTCAACATTTAACATCTTGTTTTCCGATGAAGTTCATTTTCATCTTAATGTGCAAAACTGCCGCTACTGGAGTGCAACGAACCCGAAACACAACCATCAGAAGTCCCTTCAGTGACCGATGTCAGGGCGAGGAATTATCGAGCCTTACTTTTTTGAAGATGTTAGGGGACCTGCAGTTACAGTAAACTCAGAGCGTTATGTAATTAACTGAGTAAAAACTGTCGGTGAAAATTTACATTAGCTTTACCAAAATTTTGCAAGGTTCGTATTGAAATCAATTTTTGTTCGGCAACAAATCTCAAAACTCAATTAAAAGAGAGCTGTTTTCAACATATTCATGTGCAAATAAAATAAAGAAAAGCAAAAACTTACATCCAACTCTTCAATTATCTCCTCAGCATCCGCCGCACTTTCCGGACTATTCCTCAACTTCTTCTCCAACTTATCTAAATATCCAGTCTCCGACACAACCAACTTCTTAAACTCACCCAACTGACTCGAAATATGCTCCAACAGCGCAGTCCGATTATAAACCAACGACGTAACCTCATTCCAACGAGCATTCAACCTCGTAAACTTCTTCGTCAAGTAAGTATACTTATTGTGTGACTTATCCTGGACCAAATCATCAATCTGCAACAGTATATCACTCCCAGTTTCATTCAATTCCCGAAATTTAACAGTTTCCTTCTCGCAGGTTTCTTTTAATATCTGAAATTTTGACTTAACTTGAAATAGTTCATTTGAATTGGAGAAGTCACAATTTTGTGTCTTCGGAGTATTCATTTCCAAATCGTTTAACCAAAGTTCGGTTTGATGAACCTGTTGCAATATTTCTTCTGTTTTTGTTAGAATTTGATGCAGTTTCTTCGAGTTCTTTTGATATTGATCCAGAACTTTTGTGTAGTAATCATTTAGCTCTGTAACTAGATTTGTCAGCTCGATTTTATGATGATCTTCAGCTTCTTTAATGATTATTTCACTGAAATTCCTCGCACTTATGACATCGATTTCAATCTTCTTCAATTCCGTTGCATGTTTGTCGTATTCATCGTTTTGTTTCTGTAATAATTTGATTTCACCCAAAATGAATAGGTCAGATTTTAAAGTATTTTCAAGCTTTTGTAAAATTTTTATGATCGCTTCATATTCAGCATTGAAGTGATTTAGATTTTCAATTGCGGTGTTTTGTTTTATAATTCTATCATTTATAATATCAGGGATTTTCGACCAAATCTCAGCAAATTCTTTGACTGTTTCTGGATCACTTTTCTCTCGGATGAAATTATAATCATCTTCCAAGCCTTGTTGTTTGGTTTTTATGACATTAAGCTTGTTTAAGTTGGCATTCATTTTAATAGAGTCTGAAACGATCACATTGACAAGATCAATTTCATTGATGTATTCTTCGAGAAATTTCATTTTTTGTTTGACCTCATCGAATCCACCCTTTTCTTGTATCAAACGAACAATAGCTTTCTTCATGTCTTCCCAACTTTCATAGAACTGATCAAAATCGACTTTCCATTCCTTTAGATCATCCGATAGTGATTCTGTTACCTTCTTCGCTTCGGATATTTCTGAAGTTAAAGATTCCATGTCACTTAATCGATTTTCAAGATCACCCTTCGAAGCTGTGTTTGCATGCTGTTTGTACCAATCTCTGGAGTCTGCTAAAACTAGCTTGAAGCCAGTTAAACTTTTGTAAAACTTCTCCTTGGCCAGTAGGTGTTGAATATCGTTTCTAAGATCCATGATCTTTGATCTTATGTTGTTGTATCGAGTTGATATGTCTTGAATCTGCGATGACTCCAACGTTAAATTTCTGTTTGGATCCTCCTCCTCGCACAACTTGAATAGCTCTTCAAGTTCTTCACACTGATTCGAACGGTTTTCAATTTCCTGCCATATGTTTTCCAGCATAACCGACTGATCTTTCAAGCTCTGCCGTGAAAGGAGATTTATTTTATTATCACAATCATCATGGAAGTTGAAACTCTCTAAAATCTTCCCTTCTAAAAGATAAAGAGTATCTGACTTGTGCAGCTTCCTTTTCTTATTTGATTGCGCTGACGAATTCAGCTCACCATCATCCGACTCATCGCCGAATCTGATGATCATTTGGAAATCCTGCCACGACGCTGGTCGTTCTATTCTCTTATCGCCGGTATTCGTCGGGAATTTAAAACCCATCGCTTCGATACGAACAGTTTGAACCTCAACGATTTGTTTCAGTGCATCCAAACGATCCTCCAAATTTTCAATTTGTATCAAAACTTGTTCAGAATTTTCATTCATAGCCTGTTGCACCATTTGTCTTAAGTCGACTAAGTATCGTTCCAGCTCCTTAAGATCTAGTTCACAGTAACGCAAGTCATTGATTCGTCGCGTTATGCTTCCCAGCTCTGTCAATTCTTTCGACTCCATAGTCTTTAAATCCTTCTCTCTAGCATCCATCCACCTCGAAATAACTTTGTACTGATGAAGCTTCTCAGCTCTTATCTCATTCCACTTGATAACATGCGACCATCTCTCTCCAAGCGCTGTTAGCTTATCCTCTAGATCGTTAAAGCTGCCAGATTCATCATTGACAATTACAACCATATTACTAAGACTATCTACAAGGCATTGCTGCTCCTTAAGATCGTTACGAAATTTCTTAAGTTCGTCAGTTTGTCGTTCAATATCGTTCAAAGTTGGTCCAATATCAGACATTCGCGATATCCGATCTTCTGCGTTCGTTAAGAACACTCTTAACTTTTCAATCTGTTGCGTCTGGAATTCGGCCAATCGAGCCAGGATTTTCGACTGAACATCTAAGGCCCGTACACGCAATGTCTCCCAACGTTCATTTAATAGCACCATTTGTTGTCGGATTTCATTTTGATCTTCTACTGATAGCCCCGATGTTCTTTGCGATTCATTTATTAAGTTCGATCCCTCTTCCAAAGCTTCGCCAACGAACTGTTGATGTTCGGCCAACTTAAGCATAAAACTTTCATTCTCATGAAACTGAGCCTTTGCTGTAGGAAAGTCTGTTGGTACAGGAATGTCCTTCGATAGTACTTCTTCATCTTCCAGCAAAAGCGCTAAAACTGCTTCTAACGCCGCCTGATAACCATTGATCTCAATCGAAGCGTTCGTTGCTGTTGAAAGTGGTCTAGATTTGGAATCTACTAGTAAATACTCCGAAGTCTTAGGTTCATCTATGTTAATATCCATCATCCTAAAACTATTATCCCCCTTTGATATCGTAAAAGTGGAACTTCTAACTAAATTCGTCGTCGTCCTTTCTGAACTCGACTCGTCACCTAACTGCACGCTTGGTTTATCTAGTGGAATATCATCTAAGTCGGTAACATTTCCCGGATGAAAGACTTTCTGTATAACGTTTCTATTCTCCTTATCATCCTCAGTACTGCTCTTCTGGCTGGTATACAACTCTCCTTTCTCATCCAGCAGCTGAATCTCTTCATTACTATCACCATGTAAAACCAAGTCTTGCACACTTTTCCGGGAATCAATTGCATGGTACAAGCACATGACATACATCAGCAGCGACTTCTTGTCCGGCTTGTTTGTATTTACATCCTCAGGATCTAGCAGCTTCTCGATCCTAAAGTAACGACTAGCCAACTCGAAAGCCATTTTTAACCTAACATTCGGATGCTTCTTCAGCGCAGCATTCAAGTCCAAATTTGGTATGTTTGCATGGAGTATAAAGAGAAAAGCTCGCCCGTCTGACCAACTCGTAGAGAAATCATTTATCGTCAATCCATGAGGCTCTGTATACTTCCGGACCCACATCAGCAACGACTTCTCTACTCCATTGCTAGCTTGAGAACTAATCAGGTTTTGTCCATTGAATCCCAAGGCTATTAACCAAACCAATCCTAGTGTTAGCTTGGGATTTCCTGCTGCTATGTCATCGCTTGAGATATTAACTAGCTTGATGCCGTATTCTTGAAGGACTAGCAGGACTTTGTTTAGGTTGTTTATGTGATGGACACGCATTTTGCCTTTTTCGGGCCTCTGAAAGAAAAATATTGATTTGAAAAAGTTACGATTGTCATTATTATTGTGAATACCTGTTGTGAATTTGTAAGTACTTCTAGTAAAGCTAAAAGTTTGTGGCCATCCCGGAGATCGAGAAATAGATCCTTGATTGGCGGACATTTTGTTTTTGCTAAGTGTGCATTTATCCATTTTGTGAAGGTTTTCTTTTGGATGTCTTGCCGTTCGTCTGTGGAGAAAGAGGATTTTAATAGATTAATTAAGCGATTTGTGGTAGGATTAAATATAAATAAAAGTTATATTGTAAAAGTGTAACCATTACAAAATTCTTCAAATGAAACAGAATAACAAAGAATATATCTCTCCTATCCATCATAATTTAATTTTGTTCAAGCATGGGCGAGTTTCGATTTTTCTACCAATGCCGCAAAAAGGAAAAAAATACTCAATCGAACCTGAAATGGTCCTCCCCAAATTGCCTCACCACACCGCATTTCTTGCCACACACTCATTCACATTAATCTGATACAAATTTACCACTTTTAGGTAGATTTTGGTACTATGGGAGCGATAGGACCCAGTGTTTAGGAAAGAAGAAGATAAATGCCGGGAACAATTTTATAATTGCCTTCGTACCAAAGTATGGAGTCAAAGTATATAGAATAAAAGCAAAATATACTATATTACGAGAACTTGTGGACTGACGGATGCAGGTTAGCCTACACTAAACTACTCGCGAATATGCTTCGACGAAGTAGCTCTCGAAGTTGACCAAAATCCGAATTACGTAACTGCACCGGTACCGCGCACACCTCGAGTACTTTGACTCGGGCGCAAAAACAGCCAAAGATGGTTAGTGAAGTCACAAAGTGAATCGAAGTGCCTCTCTTAAACTCCCGACTTCGACCAACTTCGACCAATTTCGTGAGTAGTGTAGTGCAGGCGTAGTGAATAATGGCGGAGACGTCGAAAGAAGCTAGATCGCCGAGCTATGATCTAGGTCTAGGGAGGGTTCGGTCGATTCGTCTATTTTGAATGACTTCTCTATAGGGTATAAATATGCTTAGTAGTTGCAGTCACATCATTGGCTGTACAAGTTAGCTGTACAAGACGGTTTCAGCCAGATTGCCCAGGCGAGGTTAGAACTGGGGCTGCAAATCAAATTGTCGCTTTGCGAGACGATTACAAATTAGTCCAATAATCAAGATAGAGAATGATGAATTTTAAGTACTGCAATCCTAGACCAACTTTAAATCATTGCTAGCAGTCGAAATCACAATGGAATCATTAATAAGCGTACACCTGCTACAACAAAATATATTAATGTCTATCAAGACTGTTCAAATCCAAAAATTTAAACACGAAATTGAAACTTCTGCTATATAATTCAATGGTCTTACCAAAAGTCAGTACTTATAGATGGATCTGAGAGTTGTACGAGGAAAAGTTCTTCGGGGAATGTTGGTTGTGTGCTCCATTTTGCTAAGAGCTTAAGGATCCATAAAACAAGCTGACACTGGCTCGGAATCCACTAAACCGCTTCTGACACAAGATTCGGTTTTGTCGTTTTTTTGTACCTACACCTAAGTGTAGGCCTTCGTTGATGGGCCGTTTGAAGCTATTAAGGGTCGGCCATAAATTACCTGAGGCGATTTTTGCCATTTTTTTACCTCCCCCACCCCCTTAGGGACCCGTCCAGAGATTTGGCTCGACTCTACCCCCTAATCTCACGGGCCTAACCGCAGCAAGTCGGGCCTTTCCTTAGAATATAGAACTACAGGAAAGGCTCCCCCGTATAAAATCCGTGTACGTATGCGTGGTGAAATGTGGGTCAGACGACGTTAGTTGACTGCCAAATTAAATCTACTTTTTTTACATTAAATGACCCAATGGGACCTGAAATGTCATCAGCTAATTAGAATTCGAAGAGACGGCGTATAAAAATTTCATTCAAATTTTATATTCGGCCCTGCAGATCTCAACTTCCATTCAGTCTCAAGCCCCGTGTGAATTTGCGGTAAGAACACACGCCGTATCCATTCGGAACCGAAAGCAAGACGAGAACTAGGCGTGAAAACCATCCAAACTCGTGTTCGCGGGTGTTCACGGTGTGAAGTGAGTCGGTAGAGAATCATAACGTCACTTGCACGCCTTGGTCTGTCAGGCCGATATCTGATATCCTCATCCCTCAGCCAGTCAGAATAATGTGTGGACTTAATTGCGGTGTGCCTATCGACCTGGCCAGAAAGACCACGGCCTGCCAGCGGCCTGTACACGAAATTCGTACAGAGTTTACATCATGGTTAGCCCCTACAAGAGGACCTCCTATTTCTTAGTATTTTCTTTTCGAAGATTTTGATCTGATGGTTTGTTTTTCGGTCAATGTCCAAGCGCAGAACCGGGTGGAATAATTTTTCATATATTCTTGGTTTTCAACCGACTTCAAGAGAAAATGCGACTATCGCAGCACTTAGAATAAAAGAAACTGGATCTTGGAACGGAATCAGGGGAGGGCACTTTAAGGTGCCAGACTCGGCGCACATCCAAGGTCACCTTTACGAAGAACTACGAGGTCCACATGCCTTCACGTCGTGAATGGAGTAATAGATCACATAGTATTCAAGTTGTCATAAACTTCTTCACTGATGGCTCTATGCTCGAGGGTCGAGTGGGAGGAGGAGTCTTCTCGCCGGAACTTGGGATCAAATCTGCTTCCGACTACCCGATCACTGCAGTGCATACCAAGCGGAGTTTTTAGCTATACATGAGGCTGTTTTGCAAATCAACCAGCTAGGCGACAGAAACCGAACTGTCTACTTCTTCTCGGATAGTCGGGCGGCTCTGAAGGGCCTGCGCTCTTGCACTAGAATTATCTCTGAGTGTCGCAGATCTCTTAACGAGGGCAGCTTAGGACCCTCCTCATATGGGTGCCTGGTCACCGAAATATAAAAGGAAACTGTAAAGATGACAAACTGGCTAGGAAAGGAACGATCGCCCCTCTTCTACCTGGAAAGGACAGGATTGGTATGCCTTGGGCCACCTTTAAACTCCGATGAAAACATCATACAATGCAACTAACAGAGAAGCATTGGAGAGATCTTAACAAATGCACCTTGGCCAAAATGACTTGGCTCTCCTAGGATGTCACGCGGACCACCTCACTGCTAAGCCTCGGTAGACGAGACCTCTCAGTTACAGTGGGAGTGCTGACTCGACACTGTCTGATAGCGACGCATGCTGCCCGCCTAGAGGAGGAGACAAGTATAAAACACCTTCTCTGTCACTGCCCAGTCCTAAGGAAAAGGAGACTTACCACTTTTGGTGAACCCTCCCTAAGCACGCTTGCGGATATCCTGAAGTTTGAGATACCGCAACTGAGAAGATTCAATAGTCCTCGAGGTGGTTTAGCGAAGAAACGACACTTAAATATCGGATTTATAGTGGGATCATTATGGCATCACAATGGGCCCATCTCTTTGGCCTAAGTTTTTGGGCTGTGCACCATATTTAACCTAACCTAATCTAGGCATAAAAAACTGGTAAAATAATACACCTTGAACGGATAGAAGTATTTTCCAAGGCAGCGAACAAGCTGCTTTGCTGTCGCCAAGTTCCTAAAAAGCATTGTAGGTTCAAACCCGGATCAGGCATTGCGAATTTTTCTATTTTTTCTCTTCTTTCTAAATCTATTCTGATTAGATTAATGTTGCAAAGAATTGCAGACTGTTCTGTGAGAAAATACGGTTTATTTATATATTTTGTCAACACACTGTACCAACCAACCTCTCGTAGCACAGCGGGCTAAAGACTTGCCTCTCATCCGTGGGGTTGCGAGTTCGATTCTCTGGCCTGTCCTACTTTATATTCACACAATACATTTTTTTTTTAATTTCCTTCGTGAATTTTGTTTCAAACTGTTTTTTTTTAAATTAGCGCGAAGACTAGTGTCTTCTTTAGCATTTAATGCAATGCTTTCATTGTCGTAGGTAGGGAAATTATCGTAATATATCGCTTAATGCTCCATAAAAAGTTATCTTATTTCCGCTGGTACCTATAAAAGAGATCTAGTTATGTCAGAAACTAAGAAACTGTTCAAAGCAACAGCTTCATTCAACACCAATAAATTTCTTCACCTTACTTCGTGCTCTACACAAATTTGACAATTTATCTAAAATGAGATCATTTTTAATCTTTTTTTATATCTATCTTTCTTTTTACGATCGATCAGTTAAAATCGGTGATCTAACTTCTACGTTTTACTTAAAAATCAATCTTAAAATAGCCGCTCTTACTTAAGTACCACAGTCTACTTAATATTTTGGGCAGGATGTTAAAACGACAAGAAATAAGCTTGTTTAATAGTTTTCTTTACAACCTCCTCTATTTCCTAATCCTTCTCCGCTCGCATAAATCCTACTATTATATAAGAACATTTCCATGCTAGAGCACAACTATTGACACTTTTACTCCTCCACCATTAATATTACTCAATGAATGGAACTTGGTAACCAGCACAAGATTTTTCAGCATTACTTCTGCTTAATTTTATTACCCACCACGATTAACACGCCTTAGTTTAACGAACTCCATAAATCATTGAAAGGAAAACACTTAACGAATACGGCATTTAACGCCTTGTACACGACACAATGCCGTATCTAAAGAACAAACACCTTCCTAAGCCGTAGAAAGGTACTTAAGGCACGTGAAGGCCCTTCGCACCGGAGTAACAAAAAACGAAGAACTAAGAAACCTCGAACAGCGGCTTACAGCAACTTTTAAGAATTGCCTCGAAGACGTCTACTAATTCTCAGATGCAGTCCGGGACCCCGTTGCACCCATCTCTCATGGATCTTCTGGGGCTGGGCACAAGTCGTTAATTGGGACTTCTCCAGGCTCCAGATTAATTAGCAGCCATGGGTTTTCTCTGCTGGCAGCTCCGATCCACGGAACTAATCCGCGGTCATATGTAACCGGCAGCAGTTCTCCTCCGTTTACTATTATTAACAATTAACGCTATTATGTGCCGGCGAATGGAATCTGCCCTCGACGTACTGGAACGATGTGGCAGTTAAAATGTTGCTGGTAATTCTCGTATTGTTCGTTCTCTCATGGAAATGTTTCACTTAATGAAAATTATAGTTTTTTGGATGAATTGGACAAAGTGAAATTTTATGAGTATTTCATAGCATAAATTCTATGCCGTAGAACCAACAAGAAGGGGATTCTTATGCTATGAATTTTAATTAACTTGTTGGATCCAACGCAACGAGCTGATTGAAGGGACAACGTAAAATAGACGCAAAAGAGAAAGGATAGGTGCAGTCTCAAGCAGTTTTAACCAATATGGAATATATTATTATACAACGCTAAAGCCTCTTTGAAATTAGCCATGTAAAATATGTCTAACACATAAAATATCACAGGTACAATTCCGGTCACTACCTCATCGGATAGAGGCAGAGTTTCCATTCCATAGAGTGTATTTCGATCGTAAAAATTATAAAATTGATTTGCTTTTGTTTAAAATTACGAAATTAGAAGATAAAGACGTTTGTGGATTTAGATTTACACAACAATTTGCAAACTAGTCTTGGATTTCAAAAGTTATCTTCTTGGCAGATTGGGTATTTTAAATGAAGCTAACTCTTGTTAATGCTAATAAAAGTAGCAAGCCCATGATACTGGCTATTAAGAGTCCACAAGTTTGACGAAGGAGTTTCTCAGCCATCGGACTTTGATTTGGCCAACTACTGCCCTAAGCGGATGTTATTAAATATTATGAATGCTTTCACCTCGATTTAAGGGTGTGGTAATGCTGCACATCAATAAAAGCGAAACAAAATACATAGCGAAGCACTCCTTTAACTACCTTTGGTCAAAAATAACAGACGATAATAGCACAAATAGCAGACGACAATAGCACGAATCTAAAATGGTTTTTGTAGTGTATCATTATGATTATAAAATTAGTTTGTAAGAGGAGCCTCTTTTTTCTTTTGAGCCCGTACAATGTCATATTGAGGCGGAGGAGCCATTGTAATGCCAAAATGACAAAAACAAGGATGTTAAAAATGAAAAGAAAACAAATATCAATGAAGAGATTTTTTACGAGCTTGATTCTAAACTGCATTAAACTGTAGTATATGTAAGAAAGATGTGCCTCCACAATGTATATATTTATATTTCACAAACTCACCTCGCCTAGTTTCAAGTTGCAAATTTTGATCCGCAAAAGAAATAAGAAATGTCTCTCCAGTTCGTATTTACAACTTCGACTCACCTCATTTCATTTTAGAAATTTCACTCCCTCAAAAAATATAAGAAATGTCAGTGCAGGAGGAATTTTAATCTTTAAAGGCATCAAGAATGAATTTGATATCCCCGTTGATGGCTTTGGACAAGGTCATGAAGGCAAGTCTGGCAAAGGTTTGGCTTATATTGTTGAATTAGTGAGTGTAAAGCAGTGTACTGTCATCAGCGTAGCTACGAAATGGCCCAGTAGGAATTCTAGGAAGGCCTTACCGATGGAGCACTGAAATAAGTACTCATCTGGTAAGGGGTGCCCCTTATTTTCTTGGTGCTAGATGAGCCCTTACAAACCCCATTACAAGAGAAGGCAGATGGTAAGGTGTAGTCCAGAATTATACCCAAACAAGTGAGAGTCTGCCCGATGACTCAAGGGAGCTTTCCTGGAGCTTTCATAAATTTTATAGAAAGAAAGAAAACGGGCAATCATTGATTATCTATAAGTAGATACGTAACCTTGTTTGCGGGCTTTGGACATAGATGGCGTTACTTACACTGATTTCAAAAATCCATGTTAAAACTGAGACTCAAGAGCTTTCGAAATATATAAAAGCTGTCTATCGGTTTCGCTGCTTATGTACATTGAACTTTTGAATTCATGTATATAGCAATCGCATGAATTGGGATACTTGCGATTGCGCCTGCCGTTCTTTGAGACAAAATTTTCGGAATTTTTGTTGTTGTGTTGTTTAAAAATGATTTTTCAGGTTTAGGGAAAAATTTAGTCGTGGAAGATTTTTATTTTTTTTTATTTTTTTATGAAATCATATTTTTTTGTCTGCAGGTGGATACGGTGCCGCAAATTTTAATTTCTGCTTTGTACAGAATATAAAAATTTTTCTATTTTCGACCAAAAGTTGAGCCTGAGGAAATTTCAATAAAAAGTTTTAAATTACATATGGAAGAGGTTTTTATCATATCGAGCCCTTCCCGCCGTTTTATCGTAACCGACAAAAGTAAATTTTACAGGGGAAGGTTTTTTTTACTTATTTTTGTATCTGTTATTTATAATGGGCTGAAATTAGTTAGGCTAATTATTTTATTAGTTAGGCTAGTTTATTATCCGATTAATGTCAAAATTGGTGGTATGTTTCGAAGGTTAAATTAACGTCGTTTGCGGTAAAAAACGAATTTTCGAAAAAATTTCGCTTACGATAAAACGGCGGGAAGGGCTTGATATAGTATCCCAGGCAATGAAGTATTTTGCATCACCATTAAGACTTAATGTTTAATGATATGGGAAAAGTAAAATCTTTCTTTATGTAAAACCATTCCATGCTAAACTGTCGCACTTTACTCCAAAAGAATATTTTAAAATTTATAACGCACCAGGAATTGTAAGTGCTTTAATAAGTTATAATAAGTCTTGTGCACTCTCTTCCACACCACCTAAGAGGTCGAGTACAGGGCGCGTTTTTTTATATCGTGGTGTCCCCAGTAGGCATAATTCACGGCTTTCAATCAAAAAGATCCTTTCGCATTCAGGCATTGCTTTGGATTTAGGACCTTGGCTATAATGATACCACATAAATATATCATCCTGAAACTGTAAAACAATTGAAACCTTCTTTCCAAAATTTACAGACAGCATAACAGGGACAGGCTGAAGTGTACTATAAACCGGCTTTACTTAGTATTAACTAGTTTTGTTAATATTCATCCTCTCATCTTTACAATTTTTCCGCAACTGCTTGTACAGGGTCTGTCACGTACATATGCTAGGACTCCTAATAGTTTGGCGCTATAAAATTTGTAAATAGAGTATTACTAACACCCTATATGTAACAAATCAAAGGCTCCCAGCAGGAAAACTAGCGAGGGGTTACTCAGGTAACCCAAGAATTCATTAATGATTTGTGTAACCGCTTACATGGTAATTGAAAAATTCTACTGCAAATTTAGTAAAATGAAGGTCTTTACATTGTAATGGCTAGGTAAGCGACTAGGTAATGACTTGTGAAATACTTCGTTGGAAATGTGATGTGCTTTTATTATTCTTTGTCTTGTCGAAGCCTCTCTTCTTGAGTTTATTCCGTCCTCCAAATTCGTTCGGTGTGGATCGTGCAGTGCAGTCAAAAAGATATCTTGCTAGTAAAATTCTCACCAAATGTAGCTGAAATGCAATGGTAATTTTGGATAGTAATGTTTTTAATGCTAAAAAGGGTAGCCAGAATTTTATTCTGCGTGCCATACATGGTAATCTATGTATTCACTTAATACACTTCACCTCTGAAATAAGTCCTCGTTTGTAATGCCTACAGTAAGTACTTACCGCCATAGGACATCCCTATGTAAAAGTAAGCTGTTATTTCACCACAAAGGTAATGGGTCCATCTCATTATCACCTCGCTTACCTAGCCATTACATTTCCCGCTGGGTTGTAAAAACGGAGTTGTATCGGATCAGTTTTATCCCGTAAACTTCCGAAGTTATAATCGAAGGCGAACTAAAAATCAATAAATCTTGGTGCTTCCTGTTTAGATCAACAAATTACTTGCTAAACATTCTATCGCCACTATCTCAATACCATCGAAATAAACCCTCTCCTTCCTGCACGGCAATCTTATTCCCTCAGCACCAAATTAGATAACTCGTCTCACTCCTTCCACCTGCAGCCCTCTTTTCGGGCACTCTACAAAATAGGAATTCGTTTCTAAAAATAACAACTGGATTCTGGAATAATCGGTTAGTATTTCCGAGCTCCAACATCCAAGAATTCAAACGCAGAACTCCTGGTCAATTCCACCTCCCAACGATCATAATGGTTAACCTATTCCACCCTTGTACTAATCTTACTGCAAGACAATGAACCATGATATGACAAACTGAATAATGGACTAGTTGTACGACAGTTATTTTGGGAAATTTGTTCAAAAATCGTACAACATTTTCCAATTTTTTTTTGATTTGATTCAAGGGTGGATTCACCGCATTGAAAAAGAAGTTATAATAAATTTTCCAATTTATTTTTGATATTATTTCATCAAAAATAAAATTTAAAAACATAAAAATATTTGAATCATTTTTCAAATACAACCTGTATTATATGTATTGAAAATGACTTATTTCTTCTTAACAATACCAAGCAACCAACCTGCAATCCGGTAGCAGCAACAATTACCCAAAACGTAGAAAAAAGCTGCTGTATAAAATTTATTTTTAAAATATTACTTCCCTTTAATTTTATCCCCTTAATGCTTGATAAAATTCGGCTAGATTAAATAAAAATCAACCACCTTCGCAAATAAATATAAAATAGAGTGCATTTAATTTGATTATTATAATTATCCTTAAAAAGGAGTATATTTTATATTTATAAGGGTGACAAACATATTTTATTGCAGTCCTAAAATTTCCTGCTGATTTTCATAATCAGCCACCAAAAAACATGAAGAGAAATGGCCTCGACTCCCAGATCCGGCGGCGCGGAAGTGAGTGCAGATTTGACACTTTGCGATTCTCAAATCCGCAGTCCCGGATTCAATTAAATCAAAAATTCGGAATGAAGACGAAATGAAATACCTGATGTCGGATTATCTTAGGCGCATTTGTGGTTTCGAATCCGCAGAAAATTTGTTGCGGATCACACTTTTAAAGCGCGGAAAATATCAAAGAGAGATTCGCGGTTGTGGATTTGAGAATCGCAAAGGCTCAAATCCGCACTCACTTCCGCGCCGCCGGATCTGGGGATCGAGGCCATAGTTTCAAAACGGTGTTTCGACACCCCTCCCCCTCCCATTCCTTTGCGTTGCAAATGGACTTTTCGCTAACTAATGCAAATAAGGCTGGTCGTCCACTGGAAGCGTATTCGAGCGGCTTCGCACTTCGGCCATACAAATGAGTCGCTTGTAGCCGCTCATATGTATGGCCGTAGCGCGAAGCCGCTCGAATACGCTTCCAGTGGACGACCAGCCTAAGTCTCATAAAATCAAAAAGTCCGAAATCTGAAAAATCATGAGATTCGATATCTCAAATTTGTATACGGCACCGCACCCCAGCCAAAATAAATTCAACTTCATTTTAATGTTCCAAGAAAATACCTTCTTATGTACACATTATTTCCATCATCGATAACCCTCAGCTTTTTTATTATGTATTATCGAAACTCCAAACCAAAGCTTCTAAATCTTGCAAGTTTTACCGAAAGAACAAACCGCAAAAAGAACACAGACGCTAGCGCCGCCAAACATCAACACCCGCCATCCTCACAGGTCCCATGATTACGCATCTACTTATAGATAATCAATGGGGCAATTATATTCGTCGACATAAAATGCGACGTTAGCATACTCAATAGCGCGGCTCTCATTCGATACGGAGGACAAGCAGCTTTGGAGAAGTGGAGAATTTAGTTGGGGGACTGCTTAGGTAAATCCACTCTCGGGGTTGGGAAAAAAAGGCATTTGTAAAAGATGAAAAAAAAAAAAAAAATAAAAGCATTTCGACACCGGATCACATATCCACAGGCGCCCATGAATATCTCTTTTCGCAATGTTCCATTTGCTGCCTTACTATACCCCTTACAGATGAGCAGTTCTATAAGTACTCTAAGGTAAGTACCATAGTAAGGCCTTACCCCCTATGACATCGTGTGTAAAAGTAAGCACTTCTGTAAAAGGGAGTGGTAAGGCCTACCCCTTACCAGTAAGTGCTGTTTTCAGTACTTCTGTAAGCTTACCGGTCCTACTGGGGGATTCGACGGAATTACGATCAGATCATTTATACAGATTAGTAAAAATGCGGGTTATAGTATTGACCTCTGTGGAACACCAGCCGAAATGCTGTAGCGGTTGAATTCGACGCCATCCAATATTACAATGATTGAACGGCCAGAAAAGAATCTATGAGAAAGAAAAGAAGTATATGAGAACAATTTTTTCAGGGTACCTGACTAAATCCGTGTTATACGTACTTTGGTGATCGAACGGAAATAGGATTTTTGGTTTTGTATATGCACTTTTACGCAGGTTTTTAAGAAAGCTCTTATCGTTAAACGGGGAAGCTGACAACCCATCATTTTTAAATTGTTGGACAAATTGATACTAAAACATCTAAAGCCTCTAGTAAACATTCATGATTTTGAATTTGAATTCAACAATAACCACTCCACAATATCGGAAGATTTTCATGACATGTAAATAAATTTTTTTTAAATTCGTATCTGAAAGGTTGACACTAAATAAATTTTGCTTTAAAAAAATTGACATTTTTTTTGTTGATAATTTTGCCCTTTTAAAATAGAGGTCCCGCCAAAAGAGTTGATGCCGGAGCACGCAGCTGGGGAAATTAAAGCTGCACACAAATAAAAATTGCGCACATATTGATAAGAAATGCGCTTATGTATTTTCAAATTTCCCCTTCGAAATTTGTTGCGACTAGGCTAAGGGACGGGAACGGCATGCGGGGATTCTACTGCGCATGGAAAACGCGACTTTCTCGGCATCAACTCTTTTGGCGGGACCTCTACTTGTTTTCGTCAAACAGAAATGCGAGGTTTTCTACCCCTGCTTCAACAAATTCTGGGGCTTATGGGGGGAAAGAGGACGAAATAAAAAACAACTACACGCATCTATTTTTTTGAAATATTTTTAAATTATTTCAAAGGAAAAAGGTGAAATCAGGTATGGCAACTTTGTGGTGTTTTTTTAAATTGTGTTTAAAATCATTCCAGAATTTTATTTACCTTTCTTCTTTTACTACAACGATAAAAATGTCGTATATTTTAGTTTATTGAAAGTGAAAAGTAAAAATAATGAAGAAATTGGAAAATTGTGCAACTTTTGAATGTGGATTTCATTTTTTAAATTTTGGCACTACGTACTATTATTTCTGTCAGTAAATGCACTGAACTCGTAGCACGAAATTAAACAAAATTTGGGGTCGGTGCACTGCCATATAAGAATGGACTGCTGATTGACAATTTTCAACAGCACCATTTTTCTCCAGAAATAGAAAACCTTTTTTATATAAACAAAACTGTTTTCTTCGAATTTAGAAGAAAATAAGTAATCAAATGTCTGTTATAATTGATAGAAATAAATTTTCATCACTAATTTTTATTGACTAACAGTTTTTTTCATTAAATAAATGTATTTATTTCAAAACTGTGAGATTTGTTTCCCTCTGTTTAACGAACTTTTAAAAATAGCTCAAGAGAGAGAGACAGAATTTTTTATGAATGACAAAAGTTTGTGCTTTGTGACTGATTACAAATAACAATAGCAGGGTTAATGTAATACTACCGTTATTTACCATACGCACTATACGTTATTCAACATACGCACTATACGTTATTCACCATACGCACATACCTTTTGTGGCGGAAAGTCTAACCACTAAATGAAGAAAATGGGCAAGCTCGATAACATAACGGTTAGGGTTCGATTCCTCGCAGGGTAAGGCCTTTCTTATTACCAAATCGCCCATTTAAATAAAAAAAATTCGTACTTGCTCTTAATAGCAATTCTCTGCACACTTTTCTGCCATCCTATGTAAGCGCGGATACCACCTAGTGGTGTTCAATCACTGAAATCAGTGATCTTTCGCGGTAATATTGGATGAGAGCCAGTGGGCTTGGCATTAATTTCTTTCTAGATTTCGACATAAAAAATTATTAACCGATAAAATCAGAAAATACCAAACAAAATTACGATTGATGTTTACAATTACAATAATCGAGGTCATCAGCAATGTTTGGTATTACCTAACTATTTTCCGGAAAATAGCAAATGCAGGGATAGTTTTTAAATACTTTTATTTTCTAGGTATGAGTCCAAAATGATCAGAACGAAATCATGGTAAAGTGGTTAGTTCAAAAAATTTCTTTCATAAGTAACAAAGTTTAGATAACTATCATGCAACTCTATGATCCGATTTGCGTCAGCCAGTATTTAAAGTGTTTTTTTACTTCCCCCATTTGCTTTACAAGTGCTTTAAGTAAGCTTTTGGGTAAATCAGGTTTAACAGGTGCACTCTGACAAGATCAAATTTTCTCCGCTCTTCACTTACGATTTATCGATAATTGCTCCATTAAATAATATGATTATGCAAATATCATTGCTAGTGCATGATAAATCGTGGTTTATATAACTTAATATGGACCATAAAATATGATATCAATAAAAATTAAGTTTTGTTTACTTCTTGGTTTATTTTGTTAAATTATATCTTCAATGATGTAAACTATTGAACATTAAAAGCAGCGCTGGAATAGTTAAACAAGTACAGGACATCATTTCAAAGAAATCATCGAAATATTTCTGTCCCTTATGGGCACGCAACAAATGAATATTAAATATGATATTTCTTTTTTGATGGTTAACACTCAACCGACATTTTACAACGTGTCAAACTATAAAGTCCTAAGTTGTCTTACATTAATTGAATCTTCAGTCGAGAACGCATAGAACAGAACATTTAAATTCCTGCTAGCTTCGAACCAACACGAAGAACGAAGAGGGCCAGAAATAATTCGTTTTACAGCCATTACTCCATGGTAACAATTCAATTAAAAGTCTCATTTCAATTCAACATCCTCTGCTAGAAGGCCCAACACACATCCGGCGTTAGCAGCTATGAAACGACACTAAATTTCCCAAAAAGGAAGCGATAGCGATAAAATGTCCAAATTGACGCGTATGATATCAACATCTATAATTTATTTATTTTCTGGTCATATACGAAACAAGTGACCGCATTTTTATTTTTCATATGAGTAAAGAGGATTAACTTTGATAGGATTTAATTTTGTTACAATTTCGCTTACCCATTTCCGATTCTCTCCCTGTGGAGTTCGACTTTTACGGGTAGGCTAAGCCGATAAATACTGATAAAGGTATGACTCGTGTTTTGCTACAATGTTTTGAGGGCGTTATACTGTTTATTCTCTACCCACGCATATTGTAATGCTATCATATTTATTTACGTACCACTTAATGTACATGTTTTCCAACACCAATCAAGATTCTTCCATAAAATTTTTATTACTCAATAAATCGCTAAATCCTATCAGTAAAAATCTGAACGGGAGAGAAATATACTTCAAAAAAAAAAAAAAAAAAATTTTATCCAATATCTCCGACGCCTTCAGAATTTTATCACCACACAAATCAATCAATCATAAGCCAATCGACGATCGAATCTATTCAAATTAGTCTCATCTTCGCCACTTCGTAAACAACTCTCGCAGTGCAGTGCAAAGACCGCATTCGTTTACATAAAATTACTCACGCCGAAACGATTCTGCCCCGCGGAGCAGCACTTCTCCCATACCCAGAGAGAGAGAGAGATGGAGACCTCGGCTAGGGATTCCACGAACTCTTGCAACCATGTGCGGAACTGCATGTGAAACCTGGGAAACCTATTTTAACTATCGGGCAGGGTCATTGGCACAATACCGGGTCTTGAACGCCGCACTCCGTCCCCCACACATAGCCAGTACGCTAACTCGGGTTTCTAAAACGGTCTACTGCACGCGATCGATCAATACTCTCCATTGCGCGACAAGCGTATGCCAACGTTGTTGTCGAATGGTGATCGTGCTCCCGAGATTCTTCAATTGTGGCTGAGTCGTTTTTATTGAACTTCATCGATCAATGATTGCTGAACTGAGGGGCACTAACATACTTCAGAGGGCTCCGTTCCTTTTAGCTTCTAATCGATCCGAGCACTGCACTTACAGCCTGTTGCCTTAGAAGATAAGCACAAATGCAGTGAGAGGTGAACGACAGATCATCTTAAGCCATGGACAGATCCTCCCTTCACAACGTAAACAATGTTGAGTACTTGAAATGCTTACGACGAAAGACGGAAACCCAGAACGCTTTCACTATGCCCCGATCCAGATGCATTCTGTTTGTGATCTTTGAAGGTCTACTGATTGTTGTTGGTTAATTAATATGTTTGGGTGATTAGTCATAGGAATGATAATTCTGGCTCTGCTTATGGTACAGAAGAAGTCGGCCATTGGTATTTATTCAAGTGTGGCTTTGGTGTAGGTTGAAACTGCACCATTGTGATACTTTGTTGTGAAAGATTATCAGACACATTCGACTTTGAAAAAAATATTGTGTACTTTGAACTGGTTTGTTGTTTGAATTCGAAAGTGGTGATTGTAGGTGATCTTTTATTTGTGACTTATGAGATCAAGGTTCATATTCACATTGCAAAATTGAATAATTGCTCCTTTATACATCAACTAAACTAAATCTATTTGAGTTGATGTTTAAACGTGCAATTATTCAATTTGCAATCTGAATATGTACCTTGATCTCATACGGGACTAGATTCGCCAGAAGGATGGCGTAAACAAGGACGAACAGAGATTAAAAATGCCAAACTGGATGACATAATTAAATCTGTTTAGACGATCTTAGCAGAATTTACGTCAACAATTTTTAACAAAGTTTGAAGTATGTAGTGTAGTTCCCAGACGTACAATGTAATAGCTTTCCTAGGGATGTACAATTTCTATCGGCGTTTCATTCCATACAAAGCAGAAAATCCGTTGGCGGTACAGAAGTTCCTCGACCGTTCAAAGAAGAATAATAGAACTAAGATCAGCTGGGACGGAAACCACAATGTTAGCTTTTCCTACGCATAGCGCCCCAATCTCGATAGTTACCGACGAATCCGATAGGTGCTGCGTTACAGTCGGTTAAAGGAGACTGGCAGCCTTTAGTATTTTTTCGCGGAATCTTTTAGACACTGAGAAACGATATATCACCAAGGCAAAACTGGATTTGATCAGCCAATTTTCAACAAATATAGTTCACATAAACGAAAAGTACAACTCGGTCAACAGTATCGGTTCCGTCAATGATTGACTTCGAAGGAATGGCTAAAGAGCAATAGAGTGATCCAGACCTCACTAAGTTGTTAAACGATCGCACTACAAGGATCAAATCAATCAGCAAAGCGAATTGTATTGCGACATGGGTGAACAAGCAGTACGACCCTATGTACCAGATAAGTTCAGGAGAACAGATTGCGAGACCATACACGAATTAGCGCACTCAGGGTTACGATCATCAAAGAAATTGATTTGCAGGCGTTATGTGAGGCTTAATATGTATAAGTAGGTACTTAGATTAAGAGATTTGTAAAACCTGGGTGGTATTTCAAAGAGGTAAAATTAATAAGCACACAAGAAGTCCGTTAGTCCAGACACCTCTTACTGCCGTTTTGAATATGTTCATATGGACATTATAGGACCTTTTCCACGATCAGAAGAGAAAATTTATTGCTTAACGATAATAAATCCTTTTTCGTTGCCAATGGGAAATATTACAGCAGAAACTGTAGCCGTTATATTTTATTCTGCATGTATAAGCCGATTTGGAGTTCCACTAAGGATATCAACATACCAGCGGAGACAATTTGAAAGCAGCCTTTTTACATAGTTGATGAGGTTCTAATCGTATTCATACGACATCATGGCATTTCCAAAGCAACGTCATAAAAGAACGCAATCACAAAACCATGGCCAAACAATTTATCTACCAGGAGAGTTTTTTAGATTCTACCAGCCCAGAGGTAATGATAAACGAATTTGCGACACAGCTCAAGTTACACTTCAACGCGGTTAAACCATCATTAGCTCCCAATTATGACAACAGAAAACCATTCGTTCGATCTTCAAATGAAATGCGGGATGACAAGGTTAGAGCACCGCTCACGTCACCATATAAGGGGACTTTTAAGGTAAGGGAAAGAGGACCAAAGATGTTCAAAATTTTACGAAAAGGACAAGAAGTCGTCGTATCTATCGATCGACTCAAACCGGCTTACATGATGAAGGAGCCATAACCACATCGTGAGTCGTCAGAAGAACCACAGACAGGGACATGGGAAAAAGTCATGTTTATCAGGTTCAGGGACTAATGATCACATCGGAGAGGTGGGTACTGTGTTGGTTCCAGCAAACACTTTGTATTATTATAAAAAAGTCTTATAATAGCCGTGTTTAACTCGTACGGTCGGGTGACCGGTGGCCCGTGCGACCCGTATTGATTATAGGCCGACAAACTAACCGTCCCTTTCTTGAAGAGAACAAGGGAAAGGGAAAATCGGTGGACACCTTACTGCACGAAGTAGTACGAAACCGTATGTAGAATACGCCAACTTTTCTAGACATAAAAAACGCCTTCGATAATATCAGAAACTATGTGGTAAAATCCACGTACCAGAACGCACCGTAGAGCGGAGTCTTCTAGCCGCTGCTATGTTTATGGCTAGGATAAGATTATAAAAGTCTTCAAAGACAAACAAGGATAAATAAAGAATATAGCGGTTTTAGCGAAATTATGGATCCTTTTGGAAAGGCTAGCGAATTGTATAAACTCTATGGGTTGTTAGCCCATGACATGTAAATACAGAACTCATACTGTTCGCCAATAGAATTCAACATCACCGATTTCAGCCTAGGTATTGTTATCGTCCAATAAATTATAAACATTAGTAGTGATGATAGCATAGTTAATACGGACAGCTGGACCGAGAGAGAACCTCAGGGCACCCGAAATAGGTAATCTATATAATAGGCATAGGTAATCTATATAAATATAATTAGAGTGTATGTCTGTGATTTCAAAATAATTGTGTTTTTTTAATTTTATATAGTTATTTACATGATTTTAAAACGAAATCACGCATTTTTAAAATTTTTGTCTGTCTGTATGTCTGTTTGTTCGGGCTAATCTCGGAAACGGCTAATCCGATTGGGATGGGACTTTCACTGGAAGATTCAGTATTTTGGCGGGCATGTTTTAGGCTATTTATATGCACTATATATTAGCTCTACCTGTATGTATGTATGGATGTATGTATGTAGACAAATTTTGAAAATTGTTTTTGACCCACTTTCATATGACCGATCAGTTTCAAATTTTGCACACATGTACAGTTCAAGTGACAATGCAATCTGACCATTTTATAAAAAAATCAAGATGGCCGTTTCAAGATGGCGGCCGAATTTCGCAATTGTGCTTGCTGACCGCCGACATAGGTATTAAATGAAAGGGAATGATAAGTATAATATAATTACCTATTTGGTGCCATTCCAAATTCAAAATGGCGACCGGAACAAAATGGCGGCCAACACAGATGGCGGATTACTTTTTTATTTACATCACGATCAGTATGGGTATCAAATGAAAGGATATGACAAGTAGAATACTATTAGCTGGGTGGCGTCAACACAGCCAACACAAAATGGCGGACTACCTTTTTTTACAACGCTCTCGGTATGGATACCAAATAAAAATGTATGATGAGTAGAGTACAGTAAGCTGGGTGACCTCATTTTAAATATCGGTCACCACAAAATAACCGAAGACATATAATAAATTAGAAGGTAGAAAACTAAAAATATAGTTTAAAAAACTTAAAAATATGCTTTTTTTTAAAAATGAACTAAAAAGTAAAAAATTATGTTGAATGAAACCTTTTTTGCTCAAGCCAGTATATATGTATAATATATGGGGCGCTAGCGAAAAGTGGCACTAATTATAAAATAAGAATATAGGTAAAGTCCCACGCTTTTTAACATTTCGAAAGTTAGGTTATTTGGTCAATATGAGATCAGGACAGTAACAGAGATTTCGGCAACTTTACACACATCAGGAAAAACAGCTCATTCTATGCTTAAGATACCGATCGAAGAAGATCATATGGAAAATCCTGCGTGGAACAAATCTAAAAGCCTGCGTGGAAAAATCAGTTTTACAAGACTGCATGATGGTTGTATGGGAATGTACCATGGCAAATAAAGTATCTATTAACAGAACACCGCGAGATTTAAGATGTAAAAACCAATTATTTTGAGATGTAACTGTTTTATTGGCATAGATTTCGGGCAAATGTTGCCGGCTGTCCGGACAAATAGGTCACTCATTTAGGGACATATTGAAAAACGTTATTTAAGGGGAGGTTCTCATCTAGCGTGCCAAAAAGTAAGTAAAGTTTGTGATTTTTTTAAAGGAAAATTACAAGACATAGGGAAATGATTGGCAGTATCTTTTATTGTACATTAATCTGTACTTAAAATTTTTTTATGCAAAAAAAAAACAAAATGGCGCCCGTTATTCAGCTTCTCCGAAGGCATGTTTTTTGAAAACTGCCCAGCTGTGTACAATCTAGGGGTCGCAGATTAGCCTGAAATCAAATAATGATGACATTATTCTAAACTAGAATAAATTTGTCTCAGAAAGAGTGAAAGACTTTAAAAAAAAATAAAAATTGACGTAATGGCGCGATTTTGAAATTTGAGTGACGTTTTCGGCTGTTTTTTTTATAGTTTATGACTTACAAAAAGGAGTTAATGTTACAATTTTCAAAATGTGCTCCACTCTTTCTATGAAGAAAATTGTTAACTTTAATATGCACACAAATTTGTAAAATCTTGAAAAACAAAGTTTCGAGATTATCGTGTTTGAATTTTAAGAGTGCCCCGCTGCGATCATGACACCGCGACAGTCAATGGGCTGTAGAATCCGTTCTAGTGCTCGGATCAACAAAATATTTTTAAGGGACATTCTAGACATATTAAACTTTAATAATATGAAATAAAAAAAAATCGAAAATTTCAAAATTCTCGATGAGAACCTTCCCTTAAAGCAAAAGATGAGAGCGCAATCGGAAAACTCAGAAATCAGCACTATTCTCCTCAACATAGGATATAGAATAGAAAATGTTCTTAGATTAATGAAAATGATGACAGTGAGCTGCTGGCTGTTGTTTGAAAGTTCGTAATAGACGCGGAAATTTTGATGAGCGACATTTATGGCGATTTCAAAAATATCAACTCAACTAAGTCGACTCAACTCAGTAATGCCACAAACGTTGTAATACTTACAAGCGAAACATCGAGCATCGTTTACAAACAAGCGTTACAGTGGATTGCTAACCAGTGCCGCGCGGGCGGTATGACCGGAAACGACGAAAAACGAAAACGGGAAGCAGCAACTGCCCTTTTTAGGATCAAATCAGTAGTGTCGTCTTATAAGTTTGGCAATCTTCACAAGCCATGTTCGCCATGGGGCAAATTCAGGGTGCCAATTATCTGAGAACGTCAAAATCTACTCGCACAAGACATATTCTGAATAAAATTGGCTAGGTATCTGTTGTGCAAGTAGTATAAAAGTTGTCCGATGATTAACCTTGAATTTTAAAAAAAGTTGTAGTTAACATATTTTTATAGTCAACTCTAAAGTTTTTTATATATCCAAAATCATGTCTTGCAGATTAGTGCTTTGTTTCATTATACCCTTTTCTTATTCCGGACTATGCACACATAATTTTGTTTTATTAAAAGGCGTTGCGACGCACGCGGGTTTTTGCTAGTGTGTAATGTAATGCGTAATGTGTAATACTCTATATATCACTTGGAATTAAAGGAAATCTCAATTTTTGAATAATTTTCAACAATATTTTAACACACATTTTCCTAATCATTTGTACGTACACTCATTCTCCTCTTCCAACATGATTACTAACGCAGTACATAAGGCGAAGATTTGTTTCTATCAGTATTCCTTCCTCAAGAGGTTCAGCACTATTCCTTGATCTACCGACACAGTTATCAAATTGCAACTTATCTCCTATAAACTTATTTGACTAAATGAATACTACATTCACATTTAGAATGTAACAAAACTCAAAACACCACAAACAAAAAAACTATCACCACGGACGAACGCTCCGGAAATCGAAAGTGAACAATCTTGATTCGAAATGGTTGGAAAACGACGACAGATCTTTCAGGTATTTCAGACTACAAAAAACACCGACTTCGCAAATATGAAACTGAAGTGAACTGAAACTGCACCACGATTCTTCATTCAAAGAAATCCCCATCGATGGGGAAAACTATTTTTTCTTTTACTTTTTTTGAAAAGGGGTGAAAAAAACGTATAGGTAAAAAATGAATATGAAAAAAAGGAGGACAGGAAAAGTGTCTACAAATATGGAACTGAAAGGAAGTTTCCAGCCTTTGCATACATTGACTGACACACGTCCTCCAGGATGAAAGGTGAAACCACAAAGTGATTTCTACTGACCGCGCGCGTCCTCAGATGACGAAGTCTGATTTTAAGGAAGGGTGGACTTGGGCGGTACGGGGGAGTTAGAAAAAGTCTCTTAAGACGGCGGAATTGTTTAATCTTACATTAAGTAGGCGGTGTGCGGCTGTGTGCCTGCCATGCTTGTTTGGTATTAACTTACACCGGTTATGTTGAAGGGAAATCGTGGGTGGCACAAGGGAAGCTTTTTGTAGGCCTGGGTCAAATTGAATGTTAGCTTTATGTGCTGTAAATGGTTTGGAGTGGTTGTATGGGGACATTTTTATGTAGAAGTGTACTAGGGTAGTTTATATTTGTCTATTCTGTTCCTTCCACGCCTTCCTACTTTAAATTATTGCAGTAAAGTCCGTTGAACACAATTTATTTCAAGGTCCAGATAGTGTAGAAATATTTTCAAAGATATTGATAGCGTATCCTGTGTAGTCAATGAGGATGTGTCTATTTATTAGGAGAAGACTAAAAAGGATGTATAATTTGGCAGACACAGCAAACCCGAAAGAAAAACTAATACAAATTTATTACTAGCTGGTCCAATATCCTTTATTTGTCAAAAGGTATAGAAAGCTATACTGGCCTTCCTTGTCCTCTTTTCGATATTCAGCCACCAATTCAGTTTTGGGTCCAGAATAAAACCCAAGCTTTTATCTGACTGAGATTGGGTAAGTACTCGACAGTTAATTGAAGATGGACCTCGGCAACCCCGAGTCAACCACCTGAAACCTCGCAGGAGCCTGCTCCGCAAACGGGAGAGGTAAGTTCAAATATGTGGATGGTGACCACTGTACTTTCTGGGCTGGTGGTTAGGGGGTCTCTAACAAGAAGGTGAATCTCTCCGCCATATGAATAATGTAGGCGGCTGGGGCAATAACTAATCCCCCACCATTCGACACAAATAACCACAGAGCCTCCAGAAAAGCTGGTGCTGCTGACGGAATAGCCGAGGAAGCAGTTCTGGGAACAAATGCTCCCTCTATTTCAGAGCTGGGCCTCTAAACCACCTCACCTATCTTTAGGGAGAATCTCACAGCCCAAAAAGGCTCTAAATAAGAGGAGGGGAAATAATCTCTTCAGGAAGTGAGTACTGATTTTCCTGAGAAGCTTGTCCAGTCAAACATTTATCACTCCAAGGATGTCTCTGCAATACTTGAAAAAAGGGTCAACTCTGGCAACCTAGATGAGGCCCTAATCTAAGAGCTATGGATATACTGAAGAGGAATATGTGGCAGATCGATCTTGTCTCTGCCGATCTGCAAGAAAGTATCATTACAAGGCAACGAAAAGTTGCGTTTTGGAACAATGATCTCTCCAGGCAAAGGAGAGAAGTAAGAAACTATTTTATAGGGCTAAAGCTTCGGGTAAGTGGGACCTCTACAAAAGAGCCGATTCTAACAAATATTTGAGAAGAGCCAAACGAAGATCATGGAAAGCCTTCTGCAACGAAATAAATAAGCTTCCAGCCTCCACGAGGTTGCATAAAGCTCTGTCAAAGGATCACTCCAATGGCTTTGTCTCCCTGGAGGCTCCTGAAGGGTCCTTTACAGAGAGCACCAGGGATACCATGGACCTATTGATGAGCACTCATTTCCCGGGTTCTCAGGTAACTGATCATGGGTTAACCTTAGAACCTGGATCGGAGGTAATACTTGCCCACCGGTGCTAAATAGCAACAAAGGCCTGGCAAACAGGATCTGCATTGCGGGTAAGACGAGTAGGCCAATGGCACCTTCAAGTTTTCAGGACTGCTGGAAAGGACCAGTACTCCCCGCCTCTCCTTCAAAGAGGCTTGGAACAGACCTTACCAATCACGCTTTTTATTTTTTTATGTGTTAGACTAGAGGCTTAGGGAAAGCCCCTTTGTACTGTTCGACAATCTATTTCTTTCGTATAGAATGTCAAACAGCAGCTCTAGCCGGAAGATAGAGAATAGAAAGACAGAGAGAGAAGTAGGAAGGAGCTGCCACAACCTAGCCGCGATATTTTTTATTCCATCTACTTCCAACCATTTCGCGACTCTGGCATCGAGGCATTTGAGAAACAACTCGCTGGAGTGTTATGCCTTATGCCTCCTGAAACGAGTTGAATCTCATCAGCCAACCGATGACATGCGCTTGGTGGAGCGGGGAAGGACTAGTGAAGGCTATGAAAGGAGGAATCAGGAATGTAAAGAGGGGAGAAGAAAGAAGGGAAGTTATGTGGGTGGGAAAGTGGATAAGGCGAGGGACCGTGGGGCTGGCCGGGATTCGAACCCGGGACCTCTGGGATAGTAGTCAGGCGCCTTACCTCTAGACCACCGAGGCCCCCACGCTGCCATTATTTCGGGGTAGCTTTTCCATATTCTAAGGTGCGAAGGATAGTCTTTATCGCTAAATCTGGGACAAGGTCTTACAGGGAAGTAAAATCCTATCGATCTATCAGCCTCTCTTCCTTGCTCTTGAAAACGATTAGAAAGGGTCTTACAGCGCATCCACTTTATTGTCCGATATTTGGCTCCCGGCCAGACAGCTCTACAGAGACCACCATTCATGTGCCAAGGAAATCTCTCCATGTGCCTTTGCAGACATTGATGGTGCATTTGACAACTTTACCTTCGACGCGATCAATGAAGTCGCAGTAAAAAAAGGCATCGAACCTAATTTCCTTGAGCTATTCTCCTTTAAGCCAGGAGACTTTCTGGATCATTTGTCGATTCTCTAGGAGCTAAACCTCATAAACCTGATATTATTGTCCGATAACATTCCTAGCTTTCTTGACTTCGACAAACCGTTTACAACGATTATTAGAAATAGGTCAGAATGGCAACATAGCAAGCATCCCTTTCGAGGCACCACGGCCTTTTGGTATACGAACGGTTCCAAAAACCGATAAAAGGGTAGGATTGTATCTCGCCCAAGAAGCAAAATATCCATGGTTCTGGACACAACCCCCACTGTTTTTTAGGCTGAAGTACTCGCCATCCAGGTGTGTGCTCAGACCTGTATTAATAGTGGAAACTTTTAAATTTCAGGAGGTGGGAGCTAAAAATATTAACAGAGCTCCTGACGGGTCACTGTTATCATCTAAGCAGAATAATTCTGATAGTTGCTTGTAGCTGTTGTCATAATAAAAGGTTGGTGTGGTTTCAATAAGGTGAGGGGTTGTCCATTAATTACGTAAGGCATTTTAGGGGGAGGAGGTCGAGCCGAATCTCACCCAATCTCACGGGGGGGGGGGGGTTAGGGGGGCTTGGTAATTATCACGTTTCAAGAAACAGTGTAAAATTGCGAGAAAGCTGGATTAAATTAAGCAAAACCTGTATCTCCACTAAAGACTTACAGACCGCCGGTAAGCAGTGGCATTTCCTTTCGGAGTGATACTTTTCATATCCGCCTGACAGCCCGTGGCATGCAGTTGAAGTCAGGCGAAGATGACAGCTTAGCATTAGTAGGTTGTTAATTCAAGTGCAAAAATGTTCATGGTCTCAATGAAACCTTCAAAGCGACTCCAGACTCACGCCGTGAACAAGCGCGAACGCGAGTGTGGATGGTTTTCGCCCCTAGCTCGCGCCTCGCATTCCGTTCCGAGTGGATACGGCGTGAATTCTTGCTGTAAATTCACGGCTTGAGAGTGAATAGAAGCTCAGATTTTCAGGCACGAACTGGCGATAAATGCCCAAACATACAAAGATTTTGTCAGTTGGCACCCGGCGAGTGTTTGGTAAAACTTTGCCTCAAGGCGAAAACTTTCAAGGCCACGGCCGGCCGGCGACCTATGAGGGGAGAGGAGTTCAAATTATCAGTTATCTCTAAAAAATTGTACCAGGCTTATTTACAGTGGCAAACTCAGTTGATCTTTCCAAATCAGAGTTCACTCGCCTGGAATTCTCCAAGAACGGAGAATAAAATGCCATGGAAGGAGAGCAACAAAATCATAACTAAAATAAATTAATAAAAAGTGGAAAGAAATGAACGCCATATCTCAAATCAGAATCAGATGCTGTGCTTGCATTAAGACCAAATGCTCCCATGAAGAAGTAGATTCATCATCGTTGTAGCATTTAAAATACATTTCTCTTTTGCCATTACTGAAGATTAAACGTACAGGAATTTGAACCAATCTTCTTCATAGCTGCCCAACATCCGATGAATTAACCAAATCAACAAAACTGTACCAGTAAAAGTTAAAACAAAACCATTTATCATCCATACTTATTTCGTTTGCGCTGTTCGCCCTGGGTCGGATATTTTTCTTTCCAACATTTGTTGTTCTGCAATCGAAACCCACTGCATCCATCTTTCTGTAATTAAAACCAAGCGCAGCACCAACATTTTTTCTCTGCTTTTAATTGATGTCATTTTAACTAAACATAAAAAAATGGAGATCATTCATCTCTCCTGCAAAACATCTGGACCGAAAGCGATACGATATCGAGCCCCACATAAACTGTCAACCACATAAACAAAGTCTGAAGAGCTGCGCGGCTGTTAAAAATACACCAATGAAGATTCCATCAATTAACATTCGAACCTAAAATTACGCAATGGAAGAAAACTTAGCTCTAGGCTGCTTGAGTTGTTTGTAGAAGTAAAATACTTAAGCGCCATGTAATGCAAACTCTCGATTATAGCTTCTTAGAGGAAGGTCACCAAGTGGGGAAAGTGATGTCATCGTGAACGAAAAAAACGAGAAACGTCGATAACAGCGCAAATGAAGTCATCGGAGGCTGCATTTTTGAGGAGAGTTGGTAGCACTGTCATCGGCACCTTTGAGGAGTTTCGTCTTAACTCCATCAATCACAGAAGTGACAGGATTGCAACATAGCCGCGTTCCGATGGGCATAGGTCAAGCGAGAGTGAGTATAGATTAGTACAGTCAAATTAAGCCGAAAAAAGCGAAATAGCGGAAATAGTCGGGTACAGGCTGAAAATTGGCACAGAGCTTCCTTTTAGGGTTCTTAATAAGAGGTTATAAAGTCTACCGATTTTCTACCCCGGGAACCTTTCTTTCTAGGGGGTTTTAGGGTCAAAATATCTGTTTTTTGCAAATGCATCTGAAACCGTAAGTCCTATCATAAAAAAATGTTCACAAAGTGTGTAGCTCATATAATTTTCTACAAAAAATGTTATTATACATTTTGCCGTACGTATTGCCATTCATGAGATATCACCATTTTAAAGATTTAAAATATTCATATGAACTCATTCATGACTTGTATAGGTTTTCCGACGTTCAAGTTGGACTACTTTTCTAATTTTTTCAGGGGTCATTCCTGGATGTATTTGGAGGAAAAATGTGTTCTAGATAGGAGCTAACCACTAAGATACAGGGTGTTCGCGAAAAAACAATGTCTTTTTTTGTCATTTATTTAGAGTTGAATAACTCCTAGACCAATTATCGTAAACCAATATACTTAGACTCATCTTTTAGGTCAAAGTGTATTCTTTTATTTGATATAAAGATCAGGAACTTGAGTTGCTCCGTTTAGAAGATATGTAGGTTCAAAGCATGAGCGAAATGTTTAAATGCCTAATGATATTTTTTATTCAATTTTACATTCACAGCTTCAAAATTCAAGCAACATATTTTATCCCAAATCCTGCAGAAATCAATACACTCACTATCTGACATAATTTAGATGTAATTTTGTATTATTGTTCCAATTTGGACCATTTGGTAAAAAAAACAGAAAATATACTTTAAATTGAATAAAAAAATATCATTAGGCTTTTAAACATTTCGCTCATGCTTTGAACCTACATATCTTCTAAACGGAGCAACTCAAGTTCCTGATCTTTATATCAAATAAAAGAATACACTTTGACCTAAAAGATGAGTCTAAGTATATTGGTTTACAATAATTGGTCTAGGAGTTATTCAACTCTAAATAAATGACAAAAAAAGACATTGTTTTTTCGCGAACACCCTGTATCTTAGTGGTTAGCTCCTATCTAGAACACATTTTTCCTCCAAATACATCCAGGAATGACCCCTGAAAAAATTAGAAAAGTAGTCCAACTTGAACGTCGGAAAATCTATACAAGTCATGAATGAGTTCATATGAATATTTTAAATCTTTAAAACGGTGATATCTCATGAATGGCAATACGTACGGCAAAATGTATAATAACATTTTTTGTAGAAAATTATATGAGCTACAAACTTCGTGAACGCTTTTTTATGATAGGACTTACGGTTTCAGATGTATTTGCAAAAAACAGATATTTTGACCCTAAAACCCCCTAGAAAGAAAGGTTCCCGGGGTAGAAAATCGGTAGACTTTATAACCCCTTATTAAGAACCCTAAAAGGAAGCTCCATGCCAATTTTCAGCCTGTACCCAAACATTTCCGTTATTTTTACTATTTTTCCTGTACTAGATTGCAAAATGTCTCAGTTAGTTTAACTAGGATTTAATTGAGAGCAACAAAACTCTTCCCTTTAAAATCTAAGCGACCAAACATTTCCGGTAGTAATCAAAACTTTACCAACATCACCAACAGGTAAAATATCATATCAGTTGCATAATCTGTGCTGCATTTCTGCATTCATTTTCATCGCTTTTTGTTTCATTTAATGGAACAGAAAAACAGAAACAGATAAACGAGTTTAGTAGGCCACCAATTGATTCGTGCAACAAAGGAAACATTTCAATGGACTCCGGGATCGGCTTTATTGCTGCTATTTTTGCCGGAGTCATTTTTTATTTATTTAACAGCCCCGGAGTAGGTGAACTGTTAAGAATTAGCATTGTGACTTGTTCAGGTAAATCTTTAATAGGAAATCGTTCTTGCATGAGTTTCTTTAAAGAATGTGTAATGGTATGTACGCTTTGGCGCTGGCTGTTTATTTCACAACCCCTTTTGCCGATTCGGGCGGGGAATGGTACCAAATGTCACGCACGGAATGCTGCAACCCTTACCAAATTCGATTTTCAATGTATCAAAATGATTTAATATTTAAATTATGGAGATATTAAGTAAATCTGGTTTAAACAATGCAATAGTGTATGGGTTTTTGTGGTTTTGATGTTTGTTATAGGATGAATTTCAGTTTGTAGATCGAATTCTACAATTTTTAATTAACTGTCATCAGAACATCTCACCGTCGGAGATATTTCAAAATATTTGTTTAGATTGAAAGTTAATTTCTATTTTTTTATTTTGATCAACAATACCTGTTAGGAGACAATATTTTTGGACACCAGAAAAATAATCTTGCGAGAGATAACGAACTGAACTTTAAAATAACCTCAGTTCGCATACAATTTTCACATATTCAACTGAGAAGCCCAACTGAACTCGAACTGAAGTTAAGCATTAAAGTTCGCTTAAAAAAGAGTTATCAGTGGAATTCCATTCTAGTGAACTTTTGCTTTTGCATTTCTGACTTCTGGCGAAAAAGCAACAATTTCAAGCACGAATTGAACATAAACTGTTGTTAAGCCGGTGAAGCCACTTGAATTGAACTGAGCGTTATTGAACTGAGGTTTGTGAAGCCGGGCATAGGACATCTATATGAATATAATTGGAGTCTGTCTGTGATTTCAAAGTAATTGTTATTTTAAAAGTTTATATGGTTATTTACATAATGATAATAGTAAACCAAAATCAAGTATTTTTTAAATTTTTGTCTCTATGTTAAGTCCGGGCTGATCTCGGAAACTGCTAGTCCTATTGCAATGGGACTTTCACGAGAAGATCCAGTATTTTCATGGGTACGTTATGGTTTTTACTCTGTTCTGACTTCCGAATCCGATTATCGAATAAACCTTCTTTTTACCATTCCAATTATAGGCCTCAATGAGCTCTATTTAAATATTTAGGTTTGCCTACCTTGATCGTACTATATGAAGCATTTTCCTTTTTGGTGCGATTTGTGGGACTAATCTGATCAATATTTGCTTAGGTAACAATGGATATTTAAATATAGCTCTTTAACAACAGAGCACAGAGATCGCCACAATGAACCGACTACAAATGAAGTCTTTGTACTACGGGTAGATCAACAATGTGATAACCGAGGCATAATACTTAATAGAAAGAATAAGAAATTACAACGAATCACAGAGATTCACATACCCCAGTACACGGCAGTATAATTTTAATAACAAAGTATCTGCATTGCAATTCTATTGTTACGGAATTACGGTTCGCGAAAATAAACACAATAAATTGCACTGTTATAAGCAATTATTTTATCAACAATTGATAGATGTTTATGCTTAAATTGAAACAGAGAGACTGAGATTTTTATAAGAAAGAATTAGAAAAACTCAGAATAGAGAAGCGTGGTTTACCACATGCTTATCTTCTGCATTAATGTGATTGAAGTGTTTGGCATGTTTTAGGGTACTGTTTCACTCAGACCCAACCATCTGTTTACAAGGGAGACTGGATCAGATAGTCGGAGAAAATCGAGTGGAAATTTTTTTATTATTGCAATTGTAAACCTCAAAGCTCAGAAACCGCTAATCCCATTTTAGGCCTTTAAGCCACTTTTTCACTCTCATCCGACTATCGGATCAGACCGAAAATATGACTTCATACTCCGTGCGCTTCTAGAATCATGGTCAATCGTGTCGAAATGGCCTATCGAACACAATAAACCAAAGTTAAACAATGAACAAAAAGAACTCTATCAACAGTTTCAATACGGATGAACCATAACCATTGGCATTACAAACTTCGGTGAGCGTTGGCCTCGTCAAATTTTCTTCCAACGTTCTCGGTCCTGCGTCTCTCTCTTCCCAAGGTAGTCTCAATTGTGCGTAAATCCATTTCGATGTCGTCTTTATATATATTGTAGCTCTTCCTTGTGACCTTCTTCCCTCTGATGTTCTGTTTTTTCAGGCATTCTAATTACATATCCTATCCAGCATAGGCTTTTGGTTATGTCAGGTACTTTTGGTACAATTCGGGATTGTGTCTTCTTCTTCAGACAACGTCTTTATTTACTGCGACTGTGATCGTGCGGAGAATTTTTCTTAGCCTAGTACGCGTCCATGCTTTTGATTCGCACATCAGTACTGGTTTTATTACTGTTTTCTATACCTTAAATTCGATGGTCCAGCTTATTCTTTTTGATTTAAAATATTTCAACATACTGTTTTGTTCGCACCAGTATCATTCTTTTAATTTCCGTCATAATGGAAAAGTCTTGCTCTGATCCTCCATTTGACCAAGAAGTGGTCTGAGTCAGCATTGGCCCCTCTGTGCGCTCTGATATCTAATATTATCGAAATGTGCGTACCGCCATTGAAACATGATCGATCTGGTTGGAGGTTCGATTATCTATTGAGGGCCATGTCCTCCTATGAGTTCTGCTGTGTTGGAAGTAGGTGCTTTTTACAATCATGTTTGCGGATGCTGCGAAACTTATAAGCCATACCTACTCCATTATTATTACTTGCGTCGTGCAAGCCTAGACTTAATGTAGGGCGCATTATTCGTTTTTCAATCATAGCATTTAGCGGATTGCAGCTAATTGGAGATTGTGAATATATGCGAAACTTTACATTTCATATCCCACAGACAAATGTTGTAAAACCCCCAGACTTCTTGAACCCCAATGTTTACGATAAGTTAAAGAGCGTGGGGCGCTAACGAACTGGAACTTTAACAAAATGAGAATAAATATAGGTAAAGAGTGGTCCACGCTTTTTTATATTTAAGTAAGTGGCTGCAGCAATAAAAACTTTACATTCAAAATTATTTTTTACTTTATTTTAAAATAAAAGCGTATTTTTTAGTTTTTTTGTAATATTTTTTTTTGTGTATAGTTTATTTCATGCAACATCTTTCGTTATGGTTGTCCGTCATCATGGTTATAAAATAAATCTTTGGACGTACAGGGTGGTTCAAATTTCATTAAACCATTTCACAATAATATAACTTTTTTTATGTAATTTGAAATTGTAAAAAGTTATTCCAATTTTAAATGGCTTTACGAATCTAGAGCCACCCTGTACAATCACCCAAGCATTATCGCAATAAATAACAAACGCTTGGTTGAATTCTGTTTTGAACTCTCGAAGCAAATCTTACAAGGAAAAAGTTTGAACAATTTTTTAGGTGAGACTTATTTGAGTTGTTAAAAGAAATCCCTAAAGTCACAGCCTGAGATTTTAAATTAAGTGTTTTATTCAATGGACGTTTTTTCCTACTCGGCAAAATGCCAATGAATCTATATTCGTCAAGCCTTGCGTTCTAGGGAGAGTTGTGTTAAGAAGGCGGCATTGCTTTAAAATCAGTTAGCGGAAGTCTGTAAAACCCGTGTCATTATTGTATGTAAATTTAAAGGTACTTCCAAATTTAAATAGTTACTCATTTCTATTTAGACGTAAACGTTTTTTGTTTTTATTTAAGTAAGTAATTTCCTTTTACGCAAATAAAACAAAATTTCAAGTCTCACAACCTGTCAACAACCATTCCTTTTTTGCGCAATACACCCTCCAACCCCGCCTCAGTAAACTTAGCACTCTAGTGTGAAATGATGGATGTCTTCATCTTCCAGTTCCTGCTTCGATATTATGTAACCTGCACATCTCCATGTGAATGGCGGCGTTCTGCAAATTGATCCATGGCTACATATCGCCCACATTGACGAAATGCGTTGGAGAGATCCAATATGTAAAATGCATGTCGACAAAAAGCATAAATATAAATAAATACGGGACCACCTTTCCTTTCCGATCACCTCCAGCCGATAAGCAATGCATCGACTTGCATAAAAATAAAACCCCACGATGATTTTTTTTTTGTATGGATGGTGACGTTCTTGTTCGTACATCGATCTTCTCAAATTCCTTTTTAGTGAATTCAATACGAAAACAACTCACGCCACACGTTGTTGGCTCTGACATTTTTAAGGTAATCAGATATTTCCACAATACGGTACCTGTCGCGCACGTGATATTTCTTTGAAGAAGTCATTAGCACCTTATCATCACTATGTTGAACTGCGAGACAACAATTGCGACTGGACGAACGAACGTAGAGCAAAAATGTGTCAACCATATACAAGTTCTTGCTGGCAAATAGTTGATGTTGTCTGCCGAACTGGTTATCTGGTCCGTCGTCTGGTATGCTGTGTGATTATTGAACGCATTTTCCGATAAAGTTTATACCATTTAGCTGATCCGTTATCATTCCACAGAATTCATTCAACGCAGCTCGATTATGACGGGGAAAAAAACCTCGGCATGAAATGTTGAACTTGCAACAGACCATTCATGAATAGAGGCGGATTTCGCCCGGTATCTGGAAACTGTGTGGTAATCTGGAACAATGTTTCTTTCTGATAAAATTACTGCCCAGGTGATCCCACACATACCTGCGTACCGGAAAAACCGGTTTTTGGAGAAAAACTTCTTTTTTTTTGCTGCTGCTTCATTCTTCTTTTTCTGTTTGGGTTGAAAATCTACCAGAAGCGCTGAAGTCTGATTGGAATTTCGCTTTCAGTAAAACTTTTATCTGCTTCACGGCTGAGGGATTTTCGAGCAATTTTCAAAATGACGACGACGACGGACGGCCGCTGCCTCACGTTTTAATGTCTTAAGAAATTTAACTGAAGATTGTACAACAGTTGTACTTACATAGCCTCGTTTCTGGGGCCTACCATAAATAATTGCAGTAGGATTTCGCTTTGTTGACCGAGATTCATCCACAGGTAATTGCAGCTAGTTTTTGGGGAGAGAGAGAAATATAAAGAAAATTGAGGAATAATAGAAGGAAATGAACAACTCAAACTGCCAATTTATAAAAATTTACAGTTATTCGGTTCGTTTTTATTTGGCAACCATGGAGGGGGGAGATTGTTATCTCCAATTAATCTGCATTCTTTATTACCCAGGTCTAAAAATGCCTCAAATTCGTCCTCCCCAAAACAATGAGATTTAAGTGTCCATTTTTAAACAAACAAAACTTCAAATAGAATTTATTTATATTTTCATTCACAAATACCAAAACCATGATATAATTATGCTAATGGAGAAGGTGGCAGAAAACTGTATATTTCGGGGTAATACTGTCCCACCACCAATATATGAGGAATAAATTAATTAACATTGAAATTTGGCAGCGTTTTGTGTTAATTTAAATGAGCCTTTGGCCAATTGAATGCCGGAAAATAGTTGCGACGAATGAATTTTTGTGAAAACAATGAACGCGCTTTGCAACATTGATTTTATGGTAGTGAATTTTAAAGTTATTTAAGAACCGGTTTTTGGCTTTGTTTATTTATTTCACGCCAGTGTTTTGTTTATTTATGTAGATTGTAAGCGGGTTTCCTTCATAAATTGTTTTTATTTCTTCTTTTGTGTTTTGTTATTTTCACTTTAAAGTAATCGAAAGATATTGTTACTCTTTTTCTTTTTTAAACGACATGGGTATCACATGAAAGAGTAAGAATACAATAAGCAATATAGTTTACTCAATATATCGTTAGCTCCATGGCGGCCATCTCAAGAAAGCGAATTACAATTTCTTTCACAACACCCGCGACATTGGTATCAAATGAAAGGGTATCATAACTAGAATACAATAGGCTATGTCGTTAGATCCAAGGTGGCCATCTCAATAAGGCGGTTTACTATTTTCTTTACAGCCCTTTCGACATGGGTATCAAATGAAGGGATATAATAAGAATGTAAGAATACAATAAGCAATATAGTATACTCAATATACCGTTATATCCATGGCGGCCATCTTAAAAGGGCGGACTACCATTTTCTTCACAACATCCGCGACATGGGTACCATAGGAAAGGGTGTGATAAGTAGAATACAATAAGCTATATAGCGTCATTGTAAATTCAACATGGCGGCCAACACAAACTGGTTTATTACTTAATTCTTTACAACAACCTCGGCATGGTTATCAAATGAAAGGATATGCAGAATAATAGAATTCTGCACATGCCATGTAGAATAAAATAAGGTATGTCTTCTTCTTTAACGACAACATTGATGGCGTTAATTGAAAATTGTGTACCGATACTGGAAAACACAGTAACTACAGGTACAGGTACATTTACTCATATGTAAGAGCAAGAGTAGTTACGAGTACTCACGAGGGAAAATATTAAAAATGGCGGCTATTTAAGTAAATTTAAACATCATCTGCATATATGTGGAGTTTACAGCTTTAGACGACAATTCTAAAATCATTTATCAACATAGAGAAGAGTAATGATCCTAGTATGGAACCTGGCGGAACACCGCTCGTTATCGGTAAGGGATCCGAAATCGAGTTATGCTACCATACTTTTTGCGAAGGATTCTGCGGGTACTCTAAGGATTAAGGAGGTAGCAAAGGATGTAAACCTCATATGGGTTGACAATTTGGTAAATAGGCGCATGTGGTCAACACTATCAAAAGCCAAATCAAGAAGAATAAGGAAAGCAGCATCACCAGAGTCAAAAGCCATTCAGAAGTGCAGTTTCACAGCTGTTTCCTTTACGAAAGTCAGACTATGCCCTATGCAATAGGGACCTCGTCTCACAATGACTGTCAGTTTGCTAGGCCGTACCTTACCTGAAAACCAAGATATTTATAGGACCAAAGTCGGCAAGACTATTTGGGAATATTCATTCAGGTAGAGCAATTTCTTTTGCTTTTTTCCCTCGAAGCGGAAAATGTGATGTCATAAGGCAACGGTTTAAAATAAGGAAGGTGTAGGACGACGAATTTGTATAAACAGAGTTTTGAGCTTACAGATAGGTATATTAGAATTTGATGACAAAAATACATTCTAGTACAATAGCACACCCTATAAGTATCCAAAATCAACCTAATAATGGATATTCAGAAATGACAAACACGTTTTTAAAGCAATATCCGATCAGACATCCGTTTTTCAACCCATTTCAGACATCGTCATTACTTCTAATGGCCTCGATTCCCAGATCCGACGGGAGGGAAGTGAGTGAGGATTTGACAATTTGCGATTCTCAAATCCGCAGTCCCGGATTGGTTTAAATCGAAAATTCGGAGTGAAGACTCACGCGATAATGAAATATATGATGTCGGATTATCTCAGGCGCATTTGTCGTTCAAATCCGCAGAAAATTTGTTGCGGATCACACTTTTACAGCGCGGAAAATGTCAAAAAGAAATTCGGGGTTGCGGATCTGAGAATCGCAAAGTGTCAAATCCGCAACTCACTTCCCTCCCGTCGGATCTGGGAATCGAGGCCAATATATTCCCTTAACATCACCCAGATTTGTTTACACTAGCGGTGCCCGCACCACCTATATTCCAGGGGAGTTTAACTCGGTACTTCAGGTCGTCGTTTCACTGTAGAAACAATCTCATGAAGGTGAAGATACAAATTCTCGCGATAGTTCGTATTACATACACAAACCGAGTTTTCTTTCCAACCTTTGATACGGCACATGCCCACATTTATAGAGGGAAGGCATAGTAGTACAGCAATGTTGGGCCAGGACACCCCTTCATAATATTGCGCAACCAAGCTTTTCGTTGGTGTATGGGCTAAAGCTTTTTCGGTTTGTGTCCTTGGAAGCGTTCCCAAGACACAAACGAAAGAACCCATTGCGCAATAGGTGGCACCAGACCAACATGGGTCAATGGGCTGGGAGAAGTATAACACAATGTTGTGATATTTACGGATGTTATGAATTAGCCCGGCCCGCCGAATTAAATTATATAGTGAGTAGGAGTACAGGAGGGGCTTAAAGGCTGAAATATTTATTTGTCCGTTATTACTGAGTTGAAGGGAACTGTACACCTCCTAACTGGCCGAAATTTTTACTTATTGCCGAGATTCTTGTATAGTTTGCTTGTGCGCAAAGTTGGTGTCTTATGTGGTAGACTGCATAAAATATCTTTATATATATGGCACGGGCCCAAGGTGAGCGGCTATGTTTGCTATGCTTAAATCCGGCCCTGCTTCGTAGGCCACATTGCTAAAACTTAATATGTACTTATACCAGTATTATTACCAGTAGAGGTCGAGCAATTAGTATCACTAACTTTGCTCGCATTTTAGAATAGTGAACATCAGTTTTTAGCTAGCAGGATATTTTAACATATGTGACGCGATCCGAGAAAAGGGAGCTACTATCCAAAAAGAAAACTTTACAGGAGAAGCGATTGAAAGAAAGACGAGGGAGAGCGAAAACGCTGAGCTGCCACTTTAAACACTTTTGAAGACACATTTGTAAATATTTATTGCTCAGAAAGTAATTGGAATAAATTAATTCTGATTGCACAGAATTAAAGAGGAGATTCAAAACCTTGAGAATCACTCATAATCCGAAAATCGATTTTTTGGACAGTAAGTCCCTTTTCTCGGATCGCGTCACATATATTATTTAAGAATTCCTGCAGGTTGTAGGACCGATCGAGAATTCATACAGGTTATAGACCGTCAAACTTGGAGCCCTAGGCTCGATTTGGGTTGTAGCGCCATTGGATGGATGGTAGATCGATCTTTCTGACAATTGATACATTCAGACTAACTAATTTCTAGATTTATAAACAAATTACAAAACTTCACACAACATTAAAATTTTTACTTCCTCTGCATAATTATAGATGTCGCACCTATCATTTACAATTAAACCCACTCATGTAACAAGCTGAAACACACCAACAAAACATGTTTGCAGCTCCTCGCTCTATTTTCTTTTTCCCATTAATTAAATTACATTTCTATGCAAATCGTTCATTAGCATTTTGGGCTCTTATCAGCCGGCGTAGGTGGCCGCTGCTATTAGGAACGATTTTAATCGAGTCACTCACAAACAGAACGAATTGAATGGAATTTCTGTTGATTTTTAAACCTGAAACCGGCACCAATATCAATTTAATTCGTTGATTAAACAATCTATAAACGAAAGCCGACCACATCTACAAAGTTAATTTCTGTTTTAACTCTGTGCACTGCGCAAGTGCCGCATGCTTACAACAAGAAGGAAAAAAATATATAAAAATTTCTACTTAAAAGTTGAATGCGCAAAAATTGTGTAATAAGCGGCAGAAGTTTAAGAATTCCAAGAACCTTAGTCATGCCGAAGTTATTCTGTGTCTTTTGTTGATTTTTTCTCGATAATCAGCCATTGGTTTACCTTTGATATTCGGCTGAACAGAGAATAATTGTGCAATTACAGTAGAATACTCAAAATAATTGTTAAATTTCGAGTGGTGTGGGAGGAAGATTTGTAATTTAAAAGTCATTAGTTAGGCATTGACTTAGGGGTCGTCCATAAACTACGTAAGGTGTATGGGGGGAGGGTCGCCCCGAATCACGTGGGGAGAGGGGGTCTCGGCAAATGTCACGTAATTTTTTTCTGCCAGGGAGTGTAACAAAAAATGTATTTGAAGAAAACCAAAGCTTAGGAGTCATCCTTTATACTATCTGTACCAGTTAAGGTCATGGTGCAATGTCTAGTAAAAAGCTTGGTTTGGAGAATAGAGGAGAATAGAAAAGGGGTCGTCCATTAATGACGTGAGGCGTTTAGGGGGAGGGGGTCGAGCCGTATCTCATCAAATCTCACGTGGGGGAGAGGGGGGAGTCTCGGCAAATATCACGTAATTATTTTTTTAAAAAACAAACAGTGTAAAGTTGCGAGAATATTGGATTAAATTAAGTAAAACATGTTCTCCACTAAAGACCCCATTCACTTACAGGCCGGCCGGCACGACTAAGCTTGACTCAGTCTAACTGAAGGATGATACTTCAAGTATCTGCCTGAGAGGCCGTAGCATGCATGTGAAGTCCTCTTCCCTACAGACACCCAGGCGAAAACGACTGCTTAGCCTAGCAGGTTATTAATTCAAGTGCAAAAATGTTCATAGCATTGCTTTCCGTTCCGAGTGGATACGGTGTGAATTCTTGCCGTCAACTCACGGCTTGAGATTGAATAGAAGTTCAGATCTTCAGGCCCGAACTGACGATAAATGCGAGTTTTGTCAGCAGGACTCGGTGTCAGCGGCCGGTGAGTGTGATACTTGGCCTCAAGGCGAAAACTTTCAGGCCAGGGCCTGCTGGTGACCTGTATGTAAATTGGGGCCTTAAGATATGGGTAAATCCTACACGAAAATTTGTTGTCGAATGCCCAACGCGCCAAAACGTGCGTCTCGTCGAATGCTGCAGAGTACGAGCCAAGTAACAGTGACCCGCGAAAAGGCCCTTAGAATTTAGAACTACAAGAAGGCACACGCCGAATTTTAGCGTTGAACGAGTGTTCACGTTTAGGTAGTTGTGTGCCCTCTACAAGCGGAAAAGCGAGTGGAATAGAGGAGCGCAAGGAGCCAAATTATTAGTTATCTCAAATAAAATCTTGCTCCCAACACCCCCTTCGGCCTAGATCAACTTTTTACACGCCTTTCATTCTGAATTCTAATCAGCTGATGGCATTTCATCTTAATGTAAACAAAGCAGATATAATTTGACACTTAACCCAGATTACACTACGGTTACGAACAAGGATTTTAAAAGCCTTTCCTGCAGTTCTATATTCTAAAGAAGGCCCGCTTTGCTGTGGTTACGACTGTAAATACTTAATTTTAGTGTAAATACTACATTTTTTAAAATTTGAAAAATCTCACGTGAGATTACGAGGGGGGGGGGGTGGCTCGAGCCAAATCTAGCGAAATCTCACCAAGGGGGACGGGGGGAGTCGAAAGATCCCAAAAATCACCTCACGTAATTTATGGACGACCCCAAAGATTAAAGGGGCGTGGGGGAGTTCGAATGTACGAATTGGGAAATACTGACTGTAGGAGATTATTCCACAGTCGAGTTAGACTGGACGTCCACTGGAAGCGTATTCGATCGGCTACGCACTTCGACTACACGCATAGCTGCGCGACAGATCCAACACAAATAAATTCATATAAGCATCGTCTACTGTAGGCGACTTTGAGCGGGCGGCTATAAGCGTATTCGTGCGTGCCGCGCGAATCTAATTTGATTTGGATCGGTCGCGCGTAGCCGAATCATGAAATAATTTTCACCAAAGCCTTCGATATTTACAAATCACAATATTATTACGTCAAAGTTTACTTCACACTGAACAGCATGAAAAACTTGCAGTGGACGACCCACGCTACAGGCCACGTATCTCAGAGCCGCTTGTAGCCGCTCATTATCACAGTTACTGCAATGATTGACGGAAAACCTACCGTCTAAGGTGATGATTGATGTAATTATCTGAATATTTTGATTCTCACCAATACGATTGATGGAATTGATTGACACTTACATGAACTGTAATAAACGCCTTAAAGCTACCCCTAGGATGTTATGAGTTGAGTCAGTCGTTAAGCCAGCTCCAGACTCACGCCGTGAACAACCGCGAGCACCCGTGAACGGGAGTGTGGATGGTTTTCTCGCCTACATAGTAGTCGCTCCTTGCTTTCCGTTTTCAGTGGATGTGGAGATGGCTTTACATTCTTTTCTCCCACTGAGATAGAAGGCATTTCGGTGTTATCGAGAATACTGGGTTAAATTAAGTAAAACATGTCTCCCCACTAAGATATTGCGAAATCCTACACAAAAACATCGCGGTTTGGCGTACGCCACAAGTAGCAAAGTAGACCTTGGGGAGGGAGGGGATCCAGCCAAATCTCACGACATCTTACCAAGGGGGGATGAAAAATCGCAAAAATCACCTCACGTAATTAAAGGACCACCCCTTATATTCTTATAACAACGATGGTGAAATTTTCCTGCGAACTTAACGCATTCAGATTCAATTCAACAAAGAATTTTCAGGTTTTATTCAGATTTTATTTCTAAACAAAATAAATAATAAAAACCTGTCAACAGGTTTTCATTGTTCACACCTTCAAGAGACTGGCTTCAATATATTTTGAATCGTTGCCCACAACACTTACCAATGATAACAGGCTCCATTTTATCAGGTGAAAATTGTTTACTATGCGGGTGGGCTTTATCTTAATCCAAAATCCATTGATAAAATTTACGCTTTTCCAAAATAATACAAAAAAAGAAAACAGTCCAATACGGAAGAGATCCTCCCAAACTGAAATGGGCTAGCGATGAGTAAGCACTTATCACTCGATTAAACAATTTATGATTTTCCAGAATCGCACTCGATTATCGCGCACTTAATTCACTAATTAGGAGCCTCTGCTCGAAGCTAGAATCTTCGATTACAATTAATTTAATCGAAGAAAAACACAAGAACGAGTCGCCATAACACCCAGCACTGCACGCACACTCCCAAGCCACTTAACACTCATACACAGGCACTGCGGGTGCAACAATACCAAAACTAAACAGAACAAGAAGCCTTGTAAACAAGAACTTTCCAACTCTTTTTTTAAAATGGCGATTTTTTTGCCTTTTCCCCCCCGACTGCAATTTGAGATGCCGACTTTTACACAATTATTTTTATCCAGGTAATTTTCACGGATTTTCTTGCTCGAAACTACTGGACGAAATTAAGACTCAACACAAAGAAATCAACAGGTGATTTCCAGTCGGTGAAAAAATTATTCGCGGAACACAATCGCGAACCTCGTCAGTCAATGAAAGATTAAAAAACACGTCCACGTACCGCGCCGCGCGGGCTTCGAAATTTCGCTGTTTTTTTCGGTAGCACAAGATCAGGTAAATTAAAACAGATCACGGTAAGTTAAAATACGTCAAAGGTAAAGTTCTTTGCATAAAATTAAAGGATTCACTCAAGGATAATCGCCCTTTTCTTAGGTTTGAACAAGAGCAATCGCGACGATCGTTCTCCTGCTCTTTACACGATCGCGAACCAACACAAACTGATCTCCAGCGAAGAGAGACACCTACATGAACCGGCTGCGAAGTTTTTCATTCAACATCTGTCAAGCAGGCCGTATTGTCAGTGTGTAGATCATAGACAAATGGTTTTGAAGTGGTGTAAGTGTTGCTATCATTCTGAGTACAGTCTGGAAGGAAATTCGCTTTGACCAAAAATGTGAGGCGGGCTCAGGTTATTGATTTTTTAATATATACATAAAATGAACGAATTCGGCAGAAAATAAAAGCTTGGGGTGATGATACACGAGGTAATGAATTGATCAATTCGAATTTTGATTTTATAGACCAAGTGCGCGCGCTCAATCTCGCTAATTTTACTACTACGATCGCCAATTTCCGATCCTCGATCACCAATATATTGATAAACCAAGGGATGCATCGGAGAGACGTTTGCGAGATTGTGCATACTCCCCTGACCTTCCAACTAATTGATCAAGGCATTGACTTGTGTATTATCAGACTTAGAACCGTGAATGGCAGTCCAAAACTGTAAAATTGAATGCTGAGCTATTGCAAGAGGTCAGGATCAGATCGCGTTTGAAGTAGTGCCCAATATTCACCCCACTCGCTTGCCGGGGGGGGGGGGGGTAAATCTGAAATTTCAAAGGCAAACCCCATTTTACTTGGTTGCTACTTGCCTGTCACATCACATGTCATATAATTTACCCATAACACTTACCGAACAATTTCCTTTTCTATTTGAGAAATCGCTTGTAGAAGTCATCTTAGTAGAGTCACTAATCTTCCTCGCAGTTAATGCGTCGCTCAAAACATCAGACAAGCTCTTATAGGTATTCCTAATAACGCATCGCGCCAGCTTACCTGGTAAATAATAGGCAAAAATTCCGCTTAGGTCGGGTCTTTATCTAGCGGAAGGTACACTTCCTTGCTCCTCTAAAAGTCTGGTACTACCAGCGTCACAGCCTTTATAAGCTGGTTAGCGGGATGGACTTGCTTCAGGAGGCATAACACTCCGACGAGGCTGACTCCTGGAAACCCACACGGTACCATCTGTGGTTCAGCCGACAGCTGAAGCTTACAAAAATTAACTCTTACAACACCGAAGAACTCAAACGTGAGGCTCACGCATTCATCCGATCGACTACCCTTATCCCTTATCCGTTTCCTTTTTCTATTCTTCGAACTAAGCTTGCTACTAGACATTGAACCATGACGTGAACGACATGATGGATGACACCTAAGCTTATGCTTCCGCATACAACCCTTTCTTTTCACTAGGGCTGCGGAGTCGGAGTCAGAGTTGGAAAATCAAACAAAAAAATTGTTGACTCCGACTCATTTTGCAAATTTATATGGGAGCTTATTCTCCAATTCGTTTCAAGTGAAAAACTGTTCACATTCCAAAAGTACTATTCTGGCAATCTCCTGAGGTGAACACTTTCGTTGTGAAGTGATTAAGGGTTTCACCTAATTTTTCCAAGTGGAAGACCCTATTACGAAGTTGTATTTCGGCAGTTATGTACGAAATGGCAGCAAAGAAGTGAGTATTTCGTATATAAAATTATTTACTCAAATTTTCAATTTTCCGATAATTATTGTTTTTGTATACAGAAAAATTACGAGGAGGAAACAGGTTGATGTTCTTTTGGGTGAAATGGAAAAGCACAACCATGTAGCAAAAGGTCAGAAGTATTCCGAACATTTTATGGCCAAAGAGCGATACGCGGAAATATGGAAAGAGATTACCTTGCGCTTAAAAAGTCTTGGGCCCCCAACTAGGAAAGATACCGAATGGCAGAAGGTAAACTGCTATTCGTATAAGTTATATGAACTGTAAATGTTTTGTCTCTTATTTGGCGACGTCGTTAGGACATTATTTCCAAGTCATCACTGCGAACTGGTTTCAGTTTTCCTGACGCTACTTTTCGCAGCCATCTTTCCCGGGTTCCGTTCTGCACCGCGTCCGGTATGACCATCCATCGTAGTAACTTTTACAATGTTTGGAATCTTGCTGATTTCATATAACTCTAAGTTGCATCTTCTCCAAACGCCATCAACCTGTATTCCTTTGTAGAAAGATTTTCCTTTCAAATGTTCCTACCAATGCTTCGTCTGTGGTTTTTATTGTCTACACTTCCGAAACAGGTTTAGACAGACCTTATTAGTGTTGTGTAAAGAGTCACGTTTATTAGCCAGTGCTATTCGTCTTTTGACTTCGGCCGATGTATCAGAACTTTTGTTATAATCGTGACTAGGTATTCAAAATCATCTACTGCTTCTATATTGTAGGTGTCTATCATCATGGTTGTCGGTATTTTGCATGATATAATTCCAATTTATAATTGTAACCTATATAAACAACTTGCTCTCAATATCTTCGTATTTTCACTGAAGACTGCTTCGCAGTACTCCTTTGCGTTCAATAATGTAAGAAAAGCACATGCCAGTACTTGTCTTCATGACTGTAAACTTATGCCCGATAAATTAACAAGGACAACGACCCCATTCTTTATCACAGTTGGAAGTAGTGTTGCTCATCATGGGTCTTGCTAATTTAGCAAGACCAAAGCAAAGCCGAGACAAAACAGCACAAGAGCAGAGTGCAAGATCAAGATACTTATGACTAAGTGCCAGAAGTCTAGTTGTGATGGGCAAAAAGTCTTATCTTGCACATTAAGCAAGACCAAGACAAGACTGGAAGACTTTCTTCATGACTTGTTGCAAGACTTTTTGCAAGACTTTTTGAAAGACTTTTTGCAAGACTTTTTGCTCCTCACTGAAAGACTTTTAGCACTTAGTGATGAGCAAAAGTCTTGCTATCTTGATCTTGCACGCTTGTCTTGTGCTGTCTTGTCTTGGTATTGCTTTTGTCTTGCTATATGTGCAAGAAAAGGTAAGACTGCAAGACCAGTCTTGCACATCACTAGTTAGAAGTATCATATTAGGTACAACGTACAGAGTCTTCAAAACTAATACTAAGCAAAAGGTTTTCTTTCCAGGAAAATTTGCATCAATCTGTTTTTTCCGGCTCTTCCGTAAATGGTATAGAACTAAGAGCTGCTCCGTTTGTAAAAATCTCAAGCGTAATAAAGGAATAAAGGAATGCAGAATCCTTCTCCAACCAACCGCCCGTGGGGAAAGCTCTTTGAACCTAACTTGTAACTGGACAAGGTGCCATATAGAGTCATTCTCCATGGGAACATTGCAGGAACATAGTAGACCTGTAGGGTATTCATCTGAAGTGAAACTCTCATACTTAAAACAGGGATATTTTTCTGGCAAGACATAATTAAATCTGTTTGAAACACTCTCACACGTTTCAACCTTCTTTTTCGCTAACAAACTAACAAAGTCGTGTAGAAATAGAAACACTGAACTATAGAGAAATCTTCAGTCAGTATTTCCAAACTCGTACAACGTACTAAAAATCTCTTCCAGCAGCATCCTAGGCCCCACCTAGCGTATACCAACCTCTTTTGATTCTTCAAATTAAATTTACTAGTAAAACTTCCACCATGATAAGACCATTGCCATACCCAAGTACCAATGCCATACCGAAGAACCTATTCTTCAATATTCTGACTGGTCATTTAGATACTAACATTTTTTACTAGTTTGTCTCCAGCTCCAGGGTATTATCAAAGTATTTAGAGCATTTTCAAAATCATACACAGCCTGAATAAAACCGTAAATCCTTCCTTTCTAACTTTAATTTTACATTTCTTTTCCTATGTACATATGGCAAGACCCCAAAGAAATTAAACTTTGTTATGCAATTTCTATTTCAACACCCATGACTTAAACTTACTCCAAAGAAAATCGTCAAATTTCTTAATTTCACTTTGGAAATGAGCTAATATGGATCAAATCATGCCCAAAATAAGCTGTTAACAAAGCCATGAATGTTAATGAATTTTTAACCCTTATCGATAATTTTATCTTATCACACTGCAATGCTAATCGGGCTTGTAGAAAATATTTAAAAAATGCAATAAAAATTTGATAATTTCGATATCCCATATTTCGAAAGTAATTACGTTTTTTCCCCGAAATTTGTAAACACATATTAAACAAATTTAGTAATCAGTCTAAAAGAAAACAGAGTTAGATCAAGATACATTGTGAAACTGGAAATTATATCAACCCTCAACCTGCTGCTCCAGCTTGCATCAAAATATCCCAAAAAATCTATTATTCACCAAATAAAAATCTCGTAGAACACCAAAACCCGCGATAAAAATAACCTCAAAGTAAATATTAACACCGATAAAAGCCACGAATCAACGACGATAACGAAACGTTTTTTTCCCCCGGGTGTCGCTTATCTTTTTAAGTTTAGCAGATAAACGTCGTGTTTTTGCTTGTCCTTATCAAAAGCTACTCAAAATCTTACGTAACTAAAAATTGAGAACGGGAGGAAACAAAATCAAACCTGCAAACTTAACACGGAATTCATCGTATGTAGTCAGCTGGGCGTATGCCCCTTCGGACTCCTCAACGATCACTAAATCCGCGTCGTAATCCATGCTGATAGCGCAGACCGATTAGCACCTGTTAACTCTTAATCCGAACACGATAGAGATTACACGACTCGATCACTACTACTTCTATCACACCTGGTCAAAAGTGCCATCCGTGCTATCGAGTGGAGAATCCATGACGAGCAGACACGGAGGGAAAAAAGAGTTCAAGAAACTGCGATCGGCACTTCCTTAATTGTAGGTCATCAAAGCCACAAACCGAAAAACAAATGACTGATCGCGATTAGTTCAGCACGTTCAACAATTCAGACTTAGTAGCGGTAACTGAACTTAAGATCGCGACAAGTTCCGTGATGTGTTATCATAGTCTAAGACGACGGGACGGGACTTTGTGAAATGGGGCTCCGCCGATCGTCCCGTGGCCCTCTAGGGTCTCGCCTTCTGCTTGTTTGTTAATTAATCAAAATCTTCTCGGGCTGCGGCTGCGTTGACACTAGCTCGACTGCTCGATAGTTCTCAGAGAGGCCTTAATGAATGGCCGGGTCTGGTCCCGGCCTTTCTTCCATTTGCTTTCGTCAATTTCATTCCCAATTAAAAGTTTGTAATTCTTTTTTATCTAATTAGAGAGAAGTTGTCGATCGCTGGAGTGGAGTCGGCGGAGAATTAGAGGAACGTGACTGGAGTTCGAAGATTTTTTTATATCCGGTGGCGACTATGACGATCGTACGTTGATGAATGAGTGATGATGATGGCCTGATGACGTTTGGATGAGTGACTGGTGTCAGTTGCAGTACAGGTGCTGTGAAGATCGTGGTAAAATTTTTATCGTTTAATAAATAATGAATGGGACTTTTATTGAGGCTGTTTTTATGTACTTTAGGAGAGCGATGTGAGATAATGCTAATCCCATCTATAGATAGGCAGTCGACAAGCAGTTAAGTGTTTTGGCGGGAAGGAGCTTCGATTATGATCAGTTGACAGCTAAACTTAACTTTGTTGGTTTTTGTAAAACATTAAAAAATTAATTGAAGTTTTTGATCTTGGAACTGGCTTTTATTCATACCTTGCAAAAACCCGCGTGAGTTGCAACGCCTTTCAACAAAAAAAGATTATGTCCGCGGTAGGAAAAACGTACTACGAGCACAACAGACACCTAGCAAAACATATTCAAAATCATCCGGATCGATTATGCTATGAGGGGATTACATTCCCTGTGCAGAACTTCGCTCATGGCGCCCTCATCCCCTCCAAATTGTTTTTTCCAAAAAAGAACCAAAAAAGTAATAAATTTTGCAAATTTGGCACCCACCCAGCGTTTGGCTTTTTTGCGGCCGGTGCACTATGCAATATTGCGCCCCCATCAGCCATTCATTTTTGATTGCGGTGAAGGACAATGGAAAAAACACAAACCCTGTGTTCTTTATCATATGAAACCATTTTACTTTTTTGCTGAAATTGCGCCTCGTCCAATTGTGCCCGGTGCAATTGCAGCTATGAAAGCGCCGCCCCTGCCTTTATCCAATCAGGATTTGCTTCGCGATCTCGCTTAGTTTGTTTGCGCTTTAACTTCACAAAACTCTCATGCTGTTTAGTGCTTTAGGATGTTTTTCGGTGTTAGCTGCACTTCTCTAACTATTTCCCGCACAATCCTGTACTCAGAAAGTCTATAGTACTATGTATATACTCGAATCTCCATAATAGGAATCCCGGAATGTCGTTCTACAAGCCTTCATATTTCATTGGATACTAGGTGATCACTGCACTGCGTGTATTAGTTTTACTGTAGAATCTTGCATAGAAAAAAAATAGTCCATCCTAACTGCCGGACAAAGAAGGCGCTTTCAATAACTTCAGAACAAAGGCGATTCAGGTGTTTCTCGCCGAATCAGCGATCCATTATAGTACCACTAGTACGAATTACAAATCAATACCGTACCGGCTTAGAAAGGATATATGACGAAATCAGACGAACGAAATGGATTTGGATTGGCCGCACTTTGCGAAAGACAATGGGAAAAGGCACATAATGTCTGTTTCTTTAGTATATAAACTAAACTGTAACTGTTTCTTTAGTATATAACAATGAAGGCACGGAGACACTTTTTCAATTTATTATTTTTTTTTTTTCAAAGTTTTAAATATTGTTAAAATCTTAAATTCTGAAATTGCGCCCGGTGCAAGTGCACCATTTGCACCTATGAAAGCGCCGCCTCTCCATCCACCATGCATCCCAAAAATGCACAATGGTGCCCTTAAAAAAACATTTGTTCTTTTCTTTTGATTTTGGTTTGAGACGAACAGCTTTTTTTACAAAACTTTACACTCAAAATTATTTTTTACTGTAGATTTTTTAAACTATTCAGATTGTTTTCTCCTTTTTAGTCTATTATGTATATGTCTTCCGCCATTTTGTGGTGACCGCAATATCAGATTTAAAATGACGTCACACAGCTTACTGTACCTATACTCGTCATACACTTTCACTTGATACACATACCAAGGGCGTCATGATGAAAAAGTTAATCCACGTTTTGTGTTGGCAGCCCAGCTGTATTTGCCGCCATTTTGAATGACGCCATACAGCTAACAGTATTCAACTTGTCATACCCTTTTATTTGATACCCATACCGAGTGGCTTGTAAAGATAAACATAACCCCCTGTTTTGTGTTGGCTACCATATCGAATTTGGAATAACTCCACACAGCTATTGGAATTCTACCTGTCACGTCCTTTCATTTGATATCCATACGGAACGCGTTGTAAAGACAAATGTAATCACCTATTTTGTGTTAGCTGCCATTTTGAATTTGGAATGACACCACTCAGTTAATAGTATTTTACATTACATTCTTATCCTTTTATTTGATACCCATACCGAGTGGCTTGTAAACAAAAAGTGAATCCGCCATTATTTACTGGCCGGCATTTTGATTTTGGAATGACACCTTACAGCTTGTATTCTATTTATCTCACCCTTTCATTTGATACCAATGCCGGGAGTCGGTAAACACAATAGCAAAATTTGGCAGCCATATTGGAACCGCCTTGTTGATTGTTTACAAAATGGTCCGATTGCATGTTCTGGCATATGTGTTTGTGCAAAATTTCAAGTTGATAGGTTATATTTTTTACTTTTTATTCAGTCTTCCACCATCTTGTGTTGGCCGCCATTTTGAATTTGGAATAACGCCACTTAGGTAATTGTAATCTACTCGCAATACCCTTTCATTTGATACCCATGTCGAAGATTGGGAAAATTCGACCGCCATCTTGTAACCGCCATCTTGACTTTTTTGTAAAAGTGTCATATTGCATTGTCACGCGAAGCCTCATTTTACACGATGAAACACGAAACAAAAAGCAAGTTTGAAGGAAACTTTTTGTTTCGTGTTTCATTGTGTAAAATGGGCCGAAGTATGCATCTGGGCAAAATTCGGGCCTGATCGGTTACATGAAAGTGGGTCGAAATCAAGTTGCAAGAGACGTAGATCGTAAAAAATTGTGAAACGTCGTACTAATTAATTAATTAAAAAAAACTATCTCATATTTTAAAAAACTTACTTCCACCTGTTGGGGTATCCATGCATCTACAAAAAAAATCAGATTTCTATCTCTTCTAGTTTGGGGCTCCAACGCGTTACGGTTCGCACAAGCAGACACACAGCCTTTTTCTTTTATTAATATAATAAAAGAAAAAACGATCGCGAAGAATTTATAACTTTCGAAATATAACGGTGAACTGTAATTACTGTTCAATTTTTAAAAAAAGCTCTATAAGCACTTTTTCAAAAGCTTTTTACTTGTAAAATTGTAATTCCTTTGAAGAATTTGGTGCTAAATCGTCTAGTTCCTATTAGTTCCGCATTAAAAATAATAAATAAATACATTTTTGAGAAGTAATCACCTCATTCTACCTCTACATAAAATATTTAATTTAATAACTATACATAAATCCAATTGCACTCAGAAAGCAATTTTCATCATAAATTCCGAAACTGTATCTAGCCATGGATATATTAAATTCATTATTTTTATCAAATTGCCACACACTGCAGAAAAATCACAATTTCGATCTAAAAATAAAAGAAATTATTCGGCTTAAATTATTTATATTTTTGTAGATTGCTGTGTCAAAGCTTTGAAGAGTCTCCGGAAAGCTCGAGGGCGCCGTGGCTTAGTTGGTTAAAGCGCCTGTCTAGTAAACAGGAGATCGTGAGTTCGAATCTCGCCGGGGCCTCAGAGTCGTACGTGAATAAAAAGCGACTCTGCTTCTTTTTTTGAGAATAATTGAATTTTTAAAAAGTGTCGTATATTGTAGTATATTGATGTAATAAAATCACCAATAATATTTTAGTTGTATCACTTTCAACATTTTTCCAACAAATCGAACGAGAATTTTTTTCATAAGAGGATTTTTTTTTATTTTCTGGTTTGTTTGATCGGAAGAGAATTTTTTTACAAAATAGAGTTTTGCTATTTTAGTTTTTTTTGTTTAAACAGGGGCTCCACTAGTAAACAGATATGTATTTCTTTCAAAAGAAGAAGAATTAAATCTTCTATTTTACCTTGTTATACACTATAAGATTAACTTCTGGTTCGACTGGTAGCTACCATGGTGAATTCTCGAAAATGCCCTATCTGATTCCTCTTCTTTTCCTGCTGGCTTTCTTCATTATGTCGTCAAGTACAGTGATGAAGAGTAATGGTGAAAGGGGCAATTAAGTCCATTATAAGGGATTCTTAGCTCCGCTTCATCATATATGATCATCATTTGAATTAATTTTTTTGGTACTTTATTCAGTTTTTAAACTTCCCAAAAAGCTCCCGTATGAATTGCTTGTTGTTTTACATAAGGAAAATAAAATGCTAAAAAATAACTTTTTGGCCCACAGGAGATTATAGTTGGAATCGCTTCGTTTCAAGGTGTAGTTGTAGTTGAACACCCTTTTCTTCAACATCTTCATTCCTGATAACTTTTAGTATAACATGTCTAGGGAAAGTGGACCGTTCCAAATGACCTTGATAGAGGTCGCTGGGTGCGGTTGTGAACTTACAAATACATAGCTTCCAAGTTTTCAAATCACACTATTTTCAGAATATTTTCACTCAAAACAGCTGCACATGGAGGGCATTTCAGCATCTATTCTTTTTTTTTAAATTCTTTTATTTAACTTGCATGGTATGTGACCAAATCTTGGAAGTTAAATTTCACCCACTTCCCGGTTTCGGATAGAGCTGAAATTTTGCATACTCGTTTAGTTTGGATGACAATGCAATCTGGCCATTTTGTAAAAATATCAAGATGGCGGTTCCAAAATGGCGGCGGAATTTTGAAATGGTGCTCCGCGGCCCTTTGACATGGGTATCAAATGAAAGGATATGACTGGTAGAACACAATTAGCTATGTGGCGTCATTCCAAATTCAAAATGGCGGCCAACACTAAATTGCGGAAACTTTATAATAGACTAAAAAGTAGAAAATATAACCGATCAACTTCCAATTTTGCACACACTCGTAGTTCGGGTGATAATAATTAATGTGTATGAATGATGAGATGAATAGTTGAGTTAAGGGTGAATTGAAAATAAAGAAGCAATACACGTTACAAAAAATCACAAACAAACACAGAGATGCTGCTGTCAATTAAATTCAACTACACAAATACTGAACTCATGTCCGTATGAATAATTTAAACTCAACCCAGGTAGCAGAGCTGAGTCGAGTTCAGTCAACCTTAACCCAACTCGACTCCCGTTTACATGTAGTTAGACTTGGGTTCAACTTGAGTTCAACTCATCATGTATAAGTATACTAAATGCAATCTGACCTTTTTGTAAAAAAATAAAGAAGACAGTTCCGAGATGGCGGCCGTTTTTGCAAATATGTTCCACCGAGCCCACGACATGGGTATCAAATGAATACAGTAAATTGTGTGACGTAATTTTAAATCTAATAGAATTGCCATCATAAAATGGCGGAATACATATAATAAACTAAAAAGTAGAAAATAAAATAAATGGTTAAAAAAATTTTTTTTTAAAAATTCTTTAATTAACTGAAAAATGTATTGAAAAGTACAAAATAAAAAATATGTAAAAGAAAGCGTGAAATATCAATTTTAATGAAAAAGTTAAATAAAAGAATGACGCACTTTTAATTTGTTTATAATTGACAGATGACAAATTTCAAAAGGATAAAAATGCGCCATTCTTTTATTTAACTTTTTCATTAAAATTGAAATTTCACGCTTTCTTTTACATATTTTTTATTTTGTACTTTTCAATACATTTTTCAGTTAATTAAAAGAGTTTTTTAAAACAAATTTTTTTAACCATTTATTTTATTAAACGCTTAATTAGCAATTGTGAGTCAAAATACATAGATTGCTGAAAATTGAAAATAAAGAACGTCTAAAGATAATGTTTGCTTATGAAAAGCGAGGTTGTTGTGATTCCTTCTGAAATCGTTGCAAATTATGCTGCGTTTCATCAAAGTGGGGTACGTAGAATTTTGGGAAGTCATATCTTGATCTACGTTATGCTCGTTTAGAAAAATGGAGGACCTTCGACATTAGTCATGCGACAACGTGTTCCGTATACAAAAAACTACTCACAATGCTATGAACGGGCTTGAAAAATTATGTTTACTTCTTTACTCTTGAAATTGCGAACACAAGCTTCTTTATTTTGTCTAAAGGTTGATTCGTACGAAACAAATTAACTATCCCTTCTTGGATTTTTTTTGGAATGTTTCATACTATTATGCGAGTAGGCCTGTGTAATTACCATGCTAGATCAACCTCGGGTGTTCTGCAACATTTTCATGGGTTCGGCATACAAAATTTCTTTTGAAAAACAAAATGTAACGCAAACTCTTTGTTCAACTAATTGCATTGCGGTATAGAGAAACAAGGTAATGTATAAGACTGTACATCGTAAAACGGTATTTTAATGCTGAAGTCACCTGGTGACCACTTTCCATATAAAATAGAAGCTATTGTTAGTTAGTTGTTTCAGCGTTAGTTCTGACGTCACTAGGCGACCATTTTCTACGACACTCGAAGCAGTCAGTATAATTTACATTACCTTTTTTCTGTGGCGGCTTACTTACTCTGAATTGATAAATTCCTGGGTAAGATTAGGCGTGCAATTGGAAGCCAAAAGTGCTTAAGTGCAAATTCGATGATTTTGAATTTATTGTATTTTTGTATTCTTTACTTAAATCTTATTATTGTTATAACTCTTATCTTAGACGGAGCTGTACTTGCTGAGTTATCGGACCGGCAAAAGTGCATTGTGTATTTATAAAAAACCTTTGAAGTAGATTTTCACGAAACACCTCCTTTTTCACGTATGCACTTTTAGCTTTGTACTGTAGAAGTGTGGGGCTGCTTCCAGTGCGATTAAAGCTCCAACCTCGTATACCTAAAGATAGGTAGTTATTGACTATGCCTAAGGCCATTTTGTGAAGTTTAGGAAACTTATCAGAGCACAAACCTTTCGCTTGCAGATCTCTTTTCATCGACATGACACGACGAAATTCGACAACATTTTTCTGTCGCGAGACACATCTATTCTTATCATTAAGCGGGTCTATTCACACTGAATTCGACATCGACTCGACACGACAGAACTCGACAGAACTCGACAAGGAAAAAAACTGTTACCGACGAAGGGCTTCACATTCAAATCAGTTTATATCCACTGAAGGCGACACGAGGAAAAACGTCTAACGACGACTTTCGACACGTCGAGTACTTATGCAGTGACTTTCGTTGTGTCGAGTGTCGAATTGTGTCGAATCTCCGTACACACTGAATTCAACATGACACGACATGAACTTCTTGTTCATTACAATTGTCACAATTGTCACCTTGTACTTTCCACGAACCCATCTAGATTACCTGTGTATCGCGGCCTTAACTCGGAGAACTTCTTTACTGAATCCAGAGCTTTTATAGTGGCTTGGCTATATATGAATATTCCAAAGCTATATGCTTCTGTAGGTTTGAGGTTAATTATCTGGAAGGGCTTCTGGATTGCTTGGGCACTTTTGACACTGCTTATGTACAGGCCTTCGAGTGCAGCCCTAGCATGGCTAAATAAAGTACAAACTAAGCTCTTCAGTCTACTGACGAACTAGCTTTTTTCTCCGTCATCGATCCTTTGGGCCATTGTAGAAATGTAACAGGTCTGACCACAGGATTATACAGTAGGTATTCTGCTTCTACGCCAATCTTATATTCACAACAATAGATTGAATCCCCCGGCTCATCCCCATTGCTTGAAGATACTACTTTTTGCGTTCGCTGAAAAGGAGGAGTTTATTTTTAATCACAACGCTTCGACTATGCTGCAGTCATCTGCTGTCCGTATTTCCAAACTCGTTTAAGATTCTAAATTCAAAGTGGTTCGTTGAACTTTTTTGAACCCCTGCCAAATGACTCTTAGGTATTCTACATTTCTTATTAGGTGTACTAGATACTGCAAAATGTTGTGACCAAAGTCATGATGGTATAAAGTCACTATTGAAATCCATACGTATATTTGATATCCAAAGTAATCCTCAGAGCTTGCTTGCAACAGAGAAAAAGCATACAATTTCCTTTGCGACAAAAAATAAACTTCAAAGTGCACTTTCATTTTGACTTTAGGATGTAAACTGGACTTTAAAGGTAAAATAAAACACCAGTAATTTGCTTTAGATCTTCAGAATGATAAAAATGTATTTTTTTATAATGACATTATAATTTGTTTATAATAATTAAAAGCAACATTATGTTAAGTTGCGTATTATATAGTTTTTCCAAAACTACATTTATGTTAAGACTATTTTCCCGCATTTTCTTTCATTTTTCTTTGTTTCTAATTACATTTTGAGAATACATGTATGTGTAATCTACTCTAGAAGCATTTAATTTATAAATAACAAATAGAAATTTAGACAATACACTTTTATAATTTCTAAGTCATTTAAGCAAAAAAAAAATTTGTTTTTTTTTTCAATTACGACATAGATTTCTGAATTCTAATGACATTTAGTTTTTTTATGCATTATGATATTTTTGTGCATTTTATTAGAAATTAATTAATGGAATTTGAAAATTTTTTTAATTTTTTTTTTTAATTTTCAAATTATTCCAGTAAAAAATTTCGAATTTGGTAATGCCAAAGCTTTTGTATATAAACAAGCACAAGGCGAAGAAACTACAAAAAGCTCTTATACTTTATTATTATTATACAAAAGCTTTGGAAGTTTTATTGGAATAAACTTTTACCGGAAATATTTTTTTGATAAACTTAAAGCTGCTTAAAAGGAGCTTTAAGTTTAATTACAAAGTGTGCGTCTTTGGTGAAAAGTTTTCGCATATTTTGAATGTAAAACTATTTTCCACATCAAATTAATCAATTTCGAGTTGAAGAAATTGATTAATTCAATTAAAAAATTTTTTTTTGAAGTTTTACTTTTATGTTATTTTTCGACATAATTTTTATTTTTAAATAGAAATTATGAAGGAAATTAATTTTTAAAATTAAATTTTATTATTAATAAAATATTGTGCGTCTAATGTGCAACTACAAAGAGTAGATTACTTGTAATTTGTGCATTTATATTTTTTTTTGATTTTTTAAAATTTTATTATTTTTTTTTGAGATTTTTTAAAATTTTATAATTTTTTTTGTGGTTTTTCAGATTAATTTTTAAATTTTTTTTTGGTTGCGTGATAGTCTTAACATTTACAAGATATACTTGTTACAATTTAGATGTTTTTTAAATTGTTTTAAATAGTTTCATCCGAGACTCCGGGTGTTCTAGCTTTGTTTTTTAGTTTGTTATGTCCATTAGTTTTTACTGCGTGTATTTGTCAAATCCGGGCTCATTAAAAGGAAAAAGTGCCATTGTTAAAATCCGAGGTTCTTTGTTATATTCGTCACATTTGGGTATAAGATATTAGATATCTTAGTAGAGATTAGTCCAAGTTTTTTTTAATAATATTTTCGATCTTTTTTTTTCATTTACAAATAAATTGATTAAAAATATAATCTTTTTTTGTAAAAGTATATAATCAAAAAATGATATGTTTTTTTGTTTTGTTATGATATGTATTAATACATAGTCTTTTTTTTTCATATATTAAGCAAACTCTTTTATGTCTTTTTTTTTTTTTTTTCAAAATAATATTTTCATATTTATTTTTTTTAGTACAACATTTATAGAATATATATTTTTATATATATTGATTATTTTTTAAATATTGATTATTGAATATAGTATATGTAATACGTAAAATATATGTTTTTTTTTAAATATTTTTTATATAATATTTTGCTTAAAATTTAAAAAATATCTTCTACACTTATATTGCAACGCATTTTTATATTCTTTATAATAAATATTATCGTGGTTCTTTAACGATATGTATCTGTTTCCAAAAAAAATTTCCCAGTTGTACTTGGTAATTTTATTTTATTTTTTGTTATATTTATTAAATCACATAAAACATATAAGATTATGTAATACTACAGAGAAGTACCACTTGCAATGCCATAAGATTTTTGCATGTGAAGCAGTAATTTTATGAGTGTTAGTTTCTTCTGTAGTTTCTTAATTTTTTGTTTTTAGTTTCTTTCTTTTAAATTGTTACTGATTTTAGTGAATTATACTTTGTTTTTTTTATTGATTTTATGTACTGAATTATACTTTGTTTAGTTTTTAGTTTAATAAATTAATTGTTTGTTTTAAAAAACATCAATGAATATTAAGTTAAATTGTTTTTTTAATTTTCAAAAGTGATTAAAGACAATTGTTTATTTTTTTTTTATTTTAATAATATTAATATTTAATTTGCAAATATTTTGCCTTATGTGAAAGGCTTTACGCTTATCTCAAATAATTGTTTTATAACGCATAATGATTTTTAGAGATATGTAAGTAATGTAAAAATTTGTGGTACTGTTCAGAACTGTTAGTGATGTTCTATTTAATTATATTGTTGTAAATCTTAATAAATAATAATATAAATAATATATATTGATTGATATTGAATAATGCAAATGGGCATACTTAGAAGGACCAACATATATCTCTAATTTACTCAAATTTACAAACGATGTATTGATTACAGGTATATCCAAAATACATCACTGCGGTATTACTGCAGAATTCAGCTACAGATTTCCAATTGCTGAATTCTGCAGTGATACCGCAGCGATCCATTTTGGAATTCAGAATGCATCCCTGCGGCATTACTGCAGAATTCAGCTACAGATTGATAATTGCTTAATTCTGCAGTGATACCGCAGTGATGCATTTCGGAATTCACCCTACTTAATATGTTTAAAATTTGCTTATTTAATTAAATTAAAGTTAATAAGCATGATATGAGCAACCAAACTTTCTAGTATAATTTTATAACCACTTGATAATGCCTAGACTATATACTATTAGTCAAGCTCTTGATAACTTAATGATTACTGTTTGGAGAATTAATAAATTACAAAAAATAAAAAATATTGAAACAAAATATTCAATATGAAATTAATATGGTAGATTTAGGAAAGATTATTAAATAAAAATAAAAGGGCGAAGATGTTGAGATCTTTTTTGCATCCAAGGAAAAAATTCAGCTTGTTTTTTTTAATAACTAACACAGAATTTTTTATTTTTAAAAATCTAACTAAAAAATTCAAATTTTCAGCTATGAAATAGCTACAAAAATATTTCAAACACAAATTTCCCTAATTCATGTCTTCAGTAGTTAGTTTATTTTTAGTTTTAATGCTTTTCAAGGTAGAATAACGATGAAGTTTGCATTTATATCTGCTGTTATAATCTAAAAAATTAATGCAAATTGTATTTCTTCTTTATATTTGTACAAACAAATTAATAAAATAATGAAAGAGTAACACCTACAATATTGTGTATGACTTAAATCGTTTCAACTAATATAAAAATGTTCCCATCTTTTTATATATGAAAGCAAAAATTATAAAACTAAATAAATCCATTAACCCCTCAAAAAACCTTGTAACATATAAAAAACCATTCTAAGCTTCCTTCAATTTCCAAAATTTTATTACCAAGTATTTCTTTCCAGTGTTGAGCAAACGAGTTTTTTTTTATTGAAGATAATTGTAATATTTTTTTTAATAACATGGACGACGATGTTTGGATGGTGGTTGCGTCCAAAGAATTTAGTTAGTAGCGAAATTTTGGAGGTGAGGTTGGGTTTTTATATGGTAGAGTTTTTTTGGGCTGATAATATTGAAGAAATATTAAATAAAAAATGAAAGACTTTTTTTAATGTCATAAACTTAATTAAATTTTAGGATTAATGAATACTATTTTAACTAAATTTTTATTATTAAATTAAAAAGAAATTCATTTGGCAGAAATTTTAAGTTTAACAACAGATATTCATCAACGCCGGTCTTTTTTTAAAAAGATACAATACTAAAAATTCAGAAACTACTTCCGTACAGCATTTTATACAAAAATGAAAATTGGGATTACTTTATTAATTGAAAAAAAATTCTGATTATTTTAAAGTTAAAACGAGGAGGTTTATGTAGAATGCCATATAAATATAAAGACAAACAAAAGTTTGCTGAATGTGCTGAATCTAAATTTAATTTGAATGCAAAACATCTTTTGATTACAAAATCTATTTGTTAGAGATTTCGTAAGAGTTCATTTGATTACAAAAATCAATTCAGTTAATATTCTGAAATTTGTGTTCGTATTTTATATTAAAACCAATGAATTTTTCATAAGAAGGTTGTTAAAATCTAACTTCTTCCCCTTTAGTGAGCTACTGTATATGTATTCAAGTCCTGCCAACCGTTCAGGTTATATGTCTGATATGTCACTGCCTCCTTTTTTTTATTATTGACAATTTTTTTTTAAATAAGAAACCGATTAACAAAATCTCGTAAATGTCGCGAGCAAATACGTGATTTGTTTTTAAACGGCACAATTAACTTGGCATTTTCATAAACGCAGAACTGCCGTAATATTGCACAATTCAGTTATAGACTTTCAATTGCTAAATTTTGCCGTGTTGCGGCAGTTCTGCGTTTCTTTTTTTGGGTATTCGAGATTACTGAAAAAGAAAACTCCCAAAATTTAAATAAAGAACACAAGGATGGACAGTCGACTTTGTTATGGCAGTTAAGTAAAATTTGTGAGTAACACAAAAACGGACGGACAGACGGACAAAAATATTACTAAAATGTAAGGACAAAAGCGTCGAGGCAAGTGATTGCGTTGCAATAAGTACACGTACCATACGAACTAACAGGATTTGCCTTCCTAAAAATTGATTTTACACTTGCCAAGTCATTTTTAGTATGAAAAATATTTCATTCAGTACTCACAAGTACAATTCAGCTAGTATATTATATTTTGCTGAATTACAAAGAAAAAAGGACTTGCAAAGGTATGTTTGGCTTGTCACCGAATTTTATATTTTAATAAGATATACTTTTGATTAATTAATACAGAGCTTCTATTGAAGAATATACAATATTTTTGCTTATTCAGCGCCATTATACTAAATTCAGCAGTTTTCTTTAAATTACGATATTTTTTAAAATAATCTGATATTAAGTTATATTTATGCTGTTATGAGCTTTGCATGTTAGAAGTTGCTGTAAGGTTTACATATATAGCAGATCGTTCAAACTCATACCATTTGAAATAGATTACATTACTTATTAAGCAATTTTAAAAAGAAAATCATGTAATTCTTTCGAAACCATAATTTATCTTCTAAAAGCCGCTTAATGGTATTGGTAATTTAGATAGGACAGAGATTATTATCTTTTAAATGGGGTAAACAAAAGATATTATTAATACGGTGCTCATGTTTTGTATCATTCAACTTTCCTTCGTAAAGCAATTGAAGCTGAATACAAAATGTATGTTCAGGAAATACATATATTTAATGTAAGCTTAAATAAGATATGACAAAAATCATATTCAGCTAAATTTGATTGAATTCAGCTTCAATTGAAAAGGTGTTGTTATAGAGAGAATATGTAATTCAACTCTCATTTATCGATATTGTGATAAGGAAATACAAGAATGCGAAGTAAAATAAGTTTATACGATTCTGAAAATATCGCAAAATGATAATAAAAATCCTATTGTTGTACAATAGTGTATTCTATTCTAATATGAAGTATATAGTATGATTTATCATACATATTATTAAGTTTGAGTAATTTACTTGAATATTTTAAGTTATATGTTAATCCTTCTAGATATAAACTACCATTCATTACGATTCAATACAATTAATATATCTGAAATATGTACAGCTAATGCTATGATATTACACTTATAATTAACCAAACTATTGTAAGCTTCTGAATTATAAAATTATATTATCTTTTTTAAACATGATAATCTATCATAAAACTCGAAAAAAATCAAAAATTATGCGCTGAATACGATTTAATCCTATTCAGCGCAAGTTTTCGAGTTAAATAATAGAAAATATGTTATTTTTAATCATATTATTGACACCTCCGTTATGTTTTTTTTTTGTCAAATATGATTTAAGTATTTTTTTTAAAGAAAATGCTGAATTTATTTATGTATATTAAATAAATCTTGATAGGCTAGACAATTACTTAACACTAAATATTTATATGTATGTATATTATATTTGGGTCGTGAGTTATGATATAATCAAATAATAATTTTAAATGCTTAGTACATTCAATTATTTTATGATTAATCTTTAATTGTTTTTTTAGATTTAGAACAATAAATACTACTGATTAGTGACAAAAAGTTACAAATTGTACATCAATGATTTTTTGATGTTATTTGGTAACTTTTTGTCACAGGTTATAGCGGTATATGTTGTAAAACATTTATAATATGCAATCATATTAAATTATTAAAATAATAATGCAATTTTTTTTTGTTAATTGCTTTGCTGATTTGAATTTTTAAAAATTCTTCCTTATTATTTCATATTTACCATTAGGAAATTCATCAAAACCATATCTTAAGTCTTCTCTTTAATAATAAATGACATGTACTAATATTTCTATGATCCTATTCAAACTACATACACATATTATTTTATTCATTTAATAATAAAGTGACAATAATTTAAACTAGGACATTTTATTTTAGTTTTTTAAGTTACCTATCAAGATTTTACTAAGAAAAAAGTACAAATATAATTTTTATTCAGAAGAGATTTTTTGTTTTTATTAATAATTTATGGAGTACCACAAGGTTGCACATTACTTACCCATCTCTTTTTTTTCTTTTATACTTGTAAAATGATATTAATCAAATTATGATATAGTATAATTTAATTTTGTGATTGGTAAAATGTTGTTGTTATTATTTTTGAGTGTGTTATAATTAAAAAATCGTGAAACTTTTTGTCCAAAAAAATTTGTGGTGTGTTTATTTAAAATTTTTTGTATTTTTTTTTTGCTTTTTGTTTTTTTAAATTTTTGTAAACGTGCGTTTTCCTAATTTCTAAATTTAGGTACGTAACTCCATATTTGATTCGTGTTTCCACAATAGATATTTGTTTTTTAATAAGTGCTAAAAGATTATGAATTTTTTTTTTGTTTTTTTTGAATATTTTTTTTAGATTAAAATTTTTTTTAAATGTGAATAAATGTTTTCTTTTTTTTTGTAAATTTAGCTTCCAATTAATAAAGATCACGATTTTATGATATGTTTTTGGTTTTTTTGTTTGTTGTTTTTTTTTCTTTACCAATATTTTTATGTTGTTATATTATTTCTTATTTCACACTGACAACTACTAAATTTTAATGATATGTTTAAGATTTTTTGTTTGTTGTTAATATTAATAAGATTTTGTTTTAAAAATTTGTTGAACACCGATATTAATTGGTTCATTTGTTGTAGTGTTTTTAATACTTTGCTTTAAAATTGTAAACATTTATTAAAGTACATATATATTTTTTGTTGTTTTGGTGGTATAAGAATACCATATCTGGATTTTATAGAACCAGAATAAAAATGATGTTATATTTTTTTTAAGCTTCAAGGATGTTGTTCTTATCCTATTAACCCACTAAGATGTTACATATATTGTTGGTGTAACCCACTAATCACTAATAAATTTTATCTTTTAAATATTACTATGATATGTTGTTTTTTTTGTCATGAATATTTTTTTATTAATACAGCTTAAAATGCCCCTCCCAATTCTTCTTAATTTTGATGTTATACCTTAGTAATTATTTTCTTACTTTATCTTTAATTCTCGATATGTTCGAGCCTCTTACTTTACCTTACTTTGTTTTTTTTTTTGGTTTTTTTTTTGTAAATTTTTTGATGTTATAATATTTATTTATTCCACTTATAATTTCTTTTTAAATTTTGAATTTATATAAAGACAATTATGTTCGTAAGTAAATACACAAAAGAGACAACACAGATCACAAGACAAGTAGAATTATTATTTTTAATTGTTTTTTTGTGTTTTATTTATTTTTTATTTTATGTTAAGAGGCTCAAGTCTCTTTTGGATTTTATTTTGTTGTTTAAGTTGTTTAAGATGAGATTTTTTAATAATAAAATAAATAATCATTTTTTTAAAGTAAATTAAATTTAGTTACATATATTGAAAAATATTAATTTAAAGTTTTTTTTGAAAATTTTCTCCATAATGGTGGTGAAATGATATAAAATATAAACTACGGTGTAAGCAAAATGTAAAAAAATGTAAATATTGAATAAAAGTTAAATAAAAATAAAAAACACAGATTATTTCTTGCAGTATATATACTAAAGTAAGTCTGTTTGATATCTATAAATATTAGGTTTAATGTAAGAATAAAAGTCTGAAACTATAACAATTTTGATTCTATACATTTTAATTGTTGAATGAGACATAAATCATCAATTCAAAAAGTAAGCCGTGAGCCGTTGCTGGGGTACTCATATAGAGACTTCAACTCGGTGTCGCCTTGTTGAGTCTGAGTTGGTGTAGGCAGGTCGAAAGTGATCGAATTGACGTTGTCGGTTGTCAGTTAGCGCGACAAGTAGTCTGCCACAACGTTTTGTTTACCCAAAACATGTCTGATGTCTTTGGTGAACTGAGGGATTAGATCCAGATGTCTGGTCTGTCAAGAGGATCGTTCGGTCTTTGTGTGAATGGCGCGAACCAGTGACTTGTGATCAATAAAGACCTCGAAATTCCGTTCTTCGACGAAGTAGCGAAAGTATTTCATCGCTGCATAGATTGCGAGAAGCGGCGAGTTCGGAAACACAGGACTGCAGTCATTCTACAGTATTCAGCAATTGAAAGTCTGTAGCTGAATATTGCAGAATGACTGCAACCCTGTGTTTCCGAACTCACACAAGTTAGCGATCGAATGCATAGTACTTCCGTTTTGTTGGTGACAGCTTTTTGGGATAAAAATTGGTGCTATTGGTGGTGTTGCTATTGGTGACCGTTAAATTGTTCCAATACGCCTCCAATTGCATAATCAGATCCATTAGTCGTTAGACTGTATCTTGCATCCTCGATCGGATGGTTCAGCAGAGTTGCTTCGGCCATCGAAGGTTTTACCTTGAGTATTGCTGCCTGACATTGAGCTAGCCAGTTTAATACTTTATTGGCATGTGCGCGGTTGAGAAGATCTCTAAATGCTTGTTTATGGGCACCAACTGTTCAGCCAAACTTGGGATAAATCAGTGATCGGAATTAACAATTCCCAAAAACTTCTGAATCGATTTGATAGAAGTTGGAGGTGCGAGATCAACGATAGCCTGAACTCGATGGGGGACGAAAATATTCCATCCTTTGTGATGCGGTGGCTTAGAAATTTTATCTCTTGTGAACCAAAAACGCATTTCTCTAGCCTAATGGTAAAACCGAAGCTATCGAGATGCTTAAAGAGCTCTTCGAGGTGAACTATGCTCATCCTCGATAAGTATATCGTCCAAGTCTACATAAACCAAATCGTGATCTCTCTTAACTTCGTTTATTATGAACCTTTGAAAGGTTTGTGCTGCATTCCGTATGTCGAATGGCATACGGGTAAACTCATATAGGCCGAATAATGTAATGAGCGCAGTCTTATAAACGTTCTGGAGCGATTGGTATGTCGGGGTCACCAATTTAGCTACTGTTGTACCACGAGGTGGTACAATTGAAAAAAACACCTCTTTGCGCTTCCTTCGATACTTTGCAGGCATTGTACAATTTTTTTGCGGGTATCGACACACAGATGGTAAACTTTATTGTCGATGTAAATTTCACACTTTTGATGTCAATTTCACACTTATTCTTTTCACTACAGTTCAAATTTAAATCGCATTGTTGAATACCGAATAAGATTTTATAGGATATTTTCAACACCGCAGCGTATTTGATTTTAAGTTACTTTTGTAATAAAGTTTTCACTTGTCAACAAAATATCTAGTTACATGTGACTTGCATCTAGTTAAGTAATTAAGAATAAAAAATTATCGTTCACAATGTAAATTGGGTTAGAAATACCATTAATTTCACTAAAATAATTGAAATTATTACTAAGTCCAATATCAATTTCACATTGACCATAACAGAAAGGTTTATTTTTATAACTTTATGGACGCATCGAAAATATTAACAATATTTATAACGAAGAATTTGGCCATTATTCTTCACGGTATAAAGAATATTAATATTTTCAACCCTTAAAGCCGAAATGTAATCGTAATTACTCAAATGTAATTAAGGTTAAATTTTTACCAGCATTTGCCTTTTGTGATTAAACAACTAAACAGTGTATGCAACAAGTAAACACCCATTTCAGTCTGGGTTTTTGTTGTTTTTAAACATCACTGTTATTCATTAAAATATTTCTTTGTAACCTCCAAATAGAAAAAAAGGACTCCTCCTTTCCCCAAAAAAAAATAAAAAAACAAGCACATTGCAATTTTATACTTGTTAACAAAAAAACAAACACCTTAACCTTAACAAACCTTTCAAGGACATTAAAAATCCTTATTCCAAAAATGAACCAAAAATTCATTTTCTTACATTTTCTTGGTATGGCGCTATAAATATACCCATAACCAGAGGTTAGCAGTTCTATAAATTTTAATAAGATTTTAGGGTTGAGTTAGAGGGAGTTTTATTAAAGGTAGTCAATATTGTTGTGTTGTTATTAAAGAGTGAAAAAGCAGGAATCTTAATTTATTGAACTAATTAAATATGCAACGTCTAGAGGGATTTTTTGTTAATTTTTTTTTGCTTGTAGCCAATGTTAAGTATAAGAAATTATTTTTAGGGTCTTTGTTTTGCTTTAGGGGGGCATTGACTTTTAGAATTTTAATTTTTGGGATATTGTTTTTTTTTTTTTAGTTTATGTAGGTGTTTTTTGAGGTATTTTAAAAGGAAAATGAATAAGTTTTAAATATCACTGAATTAATAGTGTTTATCCGTTGTTATCCATGACTATAGGTTTATAGATAAGATAACTTTTTCAACTGTTATTTAAGCAGTGTGATGTTTGCTTATAGATAAGGTAAAAATTTTATAGGAGAAAAGTATTTGGAGGCAATGGATAGTTGATTTTTAAATACAAGTAGCCAATTTGTTAGTTTTCGGCAGATTTTATCCGTTATTATTCATAATAATGAATCTAATACTAATATAGTTTTGAACAATGCATTTTATTAGCATAACTTAGTTGTTTTGAGTCTACTATAAAATGGCCGAGCCAAAAATAAATAGCAAGACCAAGACTTAGCTATGCTTGCAAGACCAAGACCAAGACTAATTGTGCAAGACCAAGACCAGATTCTGATGTTTGGTTTTCATGTAAGAAAAAATGACGGAACACAAAATAGAGTACGCTTTATACGAAAAAAAAGATACTAACTACTGAATTTTTAATTAAAATTATTAGTGATTTATTTACCAACAGGCATTCTTGTTAAAATCAAAGAAATTTAAAATCAATTCACCAATTCAAGACACCTCAATTCCGTTTGAATGATATTTAAAAGCGTAACCCAATGTTTTTGTTAACATTACATCATTGCGGAATAGAGGTTCCTCTTGGATTTCTTCAAGCGCCACATTATTATTAGTCTTGCAACAGAGCAGAGTTAGCTGGGCTCGGTAAAAAAACGACAATCGGATTACAGTTGGTTACTTACTAGTGATCAGCAAAAATGCTATGGGTCTTGCAGTCTTGTCTTGATCTTGCACATTTAGCAAGGCCAAGAATAAGACCAACACTTAACTGTGTTCGCAAGACGATGACCAAGACCTAGATCAAGACCAAGATCAATACCAAGACCAAGACTAAGACCAAAACCAAGACCAAGACCTTACTTCTTTGAAATTGAGTAGGGAAAAGCTGTTTTGATCAATGAAGAGCGATATCAACAGATGTTAACAAACTTTGTGTGGGCGCAATTGGATAAAATGGATCAGGGAGAGGTGTTGTTTCAAGAGGACGGCGCAACGAACGAGCACTCGACTTATTGAAAGAAAACTTTGGGAAGTCTATCACCTCGTGAAGTTCGCAAAATCAGACTACTGTCACACGATCGTGTGACTAAACTCCGCTGAACTTCTTTATTTGGGGCTAGGTAAAGTCATTAGTTTACGTTAGCGAGTAATTCATGGTATTCAGCCAGCCTTGTATGGACAAGTCATCGAAAATTGGCCTCATCGAATGCATGCCTGCAAACGATCAAGAGGTGGAAATTTCGACAACGATCAAGAGGTGGATATTTTTCCCAAACCATAAATGGTATGAAATGAGCTTTAAATAAATACAAATAAATCCATCGGATCTAAAGGGTTTTTTATGCCACTTTGAAATTATAGTTTCGTTTAAAAAATTTTATAGAAATGTTTAAAAATAAATATTAATATTTTATTACTTAATACTAATCTTGATTGAAATATGTTTATTTTTTCTTACTAAACTTACAATCCAAACGTTTAGAATTTGATTTTAAATTACTAGATCATTCTAGCTAATTACTAGATCATTTCAAATTAATTTTTTATTCAACATTCATCAAATTTTAGTTAATCTTTATATATATGGTATACTATACATTACCACTTAACTCTGATTTAAATTAATAAAATAATCAGAATTTATAATATTTTTACAAAAAAAAAACCTGCATGAAAGTAGTTATTGTATTTTTAGTATAAATACCTTTCAAAAAAGACCGGCAATGAAAGAATAACACTTGTATGAGTTATATCATAACACTAAAGTAAAAAACAAAATATATTTAATTAAAACAATGCTCTCATCTCTAAATGAAAGAAAATTGAAAAAAAAAATGGACAAAAATTGTAAAACTTAATAAATCCATGAATGCACAAAAAAAACTTGTAGCATGTAAAAAACCAATCAATTTCCAAAATTTTATTACCAAGATTTCTTTCCAGTGTTGAGCAAACGAGTTTTTTTTATTTATTTACATATTTTAAGATATTTTGTTATTTTTATAAATAACATGGACGACGATGTTTCGATGTTGGTTGCGTCCAAAGAATTTGTCAGTAGCGAAATTTTGGAGGTGATTTTTTATATGGTAGAGTTTTTTTGGGCTGATAATATTTAAGAAATAAAAAAAAATGTCATGACTTTTTTCAAGTCATAAAAACAAAAAAACTTTAATATTAATAATGAATATTATTTCAACTAACTTGTATATAAATAAAAAAAATTAAAAAAGCAATTTTAAGTTTAACAACAGATATTCATCATAGCTGATCTATTTTGATACAAAATAATTATACTAAAAATACAATAACTACTTTCATACAGTTTTTTTTTTATAAAAATATATAAATTCGGATTATTTTATTCATTTAAATTAGAGCGAAGTGGTAGCGTATAAAATACCATATAATATAAAGATTTACTAAAATTTGAAGATTGCGGAATAAAAAATTAATTTGAAAGGATCTAGTAATTAGTTGGAATGATTTATAATTTAAAATCAAATCCAAACTTTTAATTGTAATTTTAGCAAGAAAAAAAAAACATATTTCAATCAACATTAGTATTAAAAGTAATAAAATTCATATTTATTTTTGAAGATTTCTATAAAATTTTAAATGAAACTAAAATTACAAAGTGGCATGAACAGATTTTTTTCTTATTTTCAATATATTTTCCTGATAGAACTTAGAGTACCCTTACGTTAAAAGTGAACACTCGTGAGTTGAGTGATTCATTAAAAGTGAACACTCTATTTGTTGAGAGTAAAAATTCCCTCATTCAATTTCAATTTCACTCATGAGAAATTTTGGTTCATTCATGGGCGTTTGATTTTTTTTGCGCCCGGTGCGGTATGCCTTATTGCGCCCCCATCAGCTGTTCATTTTTTTATAGCAGTGAAAGGCAAATGGAAAAAGACACGAACACTGAGGTTCTTTTAGTGTATGAAAATCATGGCACAGGAATATTTTTGTCAAGTTTTAAATTGCTTTCTTAAAATCTTAATTTCTGAAATTGCACCCGGTGCAAATGTACCATTTGCATTGCACCTATGAAAGTCTGTGTCTGTGTTTTTGCAATGGGTTTGCTGAGGATTTGAATTCGCATAACTCTCCGGATAATGTTGCTTTTTTAAGCTGGGGATTGCAATGGGTTTGCTGAGGATTTGACTACACATAACTCTCCCGATTAATGTTGCTTTTTTAAGCTTCGTACTGCTAAAGATTCTGGTAGATAGCCTTTGGCACCACTGCCACCATTCTTCACACATCTACCAACCACATCATCAGCTCCAGGATGTCTTTCGGTGTACTTCCCTAGCTGTTTCAAGCAGAATCCTGGGATCCACAAATCTATAGACCATAATAAAGGTCTATACGTCGTTCTCCAAGCCTTCATATCTCAAGGTGTAATCACTGGTGGTGGCGGTGGTCACTGTATAGCATGTGCTAGTTTCTACTATATAGTCTTGCATAAAATAAAAACAGTCCACCTTGGAAATACACATAAAAATTCACGCTGTTCACGCTATATGGAGAAATTACAGAGTGAAGTACTTAACGAAACCTAACGAAGCTTATTTTTATTCACTCCAAACGAAGTGTTCACTCTAAAAAATGGAGTGAACACTTAAGCTCAGTTTTTATTTACCGGATATGTTTGATCCAACATTTTATTTATACAATATTATTTGTTAATTGTGCTACAATTAATTTATTTTATGAGAATTTTATAACAATTTCAAAGCAAACTTTGAAATTATTAATTGTTATAGACTAATATGAAAGACCCTGTTAGCCGTTGTTATCAAAAAATAATAATGATATTCCATAACTGATTGTTATTGGATAAAACTACCTTAACCGATCTTCTCTTCAGAAGTACTCTCCAAAGCTGCTATAGAGTGAAGTTGCAATTGTTATTCGCAGTATGAAAGTAAGAGAACACCTATTATCCATTGAGACTACCAGATGCTTCTAACACGAAATAATATTTTATTCTGCTTTTGTTAACCATTATTAGCTTACATAGTTTTATCCGTTATTATCCCTGCAGCCAAATTTATAGATATGACCATTTTTATTATTTCCCCTTTTAAATAATTCCCTAATTTATGATGGACATTAAAAATTATATTGATCGGACAAGTACCTTTGATTTTATTATGTTTTAAAAATGATGATTGAATGAATAAATTGCAATTACAATAATCTATGAAAATTTTTAAACAAAGGTCTCTAAATATTTTTTTAGTTCGCAGAATGCTATTTTAAAATTTAATTTATTGAAATTTAACGAAAACATTTTGATATGAAAATTCTAAATATATTGGGAAATACTGATTAATAGTGCAAAAAAGACAGACATTTCTTCCAGCAACTATTGAATCTATCCCAATATATTTTTTTGAAATTAAAAGCTATTAAGAAAAAAGAATTGAAATTTAATATAAACTAGAGCTGTCGAAGTTTAAATATCGACATCTAGATGGAAATTTAGTTAAAAATGGGAATTTAGTAAAAATATGGATATTGGAAGATATATGGAAGAGTAAAAATCATAAAAAGTCTAGGATTTCACTTGAAAATTAAAAGTTAAAAAATTGAACATTACTTTTGTTGTTGTTGTTGTTTTTATCCTAAACTTTCCCATGATTATTTTGAAAATCAATATTTAGATATCATTAATTTTGTGGATTCATTCAAGCAAAATATTCAAAGTAGGTATACTAAAAAAAACAAAAGACCATAAGACGATTTTGTTTCACCTTGAAACCTTAACTTATTTGTTGTCTTTTTCATCCCTTAAAAATCTCCTTTAAATATAAAATTAAACCAACAAAATTGTTTTCACAACTCTTTCTATTCTTTACCAGCAAAAAACTCGACAAAATCAAAAATAATGTCCTCACTTTCATTTTATCTGGTTAAACAAGAAGAAGCTTATTAAACCCTTTTTCTAATGCTCTATAATCATCGATCTTTCCTAGTCAGAACCGTAAAAGAGGGGGATGAAAAACAAAAATTTCGTCTTTGTTCATGTCCTTATGTAACAGTTCAACCCTAAAAAGGTCCCAGAAATTAAGTCACCTTTTAACTTCGTCAAAACATTTTACTGATAACTAATTGACGGTGATTTATCAAGAGGGAAATTCTGGGAGAGGTGACAAATTTGGAACAATTAACGAGAACAAAATTCATGACAAGTTTTTTTTATAACAAGAAAGTCTTTGTAATGGTGGTCTTTTTGGGGGTGTTATTTTTTTAAGTCATGCCAAGGTTGTCTTGTTATTTGATATTTTTGTTGTTGTTTTTTTTTAGAAATTTGCGTGGCAGCAAAGTATTAAATTTGTATGATTTTAAGGTGATTTGTTACAAGGTAAAATTCGTGTGCTTTGAGCTTGTTTAGAAAAGTTGAAACACTGTTGTTAAGGTCCTTTATCAGTTGAAATTTAAGTAAGTAATAAAATGTAATGTGTTTTTATTAAAGGTTGTTGGTGTTTGTTTAATGTCAGTTACTTACTTAATCGTAACTATTAAAGATAAGGAATCTGGTTTGACTTCTTGTAGGTCATTGATTTAGTAATATCGACCAGGGCAGAACAGCCCATATATACTAGTCAAAGCACAAAATAAGGGCCGCTTGTATTTTTTAGCCGTTTGGACCGATTTAATAATTTGAAAGTGATCCAGGGCCGTTCTAAGTCATTCGACGTTCGTGGGCTACTAAAAATAATGTGCCCCTTTTCATAAGAAAATACACGGGTTGTTTAGCGGTAACAGCGACCTTCAGACGAGGCGACGAAGTTCGCGCCCTTTCGTATTTTAACTGACATGCAAATGAAGAGATCGTTGAGGCCCGGCTGAGCTACTAGAGCATGATACTCTTATTCTCAGGGCATGAGTCGAGTCCCACGTTAAATCAAAATACCGATTCATAGGCAGAAACCCCTATTAAAACCTAAGTTTTTGGGACTTGACCGTTTAGTGAAACGGAAGAATCACGACTGTTATAAATTGGATAAGATAGTTGACCACGAGAGGCCTAGGATAACTGCAGCCGTGACGGATGACCTTAAAGAATGAGGCTAATTATTCGGGGCGAATGATACCTCAGAATGACCGAATGAGGGATCTTAACCTGTCTGAACACGTTTTACATTCAATTTGCGAGCTTTCCGAATACTCTCGACTCTATTGAAGCAGAATAAAATGTGAGTCCTAGAAAGAGACACAATCGTTAGAATAACGCATTTTGTCGAGAATTTTATTTGTTATATTTGGTTACTCTATTACTTTCTGAAGCCACTGCTGGATGGCGCTGTTTTAAGGTTGCAAGTAACGAATTTGTGGTCAAAATTTATAAATTCAAAATGGCCGCGCCAATATGGTGGACGAATTTTGTTCCGTTTCTAATGAAATTGGGTATCTGGGGTTTTCTAAGGTAGCAAATAACGAATTTATGATCGAATCGTGGGAAATAAAGTTTGCCTACTGCGACCAATATGAAAAACTGATAAGGCATCAGCATAGCTGCTTTTTCAGCGGTGTTCACGAGGAAGCTCTTGTCATGCTCCCCATTTGGTACATTGGGTTCTCTTTTCGGAGTCTACGGCGAAATCCTTCTTTCGGTATGCACATGAGGCAATTCCCTTACAATATAGTTTATACGGATGCGATGGTGACAATATTCTACAACTCATTTTCTAGTATCAAAATGACACAAAATTGTTTTTTTTTTTTTTCATGATGTCTATTGCTTCCATGATGCTATTATGGGTATCGTGACTGTTTGTGAAATTAATATAGTACAACAAATGCCTCTACACTTGACCAAGATATATTCTTTTAAGTGTAAATTGATATATTTTTTTTAAATACACGATTATTTAAAGTTTATAACAAAACAACAACCTTGAAGTCATATTCTTACAACAAAAAAAAAAACAACTTTGAGAGTGGCAAAATAGACTGTTCAAATTGTAAAATATGTAAATATCTAATTTTTCTTTTCTATATCCTCTAAAAACAAATTATGTACTAGTACAATTCATGTACCAGTACAATTCATGTACTAGTACAATTATTAAGAAAAAAAAATTACTAAAAAAATTTACAAATATTAAAAAAAAATTAAAAAATAAATAAATAAATTAACCAAACGTTTTCACAATTTGGCTAAGTGTTTCTGTTACAGGGATCTTGTTTTTCTAGGCCTAATATACGTAGAAGATAAAAAGAAGGAACAAGATTTAGCCCAAAATGAATTACATATATATTTTATTTATAAATAAATTCCTTTCAAAGCTGGATCTTGTCTACGTACTTCTTCAGGCCCAAGACGTAGAAGAAAAAAACAAGATTAATTCCCTGATACTTGGGCAACACCAGCCGAATTAAGATGTATAATTTAATATATTTTTGTAAATATTTCCTTAGTTTTTTTTATAGCTTCAATCTTAGCAGCATTTATTATTTTCTTTTACGTAAGGAAATCTTAGCATCAATTTAAGTAAAGCCGAAAAAGATTTTCTTGTTTTTTTTTAATTTAGAATTATTATTTTTTTTTAATAAAATTGATTCTTGTTTAATTATTAATTTTGTTATGAAACAAAGTTTTTGAAAATTTTTAAATATATTATTAAAATTTTCAAAAAAAATACAGCCGTGAAGGCGCTAAGCTGATCTGTAATCCTTACGATAAGATCGACTAAACAATAATCAATTTCTCGATCGTAGCTGATTAAATAAGACTTATTTAATAATGTCTAAAATTGTTAAATTTAATGCTCCAGACGTAGAATTTCATGATATCTATGAAATAAATTTATATTTCTTTTTTTTTCATAGTGAACATTCCACTTTTAGAATTTATTATAGCTGGTGTATCAAAATTAGAAAATTTTAATTAATATCTGGAGAGAAGCGCATGATTCGATCGATCAATAAATACACATATTTTTGTAAAAACAAGTTTACAAGTGGCTTTTTTTATGATGCTTTTCATATACCTACATTATATCTAAGTATACCAATCCATTTTTGTTCTAAATTTACAAGAAAATCTTATATTTTTTTTTAAAATGCAACCTTATTCTAAATCTTCATCTATATAATATATAATATAAAAAATCATAAATAAAAATATATATTTAATTATATTTCGTTGATTTAATTTAATAGTAAAATATTTATTTAAATAAATGTGAATGCCATAATTAATTATGCAATATTTGATTGTTTCAAAATAAAAAAAAAATAGTAAAGGCCGTTAAATACAGCTTTGTGGTACCATGTGGGTTTTCTGGTATTAAATGAGTTTCTTATAGATTTTTTTCTTCTAAAGCTGCATTTATTATGATTACTATTGGATAGTAATCTACTCTATAAACAGTAGGCCACTCTCAATTGATTTTTTTTTATTTTTATTAATTCATAATTTGTGAGATTTTTAACATAGTACATATTTAGTACTAACATATATAGATAATTTTAAGACGGATTTATGACTTCAAGTTGTGTTTCCAGCTTCTAGAGGGTTTTACTATTACTATTAGTGCAAATTGGTTTTATTTGGCTCGATATACGCTTTTGTTATCTCTTTTTATTAATTTTTTTTGTTGATTTAATTGAGTTATTTCAATAATCTTTGTAGAGTTTTTATATATGTAGTTTAATGACCACACCCCATGAACTCTTCCCATCGACGACTTGATTAATATAAATAAAATCCTTTAAAATCATTTTTGATAGTCTACATTCAAGACTTATTCATTAGTATATATAAAGTAAGCAATAAAGTAAAAGTGTAATGATAAAGCTTAAAAATAGTTAGAAAAAAAAACCTCATAAATTTCGAAATTATGCTTAACTTATTTCGAAATAGCTCAAAAATTTGGAACTGGCTCTGAAGTCGCTCCAATATGATAAGATAATTTATGATCCTTTAATTTTTTTTGTAATTAATCAATATTTAAAGTATGAAGATCATTTTTTGGAGAATATTTGAATACTTAAAATTTTCTATTTTTTAAAAACACAGTAATATTTTAAAAAACCTTTGAAATACCACATATAGAGAATAATTTCGAAAAAACCTTAACTCAACATATTTTTAGTGGTGTGTGTGTAAGGTATATTTGTGTTTTTGTATGTTTATTTTTTTATCATATCATATTTCTACATATACATTTTTTGTTATTTTCAAATCACATTTAAAAACACATTTATCAAAATTCTTCTTTGCAAATTTTCATGATTAGTTTTTGTTTATTTTCTTATTTTTTCCTTAAAACATTACAAGAATATGAAAATCGTTTTTTTGTTTTGTGTTTTAAAGATGTTACTTAAGTCCATAACAAATAGTTTCAACATTTTTAAATTTAATTTTTTGTTTTTTGTTTTGATATGTATTTTTTATTTTTTTTTATCTCCATCAACATTCTCTCATTTATTTAGTTATGTTTTTTTTTTTTTCATTTTGTTAAATAATTCATTGTGCGATCCTGCTTCCAAAATTGTTTTTTTGTTTTTAAATTTCTTTTTGAGAAAGTTGTGAGATGATAAATATTTTCTTAAGAAAGTTGTTGGTTTGCGAAAAATATTTTTTTGTTTTTTTTTGTTTTAAAAATTTAAATTAAAGTAAAGCTGCTTTTCTGGGGGCAAACCTTTTTTTTTGGTTTACTTTTTTTTTAATAATTGTGACAAGGAGACAAAATATATTTATATATATTTTTTTAATTAATATGTTTTTTTGGAATAATTTAGGTTTTATTATTTTATGAATATATAGGCTTTTAATTGCTCTTAAATATTGTTATAAGTTCTTCCTTATAGCCTTAAACAAACCCATCAATTTTAATAAAATATTATTTTTTTGGTTTTATTTGATATTATGTATTTTATAATAAAATAAAAATAAAAGGAAGTTGGATAAAATTAACATAAAAATATTTTTAAAAATAAAATAATAAAAATGATAAAAAAAAAATTACTATTAATACAATAAAACCTGTTTAGTAACTATAACCATCCATATAAGAACCCAAATATGAATAGAAATTAGGATTAATTGGTACAGAATAGTAGTATGCGGAAGCTGGATCTGGTGCTACTCAGTCTAAGAAACCGGTATTGACCAATTTTTCCAGAAAGAACTTAACATCACCCAATTCAGAATCTTTTATTCCAAGCGACTTCAACATACCCAAATCACCATTCTCAACAGCCATAAATACTGATCGCAAATGCTCTAAGTCCGATCTAGTTTTTTTTTTGTTGTTTTTGATAAGGAAAGAAAAAATATAGTTTAGTTGGTTTTTTATTACTAATAATTGTATATAGCTTACCTCATAAGATGTAAAGCTGCACCAAAGTCCTCGATGGTTTGAGATTCACTCAGTGCTATTGCAACTTTTTCGACACCACCAAGTGGTGCCAGAGCATCCCTAGCCTTGCTACCGAACAGCTTCTCCAGATAATTCGGTCCATGTGATGCTATCAAACTTTGTAAGAATGATGCCGTTTCTTCAACTGGAGGGCGTTTTGCTGAAGGTGGGATTTAGAAGTTTTGTTATTAATAAAAGAAAATGCAATATTGGTGGGTCAAAAAAATCACTTACGAAAAACTAAAAAATTGATTATTAACAAAGTAGTGGAGACAAACGACGTTATTGTAGATACCAAATTAAAATAAATAAGTTTTGGAGCTTTCGATCGAAGCACACAGCAAATAGAAAAGTATCTTATATTATGATGAAGATCCCTTTCTATTAACTTGAAACATACTACCTGTTTGTATTGACCAATACTTCCAATTTCTTATGCAATCCTGATATTACTGACGATAGTAGGTATCGCCATCATCTGTAGTATGGCAGCCTGTTCTTGGCCTTGACTTCCTCCAATCCTTGAACAATCCTTCTCCTACCAAAGCTTTAAGAAAATAAATTTTCACTCAGCAGGGTGATTCTCCCTTAAAAGCTTCACTTCGAAGCTTTAAAGCTTCCTACGCCGACGAGCTCTTTTGCTATAAAATAAACCGCTTCACCAGGCCAAAATCAGTCATTAACCCCAGGCTCGCTTCGGAGAGGTCACCTCTCCGGTCCTATACCGTGTCGGGGTGTATGATCCGTCACTGTTACACTATACACATTACCTGAGGAATGTTGCCTTGGCCTTGTCGTGGTGTACAATCCGACAATGTGCCGAATTAGTGATTCCTAGATCATGTCGTGGTGTATGATCCGGCACGGTTAGACAGCAGACATAACACATACCGACTGACCACCGAATACCTGAGGGGTGTTTCCTGGACCAGTGTCGTGGTGTATGATCCGACGCTGCTCCCGGCAGCATTTCCAATGCCAGAATCGCGGTATGATCAGATACAAGACCGACCATATACCGAACACCGCATTACACACATATCCTCCTAGAACGCACCAGTGATACAGCTGACCCCAGCTTACGCACATGTAGAATATAGTAAGGAGTAGATAGCTGCTTAGCAATACATTAGTAAAAAGCATGTATCTAGAGATAACTCGTTAGATATACTTATAAGAAACCTACAAACATGTATACCGTATTTACTTAGATTTAAGAGACCGAAATTGTTAGTGTATAAGGATTTTTTGAATAAATAAAGAGATGTTGTTTTGTAAGAAAGTGTTTGTTCTCACACGACCTTGGGCAACTCAAGAGCTCCCGGCAGCCCTCCCTTAAAAAAGGAGATTAGAGAACAACCGGACGAAACACCATTACGTGTCGCTACTTTGGTTGCCCGAAAATCTTCTTTCATCAGGGATTCGATTTATGGTTATTTTAGCAGGATCGCTATCATGTACCATCCACCATAACCTACTTAATTTTCTACTTTTGACAATGTCGGGTCCCGTGTACTGTTGGTATAATTATATCTTATATTTTCCATTGAAATACAAAGGTATTTAGTTTTTGCTTCGTTGATGAGTAATCCCATTTTTTTCGCAGCTGTTTCCAGTTTGATGAAGACTTCTTTCATACTTGCAAAAGACCTACCTATTAGAGAGACATCATCAGCGAAAGCCATTGCCTATGTTCACTTGCTAAAGATGGATTCCGTCGTTTCTACCCCAGCGTCTCTTACCACCTTCTCCAACACTATGTTAAATAGGAGGCATGATAGCGCGTCACCTTGTCTCAGATCCTTCTGTGCCGTGAAACTTTCTACGAGGTCTCGTTCAACTCTAACTCTGCATCGTACTACCTAGATTGTAGCTTTTGTTACTTCTGCAAAAGATGTGACTTAAAACGCTGCTGGGTCCAGCAAAAGCAGTGTCTTGGAGTAACGGAGGCCCTTGTACAACCCATCTGCAGCAATGAACGTAAAGGATGTCAGGTGAAGAAAAGATACAGAAATATACTGCATTTGCTAATATTGGGAGTGGTAAAAGGACCATTGGTCTGAATACATTTAAAAAAAGGGATATGAATGGGAAAACTTGCATCTTGAAAAAACGATGATATAGTTCTATATACAGGTAGCTCCAAATCGAAGTACCTACCTCCTGCCTAATTTTACCGGGGTCTTCCAGACGTAGTCGGAGAGGAAAGAATTGCCACAACCTACCCGCGATATTTTTAGTCCACCTACTCCCAACCATTACTATCGCGACTCTGACATCGGGGCATTGAGAAACAACTTGCTGGAGGGTTATGCCTCCTGAAAGGAGTTTAATCTCATCAACCAACCATTGACATGCGCTTTGGTGGAGCGGGGAAGCGCTAACGAAGGCTATGACAAGAGGGATTAGGAATGTAAAGAGGGAAGAAGAAAGAAGGAAAGTTATGTAGGTGGGAAATTGGAAAAGGCGTGGGGCTGGACGGGATTCGAATCCGGAACCTCTGGGATGGTAGCCAGACGCTTTACTCCTTAGGCTACCGAAGCCCCCAATGAGCATGTAAAGGCTTTTTTCACGGGTGTTGTTATAAAACCGTAACCTTTCAATTGTGTGATTAACAGCGGCCCTTGGACGAGGCAGCCGCTTGTACCTATTCACTATTCATATTTTTCAGTGATCAATCACAAAATATGGGTTCCTAGCGTAGCAAAAATCACCATGGACTTTTTGTATATTATTTCTAATATTTTTGTATACGTCAATTTTTCACTAGGCATGAAAAATCAAAAGACAAAAATCCCATTTGTTTTTACATATTTCCATTTTTATTAAAACCGAAAATGCGCCTACGGGTGAAAAAATTAACTTATAATTGAATTTTTATGGTGTAATAAAAATGGTGCGATAATCAAATTCAACCGACTTTTAATCAAGTTTATGGAACTCTGGGTTATGTCCTCCCTTACTGCTGCCACAGGGCAAAAGCTGGCGCAATTTTGCCTTTAATCCGATTATGAGCTCCAGTTTTTAGTGTTATTTAAATTTTTTTTTGTATATTTTTGTATGCAGTGACTCAGTTATATTATAGATAATGCAATTTTTATATGTGACCTGGTCTATGAAAAGAGGGTTTAGGTGTCAAAAAATCGTTTCCCCCTTTTTTGCCTTCAACGAGCCTTTTCACCTTTAACAGGTGTTTTATCGATAACGCGTTTTCGTGGATAAGCCGCTATCATTGAGACTACATATTTTCATACTTTTTTGTGTCATATTTTCGTCGTAAGCTAACACTACTACATAACTATGAGTGGCCAGTGAAATTACCCACGAGTAACACTCGTGTTTTGCGTGTTAGCTGCATAGACACATTTAGAAGTTAAATCTTGTTAAAACTTTGAGGACTAATATATCTGCCGAAAATATTTAACAAGTTCTTGCGCTATAAATTCCAAAAGTTCGCAAACTCAAAGCAATCCTAACTAATAACATTACCAAAACTTCCAGTACTTCGTCCGAGCGACCAAACAATGAACTAAAAACTTGTAAACCTCACTCATTCACTTTGTTGTCGCAAATTACTCAATACACGATGGTCTCGATTTTCTATTTTAAGGTATAAATGAACAATCTGGACCCTCGCTTCACCTGCACATATTGACACCAAGAGATTTGCATAAAATCCAATTTTGACACAGCACTAAAGTTGCAATTGACTGCGAACTACCAGCAACTCTTGTCATTTGATGCGACAATTCGCTGTTCATAGTGACACAAATTGCCCACAATGGTCCAGTGGAAGAGTGAGCCAAAATCTGCATTGCAAATGTCAATGACTTGCCACCAGTCATATCTACCTATAACTAGGTACTGGTTGCAAGTGGAGAGGAGTCTGCCCAGCTTTGAAATTTAAGTCAATCTCATTTGAATATTGTCTTTAGGTTGTCCGCATCAAGTGCAATCTGCAACGTTCTTGTAGTTGGCACATGCACATTTTGGTGCTGAAACATCTGCTTTGTGTGACTTTGCAATAATGAAGAGATTTTCTTTAGATTTAAGGGAGTGGGTGACGATCCTTGTCTGGTTGAGATTGTATCAAGGAAATCTTATGTTAGAAAATTGGATGTGAATTGGTGTTGGAAAATATGACTTAACTTTATCTGCTCTGCACTTTGCGATTAGGCTTACCGACTTATGCTGAAAGGAGTCGGAAAATGCATTTTTGTGGATATGAAGTCTGAAAAGTGAGGATATGAATTTACAACTAGATTTTCGTGGCATTTTTCGGAAAGATTCGGATAAAAATAATCTGAAAAATCTGGAGGAGGCAAACTACGATGAACCTTACATTTGAACTCGGTGATTATTCTGCAAGTGAGCTTCTACAGAGACATAGTGTACGCGAAATGGGTTTCCGTGAAATCAGGAGACTGACAAGTGGAACAGTCGCTATAATAATAGGCATCAAATTTTGTCAAAGTTTAACAATAGGCTGTAGATGCAGAGCTTCTGTTGATAACGAAGTTAGTACTTCCTTTTTGATGGGTTTAATTCAACCACACTTCGTAGAATTCAATTATATTGGATGATAATGAGAAATATAGGGGTAAGTGACATTTTACTCTGTCTACGGGTTGATAATCATCAGCGAAATCATAAATTGAAGCTTATATTGAGGGCAATCAATAAAATTAGAAACTTGGGAATTTAGAGTTTGCTGTAGAAGGACTAGCAGAAAGAAACAAGAATTGAAAGTGCAGTACAAATTTGTGAAATGACAAGGTGTGATAGCGAACGAAGGGAGTGTGAGCTTGGTGACTTCCGTAGCCCAGGCTTGAGGAGACCAGAGCTGCTAAGCGAACGATGACCATAACTCTTGAGGAACCTTTTACACGAACTCTTATCAGCAGCTGGTAGGAAAATTTATACCAGAAGAGTGAAAGAAAGCGATAATTTGTCCAATAAACAAGAAAGAAGATGAATTAACCTGTAAAAACTGTATAGGCATCTTATTAGAACCTATAGCGGTAAGCCTTATAAGAGAATATGAATCGGGTTCCAATATTAATATATATTCTGCCGAAGCAAGAATAAAAAGATTGCCCGGAGGAAACACTGAGAGAGCCTTCAAACTCTACCAGAGGCGAATAGACTCCAAAAGGTACTTCCCAAAGACTCCTCCAACGGAGTGGGTCTTCTCCTCAAAAGGGAGGAGGGATCTTATATTTCTGACCATGAAGAAATTTTGAGGTATCTGCTCAGCGAACACTTTTCAGGGTCAATCCTCTAGACAGCCTGTACATTAGATGCAGGGTCCATTTACGAATATACGAACATTCCAGACCGTTATTTCCGTCTTTCTGGGAACATCTTCGACCGCGACAAGGTTAAATGGACAGTGGCCTCTTTTCAACCCACGATTGAGTGTTGCCATGTTTGTAGGTCGTGACATTTCTTCTACCCTAGGGGTCTCCACCATTTCTGTTAAGGCTATTAAGGCCACCGCCCTCAAGGTGGAGCATTATTCCGTTGCTCTGGTCACTAGTTGTGGGTGAACTTTTGACCCAACTATCTGAATCTAGTTTCTATGTCACCGGCTATGCAGATGATCTTGCCATCATAGTCTCTGGGACGTTTGACCTGAGAGGTTATGAGAACAGCTATCCGACATGCCCAAAGATAGTGTACCACCTCGGTCCGTAAATTAACCCAAATAATGCTGTCCTGGTACCTTTATCCAAACGCTACAAAGTGGACCTAGGTCCTATTTGTATCCAGGGTACCACGGTTGAGTACTGAAACTCAGTCTAATATTAGGGTATAAAGTTAGACAAGAGATTGAACTGGAACACTCAACTGGACTACGCTCTCAGTAAAGCCACAAAAGCCATATGGGCACGACCCAGGGCCTGATTAACCCTTGGGCTAATTAGGCTGCAGCCTAGGGCGCGAGGATCGGGGGGGCGGCGCTCCGAAATCGTGTCTACGCATGCACTAATCTAGCATCATTGCATCTACCCTACATATTTAAACTAAAACTAAATGCGCTTAAGACTTGTGTCCCTCATTTTCAAAATAAATTTTGAAATTTTAAAAAGGGCGCGTAAAGCAAACACTGACTTGTTACTCGAATCGGGCGAGTTTTGTTTAATCCGCCTACCAATAACGGGCGTAAATTTTAACTTCATTTTGTATGGGAAATTGGGAATTTAAACGGCGAAACCTAGTTCTCGCGTTTGCCGCTAGATGACTCTTAAAAACCGGCAAATTATTTATAATATAGTAAACACAAAATTTTGTTTCTTATGGAAACTGCATGAACTAGACGACAGTGAATTTATTAGAAGCAAAGCAAAGTAGTTAAAATAACTACATATATGCCACTGATTTAGAAGAAACCTTTGCAGAAGAAAGCGTCCATTTGGCGCAGTTTTTAAAATCTAACACTTAGGCCGATCATTCTATTTCTGCCAGAACCCCAAAGGGTTTTAACAAAAAGTTTTAATATTTCATGTTCCCGAATGTCGAGATAATATTAAGAATTTTTTCGACAATGAGTGTTACCAACTGCAGCGGCGAAAAGTCTTTTTCAGCACTTAAAAGAGTGAAAAATTACTTGCGCTCCACACTCCGCCAGCAAAAACTTGCAGCACTCTCGCTAATGTACATAGAAAGTGATTTTTTAAAAACTATTAAATTTGAAAAAATTGTGGAAAGATTTGCAAACGCTAAAGCACGAAAAAGGACTTTTGTATATTCTAATAATAATAATTAGATACTTAATTACTATAATTTTCAAATAAATCATTAATCAGTTGCAAAAATGTTTCACTTGTATGATGCCTCTCCTCTTTAACAATAACAGAAGTGTAAATATTTAAAAAATACTCAAGTCGAAGCAACTTCACACACTAGAGACCTCTATAGAAACTAAGCCAACACAAGTCATGCGGTCAACCACGACATAGATTTGGTTTTCTACTCGGTAGGCTGCAGTCACTTGTCATGATTTTGGTCTTTAATGCATGAGGTACTTTGCCTTAAAAAATGGTTTGCCACCCTAAGGTTGAATGTCATGCAGATTAAAGGGCAACGTTAGTTTCGCTTGCAGATCGATCTGAAAACTTTTATAGGTAGTATGAAACATGTTAAAATTTGCACACTACTACTTTACTCACTTACTACTTTTTAGGCCGTCCGTAACACACCTGGCGGGGTCGCGTCCCCATAATTAGCCTAGGGCGGTCAGAACTCTAGATCAGTCACTGGCACGACCAGGACAAATAAGGTCTCGCTCTACTGGGTCTCCGGACACTAGGGTATCGAGGGTAATGAGGTTGCAAACAGCCTCGCGAGGGAGGGGTCTGAGATTTGGTCCAGGGTTCAGACCTCTTCTGTGGCATATTATGATCCACCTCCAAGTCCTTGATAAAGGAGTGTATTAAGAGACTAAGTCTAGCCTATAGGGAATAGTTAGGTTGAGAGTTTCACTGGAAAGGCGTGTATGCTTCTGTTCATACTAAATTAAACTAAATACATTTTGAGGCATTTGTCAATATCTTCACGGATTTCGTGAATAACGATGGTTTTTTTTTATTGTAATTAATATATAGATTTGTCTAGAAGTACTTCTTCAAAAAATCTCAATTAAAGTTGTAAATCTGTTAATCAAACTTTCTTGACAGGATTACATCCTTATAAATTTTAAGATATTTTTCCTTTGTAAACATTGTAAGCAAGTGTATATTCATCCACAGAGAATTGCTCCTCATCATTCTTAAGTGCTACGTGAATTTCGCTCAAAGTGAAAAACAAAAAGTAAAATTTTTCCACAATGTCCAGTAACAAGTTTGCGATTTTTTTGTCTCTCGCACTTGGAGTTCACGTACGAAGTTTGAAAAAAAATAACTTTACAGCAATATGTAGGAAATATAGCTATATGTATGGAGTGAAATCTGCACTTTGAAAGAATCCAGTTGATCCTAGTTAATCTGTGAACCTGTCACAGAAGTCATTGATTATAGTAATTGAAGGTGACACGTGCCTAGTTGATTCCATAACACCACATACATGAAATGGATAAAGGATCTAGAGCAGGTCTCAGAAGACTACTTCAATGGTATTCTGCCAGTGATTTATGGAAGGATGCTGTCCAAAAGAATAGGTTTTGTCTACAGGCGCGCATTTAAGCTACTGGATTCCCCGAGGCCAATAAAAGTGCCACCAATTCTCACTCTTCTATTTCTCGTTATGTGTCTCCATTTAGACCAATGTTTACTGTCAGTCTCGACGTGACACAGCATGACAGACTGTCACAGAATATAGGGTGCTGTCCCCAGAGCTTTTGCCAATCACATTTAAGTGTCTTAAAGGTACATTTCTCAGCAATTTCCCGAGGAAAGTCCAGCTTCAGTTTTCCTTTTGTGTGAATGAAATAATTACGCCTTGGTCGCCCCAAGCACAGCAGTTCCGGGCAAATCCCACTTTCCTTCAAATTTATTTCTGGATGACTTTCAGGAAAAAGGAAAACCACTTCGAATTCTCGTCTCATTTTTCCGCTTCATTATTTTCTCGTTTTTAATTAAAATATCAAATTTATAATTTCTTTGACAAATTAATTTCTTGATAATGAATTTATCCTTGAAGGATCTATTGTGTGGGTATTTTCTTGAAAGGAGAGCAATTCATTTTTTTCCTAGGTTAACTGACTTGAGTTTATGGAAATGATGCTAAAGCAATGTTTTTGACGTCACCGCAAGACCAGTTTATAACTATGAAATTGATTTAAGATTTGGTGCTATTTGGACTGAGTCAAAGCTGGTGTAGAGAAATAACCTAATCAATATACAGGGTGTATTGCCAAAGGTAACGAAGCGGCCGGCTAATAAATAGGTTTTGAATAGACGAACAAAAAATCGTATGAGTGGGAAAACGACAATACACCCTGTATAAAAATTACGTGTCACGATGTTCGTACACGGTAATCTCCGAAACCGCCCAACCCATTTGAATGAAAATTTTGGAATATGTATGGTTGGTCCCAGTTTGAAAGATAGGATAGTTTTGTTCCAGATAAGTGTAGCTGTGGTCCAGATCTGGAGAAAAATTTGGAAAAACGCATTCCAGCAAAATTAAAAATGAAATTATAGTAACGACAAAATGAATTAATTGTCTATTTTCAGTTGAATTGTGATTTTTCGCATCGCACATTGATGCCCATTGTACATTGAAATACTGAAATTAAACCCCGCTACCAGAGCCATTGCGCTCTTTGATTTCTAGAACAGGAACAGATTAGACACATTTTCTGACACTTCTACAACAGTTGCTTCCAAATGACTTTGTTTGGCCCAATAAATGTGGATCGGGACAATTTCATGCTTGGGACAGCTTGTGAAGAGCCCTGGAAAAAGAAAAACGTGCCATTGAAAATCATCAAACTTTTCCAAGCGTTGTACGATGGCTCAACCAGCTCAACCAAAAGCGACTTTTCCGAGATGCTCCCGATTCAAACCGACAGGGAGACGTCGCTTCGCATCTTCTCTACAACGTTGTGATAGACGCGATTATGAGTGAAGCATTCGATGGACGACTCGGAGTTCGATACGACACCAATTTGGGATCATTGGTTGAAGAAGCGAAAGTGGCATCGACCGCCGACGTTCAGAGCCGCATCGGCCAGGCAATACCTACCTTCGCCCCGCTCAAGTTGGGCATAGGAAACGAACAAATATTGCCATCAAAACTAAAGTACGAATTTACCGAAGGTTGGTCCTTCTGATTCTTCTTTATGGATAGGAAACGTGGACACTGCGTAAACCGGACGTCAAGAAGTTCGAGGTATTCCAAATGCGATACTTGAGGCAGATTCTCGGTGTCTCACTCCGGGATCGCCTTCGAAAGGAGATAGTTAGACAAAGATGCTATCAACAGACACTGATCGAAGAAGAAATACAAAAGCGTCGACTACGGTGGTTTGGACATGTTTTCCGAAAGGATGATAGCCACGAGCTTGCCACGTACACTTCTCTGGCGAGACCGTCCCTTAGACTTGAGAATTCAGCATTTGGTACCGAAGAATAATGGCTAAAGAATATCGAGGGCGACCTAAAGAATCAACGATTATCAGTTACTGCGGCTCGCGACATCGCCAAAAATCGGTAGGGAATGGAAAATAATCGTGAATAGAGTTCGAAGCCCAGCGGTACTGACAGCAGCGTATCCGTTGCGGGGACGTCCCGCTCAGACCGCCAACTAACGGATCAAAGAAGAATAGGAAGACTACCGCCTCGGATGCTGCGATAAAACACAGTCAAATCTCCCTACCTAGTTTTCTTGCCATCCATTTCATCTAACTACATTGGTGCGATGCAATTTCTCCACATTTTCTCAAGCTGCTTTCTTCCCTAATTGTATCAACTGTCACGCATATTTCCAATTACTGCCTGACAACTTCTCGAATACCCCTGTTTTGGAAAAGCCTGTTGTGATTCCGTTACCAAAGAAATCCTCACTCGTAGATTTGTTAGATTATCGCCATATCAGTATTATTTCCTTTCCTGCCAAAGTCTGAGAAAACTCTCTTCGCTCAGATCATGCGCTATTTCGAATCGAATAACTTCCTTTCTAAATTCCAATATGGCTTCCGTAAAAACCGTTGTAAAACTGCTATATTGAAAGTAACGTCGTTCAGTGCTAGCAATACTAGTTCTTTTTCAATTCTCCAAAGCGTTTGACTCAGTAGTTAGCTCACTTTCGCTCTACAAACTTGTACATTCTATAATTTTTCTTCTTCTGCTATTCGTTCATAATAGTGCTGTATCTTCTTTTCTACCAGTACATTTGGGGGTTCCACAAGGTTCAATTCTTGGTCCCTTTCTTTTCTCATTATATGTTAATGATGTTATATCTGCTATCCAACGTTTTTCCTTCCATCTGTTCGGTGATGATCTCCAGTTGCATACCTCTTGTCCTCCTAGTCAGATTAGATCTTGCATCTCTGATTTTAATAATATCCTGTTTCAAATAAACCAGTGGAGCTCATCCTATATCCTTAAATGAAGTCCTAATAAGTCCAAAGCTCTCGTTCTTAGACATGCTACTCTGTTGCTGGACAATATTCCAAATATATTCCTTAATAATAATATTCCTCTTCCCTTTGTTAATTGCGTCAAATCTTGGCATTGCTATTAATTTCAAGTCTCACTTATGCTCTCAAAGATCTATGCTACACTACGTAAACTTTGGCTCTACGGTAGTCTCTTATCGCCATCTATTCGTGCCAAACTGGTTAAAGCTCTCGTGTTACCACACTTTCTTTATGACTGCCTTGTTTATATGTATATCTTTTGATCATGATTATCTAACAGATCACGTCTCGGATGTACAGAATTCCTTATTAGGATATGACATTTTTCGTCTTTTTGATATCATGGCACTGGTCCTTTTATATAAGGTGTTCTATACCAAAAGTCCTTGTTACCTATCTGATTTCTTATCTCCTTTGCGCTAGATCAATTAAATTTCTTATTCCTTCCCATCTGTCCTTAATGGGCAGTCGTTCCTTCTTTGTGCATACTAGAGGTCGCGCCAAAAGAGTTGATGCCGGAGCGCGCAGCTGGGGAAATTAAAGCTGCACACAAATAAAAATTGCGCCCATATTGATAGGAAATGCGCTTATGTATTTTCAAATTTCCCCTTCGAAATTTGTTGCGACTAGGCTAAGGGACGGGAAAGGCATGCGGGGATTCTACTGCGCATGCAAAACGCGACTTTCTCGGCATCAACTCTTTTGGCGCGACCCATAGCTGCGTTCTTTTTACACTGTGATCCCACTCAGATCATTAACTTTCAAGCAAACCAACAACAACTACTTGATCCAAAAAAGATTAGGATCAAAATCTGTGATACAAAAATAGCTTCTGTAACAACCATATCCAAGACACATCTCATTGGAAAATCCAGAGCTTTTATAATTTTGTTCTGTTTTCTTTAATTTTAAGGGTTGGTAGTTCTGCTAAATTTCATAAATTTATTTGGAAAAATGATTGAATGTTACCTTTTGTTAATTTTGGAAGTCAATTAAACATTTTTATAAATTCTTTTTAAATCATAAATATTTTTAATTAGTTTTAGAGACTGATATGTATAAAATGCGACACAACATATCAAAAATCAGAACTACAACTGTAAAAAACTAAATTTCTTCCATGATCCAAGTCCGTTCTTTTATGCACGGCTGATCTGATCTGGATCACGGTGTAAAAAGAACGCGGCTACTATTGAGTGAAATTACACGGCCATTCACTTGGGACTCACGTCAAACCTGTCTGTGTAAAATTTGAGTATTACACGGTGCATTTAAATTTCTGCCTCTTTTCCGTGTAACAATTCTATTGTCTATGTGGTTGTGCACAAAACAACAAAAATTCTTATAATTATCGCAGTCGCAGCGAAGAAAGTTATGCTTGTGTTAGTGTAATTTGCTGTGAGACCGAAATTTTTCTTGGATTCACAAGTGAGACCAACACATGGGGGGGATGCTGTAACCATTCTGCTACACATTTTCAATACCTTTTACGTGACTTTTATCGCAAATTGTATCAACCACTTGGTCTTATGTATCCTGATCTTTTTCAATCCTAAAAATTAATGTCACTTAAAAAGTAATAAGGATAACTGGATTGCGTTTTTTTATCGCCTTTTATCACTGGTTAATATCATTTAGCATTAGCAAGCTCATTTCGAAATTGAATTCATGAACTTGAATCCCTTTTCCCCTAGAAGCCAAAAAGGTTAATCCATAAAAACACAAAATCATGGCCTGAATCCACCCTTGGACGTTCTTTGTGTGGAAATCAACATTGGCATGTTGATTACTATTCCTTGATTTAATTTCGCTCCCTAAAACCAGACCTGAGACAGCTGTAATATAACAGCCATTGTGAAAACCCCCACTTTTCGGGAGGGTATATAAAATTCGCATTTGGGGTCCTTTTGTTCATAATAGATATAATTTCGCAGCGATAACAATATTTATGGGCAAAAATTGGGTGATCCCGGTGCCCATTTGGTTAATTGCGAATAATTGTTGGGTAATTAGTCTCTTTCACAGCAATTAGATTAGCTGGAAAGTTCTTACTAGCTAATAAAAATAAAGGTATGTCTGAGTCACACTTTTGTGGGTGGCCGTATATTTACCCGAAATTTTAGAGACGTAAAAGTAATGCTTTTTCGTATCACAGTAAATTTTATGGTAATTTGTTTGCCGTGGGTGTTTACCTCGTCAAGTTTTGAATTTAGGCCAAACTTTTTAAAATAGACGGAAATAGAAAATTTATTACATTAGAGCTTAGCTAGTTGCCGTGTTAATTGATAAAGCGTTAATTAGATATAAAATTGATTAAAATACAAATTGCAATTTCGCTTACATTAAAAACATATGGTTACCAAATTGCAGCTGCATCTGTAACTAATTATACCTAATTTGTTCAAATCTCTTCTAACTTCAATTATTGCTTCAAATCAGTAAACTCTGAAAGAGAATATCAATTGAATAAGTTTGTGGAATATTCACCAGTTTTACATATGATGTAGGACGGTCTTTGTTTTCGCATTAAAATATTGTAACTTATTTTGTATAGGCCTATAAGTTATTGAATTTAACAAATTGTTGTCGGAAAGCATACTTCGATCAATTTTCACACATTGAAGTGTGCCGCTTTAGAGGGGTAAATGCTTTGCGCCACACCATACTATTCCTGAAAAATTCTCCATAAAGTTCGCGCTACAGGCACGCATGAGGGGGTAGTTCTAAAAAGTCAAATGGCAACCCGCGTTTGTTCTCATGTGTTCCGATTCTCCGAAGAAGAATATCTGTCTGAGATTTTGTCTGAGAGATTTCGTTAACCGAAGCCTATCCCTGCACCCTCAAAAATCCTCAAAAATATGCTCAAAAATCATTCATTCGGGGGTGCGGATAAAAAAATGGTCAGAAAAAATTTTATATTTCACTTCGGAGAATCAGAGTCCGTGAGAAAAATGGGGGTTGTCTATTTGAAATTTTAGATTGACCCCCACCCTTGCGAGAAAGTGAGGAAGTGGGGGTCAAAAATGTAATCCCCATTATTTCTCACGGATTCTGATTCTCCGAAGAGAAATATCAAAATTTTGTCTGAAATTTAGTTTTATTCGAAGCTTCTCTGCACCCCCAAAAATCAAAATCATTCATTTGAGGGTGCAGGGAAGCTTGGGATAGAAAAAATGTCAGACAAAAGTTTGATATTTCTATTCGCGGAACCAGAAACCGCGAGAAAATTTGAAATTTTAGAATCACCCCCACCCACTTACCACAGGGGCAAGGGGTAGTTTTATGGGCAAATGATTCCACCCCCCAAATTGAGCAACTTTGGTTTGAATCTTTTTTTTTTCAATAACCTACCCTTCAGGAAATATCGCACCGTTGCTGGACTCTGTAAAATAAACGTTTCAGGAAGTATTTTCTGTACAGAACTTACTCAACAAAAGTAATTTAACGACTGATTACAGCAGTGAACAATCACTCACAGGCAGAGTGAGTCAAAGTTAGTCGACTAGTTAATCATGTTCAATAAAGTTAGTCGATACACTTGCAAGTTTTCTTGACCGGGCTGGCTGCAGCATAATTAGAATTTGATCACGTCTGCTATATCACGGCTTTTATACTCTGGTGTTCTCTTTTCAATCAGCCAAGACTATTCAATGGGTTTTTGTGATCTTTTATGCATTGACTGCCTTATTTGGACCACCTGATCTTTCAACATCATTTCTGCGCATGCAACTACATACAAGAAATACTCTAATAATAAGCATTTTGGGGTTGAATTCAGTTTATTTATGCAGTCATTGTATTTTATCATTCAAAATGTTTAAGCAAATATGACAATTTATTTCTGACTTGTTAAAAAATATCGAAAACTAGCAAAACCCGGCTGGAGCAAAGAACACTTTACCTTCAAAATTATTTTTTTTACTTTTCAGTTTAATTTATTTTTTAGTTATTTTAAACCTTATATTTCTATTTTTAGTCTATTATATGTTTTCCGCCATTTTGTGGTGACCGCCATATTAGATTTTAAATGGCGCCATGCAGCTTACTTTCTTACTTACAGTCACACTTTCTTTTGATGTCCATACCGAAAACGAAGTAAAGGAAAGGTATACCGCCATTTTGAATTTGGAATGAAGCGACACAGATAATAGTATTCTACTTGTCACACCTTTCCATTTGATACCTGTACCAAGCGCGTTGTAAAGAAAAGGGTAAGGTAAGGTTTTGTGTTGGCCACCATTTTGTGTTCGCCGCCATTTTGAATTTGGAATGACGCCACACAGCTTATAGTATTCTAGTGGCTTCTGAAGAAAAAGGTAAACCGCCATTTTGTGTTGGCCGCCATTTTGAATTTGGAATCTTGAATTTTATCCAAAGCCCGATTACTGTCGGTCAAATAATTTTTGCATAATGTATTTTGCAATTAAGTGAATTTAAAAAAATTAAATTTGTTACAGTGCCAAAAAAACTCCCATGTTGGTCCTGAATTTTTTCCGTATGCTTAGTTATGCTAGGCGCGTTTCAAATTCGCTCGCAAAAGGCCTCAGCTTCAGAATCCAGGCGAGTCGAGGCCGAGTAGTTGTTGGTACAATTGTGTTTTTCAGTTCGTTCATTTCGACAAACCTCAGCCAAAAAGTCCAAAGCATCGCGCATATTTGGTGTTCAGGAAGTTTATTTTACTGTGAAGTGGTCAGATTCATCTTACTTGGAGGATAGTGGAAGCTGCCGTTCTGTCTTCGAGTATATGGTATATTTGATTGAAGTATCTTTTTTTTTTTATCTAGAGACTTAGGGAAGACCCCTTTGTACTGTCGACCATGTATTTTTATTTGTGAAAATGTCGAACAGCAGCTCTAGTCGGAAGATAGAGAGAGAAGTGAAGGACAGAACTGTCACAACCTAGCTGCGGTTCGTACCATTTCGCGACTCTGACATCGGGGCATCGAGAACAACTCGATGGAGTGTTATGCCTCCTGAAACGAGTTGAATCTCATCAACCAACGGATGACATGCGCTTGGTGGAGCGGGGAAGAGAACTAGTGAAGGCTATGACAGGAGGAATCAGGAATGCAAAGAGGGAAGAAGAAAGAAGGAAAGTTATGTAGGCGGGAAATTGGGAAAGGCTAGGACCGTGGCACCGCCGGGAATCGAACCCGGGACCTCTGGGGATAGTAGTCAGTCGCCTTACCCCTAGACTACCGAGGCCCCTGCGCTAGGAAATTGTCATGTATGTAAATGTCAACTGCATCTTTATCTTCAGGATCAAAACTTTTTACCCTGGGTCTACACCGGCTTTTTTCACTGTCTTAACATTTGTTTGACGATTAATGACATTTTCAGATTTGTTAAGTTTGTGGGCAGAATGTGTCAAAACAATTCTTTTGCCAATATGGCTTTAAGTAAAGAACAACGTTTTGATATCGTAAAAATTATCGCGTTACAATGCCTAGAAGAAATGGGAAATGTAGAAAAAAAAGGAAAATTTGGGTGAATCCGTTCCTATCCCTACGTGATAGATTTGATATTGAGGCAAATTTATTAAAGGACATATTATGGGCCACGGATGAGAAAGATTACAAAAACTTCTGCCGTATGAATGTTCATCAATTCGAAGAAGTATTTTGTTTGGTAAACTATGCCTTTTATTGTTTAAAAATACATAAACGTATTCAAATTAATTAACTATTAGATTCGACCCTTCATAACAAAGAAGAACGCATCCATGAGATACGCTATATCGGACTTACAAAGTTTAAATTCCGCCATTTTACCTCGCCAAATATCAAATATCTCCCTTGAAAAATGTTAGCTCCAATGGCAACAAAAATGTTTTGTCAAAGCCGTCTTGTCGTCATAAATGGCAAAACTTTTTGGTCTACACAAGACATTTCACTGACAGAACATTTGTTGTGACAGTATAAAAAGCCGGTGTAGACCCAGGGTTAGGCTACTGTCGTAAACAATTTGAATTTGGCCGAGTTAAACTCAAGGTGGTTATTTAGTTCTAAAATAAATTAAAGCTAATTTTGCTTTTTTGGTTACATAATAAAGTGCAAAAATTGTAAATCATATGAGAATTATTGATGAAGAGATACAGAGTTTTTATGTTAATGTTTAAGCATTTTCTTTATCATTATTGTTTATTTTTATAAAATTACTAGTCTTCACCACACGATTTAGAGCTAACAATAAAAATAACAACTTTTTTACTCTTAGTCGGAATGAAAACATTTTCTGTCCACTTAATTCCCAAGGAATTTGTTTCTAAGTCGAAGCCTATTTACGAATGCAGTACGTCTCCAAGTTTAATTGTGTCGTTGCTATCTTTTACCACATCTGCAAAATAGATATCCATATCGTCCTGATGTCTTTAATGTCTTCTTCCTGTCAATTAATATTGCTGACAGTCACGATACAACCATGACACGAGACTTAACGAACGACATGTCATTTTATAACCAGAATGTCTTACGAAATGTCGCCGCTTACGTTGCAGACGGTTCATATACAACTCGTCCTTAATACACTACCACTCTTAAAATACTCCCCCTTCAGGTTTATTACTAATTCCTTACTTTATTGTAGTTGAAAAACGTAAAATTTTCATCGTTTATAATTGTTGGAACAGCGTCATTAAAATTTCATTGCGATTCCATGTACAAAACATAACAATTGCGCCGACATTAACATGAAGACAGCAGCGCCGTCTGGAAGTCGTTATCCTTGACTTTAAACTTGACGCTTCAGAGTATTCTCCACTACTTCACTACGTAAACAAGTTAGACACATACAAAAAAAGGAGCAAAAACGAAACGAGGATAAAAAGCGAAAAATATCCCCCACTAAAAGGACTATAAACCTGTAAAATTAAGGAGTTAACAAGTGCTTACCTGCTGTGCATAGCCTCATGTCTTCATCATAGCCGTCGGAGCAGTCTGGAGCCCCATCGCACAGATACTGAATTGAGATACAGTTGCCATCCCCTGGACACTTGAACGGCTCGTAAGGGTGGCAGGCATCTGAAACAATACATTGAAGGGAATCGAGTTAATAAAAATTGTAACGAAACGAGGGGCAAAAGAATTGAGGTGATTTTTTCTATCGCATTTTGTTTTCTATGTTTTCATGGGTATTGGCTGCCGGCGGTGGAGTACGAGGTCAATATTTTACGCCAGTTTTAAAAGCGGTATTAAGCTGGTGACATATCCAAGCCGTACATGCATTGCATTCGTTGACAGATAATGTAGAAGTGTGTGTATTCAAATGCGAGCTGACCACTGACATATAGAATGGACTGCTTATGAGAAATTGTTCATGGCACCAATTTGTTCCATAGGCTACAAACCTTTTTTCACTCCATGTAAACACCGGAATCACTTTTGAAATTTACATTTTTTTAAATACGTACTTAAAACATTAAAACAACACAAATATTTTGTTTAAAAAAATTAATAAACACTATTTTCGCTTTTTCACCTTTTAAAATGCCTTTTTTCCATTAATTTGCAAATTTTATGTGTATCTGATTTAAGTTCTCAACGCCTGTCTTAGCAACTGACATTCTCACCGGGGGCTTATGGGGAAAAGAGCAAAAGATATAAACATCACTATACCCGTCTATTTTTTTCTAATTGATTTTATTTCTGAGTGCTTCTGTCAGTTTGGGGGCTTATGGATGAGCGAGCGACTATACCTTTTTGGTGCCATCGGTTTGTATGGGAATAATTGCTGATGAGCAGTCCATTATTATATGTCAGTGGAGCTGACGGAATATCCCGTGAGTGGAAGGCATGCCACGCAAAGGTCGGGCTACTTTCAACTTTTTCTGCATTGCCGCATTCGAGATAGCACACACAAGCATAAGCACACAAACACATGAACACGTTACTTAGATTTTCGGGCTATGTGTGACAGCCGGCACGGAACGCAAACCATGTAATTATATGTCAGACGAAATTCGCCGGATTTCATGGAGCCTCTGAATGCAATGCATGTACGGCTGGGATATGTCACCAGCTTTAGTTTGTGAGGGGGTTGTTATCCTTGAAGGAAAATGGCTAGTAAAAGGTTTTTTTGAAGTGATTTGGTAAGGATTTGAGGAGTGCTGTTAAGTTAAGTAAAATGTCTTGTTAGTCATGCAAAAAGGACCACTTTGGGGTTTTGTATTCCAATTCGTTATTCGGATGATAACACTTGAAGGAAGATTGGGTGATGCATTGATGAGTGAAAGAATGAGTTTTATGATATTTGTTTTTATCCTTGTAAATGGCTGTGTTAATATTTACATAATCCTTTTATTTTTTCGGGTTTGACTTGTTTTTCTAATTTACTTAACCTAAACAGATAATGTTTGCCTCCTAGGTGACCACCAAGTTTTTTTTTTGATAGAACTTAATAATAATAATGTCCCGAGGTATACGGACTCAGGCAACATTTTGCAGGTCCATTTCGTTCCTTTAAACAGGGATGCCCTGTCGCATTCGCATCCCATCGGTATTCCTAAACGGTCCCCCAAATAAGTACCATCATCACACAATGCTGCTTGACTTCAGTGATCGCCCGAGAATCAGTCATTCAGTATTATATTTGGCACTTTTTATAAGACCACTGCCTACTTATTCGGCTCTACAACCATGATCAGCTTTTGGGCTCTCGCAACTGCTTCCTCCAACGGTCATCCATTTTGTCATTCCAAAGATTGGGCGTTCTGGGCTTCTTTCTTTCCTTCATGTAGTGAAGTATAGGGTACAAGGAGTACCGTAAATTACCTTAAGCTGGCTCACTAACCTCAGACTTGTAATTTGTCTAAAGATTTGTAACTTAGATTTTTTGCAAAGGGCAAAATTATCCGTAGGACTTCCCTCTTGAACACGGATAAGATACTAGATTGCTTTCTCTGCTGAATCTGCGGTTTTTACTCCAGATTGCAGCGCACACAATTGTCTCTGTTTTGGAACCACCCATCTATTATACCAGATCACCACTAGGTACTGTTTTGTATGGGCAGCACAGAAGGTGGCTCGAATTTTGAGATCTCAAAGGGCACGCAGTTCAATAGCACCCCGCTCCGGGAATCTTTTCTAAAATCTTAACTATTATAGAATGTCCTCTACTGAAACCAACGCCCTGGTAGACTCGATGTAGATTCAAGTTCTGCGGCAAACCCACAGGGATTTGCGTGTCCTGCTCATCAGAGTGATGGTTCCAGTTAAGCTTGGCATCTAGCGTCACTCCTAAGTATATAGCTAGCTGTGAAAAGCCTATAGCTCTGCTTGGGAGGGTGAATTCTGCAAGTCCCGGAAGTGCTAAGTCTTCTGGTATACGGAGTTAGAATGTTTTGTCACAGATGTAGGAAAGTGCCATATGAAGGTCTCCGCTGGTTCCCACGGTCAATCGACCTAACACCTACAATTGACAGTAGTAAGCGGTTATCATCCATTCAGCAAACATGTCCAAATTTTTTCTTCGATCAGTGTCTGCCGATCGCATTGTTTTCTGAATGTCCCGATTCGAAGGCGATCGCGGAGTGAAACACGTTGAATCTGCCTCAAGCATTGCATTTGGAAGACCTCAAGCTTGTTAATGCCTGTCTTGAGCAGTGTCCAGGTTTCCGATCCATAAAGAAGAATCGGAAGGATTAACGTTCGTTAAAGGTATACTTTCGTTTTGATGGTAATATTTTCTTGTTTCCATATGCACCGCTTGAGCGAGGCGAATGTTGCTGTGGCCTCGCCGATGCGGCTGTGAACGTCGGCTGTCGATGCCACTTTCTTTTCTTTGGAATTGGGTCTTTTTGTAGTGGGACGAAGTACGAAGGAAGTGTTTGTTTGCTAACTTTCAGGAAAAACAAATTCTGTAGCGACATCTTGTGGATTTGCCACTATTAAAGTTATTTGAACTCTCAGGATTACTTTGTCACCAGTTCTGATACTAGTCAATTTCCCACTAGTGCCAAATGTATTACTATTTGGTAAGACATCAGTTTATTCCGTCTACATTCATCATACTGGAAAGTTTATCGTGTGGATCGAAGGGTCAAACCCACATCCCAACTAGTCTTCTCAAATATTCCGATCGAATTAGTTCACTAATTTGTTGTAATAATCCCGAATCAATTTATGAAGATTCGCACAGCTGCGTTCATCTCCTGAAACTTTGAAGCTGTGCAATTTGCCAGTTGCTCACAATATTTCTGCCTTTTAAGGCAACCTGCAGAGCCTTTCAGTTAGGCTCCTGTTCAGAGTTCCTAATCGGCACACTCGTGTTAAAATTTTACGCATCGATATTTTCATCCGTCGTCGTACGATTTCTTAACATTTTGCCTTTACTTATTCAGCGACGCTGAGTTACTAATTGGCATGCATGTAATTACATTTCACCTATCTAAATTTTCATATGTCAGCGTAAAAATGTTTCAACACATTGGAGTTACTATTCAGCACCGCTGAATTAGGAATGGGTACGCATATGTTGACGTTTTAAGCATCTAAATTTTTACCTAATGTCATAGAGTTGGGGTAACACATTAGTCTTCCTATTCAGCGCCGCTGAATTCTCCAAGCTGAAGTTGAGACTTGATTCTCAACCCATTTCAGAATTCGCTCTGCTTCCTCCGCAAGTAAAGTAACTTATTTGTCACGGATTAGTTACTTGGTGCGTTCTGAGAAGTTACGAAAGTAGTCCTCCTTGTCCTACCTAAATTATTTGAACATATGTATCAAATAGGTTTTTTTTTTTAACTGAAAGACTAAAGCTCAGAGTTAGGTCCCTTTGCACTCGGTGGACGCTTCTATCATTTAGTGCAATTTCCGACAGCAAGCTAACGAACGAACGAGCGACGCAAACATCGTAGGCGATTGTTGTTGATATTGCAATAGCAGGAGAAGGGGTAAAGATTTGCTGTAAGGGCTGGTGATAATAATTGGAAGGACGATGGGTTCCGAGGATTGAAATCGAATCACTAACCTCCGGATATAGTATTCGGGCACCGTAACAGCAAGGCCACGAGCCCATCTACCTTACAGTCATATAAATAGTAAAACTGTCATTCGTTCTGAGACACTCAAACTTATTTATGTACATTTAAATTAAGCTAATTTTAAAAATATCCATTTCATCATTCCGAGATACATTGAAGTTGAAAACAGGACCAAATTCCTCCACTTCCACTTTCATTTATCAAAAAAAACCACATCTCCACCGTAAAAGTGAAATTTGTTTCAATCTGCATATTCTTCTACTCTCACGGCATTTCTTATTTATAGCATCACATCAGCTTCAGGCTTCACTTTATCCTTATTTACCAAAAATAGTAAATCTCCTCCCCTTTGGGGTAATACAATATGGCGTTGTTCGAAACGCAGGCAAGACTGGCATTTCCTGTGCCTGACATAACTTTTAATTTCGAAAAATTAGCTTGTCGTGGAATCGAGGAGTACGCCGAGTACGTAACGTAACGTCAGCCATGTAAGCATCGGCATAAAGGTAGGAATTATTTACGACTTTGCCAAAAGGACCCCCATGTGTGATAATGTTTTTACGGCTCTTAACCAAATTGAATAACAACAGAGAAAAAATTAAACGTAAACATTTGCGATGAGGAAGAACTTCGCTCTACGCCTCCATGTTCGGCACGAGCAGATAAACAAACACGGCAGATGGTTTACTTGTTGCAGCTTATGCTGGTAAAGCCTGATATAGTACTCGTGCGGGGGTGGAGGATCCTCAGCTGCACCCCGCAGCAATATATCCGACTGCTTTAGCTGGGAATCTGGATAAAGTTTCTCGAGTTAAATTTATGTGCATTTATTAGCCCTGAGAGATGCCGTACTTAAGCCAAAAGCGTATCCTTAAGGCCCCCATACACGGTCAAATTGGCTGTACAACCAGATTTTCATCAAACCTATAAGCGCAATGTATTTTGATCGGCCGACAGGCCCACAATCGATAGTTTTGGTTGTACAACCGCACTTCGCTGTACAACCAATTGGACCGTGTATGGGGGCCTTTAGATACCGATATCTACAGCAGCGACGAGAGTCTATGTTATCTGTGAAGACGGGGGTGTCCTATGCACATTCAGCTGCTTTTGCAGTCTTTATGAATATTCCATTGCTACCCAAGCGAGCTGAATAAGGGCAGCCGTAGTAGTGCGGGGGTGGAGGGCGAATTTGTAATGGGATAGCTTTTCTCATTTTTCAATGCTGATCTCTGGATGGAGTGCACAGCTCGTGAAGCTGCCAGCTCCAGTGCTGTTCGGAACTAGGATAACCTCTGACGACTTATGACGGGAAGATGGAAGACGTAGAAAATTTGCATCTAGGTGTAATGCATCCGAGTGCAGTTTCAAAGATAGATGAAGTTCATTGAATAAGGGATGTTTATGTTTTTTTTTTTACTGAAAAATGGCTCTTTGCCCGAGGAATAATGAAGGATCTGTTTTCAGAATGGCTAAATTTAGAACCGTGAAAGTGGAAGTTTAAAGATCTTGAAACTTTAAAACTCCTCACATTTCTGTAGGAGTTTGAAGGTATGAAATGAAGATGTTTAAAAATATCTGCTAGGTTGGCGATAGTGGGAGAGTGATGGTGCAAAATGAAGGGCAAGAAACTCAAGAAATTTTAGTTTTGACTTTATCTTAGTAAAGTATCTTAGTAAAAAATCAATCACCTCTAACTATGAAATTATATGTATACTAGAACAATACAGAGAAGAAAGTCTGCATCAAGCATAGACATACGATTGCAAAGAGCGAAGAAAACGGCGCCGCCATCAGCCAAGAAGAATTGGGCAGGTGTTCGAATTCGTATTGAGTGTGTTGAGCGCCGTTGAAAAACTGGGAAGTGAATGACTTCATTTGCAAATTCCAAAGCTTTTCGAAGATATTAGCAAAACTAATCAATTTAAAGTACATACTTATCAGACTTGACCAAAAAGAACAAATTTTTCGGTAACTACTTGAAATTTCGAGATGAACCGCAGTTTCCAGAAACTGTAGGACGTAGAAAACAATTCCTCGTCAAAAAATTGCTGATGTAAGGTTTGAAAAATTCGTGATGCTTGTAAAGAGTAACGTAATATTAGCACGATTTTGAAAGAGTGTCGGATTTTGACAAGGGACAACTATTTTGTTGGAGAGCTATCGCTGTGTCATTCCATCAAGTTTATTAGATATTAACAAAACTTATCAATTTAAGGTCTTTGACACTTGACTGAAGTTTTTTCATTTAACCAAAAAAAAAGCCCGACCGAATTTTATGAAATTTTTCCAGAGCATTTTTTCGTAATTATTCTTCTTTCGTCACCTCAAAGAAGTCGATATAGTTTTTGGTTCGCGCGATATCATGCCGTCACAAAAATCACTTATATCGTTTAAACCAAAAAACGTCTCGACCAAATTTTATAAAAAATGTTTTCAGATCATATTTTCGTCAATACGCTTCGAACGACACCTCAACTAAGTCGATATCTTTTATGGCTCGCGCGATATCGTTGAGAAATTGAATCATTCCATTTAATGACAATTTCAAATTTACACAGCTGTCAAACAATATGTAGGCCATGTTGCTACTGACACTAAACTGAAGTATAATAAGCAATACAGTCAATATACCGTTAGATCCATGGCGGCCGTCTCAAGAGGGTGGATTACCACTTTCTGCACAGCTCCTTCGGCATGGGTATCAAATGAAAGGGTATGATAAGTAGAATACAATAAGCAATGTAGTGTACTCAATGTACCGTTAGATCCATGGCGGCCGTCGCAAGTCCCATGTACCCATTCTTTGAGGCACTTCATCTGTGTAAAATTCATAAGTGTCGGAAAAACTTTTATTTTATTTTGTAAATTAGATTTAGACGTATGTATGTACTGTTTTTGATCAATATGTTTTATTTTTTTTATAAATTCGACCTAAATTACCTAATATTGTTCGCGCGAATTTTAAAAGTACAGCAAAATCTGGGGTGGCATGTCGAAAACTCAGACGTATTTTCAACATGTCGAATACCTCCGGTAGGTTACTTAAAAAAATGAGTATGTATTTGACATGGATTTGTCGAAAACTTCAGAGCAGATTTTTTTCATTAACTACATATGTATATGAAAAATAAACGTGAACTGCAATGGATGTATTACAATTAAAATAACAAACTTGTATTTTATTCTTGAATACTGATTTATAAGTAAAAAGAATATCTGGTGATAGAACAAAACTTATTGAATCATCCGTTTCTGTTTAAAATTCTTTTTCTCTTGCGACACAACTGACGCGATTTTACAAAAACCACAAATTTCCCAAATAAGGGGAATAAGAGAAAACTTGAGAAAAACAAAGCAACAAATGGGAGTTAGTAGCCGTGTTTTTTTAATGAACTATATAGTTCTTTCATCGAGTTCATTAAAAAACGACAAGGGAAATTTCATGAAGCGCCTACTTCGATGCTTAAAAATTTCAAAATTAAACGGAAGTTAAGTGTTATTTTTTACACTGTAACACGAAATCCCCTGTAGAAAATAATAAATATGATTCTAAAAAATCAATTATTTGTTATAAATTTGCTCTCAACACTTTCTTGTTGTTTTTATTTTTAAATTACGTCTTTCCGACCCCCCGAAAGTATGCAACATGACAACCCCCAAAAGTATGCAAATTGCAAATTAAGAAATTTCCCAAAACCTCGATAGAAACCCCGATAAAACCTGGGTTTTGAGATTTGTATGGGGAAGAACTATATAGTTCATTAAAAAACACGGCTAGTGCTTGCAACATATGAATTGGAAGGACTAAGTGATATTAAAATAGATGCTACAAACGATTCAGTAATTTTACACCGCGCAGTCGAAAAAATCAGGGTTTTAAATCTGACCATTTTTTGCGTGCGAAGTCGAGCGTCAACTGATGCTACTGTAAATTTTGAACGAGAGAATATTTTGTTCTGAAAACTTACAGAAAACTGCCTTAAATATTCGCCTACTGCTGTAAACATGCTAAGGGCGATCGACGAATCGCTTCGCTTAGCGACTGTCAAAAACGAATAGAATACACCGCTTTTGTATGAAGCTGCACAATCTACAGACCACTGCGATAACTACGCCGCTGAGCTCGGCAACCGAATCAATCTAAGTTGTATTTCGTAGCCGTTTCGCCTATCAAAGTTACAGGTGCGCTGTGGCATGGGTATGCTCCTATGCGCGTGTGCAGCATACTTTGCTGTGCAAGATAGTTATTTCGGTGTTTTTTTTTTTTTTTAATATGTGTCGCCGTTGCTCTTAGTGTGTGCACACAACAAATTTCGTGGGGCCATTCGCCGTGGCCGAGGAAAATAGTTTCGCCGTTGCCCTTAGCATATTTACAGCATACAATGTAGAATAACTAAAAAAAGCGAATTTCAAAAATCTATAACACAAATCGAAAATATAGCACAGTTGGACAATTTTTAAACATTTTGTTTTTAAATGATGTAAAACAGTTCGGGTTAGAACTAAATTATAAATCGATATCTGCAATTATGTATATCGAGATAAAGTGAAAATTTTGTTCAAACGGCGCACACGAAAAAAAATGCATTTTTTTTTTGTTGGCAATGTCCAAACTTCGACCAAGATCAACTGCAGATGCATTTTTACATCCTCTTTCGATTGCAATTAGTTTCAACCGGTTATCTCATTTCCATCACGTCGAGCGTTAAAATGGCTTTCGACGTCGAATAACTGCAAGGCCAGTCCAGCCTGTAGTATTACTTTGAATAAAATAACTTCGAAAAAAAATTTATGTTTGCACAAACTGACCCTTTGGACGTAATGAACCATAAAGCATTTCAGCATCACTGCTTTTGCAGCACACATCAAACGAATAGATTGGCCTAATAAAACAGCAGGACTAAATGTCTATCGAAATCTCTACTACCCGAACTAATAGTTTCAGGATTAAACAATCAATTGCGTTTGAAGGGGATTAAGGATCATTTTAAACACTGCTTATGGCTTATGCCCGTCCTGTGAAGCTGGGAGTATTGCGCCAGTGGTATACCTATATCTGGGCTACATTCAAATTTAACTAACCACGGACGGCTGCAGACTCTAGTTCATTTGTTTGGTTATTTACTTTTATAAAACTTTATGTGTGCAGCCAAACCATGATAGTAGTATATAAACTTATTACACTAGACTTAAGCTCCTTCTTCCTTAATCATATTCACGTAATATAACATATTTAATGAAGTTTTTTTTGCTGATACACAGGGTACATACTAAAATCATCCAAACAGAAAATATCCATAAATTGTATGTTATATAAGATCCTGTGAAAAAAAAAAATGTTTTTTTTTATCAACCTTCAGGCGATAAATGTTTGCCTTCATAAAAGAAACCTTAATGAGATTCAAAAAATGGCGGCCTTAAAAATTATTAATCAAGGTTCTGGTGTCAAGTTGACTCCTGTACCTTTATGGCTGCAGCCCAACAAAAATATCCTTAACGAAAATCATCGTGAAAACCCAAAATTAATTTTATAACTTATAAGGTCCGCCCAAAACTCAAAGGACTGCAAATTTTAATTAAGGAATCGTCCTAGAGACTTTCTTCAAGTTTATGTCTTTACTTAAGCAACAGAAAAAGGTCCTTCAGTTAATGTGGACAAATTAGCTACGTCAGCGGTTACCCTTGATTTACCATAAAAATTTATCATGGTTAGAGAATCCGAGAATGTCGGCACCTTAACTATAATGAATTCAGGTCACATTGACGTACGATTGCCGGTAGTGGTGGTAGTGGTGGTGGTGGTGGCCGTGGAGTTCTTATCACAAACATAAAAAAAACCAAAGGATATGCCCGATGTGAGCTCAGGTTAACGAACATTTTATTATCCCGCATCAGTTGCTCATCGCTGAAAGGGGATTTGCTGACGTGGAGGAGTTTGTCTGGATCATGCCATCGATAAATTATTCGGTGGTTGCTTCTGGAGCTTATGGATGGCTGAAGGAGTGCGGAATATGTACGTGCCTCCAAGGTTAATCAACATGAAATACGGCAGTTTTTTAGGCTGTGATAAGTGCCTATTGGGGCTCGAGCATTTAATATTCCGTAATTCGAAATTGGCGGCATATTTCATTCCTGATAATTATTTTCTAATAAGCGATCCTTCGAGAAATAATGAGGGGCTATTTGGAGTGAACGAACTATGCAGTCAACTAAGAACTTATCAAGATTATCATGGTCATTCACGAACTTGGATTTGACCAAATTCTCATTTGCTTAAAGACAACTTTCTCCCAATATATCGTTGTATCACAAAAATCCCGAAAACTGTGTCAACACTCTACCGAGGTGCCACGCGGAATTTGAGCCCTATCTGTCACTTAGTGTGTTCACAACTATTTATGCTTCCGGTTTGAACAAAGCTTCTTTCTAAAATTTTGCGTTTGGTATTGTCAGTCCGAGCCATTGAGAATATTGCAGAAGACACAGGCATATGAATGGTACACAAACACAGGCATATGAAACAATCAAAGATGGCCGACCAGTGGTAATTGATTTGCCTTATCGACCTTCCTGCCCTTGCCTTGTCGACCTTCAAAATTTTTATAAACGCCGAAATTGAAAAGCTATTGCTGAGTTGGGTCAAGCTTTTGGAGTTAGGAAATAATGATCGAGGTAGATTGTTCCACAGTCAAGTTTTTAGATTTGTATACGAGTAGCTAGCTAGAGCAAAAAGTGTGCAAAAACAGGTTGTATGCTGTAGGAATTCTTTCTTCTTCTTTGATCCGTTATCTGGCGGTCCGAGCGGGACGACCCCGGAACGGAAACGCTGCTGTCGGTGCCGCTGGGTCTCGAACTTTATTCCCGATTCGTTTCCATTCCTGCCGGTTTTTGGCGGTGTCTCGCGCCATCTGATAATCGTTGATTCTTTAGGTCACCCTCGATATTCTTTAGCTAGGTTTTCTTCGGTGCCGATCGCTGGATTCTCCAGTCTGCGGGATGGTCTTGCCAGAGAAGTTTACGTTGCAAGCGGTTATCATCCATTCGTCAAACATGTCCAAACCACCGTAGTTAACGTTTTTGCATTTCTTCTTCGATCAGTGTCTGGTGATCGCATCTTTGTCGAACTGTCTCTTTTCGAAGACGATGGCGGAGTGACATACCGAGGATCTGCCTCAAGCATAGCATTTAGAAGACCTCGAGCTTGTAGACGTCCGGTTTGAGGAGTGTCCACGTTTCAGACCAATAAAGAAGAATCGAACGGTCTTTCCGCATTAATTTTTAACCCGTATGATCGGGCGATGCGGGAAATTTCGTATAAGATGTCCGTTGCTTCGGCATCTGTGTCGGCGAACATCAAGTTGGTTACAAAATTGTTGTCGTTGTATCGAACTCTGCATCGCCAATCGAATGCTTCGCGCATAATCGCTTTGATCACAACGTTGAAGAGAAGTGGCGAAGCGACGTCTCCCTGTCGGACACCTGTTTAAATGGGGAATTCTTCTGATAAGTCACTTCGAATACGAACGCTACTGGTTGAGCTGTTCCAATCGGCGTAATCGAAAGCGGATTTGATATCGATGGAAACGACGACAGTCACTTTGCTGCAACGAATTCTTTCTTTCATTAGCTGACGGAGAGCGAATATTTGACAAATGCATCGATGTGGTCTAAATTCCACTTGTTGTTTCCGGCTCTTTTGCTCTCGATGTTTCTGTAGCTTTGATTTTCGTACATTGCCGACGATGGAAACTAGGCTAATACCGGGATAATTTTTGCATTCTTGACTTTCTTCAAAATTTGCACAACAATCCGAATGCCATATGGGTGTTATGGGGACGTGGAGTTGCTGTGATAAGTCATCACCTCCGGCTTTGATCATCTCAGGGGTTACTTGATCTATTCCCAGCGCTTTTTCATTTTCAGCGATTTTGTGGCCGTCTTCACTGCGATAAATTTCGGATCGGTATCGAGGAACTAATTCGCCGGCTGTTCGATAATCGGCGGTTCGAGTGCTGTACCTTGTCATCGCCTCTAAGCGTCATAAGAGATGAAGTCATCAGCTCTTTGGATGGGCAGCTGGTCGGCTTGTTCACTCTTCTCAGCAGTACAAAAGCGTATTTCTTCCGAGCACTAGCCTTTCACATAAAAAATAATCTAGTTCAATATCAGGTTTGTTTCGGGCTGCAGAAATTGTAGGAAGGTGCCATGTTGAATGTTTGTTTTATGCGAAAGACTAGAACTCAGAGGTGAAGTCCCACAAGCAAATGTCGCACAAAACGCTCTAGTCGGAGATAGTAGAAAGACGAATGAAAGAATTGACGTCAGGGACCTATGGTGGTGCCGCCATGTCCAAGAGATAAGTGTCCTGAGAAACGCCTATTTATACTATCTAAGATCTTCAGTCATGCTACCAAATCCTAGATCTACTTGAAGATGTTGACTTTCCTTTGAGGTGACCCATCTCATAATGAAGGAAATCCCGGACTCGTCCTCTAGATTGGGGGTTAGGCGGCAGGCTGACAGCTTACCACCATACAAACCCATCGATATCGAATGCTCAAGGTATGCCTCGGACAGGACGGACTCAACGGCAACGACCCAGGAAACGAAATACGGGATTCCATTTAGGTATAGAATTTTTCAAACTCCGTGACACAAAAAATTTGAGCAGTTCTGCGCACCTCGTTGACAAATTTTATAAATAATGTTCTATTATTTCCCCTCTTTTTAGTTAAAACGGCAACAAACACTGAAAAAACTCAACAAAATAATTTGGGAAGGGATGCGCGCATGCCGAATGAATAATAAAGTTAATTTATCTTTCTATGTGTTGAGCAGAGCTTTTAAATACATGTAAAGCCCCTGCTCAGCAAAGGCAGTTTATTCAACATAATAAGCATAATTTTACTTTAATTATGCGAAATATTTCTCATTTTTAAATTTAAAATAATTTAAAAAAAATGCTGAAAAAATTCCTTTGAATAAATGAGCGTTTTCATTCATAAACCGACAGTTCCCCGCAGTCGCAAACAACACAACCTCCCCGGGCAGAAGCGCGTATGTGACTGGCAGGAAATAGGCCAAACCTAATGCTGTAAACATGCTAAGGGCGAAAATAGTTTCCACAGCGACTGGTAAACGAATAGAACACACAGCTTTTCTATGAGTATGAAAGGTGCAGCACAATATGCAGACCACTCGACGACGAGGGAGTGGCGACTCAATGGTGCAAGTTACACTATCATTCATTTCGTTTATTACCCCCATACACAAAACCGGTTTTTTAGGCAAGGGGTCGCAGGGAAGTACAATTCATGCGTCATATGACTCCGCACTTTTGAGCCAGAAAATTTGCCAGACTCACCCTCCATTACACTAACACAAATAAAACATCGTACTCGGGGGTCTGCGAAAACTATGAGAAATTCCCCCCTCTCATTCGCGTTTATTGCACAACTACAAACGCATCATAATCTTTACACGAAAAAGAGGCAGCAAAATGAATGCTTAGTGAAATACCTGCATCATACACAAACCATTTTGATGTGAGTATCGAATGATGGATAGTGTAACTTGCACCAATCAATCCAAGTTTTATTTCGTAGCCGTCGCCCCTCAAAGTTGCCTGGGCGGTGTGACATGGAATTGTGTTGCTCTGGTATGTTCCTGTGCGCGTGTGTAACATTCGGATGTCGAAGATGATTATTCTTGTGTGTGCTTTTTAATTTGTGTGCACCGTCGCCGTCGCCCTTAGCATGTTTACAGCATAAATGAAAAGTAACGCAGAAGTGATGAAGTAGACGTTACTTCCACTGATGTAAATGTAACTTCCACTTACTTCCATTTTGGCCACTCTTATACATTCATATGCAATACCACCTAGCTTTACTTCACTTCACTTCCCATTTAGGTTTGGCCTAATGTCAACAATCTAGTAATCAAAGTGATAAAAACACAAATTTCGTATTTTTTAGTAGAAATTGCTACAAATTATTCAAATCCCAGAAAAATATACCTCCCTTTAGCAATACGCAGTCGCGACTGATTACATGGCAGCAAGTGATTTGATAGGAGGAGTTAAATGAAGCTTTTGTCTGAGCTTTTAAACACTTTTAAGAGCTTAGCTGGGGAACATGCGCGGGATGTCACGAGGTTTGAAAACAACTATACTTGGGACTTCAGAATGTTCTATAGGGCAGACGCTTTCCGTTCGCTTTTATTATGGCTAAAAAAATACAACATAGCGACCACAGTTCTACTCGGGGACGGCTAGCGTAAAGGCAAGCTCAATATCCTGATTTAAGGGCATGCTGCAAAAGGCAGACAAACTCAGAAAAATCTTCTAGGGGGAAGGCAAGGCTCGATTTGGGCTGCAGTGCCATTGGATGGATTATGCATACAAGATATGGTAGAAGGAAGGTGTGCTGCTTTGCTAGTGTGTTTTCTTATTGTTAACTACCTGAATTGGTGACTGGCACTTGTTATTCTACTAATCACTTTCAATTTTTTCATTCAGAATTGTAGAACAATTCTTGGGCTTTTCTGCATAATGGCGCATCAATAATTGTTCTTAGTTTTTGGACAAACAGATGTCATACAATAAGCACCTTATTCTCAAAAAACCTACTGACCACATAACTTTTTTCTGCTCCACAAATTGATACTAACACTCCAGGAAAAAACGTTTCGACTGCCTTTAAGCTATACCCACAAAAGTATTTACTGTCAAAACGGGTTCAGCATTGAAATGGCAAAACTGGGCGGAATGTACTCATTAAACCTAAATAGGTTAGTGTAAAAAAAGAAAGCAATTCAGCGTTTCTGTTGTAATCAACCACGATTTTTGGGCAAACTGAACAATATGAAAAAAAATTCATGGAAACTTTCACTTAAAAACCACTTTGCTTCAATGCCTAACATCCTCCGACAAAAAAGCAGCAATTCCTGGTGCGACGACATCAATAAAAAGCTGAAGCCATTTCCAACATGAAATTTTCAATTTCGATTAGAGGACATCCAGGAAAGTGCTGCAACGAGGATTAAGGACACAAAAATGCCCGGCGGCAGGACTCTGGCGTTGACACTAATAAAAATTGATTTGCAAACTGATGACGGAGGAGTGGAGAAATTGTTTGATCGGTTGATTTGCGAAAATTTAATTGTGTGCTTTGAAGAGCACAGTTTTTTCGTGGTGAAGAATGGGGGCGGAAACAGTTTTTCATGTAACTACTACAATAAAAAGTTTCCATCTAAAAGTGGTGTTGTGGAACGTACGAAGATTAAACTTATGCCATCTGTGGATTTTTATGGGTAACTCTGAAAAGACTGGAGGAGAACAATTTGAAACCTTGGGTTAGTCGAAGTGAATTGAGATTTTAGGTGTTTTTTTGCGTTTGGCAGAAACTTTTGTTATAAATTACGTTTCTATCGATTTCGTATTGCACGTTGTGTCAGCTTAAATTGGTTTTGGATGGTTTCAAATATATTTCGATTTTGCACGAAATTGTTCTCCATTTTTGCCCAATTTGAATGAAATGGGGAGTAAAAGATTTTTTTACGACAACGACGGAAAAATGTGACATTTTTCGTCGAAAATTTTATGTAGTCTTTCAATGTTTTCATAAATCTTTTTGATAAATTCGATTCAGTCACGCAATTTATCACACATTTTATAATTGATGGACTTTTGGCTGCCTCACAACATGATGCCTTCGAATTGTTCCTTTGGCCGCTTCGAAGAACCTGTTGAAGTGCATATTGTGAAACTTCATGTACCCTGCAAACGATGAGTTTCGTTAGGTTAGGCTTGGGTCTATTGATATTGCCGACAATACGGTTTGATAGTTTAAGGAAGCGGTTCTTGATGAACAAGAGGCATGAAAATAACTTGTTATATTACTGAAATAAGCCATACGAAGTGCATATGATTGAACGTCATTTGTAATTTTAATTACAAAATTTTGAAATAAAATTCACATATTGAAACTATTAATTGAGCATGCTTATGAAGTAAACTTAAGCACCACTAGAGGAAATAGATACCAGCAATTAAACACAGGTTTTTTTGAATTTTCATCATTTGAACGATCAACTAAGAAATGTAAATTTAAATGATGTTGAAAACCTTTGAAATCGCCGTGGAATGAAGAAACTTCAACCGATACTATTCCCTCTTCGCATAAGCCATAAGTAGGGGGTTATTTATTCCATCAATTAATGGTATTAGATACAGCGGTACTTGTGAGTGGGAAAATAAACCGGTTTACGACCAAAGTACTTAAGGTCATTAAAAGAAGCATTAATTGTCTTCTTCTTCTTCTGCTTCTTCCACTTTAATCCCTCATGGGACATCGCGTTCTCCATGGGACATCGCGTCCACAGCGGACTCTGTTTTGTGCGGCAGCTCTCAGCTCTGAGGAGGACCTCTCAGTTTTTGAGGCCTCTGCTAATATGGTTCGCCTCCACGTTGTTCTAGGTCTTCTGACTCGACGGGATCCTTGGGGATTCCAGTCAGGGGCCTGTTTGGGTAGATTCTCGTTTTCGCGTCGTAAGGTGTGGCCAACCCAATTCCATTTACTTCGCCTGGTTTGGTCGTCTATGCTTTCTTGGCCGGCACGGCGCCATAGTTCTTCATTGTTTCGTGTTTGGGATTTATCCACATTTTTTTGGTTTTAGTCGGATTTAGCCTTAAGCCAGTTGGACTACTTTCTGTTGCCAAATTGTTTAACATGTTTTTGTGGTCCTGGTGCCCGCAAAATAATATTATCCCCGTAGTTGAGATCCTTAAGGCGGTCTAGTAATCTCCATTGTATGTCGCCTGTTCCACTATCTGGAGCGATGACAAGGATGTCGTTTATTACTATAAGAAATAGTAAAGGCGAAGGTAGACATCCTTGTCGTACTCCTGTACTCAACTCAAAGCTGTCGGATATTTTTCCATTATGGAGAACTCTGCGTTTGGAATTGATGTATAGGGCTTTTATCAATTCGATTATTTTATCAGGTAGACTACGTTGCCGTAGATCTCGCCATATAAAGCTCCTGCTCCAGCGCTCTACAATGGCACTTAATACCGCTGATGGTAGTGTTATATCTTCATATAATATTATCTTTCTTCGGTTGTGAGCTGAGCTGCGCCTCGGTCTTTGGTTTCAGGCATATGAGCCGGATAATTGAGCTCAATTCAGGAAGAATAAAATAGTTCGAAAACGAAAGCAAAGTTATTAGATTAGATATAAACAAAATCCGGAATGGTAAAATGAGGTTAAAAGGTTTGTAGAAATCAATAAACTATTGCACAAGGCCCTAACGACCTTTTTCTTCATTTTGTTGACCGAATTAAAATCATGCATAATCCACCATCTTTCGATTAGTCTACTACTAATTGTTCCTTCTTCTGGTTGCTTAACGCGGATAGTTTCAGGGCAATGTGGCCTTTTTCAAAATTATAAAGCATGATTTGACGACCGGTAACTTTACGTTAACCCAATGACCTAACGTTCAACACCACCAGTTGAACGTAAGCTAATAGGGGTTTCTTACGTTCATTTTGTACTCGGAGCGATAAAATGAAATAAAGAATGCCGTAAAGATATTAAAAATTCATTTTAAGGTTGAAGTGTTTTGTAAAACACATTGCCATAATTGAAAAAGAGGCTTTAAAGAGGCAGTAAAGTTCTTAAAGATTTTGTTTGCTAAAATCATAATTTTGCAGAATGTTATTGATCAGGTGTTTAAAGAGAATTTCGAATAAACTATGGACAATTTTAAACTGCTCCTAGTATCAAAAAGGATCTTTACTGTCGCGTTCGAGATTTAACAGTCTTCAACCAAGATGTCAAGCCTGCATTGAACTGAACACCCAATCCACCAAAAACTAGTAATTACATTTTCGAAACCAGCAGAAATTAATGAAAAGTTTTCGGTGACTTTTCGCCACAATAACTTCAAGTTCGTCGAAAACCCTTATTATTTCGAAAGCAATTGCCAGAAAGGAAAACAAGAAACGAAAATGGTCTGATTTGTAAACGATTTTTCTCTTTCAGCGCCAAGGTGTGGGTGGTGGAAGGGCAAACTGCTCGTGGCAAGCTCTTTATATCCTTTTTGTATAAATGCTTTAACTTTTTTTTTTCGTTGTTGTTGTAGGAGGTTTAATCAGGAGTCTATCCCCAGACCCAAAGTAATTTTTTAAGTTCAATTTAAAGGACCAGAAGGTGGAATTGTGTTTACCTTGGTTCAAGTATTTCTGACAGGTTTTTGGCCCATTGTAATAGGCTTTGCGAGAGGCATTAAGGGAGTTTTTATTTTAATGGAAAAGTGTTTTTGAAGATGTAGATAAGAACATTTTGTAAATAAGTTTAATCTTGTTATTTTCTTCCTTTTCCATTTTAATTCCAGTGAGTATAAAAATAGCACGGTTTAGAAGTGAATGTAAAGTGTTATATTGATGGGCTGGGTTTAAAGAAAATGGCGAAGAAGATTGCGAGTTTAAAGCATTTTTGAATTATGATAAGTGCAGTCAATGAACAGGAGATTGTTTATTCACAACTTAAGTAGATAAGGATATTTTCAAAATAAATTTGATTAATGAAAACTTGGGGAAAGTTTTTTGGAAGAAATTTGGAGTGGATAGTAGATATTGATCTAAGCCAGATTTTATTTAAGAATGTACATTTATAAGTCCCTGAGAGTACGAGAGTCCCCGAAGTCGCTGGTCTAGGTCCGAATTTCCTTGACCTATTTCTTACTTCTCACCCAACCCGATACTTCGTTGAAATTGATTCGCCTCTTGGCAACTCCGACCATTACAGCAATCACCGCTAGTTTCCCATTAAAATTTCCCACCCCACCCAAACCAGCGAAGAGAACTGTGTGGCATAATGGGAAGGCCAATTGGCTGGGCTATATCAATTATTTCAAATCCGCTGACTGGGACCGGTGTTTCCTAATCGAAAACGTCAATTCTGCCGTTATCCGTATCACCAGGATCATTAAGACAGGAAATCCACCATCAGGAAATGGTCAAAACCTCATTTGCCCACAAGTTGGGAGTCAAGCTCCTTAGTGCAAGCGGTGGCAGCAAAATCAACTGGTCCTTGATAAGTTCTATCAAAGAGAATTTCACTGCATCTAAAATCCCTTCCTTCATCTACGATGAAAAGGTGATAACAGACAGCAAATCCAAGGCCGATTTATTAGCATCTCTGTGTGCCTCAAAATCGTCTTTACCCGAAACTGATACGCTATCCCCGGTGCTCGAGCACAACGCTCATTACATGGACAAAGTATTCTTGACGCACTCGCGAGGTGTATAAGTACCTCAAAGAGCTTGATGCCAACAAATCCACTGGACCCGAATCTGGTTGCTCTAGATATTTCCAATGTTTTCGATAGAGTTTTGCACTCAGCCCTGTTTACAAAACTCAAAGCTATGAGAGTCGACTCACTTTTACTGAAGTGGATTGAGAGTTTCCTTTCCGAACCGTTCAATTTAGTATTGGACGGCGTCAAATCTGAATCTCACCCCATTTCTTCGGGGGTCCCCCAGGGGTCTATTTTATAACCTGCTCTATTGTTGTTTTTATAAATCACCTACTTTCAATCCCTTCGAACCCATTTCGTTTCACTGACGAAGTTACCTCATGTTTTTCCCCCCCTACTAAGTTTACTGCTAAACATGAGTACAAAGGGTGACTCCTGAGCTTAGAGCTGTTATCCTCAATAGCAGTTGATTGAGTCAGAGAAGCAACCGTCGGGGTTAGCAGGAGGCAGCCTCGTTGGGGTTTTATACCTCGTGAAACAACTGAATCCTGTTAATCAGACGAAAAAGATTGTGACACCGGCAGTAGCAGACTACAAAATAAATAAGGAGGAGTACTGTCTGGTTAGTGAAGACCCAAGCTAAGCGGAACTTTGATAACCTATTAAGGTTAAGCTGGCGATATTTCATATTAAAATAAATTTCAAATAAACAAAAGAGTTTTAGTGCCTTTTTTTGGGTTTTACAACACACGAGGATCTTTGAGGACCAAAGTATATAGCTGAAGTAGGAAGGAGTTATCCGAAAATTGCATTGTCTACTAGTTAATTTATAAGCCAAAATTACAGTTGCGATAATCTCATTCTCAAAACCTTAATCCCGTATTAAAGTCCCATTCAAGTTTGAACAATCCACTAAATCCACCACTAACCCAAATTATTGCTTATGCACTGAAAACACCGGAAAGTAAATCAAGTTCGCCGCAGTGTCAGAAGAGATAATGGAATGTATTAAAGCCTTACCTAATTCGAAGCTTCGTTTTGCATTTCAAACATTGGAATTCATTTTGGTAAGATTGCTGCAGGGAATTAGGTTGCGCTCAGATAACTTAAATTTATTCGTTGAATAAAATACACAGGCACCCTTATCCCGGGATTGGTGCAGAAGGATCGTGAGAACTTCCAAAGCAAGCGGCGAGTTACAGCACCACCATCGGTTGTTTGTATGCGAGGAGAGAATTCTGATTTGCTAGAATAAACTTTTCATTATGGTAATGCATCACGCTCCGGCTCTTCACCAACTTTCCCTGCTGAATTATTTACAAAACGGTTTGGTTCTCAATTAAAAAGTGATTTGGTCTGGGGGATTTTAAAATTTGCAATGCACGGAGCGCACGGACCGTGAAATTTGTGTGCTCCAGCAAAAATTAAAAGTCTTAACGAATCCTTTCCTCTTTCTGTTGTGGACAAAGTTAATACTACAGTGATACCAAGTGCAGCACTTGCTTAATCCCATTCTGGGTAAGCAGATTCGTTTAACTCTTGCGGTTGGTTAGAGTCATTTTGATCCTAGCTTTCAATTAGAACAATTTGTCCCTTTGATTTGCATCCTTAAGGCAATGCCGGTTCTTGTTGTGTTGCTCTGCACAAATGAGTTAACCATCGTGACCGGATTTGCGGTGCAACTAGCTGAGAAATAATGTTTGACGTTGTCACTTGGAGTTCTGTGGCTTGGAGCATATCCGAGTTGACGAAAATTGCATTTCCAATTTTGATTTGTAAATTTCATTCAAAGGTTCAACTCTATCTTTCATCACTGTGTGATGGGAGCTTCGATATTGGATTGAAAATATTTTACCAAGGACTGCAGTTTCTGTCGAGTTTGATCTGTTATGTTCTTCTGCAAATTATAACTTGATTATATAAAAATAACGCAGTGAAATCAAGCATATTGCGATAATTGCCAATCAATCCTGAGCGTCTTTTGAGAGCTGTTTCTTCTTAACCCTGGTATGACATTTATATCTCTGTCGACGATAAGTTCGTTATCTTGTCCTTCTCCTAAACGTGAGTTCTACAGGCTTTTCACTTAAATTTACCCATTTTCAAATCAAATTAATTCTTTTACAAATGAAATGCACCCGTTTGAAAATTAAGTACATCTACATTATATATTACTAGCTGGTACCCGGTACGCCTCGCTGCAACCATAAGCCAATAGTATGGCGTACGCAAAAACAATTGGGAATCTCAAAATCGCTTTTCCATTGGCAATGAGAGTCGCAAATCCCACAACGAAAGTAAATCCGAAAAGAAAAGTGTCACTCTGTTCATTTTAAAACCTTAATCACCCACTCATTTATATTCCCAATCCCAATTCAACGATCTCACTGCCATTCTTATAATGGTCAGCTGGTGGGAGTATTGTTGCTCGTAAGCGAATTGCGAAGAGGAACGAGGAACTCGTAAACGAACGAAATGTTAATTTGCGTGGAATTATCATTTCAAATTTAAAGGATCGGCTAGCATACTTATTTCTTGCACTAAGCTTGATTTTGGAAAAGACTTCCTCGATGGTCTTCAGCATTGGAGAATGTGGTAGTAGAAAACGTAGAGTGTGTCTTTTCTTAACAACAAAATGTATGAATAGTAATTGATTATGGTGTGTCGAGCTTAACCGAACCAGGAGTTACTAACATTTTTATAGAAGTACTTAATTTTCAAACGGCATTCTGCGCCGGTCGATCATACACTCTGGTAGTGCGGAAGAGGGATATTAGAAGGGCCTTAATTAGGTAATGAAGAGCGAAAACTCAGCTGCCTGGGAGAGCTACAAGGCCAGAAGAAAAAGAAATAAAAAAAAACTATTCGTCGAGGAAGAAGAGTGCCGTAGTCAGCGAAATTCTTCAGAATACAGAATATATCGGAAAGTCTCAAAATTCATGAAACAATGAGAAGGATGGCAGAGAATCTGGAGGAAACTAGTAAAATGATGATGGAAATTCACTCTCCAGGAAGCTTCTTCTCGGGTAGACATTGCGATTATTCGAAATCAGAAAATGAGGTTGAATCGAGATTGGGTTGATAGGATCGTGACAGAAGAGGGATTGAAACTTGCTATAGAAACATTTTCTCATTAAAGAAATCCCGATGTGGCGAAATATTCTCCACTTCCTTCAATGCGACAAGAAGATTATTGCACTTAAACAGGGCCGGCGCTTTCATACTGGCAAATGGAGCACTTATACCGGGCGCAATACGACTGGGACGCAATTTTTCTATTGTACCAAGGGTAGGATGGAAGCGTATAGCCAAAGACGCCGTAAGTTACCATAAATTTTAGATAATGTATGAGAAATATGATCGCAGCAAGTAAGTTGAGAATTCAGATAAACGCCTAGACATTAATGTGTCATTACACGCGTTTGATAAGGTAGCCGTGTGTTCGTAAGAACGATAGGAGGAAAACGGACGGTATCTAATTTACTCCTATACATTGGAATGCAACAGGATTTAGAGGCATTAAGTTGTAGACGATTGGACACAGACCATTGATAAATACGCTTGAGATCTGCATTTATGTTCGCAATACAGTTCTCAGCCAGTCCAAGGGGGCTGTTTAAGTACAGTGAGCATCAATATAAAGTTAACACAAAAGGCTCAACAACAAAAATACACTAAAAAATCCACGTTTTTACCTCCTCAAAAAAAATCGGAGGAGGCTACACGACCCCTTAAAATCTTCGTAACAGTCTCTACTACAATTAAAAAATAATTTAAAAATTCGCATTTGCCTCTAAGGGGGTCCTGGAGGCTCCCTAAAAGGCTCAAAATAAAAAAGGGGAATTTGTGTTAACTTTATATTGATGCTCACTGTAGATCTGAACATCATCTGCATATGTACATGTGGATTTTGCAGCTTGTCACGACACTGCTAAGATCATTTATGTACATAGAGAAGAGCAATGGTCCTAGTATGGAGCCCTGTGGAACGCCGCAGGTTATCGGTACGGGATCCGAAATCGAGTTATGTAACCATACTTTTTGGGAACGATTCTGCAGGTAACTAAGGATTAAAGAGGTAGCAGAGGATGTAAACCTCATGTGGGTTGCCAATTTGGTAAAAAGGCGCATGTGGCCAACACTATCGAAAGCCTTACTGAAGTCAAGAAGAACGAGGAAAGCAACATTACCGGAGTCAAGAGCCATTCGAAGGTCAGTAGTAACCTTCAGAAGGGCAGTTTCACAGCTTTTGCCTTTGCGAAAGCCAGACTGTGCCCGACTCAATAGGGACCCCGTCTCACAGTGGCTGTCAATTTGCCAAGATATTATTTTTTCTAGTACCTTACCTAAAAAACATAAGATACTTATAGGACGATAGTCTGCAAGACTACTTGGAACATTTAGGTAGTGCAATTACTTTCGCCTTTTTCCATTGAAGCGGAAAATGTGATTTCATGAGACAGCTATCAAAAATATGGGATATGTATGTGAGAATTACAGGAAGAATTAGCTTGAGAAATAAAGTCCATTCAAGTTGCTTGTCCCTTTTCATCGTTAACTTTAACTTGAATTGAATAGAATATATCCCATCTATTCTTATCAGCTTTAAAACAATCAAGTCGATATCCCCCCAAAACAAATTACCACAAAATCCCCACAGGACTAATCTCACGGCCATTCTTAAAGCGAGGCTATTCAAAGGCGATAATTACAAACCCGGCGGGATATTTACAAGTAACATAAAAGATAATAAACTACACCTTGGTGCCAGCTCATTAACACATTATCCTGAAATAGTGAGTATAGGAAATCGTGTTCTGTGCCTCTAATCTGGAACAATAAGGAAGAAGTTTCCTGCACCACATCCACCGAAAATTAATGGGGCAAACGGTCCCATTGCAGCCAAGCCACAGAAAAAGGAAGCATCTCCTTATTCCTTAAATCACACCATCATCGCTTCACAACAGCGCCCTTTACCATACACCACAGGCAGGTAAGAGTAGTTGGGTGGACCATTACAGAGGAATTCACAGCAAGGATAAGATTTTCGTACAAGCCCAGTCCTGGAAGAGCGATCAAAATCATGGACTCTGAGCCCAACTATATTATTTTTGATACTACAGCAGACCCCCCTCGCCATCCATAAACTTCACATTTATTATTAACAACAAACGTGTGCGAGTTGAGGATGCTTAATTTCCTCGTTAGGAAATGAGAAGTTGCCATGTTACACAAATACTTGCAGTTAATCCTGTCTCGTTTTATCCTTGCTTTAAGGTATGCGATTGAGGCGAGCTCATCAAGCACTTGAAATTGTTGTAGGCGAGCGCTACGAGAGTTATATAGGAAAAGTTCTTGAAAAGCTTAGTCCTTGTTTGAAAATTTCGACAGGGCAAAAGTTGGTGGAAAAGGATCTTAAGTAATAAGCGGAACTGTTTCCTAACTTTAATTAGGCTTCGAGCTTGCTTTCTCATTCGTAATTAAATTAAAAGTTTGCTCGGATAAAGTGGCGGAAAATACTTGGGAATTTATCTACTAAAAAGTTAAAAGGCAACAAAATTTTGCAAAAGTTACAAAATTTTATATGAAATGGATAAAAGATGATATCTTGAAAGTTTTTTTTTACAAGTCATAGTGAGTATTAGTATATTACTTTTGTTTAGTGTGCCTACGCGTTTCTACAGAAGAGCACCTTTATAAATGTATAGATAAGAGTTCTTTAAATAGTCTTGAACTAACTTTTTATCCATTAAAGGTGATATGTGCTCAAATATGCGTGGGTTTCTCCAAACGGAATAATACCGAACTCAAATAAACCATATTTGTGTCAGCCGTAAATGGAAGCAGTCATTTCTTGACGTGGGAACTAGAAGAGGAGACGGGTAGTTCATAGTAATCACGTAGTTTTCGAGAGAGAGGGTAGGTTTATATTGAATATAAAAGATGACTTGCTATACCTAAAAACCAGTGCAACTTATCTAAAATGAATAAAGGAATTACAAAAGATTAGTTTATATCAATAATAGCTTACGAACGCAACTTAAACACCACAAAATATATTCACAATATATTTGGAAAAACAGAAGAAGAAGCCTCAGGACATGGTTAGGTCGAAAGAAAAGTGTAAATTTCAGTTGAAACATGGGAAACTATAGTTCTAAGATTAATGGTAAAGTATGGTCACATTTCATCAGCATGTTTGGTTCCCACTCCAAACCGGTCCCATACCTACTGAGGAATTAGAACACGTTAAAACATTATCACTGATGCTACAAAACTTAGTATATATTAAATTCGGTGGTAGTTCCTTTGGATTTTAGGAAGCTTACAAAAGCCTCAAAACTTACATGATCTGGCGATTTCTTTTAGGTCTTCCAGAACGCATCTGCCCAGTGTGAGTTGTCTGGCTTTAGCAAGAGTCGGGAATTCACATAAGAAATTCAGACACCGCAATAGAGAGCGGGATACCCAGCTTGGCAGAGTGGTCCCCTACGGGCCAATGTCTCGTGATGATTGTCGTAATTTTTGCAATATCTCACGGGGTCTGTTTATGAGGCCTATAAGCGCCCACTACTAGCCTGCATGGCACCCGCAACTAACAAGCTTAGCGAACACATGCGCATGCAGCATTTATACCCGTGTTGTGCTTTTTTGTTGTAAGTGGCAAAGTCGCCTTTTAGACACTACAGCTCTCTAGTACTCTTCATTTTTGGCTGGCGAAAAATTCAAAAAATGGCGTCGATCATCTCGGTCTCTGAACCCCAGAGGAGTAGTCCCTTCTTGCCCAGGTAGTCGGCTTTCTGGGTCACATCTATGGTTAAGGTCACGTTATGCTTTCTACCGAGCCTATCTAATAACTCAACTCGGCATCGTTCTTCTAACTTGGTACGCATAGTTACTGATTCCAGAGCTTCTATAGAGGGTCTAGCTATTTATGAAAATTCCAATGCTACGTTCTTGTATAGTAAACTCGAGGTTCAATGTATGGTAGGAGGATAACTAGCACCTCCTAGCACTAGATAGCATGAGCTGTTAGTTGTATGTAGAGAAACCCTAGGGCTGGACGTTATATCGAACAGAGCCCAAGTATTCACACGGTGCCTGGGAGGGAGTATTCTCTGAGCGATCGAAGCGTCAAAGGCTTGGCTCATACACTTATTCGTTTGAGTGCCTTCTTGGGCACTGTTGCTGTTTTTCACTTTCTTATATAACAGGCATTTACATCTCTTGACGCATTCCTTGCCATTTACTCTACATCTCAGGTGTAATTTCTTCCTGCCGCAGTAGAATGCTACTGGTACAATTCGCTGCTATATGCCCGAACTCCTAGCACTTATATCTTTTCCTTCGTGTTCCTCCTTCCCTTATGCGAGCTAAAATTAAACTCATCCGTATCTCCCATGCAGCAGGTACGCACTACCTCGCACGGCACCCGCAGCACGCACGCTTGAGTAAAAATAAGGCTGATAATTGCCCGTTTTGTTCGTCCTATACAATTTTTTAAAGCCCCCATTTCGCTCTCTTTACTCTAGAAAAATTGCATGCCTGTTAATCCAGGCGCTGGAGCATTTCCAGTGCTTTTGGCGATTGGCTACCCAAAACCATAAAGGGTGCCAATAGCATACTCAGTAGAACGGTTCTCGTTCAATTGCGTAGGCAGCATTGGATGTGGTTAGTAATTAGCTAGGGGGCTCCCTGATAAAAAAAAACACTCGCGTTTGGAATGGTCTATGCCGCTGCGGATGAATTTACAAATGTAGATTTTCGTGCCTGTGGCGGGACCGTGTATGCCTTTGACGGGAGAGTACATGCCTCTAGCAAATAAATTTTAAGATTTTCGTGCCTGTGGCGGGACCGTGCATGCCTGTGGCGGGACCGTGCATGCCTGTGGCGGGTACGTGCGTGCTTGTAAGAAAATTAAGCAACTAAATTATTTTTAATCGAGTATTCGGCAAACAACTTATCATATGCCAGCCTACCCTACTTCAAGCGTTTTCTACGTCAGATCTACCGGCATATTTAAGGCGGCCGTCTGTGTACCACCATAGTCTTTCTTCAACCGTATAGTATGTATTGAGTTCCTGCACTTGCAGCAGACTTATCTTTCCTTTGGAAAAGATCTCATTTAGGAACCTGATTTCGATCGCCACGTGGTTGGTGCTTGCCCTCATTTGTGCGGCTTCTTCTAGCGAGGATTTAAACTTATACTATAGGACCATCGCTTGGCTCTTGTCCGCCATTAGTTCTACCAGAAAATCTCTCTTTTGGGACCGCCTGATCCGCATCACCTTGTTCCCAAAATTCTCGTTCAAAGGAGTGTGTGGAACCTTCCTAACTTTTTGACATTATAGGTCCTACTCAGCGCTGGCCACCATACCAACAAATCCTGCGTGAGAATTTTACTTACCACGGCTGGGTACATCCACTGGACCATCTTTGGCTTGAGACCCCACCCTTTGCCAGGCTATTTCATTGGACGTTTTGGGGCCCAGAAATTTCACCCGGGACGCGAAAGTTAGGGTATGCCCATTCAATCTAGGGAGGTTGAAATTGGGAATTTTCATTTCCCCTGGAATAGCACTAGATTGGATTTGCTCGATTTGACTGTCCGGCTGATATTATTCAGGCATCCTTGAAAGATTCCGGATACCAATGTCACTAGGTCACTTGGAGTATGCTACTTCCTTATGACTCCTTGCTACTGTAACACATGTTCTTAGTGTTTTCAGCTCCATCGACGTGTTTTAGATTATTTTTTAACGTAGTGGCATAGAACTATTGCGTTTGGAGATACTTAAGCTCAGCTGCATTGCATTCTTGATGGTGGCTATAAATTTAGCGTACACGGTAGTGATATACATATGTATATGTGCTTGCTGCTGCTCCTTCATACCTTCTGACTCCTCACTACACAATATCATATATCTTGTCTGCATAATTCCCGTTATGGTGCTCACCATGTTAGCTTATGAAAATTATTATGAAGGTGATATTTGATTTTTATTTGGACGAAGTGTGACATTAAGAAATGCTACTAGTGCCTTATACAATTTGAGGATATTTTGTATTTTGCTTGAAAATATATTCTTTAATATTAATTGCATAGAAAATCCCACAAACCCTACTTATCACTGATGTACAATCGAAAATTGTACTGCACGTTAAGTTGTCATCGTAAACTATAAACAAAGTGCCTATCAGTGCAATACCTAAATTATAGTATCATAGCATGATTAAAACTTTATTCGTTTAAAATATCGATTGCGGCAGTTAATTCACTTGAAATATCGCACATGATCAAAATAATCAAAGATATTATTTTAGTGATAAAATATGTGACTGGTTATTGGTAAAATGGTGAAGAACTGCTACCACGGTTTTATTTCATTCCAAAGCCACGTGTTAATTGAGTACTGGTCACCACACGATACTCGACAGTTCCACATTCATAAATATTTAGATGCATCCAGAATTGTTCAACCACAAAATAATTTACGATAAATTTTTAAATAATATATATCCGAGAGTTTTAATTAATAATAAAGTGAATTTCCAGGTGAATTTTCAGGGGAAAATAAAATAAAATGTTTTTGTCGAGTACACCCTTGACTCATGTTTAATTTTACCTTTTTACCAATATTCATCCACGTGCTAATTGACTCCCACGTGAATGGGAATTTCATTTGCAGAAAAACTCCAACCGCAATTTTATACTTTTGGTACCTGGGTGCAGTGGGTCCTTCACAATAAAATGACTGTCGTCAGTGCCAGGACAACTGATTTTGCTGTTTCGATTGATTGCTTTCCAATTTCGACGATATTTTTTCAACTTTTCACGTCTGTTTTGGGAAAACCTGAAGCAATTGTTTTTTGAGAGTTGCATATTGGTTTTGTGACAAAAAGAGTTGAACTAGTGATGGATTGTGGATTGTTTTTTAGCTGTAGGGGTTTTTGTTTCGTGCTTAACACGAAAGCAATCAAAGCTGAATAGTCATTGATACGTTATAGATTAGAAAGGATTACAAGGCTGCGACTGTAAAATAAACTAATCCAAAGTTAGGGCTGCCAACTGTCAGGGTTTCCTGGCACTTTTTGTGTCAGCAGGGACCCGATCAATTGAATGATATTTAATAAATTAAAACAAACCTTAGTTAAAAGTTGACTCGTATTCCGCATCTAAGCAAACTTCGGCGTAGCACAAAATACATAAAAAAGATCATACGTACACCGATCCGAAAAGATGAAGTCGTTCAAGGAAACCAAGTTTTTAGTTATCAAACGACTAAATGTCCAACTGATTTCTTTTCAGATCAAAACGACAAAGCAAGTACCAATCGGTACATGAGTTATTAAGGTTAAGCAGTAATTAAAGACTAAAATAAAAGGTGGTCTGCCAGACACTTGGCACCGGCACAAACTCGGCAGACCTTTGTTTTCTAGTGTAAAAATGTTCAAACTTTAATTCGATTATAGGTTGAAACTCTTACTCGATAGGTCAGTTGCGGTCCCAAAAACAGTAACAAAAAAAGTGCCCTGCCAAGACATTAGCTCCAGGTTTGACCAACATAATTTTGTTTACTCCGTAAGTACAAATTTTTAAGAGTAATTCCAAGTTCTTTCTTGGTAAGCACTTCGATTCACTTTGAGTAACTTAACCACGGGCGACTTTGCATCTTTGGCGGTTTTTGCGCCCGAGTCAAAGGAGTCGCGGTGTGTGGTGTGCCGGGCGCCTGAACACCTCGCTAGGTCGCACGAGTGTGTAGTAACGCACTTCGGAACACGGTATACAGATACAAAGTAATGTAAAAGACACTGATAGCTTCGAATACCGTATAAAAGCGTCCCCTAGTGACGTCAGCACTAATGCAGAAACAACAACAAAAGCTTCGATTATATAGAAAGAGGTCACCAAGTGACTTCAGCAGTAAAACGACATTACTCTTTTACATTGCCTTGTTTTTGTATACCGTGCTTCGGACTTAGAAAAACTTCACCGACGCAACTTCGCAAATAATGGAGTGCAGGCATTAGGTACGTCTAGTAGGTTCTCATATTCACCCTGAATTTGCTCTTCTTTTAATTCTGGCACATTTATTTTCTTCCTCTGTTTCCTCTTCTTGTTTCAACTCAGTTTCAACCTAGTCTTAAACAGGGGTCGAGTTGAAACTGGGTCCCCTCAACCCAACTAAACTCTCCCACCTGGGTCGAGTTGATTTTTCGCCTCATATACAGTAGCTGAGTTGTAATTGGGTTGAAGAGACATTTGTTTTGTTTGTTTACCATTCGTGAAGTTCGCCTTTGGCGTTAGTTTTATCTTCGGTCTGTTTGCTTGCATAGGAAAAACAAAATTCCGAGTTTTTACATTCTTCGCGTTCCGGGCTTATACATATCTATAAATGAGAATTTCACACAAAAAGAGATTAATGTTTTGATTTCAGTTCAACTCTATTTAAACCCAAAGTGAACTCAACTCGACATTATATACGGTGGTCGAAATTTCAACTCAACCTCGACTCATTTTTTCAATCAAGTCATAAACAGGGTATTTGTAGATATCTTTCTATCTAAGTTTCCCAGTTTCTGTCCTGTCCGAGGCTGAGTCGTAGGTTTGATAGGAAGAACTTAATTCCAGAAAGGGTTGCTAGCACTTCGCTGGTAGCCTAATATGTAGTTGGTTATCGATTCGAAACGACGGTTGGATTATAACTCTCTCTTGGATTATAACATACTACCTCGATCAAAAGTTCCCGGAGTCACCACCGTGTGGCGCTCTATCTTTTTTTAAGTCTGTCACATCTGTCATTGACTTTCTGATTACAAGGGTGTTGTGTATTATGAATTCCTTCCACAAAGCCAGACCGATTATTTGGGCGTTATGAGACGTTTCCGTGAAGCAATTCGCCAAAAAAGACCGGATTTGTGGGCAAGGGGAGAAAACTTAATTTAACCCGAATGTCCGGGGTTTTCGTAGCCTTTGTCCGGCCTCGGCAATTTAGGCGATGACACCACTACCCAAAGTGAACTAACCCAAATATTTTCCCCATTTTTTCCATCGTATTCTCACTATTTCCAATTATATTGCCACTACCTAATTTAATCAAAATACATATCCCAACTTAGCATTCAAGTACAGTCTCTTTACCAAGGACATACCTTCTGCAACGATTGCACTCAACACCAACACGTTCAGTTTCCTTCACCTCATGCATGTGCAGCTGAATATCCTCAATGACTTGTTCACCGGATTAAGTAAATTAAGTTCTGCGACTCCTTTTGAATGGAGGATTAAAGGATGTGGTCTGAAGTACTTTCTGTATATGAAGCTAGAACATCCCTATATCAACACTACCAGAGTTTCACGTTTGGGTTATCTTTGAGGTAAGATTATCTCGTAAAAAAGGAGATGCAGTAGAGTAATTACTAACCTAATTACTATTCAATGTACTTGTTGGAATCTTTTGGTGAATGCATTAAAAGTGTAACCAAGGCTATGTAGGTGTGCTATAATGGGTTAGAAATGTACTTGAATTTTTCTGTGGGAAAGGTCTGGTAATTCACTTTCATTTTTTATGAACTGCTTAAAAATTTAGTAGTGAATTTAATTAGTAGTAAACAGAAATTTAATCGAGAATTACTGGCTAAGAATTTATAACAGAATTTCTTCCGTAGTCACAGAGGAAAACATGCAGCAGACTCGAATCACTACTTGGTCCAAGTATGCTCGTAATTCACAAAGCAAGGACTGCAAATTCAAACAGAAAAAAAAAATGGCTGGAGTTGATTGATGAGCCTCGAGCGAGTTGAAAGAACAATAAACTAAGAGTTTTGAATTTGAATAGCAAACAAGCAGCAGAATCAGGAAAATGAAACCGGCGCGGCGAAGGTCAACAAATCTGTATAAATATCAAAGGAGCAATGTAAGCTGGGCAAAAAAAAGGAGAACAAACAATCTACACTGGTGGTGGAATAATGAATACAAGGATACGGTATCAAGGATAAATAAAACCGGGATAAAAATTATGCAGCGTGATGTGCCAATTAACAGACAAAAAAACCAGTAATTAAGCGAAAAGGCTAACCAACTGTACAGAAGGAGAGAAGTGGGTTTCTGTGTCGAAGGATCTGCCAGTAATTGCGCCTTTTTTCAAGGAACGCGTTCAGTTGTTGTTGGTTGGAATAAAATACTTAAAGCTTTTTTTTTACATTTCGGATTACTTTCGAAAAATGTTTAAAAAAATTATTACAAAGCGACGATAATTAGCATAGGTAATATAAGGGTAATAAAACAATGTTGCACATCTTCTAAATGACTATGTCTTGCCATAGCTCTACCAATTATTCCTTTAGGGAATTTATTGTGCACTGAAGTGTTTTAAGATAGCAAGTGTTTTTGGATTTTGCATTACTATCGAAAACATGGTTGTTACCAGAGGTAATTTAGGGGTAATAAAACCAAGCATCATAAAAATCTATTTAACAGATACTTAAGATATCGGTAAGAATCAACGTTTTCTTTAATAGGATAATTTATTTATTAAATGGAATAAGGATCCAGTCAGATTAACTCATTCTGGGATTATTTCTGCCTATACTACGGCTTATACTACCTCCTGCACGTGCACTCTACAGACTAGGAACTCGTTGTTAAACATAAAAACAGAAAACTTCACTTTCACTGCCAGTACATATTCCTAAGCTTTTGCAATATCTAAAAACTAAAATTCAGGAGGGTCCATAGCTTATCCTCCTCTATCTTCTCTTTTACTACTCATAACCTCATAGCTGTTCTAACAGTAAGCTTTTTTTATATGGGAAACCCAAGCTTAGGAATCACCCTTTGTTCTACCAGTCTGTCATTTCGTTCAGGTCATGGTGCAATGTCTAGTAGCAAGCTTGGTTTGAAAGATAGACGAGACTACGATAAATCAGGGGAGGTCTGGTGATAATAGAGAAGGTGGCGATGAGTGGGCTAGTCTTGTGCTACGGAAGGAATATTGCCGGAAATTTCAGTGGAACAATAAATTGCTATGGTATTGCCAAGGCTGCTGCATTTCGGCGGTAGCTCAAAAAGTCTATGGAGATGCATGAGTTTCGAGGCGCCAGCCAAGATCAATGAGTTATAATCGGGCGGGGGTCGAATGTTGCACTCGTTTGCATCTCTTAAGTAATCCTAGGCATTGAGATCCTTGTTTGGTGATTTGAAATATGAAATCTTTCCATCACAAGTCCTCAGATAAAGTTATATCCAAGATGTCAGGATCAGGATCAGTTGTAAGATTTGTTTTGTCCACTGACACAGAAGGAGGGTCGGTGCAGCTTTTATAAGTAATGGGACAGTACTTCGTTTTGGAGGGGTTGAACTCAACACGATTCTTGCCGCCCCAATCAAGAATGTGTTCGATGTCCCTGTTGATAGAGTTGGATGGTGACGTGCTTGTTTTATATTGTCGAAAGCGTAAGAATAACGCAGGGTACTGTCATCAGCGTTTCTGAGCAGTGCGATGGAAGAGATTGAGAGCAGATCATTTATGAATATTAGGAAAAAGCGGGTGAAAGAATTCATTCTTGAGGATCCTTCCACATGGAAAATGCTATTAGGAAATGCATGCCAATATCTCTCTTGGTCATATAGACCACATCCTGAACATTTTGTACTGGTATATTTGCAAAATGAGCCCTGGTATGGTCAATTCATCTGCCGTTTAGTTACTCTCGATGTTCTCACTGAAAAGTGATCTTGTTGGGTCGTACTAAGGAAGAGATCTCTTTTTGAAGGTTTCGACCAGCTTGGATGCTATATAACTAGCTTGGCTGTACTTTAGCGGGACTCTCCTGGCTCCAGATCTTGGGTTTGCCTGCATTACTAGGCAAACTTTGAGGATTGCTCGAAGACCTTAAAGTTGGTGCAACACTCGACACTCGCAGGAGCAGGTGAGAAGTAGCATTTTCGAACGTTTACGAATAAGATGAAAAAAGCCCCTCTACCCGACTCTGATTCGGGGAGATCTGTGTATAGCACTATGTCATAGTTCTTTTTCGGCTAGAAGTTTTCCCATCACATTCTGATAGAAGTGATGAGCAAGACTAGTTTTGCACATTTAGCAAGACCAAGACAAGACAGGACAAGGACAAGTCAAGACTGCAACATCAAGATAGAAAGGCTTTTGGCTCATCACTAAGTAACAAAAGTTTTCCAGTAATGAGCAAAAGTCTTGTCTTGCACATGTCAAAGTCATGACTGCAAGACTTTTAGCAAGAATTTTTGCAAGACTTTTAGCAAGACTTTTGCGAAGGCCTTTTGCTCATCACTGCAAGAATTTAGGCATTTAGTTATAAGCAAAACGTCTTGATATCTTGATCTTGTAGTCTTATTTTGTTCTGTATTGTCTTGTTCTTGCTTTGGTCTTGCTAAATGTAGTATAAAAGGAAGAACTGCAAGAAAAGTCTTGCTCATCACTATCTGATAGTATAGTGGATATTGTGATTGCTTTTGAATAGCGTGGCTCTTCAACCATCTTCAGCGATAGAAAGGACAATATATTGCTGTATCCATGTGTCTTCTCCAACCATTGCCGCTCCGCATAGACTGCCTGCTGCTTGATGGAGACATCTAGTAGTAGCAAAACGAAAATTATGTTTATTGCTACATTGACTATACAGAAAGTTCCTGTTGCTGCAAAACATTCATGTCTTTGCCCTTGGACTACTATTTTTTTAATGTTCCCCATTTCTTTCCGAAGCTCTAGTTACTGACAGAGAGCTATGCTGGTCTCCTTTGTCTTCTCTTCGGTGTAGAGCTTCCGATTCAGTTTTCGATTAAAAATAAGATAGACGTACTTAAGTAATAGGGATTGGAAAAGGGAGGAAGGAGTACAATTTTCAAAATCATTCGATTTGTCTTTTAGGGGTCACAGATCGCTCACACTGATTGGACCATTCACCGATTTTGTCTATTCTATTAAAACAAAATTTCTTTGCTAATTAAAATGTCCTGAAGACATAATCAATTTACGTTAATTTTAATAAGTACCTAATTTTAAAATGTTTAAAGAAAAAAAATGAATTATGAGCTTCCACCTAAAAAAAATGATTTTTTTTCACCTCGATCTCAAATTAAGATTAATTTTTTTAGCCACTAACTGAAAACGTGTCAGGCTCAATTTATCAAGAAACTTCACCAATTAAATTCGTGAACTCCTCCGAAAAAAGTGTGTTTTTACGTGCCTTGTCATTTCGACCCGTCTTGACATTGTGTGATAAGTTCATTAACAGCTCTATCGATTTTCTTCCCTGCCATAAAAAGGATATTTATCGAGAGCCTGAATAGCTGTCATTAAGAAAAATAAGTCCTCGGTTACTCAACAATAAAAAAAAATATTTTTTCTACTCCGATATAGAAAAACATGTCTGGCACAACCTAGTAAATGGTGTGTCTCCAAAAACTCATTAAAAGACCTAAGCCAGAAGTCCTTCTTCCAATTTCTCTTGATTAGGATTGCAAGAAATTCGTTTACTCTCAAGAAGAACGGTCCTGGCGAGATTGCTTGCACGAATACATATACATATATGTAGATGGAGGAGCAGCAAGGTCTGTCTACAGATAATTAACACCGCATTTATCCTTGGCTGAAAAAAGGTTTTTTGGAGTGACGATATTATTGACGAAGACGTCCTTCTCAATTTTATTATCGAATAATTGAATGATTCGGAATCACTTGAGATAAAACCAATTTCGTGTACCATTGAGTTTTCCGGTGTAATGGCAGTCGGTCTTGCGTCAGGATTTATATGGGACGTCCTTATTGATTGCTGGGCGACATTGTGTCAGGCTCTAATCTGAAATTCCTGAAAACGTTTTATTCAATAATTTCTTTTTTGCTGGAATAAGGGAATCGTAAGGACCTCATGGGTATTCAATAGGTGTTGATGTGTGCGAGGTTCTTTTTGGTATAAGAGGTTGACGAGTGAGAATTTGATTTTGATTACGAGTTCAATAAACTTTAAGTAAATAAAACGTAGACGTTTTCTGCTTTCAGTCATGTTTATAATATAATTGATTGTGGTTTTAAGAATCCCCGTAAGGATATGTCAATGGAAGTTCTTGAAGTTTCTTGAAGTTCTTAAATGGAGTGCAACTATCATTTGGAATAATTGGATCATCATAGTTTAATATGTATATCCAATTCTGAACTGTCTATATTTGAAAGGATATTTAAACACGAGATGGAGATTTAAATTCGACGCCAGTTTTGATGATGTGAGTGGCACATCACTTAATCGAGGTCGTTTTCGTTAACCCCGAGGGTTATACCACTGACACTGCATATGAAGCCACGATGTAAAAATATTGTGTTTTGAGTTTTGTAATATTCGTGGGGTTCAAGGGATTTTTCTTTCCGTGATGTAGTACCCATGCTGCTGACACCAAGCTTGGAAGAAGTTAGCAGAGTCATCACCCAGCTTAAAAGCAACAAGGTCTTGTGTACAGATGGCATCTTTGCGAAGCTGGTTAAATATGAAGGCCCACATTACACCAAGCGATTCATGAATTAATTCTGCAAGTATGGGAGTAGTAAGCGATGCCAGTAGGTTGGACAAAATGCCCGGTACATAAAAAAGACATATCACAATATGCTCTAATTAACGCGTTATAAAGTCAGTGGCGTAGCGTGGATTTCTGCCACCCGGGGCGAACCATAAATTTGCTGCCACCTACTTTCGAATTGAATTGGTACCACTTGTTCTATTAGTAAGATAGCTAGATTAGATCTGTAGAGCTAGATTAATATCAACGTGGACATTGTAGATTTTCAATAATTTTTAATCAATGAATCGAAAACCCAACTTGAATTTCCAGTAATTTTCAATACAAGAATTCAAGGCATCATGTAAACGCAATGAATGTTCGGTATAGGGCGCGCCAAAATAAATGGGAATTTTACGCGCAGGCGAGGAAATGACAACTCCACATACATTAACATTCCGTGTATGGAAAAAAAAAATATGAGTGTGCTTAGGACCACACTTTAGAAGTAAAACTTTGGTGCCCAACGGCTAGTAATATGCAATAGATATAGTGGAAAGTCTGTCGGATCTATAGTACGCTTGAGAAAATTCAGCCCAACGACAGATGCAGGAAGAATAGTGACGAATCTACTGACGGACTTGATACAAATTCTATTTGAAAATATCAATATTTATGAATTCCTATTTACATTAAAACATAAAAGTAACCGAGTAAAAATAATTTTTATTGGCTAATTTTCTGAAAAGCATACACGCGGTGCACCTAGTACGTATAGCATATAAGTGCGCATCCCACACGGGTATGCACGCTTCCGCCACAGGCATGGATACTCCGCCACAGGCACGAAAATCTAAACATTCGCCTCATGGAAGTAAGCTGCTGACATATGCAAGCGTACATGCATTACATTCAGAGGTTCATAAAATTGCATGGTTTTTTTCCGTCCCGGCTTTCACACATAGCCCGAAAATCTAAGTAACGAGTGCATGCAAGGTCCATGTGTTTGTTGTGCATACTTGTGTGTGCTATTTCGAATGCGGCATTACAGAAAAAGTTAAAAGTAGTCCGACCTTTGCGTGGCATGCATTCCATTCATGGAACATTCCGTCAGGCCGCATTTGAATACACACACTTCTATATTATTTATCAACGAATTGAACGCATGTACGCTTGGATATGTCACCAGCTGTATGCATGCTCCGCTCCCGCTACATTCATGATCATTTATAATTGCATCCGCATCGGCATAGACTATTCCAAATCCAAGTAGTGTTTTACCAAGCAGTCCGCCAACCACATACAATGAAGCTTTACCTACGCGAGCCGCTTTACTTTCACGAACGGGAGCCAGTCTACTTGAGTATGGTATTGACACCCTTTATGGCCACCTAGCCAATTACCTGATTACTTCGTCCCATACAATCTTTTAGGGAGCCAATTAATTTTAAAGGGAGCAAAAAGATATGCAATCAACCTTTTTTCAAATTCTTCTTTCTATGCGTAGTTGAAAATAATTTATTTTGGCTGATTAAACCGAATTCGAAGCATAAAGTTGGAAAAACATTTTTTAGAAACCTTTATATTATCCCTTTACTATTATCCCTTATCATAACATTTGCTTTGTTATAAATCAACCACTTTTGAATATAAATGTTGCAAAAACATGTATTTTATTAGATTGTTTTTGATTATAATTAAAATGATCGCGAAAACACTTAAAAAGGGGAATTTTTAAGCATATTTAAAGGTGACATCCATATTTTAAGACTGTGGGACCCTGATTTTCGTAATCAGCGACCCAAAAAACATATCAGGAACGGTTTTCACAACAGTGTAATGTTTTGACATAAACGATTCGTCGATTTGTGCAAGTTAAAAAAATTGTAATTCAAAAAGGGGAAAGGTCCAGAACATCTCACCAAAGGGGAAGTGGGTGCCAATTTTAAACAACAGCACCTCACACATTTAATTCACCACTCCCTTTTGGTATTCTAACTTCCCGGCAGTGTTACATATTTGGCCACGCCAAAAAGCAGATCCACTTGCTCAGGCTGCGCCGAAAATTCTTGTCGTATATGCCGCTTCCAACATGTCAGTCAACTCCAGAGTGTCTGCGGCATAAGCTCGGCCAGTGACCAAACCACAAGAAAAATCTCAAATAATTCACCTCAACATAATGGTGAATTTGTATTCCTATAATGAGATAAAGCAAAGTCCGGGCGACAACGTAGCTAACATGCCAGAAAATCTATGCAGTAAGGCAGAGTGTATTTTAGCTGTTGCATACACAGCCCCGAGTTTCTTCGTCTCTTCTTGTACCCTTTCCCATCGTTATACGAAAGTTCTGACGATTTTTCATGTGTGAGAGCGTTACATGAATGAAATTGATTCACTCTCATGTAAATTTTTTTAAGCAAACGTCCCTAAAGAAGTTTTACTTCAAAAATTCAAGCGCACATGCATTTTAATTTCCCTTTTGAAACTATCGTTTACCGGGAACTACACTCCCACCATAGCATCTGACCAGGCCAAGAGTCGTAGTGAGACGGATTAAATTGTTATTGAAAATATAAATGAGCGGGTGATTTGAGCTTAAGCTAAACTCTTCTCTGTCCAATATCTGGAGGTTTCATTTCCCATCATCGTAGCCCAATACTATTACAGGGGATTTTACCGACAAATGCAGCAGCTGTTGGAGCCCTTCTCAAACTTCAGCATTTACAGCCCGCGTCATAAAAGAAGGGAATCTTGAAATCGCTGTTTCCATGCACATAGAGAGTCTCATACAAGAGAGCAACGTCACTCTGTTTGTCCATTCAGAAGGACACCAATGAGAAATTTAACATACGAGATTAATTTTTTTGGCGAAACTTGCTTTATTTCTTGAGATAATTGCGAACGAACTTACAACAAAACTACAATTCAACTGAAAATAAACAACTGAATCATTTTTTCATCACAATCTAACCGACTGATTTATTCACATTTTGGCAATTCGCTGTCAGCTGCCAATGGACACCTATCGTGTTTCATATGCGCGCTCATTTCCCTTCTTTTATGGCACGGACTCTAATCATAAAGAATATAAGTAAAGTAGACGTAACTTCCACTGAAGTAGATGTAACATCCACTTACCTCCATATTGGTCATACAGGGCCGGCGTTTGGCTTTTTTGCACCCGGTGCAGCATGCCATATACATATTGCGCCCTCTTCATTTTTGTTCATTTTCTGATGGCAGTAAATGAAAGAAGACACAAACACTCATTGAAAATGAAAGCACGGAGTTTTTCTTTCTCTTTTTTTTTTGAAATTGCGCCCTGTTCAATTGCGCCCAGGGCAAATGCACCAGTTGCACCTATGAAAGTGCGCCACTGCCTTTGTTCAATCAGGATTTGCTTCGTGATCTTGCTTTTTTGCTGAGTTTACTTACGCTTTAAGTTCACAAAACTCTCCCGCTAATGCTGATTAATGCTCTCCGATGATTTTCATTGTAAGCTGCACTTCCTTAACTATTTCCAGCACTAATAATACTATAAACTCGAATCTCCATAACGGAGGTCTCTATGTCGTTCTCCAATCCTTTATATTTCGAAGGATAATAGGTGGTCACTGCACTGCATATATTGGTTTCTACGGTAGAGTCTTGCATAACAAAGCAGTCCACTTAACAGCCTTACTGGACGTAGAAGCCGCTTTCAAAACCTTCAGAACAGAGGCGATCCAGGTGTTTCTCGCCGAAGTAGTGATCTATAATAGTACGACTAATTTGAATTACAAATCATGACCTATGGCACCGTGCCAGCCAAGAAAGGATAGACGACAAAATCAGGCGAACTAAATGAAATTGCATTGGGCACACCTTGCAGAAGACAATGGTAAAACGCACAGAAGGTGCATTTCGTGTAATATGACAATGGGATCACTTTTTCAATTTTTTCAATTTTTTTTTAAATCTTAATTTCTGAAATTGCGCCCGGTGCAAGTGCACCATTTTCACCTATGAAAGCGCCGCCCTTGCTCTCATACATTTATATGGAATGGTATCTAACTTCACCTCACTTCACTTCCCTTCCCATTTAGGTTTGGCCTGTAGACACCATCAGCCAGGACATCGTGCTGGATGTGGCAATGGTTAGGGCCTGATGTTACCAGCAGCATCTCTAGCTCTGTCCAGTTTGACCGCCGCCCCCAACATCTACGCCGCCCGGGGCAATGGCCCCCTCGGCACCCCCCACGCTACGCCACTGTATAAAGTTGTTGAGTACCGTTTGTAAGATTTTCTCCGCTATCCTACTAAACAAGATGGCCATCGCTAGATACACGGATACGCTAGAAATATCATAGGCTATTACCATTGTGGCTTCAGCCCAGGAAAATCAACGACTGATCAGATTTACACCTTGAAGCAGGCTATGGAAAAATATCTACAGGTTCAAAACTCAATTCAACACCTCTTCATAGACTTTAAAGCCGCCTATGATAGCATAGCCAGAGTAGAATCTACAAAGCCATGAGAGAATTCGGCATCCCCAACAAACTGACAAGACTAGGTAGGTTGATCATGACTAATGCGAAAAACCAAGCTCTTTTTGTAACTGTCCAGACCAATCAACATCATCAATCAACGATGAGCCGTACCTGATATCAGGAATTATTCCCATAGAGATACTGGCGGGAGAAGGCATGCGTCTCTATGATCCAGAATATGTTAGAGGAAAGGTAATTCAATGGGGTTTGCTAGACCACCTTAAGAATCTCGACTACGTGGATGATATCTGGGGTGGTAGCACGTAAGTTGTTTCAATCGACCTTTTCATCAGCTGCCGTAACTAGGCATGTGCAGGCGGTGCGGCGCACCAGGGCCCCCGGCCCTGAGGGGCCCCCGAAGATTTTTTTTTTAGAATTCGTTTTAAAGTATAAGCTAGAAGAGATCTTCGATAACGTTTTTAAAACATTGTATAAAATTGGATCTACTTTTTTATGGAAGGGGCCCCTGGGAAACTTTTTTTTCTAGAACGCTCTTATTAGTATCTAATAGAAAATGTTTTCGAGAACCCTTTTTTTAATGAACGCTGCTTTGTTAGAGAGCTTATGATTTTATTATTTACATGCATTAAGTCTGTGCACACATATGAGAAATAAAGAAATTGTTTAAACCAAAGTATAATGCTGTTTTCAATTTCTCACGACCTTTGAACCCTTTTTTTAATGGACTTCGAAAAGGCTTCGAAGTCACATTTTTTTTTAGAAATTCATTTTATTGCAGCAAGAGTTAACCCTTCTAGCACAGAAGGCGCACTTTTCAGCTAAGCATGAAAATCTATATATACATACACATACATACATATATATACATATATATATATATATATATATATATATATATATATACAGGGTGTTCCAGACCACCCGTCCAGGTTGATTATTCTGAAGAGTTTCAAAAAAAAGTCTGAACAAAAAAACACGTATTCAATATTTTTTGAAACTCTATCCAACCATACCAAAAACACCCCCCACCCCCTACCCTTTGTTAGGGGTAGGGGGTGCAACTTTAAAAAATCAAATGGTAACCCTTAATTTTTTTTGCAGATTTGGATTTGTCGGAAAAAAAGACAAACATTTTGTTTGAGACATTTTTTTCGATTTGCGTTAGATGGCGCTGCAATCGACCAAAAACCGCTCCTAATTTACATAAGCAAAAATGAATTTCTATTTTGTTATTTTAAATTTTTTAAATTTACTACAGAAAAAATTTATTTCTGTTTTGTTTTTTCTATTTTATTATGATTTTGAAGTTTTTTCTGTAGTAAATTTAAAAAAAATTAAAATAACAAAATAGAAATTCATTTTTACTTATGTAAATTAGGAGCGGTTTTTGGTCGATTGCAGCGCCATCTAACGCAAATCGAAAAAAATGTCTCAAACAAAATGTTTGTCTTTTTTTCCGACAAATCCAAATCTGCAAAAAAAATTAAGGGTTACCATTTGATTTTTTAAAGTTGCACCCCCTACCCCTAACAAAGGGTAGAGGGTGGGGGGTGTTTTTGGTATGGTTGGATAGAGTTTCAAAAAATATTGAATACGTGTTTTTTTGTTCAGACTTTTTTTTGAAACTCTTCAGAATAATCAACCTGGACGGGTGGTGTGGAACACCCTGTATATATATATATATATATATATATATATATATATATATATATATATACTTATATATATATATATATATATATATATATATATATATATATATATATATATATATATATATATATATATATATACCCAGCGGGAAAACTAGCAAGGGGTTACTCAGGTAACCGACGAATTCTTCAATGATTTGTGTAACCGTCTACATGGTAATCGAAAAATTCAACTGCAAATTTAGGGAAATGGAGGTCTTTACATTGTAATGACTAGGTAAGCGACTAGGTAATGACTTGTGAAACACTTTCGTTGGAAATGTGATGTGCTTTTATTATTCATTGTCTTTGGCTTGTCGAAGCCTCTCTTCTTGAGTTTATTCCGTCCTCAAAATTCGTTCGGAGTGGATCGTGACCAAGTGCAGTCAAAAAGATATCCTGCTAGTAAAACTCTCTCCAAGTGTAGCAGAAATGCAATGCTAATTTCGGATAGCAATGTTTTTAATGCTAAAAAGGGTAGCCAGAAATTTATTCTGCATGCCTTACATGGTAATCTATGTATTCACCTAATACACTTCACCTCTGAAATAAGTCCTCGTCTGTAATGCCTACAGTAAGTACTTACCGCCCTAGGACATCCCTATGTAAAAGTAAGCTATGATTTCATCACAAAGGTAATGGGTCCATCTCATTACCACCTCGCTTACCTAGCCATTACATTTCCCGCTGGGTATATATATATATATATATATATATATATACATATATAGAGTTTCCCTTCTAACACAGAAGGCACATTTCCCAGGAGGGCTGAGAAATATTTACCACTGCCGTGGCTCAGCTGAGACATGCAAACGTAAAATATTAGTAACATAAAAATTATTAAATAAAAACACAAATCCAAATTAACATATAACCTACGCAAGCAGGAAACAAAGATGGTCACGTGAGATTAAAAAGACTCCTTTTAAGGACATCTTTACTAATGCTCACGCTAAAGACATTAATATTATTGTTAACATTAATGAACATGCGGTTTACAGGTTCAAATCTACCGTAATTAGTATTAGAGGAGTTGATTTGTAAAAGAGGTGGACCTCTCAGATTATAACGACTCTCTCTAAACGACGCACGGCGACCTAAAAAACCTGAGTCGACCTTTCCATTAAGTAGCTGATGAACAAATACAACATCGGCCACCTCTCGACGCTTTTGAAGAGAGCTTAAGTTGAGTAACTTAAGCCGGGATTCATATGATGGAAGAACTATTGGGTTTTCCCAAGGAAGATGATTCAGTGCGAATCGAACAAACCTTCGTTGAACCGATTCAATAGTTCTAACATGCGAAGAATAGTGAGGAGACCAAACCTGGGAGGCATATTCAAGTAATGGTCTGACAAGAGAAATATATAAGTGTTTAGTAACCAACGGGTTATTAAATTCCTTGGACCACCTTTTTATAAAACCCAAGACTAAACTACCTCTGGAAGAGATATAGTTGATGTGAGTGGAGAAATCCAGCTTACTATCAAATCTAATCCCGAGATCTTTAACCAAATTAACACGAGGGATACCCTCATCAGAAAAGGTGTAGTTAAAAATTATAGGATCACGTCTCCTACTAAAAGTCATGACTTCGCATTTACCAATATTAAGAACCAGGTTGTTGTTAGCACACCAAGAGTAAAAGGTATCAAGGTCAATCTGCAGAAGTTTGCACTCCTCCATACTCTTTATGTGCCGATACAATTTGATGTCATCAGCGTAAATCAATATTCTACAGTGTCTTAGTAAGGGAACAATGTCATCAATTGATAAGATAAAGAGGAGAGGGCCAAGATGACTTCCTTGAGGGACACCGGACGACGCTTCAATGGTTATTGATTTGGATCTACGAAAAAGAACTTGGTAGGTCCGGTCAGTTAAGTAAGACTGGAACCATACTAGAAGGGCTTGCGGAAAGCCTAACATTCTTAATTTCAGAATAATAATGGAGTGGGAGAGCTTGTCGAATGCCTTACTAAAATCAGTGTAAACACAATCAGTTTGACTACCGGAAACGAAGCCTTCGACAGCATGAGCAGTGAACTCAAGAAGATTGGTGGTGGTGGAACGAGCTGCAAGAAAACCATGTTGATTCGTTGAGATCAGCCTCTTGCAGATAGGAGCGAGTGTGGAATAGATAATTGACTCAAAAAGTTTCGGTATAGCAGACAACTTAGCAACAGGCCTATAATTCGATATTTCACTCTTGCAGCCACTTTTGTGAATAGGAATTATGAACGAATTCTTCCACAAAGTGGGGAAGTACCCTTTATCCAGGGATTTTAGAAAAAGGATTTTCAGTGGAGACTGGAGAACCTCCACACAGGCCTTAAGGACAGCAGGAGGAATACCGTCGGGGCCAGGAGTAAAGTCAAATGGAAGATCGTCAATATGTTTCACGATATCGGCAATGGTAATTGAGAGAGGTAAAAAATGAGCCTCTCGGTTGGGGATAATGTGGCGAAAATTATTGTCGTCAGGCTGAAAGTCTGCAGATGAGAAAGATTGATGAAAGAATGACGCAAACATGTTGCAAATCGCGGGCGAGTCACAGCTAGACCAGTTCTTGAGCTGCATAGTATTAGGGTAATTATCAACTTTTTTCTTCGAGTTGATAAATTTGAAGAAGTTTCTGGAATCAGTAAATACTTTATTACTCATACTGCTGAGATATTCACGATACAGAGTAAAAGAGAGAGAACGAAATTGGTTATAGCAAATGATAAATGAATTGAGACTCGGAGAGTCCTTTCTCTTTAAATAAGTTTTCCAGAGCCTATTCTTTCGATTTTTCAAATGCTTGAGTTCACTATTGAACCAAGGAGGAGAAGAACTGGCTAATTTTTGAGGCTCGTAGGGAACGCAAGAAACGAGGGCTTCGTATAGTACGCCATAAAACCGTGCTACATCGACATCCAACTCGTTTGCGGAAAGTAAGTTGTTGAAATCAATCATGGCAAGTTTAGATGACAGCTCATTAAAGTTAGCCTTTTTAAAGTTAAAGGAATAGGTTACCTCCTCCGGATAAGGAGTATTAACTGAATTGAAACAGTAATTGAGCAAGATAGGAGGGTGGTAATTGTCAACTGTGGACATGACTATTGGACTGGGTTCAACAGTCATGTTGACTGAGTCAGTAAAGAATATAAGATCCAACTGCCTTCCCAATACATTAGTCACACCGCTCGTTTGACTCAAGCCAAGTGAAAATAAGGAATCGAGAAAACACGATTCCTTAGAATTAAGGCAGCCTTCAGGAAGGTAGTTATCGTCATCATCAACATATACCCACTGGATATTGGGTAAATTAAAATCGCCAAGAAGAAGTAGCTCATCATTAGTGTTCATCAAGGTCAGAATGTGGTCAACACAAAGGATGAGAATATCATAGAGGTTATTACCTCCATCGTCAAGTGTGCTTAACATATCTGGTGGGATATAGCAGCACAGCAGGAAGAGATTCATTTTAGAAAGGGAGATTTTAAGAGCAACAAGCTCGACGTCAAGGTGGTTAGAGAAGCAAGGGCCCCTTACGAAATCTTGCACAAGGGCCCCCGAGACCCTCGCTACGGCGCTGCTTTTCATGCAAAAATTCAAGATTTTTGTGTGGAGAGGTGGATTGAAACAACTTACGTGCTACCACCCCTGTTTGCTGGTCCACAGACGTCGAGACCTAACGTTAAGCAATTTGGCAAGAGAAAGTAGTCCAGCAGATTTAAGGCTAAACCCGAATAAAACCAAATAAATTCGGATAAATGCAAACATCTTGAACTAACTGCGCTGAATAACCGTGACGTGGAACTGGTTGATAAATTCTGCTACCTCGGTAGTATTATTACCGAAAACGGTGGGACAGAAGAAGACGTCAGTTGGAGAATAAATAAAGCACGAAGCGTGTATGGAGATCAACTCAGATCTTAACTAATACCAAATTGCGGCTGCTCAACTCCAACGTTAAAGCAATTCTTTTGTATGGTTGCGAGGCATGGAAAGTCACCCAATTCTACAAGTTACCAAGTTTTCATCAACAGATGCCTGCGTCGTATCCGCTAAAAAATCCGCTGGCAAGATAGAATTTCAATCAAAGAACTATGGCGCCGTGCCGGCCAAGAAAGGATAGACGACCAAATCAAGCAAAGGAATTGGGTTGGCCATACCTTGCGACGCGAAAACGAGAATTTAGCCAAAGAGGCCCTTGACGGGAATCAGCAAGGATTCCGTCGAGTCCGAAGACCTAGAACAACGTGGAGGAGAACCGTATTAGCGGAGGCCGCAACAACTGGGAGATCCTAGTCGGAGCTGAGAGCTATCGCGCAAAAAAACAGAGTCCGCTGGAGGTCAACTGTTTCCGCCCTATGTCCCATGAGGGATTAAAGGGTAATAAAAAGAAGAAGAAGGCAGATTCAGTGCGGCGTCAGATCAAGTACTGCCAGTCCGTAACGCAATGGCAAGGCAAGTGCGAGCAGTCTGTTAAGAGTCAGTGAACTCTCAGACTTATCCCAAACGTGGACAGATGGGTTACGAGGGATTGTGGGTAAGCGAGTTACGACCTCACGCAGCTCTTGAGTGGAATTGGAGGATAAAGAAAATCGAGGATGATTCTCAGCGATATGACTAGTTATTGAGGATAATACAGAGCACGTTTTCTTTGATTGTGTGCGATTCGTCGTTACCCACCATATCCACCTTATCCGCCGACTATGCTAGTCTGGCCCCAAAAAACTTCACAGACAAAATGTTTACAATCGTTGTGCCCAATCAGAAAAAACATATTGATGCAGTCAGGGTTAGTGTTGATGGTTGCGATTCTTGCAGCCATAAACCCAAATGAGTTTGATATTGTTGATAGAGTTTGAGTTACTAGCAAAGAGAGAAGGTCCGACTCACGCTTTCTTATATTGCCGAGGTCGTCAAAGTAACGCAGGGTACCTTCAATAGGGAAGCCGTGATGCGGGGGATAACAGTAGACCTTTTATATAGATTAGAAACAGAACCGGTGATTGAATTGTTCCCTGGGGAACACCGGCTGAGCTGGTAAAGCCTACTTAACGACACCATCTACGTTGATTAAACGGCCTGAAAATAAACTTTCAAACCAGGAAATTAAAACTGAGTTGAAACCAATTGCTTGGAGTTTGGTTAGCAGAAGTCTGTCAAATGCTCTGGATATCTAGACGACAAGTCCATCCATCTTTCCAATGGCATTACAGCTTAAATCGAACCTTGATCTCCTCCAGGGAATTTCTCTAAGTTTGACGGTCCCTTGCCTTGTCGTGTCAGCTACACAGATTCTCTCCATCTCCTCCTGGATCTACCTACTGGTCTATTTCCCAAAATTTCTGATACCATAAGTCGTTTTGGGATACGATTGTCCTCCAAAAGACCAGCCCCATCAAAACAATGGATGCTCTGGTTTCGGTGCCCTTATAGTCAAGTCAAGCTTTCTAAAGTTAGAATAGTTCGTATTCGTACGCGTCACATATAATGCTGTCTACTGGCATTGTACACCAGCAAGCCAATCGCCTTCGCCTCATTTTCATTATTCCCTTATCTGAAAGTACCATGCATAAATAGTGTCATACGTCGTAACTCGTACTTAACGAAACTGCCTAATGGAATTATAACATCAATTTATCGCCACCATCAATGCCAAAGGTCATTTCTATTAAACCACCTCATAGCACAGAGCACATGCAAAATGTCACTGTTAACCAGCAACCAACTAACCATGACATCCCCATTTACGTTGAACAGTTTGACTCCAAGTTCCACTTAAATTCCCAAATTTGTAACTTTGGCCTTTGCCCCAGCATAAGCTCTCCTCCTGCCGGGAATCTTAGTTCCAATTTGGATCCACATAAACCCGTAAAGTGATTGTTATCCGCCGGGGTGACCTCCCTGCCTGCTAAGCTAAGCGGTGATCCCCCAGTCCCGCTACCTGTTCCTCGTGTCGGAGGAGTCCTGTGGAAACTTCTTCGGCCGAATAAAAAGTACATCCTTCGGGGACCGATAAAATTAAGCCTTTTTGGAAAGTTTGTATTGTAATTTTCTTGGTAGCGCCGAACTTGAGCAGTTATTTTTCCAGGACATCAACTGATGAACACTTTACATAATTTCGGCTCTGCCCAAGTTGTTGGGAACTTGTAGCAAGGATATTTCACGGCCAGATAAGTAGGAAGGACGTGGAATTGCTTGATTGCTGTTATTTGTGATGAAGACGTGGCAATCATTATTACGTTCGTATTTTTGCTGTTATCTTAATGATAAAATTGGTATTCAGAGCGTTTTTTACCGTGGTGGAAGGTGGAAGTTGTTGGTTCGTGATTATCGCTTTGTGAATTAATTTTATTACATATCGGGGAAAATATATACTTGCATATCTAGGCTCCGGGACTCGATTGGAATTTTTATTGAGTGGTTAGAGGTGAATTTGTTTGTAATTAGACTAAAAGTTGCTCGAGAAGAACTTTGTTAAGCGGAATAAATTGAAGAAGGTAATAAAGTCAGCTTTCTGATGGGATTTGAAAAGTAGACGGGGTTTGAAAACAAAAGATGGCTTACTTGACTGAAAAATTTTATACATTTTAAGCACAATTTGCAGACGCTAATTCGATTCAAGCTAACTGCAAGTTTATCTCATGCGTGACTATTTTCTATATAAAGGCTTTACACATTATATGTATTTTTCTGCCTCAATTAAAAGCCTTAAACATCCCTAAACTCGAAGTCGAAAAATACATCCCAAACGTAAATTTTCTAGTAAGAACCCAGTAGGACCGGTAAGCTTACAGAAGTACTGAAATCAGCACTTACTGGTAAGGGGTAGGCCTTACCACATCCTTTTACAGAAGTGCTTACTTTTACACACGATGTCATAGGAGGTAAGGCCTTACTTTGGTACTTACCTTAGAGTACTTATAGAACTGCTCATCTGTAAGGGGTGTAGTAAGGCAGCAAATGGAACATTGCAAAAAGAGATATTCATGGGCGCCTATGGATATGTGATCCGGTGTCGAAACGCTTTTATTTTTTTCATCTTTTACAAATGCCTTTTTTCCAAGCCCGAGAGTGGCTTTACCTAAGCAGTCCCCCAACTAAATTCTCCACTTCTCCAAAGCTGCTTGTCCTCCGTATCGAATGAGAGCCGGGCTATTGAGAATGCTAATGTCGCATTTTATGTCGACGAATATAATTGCCCGTTTTCTTTTTTTCTATAAAATTTATGAAAGCTCCAGGAAAGCTCCCTTGAGTCATCGGGCAGACTCTCACTTGTTTGGGTATAATTCTGGACTACACCTTACCATCTGCCTTCTCTTGTAATGGGGTTTGTAAGGGCTCATCTAGCTCCAAGAAAATAAGGGGTACCCCTTACCAGATGAGAACTTATTTCAGTGCTCCATCGGTAAGGCCTTCCTAGAATTCCTACTGGGAACGTGGAACCACACAGAGACATATTCATATAAATTTCTGTGCGAAAAAGAGCTCCAATTTACGTAAACATAAACAAGAATCAAAGAAACTACTCCGAATAGCTGAAAAGAATAAAAAAAAACAACACAAGACTTGTTCAAGTAATGAACATACTTTTTTCATTGGAACCCAGTGGGAAAAATTGGGAGCGATGCACAGGGGAGTGTACTTGGAGCACTCTCAAGGGAGCTTTCTTGGAGTTTTCATAAATTTTATATAAAAAAAGAAAACGGGCAATTATCTTCATGCCCATAAAATGTGACATTAGCAAACTCAATAGCCCGGCTCTCGTTCGATACGGAGGACAAGCAGCTTTGGAAGTTGATAGAGTTTAGTTGGGGGACAGCTTTGGTAAAGCCACTCTCGGGCTTGGAAAGAAAAAGGCAATTGCAAAAGATAAACAAAATAAAAGCTTTTCGATACCGGATCACATACCCACAGGCGCCCATGAATATTTCGTTTTTAAAAAGCTTTTTTATAATGCTCCAACAACGCGTTTTTAGGAGCATAAAAACGTATGCTCCCTCGCAATGACATGCAATGTTAAAAAGAATATAGAACGGGTATGGCAACGGGAGCGGCCTTAGAATCGCTGCAATCAGAAACGTTCAACGCGATGTTATAAACCGTAGACGGTTTAACGTTGACCTTCTGCAGGAGACCGCTAAAAAGCGAGAATTTGCTGGAAACCTGCAGCAAATATTAAACCAGCAAACCGTTTCTGACGACACAAATATTGAAGAGCTGTGGAGTAGAACAAAGGGCGCTATATTGACGGCTGCGGAAACGAGCGTCGGTTATGTCCAGAGAAACATGCAACATTGGATCTCGGACACTACCTGGCAAAAAATAGAACGCAGGAGGGCCCTCAAAAATAACGTAAACTCTACAAGCGACCCGGAAAGACGTCACCAACTTGAACGGGAATATTCCCAATTACACCGGGAAGTAAAGAGAAGTGTGCGGCGTGATAAAAGGCAGCAGATAAATGAGCTCGCAGAAAAAGCGGAAAACGCGGCAAACACAGGCAACAGTAAAGTGCTGTACCAAATTACTAAACAGCTCTCGGGAAAGCACTCTACTAAAAAGCATGCCGTAAAGAGTGCGGATGGGAGGCTGCTGTGCAGCGACGAGGAGCAACTCCAAAGATGGAGAGATTACTTCTTCGCCGCCCTGAATGGTTCACTTGCACAGGAACCTCAGGAAAACAGCAACAATGCACAGCCGATAAGAATCAACACCCGGGCCCCATCCAAGACGGAAATAGTAACCGCAATTCATGCGATGGCCAATGGTAAAGCAGCTGGAAAAGATGGCATCCCGGCAGAATTGTTGAAAGCCGATTCAAGCCTCATAGCAGATGCGCTTCAGCCAATCCTGGAAATAGCATGGAACACCTGTACCTTTCCGGAGGATTGGACGGAAGGTATCATAGTCAAAATACCGAAAAAGGGGGACCTAACAATATGCGACAACTGGAGAGGCATCTGTCTATTATCTACTGTGGGTAAAATCTTGTCCCACGTTATATTATCAAGGATAAGAGAGGCAGTAGACCGAACGCTTAGAAGGCAGCAGGCCGGATTCAGGAAGGGCCGCTCATGTATAGACCATATTAACACCTTGAGAATCATAGTGGAGCAGTCTACTGAATTCCGATCCCCCCTTTACCTAGCTTTCGTAGATTATGAGAAAGCGTTCGACTCGGTTAATAGGAGCTTTATATGGCAGGCATTACGGCGACGTGGACTGCCTGATAAAATAATAGAATTGATAAAAGCCCTTTACAACAATTCCAAATGCAGAGTTCTCCATAATGGAAAATTATCCGACAGCTTCGAGGTGAATTCAGGAGTACGACAAGGATGTCTACTTTCGCCATTACTATTTCTTATAGTAATAAATGACATCCTTGTCGACGCTCTAGATAATAGAACAGGCGGCATACAATGGGGTTTGCTAGACCGCCTTAAGGACCTCGACTACGCGGATGATATCTGTTTGCTGGCCCACAGACATCAGGAGCTAAAAAACATGTTAAACAATTTGGCAACAGAAAGTAGTCTAGCAGGCTTAAGGCTGAATCCGAACAAAACCAAAGAAATGCGGATAAATGCAAACACACTTGAACGAACTGCGCTGAATAACCGTGACGTGGAACTGGTAGATAAATTCTGCTACCTCGGTAGCATTATTACCGAAAATGGCGGTACAGAAGAAGACGTCAGTTCCAGAATAAATAAAGCACGAGGCGCATATGCATGCCTGTTCCGCATATGGAGATCAACGGAGATCTCAACTAACACCAAATTGCGGCTGTTCAACTCCAACGTTAAGGCAGTTCTTTTGTACGGTTGCGAAACATGGAAAGTCACCCAATTCATCACAGGGCGCCTACAAGTCTTCATCAACAGATGCCTGCGTCGTATCCTAAAAATCCGCTGGCCAGATAGAATTTCAAATGAAGAGCTATGGCGCCGTGCCGGCCAAGAAAGGATAGACGACCAAATCAGGCGAAGGAAATGGAATTGGGTTGGCCACACCTTGCGACGCGATAACGAAAACCTAGCCAAACAGGCCCTTGACTGGAACCCGCAAGGATCCCGTCGAGTTGGAAGACCTAGAACAACGTGGAGGAGGACCCTACTAGCAGAGGCCGCAACAACTGGGAGATCCTGGTCAGAGCTGAGAGCTGTCGCGCAAAACAGAGTCCGCTGGAGGGCAACTGTTTCCGCCCTATGTCCCATGAGGGATTAAAGGGGCACAAAGAAGAAGAAGATGGCAACGGGAGCACTCTATAGTCCTTTTGGAGCGCTTCAAGATGGATCCTGGAGCACTCCTTTTTCCCATTGGGAACTTATCCCAACTAATACCACCCAAACAAATGTCCAGTAAGCTGATGCCGCTTCCCATGCCTGACCTTAACCAAATCATCCAATCTCCCCCTAGCTATAATATCAATAAAATTAGTGGCGCCGATATAATTTCACCGCCTTCGATTTTAATATTTCCGCACATAACTTAACAATTCAGCCGGACCACCACTTACACAACTGGTGTTCATGGCTTTGTATTATAGAAGGTTATGTCTAGGGGGATACCAGGTCTTCTGTGCAATGGTTTATTCGGTATGTTGTCGGTTGATGGTCGGGTCATACACCTTGATCCTGTTAGGTAATATTGCCAGGAACAATGTCGGATCGTACACCTCGACAATGCCTGGGCAACATTCCAATGGTATTCGGTATGTGGTCGGTCTTGGACGGACCACATACCTCGACACAGTTAGGATCGAAGAAGATGACTTCTCCGGAACGAGTCCGGGAAAAGATAGAATTTAGCCTGGTGGATTAGTTTCTTTTATAGCCGAAAAGCTCTACTGAATAGCAAGCTTTAAAGTTTCGGAGTGAAGCTTTCAAAGAGAGAACACCTCTCGTTGGTTTGGCGCTTTAATATTTGTTTTCTAAAGTTCTTGGAGAGGGATTCTAGTAACGAATCGTGGCTCGTTACAGCATGACTACAAATACACAATGAGAGGTGAATTTCTTTGTGATTTTTTTTGTGTCTGGGTCCTTAAAATTCAAAAACAGCTGTTAGTCGAAAGGATAGTAATAAAGAAGATTGTTGCACAGGCGTTTTTTTTGTGTGTGATAGACTTTAGCTCAGAGCTAAGCTCCTTTGTACTGTCAACGGTTCTATTATTTAGTGCCATAGTAGGCAACAAGCTTTAGTCGAAAATATAGTGAAGTATAGAAGATATAGAATAAAAGTGAGAACGCAACGCAATCACACGTTTTTATAGCACAATGCCGTTGAGTCGATCGAACCACGAATCCACGATATCGAACCACGAATCTCTGGGATGGTAGTTGGGTGCCTTAAGCCATAGGCTTCGAAGACGGAGAAGTTCTAGACTATCGAGTTCTTCTATTTATAAACGAATTCCTTCAGGCAGAAGAAATGAGCTGACCAAGCTCATCTCCTGTCGCGAATATAAGATTGCCGTCGGTGTTGTAAACTGGACCTATATATGTACTATTGTATCCAGGGTACGACAGTACTTAAACCCAGACAAATATCTGGGAGTAAATATGGACAAGAAAGTAAGTGAACTGCAACGCTCAGGCTATCTGGGAGTAAATATGGACAAGAAAGTGAACTGCAACGCTCAGGCTTGTAAAACGCTTTTGGGGAAGAGATGGGGTTCTAAACCACAAATCATATGTTGGATATATAATACGATCGGATTGACTCCATTGCATATCTTCAAAGGGTTATCCGCCGCCATAACTGCCTTGGGATTGATCTCATTGAACCGACCTTGTACAGTCGAACGACATATTGGTATCTTCAACGGTGTCCGAAACACTGCGGTTCCAGAAGAAATTCAGGGCGATTACTCCGTATCGCTGTGAGTGGGAGAAAGTTATTCTTAATGAGGTTTCAAAAAATCTCCACCGGTTTAACGAAGGATTAAAGATGGAACGCGATAAGACTCCAATGTCTTGATTGCAATGTAACTCTATCTTTTAGAGACTGAAATGCAAGCCCTTGATAGTATCAGAACTGCAAAGGTGCATCCAGGACCAAAATTACAATAGTATATTTCGGACCAAAACTACAAAAGTACATTCTGGAGTAAAATTACAAAAGTACATTCCGGGCCAAAATTCCAAGAGTACGAAAATTACAAAACTACATTCTGGGCGAAAATTACAAAAGTACAACCCCGACCAAAATTACAAAATTACATTCCAAACCAAAATAACAAAAGCACATCCCGGACCATAATTACAAAAGAACAATCCGTCAAAAATTCCAAAAGTACATTCTAGCTCAAATCTACAGGAGTATATTCCGGACCAAAAATTAAAAAGTGCATTCCAAACCAAAATTACAAAAGTACTTTCCGGACCAAAATTACAAGAATACATTCCGTTACATACTGAAATTAGTTGCATGGTGCTTTCATGTGTTCGAAACCCTGGCTAGGAAATATAGAGGTTCGCTCCGCTAAGTCCAGGACACTATGGCTTCACCAACGCATTTGAGGGATGGGGTAGAAGACTTTTTCTTAAAGTTTCGCTAGTGTTTTGTAGTTTTAAAAATGTTAGCTCTATTATTAAAATTCATGCAACACGAAATTTTTATGACAAAAATTAAGTCACGAATCACAAAAACAATGAATTCAAACAAAATGTGTAAATTATTGCGAATTCCCTTAAGGTGTGTTTTGTACCAACACCTTTTTCAACAGCATTCATATTTGCTTGTGTGTTCCCATAAATAAAAATGATGCAACAATTTATCAAAAAATTCCACAGAAATTTGTTTTCTACCATTGGTCATAAATTTAAGGTGTTTAAAGTCTTGTTTTTGTAATGATACCATAAAAACGCAGTTTATATGTCACGTTATAATTTCTGCTAGTCCATAAAATTAAATTTTATTTATTCACTCATAAATCAACCGCAGAATTGTGATGGGATAAATATGCGTAATACCAAGAAAGGAAGAGAAGTGACTGCAATTAATCAAGCTGAAGCCGCCGAAAACTTAATTATTAACCCTTTTAATGATGAAAAGTGTGTCACCACTAAATGCCTGGCAATTCATGCCATTAGCAGCATAAGAAAAAGAGTGACGTTCTAAACAGACGTCAGAAGAACGACGGAAAAATACCACCACAACACGAAATCCAAAAATGGACGACGGGGCGGTGAATGTAGGCGTGGGAAGGATCTAATATAAAGTCGCATGCCAGGCCGCAATTGTGGATATCGAGCAACTATATCGGCGAAGGATAAATATGTAATAAGCCACCAATAGGCCCACAAAAGGACTTCTATTCCACGTATTGAATCTATTTTAGTAGGGTATCCGGACATATGTACATCCTTGTTCGGGGAAATGTTCCATATGTAAATCTACGCCCCAGAGCAGGGCATTCGGCAACAGGTCCTGTCAATCATTCTCGAATCGTGAATTACATTTTTGACATAAAGCATTCATGTAGATGAGTTGCAGGATCCTTCATGACTAGGAACCCATTAAGAGGATTGCACAGGATGTTCTGTTCAGCAGGTGTTATGTACATATTAATACCGTAACGGATTCTACATACCACATCCAGGCCAAGGATTGGTGATTGCCCTGATCCAAAATATGATTTATATTATACATTAGTGTATGTGCGAGTATATACATATATGTAACACCACACCAGTCACGTGCCCGAAATTGAATTATCTTAGACACGCTTCAACGGCAGGATGACATTTCATTATTTATCGGTCTGACAGGAAAATTGTGCCAAGTTTTTTCTCTATGGAATTCTTCTTCTACGGTTTTTTCTTCATAGCTTTGCCGCTCTTCTGGCATCCATCTTTAGGCAGATGTTATCGCAGAGCTTGCCAAAGAAATATATGGGGGCGTTAACAGTGCCTTACTGTGCAGAAACTTTCTCTCTGGTCTTTTTCTTGCGGGTTGAGGTGGAAATGTTTCTGGGTTTGTATTTCATAAAGTATTTGGTGACATGACACAGAAATCACATGTAAGATAAATATTTATTTTTCCAAATAAAGAGAAGAAGACATGCGAAAGTATTAAGTTAAGAAACGCTTAGTTATGGCAAAGTGCAGGTTATGCCTTTGCGTTATGACAGATTTCCTTTTTGGTGTTAACTTTTTTAGTTGGAGATATTTTTTTCGTTTGCTTTTGTTAACAAAGACATTTGAGAGGTTTTGTCAAGAGGCTTAGATTTCTTTGAGAAATGATTTATTTAAAACGTTTCTATTGCAAACATTCTTTTGAGATACCTAACCCAATTGCGAATTAAGATATAGGTCAACCTTACACAACAATAGGTAACTAGTAAAATATGAGTTGTTGCATGGATAAATTACAAGCTTGGTAGATACGATCAGTAATCTAACCCCTATTCTAAATTGTGACTAGTCATAAGTCACAAGCTTTTGTGCCTCGTGTTTGTCATTGCTAATTTGTGACTATTATTATGACTATAAATTGCTTTGATATTCCAAGCATACAGTCACAAGAAAACTCATAAAAAATCACAGTGAAATTATAATGATGTAATGCATTCTTTCTTAACCTGGGGTCAGCATTAGATATAAGAGGGGTCGCAATCAGTGCAATTGCGTCCACGTTAAATTCTTCATAAAATAAAAGTCATAAAATTTCTAGTAAGATTACAAAAGTTTATAGTAATATTACAATTATTATCAGTATTTCATATCGCTATTTGTAATTCTACTGTACATATAAATAGGTGGTATTCGCGAGTGAGGTGACTACAAGTGACGCGGTGGAATCAAACTGTGGATTCCACGTATCAAGGAAAATGTCACTTCACACGCCAACTTGCGACTCGCCAAAAGTCTGTTAGATTGACAATGAGAACACAATTTAAAGTCGAAGTGACACATCTGTCACGTCGCTCGAAAATGAGAATAAGGCTGAATGTTTTTTGCAGTGGACTATATAGAATAGTCAAGAGGCTATCAGAGCACTAGACGCGGTCTGCATAACTTCGAAACTCTTCAGAAAATAGGTGGAAAACAGGGAACAGTGGCCGGTAGTGGAAGCAAAGGATGCATTATTTCCCTTACAATCACTTAAAAAATAAAAATAAAATTCTAGAATTGATTAAGTATTAGTTTTTTGTTTTACAAACATTTCGTTTTATTTTAGCGTTCTCAGATTAAGATATGTATATCTGATTGGTTGGCATTTTTTCTGGCCCAGATTGTCACCTCGAAATGAAAAATTATATGAGAGCAATATTTAATAGCTTTCGAAAACTACTCTTTATACGCCAAGAAACCTGCCAACAAACTTCAAGAAGCAACAGCTTAATTGCTTCCCTTGACCGTACGTTGGAACGTAGTCCTTTCGAACGTGTGGATGAAGAGGGCAGTGGAGATGGCGAGTTACAACGAATGTTTGTTCCTGAGGGCAGTATCAAGAGAAGCAAAATTTTGCGTCCAAGCGAAGTCTCTCTCCCTCATATGGTCATATTATTAAATAATGATCTGATATACTCTTTCATTTCGAGACGATTACAGTCTGGGTTAGAAAAAATGCCAAGCAATAAGATAAATGTTTATCTAAGAATTATAAAAAAAAATTATGTAAAACAAAAACAATTAATTGTTTTTGCTTAATTCCGGTAAGGTTGAAGATAAGCATTTTTACATTTGCATAATTAAGGATTTATTGCAGCAATCCTTGAGCTCGCGTCCAATCACGGAAAATAAATCCATGAGTGAAAATGGGAGACCGAAACCAATTTTACATATTTTAACTGAAAATAAAACAGGGACTAGGCATTTTTCTATTAAATTATACGATAGTGCATGTTGGCTTACAGATAGAGCGAGTTGGCTTACCGGTTGTCAAATTATGCAAATATTTGTGTGTATTTGTGTATTATATATTTTCAACTGAAAAGAACGTCTGACAAACCTCGGGATTTAATGATTTAAATAATTTCCATAAAGCTATTGATAGGCATAGTCAAAGAAACCCGAGCATTTAAAGTTGGTTCCAGCACCTAAATTCGGCACAGGGCTAAGGTCTCGGGCAACTGGGGCCACTACAATAAAGCCCTCACCAATTATAACAAAAATTTGCGAAGATCCAAAGGAAGGTCGTGGAATTCCTTCTGCGAAGAAATAGACAAGCTCCCAGCCTCCACAAGGTTACACAAAGTTCTGTGAAAGGATCACTACAATGTAATTGTCTCTCTAAAGACTCCTGAAGGGTCCTTTACGGAGAACACCAGGGATACCATGGAGATATTAATGTGCACTCATTTCCCCGGTTCTCAGGTAACTAACCCTGGATTGGCTTTGGAAAATAACATTGAATCGCAGGTAGTACTTGCCCACCGGTCCTGCAATTGCAACAAAGGCCTGGCAAACAGGATTTTCACTGCGGGTAAGATTGAGTGGGCCATTGGCACCCTCAATCCCTTCAAGGATGCTGGAAAGGACCACATCTTTCCAACTCTCCTTCAGAGAGGCTTGCAAGAGATCTTATCAAGCCTGGGTAGTGGCTGCTAAAGACTGTCCTCAAGGGGGTGTCCTATCACCCCTCATATGTTCAATCGTGATCGATGAATTTCTTGCCGACCTGAATAGCAGGCCTATGCAGACGACATCGGTCATCATAGAACCGCCATGATAGCTGCGTCTACGGGAGTTATTCTCCTTTAAGCCAGGAGACCTTCTGGATCATTTATAGATCCTCAAGGAGCTAAACCTGGAGCCAATGATATCTTTGTCCGATACCATTCCTGTCACTCTTGACTTTGACAAACCGTTTACGACGATTATTCGTATTTACATGGTAGGCCTCTCAAGCACGGCCTTTTGGTATACGGAGGTTCCAAAACCGATAAAGGAGTTGGGCTGGGCATGTCTCTGGACACTACCCCCACTGTTTTTCAGGCTGAGGCACTCACCATGCAGTGTGCTCAGACTTGTATCAATAGAGCTCCAAATAGCTCTGACATTGTTATTTTCTCTGACAGCATAGCCAGCAAGCTGCCCTGCAGGCTATTAAATCTCACAGGGTGTCATTAAAGACTGTCCTGGATTGTCTATTATCTCTGAAATCCCTCAGCAGGAACAACAGTGCATGCTGATGTGGATTACAGCCCACGAAGGTCACATTGGTAATGAAATTGCCGACAGCCTGGCTATAGTAGGCGGAAACTCTCACCTATCGGTCCGGAACCTTTCTGTAGCTTAGCAAGCTGTCGCGGCTATTAAAAACTGGGTCGACCAGCTGTTTCTTCATAGCTGGACAAGGACCCAGGGTGCTCGTCAATCTGAAATATTCATGCAAATCGATAAAGCTAAAGCGGGCAAACTTTTAAATCTCAAGAGGTGGGAGCTAAAAATAATAACAGAGCTCCTGACAGGCCACTGTTCGCTTAACTACCATCTAAACAAAATAGGACTGGTGGCCGATTGTGGCAGTCGGTTCTGCGGGGCAGCTCCCGAAACTGCGGAGCACTTGCTGTGCGACTGTGAGGCTACAACGAGGAAGAAATTGATGTGTCAGAGGGAATTCGCCGCATAACATGGAACCGATGAATGTAATGCATGTACGCTCGTATGTCACTAGCTTTAGGTTAAACGGTACGCAAAGACTAGAAAGCAGAGCTTATCCGTCAGATCCCGGCAAGTACATTCAGCCTGAGAAGACTCCACAACGCTAACTATTGGAACTGTGACTAGAAACAACCCAGAGAGATGCCCTACGGTTTTTTTGCAGCTGACCGGCTCTAGCTAGGATCAGACAGTATGAATTTTGAAACCTTTTCTTACAGGACTTGGAAGGCATTTCGAAAGTTCAAATAGGAGATATGATGCTTAACCAGAATATGACAAGCTGAATCTAAAATCACTTCGGGCGAACCACTTTATATTTCCACTAATGTCGTTTTACTAGTGCCGTCATAAAACGCTACCTTCCAGCGCTAATTGTGTGATTGATGCTGCTGCTGTCTTTATCAACAACGTGTCCCTCCTAACATTAAGTGATTTTTTTTTGCAACCAGACTATTTTAAAGGATCGTAAAAAATCAAATTTAAAGCGATTTTTCAGCTTAAACTTACTTAACTTTCGCCAACACTTCAACAAGTCGTCCTGGAAAACTTCTCCTTGATGTCGACCAGGCTACGGCAGACAATTTTTTGCTCGTTTCCCACTTGTAGATTCTGACAAGATTTATGATATCCAAATAAAGAACCACGTACACCATCCCATTTGTAATGAAGTGTACATAGGCCGAAGTGAGAATTGCCCTCATCGCACTATATATTTCCCCATGCAGCGCTCGACTGAAAAAAGGCTCCTTCCAAAACTTTCGTAGATGGACTATAGGATGAGAGGGCTTGTCTACAAATTGGCAACTTATACCCAATACAGTCGTTACTTTTTGTCGGTGTTTTATGTATGTATGTGTGTGTTAGCTTAAGCTAATGGACCATAAATTCGTTGAAAATAAATTACACATGGAAGTCCATCCAACCATAACAGAAGTCTTTTCCCCCTCAGGTGATTCATGTCCTTGGAATATGCTTTTTTTATGTATATACAGTATCCTTCCCTAAAAGTGAAAGAAAACATGACAAAAATCCACTCTGCAATTGGAAATGTTCCAAAGCTGCAAGGGGTGGGAGGTTGGGCCGGGGGTGGAATTGTTTAAGCCGATTTGCAATTTTCACTTTGGGCTTCATTTTTTTCCAAGTAAAACGAAACGAGAAAAAGAGAAAAAAATTCATCTACGATTTCCTTAGAGGGTTTATTTTGAGATTGAATGAAACGAAAATACTTCCAGAGAGACGACTCGGTTCATGTATTTTAAATTGCGTGGGACTTCACAAGTTGCCCCGGTCGGGTGACTGTATTGATTTATCCCTACCCTATTTGTGTTAAAAGTATACAAAAAAATAAGAGGGCAGAAAATACACAAAAAGCTTTCAAATGCGTTTAGGGAAAATGTTCACATCAAGCCCGGCAAGCCCAAGTTGCGCGGCGAATCATGCCTTTAAGCTCTTAATTCCTATCAAACTTTTACCATTAACTTTAGCCCACCCCCGCCCTAGTGAATGGGGCACGGCGACGTCTTCCACATACCAAAACACAAAAAACTTTTAACACTTGCTCCTTTCAAGGTGTTCATCCCGTATTTCGGGTAAGCAGAGGGATTTCTGGAATAGGCGGCAGTTCACCTCACCAAGGGTAGTGTGTAAAGTTTTAGCCGCAAGATCAAAACCCTGCTCATAAATTAAACGTTTCGGCAATAATATCGCATTCCTTATGCAAAGACACCTTTAGGATATGCTAATTTCGAGGAAGACATGTCTCAGCCGTTCACGGGTTTATGCCTGAAGTTCGAGCTTTAACAGAAAATGACTTTTGCCTTCTTTGATCCTGTTTTAAGGTAAGGGATTGGATGAGTAAATCCTTGCAGAAATTGTTTTGCTCTTAGCAAAAATTTTGGCTCGTTTTAAAAATCCGCCGTGAAAGATAGCCTTTGAAATCGGTTTTGGGATTTTTTATAGTTGTTGGTAATGGAATGGAATTCGAAGAACGGTGCGAAATGTTTAAAGGAGTTTTTATGCTACTAAAGGCTGAAGATCGATTTTCGGGATAATTATACAAAGATGCGTTTAGATATTCTGTCAGAAAAAGGATAAAGCCAAAGCAAATTTTTATTTAAGAAAATTAATATTTTCGAATGGTTTTGAAGGTTTGACGGCTATGTTATACCTTCTGGGTAAAACAACCCGAATTTGTTAAATAACATACAAAAAACAAGTTATTGGGTTACAATTTACATACATAGGTATATCCTTCAGCTTCATTTATGCTTATTTATTTCATTTTTAAACCCACCCGGGGGCCATATCAAGCGAATATGGCGGTTGGACGACAATACTCGTCAAGTTATGGCTTGGTGGCGCGATGTTGAATGATTATGGTGCAAAATCCATGAATTTTCCTTCCAAAAATCTGTCCGTTTTGGGCGGATATGCTGATAAGTTCCGTAGAAGCTCGGGAAGTCATACCCTCTAAGGACTTGCTTTCGATGCTAGGTTTGCATGCTAGGCACTCCAGGAACACTGCGACGTCACGTTTCATAATATGTTCAACTTTTCAACAGAGCATTGGAAAATCGCCTCCTCAGCAACTAGATTAATCTCGTCTTCGACATCTTATTGGGATATTGGCTCCGAAAGTACCACGCCGACTCGCTTGGTTTATTGTGGGACACTCCTATACCTGCTATTAGCAGTGGCGTAGCGTGGGGGATTGCCCCGGGCGGCGTAGTTGTTGGGGGCGGCGGCCAAACTGGACAGAGCTAGAGATCTTGCCGGCAACATGAAGCCCTAACCATTGCCACATCCAGCACGATGTCCTGGCTGATGGTGTCTACAGGCCAAACCCAAATGGGAAGGGAAGTGAAGTGAGGTGAAGTTAGGTATCATTCCAAATAAATGCTTTCATAGGTGAAAATGGTGCACTTGCTCCGGGCCCAATTTCAGAAATTAAAATTTAAAAAAAATTTTGAAAAAGTTGGGAAAGTGATCCCATTGTCATATATTACACGGAATGCATCTTCTGTGCGTTTTACCATTGTCTTCTGCAAGGTGTGACCAATGCAATGTCTTCTGCAAGGTGTGACCAATGCAATTGTGACCAGGACATAGAGACCTCCGTTATGGAGATTCGAGTTTATAGTATTATTAGTGCTGGAAATAGTTAAGGAAGTGCAGCTCATAATGAAAATCATCGGAGAGCATTACTCAGCATTAGCGGGAGAGTTTTCTGAACTTAAAGCGTAAGTAAACTCAGCACAAAAGCAAGATCGCGAAGCAAATCCTGATTGGACAAAGGCAAGGGCGCGCTTTCATAGGTGCAACTGGTGTATTTGCACTGGGCGCAATTGGACAGGGCGCAATTAAAAAAAAAAGTGAAAGAAAAATTCCGTGCCTTCATTCTCAATGAGTGTTTGTGTCGTCTTTCATTTTCCTTTACTGCCATCAAAAAAATGAACAACAATGAAGGGGGCGCAATATGTATATGGCATGCTGCACCGGGCGCAAAAAAGCCAAACGCCGGCCCTGTGTGAGAGTGACCAATTTGGAAGTAAGTGGATGTTACATCTGCTTCAGTGGAAGTTACGTCTACTTTACTTCTGCGTTACTTTTCATTTGGGTTTGGTCTTATTTCTGGACTATAAATATGAACCTTATTTCTGGACTAGCGCATATGAAACACGATAGGTGTACCTGCGCGTAAAATTCCCATTTATTTTGGCGCGCACTATACCGAACATTCATTAGTTACATATAATTCATTGCGTTTACATGATGCCTTGAATTCTTGGATTGAAAATTACTTGAAATTCAAGTTGGGTTTTGATTCATTGATTAAAAGAATCAATTCGAAAGTAGGGGGCAGCAAATTTATGGTTCGCCCCGGGTGGCACAAATCCACGCTACGCCTTTGGCTATTAGTAGGGCAGACCTTTTGATCAGGATCAGTAAACTCTATAGTGTCCTGTCGCATAGAGTTGAATAACGTTCCACTGCCCTGGCCAATTGCGGCTTCCCGGATCCATGACCGCAGCCCCTCCCTCGGTCCGTTGTAGTGATTAGTGATGAGCAAGACTTGCAAGACAGGACAAGGCAAGATTGTAAGATCAAGATAGAAGGAGTCATCACTAAAAGCCAAAAGTGTTACAATGATGAGTAAAGTCTTGCAAGAAATCGCAGTCTTGTCTTAGTCTTGCTAAGTATGCAATACAATTCTTTTTGCTCATCTCGGAAAAACTTTTGGTACTTAGTGATGAGCAGAAAGTCTTGTTATCTTGTCTTGTCCTTGTCCCGTTTGGTCTTGGTCTTGCTTAGGTCTAGCTAAATGTGGAAGATCAGTCTTTCATCACTACTGGTCATGAGCAAAAATGGTCTTGGTCTTGCAGTCTTGTCTGGGTCTTCCATATTTAGCAAGACCAAGACTTAGCTATGCTCGCCAGACCAATATCAAAACTAATTGTGCAAGACCAAGAGCAAGACTTTAATAAGACTCTTGCAAAATTCTCGCAAATACTTAGTCCAGTGCAATTAGTTGAAAAAGGGGCATGGAATTGCATTTTACGATGTACGAAATATTTTTTTTATGGAATTTGTTCGGGTACATCTGAGAATGAAAAAACCAAGTTTGTGGGGTCGCAGTGTGTTGGGAAAAGCCGCCATCTTGAAAAAGAGCGAGAAATCGTTTATAATAAATAGCTCGTTTGCATGCAATGATAGCTGAAATGGTGTTGGAGAATAAAATTTTCTACAAAATGACCCCTGAACGAGGTTTGTAAGTTGATTTGGCTCAAAGTTATGGCCGCTCAAAGTTCAACCTTGATCGTGTGGTTGGGGTTGAATCCAGTTTTTAGCGATTAACTAGTAAGATATAAATTTGTGTGGGTTAATGCCGATGAAACCTAAGTTTCGACAGCAGACCATAGGTTTTGCTGAACCATCAAACTAATGATATTACAGCATGAGGCTGATGGAACGGAAGTCCCCAGGGATGGCGGGGCACTTAGGAATAGGCGCGATTAAAGCAAGTTTCCACAAGGAAGGAAATTTAGAAACAGTGTGGCAGGTGTTAAAAATGTGAAGCAAGAACGACAAGAGGCATATTTAGGAATCTAGGTGATTATATTGTCGCTACCGGTCGCTTGTGACTTAACTAAGTAACAAGTAACTAAGAGGAGAGAACTAGTTTAGAAAGGTGTTAGAGTTAATATCATTGGAAAGAAACACGTCGAACAAGGAGGGCTCCTGCAATTGAAGTATGTGGAGTGAACGTTAATAGCTTTCAAACTCAGGGAATTCATGGTATGCACAAAAAGGTTTGCAGGCTTCTTTAATAAGTTCACGTTAAAATCACCACCAAGGATATTTTTGTATACACGAGATAAGTAATCAAGGGTATCACAAAGTTCTTTTACATTATCAGTGATAAAAAATCGGGGGCAGAATATATACAAACAAGAAGAAGCTTCTCGGCAGTATTAAAGATATCAATGCAAATAAATTCCCGGGCACTTAAAGAAGATTCCGAAGATTTTGCATTTGAAATGTTCGCGCACGTAAATAGCTGCATCACCACCAATCCATCCTAGACGATCATTGCGGAATAATTTAAAACCATTAATTGCAACCATATATTTAGAAGAAGAAATTAAAGGGTTTAGACAGCTTTCGCTGATAAGTACATCGAGCGCACCTGAATTTATAAATATTTCTCGTAAAAGTTCCATGAGTATGATAGGAAGTGAAAGGTCTATCCTGACAGTGCATAAGCTAGCCCTGCCATGCAGCCCGCGGCACGACAACTTTACATCTTGGCTTGGTAGGCCCAAAGACGATGATATTAGTCCATCCCTTTCAGGGACGCTTCCTTTGGCTTCCATGAGGAGGTCATGATCGAGCTTGCATGAGGTCGAAAAAGTTACAGCAAGCAATCTTCTAATTCTTAATTTCCAATTGCGCCCGGTGCAAGTACACCATTCGGACGTATAAAAGCGCCACCCCTGCTGACCGCCAGCTTACAAAAATATTTTTCAAATGATAAATTCCTGCAGCTTTTTGCCCCGTATTGCATGGGATTTAGATTTTTCATCGACCCACATCTTTGATTCTTTTTGTTACAAAATTTTGTAGAAATAGTACGCTATTATAACAAGCTTTTGCTTCCTATTAGAAACGTTAGATATTAGATTAACGTCGATATTAGAAACGTTAGCACTCACTCACTTCTTGTTTGACATTGATAAGGCCTCCTTTATTTAAACGAGCTATCAAGAAGGACACCAGTTTAGCACCTTGTCAATACCCGGTAAAATGGCTGTTTACAGGGTTCCTGTAGATCAAGTGGCAGCAGATAAAAAATTACTTGTAGTACTCCAATAGGAATTGTACGAAAAATCCACTCCGTAACCCTCCGAAGTACACCTTTTTTTTGTTCTGGTCTGTATTGGTTTGTTATTTTCTTGAAAGCTTTATAGCAGTAATTATCGAATTCTTCAATAGGGACTTCGGCTTTCATTGAATATTTATTTAATTGAGAATAACTCAAAAAATACTAATACATAAAGGAGATCTACTCATTAGATTATACAAAATGTGAATTTAAACCTCATAAATATAAAATAAATATTTCCAAAGTATGAAACCTTCTTAAAACGAATTTCCTGTTAACCACAGAATACCTTGACCTTTGTTATATGAAAGGGAAGAAACATTATTATGTTACCATGATAGATATCGATTGGGAAGTTCCAGGAACTAGGCAGAAAATTCATCAATAATAAGCATCATCAGCAGTAGGAAGAGGAGCAGAACGAAATCGCTATAGTAGCTGTATTAGGTATTGTGAAAATCTAAACACAAGTTTTTAAAACAGGTAAGACGCAATTTTTGCGTATTGTGGTTGAAATTTTGTGGCTAAGAGATTTGCAATAGGGATTTAATTACCTAGAATTGCCTACAATTTTCTGACAAGCATTCGTTTCGGATTCCTTGGGGCAATTGATAACGAGTAACTCTTCTTTATGCTCTTCAATGATTAAAGAAATTTTAATATTAACATTAGCAGGAAAAACGTTGAAAGCATGTTTCAAAAGATATTCAATATAATCACAATTCCCTGAACATACAAAGAAAAATATCCTGTTGAATTTTCTATGTCTTAAGGATACTTTTTTGTTCCCTTAGGCAATCGATTTCATCCTTAAAAGAATTAAAATTATTAATGGATTCCTAGTATATGTGTATAAAAGAAAAATGTCGGTTCGTTCTGTTTTATGACAGGAAGTTAAAAATTTTATTTTTAATTAAAGTGGGGAAAGATAAACCTCCGAAGTAATTTAAATATGTTTGTTTGCATAAGCGACAATTTAATTTAATTTAGTTGCAGGATAACATCTATGCTCACCACCTCCTTTCCACGATGAACTTTGGAACTCAAATATAAAAAAAACACACTCAGTATCTCGTCGTAATCCGTTGAAAATCTTTTGGAGATTTTCCAAAAACCAACTTCAAACATCGTGTGCATGCTCCAAAGCAGGTCGCCATTAATGTGATTACGTCTCCTTTCTACATTGTCACAACATGTCCATTTATGGCCGCCTGGCAGAGAATCCTCGTTCATTACCTAATTGAAATTTATTCCAGTAGTACATACACATAGATGTATATCAGATCACCCCAACAAGGACCTTGCGTCAATTGATCCATTCATTGAACCCATATAACCCGAGCCCAAAATAGAGCAATAACAATTTCATAAGGACATAATTCGAAAGTCCTGTGTACCCCCGTTGTTGTAATATTCTGCGCGCGTGTGTATAACCGTGAGGATTCCAATCAATTTTAATAACAACTTGAGAGAAAACGGATCCTCAATTCTTGATATCGATTTCTCTTCAATTTGTTGAAAGATGTTGAGGGCGAAAAGGATGGGGGCGAGGACGCAAAGACAATGGAGTTTTATAGACTTCAAAGGACTCTAATCTTATGAGGTTTCGAAATGCCTTTACCCATCTGATATCCTCGAATGAGGGAGAAGACGTGTGTCTGCTTGGATTTCTATCAAGTTAATGGCGAAAATCCTTTATGGGATATACGGAGGAGCACTATTTTAAGGGAAATGTCTTAAGACACTTCTGGGACAAGGAATGATAAACCGCCCAAATATTTTAGTAAATGGCTTGGACGTTGGTGTTGATCTTTTGTCGTTTTTTTTTTTGTCGGGATAATAAAATTTTTTATGGGATAGAAAAAGCATTAAAGTGACATTTAAGGATAACATGTTTTCGATTTTTTTTTTCGTTTTCTAGTAGAGGATTAATGGACCAAACTAAACAAGCCCCTTAAAATTTTATTATTGGAATTTAATAGAAGATTTTGCAAAAGGCGGGCGGTTTTTTATAATGCGACACATTTCTGTTTTATTGTGTTTTCGCAATAAAAGAATTTCGAAACGATTTTACGAGTGGTGATAAAGAGCTAATATCTGCGCCTCTAAACGAAAATTAGGAGCGTGTATACAGGGCCGGGTTTAGGAGTGGGTTAGTACTCCTTGAGTCTGGGACAGCAAGGAGTGCGGACGTCTGCTGGTCCGGTCCCTATTTTCGCGGCGTGAATTGCGCTTAATAAAAAAAATCAGATTCAAAAAACTTGTAGTTGTAAAAAACTTTAAAAACAGTGAAAAGTGAGAACATATAAATTCCTCCATTAAAGCAGTGTAATAAAAACAAAAACAAAAAAGTGAACAATAAAAATTCTCGCGCCACAGTCAAAAGCCTTCACCCTTCAACAGACAAGACACGCGACCGACGAACAGCAGAAGTAAGTACCCTTGCTCCCCCTACCGAAACCCGAATCCCGGACCGGCAAGTGTCGCGACCGAAATCTGTCGGTCGATGAAATTTGTCCCGTCTCAAAAGGCATAACACTTTGACGCGAACAAATTTTATCGACTCTGATGGTTGCGGCAGATGTAATTTCGGGAAATATCCCAGAGAATGTGGCGAATGAGCCCGCGCAACCGAAGTCCCGTTACAGGTCGTGCTTTGTTATTGACTTTTGTAACATTCGTGGACTTCATGCGAATTTCTCTTTTGTTGAGTGCCACTTATCTAATTATAAACCCCCAATCTTCGCACTGAGTGAAACCCAAATATCACCCGATAATAACTTAGGTCATTACCAGGTGTCGGGATACACTTTAGTGCACAATCTCTCCCCCCATAGGGGTACTGCCATCTATGTTAGGGAGGACGTGGCTTATCATAAAATATTTTCAAGCACGACTTCAGATTTTAATTATCTTTGGATTAAAATCATTTTCAAAAGCCACGTCATATTCTTCTGCTTCCTATACAGAAGTCCTAACATAAGTAACGAAGCCTCCATTTCATCATTTGATACTATTTCCGAACAAATCTCGGGATTTTTGTCGTCCAATCCTGAGTGTGAAATTATCGTTGCGGGTGATTTCAATGTTCATAACGCAAACTGGCTGACTTACTCAAATGGCACCAGTGTTTCTGGCAAGGACGTCGAGCTCTTTGCAGACACCAATAATTTACATCAAATTGTGGATCATCCCACGAGAGTCCCTGATGTTGCCGATCAAGGAAACTATCTCCTTGATCTTTTTCTCACTTCCCATCCAGAGCGATACTCCGTCGAAGTTGATTCACCTCTCGGCAATTCGGACCACTGCTTAATTAGCGCTAGCTTCCCATTCGAATTTCCCATCCCTCCCAAACCAGTTAGAAGAAATGTATGGCATTATGGGAAGGCCAATTGGCTGGGGCTAATTAATTTCTTCCGAGCCACTGACTGGAATCAGTGTTTCCGAACCAAAAACGTCAACTCTGCTACTATCCGTATCACTAGAATCATACAGGCAGGAATGCATTTGTACATTCCTCATTCTACTAAATCTGTGAAGGCTAGGCCCAACAGATGGTTTAATCAGGAGTGTATGCATGCCATCAGAAACAAAGAAGCCGCCTTTCGAGCTTACAAGAGCTCCCCGAGTGAATCGCTCCGTAAAGAGTATATAAAACTAAGAAATTCCTGTAAAGTCACCATCAGGAACGTCAAAAATTCATTTGACAGTAAGTTGAGAAGTAAACTCTTTAATGCAACCTCTGGTAGCAAAAACTTCTGGTCCTTGGTAAGTTCCATAAAGAAGAATTTCACTGCATCTACAACTCCTTCTTTCATTCACGATAAGAAGGTGATAACAGACAGAAAAGCCAAGGCCGATTTATTAGCATCTCTGTTTGCTTCAAATTCTTCGCTATCCAAAACTGATGCGCTACCCCCAGTTCTCGAGCACAATGCTCATTTAATGGACAGGGTTTTCTTCAGGACTCGCGAGGTGTACAGGTGCCTCAAGGAGCTCGATGTCAACAAATCCACTGGACCCGATAATATACCCTCTATCGTCTTAAAACAATGCGCGTCACCTTTAGCTAAACCTCTGCGCAAACTTTTTGCCCTATCATACTCCTCCGGAGTTTACCCAGACTCTTGGAAACTTGCCCATGTTCAGCCAATTCCGAAAAAAGGTGAAGCCAGCGATCCCTTAAACTACCGCCCAATAGCAATTACTTCTATTCTCTCCAAAACCATGGAGACGATAATCAACAAAAAGCTTATGGGATATCTAGAATCCAACCTACTCATAAACGACAGACAATATGGCTTCCGCCAGAAAAGATCCACTGGCGATCTTTTAGTCTGTCTTACAGAACACCTCAGCCGTAGTCTGCATGGATCTGGCGAGTCTAGTCTGGTTGCTCTAGATATCTCCAAGGCTTTCGATAGAGTTTGGCACTCAGCCCTGTTAGCCAAACTCAAAGCTATTGGAGTCGACTCACTTCTACAGAAGTGGATCAAGAATTTCCTTTTCGGCCGTTCAATCAAAGTAATATTGGATGGCGTGAAATCCGCATCCCACCCGATCTCGGCGGGTGTCCCCCAGGGGTCAATCTTATCTCCGGCCCTATTCCTTATCTTTATAAATGACCTTCTTTCAATCCCCTCCAACCCACTTCTCAGCTTCGCTGAAGACGGTACTTTACGGTACTCGTACAGCTTCGATACAAGACAGACTCATGCCAGATCCTGTCTTGATGATCGCGAACGTATGTCCAACTCTATCAATAACGACATCGAACTGATTCTAAAGTGGGGAGAGAAGAATCGTGTTGAATTCAACCCCGCCAAAACCAAGTATTGTCTTATCTCCAAAAAGAAGTTCAACACCCCTCCACCCTTGAAAGTGAATGAAGTTCAACTAATGGCCGAACCATCCTTACACATCTTAGGCGTGACATTAGCCAAGGACTTGCGATGGAATGACCACATATTCCAAATCGCCAAACAAGGATCTCAGTGCTTGGGATTTCTTAAGAGGTGTAAGTTCCTCCTCCAGCCATCGGCCCGTGCTGTTATTTACAAATCCTACATTCGGCCTCTTCTCGAATACAACTCCCTCGTTTGGGGCGGCGCTCCAATAACCACCTTGGCATGGTTAGATAAGGTCCAAAAAAAGGCCCTTAAATTAATTGACGACGATACCGCTTGCTCCACCATCGACCCCCTCAGCCACCGTAGGAATGTAGCAGCATTGACAAAATTTTATCGCTACTATCATAGTGACTGTTCCTCCGAGCTAAACGCTCTCCTGCCTCCACGGCATTCTTATACCCGCAACACCAGATTAGCCCACTCGTCTCATTCCCTCCACCTGCAACTCCCCCTTTCACGCACTCAACAAGATATGAATTCGTTTGTTAATAGAACAACTCGGCTGTGGAATAATCTCTCGCAGTCAGTATTTCCGAGCTCCTACAACATCCAAGAGTTCAAACGCAGGGTTCATCACCACCTTCTTCAATCCCCTCCCGTTCCTTTATAACCCCTCCAAAACCCCCCCCCCCCGTACTAAGCTTACTGCTAGACATTGCACCATGACGTGACAAATGACATGACGGACTAGTAGTACAAAGGGTGATTCCTGAGCTTAGCACTGACACATAAAAAAAAAAAAAAAAAAAAAAGTACACGCGCAACCTCCCGATGGCGCTACCACTACCGCCGAGATCCAGTAATGTCTTTTATTTAGTTACTAGCAAAAAACCCGAGTGCGTTGCAGCGCCTTTAAATAAGAAAAGATTATGTTTGCACAGTCAGCGGTAGGAAAAAGATATGACAAAGAGGACAAACCTGCAAAATTGATTTTGGTACAGCCTTATTCACTTTCATTGGAATCGGAATAAAATTGGAAAAATTTGTCCGCCATATTGACACGGCCATTTTTAATTTATAAGTTTTGATCACAAATTCGTTATAAGCGACCTTAAAAACCCCTAGATACCAATACTCATTGAAATCGGAACACAATTTGCAAATTCATATTTGGGTGGCCATTTTGGATTTCGGTCATTTTTCGGCGGCCATGTTGAATTTCGAAAATCAGGCTTCAAGTTGCTCATGGAAGACAAGCGTGCTATAGCGCGCACGTACATATATACATACATACACACATACATACATGCAGAAACTTTATTTTATTAATGTAGATTAAATGATAACCCTCCACAATACAAGGCATATTGCCGGATGTGCACAAGAGGTAAACAAAGCTTCTGTTTAATAAAACGCAAGACAGCCGATAATGGTGGTTTATTATACTTTTGCGTCTATTGGCCCAATCTACACTAGTATTTCTTCAGCAGCAGCAGAACCGGATTTTTTACGAGAGCGGTATAGAAAGGAGAAGGTGCTGTAGTAACATGTTCACCAGAAAATGTTTGAAAACTTGAAACATGTACAAAGTGCGTCTGCATACTCTTACCGTGGATAGCAAAATTATCGACACGCACAGAAGGAGTCTAAGAGATTTAACACGCTGAAGGAATCTAAGGGATTTAACTTTTAAAACAAGATTCGAAGTTTTTTTGAAAGTATATCGTGCATCGAGTAAATACATAGCTTACCTAGTAAAAACAAAAGATGGCCTCGCAACAGGCGAGCTCCTGCCGCTTGGCTTGTTAAAGGGCATATGATGGCCGTAGACTTTTTAGCCAATTTTACGTGCCCACGACGGTCATCCTACCGCAGTCACAAACCCATCATACAGTCCGGCAAACAACCTTCTGATGCTCGGCACATGGCCAATGACTATACGCAGGATAGCGGCTTAGGGCATATATGTACATAAATGACGCAAGGATGAGCCTGAACGACATTGGACTTCACAGTCAAATTGTTCCAGGAATAGTGCTCACCAGCCTAAGTTCTCTTTTCCTCATAAGCTGGAACGCTTTGCAGACTATATAAATTGTAAAACTTAAGCCTAAACCAAATATGACGTGCCGCTCCGTAGCCGTACGTACGCTAACGATAGAATATATGCAAATTCATTAAGTTAATTTAGGTCGGTGGCATGTGATTCATGTTCGTATGTTAGGAAATTAACAAATTCTACGCAATTGTAAAATCTGAACAAAACAATATTCACATTACCATAAAGTTATCCCTGAATATCCTTAAAATAAAGAAAAGAAAAATATTTTCTATAATAAATAAAACTTCCCTTTGTCACTGCATTCCCTCAGACTACTCAAAATACTTGAATGCTCCTTTAGGGCATTATTATCTTAAACAATAAATTTATCACATTGGTAAAACAATTTATCAACAATATTTCTCTTATGGATTCGATTTTACAATTTGTGATCCCAAGCTACCGAATTGTAGCTTAAGGACATTCAACCTCAATCAAAATTTTATCCGCAATATGACAAAGTTAGAATCCTTGGAGAATTATGGCCTCAGGCATCTCTCCATGGTCAAGGATCATATGTTCCATTGTGATTGTTGTGGACGACATTGTCGCCCATATTGAATTATGGGGAAATCTGAATATGTTATTGTATTATTTGGGGTTAAAAGAGGGGCAGAATTTAAATAAGTTAAGTGAGCTAATAAATGTGGAAAGTGAGAGAGCATAGGCGAAGTAAGTTTTCGGAAATTTAATAGTAAGATGAAACCTTTGGAAATTTTCTGTAGGTTTTTTGGACTACAGATTGAAATGAACAGGCATAGTACTGGAGTGTGCGAATTGTAAGTGTATTGATTAGCAATATTTGGTTGTCTCATAGCGGTATCTGGTGGGAAAATTAGTTGTAGGGGTTTTAGAAATAAGATAAAAGGGAAGTTCGAGGTTCATATTACAGCTTCAGACTACTACAGATCCTTGACCAAAGCTCGTTACAATCCAACAATATGTTTATTTTATAATACAACAAAATTGATACGTTATTTACTATTGTCTAAATACCCACCCGGAATTTGAGTTGAGCCACCTTGCTTACTTCAAGCTTCTTTATACTCACACCCACTATTCTTATTTGTAAACCTACGCCGAGTTAACTTCGCACATTAGCTTTTTATTTCATTAAAACTCCTCTCGTTCAATCACCTCCTTTATTTTCGTACGTTGGCAGATGAGAAGCTACTCATGCTACCGACACGCTCCTGCTACAACTAAAAACACCTCCTGGTACTCCAATCTCCCCGCGTGACTGGCTTTGTACGATAGCGTCGCGGTAATGGATCAGCTTTTCTAGCAGCTAATACTATTCCTGATGTTTCTTAGTCTTTTCCTTCTCTTCGGATTCTTCCAACCTCAACTTCCTGCGTATAGCCTTCACTTTCTTCCATCCATCCACGTTCTTCATTATGTGCCCTAGGAAGTTTTTCGGTATAAGTGGCGCTTCTGCCATTGCCTCTAGTTTCTCTCTAGATTCACTGAATCTCACACCATAAAAGAAAAGGTCTGCGTTATTTGTAACTCACTCCTCACACTTGTTTGTAAACGATCTCTCCACGTTTGGATAAGTCTGTGGGTCCATTGATCCCTTGCCACTGCCTTTGAAAATCCGTTACGAATTCGCAGCGCATTATCTGGCACCGCACTGCCTTTGGCTCGCCTCCAACATAATGCTGGGTCATAGATGAGCATGCCTCCTCTCGTCAGTATAGCTGGTGACATATCCAAGCCGTACATGCATTGCATTCGTTGACAGATAATATAGAAGTGTGTGTATTCAAATGCGAGCTGACGGAATATCCCGTGAATGGAAGGCATGCCACGCAAAGGTCGGGCTACTTTCAACTTTTTCTGCATTGCCGCATTCGAGATAGCACACACAAGCATAAGCACACAAACACATGAACACGTTACTTAGATTTTCGGGCTATGTGTGAAAGCCGGCACGGAACGCAACCATGTAATATTGTGTCAGAGGAAATTCGCCGGATTTCATGGAGCCTCTGAATGCAATGCATGTACGGCTTGGATATGTCACCAGCTTATGTCTCTGCAGATCATCCCTGCGCACGCAGCATCATTGGACATGGTCCTGTATACATAGCACGCACGGAGACTGCTTAGTCTATATGTGGTTCTCCATTTTCTGCCGTTAACCATCCTCTTCAACGTAGCTGTACATTACTCCGTATAGCACGACTGAGATAATCAACTTCAACCTCAGGAAGCGACGTCTTGGCTGCTATTCGCCATGACCTCCAAGTGTTGAAAATTTAGCCTCCGGTCGATCATCACTCCCAGGTATCTTAGGGCGAGCTGTGAATCAATGATCTGTTCCCATGCCATGATCCTCGGTTTTGTGCTCAGCAAGCGTCGGACCAAAGCTTTCAGTCCAGGCTTTGTTTGCGCACAATTTGATCTTATCGAGGCGTCGTCCTATGACCACTTCCCCGAACCCAAGCGCGAACTGATCCTTTTGGGAGGCGTAGCCTCAATGCATCGTTATAAGTTCTGTTTCACAGGAGAGACTCCAGGACAGATCCATGCAGAGTTCTTCTTGTTTACTGTACACCGTTGACCCATCTTCCGATTCACAATGAAGTACTCTACCTTATTTCCTTTTTAGATAAAATACCAAAACAGTTAGGGGGAGTGGTCTGGCTTGAAATACAAGTGAACATATCACTGCGTGAAATCGAACCACGGATCTCTGCAAAGGTAGTCAGGCGCTTTTAATTCTCGACTACTGAGGCCGCTAAAGTGCATCACATGAGTTGAATTCGTCTTCACGTTCGCGCTCTTCTACGATATCGCTTGAGTTCAATTTTAATAAATAATCGATATAGCCCATATCTTATCATATTTTTCCCCAAAATACTTCTCCTGCGCCCCCAGTGCATTTCCTGCGACAATTCCTAACGCAATATATCACCTTATACATATTAGAAACTCACTCCCTATTGCTATAGCTTAAAAAGTTTGAATAAAACCCAACCAAGTTATAATGTGCGGTCTGTCGACTTCGCAGGAATTAATTAATTTATACCCAACGATATGTGGGCGGATCTCATTTCTTTCTTCCCACACCCATCCACAAAAGGCTACGAAGGATGTACGTTTACGACTCGCTGGATTGTGGTAGTGGTAAACAACCCACAAACACTGGCTTTATTATAAAAAGGGCATTCATAACATAATTCCACCTTTTGTATATATAAAGCATATAAATATACATATAAAGCAAAAAGTTATACAAGTTTCGTTTCGCCATAAAATTAAAACTTTCCAAGAAGTCCGATGAATGGGTAGACCCCATCAAAAGTTCAGCAGAACGTTATGTAAATAAAATTTTAAAAATTTCCCTTTTTCCCACATTGTTATGAGGGAAAAAATACAATTTTTTATATCTCCTGGGATGATGTGGATATGAAGATATAAAGCTCCCTTTTTTCACGTCCTTTTTTTTATAAAGGATATGAGTTAATCCTAGAATTTTATAATACACGGCACGCTTAGTTTCGGGGAGTTTTTGGAGTATGGCGGGGTACAAAGGAAGGTTATGTTATGTAGGGTCTACCGAAGGATAATTGAATAACAATTAAGTAATAATACATACGCCTTTTTAATACAAATCGAAAATATCGATTATTATTCAGAACATTCACTTTAGAAAATTATTTCCTAATCCATAATAAATGGAAAATAATACAAACGATTTTCATTTACCTTTACGTTCTATCAAAAGACTTACAAACAATCCTTTTCAATAAATCATTAACAAGTTCAAGAGGTAAAACTTGTACAAGGACTCGAGCAAGTTACAAAGTACCATTGTTACAGAGGCAACTGGGAAATGTCAAGTTCTTTGCGCTGGTATAAACATTAACTAAAATTGTACTAGTCAAAGGACGAACTTTTTACCTGGGTTGTCATACGAAGAAGGTGCTTAACCTAGAAAAAAATGATTGCTTTCAATTTGGTGAGACGAACGGAATTGTTGTGTAGAAATTTTACAAAGCAATTTATTTTGTATTTGCTGGCTGGAGATTTGTATGCATAGTAACTTCCAAGTGTCAACTCAAAAGGTAGTTGAGGGCTTTAACAATTTTATTGTTGCCAATGTTACCAGTACGAGGATACAGTTGGTAGTCCGGTAGTTTGATATTGTTATATTTTATTACAATGACGATAATATGACTTTCAAAATATTGTAGATAATATAAACGAGTATGTTTCTTGGAAGTCCTTAAAAACGTGCAACTGAACAGCTAATAGTTACTAAAAACATAATTTTTGTTTTGAATTTTGTTACTGTGAGCTTCCTGAAAACTACTTCAACATACAGTAGCTTAAACGCAAGGTATATCTCCTTTAGGATTTCCTTCAGACTCGTGTTAATGTATCCTGTTCTCTATTCCTTCCACTGAACAATAATGAGTACGACATGATGGACTGATAGTATAAAGAATGACTTCTAAGTGTGGATTTTCATAAATTTGGTTAACAACATGGTTAATTTTTTTTACAGTTTTTCGTCATTTCTTCACTCAAATGGACAAAAAACGAAGCGCAATGCTCTTTATCTCCATTGTTTATCTTGTTGCCAAGTAATTCATGTAGATGATGCATCAGCGTGCTGTAACCACGATTCGTTACTAGAATCCCTCTCCAAGAACTTTAGAAAACAAGTATTAAACTACCAGCCCAAAGATAGGTGTTCTCATGGTACAATAATTACAAGGTAAGCTCATAAAGGTCCCGCGACGTCACTAAAAGAAAAAGTTTTCCCGTGAACAGAGCTGTCTCTTACGAGCTTACCTTGTATTATTGTATAGATTTTTTCAAACTCCGTGACACAAAAAATTTGAACAGTTCTGCGCACCTCATTGCCAAATTTTATAAATAATGTTCTATCATTTCCCCGCTTTTTAGTTAACACGTTAACAAACGCAGAAAAAACTCAACAAAATAATTTGGGAAGGGATGTGCGCATGCCGGATGAACAAAGTTAAGTAATCTTTCTATGTGTTGAGCAGAGCTTTTAAATACATGTAAAGCTCCTGCTCAACAAAGGCAGTTTATTCAACATAATAAGCATAATTTTACTTTAATTATGCGAAATATTTCTCATTTCTAAATTTAAAATAATTAAAAAAAAAAATGCTGAAAAAAATTCCTTTGAATAAATGAGCGTTTTCATTCGTCGCGTTTTCATTCGCAAGCAACACAACCTCCCCTGGCAGAAGCGCGTATGCGACTGGCAGGAAACGTCAACAATCTAGTAATCAAAGTGATAAAAACACAAATTTCGTATTTTTTAGTAGAAATTACTACAAATTATTTCTGTAGCATATGTGTAAAATATAATAACCTTAAAATAAAAAAAATATATAAAAACGGGTGTTTTTCAGTCATAATTTGTAATTTTTTAAATAATCATTGAAGTCCCTGAAAAATACACCTCCCTTTGGCAATACGCAGTCGCGACTGATTATATGGCAGCAAGTGATTTGATAGGAGGAGTTAAATGAAGCTTTTGTCTGAGCTTTTAAACATTTTTAAGAGCTTAGCTGGGGAACATGCGCGGGATGTCACGACGTTTGAAAACAACTATACCATGGGTGTTCTCTCTTTGAAAGCTTCCTACCCGGCAGAGCTTTCCGGCTATAAAAGAAACCGATTCACCAGGGGTCTGTTCAAGATTTCTGCTATAGCAGCTTTAGTAGCAGAATTTTTAAACTGTCAAATTACAGCAAAGCAAGAAAAAGCTGCTATGATATCTTGAACGCAAAAAAGCTGCTAGCATAGCTTTGTGTTAATGTATGTGTATGAGTATTTCTTGCAGTCGACTATTCCTCTCCCTACAATTAGAAAAAAGCCTGGCCGTGCAGTTGCAATCCCTAAATTTATTATTTAATATGTATTAATGTCAACAAAACCTCACTCGAGTCAGTCATTTTGGCAAAACGACCAATGACATTTACACACACATGTATGATTTACGTAGCTGCTTTCTTGCTTGCAGTCGAAACTGCGAGCAACAAAAAGCAGCTACATTAGCAGCTTTTCTCGAATCTTGAACACAAAAATAGCAGCTTCGTTAGCAGCTTTTTTACTGTTTTGAACAGGAAAAGCATGACAATAGCTGCTAAGAGCTGCTATAGCAGAAATCTTGAACAGACCCCAGGTTAAATTCAGTCTTTTCCCGGACTTGTTCCGGAGAAGTCATCGACTGGGGTCCATTAAAAAAATTTACTGATCGAGTTAGGCTTGTTAATAATGTGTAAAAGAAATATTAATAGCCTCTTTGGAACCGCCTTTAGAGGTAGGAATGAAGATTAAGTTGGCAGGAACGACATGAAACACCTCATTTAAGCACGTCAGTGTGGTTGGATTGACTTCAGATTCAGCTTGTAATATTTTGGAATCATATCATCCATTTTAACCTTGCAAACCTATCCCAAATCCTGTATGAAAAAGTTTCCAAATATGAGTAAAAATAAATATGGCTCGCTCCTAGCCTGCAACAGGCACGCACGGTCTCAAAATGCCTGCATGCAACCGGAAAAAGCAATTTTGAGATTCTTGATAGTTTTGGCGCAGGCCATACTAAGATCCCCATATCGTCTGCATAGGCCTTTGTCCTGTCGTTCTATCATATTTTCAAAATCTTATCTATAATCACAAGCAATAGCAACGCCGAACGCTGCTCGCTGAAGTGTGCTGTAGAAGGTCGTCTTGAAGGAATATAGTTTTCAGCATGTGGAGGAGCCATTGCGGATGTGGAATCCCGCCAGGGCCACCTGGATGACTTCGGTGCTAATGATGTTGAATGTGCCGTCTATGCACCGGAATGTTTCCAAGTTATACGGTTTGGATTGGAGAATTGGACGGTATGCGCTAGCTCATACGGAGTGAACAGATTTTCTCCTGCAATATGCATGCTGAGAGAGAGCAATAGGAACTTCTGTTATAGAATTTTGTAGATGTAGCTGTCGCAAGCGTTGTAAGCTTCTGAGGATGAAAGCTGATAACCTTATAGGTCCATAATCATTTGCCATTTAGGAGGAAGACTGAACATCCCGAACGATGTTCATGATTTGTGAATGTGGATGTAGACGGAAATTGTAAATAGCCGCAAGCACAGGCGTAGATGTGCAATGAACTTTCTTTCGTAGTTAAACCATTTAAACAGGAGTGTTGAAGTCGTTTCTATCGATTTTTCTAAATAAAAGTTTGTTGCGTGGATTGAAATTGAACCACTCTAGTAACAGGTGTCAATTACTGAAAACAAACAATTTTCGACACGTGAGCGCCATCTCTTTAATTTTCTAAGGACTTACTGAAAGACTTTCGTACAATTTTAATCAATTACGTAATGGCAAATCCCGATTATCGGATTCCATTTTATATATTTCCCATCCTTTAGGTACCATGCATGAAACTAAGCAATAAACCTTGACAATTAACGTGTCACACAGGAAAGTTCTCAATGGCGTGTTGGCGTAGCATTAATAAATAATTAAGTCTGTTTTATTTGTAATTAGGAGGGGATTTTGTTAGTACCTGTGCCAGATCCGGTCGACGACAGGTACAGCTGCTAGTTCGGTCACAAGCTCCAGCCAAGTGGATTTTAATTTATTATTTACACATTTAGTTTGTGTTCAATCATGCACGGAAGTAAGCCCCCAATGTAATCCACCGATGGGTGCTAAAATCACGAATCCTCGTGCCAAAATAAGTGATGGCAAACATTGGGAATTGGGACACTTTTAACTTCCGGAAACCGGAAAATGTCCATTGTCCATTACTAATAACCATTTCCGTCATCGAGTGTGACCAATGTCGAGTGTGGCTTAACCACAATAGACCACAGCTAAGCACTAGCTCCGTTGAAAAGGTTGATCAATGGAATGCATAACGAGGTTGGGAGAGCAACAAGTGTTCTAGAAATCCAGGATTCGATTTATGAAGTGAAATTTATGGATCGTACAGCGAATCCCATTACTAGCTCTTAGCGGCTTCAAATTCTTTACGGCTAAGGATAAAAAAAAACTCTTTTTTATACACTCCAAGACCATAAATTTGCGGGTTCAATTTACCGACTTTGAGGGGTTTTACAGCTTAGAGCGAGTTTCTCCAGTTTATGGCTGTGCTATTTCGAGAGTTACTGTCAAATTAGTGAACGTAAATTCATTTCAGAGGAAATTTGGCGCTTTTTATGTGGTGCTTAAGGTGTCAGGAGTGAATAACTGCCTTCGTAAGTCGATTTTCATAATGAAAATAAATGCCCTTCTTTTACTGCTGTTCGCCGAAAGCCATTGTGGTCGATACTGTATAAACGTAGCCGTAAATAGCTACCCAGCGGGAAATTTATCAAGCGCTGCCAAAAGAAGCAAGAAAGCAGCGCTTCCTATTCATATGTTATGGAAGCTCTTTGGAAGCACCCACTCTATACTCTCATTTTTTGCTTTGTTTTCCTCCAGTTCTTTTTTATTCTCCACAGTTGGTAAATTTGTGCTTTTATAATAATCGTATCTGTTATGAAATACTATTTTTGGTGAAAACAAAAGCTCCAGGAGCTTCTCAAAAGCTTCCATTTCCCTGCTTCGATTGCGCTTCTTCAACAATAAAATATAAGCGCTTCGCTCTGATGACATGCCTGTGTTAAAAAGAAGGGAATTGGGATATGAATAAGAAGCGCGTTGGCATTCTATTTCAGCGCTTCAGAATCTATTCCAGAGCGCTTCGATTCCCCGCTGGGTAATTATAACATCAGTATATCGCCTAATTCCGATAATATCAGAGAAGTCCGAACCGAAGAATTTCTCATATAGCAATAATAATTCCCGATTACCGCCATTAGTGTGCAGGAAAGAAAGTGCAGGTATTTCCTTTTCAGGATTAACCTAAAGCCCATTACGACTTCAGCATAAATTCCGCCCAGGAATCGTAATTGCTTTAAGTTCAACAGTGATTCCCCCTCTACACCACCACACCCTTACTATACGAGCAAAAAAGATGGAAAATTCATTTCCGCTGAACCTTTCATAACAGCCAGGGAAAAAATTAATTGGTTGCCTCCGTCGGTGCCTTTTAATGCAAGGCACGTCCTATAATATTCCCAGGAGCCTTCCTATCCTTTGTTAAAATAAGAACTTATTTTACTCGTTGCAGTGCAGCCGTGTAATTTAATTTTCCATAGAAATAGAGAGAAAGAGACAGAAAATACCTGCAAACCAGGTTAGTTGGGGGTTTGGTCAGGGTTGTGTGTGGTTTCTCTTAACATATTAAACATAAAAAAGTTGTTGTAGAAATGAAGACCAAACATAGGTCGACCAGGTCCTGTTTGGGGCAGCTTTAGTTACTGCTGTGAAAACTGCAGCTTAAATGCTTCTCCTGACATGTAAAGCCAGACGTAATATTTCATGATAAGGATAACGCAATGGCCTTTGGCTGGAAAGAGCAGCAAAAAGAGTTTGTAGGATTTTACACGGTTTATGGTGGTGTTATGTTACCGGAATACGACATTTTCATTAATTTTTAATTTTGTTCGTATTCCATAGATAATATCGTTAACACGTTAGTTTCACAGTCATTCGTCGCGACAACATGAAAATCCCATTACACAATTTCTTCATTCGAGGCTTCTATTCCGAATTGGTAGGAAGGTAGGTAAAGGTGATAGCAACGTCCAGGAATCGAGCACTCAATTCATGCTGAAAAGGCATAGTTTGCGATGAAACTGGTGAAGAAACCTTTACGTAAATATATGGCTACATGCTTGGAGTGTGTTTAGATCAGTCAGACCCAGAAATCGATCAGTTATAGTCTAATTCAGAAGTCATCATATTTCCTATTTAAATCTTCAAAACCTCTCCCAGTAATAAATGCACGGTGCCTGCTTCTACCCAGAGCCGCGAAACAGAAAAAACATGTTGTCTCTCTGGCTTTTTCTTCTCCACAGCTGCAACAGTGAGTGTTTCACGGAATTGTCAATAGGCCAATGATCTGTGATTATCGACATGATTCTGCATCGTTGCTTGCTGTAGTCAAAGCACAAACGAAGTCATTGGTAGTGTCTCTCTCTCGTCGCCTAGTTATATTACACAGTTTATGACTAGGTTCAACCCAGGTTCAACCGAGGTTCAACCCAGTCATAAACGGGGGTCGACTTGAAACTGGTTCCACTCAACCCAACTCAGCTCATCTACCTGGGTTAAGTTGAAATTTCGCATTATATACGCGGGTAGAGTTGTAATTGGGTTGAAGTGAAATTTTTTTTGTTTGTGGACGGTAAGTTCGTCAAATCCACCTTTGGCGTTATTTTTTATTCGGTGTTTTTGCTTGCATAGGAATAAAAAATGATCTTGTTCTAATTTTTTACGTATCTATAAATGAGAATTTCACGCAAAAATTTAAGGTTATGTGTTCGTTTCAGTTCAACTTTATTTCAACCCAAAGAAACCTCAACTCGACTTCACATACGGTGGTCTACCATTCCACTCAACTTCGACTCAACTTTTAAACCTAGTCAACGGGGGTATATGATAACAGTATTACCAAAGATTACCCACAAAGATACGACACTCTCAAAATTTCCCATAAGCTCCCTTGCGAGTGAATATATCAATCGACAAGGTGCAAGCGAAATAAAATTCAATTTAAAAACAAAACAAAAATCGAAGAAAGAAAGGGTAAATAAAGAAATGTTATTTCACGAAGTGCGAAAGAGACGCACTGATTTCTCTTCTCCGCAATTTTTTGTGCCGTCTGGACTTTTATTTTGCTTGTGTGAATTCATGTACCATTTTCGTGTACTTCCTGCTCTGCATGTGTTTGTGTAGTTTGCCGTTGCTCCGCCCTCTCGCCATTCCGGAGCGCGTATATGAATAGAGAAGTTGATCATAGATTTTTACTTTCCTTTTTCTTCGCACAGAAAGGATTACAGTGTCGTATCTTCCTGAGTAATTTTTGGTATTACTCTGGCGCCTGGCCTCTAGCTCGTCTGTTTAAAATAGGCAGGCTTGTAAAATTGACAACAGTTCCGCCTGAAATACGCTGGCAGGATTAGGCAGATGTGACAAGTGACCATTTTTAAAATGTCAAATTTATCGTGCAAAATGATGTAAAGTAATTAAAAAATCGTTTGTTATGGTTTCCTTTAAACTAAAACGACGCTTAAACGAAGCTTATTTGGCAGTAAGTTGCTGTGGCCGTGCTCTACTTTCACGATGGTCGAACCCACAGGTTACGCACATTATATTTATCAGAACAGATTGAACTATTTATGGACCAAAGAATTCGTACTTTAAAAGCCTTTCAAAGGTGACGACAACCTCAACGGACAACCTCACAAGCAGTAGACTTGCATGGTCCTTTGTCTAGCTGACTAGAGTACTACGAGCTTGCTCGGGGTTTGCATGATTGGGCAGAGTGGCGGCAGGGAGAAATGCGGTAAGACAGACTACAATAAACACCCCGAGCGGGAGCAGGATGATAGGTTCGCGCATTTTTAGCTAGTGGCAGTACATCGCGCTATACCATGCCAGATTAAGTTCGGCTGGATTCTGCCTTGAGGGTCTGTATTCTGCCGAAACATCTTGGTTGTCAATTTGCATTTCACTCCTTAGTAAACGTCTCACAGCGCACAGTGGTTCCAAACGCTGAAAAGCTGGCCAAAAATACCAAAATTGAAGTTACTAATCTAGGACTTTTTAGTGTACCACAGTTAGGTTGGTATCTGTACTTTAAGAACGCAGCATCACCAATGCCAACAATACGCACATGTCGGCAGCGTGGCGTCCTAAAGTAAAGGTTAAAATACGTCAATTTCACAAGTTGCTCGACTTCAACGGCCAATTTTCGTGATAAAGTGTTATTTATTCATGGTGAAGTGATTTGTTTCGTGAAGAGGACTATCTAAGGTTAGTATAACACCTGCAGTTTGAAAATTAAAATGTTTGTTCATTGTTTGTATTACATTGTTTGTAAAACGCAAAATTTCATCGTTTTCATGCTACTTTTACTTTCTCAATATCTCGGAAGTCCCACAAGATCCCGGGCTGAAATAAATTGTGTATGATAGGGCAATCCTAGTAGAAAATTGCCATATGTGTAACTTTTGCACGAACTTGCACATTTTTGAAAAAATGCAATTTGAAAAATCACTAAAAAATTGACTAAAAATATGATATTCATATTAATTCAAGCGTAATATGGACACAAAAAATCTTGTTACAGTTAGTTAATGTTGAGTATACGTGAAACAATAATTTTTAATGTTTTAAACAATGAAATTTTTATAAACAATAAAATAATTTTAAACAAATTATAAAGAATGTTGAACTTTTTTGTACTAAAATTTTTTCGTTTGTTTCTTCAGTGTCTTATAAAAAATGTCTCTCACGAAAGAGACATTTTTAATCTTATAAAGAATAACATCAAAGGGGACAATAATGTTCTTATAAATCTGTTACAAGAACATATAACGAACGAAAGCAAACGAACGTATACATTCTCTCAAGAATGTAAAGCGGCGTTGAGAAAATTATTTCATAAAATAAGAACGAAATGGGATGCGTGCAGTAGAATGCTCAACAGATTCATGGAGGAAAATGATACTTGGCTAAACGACAATTTCCAGTTCACTGAGCAACCCGCGCCTGTACAGTCCCCTGGCCCATCTCAAGCCGCGCTTTCATCAACAAGTCTGCAAGGTCGCGGGCGCCCATCGTCATCTTTTGAAGAATCGAGCGACCGGACAAAGCGTAGACGGACACAACAGATACGAGACGAGTACAGTTCGAACGAACTAGCATATGCTACGCAAATGAGTCTTCGAGCTAGTGGTCAAACGGATGCGGCGAAAATTATCAAGGACATAGGTGAGCCGGCAACTGCTTCGAAGTACAGATTGTCTCTTATTGAAATGCGTGAAACGCCTTTCACCAAAGAAGAAGCTTTATCACTTCTTATTGAAAATAAAATTTCAAAAAGTGCATACCAAAATACTAGGGCTTCAAGTATGCGAAAAAATTGTAAATTGTATCCGTCCTATAAACAAGTCCTTATTGCTAAAAAAGATTGTTACCCTCCCACAACTGAATACACAATCACTGAAACTTACAGAGAGATCAAATTGCAAGCGTTATTAGATCTTACTGCTAAGCGAATACTTCAAGTTCAAAACGAAGTCATTCAAAACCTTAGTGCTGATGATGTACGTCAAATGCAAATGTAAGTGGGGATGTGACGGAACGTCCGGTCAGAACACTTTTAAACAAAGATTTGATAACGACAATGAAGGTAATATGACAGACTCAAACATTTTTTTTATTTCACTTGTTCCGCTTCGACTGATTTCCGTCAATAATTCAGATCAAAAAGAAACAATTATTTGGAGAAATCCTCGACCTTCTTCTCCTCGGTTTTGTAGGCCAATTAAAGTTGCATTTATGCGCGAGACTGTTGAATCAACTAAAGCTGAAGTTGCCAAAATAGAGGAGCAGGAGAAAGAGTTAGTTTCATTTGAAACTATTGTTGACGGTAAAGAAATCAGCGTTTCTTTCAAATTATCAATGACTATGATCGATGGAAAAGTATGTAACTCACTGACGAATACAACATCAGCCATGAGGTGCTACCTTTGCAATTGCACTTCGAAACAGTTCAATGATTTGAATCTTGTTCTGAACAAGGAAATCAACGAAGATCATTTGAAGTTTGGAATCTCTGTTTTGCATGCAAAAATTCGCTTTTTTGAATGTCTTCTGCACATTTCGTACAAGTTAGACCAAAAGGAATGGTCAAAGCGCGGTTCTGAAGAGAAAAAAGCAGCAATTAAAATTCGAAAAGAGAACATTCAAAAAGGGTTTCGTCAACAGTTAGGACTTTTGGTTGATATGCCAAAACAGGGATTTGGAAGTTCAAATGATGGAAACACAGCTCGTCGTTTCTTTGAAAATGCGAAAGTCAGTGCTGCAATCACAGGCATCGACGAAAATTTGCTCAAACGGTTCCACGTTATTTTGCAAGCACTGGGTTCTGGATTTAAAATTAACATTGTTAAGTTTAATGAGTATGCGTTGGAAACTGCTCGTTTGTACGTACAGCTATATCCCTGGTTTTATATGCCAACTACTGTGCACAAGTTGTTAATTCACGGTGGAAAAATAATCCAGTCATCGTTACTGCCAATCGGACAAATGTCTGAAGAAGCTCAAGAGTCGTGCAACAAATTCATTAAACAATATCGCATGTTTAGTCGAAAAACAAGTCGCATCAAAAATATTGAAGATGTTTTTTCACGACTTTTGGTTTCTTCAGATCCGCTAATATCGAGTGTTCGCAAATTACCAAGTAAACCTTTGCGATCACTAGATCTTGAAGCGAGAGAACTGATCGTTACGGAACACTTTGAGCCAGAATCCTCTATTGTGGAACCGTGTGATAGTAGCTCAGACGAATCGTTCCATTCCGATGATGACGAATACTAAATAAGGAATAATTTTTAAGCAATTTGTTAAAAATGTATGAATAAAATTTCTATGATTTACATGCAGTTCTATTTTTATGTCAGCTATTATTGTTTTTGACTATATATCGTGTTTTTTCAAAAAAACTATAATCAGATTTGAATTCTGCGACCCCGAAAACCCCTTATTGAAATATTTTTAGTACTTGAAATAATTAACATATTTTTTTTTGGTCCGCCATCTTGTTTTTGACTTTTCATCCCATTTTTTTGAAAAACTAACGTCAGATTCGGATTCAGCGACCTCAAAAACCCCTGAATACGACATTTTTTAGTACTTGAAATAATTAACGTATTTTTTTTTGGTCCGCCATGTTGTTTTTGACTTTCTATCGCATTTTTTTGAAAAACTAACGTCAGATTCGGATTCAGCGACCTCGAAAACCTATAAAAAAATACATACTTTTGCTTGTTGGTATGATTTACATTTTTGGCCAGGTTTTCGGGATTTGGAACCACTGTGCAGCGTGGTGAAAATTTGTTTCTCCAAATCTTCATCGATAGTCCATTCTTTTGTCGAGATGAGAATTAAAATAGTCATGAGGTAGGATGGGTCTTTTAAATTACAAACTCCCGATATACCTTCTCGACAGAGTAGTACAAATAACTAGAGTAGTACAACTTACTAGACACACCTACAATTTTGAACACCCTGTAACATCATACAGGTGGCATATAAAGGATATTTAAACAATTTCATTTCCTGATAGAATTTTGTCAAGTTCCTTTCAGAAGTGCATCGAAAACTGCAAAAATCAAACAGAACAAAAAACTCTTCTTGAACTTTTCAACTTACTTGAAGTTTCTTGATATGTTGGAAATTTTATAATAACAAGAAAAATATACCCCAAAAGTTTTTCCCTCCATTTTAAACTGAAAACTTTTTCAATTCCAATTTCAAACTCCCAAAGTGCAATAAATAGTTTTTTTTTTTTTTAAATATGCTTTGAGGAAATGCATTGAAAGTTTTGGGGTTCGTTGGTAATATAACTCAGAAAGTAATTATACCCTTGACCTGGGCCCTTTTTCTTAGCATTTATTATTATTAATATTATTATAATTTTATTTATAAAATCAACATACACAAACTATTTTCAAGAAAAAGCCGATTCAAGTTTTGGTTAAAGGATCATTGACTCTATAAATTTTTCCTTTGAAATTCAATTTCCGATGCAATTTTTAAGAAAAACAAATTTCGTCCATATTTCTGCTAGAAAAGGAATAACTTTTCTTTTACGTTTGCACCGCAAATTGCTTAAAACTTTGGGGGTTACTAAAACAGGAATGTTTTCCTTAAAATATTACAAAACTTTTTTTTTCTCTGTAAAATGAAATATTTACGAAAACTTTTACTACATTAAAATTTCAAGAAAGAATATTTTTCTAGCATATACATATACATACATATATGTTTTAGAAGAACGAAAGGTCCTCCAAGCAAAGCTTCCATTTTGCTTTAAAGAATGTTTATTTGGGTAAAGGGAAACACTCTGGTAATTGTTTTTCCTATTTCCTTTTTCTTTTTTTACATAATTCATCCTTAAATAAATTGACAATTTAAAGATTCAGATTGTAAATATGTGTATGTGCCACTATTGAAGGTAAGTGCACTCTCTGAAGCCGTCTAAGGATTACTCCTTTATTTCTTAAGCTTATTTGCTTGTGTTTTTTACTCGACTGTTGTTTTTGTCCTTCTTGCTTGTCTGCTGGATATTTACACACAAGGAGCAGGCAAGATTTAGTAAGAATGGTGTGAATTTTGTGAAAATTTCACACTGCACAGACTTTATTTTTTTCGTCGTTATGATCTCGTTATTTATGTAGAAAGGAATTCCACTTTGCGAAATGTCGCAAAAAGTATACCAACAAGTGCCACGATTTCAAGCATGTGCCACGAAGTCTGGGTAGATGTAGTTCTATAGGTCTGGCAGAGTGGATTTTAAAAATGTTTGTGTATAAGGTTTAATTAAATTTGGGATTAAGATCTAAGAGACTGTGATATATTTTGGCATGAAATAAGAAACACCACTATGAAGTTCATAGAAATTTCACTACTTCTAGGAAAAATAAATAAAAAGATTGAAGCTTTTAAATAATTTTATCCATTTAATCTTCTTGGAATTGCACAAGTAGCAAAGACTTATGAAAATACCTTGTAAATACAGTATTGTGTAAATTGTAGTAGATTGGGTAGTACGAGGTCTGAATATATTTTTGGTGAAACTCGGTCCTATCGGTGGCCAATAGTTTCTTTTTTTAAAATATCGAATAGGCTAATGTGATCGAACTAATCCCTACCGAACAATGTTGCAAGACACTAGTAACCTCGCCCTTTAAATATGCTACCGCATGCAACGCGACTGGATTAAACTAAGACTATAATAAATCAACATTGCAGAAGATATTTCGGAAGCGGGAATGCTATTGGACTGCTTGCCCGTTAAGATCTCTATAGGCTTTCCAGCACTTTTCCTAAGGTGTCGCAAAGTGGACTAGTATGATACCAACATGGCTCCAAATCAGACACAGTTGCGGTAGGTTTAATTTGATGTGAGAGAGCGATAATACTAGGTACCCTAGCGACAGTCTTTCAATAAAAGGTTTACTCTATAATGGTATGCCAAACTGGCCTACAAAAGCAAACGGATTTTAATCTTATCAGATAGTCCTGAGCAGCAGCAGTCAGTGCAGGGTCCCAGACAATGAAAAGGCGGATGCCTGGGCTAAATAGTGCTCTGACATTGAATTCATCGATCCGGAACCGGCTATTGGGGTAACCACATTATCTCATGGAAAACCCTGAAACCTAATAAACCGCGTGATGGGTAGCCGTTACGTATATTTCAGGGCTAATAATGGAACGTGGGGCGTACGAAGGTAACAATTTCGATGAAGATCACTCCTCATGCACCATACCAAGCATAAACGCCTTGTGTTTGGGAATCTTTCAGGAATTGACATAGAGGCACGAAACGACCAGAAACACATAAGGACATGCGTTAGAACTGGATCTCTGAAAGGACAGAGTAAGTCCTGAGGATGAAAGTACGTAGGGATCGGAACGACTAGTCCGATGATCAATTTAAGCTGATGAATGGACACAGGAATCATGGAGTAACGCGGAATTCTCATAGAACATGAACATGCTAAAAAGAAGACAGAGAGAAGAGGAAAAAAAGCTCCAAGAAAAATTTCGTTTCTGACTCCACTTTGTACTAAGAACAACTCTATCTAGAATGTAATTTGGAACAATAAAAAAACCACAAGAAACCAATACACGGTTTTACTCCACCGACTCTCATCCAATATTACCGCGGTAAAACTGAAAGGAAAGAAGGTATATTATCTAGACGGGTAGTGAAGATTAGGGGCTGTCTGGAATCGAACTAAGGACTTCTGAGATGGTAGTAGGGTGACTAAACCCCTAGCTGGGATCTAAGAATGCACCCAGCATGAAATTTCTACAAAGAGTCGAGTATGACACCATTCCCAAAATGTTGCAAATAGTGCAAGTGCAATAAGCGTAATTAAATACTGATGAGTAGAATCGAACTTTTTACTCGTCCAGAGGTACTCGATTCCTTGAGAATCGATGAGTACTTCTATGACATTTCTGTGAACTGCCTTAGCGTATGCATTGCTGGATTTTCGGCTGAGATAGATTATAAATACTTATGAAGTTTACATCCCGCGTAAAAGCACGCATAGTAAACCTGTCACACAAGTCCCACGCGTACGTGGCCGCTGCAGGCAAGAAATTCTAAGAACACGCCAGCCAGAGGTAGATATGTATGCCTCTCTTACAGATATGAATGTATTATTAATCGACCACTTCAAATGCGAGTGTCATTTTACCACGCGGTCCCCCAACTAAGTGCTAACCTCGTCCAATACTGCTTGACCTACGCATTCGAACGAGAACTGATCTACAGAATATACCTAATGACACCCTTTATTTTTAAAGCCCCAATTTTGCTCCGTTGAGTATAGGAAATATTCCGTTGAGTATAGTTTTAACGCCAAAGTCGCCACACATTGCGGAGCCAATGCCTGCATCGCCATTGCGCGTGTATCTATCACCACATAGCTTAAGAATTTAGTCGAGCGACTCGGATCATACGGCTCTGGTCACGCGACTTGAGACGCGCGGCTGCGGTCGTTACAGACGTCGCATAGGAATCGCACCTAAGACTTAATAGCTCTAGACTGAGTGTGGGAGACTTCTAGGTTTAGCCCACTCGTCTCATTCCCTGCACCTGCAACTCCCCCTTTCACGCACTCAACAAGATGTGAATTCGTTTGTTAATAGAACAACTCGACTGTGGAATAACCTCTCGCAGTCAGTATTTCCGAGCTCCTACAACATCCAAGAGTTCAAACGCAGGGTTCATCACCACCCGTACCTTTTAACTCCTTAACCTATACCCCCCCCCCCCCTCATCGCTCCTCCGTAGGTACTAAGCTTACTGCTAGACATTGCACCATGACGTGACAAATGACATGAAGGACTAGTAGTACAAAGGGTGACTCCTGAGCTTAGCACTGCCACATAAAAAAAGGTACTATTGGTCTTTAATTAAGATTGATTAATACCCAATATCGATGCCAAATTTTTTTATTTTCAATCAATTTTTTGATATGGTTTTCTTTGGAATGATAGCAGTCATTTTAGGTTGAAATACGTTGTTAAAAGTGTCGCACGGAGTAATTTCGTATTAGGTTAGGTTAGATATGGCTGAGCTGTTGATTTACATTTAGACCAAAAATTTCGTATTACAGATATAAGATTGCCATGGAGTCAGGAGAACGTTTATTTCGAGGAAATAGTCACTATAATAGTAGTGATAAAGTTTTGTCCGAGTTGTTATATTCTGTTTCATCGATCGAGGTCCTTTTTGGACCTTATATAACCACGCTAAGGCAATTTTTGAAGCTTGTCCAAAATAAAGTTGTTTTTGAAGAAAGGCCGAATGTAAGATTTGTGAACCGACAGATGCAAGAAGAACTCACTTCTCTGAAATCGCAGGGAGCCTCAGGCTCCAGGAAGTTTGTTTAACAATTTGGAATATGTTATTCCATCGCCGATCCTTAGTGCAATACACGTTCCACTAACAAGAACCAACCTATTTTACTCTGGGTATTGGGCCAATTCCGCTTGGTAATCCTATATATTTTCATTATAGTATTTCCATTTCTTTCTATACTATTTGATCGGGTATTACAAGACTTTATTATTCACTCTCACCTTTTATATAATTGATCATCCAAATATTCTTGGCCCTTCCGACAAATTTTATTAAGGAGTATTTTCTTACAAAATTTACCAAGAAATCGAGATGTGCTGTTTACCAGAACCTTTTAAGTAAAGTTCACCACTACTTCAATTTTCTTTCAATTAGACTAAGTACTTAAAAGAGACGTCAATTAATTTAAAATTCTGCTAAACACAATATTTTGGTAAGGAATCTTTTAAAAATAATTTTCAGCGAAAAACTAAAATTATTCAAATTTTTTAAGAGAATATGTTTTTCTTTGAAAAAGAAAAATTGCATGAACTAAAATTTCAAAAATAAACGTCCTAAAAGCCAACATCAACAAATATTCTTCAAACAAATGTCCTTTTAGGTGAAACACGAAACCAGACAAAATTATTCAGAATATGGAATATAAAAAGGACACCTAAAAAGCTACTTCCAAAAAGGAAATCAACGTAAATTGCACGAAAGAAAAAACGTTCGAGTGAAACAGTGTGACAGCAAATATGAACTGAAAAACACAGGTACATACACAGGTATTCTCCAGGGTATACTAGAGGAAAAATGATTTTTTTTATTTTGAAGGAAATTGGATGGATGGGGGGGAGGTATACATTTTTATTAAAGTCTAAAGTGAATAAAAAGTGGAGATAGTATTACCTTATATGTACCTAGCAATATGTCAGATGCAGATAAGTTTTTTTTAATTTGTTTTTATTTATGTATAAATCATATCTAATAACAAAATTAGGATGACGGTTTCAGGATTTTTAAGGTAGGAGAAATTTCATGAGAAACACCTTCAGATAAAAGTTATTTAAAAAAATATATATTTATATGTAAAAATTTTGTGTTCTTAGGTTGATTTATTATTCATATTTATTTTTGCGAAATCATGACTTCGATAACAGCAAAATAAAATATTCCATAAAATTCTGGGTATGATTTATGTAAGAGATAAAGTGTGCATTTTATACAACATACGTCATCAGAATACGAATTTTATTTGTTAATATAAAATGTAGAAAGGAGTCATATTTATGCGGGGGCATAAGAAAACGTCATTGAAGTTATTTCTTTTAATAGAATTTATTAAAGGAAATAAAATTATTTTCTTGAAAGGATTTTGATTTACTCGATACTAAAGCACATTTACATTAAAATTTTAAAATAAAACACAGAGACACTTCAAATACTTTAATTTAATTATTATTGATTAGTCACAACAGTCACAACGCCTACCGAGCATGGCGGACATAACAATGACACTCAAGAGCCACGTAACAGTGATAAGATAAATCAACGACCAGGGAAGCAAAATCATTGAAAGCCGTAATATCCATGAGCAACACTACAAACTCCAAGAGAAGTAGAGAGCTCAAGAAAATTTATAGAATTCTTGGGGAGACGGTTTTATACTTTAGAAGTGATCAACTCTAACTAGAACTTGCAGCAAGGCCCAAAACAACAAAAGGTTGCTGCCGCGAAGAGCAAAGATTAGATTTAAAATTCATCATGGCTCCATGACAAGCCAAACCCTCTGTCCAATTTGCAAGGCAAATCACAAAGTCTATTCTTGTCAGAAATTCGCTAAAATGCTGATCGAACAAAAATATGATTCAGTTCAAAAATCAAATCTTTGTACCAATTGCTTGGTCAAGGTACATGTAACGAATACGTGCAAAGGCTGGAGACTGAAAAATTTGTAAGAAGAAGCATCATACACTTCTACACCCAACTCTAATAAACACTCCGACTGAATCCAATAAACCACTTAGTAACAAAGGCCAACCATCGAACTGTACTGAAATCGGTACTTCCATAGCAGAATCCAATGAACGGTAATGCTTCCTACTGCAGTCATTCGTGCAACTACAAGTCCTGAGTCGAGTTAAAGGAATAAATTTAGGAACCATCCATACAACCAAGATTCATCTCAACGTTCGAGCTTGTAACCACTAGAGAAGGTAACACCGAATGTATGGAAACATATATGAAATTTAACACTGGCAGATCCTTATTTTGACACACCAGGGGCCGTATTTGGTTTCTCGAGTCGACATTGTCTTCTGTGGATAAACAAAAATTGGCATTTGGCGACACGATATCGTCTCTTTACGTGTCGATAAAGACGTTTGACGATTATTAAAAAGCTCAATTTATGCATGCAATAAACTTATAACAATTTATATTTTAATTAAATATACGTAGTTTGCTGCCCTTGGAGTAATACCACAATTTGATGGTTTTGTATGGCCGCGCTTATCTGTCGATTTGGTCGTGATACCAAATACAAAACTTAGAGAATGTCGACAATCTTTTTTTGTCGAGTCGATTCATCGACTCGAGAAACCAAATACGGCCCCAGGACGAATTGATGTAATCCTTGGAGCTGACGTGCAAGGAAGCATCTTGATGGATAAAGTTCTATTCGGATCATCTGGATCTCCAATCGCACAAAAGACGAAACTGGGTTGGATTCTATCTGGTGAAGCTCAAACAAATATTAAAAACAATACAAAGCTTCAATGCATGATATCGGAAGTAGATATCAGCAAGCGCTTTTGCAAATTTTGGGAGGTGGAGGAACTCCAACGCGAGCCAAATTATGAAAAACGAGAAGATTGCTTGTGAAACACACTTCAGAACGACACATAGACGAAGCTCTGACGGTGGATAACAGTCAGAATAACATTTCGAAAAAATACTGGCGAAACTGAGACCTCACACCGAACAAGAAACTTATTCGTTGTACGAATATTCCAAATGGAACAGAAATTTAAATTTTTTTTTTAAAAACCGACTTCAGAAAAAAAACCGCACAAAATGCACAAAAAAGGATGAAATAATTGTTTGTAATTCTTAACAACATTAATCCAATCAGAATGGATCTAGAAAGAAGAATCACTTTTGAAGACGGTGCTAACACCTGTGGGTGATGTATTAAGGGCATAAGCCTAACAAAGAAATGAAAACAATTCCCGAAGCAAGAGTTAGTGCAATCAAACTCAACTACTACCTGGCACCATCTTCAAAAGTTATTCTTCTTTCTAGATCCATTCTGATTGGATTAATGTTGTTAAGAATTACAAACAATTATTTCATCCTTTTTTGTGCATTTTGTGCGGTTTTTTTCTGAAGTCGGTTTTTAAATTTTTTTTTATTTCGTACTTTTTAGTCCGTTCATTTTTTCGGGGGCAATAATAAAAAAATTATTAAGGTAAGTCTACAAGGCACAAATAGATCGTTGCGTGTGAACTCAACTGTTCGGCTTGCACAACCTAAAATGTTTGGATTGTACCAAATATGTCTCGGTGATATTCGACCACTTGCTCCTCCGACCTTATCACAATCAATGTAACATAATATAGCGCGTAGATAAGTATAAATATAATGCGCAATAACTAATGGAGGTAATTTTCACTCGTCATTTGCACTCAGTTTATTTACACAATTCGACTTGCGCCAGACAATTTAAAAAACTAAAACGTTGCGTATGAACCTACCTTTACGATAAGTATGACACGCTGCCGTAGTATCGTTTAAGCGACGATGCAGCGTACGTATTGCGAGAACGATTCTTCTTTTTAAATCCATTCGGAGAAGTATAACACGCCGCCGCGCCATCGAAAAAAATAATTTTTGCAGTAATATATTTGCATATTTTCGGATGAATTTAAAAAAAACTTATTTAATATGGCCGCCATTTTGGGTTTTGAATGACGCCACATAGCGAAGTGTGTTCTACTTGTCACACCCTTCCATTTGATACCCATTTCGGGGGTCGGGGAGCCCAATTGCAAAATTCGACTGCCATCTTGCAGCCGCCATCTTGATTTTTTTTACAAAATGATCAGATTGTATTGTCATGCGAACTATACGTATGTGTAAAATTTGCAGTTGATCGGTTATATGGAAGTGGGTCAAAATCAAGTTCAACATTTGTTTACAGTACACACCCATACAAATCAAGGAAAGCTTAGTTGTCATTGATAGCGGGGAAATCAAATGTAAACAATAAAATTCTTTGATTCTTCACCCACGTCATGGTATATTTCTTTATTCAATATAAACAATAGTTTTTGAGCTGCAAATCAAAACTATATGCCATAACTTCGTTATCATCGGTTTTTGTTCTGGAAGCAAGTTTAGAGACGTATTCATGTCAAAAACTTGTTTCCTATGAAACAAATTCCCCGAAGGAAATTTAAAAGAAATTGTGACGAAAAAAAGCACCGCGAGCCGAAGAATCGAACTCGCAGCCCCACAGAGTCCCCAGGCGAGGGTAATTCCCCCTAGCCCCCTGCGCCATGGCAGATAGAGGTCCCGCCAAAAGAGTTGATGCCGGAGCGCGCAGCTGGGGAAATTAAAGCTGCACACAAATAAAAATTGCGCACATATTGATAAGAAATACGCTTATGTATTTTCAAATTTCCCCTTCGAAAATTGTTGCGACTAGGCTAAGGGACGAGAACGACATGCGGGGATTCTACTGCGCATGGAAAACGCGACTTTCTCGGCATCAACTCATTTGGCGCGACCTCTACTATCGGTGGTTGACTAATATGTTAATTAATCATTTCAGAAAGAAGAAAAAAGAGAAAAAGAAAACAATCTGCTCCGACCGACCAGGCTCGAACCTGCAACGCCACACGCCGCTGGATCGAGATCCAACGCGCTACGCACTCTCCCACCGGCCTCCTACCAGTTTCGCAACACTAAAGTAATTTGTTTGGTGCCTATAAAATGTTTAGGTTTAGATTGAACTAATTTTAACAGTTTTTTATGCCTAAATTCCTTTATCAGAATTTCGAAAAAATTTAACGGGACCACCGTGGGAAACTCCCCCTTCAAATGAACCAAAAAAGCAAAAAAGTTATTGGGTTACAAAGTTATGCATGAACAGGACTACAAAATACCTACACGTCGAATTGAGTAACCTGCCTCTTTTTTTGAAGTCGGCTTTATGAACGAAAACCTTCGTCTAGGACACATGGTATCAACCGAAGACACTCTGGAGGGGAAATACTACTTGCCACACCATGCCGTGCTTAAACAAGACAGCACAACAACAAAACTGAGAGTGGTTTTTGATGCCTCAGCCAAACGGTATAATACGAAAAGCCGAAACGAACTCATGATGGTCGGTCCACAAATTCAACAAAAATTACTGTCAATCTTGCTTAGATGGAGGAAATATAAAATCGTATTCACCGCAGACATCGAAAAAATGTATCGCCAGATCATGATCGTTGTTCGGGATCAAGGCTACCAACGAATACCAAAGGTCCAATTCGTGAGTACAAATTAACCCAACGCCATATCAAACGATTTGAACTCTTCAGTAGCTGGAAAATGATGACGAAAAGAAGTATCCTAGGGCATCTCATATAATATTAGATGACACATATGTTGATGATGTTGTGTCTGGAGGAAACTCACTGGTGAAGCAGCCATCGCAACTCCACAATTGATCTTGCATGGATACGGGAAGACCCACATAAATGAAAAACATTCGTAGGAAACAGAGTGGCTGAAACTCAAGCACTGAATCCTGCAGATGTGGCATCACGAGGTATCTATCCCGCCCTTCTGAACGACTACAAGATCTATTCGGAGGGAAAGCATTGGCTAAAGGACCAGAAAATTGAATTCCTGTCAACAAACCTACCACAAACGGATTTAGGAGGAAAAACATATAACGGTAGCCACGATAACTACAGATAGCGGAAATATGAACTTCAACGTATAATAGCAAATTGTACATGATTCTTCACCAACATAAAAACTCAAAGACCATCACGAATTGTCACTCCATTAACAATCCAAGAAATTGACGCTCCTTTACTATTGTTGGTAGGTAACTCACATTTCAAGGATGACATTACGAAACTTTTGAAGTAAGAGCAGAATCCCTCAAGATCTTTCAAACGGAGTGACTCAAGTTACCTGGAATCAATTGCGGAATCGATTACCTGTATTCAACACAGAATCGATAACTTGGAATAAATGCGGTGCTGATTACTTGGAATCGGTGGCGGAATCGATTACCTGGAATCAATTTAGGAATCGATTACCTAGAATCAATTTAGGAATTGATTACCTGTAATCAACACAGAATGATACGATACAATACGTTTTTGACTTTAAACCCGACACCGGCCTCTCGTTGCTCCCCACCGAAATAGTAAAACGTCATCGTTTCGTCCATTGTTGGCGAGACGATCGCCAATAGTAAGCCATACACTGAGAGGAAAACGCACGCGCCACTCACAGATGCACGCGTAATGACGGTGCGGCCATTGGCTTCGCGGCATCGACACAACCTAAAAAAAATAGTTTAAAAGAACTAAAAAATACGCCTTTATTTTAAAATGAACCAAAAAGTAAAAAATAATTTTGAATGTAAAGTTTTTATTGCTGCAGGCACTTACTTAAATGAAAAAAAGCGTGGGCGCTAACGAATAGTTCCAGCATTAATCAAATAAGAATATAGGTAAAGAGCGCTCCACTCTTTTTTACATTTAAGTAAGTGGCTGCAGCAATAAAAACTTTACATTCAAAATTATTTTTTACTTTTTGGTTCATTTTAAAATAAAGGCCTATTTTTTAGTTCTTTTAAACTATTTTTTTTTTGTTTTCTACTTTTTAGTTTAGAAGTCGGGGAAGTCAAAGTTTCATAAGAAAAGTGTGCAAAGTTTCATAAGAATCGGTTAAGTAGAAGTAATTGAAAACACTGTAGCAAGTTTTGAATCAAAGAAACAAACAAGCTAAATAAAACCATTAAAAACAAAGAAAGACACTTTACACCACTTAAATACGCTTTAATCCCTTCTTAAATAAAATATTAATCCTTAACCCCCTTTAAATGATTACGATCTAAAAAGATTTGTAAATCAATCACGTTTCACACTAGCCTCATTAATCTTCTAAAAATATCCAAACTACATGGGGGATGGTGGTAGAAAAAAAAAGGAAACCTGAAATAATAAAAAAGGATAAAAAATCAGTGTGGCAAAAGAAAGTACTACAAAAATAAAGGATAAAAGCTTGACCGAGATTTGACAGTGCGCTGAGTATTATAAGGATCGTCTGGGGGGCGATAAAATCCCAGCGACAAAAGTAAAGGGTCCTTCAGTTTTGTTTCCCCAGACCTGTGTCCCTTTCAAAGGACATAAAACTAAATACAAGAGAGAAAGCATTTCTTTTTTGTTGTTGGCTGTGCTCGTCTGACCCGTGATAATTTTTCCCTTTTCAACACAACGAAAGCTTCTTCTCATTTATCAATAAAAAAGGGCAGAAAAGTAGAATAATTCAGTTTTTGGGTGGGATGGACCTACTTCTGAAATAAATATAGAAAGGATATGGCCTCTTATTACATTATGCCTTTCATAGCCTACGCTATACGAATGCTAAAATCCTTTCACCTTCATAAGGATCCTTCCAAGGGCAGGGAATATTGACAAGGTGACGTGCTATTAAAGAATAATGCAATGTCATTATGCCGATGAGAAATTTGTCTTCGTCTAGTTTCAGGAGATGAATCCTTCGATTGAATGATTAAACACTTTTGAAGATCCTTAGAATAAATTCCTGAATTTTTTCGTTGTTGTTGAGATTCCTGAGACAGATTGAACGCCCAAACCATGATGGTATATAAAATTACAATCCTCAGGCCATTTATCATTGTCAAGATTGAGAAAAGGAAGAAACGGAAGGTCAGATCCTTACGCCCTCAAGGTGGTTGGTTTTATTTGTACCTACACAATTTTTTTTTTGTTATTGTTATCCCAACATTTATTTGAAAATAATACCTAAATGAGTTAAGAAAGGTGAATAAAAGCATTTTTTCTTCTGATAACATCGCAACATTTAAGGATAAAAGGATTTTAAAGAGTACTCTATCATACACCGAACAACAAAGATAACACAATCGTATGTGCAGAGGTGGTGATGAAACCATTTTTAACACAGCAGCAATTTACCCAAATTTTATCTGATTTATATCAACAACACTCGATGCTGTTGTTGATTTATTCTTTTATGTGTTATCCACTTTGGGATAAATCTGTGATTCTGATAGAATTTGCCGAATACAACACAAATGTATCTTGCTCACATTTGTAAGAATAAATGAAATGCCATGACGATACCACAACGATAGAGAAAAATGTAAGATAAATTGCAGAAATAGGCAAGAATTCCCCTAATAGGAATTGTCACAAATTTTATTTTTATCGCCTTAAGTGTGTGCAGTTTATCAAATATCTAAGGATATACTATGAGAAAATTGTTTTATCTTAAGTGCTAGGTTGCCGCGACTGCGTATATTTTTGATATATCAAATAAATGTATCAAATTCACGATATAAATAAAACATGACTGCAACAATAAAGGAAGGTTATAGTTTGTGCTTTTAAACAAACAATAACAAAATTTTCTCTTGCAGACGATAATTTCCAGAATATCAAAAAGGACCCGTCATCACCAGTCAACTAATTACCAACGATCCCAATTTTCGTCGGATAAAATTACTCGTAATTGCTCTTAAGGTGCTGCTTTGCTGTTGCACCTCAAGAGATTCGTTTGTAACACAACACCCCTAAATTCATTAAGAAGCCTGTTACCAGCAGACTGCTCGATCACTAATGAGATGATTCAATACATAACGTAAATTTTGAATAGGAGTAGCATTTTCGTGTCCTTTGACCTTCCATAACATGGGTGGCCGGGCAATGGACTTTTGGGAAGTTATTTGTAAAGAGAATCTGGTTGGGAAATCTCTAGTTGGCATTTCTTAGAGCAGTGATTCTCAACCTATGTGCCGCGGCACTTTTGTGTGCCGCCAAATTCAGGAAACAAAAGTCCACAACCGATCACATATTCGCATTAAGACTGGTAATTGAAAAGATGAAAGAGTTTAATATTAAGAGTTTAACACTTTTTCATTGAGTTTAAGACAGAATATGATCTTGCGCTACGTTCAAAAATCTACGAAGCAATGGTGGAACTGAACTTTTCAGGCCAATTAATTCAAATCACTAAAACTTCATCGAATGATAAACGGAGTGAGAATACAGAGTAATTTTTCGGTGCGAACAGAGGCCTCAGGTAAAGAGACTCTTTATCCTGCTTACTACTTAACATATTATTAGCAAAAACGGTCCGGTAGGAACGTATTGAAACTAGAGGGACAATTCTAAACAAGTCTATTCAGCTAATGGCATATGCAGATGATATAGACGTCATAGGCAGGTCAATGACTGCAGCAAAGGAAGTAGATGTAGCGTTAGGCAAAGCAGCATCAAAGAGCAGTAAAGACCACAACATTACGGCGAAAATTAAAAGAAGAATACAGCTAGCGAACAGGGGCGGCGGAGCATAATCATTGTAGGTGGGGAGCACGCGAATAGGTGACCGTTAAAATATTATTCGGTCAATTGAATCACGAACTGGCTTTAAATTCTTTGGTTATGGGGTTATGTGCGACTAGCAATTTGGAAGGGGCCCTTATGAGCCTAGCCCGACCGCCCCATATGGACCCCGATTAGATTGCCCTATAAGGCCCACACCGAATATCTTATCCCTTGCCTCATTCGCGCCTCGTCCTACGGAAATGCCTCATTTGGCCCCCGGAAAAAAATCATTGCTCCTCGATTCAAGGGATTCTGAAAAGTTTGAGAAGTTCGGCGTGCATATGCGAAAATTAACTGTGTCTGTGTCGAAAACTTTATATTTTTAAACGCAAGTATCGTTTTACTAATACGGTGTCCCAACTGAGTACTAATTACGTCCAATGCTGCTTAGCCTTTATAATCGAACCAGAACCGGTCTATTGAGTATGTTAAATGATACCCTTCCCGGTCAGCACCAACATACTTGCCTGAAACATGAAGCAATACATCAACAAAAACTAAAGCTTTGTATGAGTTAAACTAAAGCTTAATGGCCCGGCTTCACCGACCTCAGTTCAATAATGTTCAGTTCAGTCCACGTAAGTGGCTTCACCGGCTAAAGTCCAGTTTATGTTCAGTTCGTGCAAATTCTTGCTATTCCGCCAGAAATCAGAAATGCGAGAGCCCACTGGAATGGCATTCCACTATTCTAGTTAATTACTATCTTTTGAGCGAGCTTTTACATTCAACTTCAGTTCGGAACCCATTGTGCGAACTGAGGTTTGTTTTACCTCAGTTCAATATGTTTAAACTATATATGAACTGAATTGAGACTAGACGTTCAGTTCGCCAATTTGCTTGTTCAGCCGGTGAAGCCGGAGTATTTTTTTGAAGGTTTTCAAAACGTTTTCGGAATATGTAAATCAGATATCGCCCCACTTAATTTGAAATAAGGTTTGCCTACTAGGGCCATTATAAAAAACTGATAATGCATACCTCACTTCAGTATCGTTGGTCTTTTTTTGAGTGGCATTTTTGAGGAAACTCTTTCGGAATGCCTCTCATTTGCTACATGGAATTCTCATTAAGGTGCCGCGCCTAATAAGAGGCGTATCACGCCCATATTTTCACGCTAGCGAAGTTTACTACATGATTTTTGAATGGAAACTGGCTCCTGAAAAGTGAAGGCTTGAGCGTAATTGATGGCTAAGGGATGGAAACAGGGGGTTTATAATAAATCGAGAATTTGACCGATTTTCTAACACAAGCCCATCGAAAGTGTGAAAACATTCATGGTTACTATTCCTATAAAGATATTAGCGTGAAAATATGGGCGAGATGCGCATCTTATTTCTGTTACGTAAAATACGTTACGTTACGTTATTCAACCCTCTTCGAGGCTAGTATGAGAAAATGGGGCACTTAAACCTGTCACTAGCTAAGTAAATAAGTAAAATTCTTTAAAATTTATTGTATTGTTAGTGTGCCGCCAAATTTTGAAATTGTTAAAAGTGTGCCGCAACAAAAAAAAAAAGGTTGAGAATCACTGTCTAAGAGGTTTCGTCTTTTTTTGTGTAAAGTGGCTGGGCTAGTCGTCGAAATATGATGAAACCCACAAAGATACCTTTTCTCCTTCAATACATCAGGACTTTAGGGGATATTCCCCGATTTGCTCCAATGGGGCAAAGAAAAATTTGAACTTAGGCTTCGAAGAATATCCGCCAACTGTTTAGTGGCAGGTCCCATTCCAGCGCAGTAGAGATCTACTAAAGCCAGAACCAAATATGACGTTCCGTACTTTAATCGTACGCACCCCATCGTACAAAGTTGAGTGTTCTTAGGGCATCCACCTAAATTGACTTAATGAACTTTCATATATTCGACGATTGTTAGGAACGTACGGTTACGGTACGGCACTTCATATTTGGGTCAGGGTTTAGGTGGCATTCCTCCGCAAGCCAGGTGAAAACGACTACAATCAAGCGCATTCCTTCAGACCAATCAACTTAACATCTCTTTTGTCGAAAACCATGGATAAGAGGGGTTGAAAGATTTATCTGTAGATAACTATGCTGAAGAGATATCCTTTAGGTAGAAGTGAGTATTCGTATACGATCAGGCTGGCTAATTCATAGACCATTGTTTCTCAACCTTTTAAGTGGCGCGACCCCCTACAAATCCAAAAAAGGAATTAACAAATCAAGCGACCCTTTGGTTCAAAAATAAAAGATGGGTTGGAACGGGTTTCTTAGTAAGAAACCAAGTCTGATCAACGATCGGGTTTCATTTTCTTCCTTCAAATCGCTCGTAAAATTGAATTATTTAGGTCGATCCACACATATCCGTGACGGCACGGCACCGATGCTCTCCGTGTCAGTGGCTTCAGTGCTGAATTTTTTACTGACATTCCCACAGCCCCATCTTTTTCGTATCAATGACCATTGTTCAATGGCATCTGCAATTACTTTTTAGTTTTAAAATTTGGACAATGATCTCAAGCGCATCATAACATTTAGCGTATAAAATCATGCTGCGGTAGCCTTGCACATAGACGAGGAAGAAAATAATAAACAAGAGAGTGGGGTCATCTCATGTCATCTCGGAAAGTAAAACTAAATTCTACAAATATATTAGAATGAGCCAAAACGCATATTCAGTGATTTTCAATAAAAAAGTCGAGAAGTGGATCCACGCGAGTCTGTATATAAGTAGTAGGAGGATGAAAAACATTTGGGCATTCAAGCAACCCTACATCAAAGCAATCTTTACAGGTTTGTGTGTATTTCAAACAAACTTTACCTAATTTTTTTTTTTTTGTTTTTTTTTTTTTTATGTGACAGACTATAGGCTTAGGGAAGGCCCCTTTGTGCTGTTCGACAAACTATTTTTTGTCGTATAGAGCGCAATGTGAAACAGCAGCTCTAATCGAAAGATAGAGAGAAGAGAGAGAGATTTGTAGGAAGGAGATGCCACAACCTAGCCGCGATATTTTATTCCACCTACAGCCAACCATTTCGCGACTCTTACATCGGGGCGTCGAGAACAACTAGCTGGAGTGTTATGGCTCCTGAAACGAGTTGAATCTCATCAACCAACCGATGACATACGCTTGGTGGAGCGAGAAAGGACCAGCGAAGGCTATGACAGGGGGAATCAGGAATGTAAAGAAGGGAAAACAAAGAAGGAAAGTTATGTGTGAAGGAAAGTGGAAGAGGCGAAGGGCCGTGGGGCTGGCCGGGATTCGATGCCGGGACCTCTGGGATAGCAGTCAGGCGCCTTACCTCTTTACTACCGAGGCCCCCAAAGAACTATAGTCCATGGAAATGGTACTTTAATATTGCAAAAATGCAGGACAAGGTAACTGTCATCAGAAGAACAGCATTAGACAAGAATGGAGCATTAATTAACAAGTCGGTATCTGGAGAATCAGATACAATGACGAACTGTACCAAAACCACATAGAGATAGACATCGTCAACTGTATCAAAATAAATAGACTACGATGGGCAGGACATGCAAAGCGAATGCTGGAAAACAGAGCAGTGAAGAAGATATATAAGCGAATCCTAATCGGTGGCAGGCCAGCAGGACGACCTAGGAAAAGATGGTTTGAAGCTGTCGATACAGACGCTGCATACCTGTTGGGCGTAAGAAATTGGAGGACTCTAGCCAGTGAGCGAGAAGATTGGAGGAGAAAACTGAAGGAGGCCAAGGCTCGATTTGGGCTGTAGTGCCATTAAACTGAACTGAATTACTTAAGACCAATCAACTTAACATATCTTATGTCGAAAACTATGAAGAAAGACTGTTGAATGATTATCTGTAGATGACGATGCTGAGGAACAGGAGGAAGGAGAGAAGAAAATGACCTCAATTATATTTTCCCATAAACTGAATTACATTTACCAATTTAACCATAAATCACGAATTAATTTCGTAGAACAACAGTAAATAGTATCGATTAGATCTAGTTAAGTCATGCTCCTAACTCACAAATCAAACAGTTTCTTGAATAAATGATCAATCATATTAATCAGCCTGAAACTAATTCGTCAATCTACATGATATCAATCATTGACACAACAACAAAAAAATCTAGATTAAAGTAAAATTATTTTCCAGAAATAAGTGACCTTTTGTTCATTGTTGTTCGAGATTTAATTGTCGAATTAATAATCCCCCCACTCCAATTTTACTTTATAATTATTTTACTGCGTCACGTATTTTCAGGATATCTAAAAAAATACAATCATGCAAAACCACAACAATTGCTCAAGCAAAATTTTTTGCATATTTATGAAAATGTATTTGTAATACCAAAACTCACAATTTTGCATTAAGGACTTTTATTGCCTTTAAGGAAACTCGTTAGCAGTCACTTTGAAATTATTATTATTATTATTTTTCCAACACAAACACATTCCGCCCTGCAGCCGCCCCCGCTGGGTATTTTTGTGTAATAACTTTTGAGTTTTTATGAGAAAAGTTTTTTATTGCATTTTGTTTTTTTGTAAGTGGGGATGTACATATAAGAAGGACATCAAAAATCTCAAAGGAAATAAAAATGAAAAGGAATGAAATGATTGCATTTGTCGACAGGAAGGAAGGAAGTATGTCTTGCTTTTACGAGAAAGAGAAGTGCACTGCTTCTTGCCTGAAATTTCTTTCGTCCTTATTTGTGCTAGAATCCGTCCAGGTTACAGTGTGGGCGGAATCAAGCTGATAATATACATTACCTTTTACTTCTGACACCAATTGCTAGTTGGCTTACCTCTGACACAAAAGTGCTCTATACCTGCTAACCTTTGTGTAGAATATTTTAAATCTCATCGCTGTAAGCTTGCCGTAGGGATTCCGTTGCGGCCGACTTGTGGCTTATTCGTTATAAGCCAGTGCGGAACATTCTGAGTCCATATCCACCTGTTCTAGGTAGCATAGGCATACAGCAAGAGAAGCCGTGAATATTTTACATGATATGCGAACTAAATGAGCGTGAATGGTGCACTTACGTACAATCTAGGAGCATGGAGGGCGAACGCAAAAAAATCGATTAAATTAGCAGTGTTATATTTTGCCTTGTACATGGTCTTATGGCTTTCCCTCCCAGGACCTTTTAAGACTTTAGCCAGGTTAACTGTAACCACAGTGAGGTGGGCTTATACTCCTACACCGAAATGAAATTGTTATTCTTAGAAGACAAGCAAGGTTCATACTATGTATATCCACATGTATACCTACATCGGTTCTGATATCGAACTCATTCTAAGTGGTTTTCTTAGTAACAACCAGACAAATTGTCTTACAACGACCCATATTAAGACTACACAAAATCACTCTAAGTAATTTCGTTTTGAATTGATTTTATCTTTTCGATTTTGAACAGAAGATATTAATCTGAAAAACTAATTATGTGTTATAAAGGATCAAAGTCATTTAATCCTTAAATGAAGTTTCGAAATGGCAAGAAATTGTGTGAGTTTAGAAATTAATTGGGTCATAAATGGATTGGTTGAGACTTGATTAAGAGTATGGAACATTGAAAAACTAAGTTATGTGTTGGGTTGTCTTTATATCGCAACTAGCATGCGTAGCAAACAAAAGAGCTGCCACACGGATATGCACGCTCCTGCTACGGTGATGACAATCTGAAAATGCACCCCCAACAGATTTACACCCCTGTGAATGTATTCCTAATAGAACATTTCAAACTCGAGTATCGTTTTCCCAAGCGGTTCTCTAACTAAGTACAAACCACGTCCAATGACGCTTGACTTACGCAATCGAACGAGAACCGGTCTACTGAGTATGCCAATGGTACTTCTTATGGTCAGCAAGATAACTGCTCTTTTTTTTCGTCCTATGCAATTTCTTAAAGCTCCGGTTTTACTTTAGCCTACACTGATAAAAAAACATTTTTGGCTTAAGACACTTTTTCTTGAACCAAGCAAATAATGTTTTGGATATAACGAAAACAAAATTGTTTTCGGATAAGCAACACTCATAGTCTTGGTTTTATTATCTTGGATGAAGACAAAAGTTGACTAGAAGTAAAAAAAAATTCTTGGCTTGAGATGCTGATTTTTAGATTTTTCCAAAAAAAGCTTATACAGAGACTCTTGTCCGTCTGTTCGTCTGTGACCTTCTTTTATCTCTGAAAGTACTGTCGCTACAGACTTGGGCCATATCTCAAATTGTAGCTCTTGATGAAGAGACCTAAAACTGAGAAAATGGTCTAGAAATTCCAACCGGAAATATATTTAACGATAAAAAAGAGATTTCTAATAAAGTACATATATTGGTAGTCTAGAGCTAAGGCGCTGGAATCCTATCCCGGGGAACCAAGTTCAATCCTCGGCCGCGCAATGGTGGCCTGTGAGTGAATGAGAGTCTTTAATGGAGAAACGTATTTTAGTTAATTTAACCCAGTTTTCTCGCAATTTTACACTGTTTCTTGAGGATAAAAATTACGTGATATTTGCCGAAACCTCTAAACAGAAGCACTTGCTTATCCCCAATTCAAAATTTGAATTTTCCGTTTTTCTATCCATTAGAATTTGAATTCGTAGCTATCGAACACCATGTTGGAAATTAAAAGGGAAACAAATTTTATACACATACAGTCACTACACGTAAAATCCGGCTAAAATTTCGAGTGGGGCTAATCAAATGCCCCGGAGTGTACATACATAAGTGGTCTCGGTCTTGCACAAGAACAAGACCAAGACTGTAAGAGTAAGAACATTTTTGCTCTTCACTAAATAAACGCTTTTGTACTTAACCGTATTCGATGTATTTTTCTTGGCGATTTATCCGCTTTTTATTTTGGCAGCCTCGGTGCTATCCATGCAATGATGCCTGTCCAGGCGCCTCTTTGGCCCCACGCAATAATCTCTGTTTAGTCCACGGTTTACAAAACTCAGTTTCCCTATTCTCCTTAGCCAAAAGACGACAATGTTCCAAAGAACAGGTGATAGAGCCAAGCCTGGACAGCCTGTCTTTCACCAACATGATGTCCAATCACGGTAAGACCTATGGGGTGCGACAGCGAGGGAGACCCAACTTTCGCTGGAAGGATGGCGTAGACCAAGACGCTCATAGGTTAACGATGCCAAACTGGATGACATCGGCTCAGAATCGGGACCGGTGGAGAGAGGCCAGGCAGTGGCGTAGCGTGGGGGGTGCCGAGGGGGCCATTGCCCCGGGCGGCGTAGATGTTGGGGGCGGCGGCCAAACTGGATCGAGCTAGAGATGCTGCTGGTAACATCAGGCCCTAACCATTGCCACATCCAGCACGATGTCCTGGCTGATGGTGTCTATAGGCCAAACCTAAATGGGAAGGGAAGTGAAGTCATGTGAAGTTAGGTGCCATTCCATATAAATGTATGAGAGCAAGGACGGCGCTTTCATAAGTGAAAATGGTGCACTTGCACCGGGCGCAATTTCAGAAATTAAGATTTAAAAAAAATTGAAAAAGTGATCCAATTGTCATATATTACACGAAATGCACCTTCTGTGCGTTTTACCATTGCCTTCTGCAAGGTGTGGCCAATGCAATTTCATTTAGTTCGCCTGATTTTGTCGTCTTTCCTTTCTTGGCTGGCACGGTGCCATAGGTCATGATTTGTAATTCAAATAAGTCGTACTATTATAGATCACTACTTCGGCGAGAAACACCTAGATCGCCTCTGTTCTGAAGTTTTTGAAAGCGGCTTCTATGTCCAGTAAGGCTGTTAAGTGGACTGCTTTGTTATGCAAGACTCTACCGTAGAAACCAATATATGCAGTGCAGTGACCATCTATTATCCTTCGAAATATAAAGGATTGGAGAACGACTTCGTTATGGAGAATTGCAGTTTGTAGCATTATTAGTGCTGGAAATAGTTAAGGAAGTGCAGCTTACAATGAAAATCATCGGAGAGCATTAATCAGCATTAGCGGGAGAGTTTTGTGAATTTAAAGCGTAAGTAAACTCAGCACAAAAGCAAGATCGCGAAGCAAATCTGATTGGACAAAGGCAAGGGCGCGCTTTCATAGGTGCAACTGGTGTATTTGTACTGGGCGCAATTGGACAGGACGCAATTTCAAAAAAGTGAAAGAATAATTCCGCGCCTTCATTTAAAATGAGTGTTTGTGTCTTCTTTCATTTTCCTTTACTGCCATCAAAAAATGAACAAAAATGAAGGGGGCGCAATATGTATATGGGCGCAATATGTATATGGGCGCAATATGTATATGCACCGGGCGCAAAAAAGGCAAACGCCGGCTTATTATGAGAGTGACCAATATGGATGGTAGTAAGTGGATGTTACATCTACTTCAGTGGAAGTTACGTCTACTTTACTTCTGCGTTACTTTTCATTTAAGTTTGGTCTTATTTCTGGACTATAAAGTTGATGCATCAAAATTATCCAACCAAACTCTCCTATTTGACGGATTATCAAAAAAGCGTACGCCTGTGATGGAAGACAACCCCTTTTCTATTAGTAAATTATTTGGCGTAATTCTTTCGATTATTTGCAGGGCATAATTTCTCTAGTTGTCCATATTAGAGTTGAGAATGAAAATTAATTGGAAATACAGAATGCAGACAAACAAATCTATTGAAATTTGGGCAGGACAATGACGGTCGAGTCAGCTAACTGAAAATATAAATGAGCATATTGTATGAGACTCTCAATGCGCATGGAAACAGCGATTTTAAGATTCCCTTCTTTTATGACGCGGGCTGTAAATGCTGAAGTTTGAGAAGGGCTGCAACAGCTGCCACATTTGTCCTTAAAATCCTCTTTAATAGTATTGGGCTACGATGATGGGAAATAAAACCTCCAGATATTGGACAGAGAATTGTTTAAGCTTAAGCTCGGTCGTCTACGAGGCTTTCTATCTAAAGACAGACTGAAATAAATTACAGAGAGAAATTACTGATTCAAGCTCTCTGGGTTTGTTAAAGTTTATAATTCAGCCCAACCTTGAAGCACGGATATAGCCTGCGCCAAAACAATTGGAAATCTCAAAATCGATTTTTTTGATGCGCAGTGAAATCCTCAAATCTTCTCCACGAAAGTAGCTTCGAAAAGAAAAGTGCACCTCGTCATTTCGTTCGTTTAAAACCCCAAATCACCCGCTCATTTATATTTTCAATCAAAAATTCAATCCGTCTCACTACGACTCTTGTCCTGGTCAGATGCTATGGTGGAGTGTTGTTCCCGGTAAACGAGTTTCAAAAGGGAAATTAAAATGCATATGCGCTTGAGTTTTATCCATACACGGAATGTTAATGTATGTGGGAGTTGTCATTGATTCGCCTGCGCGTAAAATTCCCATTTATTTTGGCGCGCACTATACCGAACATTCATTAGTTACATATGATTCATTGCGTTTACATGATGCCTTGAATTCTTGGATTGAAAATTACTTGAAATTCAAGTTGGGTTTTGATTCATTGATTAAAAGAATCAATTCGAAAGTAGGGGGCAGCAAATTTATGGTTCGCCCCGGGTGGCACAAATCCACGCTACGCCACTAAGGCCAGGACCGGATCCCGGTTGTAGAGCCGTTAAAGAAGAAGAAGAAGTTGTCCAACCACATCTTAGAGAACTGGCTCGAGAGAATGACGTTCCTTCACAAGTTCCTTTTCATAGATATTACACATTTATATATGGAATCATCAACAAGCAAGCAAGCAAATCGGCCCCTATTTGATCGTCGTGCCAGACGAAATATGAAGCCCTAAAATTTTCAAATTGTTTGTATAGTTTGCAAAGTTTTTAAAGCAATTTCCATGATATTAACTAAATTTTAAATTTGTGTATGCCGGGTATAGTACACGCCCAATATATGCTGCCATACAACATGCAAGGGATATAACAAGACTCCTTCCGCAATACTTCAAGCAGCAAACCACCTTTACTGGAGCCCTAAATAGAAGCAATGTCATACTGTCCAAAGGGTTGGACTTCTGTGTACCATTTGTAAAATACACGATGAGACTAAAAGTTTTAAAAAGTAATGTGTGGGGAGAATGGAGGGTGGTTTCGTGTCTCATTGTTATTGAACTAAGTGGTAAGGGACCTAAAAAAACTTTTGTTAAAAGTTAACAAAAATACTCGATACAACCTCAATTTACCTTAAAAAAACACTAAACCCAAAAAAGGAAGAGTCTTATTAGGCCGATTAAGCCATTACAGCGAATAATCAATGTAATCGTCCCATCCAAAATTCAGCTATGAAATTTTCAACTTTTGTCCAACTTCTTCCCTGCCTGGACTTTCCAAAGGGTCTCTAAGGAATATTTTACAACTTTTTAGCCCATGGACCCTTCCTTTTGATTATTACTTAAAATCCAGGTAGTTGCAAGGTAAAGTCTAATGAATAAATTAGCTCCATTACTGTTTGTCATTCGCCTTTTAATTAACTCGCCCTGCTCTCCCCGTCGCTACAGCAACGACATAAAAAGTCCGTTATAAATTCCTAGAAATTGTGAATATAAAGTGAAAATCTCAAATTATAATATCACGGCCATTAAAAAGCAGCTGGAGTACGATTGATAGCGGGGCGGCGACAGCTGTACGATGAACGAGTGTATCAGTTCGACAAGGACGAAGAACTACGTCTGCACCCAGTGTGGGGGTATCCTGGCAGGTATAGGTTTAGATAGGTAATACAACCTCAGCAAACTTCGCTGCCGAGTTCAAAAGAATCCTGTTTCAGCGAAGATATTTTATTTAAATATTTGCAAGATGAGTCCTTCTTGCGCCGGGCTCCCCTCAGCTGTGACGGGTCGATACCTTACGATGTATCACGTCGTTGTTGGGAGATAAGATTGAGGACCTGTTTTATGCTCGTCCTTGAGCGTGGAGATTTGAAGAAGGCGGGGGCAGGGATTTGCTTCAGTCCACATGAATAGTTGCTTAGTTGGGGATTAAATAGGATCCCCGCAAGGTTTATGGTTTGGTAGAATACGGACGATTTGCCTTTTCGGGGAAATAGGCGCTGCATAGAGGTGGGGGATCGTGATTAGGGTTGTGACTTCTACGGTTTTTCTGCATCTTGTGAAGTATTTTCATAGATAATTTAAATTTTTTCAGGTTGGTATCTTGTGACATCATAATCTTGGAGGTAGAAAAGAAAATTTGATAAAAAAATCAAACAAATGGGAGAGAAAAATGGGTAAAGACTTTTGATAGAGAAAATAATAAAAGATTAAATAATAAAATAGATAGCAAAACGTTTCCATATCAATACATAATCCATTTCACGGCAATCGATGTGAGATACCATTTAAAAACAATAACATATCAAAACCATCTGCTAGTGTCTACGAATATGTAAACTGCTTGTCATTTCCTTAATGTAGAAACAGTCTTTACAAGAACAACCTAAATACCGCCTTAAACTATAGAATAGGAGATGCCTTATAAATCTTGCATGGAAGTTACAGGTAGATATGTTACGAGTGTGCCTTTTGTGTATTACTTAAGTAAGATGCCTGTATCAAACTGTTTTGGCATTTTGGTTGAATGAAAATTGAAATGCAGACATTTTGCAACCCCTTTCAGAGATATACTGATAAAGATAAACTGACGTGACGTAGGTAATCAAATTTAAAGGATCTTGTTTTTTTGATATCCTTCTTTTATAAATTTATGCAGAGTCAGTTTAAATATTCTTATTGTAAACTAATCGTAAATACTAGCAATAATACTATCAAAAATGAATCTTAACAGAAATAATTGCATCTAACAGGAGCGGATCCAGAAATAATTCGGGGGAATGAATTTTTACTCATAAAAATGACAGAACATTTACTCCCTAAGAATAAAATAATTCCACGAGTGAAAATAAATGATGGCCTTACAACGGGCAAACACTGGCCGTGTTTGAAACATAGTCCTTTAGAAGGATGCTTGCCGAACTGTACGTCCGTATATTTATTGAGAAAAATTGGTGCTCATGTCTTCGTATTCGAATACTACAAAAAATTATCAATGCAATTTTTCGATTTCGATTTTTTCGGTTTTTGTTTTCTTGAATCACTTAAAATAACAAAATTTCCCACTAATATATGAATCAACATCAAAAATCAAGTGTGCGGTGCCTTCACAAAGCGACGACTGATGAACCTGGTTTTCTTATGTATTGATATAGCCTTTAGGTATGATAATCGAAAGGCTGAATGTACATAACGAAAATGATGAAATTCCTTGATAATATTGCTCCAGGAACAACCATTTATTAAATTTCTGCTGGGCAGCCAACTTTCTAAAGTGACCAAAGCTGCCGGGACAGAAGCAAACCAGACCAGTTTAACCACGAAGCTATTAGGGAGGCGATTAGATCGTTCAAACCATACAAGTCCCCTGGAGCAGACAGAATCAATCCCATGCTGCTACAGGAGGGCTGCGACCTAGTCACTTCCTTGTTATGCAAAATATTCAGGGCTTCCTTCACACATAGCTACATCTCAACATACCTAAACCAGGGCGTTCGGATTACACCTTGGCTAAATCTTTCAGGCCGATAAGTCTTTCCTCTTTTACCTTGAAGACAATGGAGAAAAATGTCGACCAGGCGATAAGGGAAACTTATCTTCAACGCCAACCACTAAGCTCCTATCAGCATGCGTACCAGGCGGGCAAGTCCACTGAGACAGCACTGCACAATCTGGTGCTCAGGCTGGAATGCGCCGCTCTAAACAAAAGGGTTATGCTGTCGGCCTTCGTCGATATCGATGAAGCCTTCAACAATACATCCTATGATGCTACAACTAGGGCTCTCAGTAGACACAGTCTAAGTAGCACTTTCTGCAACTGGATTGACTCTATGCTACAAACTTGCAAAATAATGGTCTCTCATGTTGAGGCGTTTCTAGAGGGCACTATAGCAAAATCGGACTATCGGAATGCATGCCCTTTAGAATCTCAAAATTTAAGCATCCTTCTGTGCACATAAAGGATAGGCTAGCTTGGACTATTTCTAAAGTATCGCCGGGCGGACTAGTATGATACACAGATGGCTCTAAAACAGGGACAGGTGTAGGCGCCGGAATCTGGAGTGAAAGCCCCAGATTCAGCAGGGCGATAAGCCTAGGCATCCTAGCAACTGTCTTTGAGGCAGAAGCCTGAACTACATTGAAAAGCAGTGCAGTGCAGCACTGCGAAGTTTAATTTAGAATTCTTGTAACTGAACGTGGCAACTCACATTAACTTCACTGCCTTGCACTGCACTGCACTGCGCTGCCTTGTCTTAGGCTAATTTCTAAAAAACTGCTTCGCACTGCACGCCAATTTCTAAAAAACATCATATGAAGTTGTCATTGCCATTGTTGTCAAAATGGATGACTAAAAATTGATAGAAATAAGGACTTTCTAGACAACAAAAGTCACAGGGACTACAAAAAAATTACAAAAGGCTATATAGGAGTAGTCAATGTCAAAATACTGCTTATTCAATGTGTCTTACCACGCGTTCTCTAATAAACTACTGCAACATACTGCGCAGTGCTACACTGCACTGCTTTTCAATGTAGTTCAGGCTAGAGGTGAACGCTATTCTGACATGCACTCATGAGAACTTAAGAAAGGCCTACTAAAATAAACGGATTTTTATCTTCTCTGATAGCCAAGCGGCAATTAGAGCGATGAAGTCGCGTAGGACTAAGTCGAAATTAGTTTGGAACTGCCAACGTGCTCGCGCTCTCAACCAAGTTACCCATGTCTGGGTTCCGGGTCACCGGGCTTCAAAGGCAACCAAAGTGCGGTTGCCCTGGCTAAACAGGGGTCTGATATTGCATTCATCGGTCAAGGTTAAATACTGACGAAAGTTGACTCAGTTTATTGGCAGTTGAACTATTATTTTGGAGTTAGCTCATCACGATGGATCGATGTTTTATTTCAAACAAATCCACAGATTTTCCTACGATATACGGTGATTTCTGAAGTAACAAATGATTATACAGTAACAAAACAATGAATCGAATTTTCCATTTTTAGTTGAATTTTGATTCTTCGCATTGCATATTGTATCCCATTGCGATACCGCCAATAAGATAGAGCAGTCTAGGTCGCAGAACGAAACGACAATGCTACAAACCAAACTAATTTTCGATCTAATGTGAATTCCGTTTCAACGTGACACTTCACTACACTACCATCATAAAGACTCTTAAATATAAACCTATGCTTGCTACAATATTATATTGAGAATAATGAAACATGATCAAGAAGCACAAAACAAAGTTTCTGCATTTATCTTTAAAATTTTGCAATCAATGTGTAACTTTATCCAAAAACTTGAAACTTTCAAAGTCCATAACTTTGTAAGGATTTTGAAACATGTACACACATTTACGTGCTTGAAAGACGCCCGGTAAGATCTTAAACTTGAAATTTAATATTGTTTGCAATTAAAATGACTTCGGCTGGCTACAGGAAACAACAGGAATTATTAAGAATTCATAACAAATTAAACTATGTACAAAATCAAAGTTATGAAGTCGAATCGTAAGTTATTTTGTATGTTAAGAGAAGGAAATTCCTATTTGGAGTTGGGAGACAAACTGCGAAATTTTTCACTAAAAAAGAACAAACAAAATTCTTTATAAGAAACAAATTGACACCAATGAATTTATGCAATAAATAATTCTAAAAAAGCATCCGCAATTTTAAAATAATCTTTTAAGAAAGTTGCTACTGAATTGCTTACTTTATTTAGTTAGTACTATATTCTAGACATAAACCCAAGGACGGTGCTTTTATAGGTGCAAATGGTGCACTTACATTGGGCGCATCTAAGAAGCTAACATTTTTTAAAACAAATTAATCTTTAAAAAAACAATTGAAAATGATCTGCCTTTTTCCACTGTCTTTCACTACGATCAAAAAATGAACAGCTGATGGGAGCGCTTTATGGCATACTGCACCGGGCGCCGGAGATATCACGTTTTCCCCATGTTTTCCTTATATCTCGGTTTCCATAGGTCGAACAACCCCGTGAGAGAACCCAAAATGTGAGAGTGATTTTTTGGCCAAAAAGTGATTTTTGCCAAGTTTGACCTTAAATAACTTCGAAAGGGTTAAGTTTTTGAAAAGATGACAAGAGGTTTTCTTGCAGGGTATAGCCTTTCTTATTGACTGATTAAAAAAACAGTGGGTGTGTGTACTTATGTACGCGCATTAGAAGTTATACTTCTTTGGCATACAAATAACTAATTGGAGTCTTATCATTTTCATGCGTTGGAAGTTGGAAGCATCATGATGCCGACAGGCTCTAGCCTGCAGATTATATGGGACTCAAATCCTAACTGAAATCACCTACTAGTTGACTTATCAGGCCTAACTACAATGGTTTTAAGATGCCTCATCAAATTTTCTTAAGACTGGCTGATTTCCTGTCAACACGCAAAGAATGTTAACCTTCATATGCGTCGCCAGCTGGTTCAGCTCTTATCTACCTGATAATACTGCTGCTGTTTCTAAGCCTTATTCTCTTCCTTTTGGTTTCCGCCTTAGCTACCAATACAGGATATTTAAATTCTCCTCCACTTTATTCCATAGATCACACAATGGTACCATTATAGTTTTCTTTGCTCTTAGCCGTGCCTTTAGCTGTCGGTTCCTCGGCTAATCTTCGACGCTCCAAAAGGGCATGGTCTGTGTCCTCTTTCACATTTAGGAATGCCGGGCATTGCGTGGACTCATATTGTCCGAGCCGATGGGGGTATGCCTTCATAACTCACCTCTCCATGCTCTCTCGAGACCCATCCTTCCACGTTTGTTATGAGCCGGTGAGTTCATCGACCTTGGGTAGACTAATTTTACTTCATTTTCCACTACTGAAATTAAAGTCACTTCTAAATTATGTTTACTTCTCTAGCTTCTTCTACTTGTGGTTACTCAATTAAATTGAGCGCGTTAGGGTAACTGAAATATCATACAAAGAGTTTCGGGCAAATACAGCATCATTTATGGTACCGTGCCGTGTATTTGAAACCAATCGATCATTATTCAGCGCTAGATTTACATGATCTTGGAGAAAGTTAATAGTGGACGGGAATCTTCGCCTCTGCCAAGAACTTCTTCTCAGTCTTTTTTGTATGGCCATAATACTTGTTTCAAAAATTAGATTTTTGATTTGGAGCAAATACTGCCTACTAATACTTTGGAGCGGATACTGCTATCACAACTTGTAAATTCAGACTGTTTCACAGAACTAACCTCTCAATCGTTCAAAATTGAATCTGGAGTTCCCCGAGGCTCCATTTTAGGCCCCAAGCTTTTCAATATATTTATACACGACTTCCCCAACATGATTCCCCTTCTTAACACAACTTTCATATAATACACTGATGATGCACTTGTTTGGAATACAAGTCTCACCTATTAAAACCACAGAAGAACTCCAAACACACGTCAACAAAATAATAGATAACCTAGATAAATGGAACGTAGAAATTAATCAGGGAAAAGTTTAATAACCTGCTTCAGGAATCTCTCAATGGAGAATAATCATTAATGGTCACACAATTATTTGATGAAGTACCTGGGAGTGCAGATGCATCACAGAATCATGTGGAACCCACACGTAAGACTCAAACTGATAAACGCCCGTATAATAGTAACTAGCCTGAGGCCGTTAATGAAATCTAGGACGCATCAACAGAAACTAAAAACTTGCGCTATAAATCAATAGTACGACCCGTACAATATCCACAAAGGTGGCAAATAAGTTGCTGTTTTTGGAAAGGAAAATACTTAGGAACTGTACCTTCCTCTATATTGCAGCGGAAAATGGGCGAAAATTATACCAATCCTGATATACATGTTCCAGCTAATGCAAAATAGACTTCGCAATTATGCCACCGAATGAATTGGTAAGAAAAATAGCTAGTGAAGGCATTATCAAAGCAGTAGAGTTACCAAACAAATACACGCCAAACGAAATATATGTATGTAAATGAATAAATATGTAGTAAACTTGAAACACCCAAAAACATCAGCCTATGGGACCCAGGGAGGCTATCATATCAACTACCTGGTGTCCCATACAAAATAGTTTAATAGCAGGCTGGAGATATTTCCTTGTCTACTTTTAAGTAGGCGATGGAATATCTCCAGCCTTATATAAAGCGAACAATTAGATTTTAAGTTCAGTTGCAATTAGCAACTCATCCAATGTATATATGTATATATTGTAAATAAATTAGATTTACGGGAATATACATTTTTTTAATATTTAGTGGCCAACCACTAAATATAGGTAGGCCACTACAAGCCTACGGGCGAACTAGAAATTAAGGGCCTGTGTGAATTGGGACTAAATTGATGACTAAACTAAATTTTGCAGTTTTCGTCGTTAATGTAGGAAATTGCTGTGTGAATTCGTTTGATGACTAAATTCAATTGACAATAATTTTTACTTTTATAATTTTATAGCCTATGCTTTTTATGCAGCAAGCACCTAAATAAATGGATGTAGAAAATATCACTATTGACAACAGGCTATTAGTTCTTCACTTTATTTTCCGTTGTATGGAACTATTTTGAAATAAATTCATCCTCAATTTAGTCAACTGTCAAACAATTTAGTCTCCTCGCCAGAAGACTAAATACTGTATTATCGACACTAAATTTTAGTCATCGAATTCACACAGGCCCTAAGTATACCAGTAAAATAGCTCTGACAAATGTAAGTCAGCGATACAAAAATAAAACCACAGCCAGTTTGGCGCAACCAATCTGTTTGTGCCTAAAACACTACGAAACTTCCTATGCCCACGAAAATCCCAGCTGATGAATCGAACATGAAATTTATTTCCCTCCATAGCATCGGCATAAAAACCCCCTCACCCAACGACATCGTGAGCCGGCATCGGCTACGAATTTCCATATGCCCATAATAATGATAATCCCAGTGCGCATGAAGAATGGAAGTTGAAATGCTTGCCCTTCATTGCCTCCACCCCTTCGCCCATATCCTCCGTGCTAAGCCTTCTCCTGTGTTGCGTTGCGTTGCGAATTCGTCAAAATTCACTCTCATAATATTTTTCAAAACGCGCCTAAAGAAGTATAACTTCAAAAATTCGAAAAAACTCTTTTTGGATGATTTTTTGACCAAAAAGTGATTTTTAATAACTTTGACCTTTAATAACTTTCAAAGAGTTAATCGGGGCAACATTTTTGTAAGAACAAAAGATTTAGAGAATTTCATTGTCAACATTTCCGAAATTGTTTTCCTAACAAGGAAGATGTGGACCAATTTTCAGTTGTTTTGGAGTTTTGCCGTTTTGTTTAAAATGGAGGAAACATATTATTGATATTGCGTCAGCGTATCTATAACTTTTCTGCGTTTGAATATCTACAACGTATCTTGATCCAATACTAAGTTTCCATACAGAGTTTACCCAGAGTTTACTCAGATTAAGAGGCCATGGAAATGGGGATTAAGTAAAGTTTCGTTAAATCCAAGAACACTCGCACATTTTTTAACTTCCCAGTATAGGAAGTTATTGTAATCGGTCCGAAAATCGAAATCGAAAATTTCAACTTATTTGCATCTTTCAAGGTCCCAGGAGCATTTTAAGCAAAAAATTGGGAGGAAGTATGTGTGTGTGTGTGTGTGTGTGTGTGCACGGATGTGGTCATTTTTTCCTGCACGATATCGCGCGAACCAAAACTGATATCGACTTCGTTGAGGTGTTGTTCGAAGCGTATTAACCGAAATATGATCTGAAAAGATTTTCATAAAATTCGGTCGAGCCGTTTTTTTGTTTAAGCGACGTAAGCGATTTTTGTACCTGCACGATATAGCACGAACCAACCATGATACCGACTTCTTTGAGGTGTCGATCGTAGCGTATTACCGAAAGTACAGTTTGAAAAGATTTTCATAAAATTCGATCGAGCGGTATCTATGTTTAAAGGGCGTAATTGATTTTTGTACATGCTCGATAGAACGCAAACCAAAAATGATATTGACTCCATTGAGGTGCCGATCGAAGGGTTGGAATGACACCCGTTCAAAATGAAGTTCACTTTTATGGATTCAGCCGAGCAATAGCTTCCCAAAGAGTCATCACTCGTCAAAATCCGAGTTTTCTTTAAAAACCATTCAACAAATACGTTAACCATTACAAACATGACGTAATTTTTAAACTTTAATTCAGAACTGTTTGAACGGCGGATTGCTTTCCATGTCCCACAGTTTTGGGAATTGAGTTCATTGCGGGATTTCCAGTGATTACAGTTTGGCCTTTTCGGACAAGTTTGACAAATCCGTTACATTGATTAATTTTGGTACTATCTCCTGAAATCGTTCGAATTGAAAATGAAGTTTTTACCATTGCAGTTTATCATCATCGCGTCAACACGCTCAAAATGAATTCGCTTTATAGTGTAGCGAACGAAGTGCCAGGGACATGTTTGTTTGCTACTGTTCAACAAAAAAAGAGCTTCCTTCCATCATACTGGGAAGTTGATCGTGTGTACCGAAAGGGTCGAACCCACATCCCAACTAGTTTTTATTTTTTTTTTTTATTTTTTTTTTTTTTTCAATACATTCATAATGACCATTTCAGGAAACCAATCCACAAATTAAATTAAAATAAAATTGAGTGATAGTACGCATAATTATTAGAAAATAATAATTCCTTAAATAATGAAAAAAAGTTCGCCCCGTTACAAAGAATTCCGAAGTGAATTCCCTATTTTGCTGGACTATATAGTCAGTAACAATTTGATGGAATTAACAAAACTACTAGAAAAACATAACCTTTTTAAAACAGTATTTTATATCACCTAAAAAAAAATTTTTTTTATTGCAATCTACGAATCATTCGTTTTCCTTTTTGCTAAATGTAACGAAACATTACTTACGTATCATCGTTCATTAGAATTTAATTTAGTATCAGGAAGACACTTACCTGAAATAAAAAAAAAATTGAGAATATTATTGTATGTATTAATTTTATATAAAGTTAATATATTTCATATGTAAACAGACAAAACTATAGTGTAGTAAAAATTATTATTTTTTCCTTTGAATTTCTAGTATCGAAGGATAAATGTAATCGAAGCAGTAAATTCAGCAATTTTCATCTATAGCTATCCCTTCATGCTATTAAATAATTTTTTTTAATTTTTTAAAGCAAATTAAAGGCAGATGAAAAATATATGTTCCACTTAAATCAAAGAATACATAACAGACTCCAAAATTATCCCCAAAATAGAACAGGACTAGACTTCGTAATTCACTTACTAGGTACACTTAAATACAATTCGGATTGGTTCATTCGTAATTCTAGGAACTTTGTAAAATCTAGGCCGAATGGATTATTTAATCAGGAGTGTATGAGATAAAGAGCCCGACCATAGAACGACCAAATTAAAATTTATGACAGATATAGGACAAGGGATGGTCAGTGTGAGATAGTTCATTATTTATTGAAAATTCCGAAGCAAGGTATGAATTGCGGAGTTAACGATTAAAGTGAAAAGAATGGGCAAATCACGTAAATTCAAAGGACAATTCAAATTCGCGTAACAATTTCATTGGGCTGTTTTTCTGTGATTCTTCTTAAAACAATTAAGTTATCAACAGAAGTAAAGCAAATAGTTCGTTGGGGAATTATTATAGTTTCGGAATTTTTATTTGAAGTTCTTTTGTGAGAAAACCAGAATTGGATACTAGCTGGTGGTATTGGAGTCTAACTCATTCATCTTCTCTGTTTTCGCTGCTGTTCAGTCAGGAGGTCTTAACAGTTAGTATATAAGTATGCTTAAGTTTTGCACATCTACTTACAAAAAACTATTATTAGGACGTTTCATCAAAAGAATGACTGACCTGTATGACGTATAAATGTCAACACTGGCTCCTATCTAAACAGCAAGAATTTTGAATTTTAGAGTCCTTATTCCAAGGCAGAACTTTATTACATATTTCATAGAAACCTACATCCAGGAAAATTGCATTTCCTGCACCCACAACATTACTCGTGCATAACTTATACATATGTAGTATGTACAATTACGAATTTCGTATGCAAGTTTCGTAGTTTGATGTTAATATTATAATAGCACCAAAACCTCCTTTGGGATTCATAAACTAAATTTAGATTGTTCCACACGTTCCACAATATGCTATAAATTTTAATTCCACTCACAGGTCCTAATTCTTTGGCAAGACTTTTGTGAAGAACTAAATTAATTTGGCATTTATTGAAAAGCTTTTATGACCTGCACAACTCCCATTTAAGAAGATATAACTTCGCTGCCAAAAAAAAAAATGAAACGAAGTATTCCCAGAGCTATATCCCGCAGCGAAATTAAACTGTCTGCATTTCCCTTTAGAAGCCAAGTTTATACACGTATATTTTTTTTATATATCGACAATCTTATAGAATGTCGACTGCCTGAAAAAGGCGTTTCATTTTCTTGTTGGATATCAAAGATATAATTTCCCAGCGGAGGCCGAGAATCAATCTTCAACTAGAAATATCTGATCGAAGGTGAAACGGAGGCGGTTTCGATAAATTGAAGAGACTAAAAATACTTTATTTAGAAATGTTTTTAGATGTGTTTTCGGTATTGATTAACTACTTTATATCCAGGAAGAATTGATCAATTATTGTGGAATCATCCACGAAATAATGTATGTATGAAAAATTAATCATTAATTGCCCGCCCGCCCTCGCACGGTACCCATAAAAATTTCTGGGCTCTTGAGGGTAAAATCAATCACCCCTGTCTTGTCCCCAACCGCTTCTTATTTTATAGGTCAACCATTCCGGCACGTATATCGTTCCTTAATCAGGCCTTGATTAATGCTTGATAGATTTGTATCGTGTGCATGATTAGGACCTTCACAATTGATCCATCGGGAAATAATCATAGAGCTTCGGACTCTCGGATCGCATTGTTCGTGAGGGGTCGTCCATAAATTACCTGAGGTGATTTTTGCGATTTTTCTACCCCCCCTCTACCCTTGGTGAAATGTCGTGAGCTTTGGCTCGACCTCCTGCCCCTCCTCCCTAATCTCAGGAGTAACTGGATTTGAATAATTGTCCGGCCACTTTTGCCACATTCGAACACCGATGTTGAAAGGCCATTGTCAACAATAAGTGAAAGTCTAACCTCAGGTATCACCCTTTATACTAAAGTCGTAGTCGTAAAGTCGTTCATGACATGGTGCAATGCCTAGAATGGAGATTAGTTTCGAAGAGTAGAAAAAGGATAGGATAGGTTAAAGGAAGTCTATGCGGAGATGGCGCTGAACTTGGAGTTTGAACTGTTGATGTTGTATGAGTTCAGAAATAACCGTCAGGGTTAGCGGAAGATTTCCTCGTTCGAGTTTTACGCCTACTAAAAAATTTTGAATCCCGCTAACCAACTGGCAAGGACTGGCCAGACTCAAGATGAGAACAAGGGAGTTTGTCGTCTACTTGGTAAAGGCCCAACTTTAGTGGAACTTTGGTACCCCGATTAATCAGTTAAGCCGACAAGGAGCGTTTTAGGGCGGTGTATATCATTAGAGTGCCGGTGAAATCCCTGGCTTCACCTACTTCAGTTCATTAATGTTCAGTTCAATCCATATACCTTCACTGGCTAAAGTCCAGTTCATATTTAGTTCGTGCTTGAAGTGGTTGTTGCTTTTTTGCCAGAAATTACAAATGCAAAAGCTCACTGAAATGGCATTCCATTACTCCAATTGATTGCTCTCTTTTGAACCATCTTTTACGCTTAACTTCAGTTCGAGTCCAGATGGGCGAATTGAGGTCTGTTTTATACTAAGTTGAATATGTGGTAATTGTATGTGAACTGAGGTTATTTTAAAGTTCAGTTGACCAATTTGCGCATTTAGGCCGATGAAGCCTGGGTATATTGTTAATTGGTCAATTATGCTGACTCTATATTAAAATATTGATATATTTTATAGCATTTTGTACAGTTATTATTTTTATGGATTAGTAGGATTTAGCCACATCTTAAGGCCCCTTTCGCACACAGCTTGACGACAGGCAGTGGCCTGAAAGTTTTCGCCTTGCAGCCAAGCACCTCCCCGGGCGCCATCCAGGGGCCTGCAGTCCAAGAAAACTGATAAAAATCTTTATATGTGTGGGCATTTGTCGACAGGTTGGGCCTGAAGATCTAGGGTGGTAGCACGAAAGTTATTACAATCGACCTCTTCATACAAAAAATTGTATAACACTTGAATGTATGAAGAAGTCGACGGAAAAAACTTACGTGCAACCATTGTGTCAACAAATATGGTCGCCAATGTTTTTTAAAGGTTTTTCTAGTCACCAATCTGTTTGTGCCTTTAAGGTTTCGTTGAGGCCATGAAAATGTTTGCACTTGAATTAACAACCTGTAGGGAATCATGACGTCACGGCGGATACCTGAAGTAATCATCCGACAGTCACAATGAGTATTGTGTGGCGTTAATCGGGCCGTGCCTGCCGATCTGGCCTGCCGGCGACCTGTAAATCAATGGGGGTCTTTAGTGGAGAAACATGTTTTACTTAATTTAACTCAGTTTTCTAGCAATTTTACACTGCTTCTTGAGGGAAAAAAATTACGTGATATTTGCTGACCGCCTCACCCCCTAAACGCCTCACGTAATTAATGGACGACCCCTTATTGAAAATCAAGTAGGAGTATATGGAATTCTTTATCCACCCATAAGCTGCAATCGAAATTGAAATTCTGCAGGTCACACTGGTTAGGATTCGTCCAAATTTTTGTCAATAGAAATCCCGAATTGAAAACCCCTTTCCAACCCCATTCCATGGCCGTGCTCCACTTTGCATATAAATTTGAAAAACCTTGGGGAAATTTATATTGAACAAAATTTCTGGTTAGCCCCCCTTTCATTGGGTGCTTGCCTTATGATATTTATTGCTTGTCTGTACATTTATCCTGCTGGTATCCTGCCAGGCCGTGAGCTGCCGAAACATTGTTTGCCGATGTGCTACATAATCCAGGACTGCTCCCCGATTATCTCTTTGAATATTTAATTGGGGATGAACGGGGTGTTTCCGCGTTGTAGAGATTTGTGATGTTTCGAAACGATTTGTTTCCTTTCACAAAATAAGATTTAAGTTCGTTACACGTGTGCACACACAACATACGTTCAGGGGTGAGTTTTTACGTATCCATCCATACATATAGATTTATTTATTGTTTTTGCGCCTTTACCCACAAAAAATTGAGATAAAAAATTTCCAGATAAACCAAATTGCGTATGGAACTGAAGGATGAGAATCAAATTAATGTTGCTTCATATTTAATGGATTGATGAAAGCCGTAGATTAATGACTAGAGATCATGTGTTCCATGTGTTTAAAGGGATAAACGGATCCTTGTTAGAGTTGTATTCCTCTTTTACGCTTTGCGGTGAATTTTATATTATTTACTTTCGGGTGGTAAAACAAATTCAATGCTTTAATAATTTATAAAGGTCGAATGATGTTTTATTTCTGTAATTGACTTTTTTTTTGTGGTTGTGTAAATTTGGTGATATTTTTGACAAAAGGTAAAATTTATAAATTTTATATGAGGTGAAGTTAAAAATTATTAAAACATTTATTATTCATTTAAAATTCAAGTATTTATGTATGTAATGTCATCATTTTACTAATAAAAAAAAATTCAAAAAAGACGAAAAGATACAATCATAAAATTTAAACGTGGTGAATCATTTGTGTTTTTTTTATCGAGATGATTGTTTTGATTTAGATTGTATTTTATGCAATATTTAAAAAATTAAATTTTCTGCTTGAAAGAAGAATCATTTTGAGATCATCACTAGGAGAGGTTTCTTGTTTTCTTAATTGTTTTTAAGAACAAAAATACAAGTCGCAAATAAAACCAATAACAAATTATAAATTACCATTAGTATTTTTAACCGACTCCAAAAACAGAGGAGGTTATCAATGCGACGTGTAGGTATGTTTTTTTGATGCTGTTCCACGCATAACTTTGTAACGCAATTACTTTTTTGCTTTTTTCTTTGTTTGTTTGAAAGGGTAGTTTCCCACGGTGGTGCCGTACAATTATATCTTAATTCTGATAAAGGAGCTCGAAGATATTATCTTCCAACCAAAAAGATATATCTTCAAACCAAAAACCAAACTTTCCGAATTCCTACAAGTCGAAAGATTTTAGGAAGCAATACAACAACAAAAACTAAAGCTTTTTATGTGGCGATTAGTCGAAACTAAGGCCGCGTTCTCATGGGCTGCATGCCGCACGACAAAAGCTTTCAATGTTTTCTGATTGGCCAGGAAAATATATCTGTATGCACACATGTTTTCTCTCTCGCACAGCCTTGCTGCAAAAATCGAACAAGGGAAAATCCCTTATTCATGCGGCAAAATCACGGAACTGTCAAGTTCGAACTTTTGCCGTGCGGCATGCAGCCCATGTGAACGTGCTGCAAAATCACGGAACTAGTGATGTTTCGATTCGAGCGATGTTTAAAGTGGTTTAAACAACAATATTTCACATTTTGACATCAACATTAATCGTTAACATAATTTTTTTATTATTAAAGTAATCCAATTCACATTTTCAAAATCACAAAAGACTGATTTTTGACAACCAGCAGATGCTCTCATATGAACGAGGGGATGCTTCTATGCGGCAAGCTTTTTGCAGCCTGTCACGAAAATTTTCGAATACTACCCGAAGATAAGCCGATATCAAGCTTTAGCCGTGCGGCATGCAGCCCATGAGAACGCGGCCTAAATCGAAAAGAATTTGGAAAACAACTTCGCTACAATGTCACAACGAAGCCGGTAACAAATTTTCTTTACGAAGTAGGCCAGAAATCGGAATACTTATCTTAAACTTACATCGTGTGTCAAAGTGAAGTGCGAAGGTGCATTATTGTGAAATTTTAGAATTCGTAATTTAGTTTGTTGTATTTTTGTGTTGTATTTTTTAAAAGTGTAATATAGTGTTAAAAGTGTAATATAGTTAATGAAAATGACAAGTTGCACAAATTAACCCAGCAAACCAAACTTTACGATAACTTAACGAATTCGTTACGGAAATTCGTATATTTTTCCCGAATTCGCAATAGAATTCTGAACAAATTCGGAAAGAAAAATATGTATATGAAGGGGTTGACACGACATCGTTAAAGAAATTCTTTTCGAATTCGTTACGAAATTTAGTAAAGTAAATGGCCTATATGAATGTGAAGCTTTTATTAGGGGTAAAAAGCTTTGCTAAATCATTGCTAAATTTCGTAACGATTTCGAAAAGAATTTCTTTAACGATGTCGTGTCAATGTGCAGATACTGGAGGTTTTTGTGTGACACTGTTGTTTAGGTGGAATAATGCACAGAATCACAGAGCACGGCGAAACTACTAACAATAAACAAAGTTGTCTATTATTTAAACGTTTTTATCAGCTCGCTTTGTTGTCTGTCTGTTTGTCCGGTACAAATTTTGCAATCGATTTTTTGAATACTACCGGTAATCCGATCATGCTGAAATTTTGCACAGCTTTAACCCCAATGACAATGCAATATCGTAAACTCAATATACCGTTAGATCCACGGTGGCCGTCTGAAGAGGGCATATTACTATTTTCTTCACAACCCTACGACATGGGTATCAAATGAAAGGGTATCGTAAGTATAATACAATAAGCTATATAGTGTACCAAAATGTAACAATTCATGGCGGTCATCTCAAGAGTACGGATTACCATTTTCTTCACAACCACCTCGCCATGGGTATCAAATGAACGGGTATCATAAGTAGAATACAATAGGCTATGTCGTTAGATTGATGGTGGCCAGCTCAAGAAGGCTTTTTCCGCAACACCAGCGACATGAGTACCAAAGGAAAGGGTGTGATAAGAAGAATCCAATAAGCTATATAGCGTCAGTGTAAATGCAACAAGGCGGCCAACACAAACTGGTGGATTACCTGATTCTTTACAATAACATGGGTAAAACGAAAAACGTGGGGCCCATGCTACAGACAATAGCAAAAGCTGGTGACAGAATTTCGCTCAAATGCGGTGCGGACATTGGCTTCGCGGTGTGCGCGGATTTTTCACTGACACAAAGTCGCCGTGCTGGTGTCGCGTTCCGACTTTGACACAACCTAAAAATCAAAGTGAGAAGTGGACGTGATACGAAATAAATTGAAAAAGCTGTATGATTTGCGTATTAATTTTCTATCCTACAGTACTAGTATTTGTTCTAGGTACTAATTTCATCACCATAATTTCGAAATAATTATGAAATTCAACAAATTTCTTATCCCCATCACCAGCACACGATTCAAAACATAAACAAAATGCCCACCAACACCAAAACACGACTCAAAACACAACACACAAACAACTTTTTTACACTGGACCGCGCGGCAACGCGCCAGAAGTAGAAAGTAAAGCAACTTACGCGGTGTGTGCGTAGTGCTCAAGCCACATTTCGTTAGTTCGCATTGCAATACACATACTCTATTCTATCTGTCAATGTCCGCACCGCGTTTGAGCGAAATTCTGTCACCAGCTAAAGAGTGTAGAACGGCTGGCTTGAGAAATCATTTCCATCAATCACGTGTGCGTTCCACGTTTTTTTTTTTTTTTGTTTTAAATCTTACAAATATTTTCATAGCTATTACAAATTCACAATCACAAATTTTCAGGATTCTGTATGGTGTTAGGAATATGTATGAGGTTCTAAATCTGTATGGGGCTAGGAGAAATTATTTTATACTTTTAAATGGCTTGTTGCACCAGGCGCAGCCAAAGTGCGATACGCGTACCCCCTCTAAACTCTTTCCATACCTCTGGGAGTACACCTACCACACTTTGAAAACACTGCTCTATGGCATTTAAACCAGGCTCATAAAGCAGCGGATATAGACAAAATACAAGTTCTATCATTATAGAAAAATAACTAACAGAATTATAAAACTTGGCAAAACAAGTAGGTACTAATTATCAACAGGTATCTACAGAAAATAAAAAGCAAATGGACAAGGTACACTCTATGAAAAGCATAAAAATTCCTTGAATGGAATCCGTAAGGAAGTAGAGATTTTGGTAGACCAAAAAATACCTAGAGAAGAATAACAATGAGATAAATTGAAAGTATGGATAAAACCTGAATTTAAAACAAAAAAGAAACTCAAAACAGAGTCCGATGAGTAGTTCTGAGGATAAAAAAGGATAGTAATTTGGAAACCGTTTTATCAGAATGCCTGGGGGTTTATTATACCATTCATATCAAAATAATTTTTTAACTTCCCAGTATAGGAAGTTATTGTAATCGGTCCGAAAATCGAAATCGAAAATTTCAACGTATTTTCATCTTTCAAGGTCCCAGGAGCATTTTAAGCAAAAAATTGGGAGGAAGTATGTGTGTGTGTGTGTGTATGTGCGTACGGATGTGGTCATTTTTTCCTGCACAATACCGCGCGAACCAAAAAAGATATCGACTTCGTTGAGGTGTCGTTCGAAGCGTACTAACCGAAATATGATCTGAAAAGATTTTCATAAAATTCGGTCCAGCCGTTTTTTTTGTTTAAGCGGCGTAAGTGACTTTTGTACCTGCACGATATATCCCGAACCACGAAAGATATTGACTTACTTGAGGCGCCGATCGAAGCGTATTAGCGACAATATAATCTGAAAAGATTTTTATAATATTTGGTAGAGGGGTTTTTTGGTTTAAATGACATAAGTGATTTATGTACCTGCACGATAGTGCGCGAACTATAAAAGATATCGACTTAGTTGACGTGCCGTTCGAAGAGTATTAACCAAAATATGATCTGAAAAGATTTTCATAAAATTCGGTCGAACCGTTTTTGTTTTTGTTTAAACGACGTTTATGATTTTTGTACCTGCACGATACCGTACGAACTAAAAACTATATCGACTTCATTGAGGTGCCGAAAAAATAATATTAATTAAGAAATGCTCTGAAAAAAATTTCATAATATTCGGTTGGGCCTTTTTTGTTTAAATAGAAAAACTTCGGCTAATTGTCAGAAAGACAAGTTTTTCTAATACATATCTAATAAACTCGATGGAATGAGACCCGTTCTAAACGAAGTGATCTTTTTTGGGTTCTGCACAGAGATAGCCTTCGAACAAAACATCACTTGTCAAAATCCGACAACCTTTCAAAATCGTGCAACAATTTCGTTACCCTTTACAAACAGCGCGAATTTTCAAACCTTGAATTAGCACTTTTTGACGGGGAATTGTTTTCTACGCGTGATACAGTTTCAGGAAATTGCGGTTCATCTTGGGGTTTCCACTAGTTACCGTAAAATTTGTCCTTTTTGGTCAAGTCTGACAAGTACTTAACAGTTACAGTTTTGCTAATATCTGCGGAAAGCATTGGAATTTCCAAATGAAGTCATTCGCTTCTCAGCTCGTCAATGGCGCTTCAGCACGCTCAATACGAATTTGAACACCCGCTTTAGTGAAGCGAACGAAATACGGAGGAAATGTTTGTTTGCTAACGTTCAGGAAAAACAAATTCTCTAGAAAAAGCTTGTGGATTTACTACTATTATAGTTATTTGAACTAGCTTCTCTCGGGATTGCTTTGTCATCAGATCTGATACTAGCCAATTTTCCACTAGTGCTAAACGTCTAACTATTTTGTAAGAAGTCAGATTATTCCATCTTCGTTCATCATACTGGGAAGTTAATCGTGTGGACTGAAGGGGTCAAACCCACATCCCAACTAGTTTTTCTTTTGTTGATAAAATTCATATATTCTGTTTTTTTTTAATAAAAAAAAATGTATGAAAAATATATGTATCGTCCTAAACACCCACCCCATAAACTCCTTGTAAATAACTTCTTAAAATCCTTGATTCATCTTAGTTCTTCCACAAACAAGCAGCAATATAATGCAAAAATATTGATTTTACTTAAGCAACCCCTCAATTAACAGAAAAATCGCCCATGGTGCTATTTATTCCATCCGTGCCCTCCATCCTTAATAAGAGCACTCCTTTTCGTCCTTAAATTTTTGTTTTTTCATGAACATGACTTGAATACTGTAATATTTGGGAGTGAAAAAGATACAAAATAAGTCACTGAATGCAAATACCATGTTTAAGACTAGAAAACAAACGCACTTTTTCCATTTTCACCTTTAAATTTCCATAAAATCGTTACAAAAATTCTCATGCACTCTTCATCTTTTTCCTTTTTATTTTTTGCTATGTTAGTAGAGCATGCGTGAAACTTTTGTGCGAGAATTGATGACTAAATTAATAATTTTTATTAAATTTTTCTTTTTGTATCAATATTGGTATTAAATATTTTGAAATATAGTATAGAAATTTGATAAGAGTAAAATCTAATGCTGTTTTCATGTATGGTTAGAAAAGTGAAAAGCGACTCCATTGTTTTCAAGGATAATAATTATGTGTATACACACACAGAAAATTAAAATGGACATCTTAATTCGTTACGGACACTTTTGGGGTATAATAGCTTCTGTGCTATGCTTATTTAATCAACACGAACACTAAGTAATTAATAACCCCCTAGTGACAGATAACGGAAATTTACCCACAAATACACAAACAATATATACGCACGAACCTTTATAAGCCAGTAACAGGACACCTATTAAGGATCGGTGGTTTTATGCTTGGTATGTATGTAAATAATAAAAAAAATGCGCCTTTTTACAAATACATAGAGAGCAAACGAATTTAATTGAGATTAAATAAGTTTTTTTTTTTTTACTTAACTACTACGTGATAGAATAATTGTCTGATTTTAAGGATACCGACCGCAAGGCCCAGTTGATAAGACGCTGCGCTGTGCTAGTATGTATATGAAGAGTTTGAGGATAAGGTAGAGGAAAAACGGGTGCTTTCTAGAAGCATTTTTATACTACGGAATTATGAAATATTTACCTGTTAATCCTTTAAATTTCCAATTCCTCCTGGCGCCGCCCATCATAACGAACAAGTAAGCACTTAATGCACCATTACCAACAAAAATTAAGAACAAAATCAAGTAACTAAAAGTATTTTTTAACAAAAAACCAAGCTCGAAAAAATTCTCGAGACACATCTGTCAAAACATCTCACAACAGTGGCCCGAAAGCCCCAAGCAAAGGAACATGGAAGGACGACCGCTCCAGCTATGGAACGGCTGGAACTGGAACACAAAAGGTGAACTAGGCTGAAACTAATCTCATCCAGAGCACAGCGAGAGGTCTCGCTACCAATATTTTCCAAAATAAAAAAAGGATAAAAGCTATATCCCTGTACATGTACTCTCAACCCCAACCTTGGGGCTACGCAAATAATGGGGCTCCCTGTTGCCTGGAGCTGGGCTAATTTTCCCCGGTATGTAGTGGTGGCAGCTTCCCCTATTCCTGTTCGAGCAGCATTTGTTGCTTTTAAAAAAACGTGCAGAATCGGAATTTCGTATAGCAACAAATGGAACGCAATTGAAATTTTCTTATCCTTTTCCCCTTTGTTGACTATACATACACATACAAACAGGCGGCAATAGTAAGGAGCCATCCCGATAGGGGGCCGAGGCGTCTGCATCCGACCCGAGCCCGGGCATGCGCACCAAAAGGATTCCATTTTTGTTCCGTTATTTTCTGTATCGTCTGCCCAAAAGATTTAAGGATTCACGAATGCAAGGTGTAATGAATTTTATAGTCCTTATATCGATTTTGGTTCTATTTCAGTATTTCAGAACGTGAATGCATTCTAGAAATCGAAAAGTCCTTAATTTGCAAAATGGCCAATCTAGAACTAACGGTAATATTACATAAGCTTGGCGGGATCCGAAAAAAATGGAATGAACGAATAAGTGAAACACAAAATGAAAATGCTTGAATTGGATTATTTCAGTTAGATGGAATGGGGCATGCCTTCTGCATGAGCTCCAGCTCCCCTTCTTCCTTTTTCTTTATTATTTTTCCCTGTAAATTCTAAGGATGCAAAGGTGAGTTTAGAATTTATTTCATTGACTACCACCACCGAGCTTGTAGTGATTTATGGACTTTTATCAACAATTATAGCCATTGAACATCGAAAGACTTTTGCCATCAGAAGGAGAAAGAAATTAAACTTACCCAAAAGCAATTCCACCGTGATGGCCTCTGGGACTTTTTCTATTCACTAGACGACCTTACCGGGTTTTAACATATTGTAGAAGTCCTTCATGCTTGGAAATAAGGTCTTTCCGTTAAAGTAAATATTCAGTTTACACAAGGTTCATCTATACGTATACCTTGGAACTGGTTCGTATTTGAATCCTTTATACACTTCGATAAGCACCTACAGATGTATCCAAAATTGAATGTGATTTTTTTTTTGTTCAATGTTTTTGAAATTGAAATGAACAAAGGAAATAACGAATTCTATTCAGGAACTACCTTTTTCAAGGTAGGATGTGAGCGCTTTAATTTATTGTAGAATTTAACATGGAATTTTGATAAGACGTAAGGGGATAAGGATATATTTTTTCGATAAACTAAGTTAATTTGAATTTTACATCTTTATAGAATCAATAGCATAAAACCCGCGTGCCTTGCAACGCCTTTAAATAAAAACTGTTTATTATGTGCACTGTGCTGTTATTATCCCTAAAAAAGGTTTATTATAGTGCATTTTTTTAATAAATATGGTAAACAAATTGCTGCGTATATCACCTCTGCTCAACAAATCTGCAAGTTTTGAAGCAGAGATTGGCATGTATGTATATGTCATCAAGAGAAGTGACAAAGGAATAATAAATAAAGTGAATTTCGAGTCATTCATTTCCTCGTGATTATAGGGATGCACTGTCAAAATTTCAGCCCTTCAGCTTCAGCGGTTTGGGTTAACCCCATTTCACCCCCTTAGGGGATGAATTAGTAATCGCTTCTTAGTGGATATCCACGTCATTATAGGGATGCACTGTCAAAATTTCAGCCCTATAGCTCCAGCGGTTTGGATTAACCCCATTTCACCCCCTTAGGGGGTGAGTTTCCAAAAATCCCTTCTTAGTGCATGTCCACGTTATTATAGGGATGCACTGTCAAAATTTCAGCCCTTTAGCTCTAACGGTTTAGGTTGTGCGTTGTCTGTCAGTTAGTTACTTTTTATACAATAGAAAAAAAAGTAAAGAAAAAAATTCCCTTACAACTTATTGAACCCTAGTTCACCCCCTTCAACCCTTTTTTCTCCATAAAAAGTAGCCTATGTCCGTCTCCAGGGTCTAAACTATCTCTGTAGCAAATTTCATCAAAATCGGTCCAGTGGTTTAGGCGTGAAAGCGTAACAGACAAACAGACAGATAGACAGAAAGACAGAGTTACTTTCGCATTTATAATATTAGTAAGGGTGGAAAAAACTGCCATCTGATTTAGCAGACGGCATATAGTCAATTCCGCCCTATGTCCCATGAGGGATTAAAGGAGTTTAAAGAAGAAGAAGATATAGTCAATGCAGTTCAGGCAAAAAGCCGTATGTAATCGACTTTTTCGTTAGAAAATAGCTCAAAAATGGAGTTTTACATATCACCCTGTATTTTTGTAACCCTATAACCTATTTCCATGAGTAAGGTGAGCAGAATTCCTCCACCTATCTATAATGGCAAAATTGATGATCTTCTCAACTTTAGGAGTTATGAAATTTTTAGGGAGATAGACCAGTAGGTAGACTTAGGAGGGATGGATGGAGCATATGACGGCTGACGCAGACTCAATGCTTAACATTCGAAACTGGAGACATGCTGCAAAGGACCATCAAACTTGTAGAAATGCACTAGAGAAGGCGAGGTTCGATTTGGGCTGTAACGCCACTGAATAGGTGGAGTCTTCACTTCAGGAATAGAGTAGGTTTTCCTGATTAAGACTTCGGTCATTCTTCTTCTTCTTTCTTCTTTACGCTCCTTTAATCCCTCATGGGACATAGGACGGAAACAGTTGCCCCCAGCGGACTCTATTTTGCGTCACAACTCTCTGTTGCGGCTTCTGCTAGTAGGGTTCTCCTTCACGTTGTTCTAGGTCTTCCGACTCGACGGGATCCTTGCGGATTCCAAACAAGGGTCTGTATGGCTAGATTATCGTTTTCGCTTCGCAAGGTGTGGCCAATCCAATCGCATTTCCTTCGCCTGATTTGGTCGTCTATGACCCGGTTTAGATGGTGCGCTCCAGCGCATGTGCGTCACGAGCTTTGTTGATAAAGGGAGAAGTGGGGTGGTACCTCTCATCATCCGAACTTCTCCCTTCATCGCCAAACGTTCGTGAGGCACATGCGCTGAAGCGCACCGTCTAAACTGCCTCTGTGCTTTCTTGGCCTTATCCATTAAAGCGACGCTGAAAAGAAGCTCTTGAAGGTGCTCACTAGTGATGAGCAAGACTTTTCTTGCAGTTCTTCCTTTTGTTGTACATTTAGCAAGACCAAAGCAAGAAAAACACAAGACAGCACTAAATAAGACTACAAGATCAAGATAGAAGACTTTTTGCTCATCACTAATTGTCTAAAGTCTTGCAGTGATGAGCAAAAAGCCTTCGAAAAAGTCTTGCCAAAAGTTTTGCAAAATTTCTTGCAAAAAGTCTTGCAGTCTTGTCTTTGTCCTGCTAAATGTGCAAGACAAGACTATTATCTCATTACTGGAAAACTTTTGCACACTTAATGATGAGCAAAAAGCCTTGCTATCTTGATCTTGCAGTCTTGACTTGTCCTGGTCCTGTCTTGTCTTGGCCTTGCTAAATGTGCAAGACTAGTCTTACTCATCACTAGTGCTCACCATAGCCAGTACAGTGAGCTTACGATCAACCGTCTATGCGTTTTTTGTAGGAAAATTGAATTTGACGAAGCTCGCTACCCAATTCGCTAGCTACGCAAGGGCCCGTAGGTGCATCGATAGGTAGACAGCACTATACAAAGGGGCTCCTGCCCCTCGTTTCTTTGGGTCTCTAGCCCAGTCTAAGAAAAGAACAACATTTTTCTTAAATTTTATCCTCTCCGCTTGGCCTGTTTATGCCAATGCGTCACTGGGTTGGATCAGCTATGTAGAGCTGCTATCGGCATCGGCACTTCTTTTTTTCTATCTCTTTGAGCCCTGTATTGTTTGAACTTCTAGTGCATGGTCTTCAACGCAACTTCAACCATTCTACAAATATCTTCTGAAGTGCACTAAAATAAAAGTTTCAATTAACTTTGAATGAACTTGTGGGTAGAACAGAAGCGTACAACCGCAGGGGTCGGAAATTACCATATATTTCAGATAGGGTATGAGAAATCTGATCACAGCAAGTTAATTGTGGATTTAGACGGACTTGGTGCTTGTGTTCATGAGAATAATAGGTAAAAGGAAAGAAGTACCTAATTGGCTCCTAGACATTGGATTTAGAGGTAGGTAGCAGTAAGTGGTAGGATAAAGCCAACGATCCTAGTATGGGGTCTTGCCGGACACCGCACGTGATTGGCAATGTATCCGAAATTGAATTTTGTAGCCAAACTTTGTGAGATCGATTATGTAAGTAGCCCCGAATTAGGGACGCAGCTGAGGATGAAAATCTCATGTTCTCTATTACCTTAATTCCTAGTAGCTTATGGCTATTCAAAGCTTTACCGAAGTCAAGAAGCACCAGAAAAGCAACGTCAACAGAATGAAAAACCATCCGCAGGTCGATGGTCATCTTCAGCAGTGTAGTTTTACAACTACTCCTTTTGGGCGACTTTGTATGCGACAACACAGACCATGTTTCATAGTGCCCTTCAATTTGCCAATGCATTCGCTTTTTCAGTACTTTGCCTCGCAATCAAAATATGACGAAAATTCGCCATTTATGACAGCTGTAACAAGTGAGAGTAGTGAAAAACGTCAGAGAACGAAAAACAATATATTTCATTGGTACGTTGTTGCTTTAAGACTTTTGTAAAACGCCTAAAAGCTGTCTTTTTCAATAATCTATCGATCGGTAGACGGCCTTCTTTTGAGATATCGTAAATGATTACCTAAAATTTGCCTAATCGATTTTCTTCATTGATGAGATTCATATTCGTTACAAAAGGCCCGCGTGTGTCGATGCTATAAGAAACATAATACGCTTGTAGGACAATAATCAGAGGGGCTTTTCGAATCTTGTTCTTTGATATATTATTTTATATGGAAGTTCGGTTCAGTTCAGTTGATGAGCCCCTTTTGGGCTGCGGACTGTTTTGATCGTGTAGGAAAGGAGCGTGTACCTTTGACCTCTGGGATGGTAGTCGATCGCCTTATTTCCAAGGCTGTTTAACTCTTATCGATGCCAACCACCTGTTTTTTTAGTGATATATTGCAACCTAGATTTTATTTTCTTTGTTGCTGACTGTGATATCTACGGAATTTTGAGTAAAGTTCTCATATTTGCTTCCTTAATAGAACATAGCATAACATAGAAGCAATTGTAGATGATGAACATATGTTTTGGATCTTCAGTTCTTGGTAAACTAATTTACATGCGAATTGAATATACGCCACCATCGACTTGTTCCACCATTAGCATTTCCAAAAGAAATTGTTTACATTCTTTTAATTTGTCTCAAATTTCCAAGTTCCGTGAGGAATTTCAACATTCATTCTCACGAACGAACCGGCCGTAATGATTCCTTTTATATTCTATTCCAGCATCGTTCTTTATTGTTACATTATCATAAACATAACATGATAAGAATCCGTAAAGCAAAAGTAATCCATAGCTTCGTGCCACATACAGAATAACGACTGTGTTAAATATACATTTATGCGTAATTACGACTACACTTTGTTCCAAGTACCGAAGAGTTTCTGAAATGTGCCTCCTAGAATGAGGACTTACTAAACTCTGAGCTTCTATTATGTCAGCTACTTATGGTTAAGAAAAATTTGAGAGCTTTTTCTTAGAAATGTCGAGATGGAGATGTTTATTATTTCTCCGGCAGCTTATCTATGGTTGTGCTTAGTAAAGGATTAAAGGATACCATAGTGAGGTAGGATACTCTATCCATAAGGCAGAACGTCATAGCAGAGAGTGAATGGCGTTAATGTCAGCACTCACATAAAGCATAAAGGATATACAGTGATGGCGTTACAGATGGTAAAATGCTGCTATTGTTGGCAACTCAGGTGGAAATTTGATGAATTTGAATAAGAAATTAGGAGTTGTGAAATCTGCTGCAGGATTTTTTAAGTTAGAGCGTTAGTTTGATGGCATATAAACAGGCAAATGTTATTTCCTTTCAGCAAAGCGTAGGTTGTCAGCTTTTCTTGTGGGATTTTTCGTTTTATCTTTAAGGTCGTATTACAGCATGCAGACTTTCACATTATTTGCCACACAGGTAATTTCTACTCCACTTGACCTTTACTACCTTGTAGGTTTCAGCCAACAATTGCCTGTTTTTTTATATGTTTTTAAGATACTTGAAAGAGCCTTCCGATGTGTTAACCTTCACCACCCCCTTAGAGTCTTGGTATATATAGCGTCTCCTCCTCCCTAATGAACACGTTCAAATTAGCTGCTGAATTTTTAAAATCTGCCACAGACACTTATTGATTTGTTAACCCTGGTGCTTTAGGGCTTTGGTAAGATTTGGCGAGCCCTTGCAGGAGAGACTGGGTTGAGCATTTCCCTTTTGTTACAAAGGGGAAGTTGCTTCCCCAGTGGAATGAGAAATGTTGCTTTAGAATTATGTATGGCACTTCTAATTATGTAATTTTGGAAATAGGCAATTATGTATTATAGCAGTATTATACACTGTCGAGCCAAAGATCGGATATGCATTCTTACAGGTCTATTCTAAATATATAATCTAATTAAAATTATTTCGATAATTCTCTAACGGGTGACCAAATAGCAATGATAGTTTTTCCAATAGGGAAATCTTAGCAACTGTCAGGCACACCAATGACATTTATGTGTCAAAATATTCAGTTGTGGTTACCATCGAGGTTCGTTTCATGCTTTCCGAACGTTTCGAAATAATTTCAAAATATTATAGAAATTCCAGTTCAGTTGATGCTGTTCAGCGTGAATTGGGTCGAGAATTGGGTCGCTATCATCAGTTCTCTGGGCAGGCTATTCGGACCACTTTAACCGTAAGTACACTCTTTTGGACCTTATCCAAGATGATATCCCAGCAGAACGGCGCAATGTGCCACAAAAGCGACCCTACACTCGAATTACGGAAGGAGAAATTCGACCATTGGATCGTATCGCGAAGAGGCTTTGTCATCTGGCCGTCGCGATTGAGTGATTCTGTAATGGTGTTTCGTCGGAAGTGTTCTCTAACCTCCTTTTTTAAGGGAGGGTTGCCGGGGGCTCTCGAGTTGTCCAGGGTCGTGTGAGAACAAACACCTTCTTACAAAATAAAATTTCTTTATTTATTCAACATATTCCTTATGTACTAACAATTTAGGTCTCTTAAATCTAAGTAAATGCTTACAATCTTTAGATACATATTTACATATGGTGGGTAAGTATAACTACATAGCTAACTACGGGTTATAGTACCTACTAGTATATTGCTAAGCAGCTATCTACTCACTACGATAGTTTTACATGTGCATAAGCGGGGGTCAATGGTCTAGCAGGATGTGCGTGTGTGTGAGCGTGTGTGTGTGTGCCGGTATGTGGTCGGTCTTGTATTTGGTCATACCGCGACACTGGTA